>OY992895.1:60289172-61549172 GCA_963921405.1 Cepaea hortensis | reverse complement strand
GAGCTAATCTTGTGCCCAACACTTTTCATCATGAACATCTTATCTACAGAAAAATGCACATTGTATCAAAAGGCAAAAATATGTAGAAATATTTCTCTGATTATTGTTTTCTTCTTCTTTTCTTATTTATATGCAAATAGTAATAGTCCACTTTACCTATAGTTGTGCCAAAATGTGTGTTGGAAATCTTGATGGAGCTCTATGTGACTTAGTTTTCTTGACACATATTCTCAGATGTCAGTATTAATGGTTTGGAAAATGCAGTTCTCATTACTTCCTACTTTGACTAATAAGAAAATACTCGATGATTACACTGTCCATAAGTGGTGGTAGTGTTGTGAATCATTGTTACATATTGCATGATAAGGTAGATGTGGTCAGGCCCTTTGGGATCATGTATAGTGTCGAAGACAAGATACACCATCATTGCCTGGGGAAAATGGTGTGGTCGTGAGTGACCAGAGGATCTGGCCGACACTCAGTACTCAGAGGAAAGGCCAGACGGACACATAATCAGGTGCAACTAGTACCATTAGTATTGGGGCTTTTTGCTGGTTGTTGAAGGTGAGGACTGAGCGCATATGGGAATGTCCTGAGTGCTGTGAGGTCAGTTCTTGACTTGACTCAACTCAACTGTCCCATATGAAAGTTTCCACAATATGTTTATGTTTCAAATCTTCATTATACAATACACAATTTTGCTAATCACAATCAACAAAAACGTTTATGCAAAATAAGGTTATCTGAAAAGAAAAGTGTCGAGTTGAGATTGATTATTTATAGGTTTTGCTGAGTTATGTGGCAACAAAAACATCTATATGTGTTCTGTTGTTCCATCTAATTTTGATTAATCTTTCTAGTTATTACAGTTATGTTTTTCCTGCCTCTTTATGTGAACACAACATTTTAATGCCTCTTTCTGGTGTTTGTGATAGGTTGTCTTTGTGATTTAACCTATTTAAATACATTTAGACCAGTGGTTCTCAACTTTTTTTGGCCCGTGCCCCCCTTCACCATATTTTCAGAACGCCATTCCCCCACTTTCATATTTCCTATCTAAAAATCCCCCCACCCCTACACAGTATACGTAAAAGTGGAAGGCAAATGTAATAGCATATACTAAAACAAGTCTAGACATCCACATAAAACATGGTTTGTGGGTCTACTTACTTTATAAAATGAATTTTAGAAGGATGAGACATACATAACTGTAAAGTATGAAGGGAAAAACAATATCAAGTAATCGGTTCTTGTATTAACACGATCTTGAAATGGTCTTCATTCCCCCCCTGGAAACCCTAAAATTCTCCCCTGGGGGGGAATTCCCCACCGGTTGAGAACCACTGATTTAGACTATCAGTAGTTATTTTGGATATCCAAGGCAAAATGAGCAAGAATGCAAGGAGCCCCCCTTCACCATATTTTCAGAACGCCATTCCCCCACTTTCATATTTCCTATCTAAAAATCCCCCCACCCCTACACAGTATACGTAAAAGTGGAAGGCAAATGTAATAGCATATACTAAAACAAGTCTAGACATCCACATAAAACATGGTTTGTGGGTCTACTTACTTTATAAAATGAATTTTAGAAGGATGAGACATACATAACTGTAAAGTATGAAGGGAAAAACAATATCAAGTAATCGGTTCTTGTATTAACACGATCTTGAAATGGTCTTCATTCCCCCCCTGGAAACCCTAAAATTCTCCCCTGGGGGGGAATTCCCCACCGGTTGAGAACCACTGATTTAGACTATCAGTAGTTATTTTGGATATCCAAGGCAAAATGAGCAAGAATGCAAGGAGCTTTTTCGAAGACATCCATGATATACTAAATAAAATATTGAAGCAGGACAACATCATAGTTATGGGAGACTTCAATGCAAAACTAGGACATACCAGAATGGATCTAGCGAAACATTTTGGAGCATTTGGAGACCAACACAATGCAAGAAATTATAATGGAAATAGATTGATAAAGCTAAGCAATCAACACAACCTCTTTATAAGAAACATATTTTTTAAACACAAAGACTCACAACGGTCTAACACTAAAAGCCAAATTGAATTTATATTAAAAAGAAATAACAGAAAGAGGCCAGTCTCCGTGGCATAGGGCTTATGGATGTGATTCGTAAGCCTGCTTACCCGCGTTCGAAACACAGCTGCGACTGATTTGGCAGCAGACCACATTGTGCTGGGTTTTAAAGAGTTGGTATGGGAACCGGTCATTTAGAAAGCAATGGCAAACTACTGAACGTAAACTTGTCAAGACATTAACAACAGCAGTAAAATGCTGGTTTGACAGACAGCGATGTCCTGTAAACAGCATATTAAAAAAAAACACAACAAAGAGAAATATATTAGATGCAAGGACAGTGCCCAACTTAAGTATAAACACAGACTACAAAGCATCACCTCAACACTGCAAAATACAAGAGGAACAAGATGAGATGAGGTGAGATCTTAGTATTGTGCAGACACTGAATGCTCCTCCTTTAATCCGAGTGGTTGAACAGCCAAGACTTTTAAGATGAGGTTCATTGGTTGTGATTTCCTTGTTATAAAGTCTGGTTAGGAAGTCTCTTCTCTTTGACATAGAAAGTCTTTTGTCAGCAGTATTTTCTTAGTTTTCGAGTTTAGTCATAGGAACTCCGACGCGGAGCAAACACGGCAGGGGGCTTCAGATCTTCAGAAGCAAACCACTTCCCCAAGCATTTCGGACCCTTTAATTTCTTAATACTTTTTGGGGGCGGTCCCGTCCAGGCCATGACTCCGGGCATCTGTCCCCTGCCGTGGAGATGTTCTTTCGGTCATGTTCGTTATCCCTGATTTAAGCTTGTCCCTTCGCTGTTACCTTGTCCTTCCTCCCTCGGTGGGGTGGGAGGGGGAGGGGGAGACCGTGCAGTCTGTGTCTGCCCCTTGACACTTGTGGTCATGGGATGCTTGATTCATCCCCCACCATGGCCTCCGTCACCTCCACTTATCTCTGTTGCCGTGTGCCTTCCTCGCGCCCCATTCACGACGTCACACCACTTTAGGAAGCCGGATTCTTCCTTTCTACTCAGACCCAGTGTGTCAGGTCTTAGTCAGATATGACTGAGCTACCGTATAACAGTAGACGGTACTACCTGCTTTCTGTTAGCGCCGAACGTTGGGCGGCGATTACCAAACCTGACACCCCACATTGTGCCAACGGCTTCGGGCAGAAGAGCGCAACTGGGAGGGTACAAGCCTTACCCTGGTGCGAGGAAATGCAAGCTAAAGACAAAATGTCATGGCAGGGCAGACCAGGCCCTAAGCCTTGGTCGGCAGCTGGTCTAGGATCGAAGCTCTGACAGGTGGACAGTTAGAGCATTGCTTTGCTGATCCAGCAGCTTCTGCAGCTTGTCTTGTTCCAGATGTAGGGGTGATACCTTTCCTCTGGAGTGAACTAGGTAGGCCGAGAGAGGGATCATGCTGCATGGGCAACACATGATCTCTATATTTTAGCCCAGGCTTTGTGCTATGGAGAGGCAATAACTCCATCCCTGGTCTTAACTGGTCTCAGAATCAAAGCGAGAGGCAACTGTTACGGGTTATAAGTCCCTGTCAACTGGCGTAGACATGGGGCGCCACGCGTTGCCTCTGACGGTGGGAGACACCTACAGGTGTCACTGATCAGCTACCGCCCGCCTCAAGCTGGGCAGCCCCCGGCCAATCGGGTGTTGATCCGCCACAGCCTGCCTGCTTCAATGGGTGCTTGGGGCTAGGACAAAATCTGAATCGCAGGCTGTAAAACCAATGCACCAGGTACAAACAAAAATAAAAATAGAAACCTCAAGCTACGGCTTGCAACCTGGAACGTGAGAACCATGTGTCCAGGATTTTCCACTGACTTGACCAATATTGACGATGTGAGAAAAACGGCTGTGATTGATGCCGAACTCAATCGTCTTAACACTGATATTGCTGGCCTGCAGGAGACTCGCCTCGCTGAGGAAGGGTCACTCAGGGAAAACAATTACACCTTTTTTTGGAAGGGTAGAGGGCAGGCAGAAAAAAGGCAACACGGTGTGGGCTTTGCAGTGAAGAATTCGCTACTGGGAATGATTGAAATTCCAGCAGGAGGAAATGAAAGACTATTATCCCTGCGCTTGGCAACCTCTTGTGGGTTTGCCACCATTATTACTGCATATGCACCGACACTCGATTCCTCTGATGATGTGAAGGATTTGTTCTATGAGGAGTTAGACTTTGTGATCAAGGCAGTTCCAAAATCCGACTACATTTATATGCTCGGTGATTTCAATGCTCGTGTGGGCAAGGACTCGAGTTCATGGCCAGTGTGCCTTGGAAAATACAACATCGGTCGCATGAATGAAAATGGGCAAAGGCTGCTGGAGCATTGCACCAGTAATGACCTATGTATTACAAACTCCTTGTTTAAAACAAAAGAGCTGCATAAGGTCACATGGAAACATCCAAGATCTGGCCATTGGCACCAGCTGGACTTCATCATCACATGGAGACAACATCTGAACCATATATCATTGACTCGAAGTTACCACAGTGCTGACTGTGATACGGATCATTCTTTGGTTGTTACAAGGGTTAGACTGAGACCAAAGAGAATCTACACAGCTAAACACAAATCTAGCGCCAGGATTAATATTATTAACACTCACGATCCTGAAAAGTGCTTTCAGTTTCAACAGCAACTTGAAGACGCTTTCACTGATACACCAGAAAATTGTACAGTAAATGAAAAGTGGGGTCAAATTAAGGAAACTCTTTATAAAACTGCAGTAGGGGTTTACGGCACTGTGGATCAGAAGAGGCAGGACTGGTTTGCGGCAAACAGCGAGACTCTGTAGCCCTTGATTGATAAGGAGAAGAAAGCTCTCTTAAGAAACAAGGAAAGACAAACGCGTAACACTCTGAGTGAACTAAGGCAAGCTAGGAAGGATGTGCAAAATGCTGTCAGGCAGTGTGCAAATGATTATTGGATCAAGTTATGTGAGTCCATTCAAATCGCAAGTGATAAGGGAAACATAAGAAGCATGTATGAAGGAATAAAGAAAGCCTGTGGTCCAGTGATCAAAAGAAGTGCACCATTGAAAACCTTGACTGGAGAAATCATCACTGACAAGAAACAGCAGATGGACAGATGGGTAGAGCACTATTTGGAGCTTTACTCAAGTGAGACCAAACTAGCGGATGATGCCCTCAACGCCATAGAGGCTCTACCAACTCTTGACCACCTGGACACACTTTCCACTATCACAGAAGTTAAGTGTGCTATAAATGAACTTGCATCTGGCAAGGCTCCAGGTAAGGATGGGATTCCAATATAGGTTATAAGGAGTGGGCAAGACACACTCACTCTACAGATCTACCAGCTAATAGAGCTATGCTGGCGAGAAGGACAAGTCCCACAGGATTTCAAAGATTCAAGCATCATAACACTGTACAAGAACAAGGGCGATCGGAGCGACTGCAACAACTATAGGGGTATCTCACTTCTGTGTATTGTTGGAAAAGTATTTGCCAGAATTGTTCTGCGCAGACTTCAAGTCCTAGGAGATCAAGTCTACCCCGAATCACAGTGTGGCTTTCGACAGAACTGGTCTACCATTGATATGATATTCTGATTGCGACAAATGCAAGAAAAATGCCGTGAACAGAATCAACCACTGTTTATTGCCTTCATAGACCTCACAAAGGCATTTGATTTGGTCAGTCGTGAGGGTCTATTCAAGGCACTAAAGAAGATTGGCTGCCCACCAACTCTTCTGTCCATTGTGGAATCATTCCACACAGGCATGAAGGGTATAATCAAGTTTGATGGTGCAACTTCTGAAGAATTTGAAATCAAGAGTGGAGTTAAGCAAGGTTGTGTACTAGCTCCCACCCTCTTTGGAATATACTTTTCACTTCTACTGAAATATGCCTTTCGTGATCAGGATGGTGGTATATACATTCACTCACGCTCAGATGGCGGCCTTTACAATGCTCAAAGATTGAAGGCCAAGACCAAAATTAGGAGGGTACTCATCAGAGAGTTGCTTTTTGCAGATGATGCTGCAGTTACGACCCACTCTGAGGAAGAATTGCAATGTCTACTATCTGCATTCTCCAATGCTTGTTCTGAATTTGGTTTAACAATTAGCACAAAGAAGACACAGATTATGACACAAGGTGCACATGGGGTACCATCAATCTTTATTGACGACGCCGAACTAGCGATGGTAGACCATTTTACATATCTAGGATCAGTGGTAAATAGCAAATTATTCCTAGATCAGGAAATCAATATCCGGATTGGTAAGGCAGCAACAACAATGAACAGGTTAACAAAAAGAGTCTGGGAGAACAGGAAGCTTACTGCAAAAAAAAAAGTCCTTGTCTATCAAGCCTGTGTCCTTAGTACTCTTCTTTATGGCAGTGAAACCTAGACAACTTACTCACACCAAGAGAAACATTTAAACAGCTTTCATATGCGGTGTCTGCGAAGAATTCTTGGTATTAAGTGGCAAGAAAAAATCACAAATACTGAAGTATTGGAAAGATCAGGTTGTGTGACAGTTTATTCCTTGCTCAGTCTTCGTAGACTTAGATGGATAGGACATCTTAGGAGGATGGATGATGGTAGAATACCAAAGGACATCTTTTTTGGTGAATTACAGATGGGTAAGAGATCTCAGGGTCGGCCTCTACTACGATACAAAGATGTTTGTAAGCGGGACATGATTGATACAGGCATTGATAATGCACATTGGGAGCAAGTTGCCGCTGAACATGTTGCATGGAGGGCAAACATCAGAAATGGAATAAAGACAAAGGAGAAAATTATTGCAGATAAGTCACACACCGAGCGTTTGAGACGTAAGATGGTGCATGATGGTGGAAATGACCACGTGTTCACATGCACCCACTGTGAACGGACATTTACAGCGCAAATTGGCCTTATCAGTCACATACATGCGCTACCGCCATAGGTAAAAGTTATTATGCCTTTTTAAAGCACAAACTATCGTCTGTCAAGACGGCAAGGTGCCAATGACTTAGACCCACCGCTTGGTCTGTCTGCAACTGACTAGACCACATAGTATACGTATCTCATGACAATGCGAGGTGGGGGTTACTATGGCAGCTTTGTTAATTGCACTCGGCTGGGCACGACCTACAGTCGATTACCGCTATGTTGTGGAGGTTGGACATCGGCCGACATTTGCTTGATCGAGTGCACTGGGACTCGCCACCACGTTCGAAGGAAGGGCTGAAGAGCTGACACGAGACATTTGTAAAGTTCGTGGTTTTGATTGTAAAATTGTTGGTAGTGCAGTTACCGCTTCCGACCATACTAGTGCTGAGACTCATTCCAATTTAGGTTGTGGCAATTCCACAGTCAGAACGAGGCCTTTTCGGCTGCCTCAGACAGTTGTTTTTGGGCCCGGGCCCTTGCTTTTCCTTTAATGCCCAGTCTTTTCAGCACATCAAACACGGAGTAGGAGACAAGACCTCACGCGCCTACCTCGACAGCGAATAGCCTGACGGTGTAACCCTCCCGCCCGAGACTCGCGACCATGTCATTGTACTTCTCTGTCTTGTACAGGCGCTGCTCCTCAATATTCGATTCGTACGGGACTGTTAGCTCAATCAGTGTTAGCTGCTTGGCTGACAAGGAGCTAAGCACAATGTCAGGTCGCAAGCCAAACCTTCGGATTACCTCAGGGTAATCACCACGGTCCTTTAGGTCTACGGTCAGTTGCCAGTCTCTTGCACCGTTGAAGACGGTAGCAAGCGGCAAGTCGTCAGCTTTTCCATTATTGCGTCCTGCTCGGACGAAGGAAATTTCCATTGGCCTCGGTCCGTTTCCCTCTTTGTTAGCCTTCATTCGTGCTGTGTCCACTATGGCGGCCAACTCGGTCAGGACTTTGTTGTGCCGCCAAGTGAATCGCCCTTGGGTCAGGGCGACCTTACACCCAGACAGCACGTGTTCCGCTGTCTGGACTATCTGGGCTTTCTTATGGAGGAGACAGAACGGGTCGGTGGTTAACCCCCATGTCGCCAAGTTGGCATCTGATGGTAGGACATTTTAGAGGGATCGGATGACGAAACTTGGACACAGTGGTGTCATGCGCCAGATCTCATTTCACGTGATGGATCTTTGCACTACCGCTTCCCATGACATCCACTGCGCTTGCTGCGCCTGTTGGACAGCTTTGCGGACTCTTTCATCATCTTCCCCCTTGCGGATCTCCTTGACTACCAGGTCCCTGCGTTCCTTTGCATTCGCTTTCAACCACATCAGATCATTCGCTAGAAATCCAAACCCCTGCTTGCCAAGCTGGGTATGGCCCATTACCTCCTTCAGCTGGAGTGTGGCCTGGGCTTGTTCGACTGCGCTGACGACTTTCCACTTCCTTCCCATCTTCAAGGCAGGGACTGAAGCGCTAACCGTTAAGTCTGGAGACTCGCGCAGCATCATCGCGAGCCTGGCTTTTTCGGCCTTAAACTCTTCCATGAGGGACCGGAATGGGAGGACGAGCTTGCTCTGCTTACAATACAATGCGACAGTCGTGAGGCAAGTGGGTACTCCAAGCCACTTTCTCATGTATCTGCTTGTCTTGCTCTCCATGGCGCTCACTGTGGTCACGCCGATATCATATATCAGCAGCGGCCACAGGAGTTTCGGTATAAGCATAAACTGGAGCACCCAGATCTTGAACTTGCCTATCAGCCTGGTCTTATCGATGGTATTCAGGCCGTTCGTCAGCATTGTTTGTATCTCCACCACCACGTTCCTGTCCGTCAGGGTTAAGTCGTACAAACGACCGAGACTCTTCACAGTGTCCTCCATCACCGTGGGAATCGCCTGTCCAGATACCGTGAACCTCCTTTCCACCGCCTTACCCTTCATGGTCGACAGGCTTCTCGATTTCTTTGGCTTGAAGCTCATCCTGCACCAGCAAATCAGGTCGTCCAGCCTGAGGATAGTGCTGCGAGCGTCGCTCTCCTTCGGTCTTAGGGTAGTCGTATTGTCCATGAAGGCCTTCAGCGGTGGCGTGTTCACCCCTTCGCTGAGCTGCGGACCGTGTGCATAGCCGGATGCCGCATCCAGTATGACCTGCATGGCCATGACAAATAGTATCGGCGAAATCGTACATCCCATGGCAATACCCACTTCCAGCTCGATCCATCTGGTCGTGAACGTTTTGGTTGAGAACAGAAGAGAGAAGCCCAAGAAGTACTGTACAAGCATTTCTGTTATGTTCTCGGGCACGTGATAAACCTTGAGTGCATGCCACAACAACTGGTGTGGCATTGACCCATAGGCGTTCGCTAGATCCAACCATATCACGTGGAGTTCCTCCTTCTTTGTCTTCGCTCTCTGGATAGCATCCCAGATCATGGTACTGTGTTCGAGACAACCGGGGACTCCGGGAAGCCCCCCTTTTTGAACCGCTGTCTCGATGTACTTGTTCCCCGTCAAGTACTTCGTGATCCGACTGGCCATGATCGAGAAGAATATCTTCCCCTCAACGTTCAGCAGAGAGATCGGTCTGAATTGGCTAATGCCGGCAGAGTTTTGCTCTTTGGGAATGTAGATTCCGTTGGCGGTCTTCCACTCCGTGCTGACATGCTTCTGCTTCCACGCGGATCTCAGTATCCGGTGTAGTTTCATAAGTACATTCGGGCATCTTTTATAGACTGTATAAGGCACACCGTTGGGCCCCGGCGCTAACTTGTTTTTTGCCTTTTTCACTACCGCAACCACCTCGCTCCACATCGGAGGCCTGGCATTGAACTCCACAGTTGGTTCCGCCGGTCTTGTGAGCTCTTCGATCTCTCCAAGTGGGATGTTCTGTTAGGCATCGAAGTACGTCTTCACGAGGTGGTTCTCCAACTCCGCTTTGCTGACGTCGAGGACGCCGGATCGCGGCTGCTTGAACAAGCCTCGTGCAAACTCGTATGGTTCCAGGAAGAACCTCTCACATTCTTTCCGGGTTTTCCGCCTGTTTCTGCAAAACCTTTCCGCTCGGGAGAGGGCGTTGTACCTGGCTTTCAGATGCTGCCACACCTGGCGCAAGCCCTCCTTCTCATGCTTGGGCGCTGTTTTCCATCGTCTCTGAGCGGAATTCTTTTCTTTCCTCACCTCCTCAAGCAGTCTCTGCCGCCGCGTCTTCTGTGGCAGAGCTGCTTCCCTCCTCTCGCTGCTACCAAAATGACTCAGCGAGTGGAGGTAGACAATTTAACCGAACTTTACTAGTTTCTCCTCAAGGGCAAGGGATATATATGTGCTTTAGTTCTTCGTCTAAAACATGGGACAACGTTGCGTCTAGTGACGCCCACTCTTCCTTCCTGTTGGCACTCGGGAACTTGATCTTCACCCTTTCGGAAGGGTGCGCGGGTACATCACAGGTGGCACCGTCACATGTGACATCGTCACGAGTGACATTAACTTGAGGATTATCATCAGCTCTGTGGGGTATGCCCTGACTGATATCCTCTTGCGTCTCATCATCCCTTCCAGGGCTTTCATCCCTTTCAGGGCTGCGCTGTCGTACCTCATATGACACATGCCCGCACTTCTTCTTTCCAGTGTGAATTCTCATTCCCTTGAATTCTCATTCCCTTTAAATCTTTCTTTAAATGTACAACTTAAGGGAACTCTTTATTCTGTCTTCCCTCGTTTAATAAACATAGTGAATCCACATGCTGGTGGACTTTACCATACAACATGCTTACAGATGTGTTGTAGCTCTTTGATACAGTTTAAGAAAATTTTACCTGTGAACGATACACATCTTTAAATGTCTCAAAGTCGCAAAGATTTTTCTTGTGGTCAGAGGTAAGAAAATGCTTCTCCTTGAGGTGGAATTCTGTTTCATCACCTAGGTAAAAATCAGAAATAAAAGCATTATATAAACTGAATGCATGCTATGAGAGCTACTATGAACTCATAGATACTTGGTGAAAATTATATATGTGGATTGTTAGTGTGGGACAATGGTTGTGTATACGCCTGCATAAGCCTCTACAGTTTTACCTCCAGAAGTCTGTGGCTAATTGTTGTTTCAGTCTAAAATAAAGGAGGCAATATTTGGTCAATTTCCTGAGTTTAGATGCTATAAAAATTAAAATATAAATTCATTAATTGTTATTTACTCTATAACTGGGATCATCAATCCACTGACTGGATTCTGAAGATGTAAGTTGCCAAGATTTATTACTCAATGAGCTAGTGCTATCTGTTCTGTTTCTTCTGCCTTTCATTTCCAAATTTAGCATAAGCCCTGAAAAAACTAACACCAAGTCCGTTGTGACTTGCTTATGACTGGTTGGATTTTTCAGCTGTTTTCTCAGGGGTGAAGTAGCTATCTCACACCAACCTTCTTTGATTGCCTCTCACACCATGACTGGTAGGTTACTACAATGTGTTGCTATTCTTTGCTTCTCTTACATGCCTTGGCAACACATGGGCAAGTGCAGAATGTCAGTAATTGTTAATCTTTAGGTCAAGTGAAACTTCAACATCTTGTCTGTGTTACAATGTTGAACATATAAACTCAATTAAGAAATTTATTGTATTTATATAAAGTCAGTTGCATGTCCATTCACAGGACATTGCAATCAATTTAGCATTTATTGGCTGTTTTTGAGTTTATAGGAAATTTCATGTTGAGTAATTTGCCATTGATTTCTGAACAGCCGATGCTTCTTACCATCAACATCAATGCAAGAAAATCTGCTTCCAAATTGCCAGTGGCTAATTTTGAACCCACATGGCCACAGTTTGCCAAATTACAGGCAATGGAAGAGGCTAACCCCATGCCATCAAGAGAAAATAAAAACCCAGCCTCCTCCTCCATACGATACATAACTCTGCAGTATGCCCCTGGCAAGATGAAGCAAAGTATGTCAGACAACACACTGTGCAACCTACTATTTGTGGATCAGTTTTTAAATTTACAAAGGGATACATTAACATTGAATTAGTAAACAAGCAAAAAAATTCCTCGAGGCCTCAAAGTTGTGGTTTTACAGAAAAATGCTGAAAATTTCCCCAACAGCCAAAATTAATAATCTAAATGTTTTGAATAAAGGCTAAGACACAAAAACAACTTTTCACAAACATCACAAATACACAGTCATCATGTTTGGCCACATTATGAGAAGAGAAAAACAAGAACATGTTGTGATAACTGGAAAAACTGATTGAAAGAGAGATAGAGGCAGTCAATGAGAGAAGATTCTTGATAGTCTTTTGTCATTGCATGGAAAGGTATTAGCACATACATGAGTTGAGTTGAGTCATGAACTAACATCACAGCACTGGGGTCATTCCCATATACATTCTGTCCCATCTTTCAACAGCCAGCGAAAAGAGTCCCAA
Organism: Cepaea hortensis; assembly: GCA_963921405.1. Classification (NCBI taxonomy): domain Eukaryota; kingdom Metazoa; phylum Mollusca; class Gastropoda; order Stylommatophora; family Helicidae; genus Cepaea; species Cepaea hortensis. The sequence continues at coordinate 61,536,787 of OY992895.1, read as the reverse complement.
TACTGATGGTACCAGCTGCAGCCAGATTATGTGTCTGTCTGGCCTTTCCTCTTTTGCACATAAAGTGATACATGATGTTGGAGATTGCAAAATGCTGAGAAGTATGATCGCCCATTTCAGACAATAAAGCACTTGATGATGATACAGAATAGTTAGATTTTGTTGAATGCCTTTCCTTTTATTGTTTAGCACAAAGACAAAACAAAAAACTTAATATTTGAAGTCAGCAGACTTCATGGTGAAAAATGAAATAGCTACTGATGCAATCTATCAACATTTAAAATTACCTTTGGAATCTCTTGTTTCATTTATGTCAACTGCACAAATTCCACAAGATGAATTTGTGACAGCATATGGTCTAAACATCTCATCCATTTCAAATGTCAAATACGCTTTTTTCTGAAGTCTGCTTCGCATAATTACACTTTTTAAAAATCTCACAATGTTCTGAAACAAAAAACAAACAAACAATTCAAAGCATCGGTGAATGACTATCAAATTAAAATGAGTAAATGTTAAGCACTGAATTTGTAGAGCAATAACAAAATAGCAGTGGGGACATCTTGTGAGGTCAATCAGCTACCATTTTGTGTCTACAACCAAAGAAACTATGACTTCAGAGCTAGATAAGATTCAGGATCAGATGGCTAGATACTACTTAAAAGACAAATTCAATGCAGTCCAGGTGACACATTTGGCTCCAGATAAAAAAAATCTCAACTTAACCCTCAGCTTCATTATAAATGTGTACCAGAATAAACAGTACTTGAAAAGTAATTGACATTTGGGTTACAGTATTATTCAACATCTGCAGATAAATAATAAATAAGTACAATTATGCCCAAAAATAGTCACATAAAGTATCTTTTTTTTTTTTTTTTTCATATCCTTTACAGGACATCGCTGTCAACACCAGCATCTTTCAGCTGTATGTTGATTTCTTGGCAAGATTACGCTCAGTAGTTTGCATAAAGTATCTAGTGGAGCTAAATTATTTCTTTTCACATTGCTTCACATATACATAGCAGAATACGTCACCATGACATGGGGAAACATCTGTGTTATAAGTGAGCAGCATGTGAGAATGAGGCAAAAGGTTGTTGACAAACATGATGGTCATCATCAAGTGGCATAGACTATGTGAAAAAAAGAAGGTAATGATAAATGCTTTTAAGTTCTTAAGTGTGTAATAAATTCCTGCTGTACAACTTGATCATGTAGGTACATCATACAAGTGTGGTTTTGATTATTCACAGATAATCAGTGTTCTGTCATTAGGAAGCATTACATACAAGAGGAAATTGATTACTCTCGAAAACAAGATATACATAGTTTCATGGATGCTACTTCATTATTGTTTCTTTAACTGGAAATATGATCATTAAACATTTTGAGTAATGCATTATTATGCAATTTTTAAAAAACTCAGTGTCCATTAACCCTTTACAGGGCAGACGCTTGTCCGTTTTTTAGCCCCGAACGGGCAAGATTTTTTCAGGTTCGGTAAAATTTCGGGTTGTGTTAGTAAAAACATCACAAATAAGGTGTTAGTCAACCGATTTTAGTTAAATAAACAACACAATGAAGGGAAAAGCAAGCAGAATATGTTACTCAGGTGATTGTTGTCGGTAATCCATATATGAACATAAATATTTATGAAATACAGCATATTGTTTGTGATTTTCCGTCATCTATACGGCAATTTACAAACACATTTTCAGAATCATAATCACTTTCTTTAAAGTCCGACTCAGACTGCTAATGCAAAGTAACGCTTTGCACTGATATCTAGCTCCGATTAATAGTCAACTTCGTGCCCTTTAATGTCACTTAAATTGAACCTAGCGAAATCTCAGCTATCACTTGAAGAATTGCCGAAATCCGTTTTGAAAAACTAAGCGTAAAAACCCCGAAACTACCAAAAAAAAAGTCAGTAAAAGTCCGCTCAAATTCATAGTAGGCGCTTACAAATGGCGGCTACGTTGTCAAGCTATCGACGAAAGCAGCGTAAAGCCGAGAGATCGCATTTTTACAATGCATAATAGTATTGGATGGTTTCAGCCGCTCTGCCCGTTTAAGCGACCGGACGGAAATGGACGTTCTGCCTGGTAAAGGGTTAAAAAAGTTGTACATACTAAACCATACAACCACACTTCTCTGCACATATGTCTAAGCAATTTTGAAATAACTAATGTCATGCAAATAATTTTTTAAATAAAATTACAAAACATGAGCACTATGAGGAAACAATTGGCTCAATTATTGAGGTTCAGGATAAGCTGTATTGGCCCACTTGTTACCAGCGCTCCTAAGGGAAGCAAAGAATAGTGTAACCATGCACACGTCATAAGAGGCGACCGAGGAGTGTTGGTGTGAGGCTGGCTACTTCAACCCATAGACAATTTTAGCTGTAAAATCCAACCAATCATGAACAAGATTACAAAATGCACAGCATGAGTTGGTTACGGGCCTATGCTCCACTGGGAGATGAAAGGCAGCAGAATAAGCTGTATTATTATGTGAGGTAATTATTTATTAAAAGCTCATATTTATGCAAGCACATTATTGTAGAATGTTATGTTCATCATCTACATCTATATTTTCATGTTTTAGATACAACTAACATGTTATAATGTTAATGTTATCTCTGTCGCAGCCTGTATGGTAGGAATCCTCTTGCATCCACACCTGTCCATAGAGTCACATGGATCATATTGTCATGTTAAGATATTCAGTTCAAAGACTGGTATGAGGTTTCTGAACATTTCTCTCCTCCATGCTAATAAATTTATTCTTGGGAAAGTAATGCAACGGTTTCTCTTACCCTTCACATCCACATTGAGATTATGTTGTTACATAAACCTAGGCATATACCTCCATACAAGATCTGATGGCAAACTTTAACCCATCAAGACTCAAGGCAAAGACCAAAATAAGATCAAGATGCGTAAGAGAACTACTTTTTGCAGATGATGCAGCACTGACTACTCATACAGCAGAAGATCTCCAACGGCTCATAGATCGTTTTGCAGCCGCCTGCAAAGACTTTGGGCTCACCATTAGCCTAAATAAAACACAGGTGATGGAACAAGATGCTGATGCGCCTCTGTCAATCAAAATTTCTAATTACGAGTTGAAGGTCGTCCACGATTTTGTGTATTTGGGGTCGACAATATCAGATAATCTTTCATTAGAGACAGAAATCGACAGACGCATTGGAAAGGCAGCCACAACATTTTCCAGGCTAGCTAAAAGAGTTTGGGAGAATAATAGACTAACAGAGCGTACAAAAGCTCAAGTATATAAAGCTTGTGTTGTTAGCACACTACTCTATGGGTCTGAATCCTGGACCCTGTACTCAAGACAGGAAAGGAAGTCAAATTCCTTCGATATGAGATGTCTGAGACGTATCCTGGGCATAACATGGAAAGACCACATAACAAACAAACAGGTGCTTGAAAGAGCAGATATTACCACAGTGCACACCCTCCTCAACCCAGCTAGTTATCGCGAGCTACAGTTCTCAAGCCAAGCATTCCCATGGTCACAATCGCATATCGGTTTCAGTGATCAATCGCTGTCAATAGCTGTTTCACACAGACAAAGATCATCTACATACCAGTAGTTTACTGATTCACAAAGTGTGATGTCTGTGGATCAATTATACATGGGGACCGAAGCTTACGGTGCTGCACAAGTCTCACGTACATGTGGATTTACCATCCGTAAGACACTCCACCACAGAAAGTAGCTCGATATATAGGAACTTGAGCGGCAATGTACCGGTCGATGAAAACGCATACAACGCTATGGCCACTCCTTCAACTTCTCCAAGCTCTAGACAAAAGTGGTGATGAACAATTTGTCTGCGATGAACATTTATGCCCAGGTCATCAATCAATTCTAGGTTACTCAACTCTAGAAGATAAAGATCCGCTCCTATCCTATGATGTTTTCTTTGACGGCCAGAAAGTGTTTGAGCTGGACAATGATAACTTTCATGCCTTTGTCAAATACAAGGATCTGGCAATGAGTATGTTTTATGATTCTGCGTGGGAAAAAGAATTCAAGTCTGCATGTCTGGTATGCGCTGATGATGGATGTAACGAAGAAGAGGAAGGAGAAGGTCAAGAAAACTACACATACTGTAACAGTCTAATGCTGTCTAACTGACTGCATAAGGTCCTACCAAAGGAACACTACCGACCTATTTTGTTGTGTAAAACTGGAGATGTTGAGAATTTGTATATCACTGCAGCACCCATTCCGAGCTGTAAGAAACATGACCACCAAATTCTAACCCAGTGGCCTTTACCAACAACAGTTATTGATTTCTGGCGGCTTGTGACCCAGTACATGGTGTCTTTGTTAGTGGCATTTGAGCGGGATTTGAGCACTGAAGACGTGACAATTAGTCCCCATTTACCTGAAGGGGAGGCAGATACAAAAAAGATGCTCATTGTTCAACATCAAGACTTCATGGCTAGCCATGTGGGGTGCCTGGGAGGTTCAGAGAGTTATAGTCATCGTCAATGAAGAAAACACGCCAAAGTCGATAAACGTTTCGTTCAAGGTGAATAGTCTTTCACACCTGTCATGGAAAAGCAAAGACCTTGACCCTGAAACTTTGCTGACCTTGCTGGAAAAATTCGGGCAATGAAACCAGCCGGGGAAGAAAGAATGTTGTTTACATGCAGAAACGGCGCTGAGTGGAGCGGACTGGTGTGCACATTGTCACTCTTGCTGGACCATATGGACAATGACCAACAAGGTTATGTGCCTCTTGTAGTCGGAACAGTCAAGACTATTAGACCGCAGATAGCTCCATCTCTGGATCAGTACAGACTTTTGTACCAAGTACTGAATCTCTTCAACGAAAGGAATGATGTCTACGGCAATGTCAGTCCTACATGATCTTCATCATCTCCGGAGTAACATTCAGCAATGTGTAACCAAGTGATATATGACCTGTATAATCCATTATGTAACATTCATCAATGTGTAGACAAGTGACATATGATCTGTATGATCCTTTTTGTAACATTGATCAATGTGTAGACAAGTGATATATGACTTGTATGATCCCTTATATAAAATTTATCAATGTGTAGACAAATGATATATGACCTGTAGGATCTATTATTTAACAAGGATCAATGTGTAAACAAAAGGTACGTGGTCTTAATCTTCACCCCCTCACCCCTCCCTCAACCCAAAGTAACATTCATCATTGTGCAAACAATCTATGTGATAGAGAGTGTATGACATTGGTCTTGGTTCCCGTACACATGTATCTATTGTGCTCGCCATAAATGAGGCGCTGGAACCTCTTGCCCCCGGGTAGATTGGGCTCATTAGCTATTACAGCAGCCAAGACAGTAGACCAGGCTTGGAAAGCAAAGAGAGCTGCAGTGAAGCAGCTAAGAAAAGTGCGACAGACACCCAGAAGCTCACGAGAGGAAGTGGACATGGCGGAAAATGTCAAGAAAGACAAGATGGAGGTTTTCAAGCGCTGTGCTGAAGAGGCCAAAAAGGCAAAATGGGAATGTTTGATGAATGAGATTGCAGGTGATAAAACACTGCGAAAGTTCTGGAAACTGCACAGACAAATACAAAGAAAAGATCGGCCTATGACAGTGGGAACAATTTACAGAGATGATGGTGTGTGCGTGACAACAGACACAGAGAAAGGGGAGGCATTTCTCCAGAAATTTTTAGAGCAGACCAATCATGATGATGTGGACACCAGGGATGCAGTTAGAGAGGAGTTATCTGGCACCATAAAGAATATACCTTATGAAGACATCATACGGATTGAAGATGTTAAATATATTTTGAAAAGGCAAAAGACATGGCACCGGGGCCTGATGGGGTCAGGTATGGCCACATGAAGGCTTTGAGCGATGTAGACCTGAAGGAGATGACTGACTGCTTTAACCAGAGCATTAAGACAGCATCAGTACTGCAGGATTGGGTACACAGTTATCTCATCCCTCTCCCAAAACCATTCAAGGATCATTCAAAGCTTAGCGGCTTTAAGATCATCACCCTTCAAAATACATTTGGGAAGGTTTTAGAGAAGATAGTCACTGTCAAGCTGCAAGAGTTTTTGGAAAGGGGGAAGCTTCTTCCAAGAGGCCTGGGGAGCTACAGGCCAGGAAAAGATACCTGGTCAAATGCAGCCACTTTTGCCTTTGACGTTTATGAGGGGTTCCAGAGTAGACAAGAAACGATGGTGGTGGCGCTTGATCTCGAGGATGCGTACAATAGAGTTCGATATGATATTTTGATGACCGCACTGATGGAAAAGGTGGTAAATCCCTGGTTAGTGAACTGGATAGCGGCTGTCCTATATTCTCATCGGATTGCTCTCCGTCTGGGTGCATGGACCTCAGAGCCACATATTTTATCCCCGGGACTGCCACAGGGATCCGCAATATCACCGGTGCTCCTTAACGTGTATATGAGCAAAATTGCAAACCTAAAAGCACCAGGGGTTGGAAGGATACTAACATTTGTAGATGATATTCTTGCATATAGGCAGGGGAGAGATAGGGAGAAAATAGCCCAGGAGCTACAGGCAACAGTAGACAAAGTGATTGACTGGTGCACTGAAATGGGTTTTAGTCATCCACCCGGAAAAGGCAGCTGTTTTGTGGTGCTCTCTGGACAACATTATTATGAGAGCTGATGTTCCAAGCCTCACGATAGATGGTGGAAGCGTCAACAGAGAGAACAAACTGAAGTATCTGGGAATCACATTTGAAAAGAGCCTGTCCTTCAAGGATCATGTGGAGACGGTTGTGACAAGATCTCAAGAGGGACTCAACGCACTTATAACTATTGCTGCAATGGACATAGAGCAGAGAATGTTTTCAGACTATACCAGCACTTGATTCTCTCAGCGACTGATTATGGACTAGGACTGCTCACTGTCTCAAAGAGTAGCTGGTGAGATTGGAGCCCATACAGAACGAGGTTATGAGGGTCATTCTGGGATGCACCAGAGACACCCCAGTAGTGTGTATGCGGTACATCCTTGGTTTGCCGACTGTTGCTGGTAGGCTCAAGGTGTTGCAGGCGAAGGCATACCTCAGAGTAGCTGCTGATACAGATCACCCATTGCATGAGGCACTGGACGCAGTTAAGGGCCAGTGACTGATAAGAGGGAAATCATGGATGGCTCAGGCGGAGGATACGATCAGACAGGTGTGCCCCTTGGAGAACATTAGGCGAGGAGAGGAGTGGGTTAGAGTGCCAGTGGAGCAGTCAGACTTGTGCAGAGTTATAATCACATTGAGCCGGGAGTGCAGGGAGTGGCCAGCAGGGGCCATGGAAGTGGAAATCCAGCAACTAATTCAGGATAATGCTCGCCCGGGTGATATGATTATCTACACAGATGGTTCGGTGTTGAGAGGTAGTAGAAGTGCCTGAGGTTTCTTGGCAAAGGCTAATGGTCGACGTTTGGTGCAGGAGAGCCTGGCATATGATACCACAACATCTAGCTTAAGAATGGAGGTGGAGGCAGTCAGTGCAGCTTTCCGCTGGATGGAGAATACGATACACACACACATCGTGATCGTAACTGCCTCAGAAAGCATGCTGAGTAGGGTGAGGACTGGCAAGCTTCGTGCCGAGTGGCTAGTTTCGCTTCGGAAGTCACGGGTGGCAAGCATTGTCTAGATATTTTCTCCGGGGCATGCTGGTGTGTTGGGGAATGAACAGGCAGAAAGATTGGCTGGCTCTGCAAAACTTGGTGGAGTATTGATGCATGATAAGGCAGATGTGGTTGCGGCCTTGTGCGAGCATGTGTACACCTCGGAGGAGCAAATGGATCATCATGGTCTGGCAAGAATGCGACAGCATGGAGTGACGAGGAGATCTGGCCGATGCTCAACGCTTAGAGGAAAGGCGAGACGCACATATAATCAGATTGCTACTGGTACTATTGGGGTTGGAACTCTTCGCTGGCTTCTGAGGATGGGGACGGAGCGCTTATGGGAATGCCCCGAATGCTGTGATGTCGGTTCCTAAATCAATCAATCAATCAAACACCCTCCTCAAACAGAGACGCCTCCGGTGGCTGGGCCACGTATCTCAAATGGAGGATGAACATATTCCCAAAGATCTCCTATACGGAGAACTAGCCATAGGAAAGAGGCCAACCGGAAGACTCCAAATGCGATATAGGGATGTGTGTAAATAAGATATGAAAACCCTTGGAATAGATCCAGACACGTGGAAAAGAGTTGCAACAGACAGATGCTCCTGGAGAAGAGATGTACGAAACGGACTGGTGCTCTTTGAGTGCAATCTGATTCAACAAACTGAGGATAGGCGGCACAGGCTTAAAACGCAGTCACTTACTGCGGGACTTGCCTCGTCTTACAGATGCAGTACTAATAGTACCTGCTGCATTCTGATTATGTGTCATTCTGGCCTTTCCTCTGAGTGCTGAGTGACAGCCTCATCCTCTGGTCATTCCATGCTGAACTCTTTTGACATTTGTATCCATTCTTTGCAGGTTCTATGTTCTCAAATTAATAAACTTGTTGAATAGTGTCCTCAACTTGACCCATCCAGGATATTCCTCTTTTAAAACTGCTGCCCTTTTTTGGCACTCATATAATAATAATAATAATTTTTTTCCCCTGCGTTTCCATCCTGTTTCAGGATATTGCGGTCAACATCAGCATCTTTCAGCTGTATGTTGATTCCTAGGCTAGATTACAATTATCAGCACGCCACAACTTTCTGACCGACCGGCTCCATACTCTCATAAGTCACTGGCGTGACTCGAACCGCTTCCAATTCTCGTGCGCTCACGTCAACCACGAGAGTATTCGGGGTTACGAAGAAAGCTGCTAACCCCTCGGCCAGGGAGACCGGCAATAATAATAATAATAATAATGTTATAATAAGTAATAATAATAATAATAATAATAATCATAAGTTAGGTCTACAAGTAGTCAGAAACAAAATGTTGCCACAAGTGTGACTGATCAGATCACTACGTTGGTTTGCACTAACCACTATACTACCATGTAATAAAAAAAGGGTTGTTTCATTTTTCCATGAAATGGTCAAACCACTGTTCACTATACTCTCATGGCCTAAAATCAACAGCGACATAGATAATTAAGTTATATCAGCACAAATAATATAAAACCACATTGTCACAACACATCACAAATACTATAAAACCACACTACACAACAGCACATCACAAATACAATAAAACCACACTGTAACAACATAGCACACATAATATAAAACAACATTGTCACAGCACAAATCATATAAAACCACACTGTCACAACACATCACATCACAAATACTATAAAACCACACTGTCACAAAACAGCACACATAATATAAAACTACATTGTCACAACACATCATAAATACTATAAAACCACACTACACAACAGCACATCACAAATACAATAAAACCACACTGTCACAACATAGCACACATAATATAAAACAACATTGTCACAGCACAAATCATATAAAACCACACTGTCACAACACAGCACATCACAAATACAATAAAACCACGCTGTCACAACATAGCACACATAATATAAAACAACATTGTCACAGCACAAATCATATAAAACCAAACTGTCACAAAACAGCACACATAATATAAAACCACACTGTCACAACAACAGATCACAAATACCATAAAATCCCACTGTCAAAAAAAAAAACAGCACACATAATATAAAACTACACTGTCACAACAACACATCACAAGTACTATAAAACCACACTGTCACAACAACACATCACAAATATTATACAACCACACTGTACAACAGCACATCACTAGTACTATAAAACCACACTATCACAAAACAGCACACATAATATAAAACCCCACTGTCACAACAACGCAAATATACAAAAAGTATTTAACAAAGCCAAATACCAAATCATCAGTTTACCTTAACTGCAGCCTTTTTCCTATTCTCTTCTTCTGTCCTTTTCATTTTTGCCTCTTGTCTTTCAATAACTTTATCATCCAGTTCTTCAGTTATCCCTTGGTCATCATATTGAGCATGAGCATCTTGTGATGAAGACTTTTCATCCATCTGTGTCAGATAAAAATTGATGTGCACAAGTATGAATTCATACCATATTAGAGTATTTTGTGTTCAGATCTGACAGCCTCCATTACTTATAACTTTTGAATGTCTTAAATTTCTAAACATTGTTTCTGTTTTAGTGATATTCCTTACTTTTTGCATTCTCTGTTATTACAATATCCAAAAGTTGTTGCAGGTCTTTTACATTATCCATCATCAATACAGCGTAATCTTCATAGCGTCGATTGTTTACATTATAACTTCCAACTCATATTTCTGGCCTCTCTTTGAACTCTCTCATTATTATTTCACGAGAGAGAGAGAGAGAGAGAGAGAGAGAGAGAGAGAGAGAGAGAGAGAGAGAGAGAGAGAGAGAGAGAGAGAGAGAGAGAGAGAGAGAGAGAGAGAGAGAGAGAGAGAGAGAGAGAGAGAGAGATCCAATGTCTAAATGCACCCTTATTTTACTCCTTTATCTGTTCATAATTGCCCACTTTATTTCCTATTTTCCCTACAGCCAAGTCTCCACCTTACTGTGGTAGAGGAGTTTGAATGTTCTAATGACCCCAAGAAGTTTGCCAATGGTAGCACAGCTACTGGCAGGGTCTCCTATGACTGACAAGTCAGGGGATAGGAACCAGATGAAGAGAGAAACAAACCTGTAGATTGGGGATAGTCAAAGACGATGGAAAGCAAACCCCAAAAATGCTAGTTGAAGCTCTAGATATGTACGTGCTTACATACACACATAGATAATAGTGCACATACATGCATATCTATCTTGAATAAGAGCACAGTCTATCCCAGCATATAAAAAAAGGTGTTGAAGACGGGGGCAACCAGCCTGGAGGCACATCACAGAAATCAGGATGCCACACAAACTCGCTGTCTATTACTGAAAAACCATATAGTGCTTGCCATGTTATAGACCCCCAGGCAGGTGCAGTACTGAGCCCTGTGCCTCAAAAGGATCCAACCACTGTAACTGGAGGTCCTTCTCAGATGTCCTGTGGAGCCAGGGGGCATGAGAATAGAACTTTTGACCATACCAGACAAAGAATGAAAATAATGTACTGTAAAGTACTGTTAGTAGCAAAAAAATTGAGTTAGAAAACATCTTGAATGAAGAACAAGTAAATGTATGTTGCTAGCAAGAAACTCACCTCAATGAAAACATAGCTTTAAAAATTAGAGGCTACCAAGGTTACCGATCTAACCAAAAAGACAAGCAAAAGGGTTGGATACCGACCCTTGTAAAGAACAACAACAGACCCTTAAACTCAAGACAATACAGATCTACATCTGATCAATTACTATTCACCAAGCGACCACGCCCATGCACTAGATACAATCTAAACAAAAGAAAAAAATTATTGTGTGGAGATCTTAATAGTCACTCACAGAGCTGGGACTATGATCACATGAACCAGAGAGAAGAGAGACTGGAGGACTGGCAGGATAAGAATAGACTTATCTTGATTAACAAGCCTTCTGACCCACATACAACTACATTTTACCAAGCTTTTCAATCATCAGACATGGAGTGGAACATTTCAAGAATTGTTGGGGAACAACTGGGTATGAGCTTGTAAGTAAAAGCAGCACCCTCTCGAGGAGGAACTACAAGAAAGCAGACTGGACAATGTACAAACATCGCACCAGCATATCTATATATATAAAATAGAATGTCTGTAGGGATGTATTTGATGTGTTCGATAACGGTCCATCCGATTGAGATGAAATTTTCTACATGTATTCTTTTCATTCCCGTGCAGGCAACTGTCATAGTTTCTTAGTGTACAATCAGCTATTTACTTACTAAAATTTCATTTTGTAATTACATGACTTAACATAAGAAAAATTATATAAAGGGACATAACTTTTAGTAGCATTGCTATATCTTAGGTTAAGTCCCCTGGCTATAGATAGATAGATAGATAGATAGATAGATAGGTAGATAGATAGATAGATAGATAGATAGATAGATAGATAGATAGATAGATAGATAGATAGATAGATAGACAGACAGACAGACAAACAGACAGATCCCCGCCAGGGACTGGTCGAAGCCGGGCCGGGTCAGACAGACAGACAGACAGACAGTCGGGAACGGGAACTTATATGACTCAATCAATCAATCAATCATGTGCCATGCCGGAAAGCGTGGGCGGTCATGATTCGCCATTTCACTCGATCACCAGAGTCGTGGATCAGCTCAGTGTTCCTGTCTCGTCCATGCCATGTGGCCAAGCCATCCAGGTATTTATATGACTACTTATATGAATTAAATGAGATGCTCTCCATCAGGGGCTGGGCGAAGCCGGGCCGGGTCAGACAGACAGATAGACAGACAGACAGATAAATCGTCAGGAACGGGAACGGGAGCTTATATGACTACTTATATGAATTAAATGAGATGCTCCCCACCAGGGACTGGGTGAAGCCGGACCGGGTCAGACAGACAGACAGATAGACAGACAGACAGACAGATAGTCAGGAACGGGAACGGGATCTTATATGACTACTTATATGAATTAAATGAGATGCTCTCCACCAGGAGCTGGGCGAAGCCGGGCCGGGTCAGACAGACAGACAAGCAGACAGACAGACAGACAGACAGACAGACAGACAGATAGATAGATAGATAGATCCCCGCCAGGGCCGCGAAGCCGGGCCGGGTCAGCTAGTTGGTTATAAATCTTAACACAGATAAAGTAATTTGAGTGTTCAGCAAATGCATACTATAGGCAGCATGAGAATAAATACCAAGAACTGCTTGTAAGCAATAAACTGTACTGGAATAGTGAAATACTGCATAATGATGTGGAAATATGTAGAAAGCAAGGAGAGACCAAACCCAGCCAAGAGCACCACAATAAATACCAGCAAGAACAGGTTAAATTTCAAAGGGCCAAGTTGCTAGGAGAAAACAGAGCCTCTGAACTTGAAAAGAGACACAAGGAAGTTGTGGAAGCTATTCAAACAACTTATCGACAAGGGCACTAGAGACTGCACTACACAAATACAGAAATACCTTAACAGGAAAATAAGCAGCTGAACATTTTGCAGACACACTAGCTCAATACAACAACATTGAAAAAAGCCCAGAGAAATAAAAAGAGATTAAAAAGAAACAACAACATACAGGACAATATGAATTGGAAACAAATAGGTATATTTAGCTCCTGCGAGAAGAAACGTACTAAACACAAACACGTTGCACATACCTAATAAAAAGATATCCATCGTATCCCGATATACAGGTGAAAATCCAAAATCAGAAGCAATCAATAAATATATAAAATGAATAATAAAATAAAATACACACAAATGTGTACAATACGACACACAGGACGGCCGACGTTTCGATTCTCAGAATCTTTGTCAAGGACAGGACAACACAGATAGATAAAACAACGAAATACAAAAACCAAAAGCACAACTACTCGGTCCCCAAATTGCACAAGAGTTGCAATAGACAGTAAACAAAGTGATGGACTGATGCACAGATATGGGTGATGTCATCAACTCAGATAAGGCATCTGTGTTATGGTACTTTCTGGAGAATCAGGATTGTTAAGATTAACGTCCCAGGTCTTACAATAAACGGCAGATGTGTTAACAGAGACAGCAGTCTGAGATACCTAGGGATCACCTTCGACAGAAGCCTATCATTCATATGGAGTAGTTGTTATAAGATGTAAGAAGGGATTTGGTGCACTAAAAACTATGGCAGCAATGGACATGGAACAAAGAGTGTTGTTCATACTCTATCAACATCTAATTCTCTCAGTAACTTAATATGGTTTGGGACTGCTCACAGTTTTAAAGAGTCAGCTAGTGAAACATGTCATGAGAAGAAATAAACCAGAGAACTTAGTGACAACTGGAAAGATTGAGAGGAAAAGAACAAGGGGAAAGCAGATAAATAAATATATGGATGGCTTGGCCACATGGCATGGTTTAGACAAGAACACAGAGCTGATCCACAACTCTGGTGATAGTGTAAGATGGCGAAATATGACCGCTCATGATTATTGGCATGGCACATAATGATGAGTGAAACTAAAGCACATACCGAATAAAACTATGCTGGTGATCCTGGGATGCACAAGGAACACAACAGCAGAGTGTATGAGATAATCCTAGCTTTGCCAACAATTGCGGACGGGCTCAAGGTGCAGCAGGCTAAGTCAAATCTCAGAGTAGTCGCAGACAACTAACACCTCCTGCATGAAGCCCTAGACACAGATAAAAGCCGTAGACTCATAAGAGGAAAATCATGGATGGCTCAGGCAGAGGACACAATAAGAGAAGTGTGAATGTTTGACAACATTAGAAGAGGAAAGAAGATGGCCTGAATGCCATAGGAAATGTCAGATTTGTGCAAGGTCATAATCACATTGGCTTGAGAGTGCAGGCATTGGCCAATAGACAGTGCTGAATGGGAGGTTAACAACTGATTCATGACAATTCACGCCCAAGTGAGGAAATCATCTACATGGATGGCTCTGTGCTACAAGGAAAAAGAAGTACCTGGGGGTTCATAGCGAAGGTTAACTACCTGTGTTTAGTGCACGAGAACCGGGCATATGGTACCGCAACATTTTTGGGATCTTGTATATAGTATGGACAAACAGATAAATCATCATAGCCCAGAGAGAATGGTTCCTCATGGAATGACCAGTGGATCTGACTACACTCAGGACCCCCAGGAAAGGCCGGACAGATACTTAATCAGGTTTAATTTTGTCCGCTTCGCACATTGTGTGATATATATTCTATAATAGGCAAGACAAACAGTCTTATCTGTTGGAGGCGACTAATCAGGGAGGGTCTTATTTGTAGCTAGTTAACATATTTTGAATCAAATGCTGAAACAAAACATCCCATTGAGCTAAGTATAGTACTTAGTGATGTATTTAAGAGTTTTGAGTCTGACACTTCTGGGCTGTGTCACGCTACATGCTGCTTGTTAATGTTGCTTCTCATGATGCAGCACAAGTAGGTAGAGGATAGACTAAGCATGTTTGTTTTCCCATTATAATAATATTTGTTTGAAAAGAAAATGATAATTGATTGCAAAGTATATTAAACATTAATAATGATATCAACATTATGTGACTGTAATACCTTCATGCTTTTCAATACTTCCTCCTCAATGTTCACTTCAAAAAATGTCAAGTTGGGGCAGTCAGATAACTCTGCATCGTAAAACTGCACAGAGTGACTCATCTGTTGTAAACACTGGCTTGCTATCAGTTTGTCACATTTTTGCTTGTGAAAAAAATCTAAAACTGTAACTGCAACATCATGATAGTTGGATGCATTCTTAAGACCAGTTATAAGGGAGGCTAATCGTGTAGGCATCGTTTTGGTCACAGGGAGCTGTGAAAAAGAAAATATTACATGAATAAATATTCATGGCATGCTAATTAAGTAATAAACAAATTTTAACAAGTTACACAATTTAATGAAATGTGGGGGAAAAAACAATTCTGCCATGTAATTTTTAATTTTTGATGTCAGGTTACTCAGTTTCTTGGTTTCTGTAGCAAAGCGTGTTTAGACAACCGCCAGGTCTTGCATGAATTTAAAGTATATGTATGATAACATGTAATTAAATAGCTATATGTATATCACATTTGAGTGTTGTATGTATCTTGTCAGCATTTGGCTAGAGCTTTGCTAAAGTTAGTGAAGTTTGGCCGGATTTAGCTCATTTCCTGCCAAAACTTTACAAGGCGGATGCCCACCAAGTTCCGAGTTGCATTTCTTATCCACTAGTTGGGGTGATAGGTCAGCAGGACGGTGTGTGTTAGAATTGTCTAAAGTTTAGGACTCTTTCAAGAAAGTTATGTGCACAGCACACAACAACAACATTTTGTTAATACTAGACAGAAGCCGACCATCATTTTGAGAAAGACAGGTGCGGAACTCGGTGAGTTGAAATCAATAATTATAACATACTAGCTGACCCTGCCCGGCTTCGCCCAGACCCTGGTGGGGAGCATCTAATTTAATTCATATAAGTAGTCATATAAGTTCTCGTTCCCGTTACTGTCTGTCTGTCTGTCTGTCTGTCTGTCTGTCTGTCTGTCTGTCTGTCTGTCTGTCTGACCCGGCCCGGCATTGCCCAGCTCCTGGTGTGAAGCATCTCATTTAAT
The DNA here is from genome assembly GCA_963921405.1 of Cepaea hortensis. NCBI lineage: Eukaryota > Metazoa > Mollusca > Gastropoda > Stylommatophora > Helicidae > Cepaea > Cepaea hortensis. Next base: position 61,520,529 of record OY992895.1, on the reverse strand, counting down.
TTATATAAGTAGTCATATAAGTTCCTGTTCCCGACTGTCTATCTGTCTGTCTGTCTGTCTATCTGTCTGCCTGACCCTGTCCGGCTTCGTTAAATTCATACAACAAAAAAAGTAACTTAAAAGAACGTTCTTCCACACACCATCCATTATTTTTAATGAAAACTCTTTCTAATCACCTGCATGACTACAGTAACTTCTTAAGCAAAAAAAGATGAGTTACAATGTTATGCATTGTGCATCATTTTTATGAAAACTTTGAAAATGCCTTACAGATTGTATCATTATTTATTATAACTCATATGCCGGTACATAACTATGGACAAAGAGTTTATAAATCTTTGAAAACGATGCCACAATATGACTATAAGTTATACAGAAAAGTTATGCCCCTTGAAATAACTTTTACGAGTTAGATCCCCTGAAATATATGAAATTATGATGAAAAATGAAAAATGAAATAATACTGAGTAAGCAGGCGATTTCACACTAACAAAATATCACAGTTGGCTGCTCTGGACTGAAAGGAAGGCGTGTAGAAAATTTCATCTCAATCGGATGGGCCGTTCGCGAACAAATAAAGGACATACAGAGATACATAAATACATACGCACATCCTTTTTTATATATAAGATATATATATATATATATATATATATATATATATATATATATATATATATATATATATAATTAATGCCATAAGATTTTTGAATGTGTTGTGAAAGGTAGACACCAATGCGGGAAGTGTGCCGCATCAATTTATTCGCTTGCTACAAAGGAAACAGAGGAAAAAGATGGCAACGAACCACGTGTAAAGCTTAGATTAACATTATATGTCAAATGAAGGAATTCATATAAACTATGTTCAGGCCATGTCATGTATCAGAAACGGAAATCCGACTGGACTTAGTACTATTCGCAAAGCAGGCATGGTCGGAATTCTAAGTCACGAAGAAGGATAGTTGTTATTTTAGATTGAGCGAATCTAGTAGCTAATAGGGATTGGTAATGCTAAGATTCTATGTCAACTAATGTCCGGTTTCCTAGAGTTTTTAGAGTTTGGAGTTGTTAGAAGTCGCCAGGCTAGAATCACCAAGCGCTTCGTGTGACCTATAATCCCCATTGCCGGTCGACGGCAGATCTAGTGGTATACGGTTCTCTGGTCTAGATGATAGACAGCTTATAGTCTTAAAGAATAAGCAAGTGCATTCTTGATTATTGCTGGTTCACAAAATAGAGTTGTATCAGAAGGATTTCTTTGGTATAACATAGAGGTATCTGGATTATTGGTATGTCACTGCGTCGCAGCGTACTGTTTCTTGAATAGTATCATTCCACTGCTCTACAGTATATCATAGTGCGTTCTGGAATATTAATATTTGTTATCTGCTCAGGAGCATATTTATTCACCTTCGTAATCAGGAGTATTTTCATTACATTACAATACACCCTTGTGCCTCTTGTACACTTAGGAGCGTCAGTGGTTGTTAAATTAGTGATCCAGTTCCTTTCCTATCACATCACCTAGTACAGTATTTGGAAAAAAAGATCTGGAGAAATTACACATACCTATTGCACACCTCTCTTAATAGGCTGATAATGACATACTTCATTATCAATCTTTAAGGCAACTTGTTTCCAATATATGTTTTTTATAAGTCTAAGGTCTTGCCTATCAATCTGTAGATCTGCAAGCATCTTCATCATGTTGATATGTCTTACTTTATCGAAAGCCTTTGTGTAGTCAATAAAGCAAAGATGTAGGTCTTTGTTTACTTCTATAGAATGTTCAATTAATGTTCTCAGCACATACACAACATTAACTGTACCCTTGCCTTATACCCAACAGTTAATACCACAGTCTTTTAAGCTTAGCATAAGATGTGCAAGGTCTACATAATTATAGGCATCTTCGAGATCTATTGTCACTGCAACTATTTCTTGCTTGCTTTGAAATATCTCATATTTTATGTTCCAGCATATTCCTATGTTTTCAAGGGCCTGAGGCTGCCACTATGTCTGGGAGCATTAATGCACTGTCCAGATTTAACAGCACTTTCTTAGCCCACCTAGGGTAATGAGTTCAAATTGGCACTGAGGCAGATTTTTACCACTGTGAGCACTCAGACTGACCCAGCCTAAAATGGATATCAGGAAATGTCTTGGGAAGTGAAGGTGGCCGGCATGATATTAACATCACCCCTGTGCTACCGACTGGTCTATAAAAATATGGGTCTAACACCATATGCCCAATATGCTTTAGATTATGTAAAATGGTCTTTATTTTACTACTGAACACTAGATGCTTGGTATTTGCACCCTTTCTGGTCATCTGTCGATGTAAATGTCATCATTTTTGTAACATTTTCTCACCAGCCACAAAGTTCTCCCACATTTGTTCCTTGGCTTCTCTAGCCAGTTTTGAATATGTTGCTGGTTCTTCACTTTTCATAATACATTTCATACACCTCATCATTTTTTAGTTGGTTCTTTTGCACTTTCTGCCACTCCTTAGTTGCCTGATTCTTTGTTTTGACTTTTTTAAAAACTCCCTCATTCCACCAAGGTGGCTGAACAAAAGCTGTTTTGGATATTTTTTACCTGGCCTTTTGGTGCGAGGGAGACAAAGGATCAGCTGGGTCTTTACTGACTGCATGATATATGAAAGTGTGTTTGGGCTTAACTTGTCTGACAACTTGTCTCTTTGGGATGAAGAAAATACATGGAAGGTGATAACTCTCTTTTTCTCCCAAAACATTTCAGCTTGTTTTAGGAAATTATAATGGAAATTAAAGCCAAATTTATGACTCTATTTGAGTCCCCTGGTCTCGTTGCTATTCTTGCAGTGTGGCCATCATTAACTCTTTCGCTACCGTGCGCCCATCTGTGGACAGAATGGATTTGCTGTAATGGCAGTCCGCCCTTTTCGTCCCACAAAATGATCAGTGGTTTATTTCACATATTTCTGCTCCGTTTTGGAATTTTAAGTTACAGTAAACTAAAAAGTAGTACAGCCGAAAGATCTCTACGCCATCTCGGAGCGGTCAATCGTTTTCTAATTTTGGATTCTTGTGAATTTTCAGTTTTAAGGTAGTGTTAATTTGTTTGTTTTGGTTTTTCACAATGGAAACGCCCACCAGTTTGCGTCCACGTAGTATGACTTGAGATCAAGCTAGATTATTGTTTATAATAATATGTGAATGTGAATATTTAGAAAGTAGTTTTAGTTGTGTCTAAAGTTTTAGCACGTGGTGATAAAGAAAAACCAGTGAATGTTCGTCAACAGCTGAGTGTTTGACAATGAAGCACGAATGGCTGAAGTTTACGTCTGTCATTATTGCTATGGGACTTGATCCAAGACCATGTATCAAAGACTACCGGTGTACAAGTGCACATTTATATACTCCTTGGTATGTGGCACTGCCACTACGTTTCCCAGTAATCAATTAGAAAATTATAATATATTTATCACACCATGTTTCATGTATGTCAACCTGAGGGTACCCCAAAAAAAAAAAAAATTTATCCTCTTGTTGACTCTGAAGAATATCCAGGAAGCATTTTACCCATTTGAAAATGTGTCCATTGATGATATGATTATTTGGTGGAAGGGCTAAACAAAGCTAAAAAAACCATGCATTGTTGTCTCTACCAAGTCTGTAGTTAGAACTGTTGAGAGCGGATTGCGAAAACCGCAAAGCAAGCTGAAGATGGTCTCCATGAAAATAACACGGCGATGAATGGCTGCGACAGAATGGACCAAATGGTTGGATATTATAATATCCATGATAGGAAAACCATTACGTGGTGGAAGAATATCTACTACTAGATCTTTGAAATTGCACAGATCAATGCTCACATCCTACATTCCATATGGCAAACAGAGAAAGGAGGAAAAAAAATTGTTATAGAAGGATTTCAAGTAAAGGAAAGTGCACATCGCGAAGTAGCTCAGAGTATTCCTGAAAGTTTGACACTCTGCCTGCCGAAGAATTTCAGTCTGTTGCAGGAAATTATGCCGAAAGATTTACATGAGCCAAGCATTTAATAGAATTTGTCGGTGTCAATAGAGACTGTGTTTTTGCAGCACTCGAACTAAACGACACATATCATATTTTGTTTGCTCCGGCTGCACTAATAGACCAGACTTGTGCGCCAAAGTTTGCGTTGCAGCCTATCACAAATAGACTGCCACATATAGTAAATAAAAACAAACAGACATGACAATTAAATGTAAATCTGCCAAGTGTTGTCCTAATTTTTGTCTGACAAAAAAAAAATACATGATTCAGAATCTGCGGCGAAACTTCTTTTCGGATGGTTGATTGGAAGCAATGGTGTTTATAGTTTAGAATAGTGTTGTTTGTTCAGTAAATTCAATTGGATTAGCAGTGATCAGGATATTGGATAACAACGCCCCCTCGGTAAGTACAATGTTTACATTATTTTTACCTCTTTTTAACAAATTATTTTAGAAGTTATATTATTATTTGTATTTTATTTACAACATACAGCAAAAATTCTCCTACCAACATATTCCTTGTGCTATCTCCTTTATTTTGATATATAATACAACATTTCTGCTACAATGTTAACCATTTTCATAACATTATTGCGACATACACCAATTTCCAGATTTCGGCCATTAGTTTTTTTCATTTGTGTGAAAAAGACATGGTTCAGAATATGCACCAAAACTTCCTTTTGGGTGATTTAAATGAGCAATACTGTTTATATTCTTGAAGACAAGTGGTGTTTGTTTGATTATTCAGTAAATTAAACATGATTAGCAGTATAGGAGTGTAGAAAACACATTCTAAATGCAATGTTTACATTATTTTTACCTACTTTTGTCCAATTATTTAACAAATTATATTATTATTTTTATTTTATTTACAACCTAAAGCAAACATTCTCCTACCAACATATTCCTTGTGCAATCCCCTTTATTTTGATATATAATACAACATTTCTGCTACAATTGTAACCATTTTCATAACTTTACTGTGACAGACCCCACCTTCAAGATTTCAGCCATTATTTTTTGTCATTATTTGTGAAAAATACATGGTTCAGAATATGCACCAAAACTTCTTTTTGGGTTACTTTAATGCGCAATACTGTTTATATTCTTGAAGACAAGTGGTGTTTGTTTGATTATTCAGTAAATTAAACATGATTAGCAGTATAGGAGTGTAGAAAACACCTTATATGTGCAGTTTTTTAAATAATTTTTACCTCTTTAATTTCATTTGTTATTATTAAACCTCTCATTATTGTCATAATATTTGTAACCTATCAATTAATTATTAACACTGTCATGTTCCTTGTGCAATCCTCTTTAATTTGATATGTAATACAATAGGTCTTCTACCACCTTAACCATTTTAAAAGCATTATTGTAACACACCCCTAGTTCCAATTTTCTGCCATAAATGTCTGTTTGGTCACAGCCCAGTTTTTGTTTGGTAGTGAAAGAGTTAAAAACAGTGAGGCCTGTGCTAAGTGCAATTCTTCGTCTATTTTATGTAAGATTTCCTATCTTTTAAAATCTCCAGCTAAAAGACATTTTCCATCAGAATCAGCCATCAATAATAGAAGTTCCCATCTGCACTCATCAGAAAGGTGGTCCACATGCAAGTACTCATATCGATTAGACCGGTGTAGCAATCATAACCCAGACATTTAATGGTTGTCTCACTCTCCACATTAGTCTCCTGAATTATGAAAATGTCAAAGCCCAATTGCTGTAGTATGTACGTTTGTTGCTTTGTGATTCAGCAGTTAAGCAGAAAAACACAAACGAACTAAGTCCTAGTCTATCAGTATTTCTTCTTGTTCTTTGCTTGCTAGCTCTTTTCTTTGTTTCCTTCCTCTTCTTCACCCTCTTTTACTACTCCTATTTACATTTGCTGAGGGTACTGATGTCAGAGCATAATCACTGTAGCTCTTATAAAGATTATGTGTGAAATGCGACTTCATGACTGATTGTAACTTAATGGTAGATAAAATGGTCCACCTGCTACAGGTACTGTTTCAGGTAAGAGCAGGGAATAAGTCGCTTAAAAGTCGACAGGGTCGACTTCATTGCACTGGGTTTTATCCCATATGACTCAGTCTCTTTCCCCAGCGTGGAAAGCGTCACACAAAGCACAAACTCCGTAGCTCTAGCGACGACCCACAGGAATCTCCGAAAACTTTAACTCGTGAACTGAAGGACGCGGCCCGGAATCAAACCCACAACCTTCGGAGCCTGAGTTAAACGGCTTGACCACTTCGCCACAATGTTCCGGGGAAGTCCTTATGCCTGGTGCTGCCGCACCCACTCACCAGACATCCACTGTTATGACTGCTTTCCCAGCAGCCATTCAAGACAGGGAGTGGATTCATAGGTGTCAGAGTGTATACCACTAACTGCATCCCTGGAGCACCATATGCTATAAGATTCTCTGCCAATTTAATTCAGGCCCCGTGAGGAACCATATGTCCATGGCCCACTATGGTGAATATTAAACATATTCTTAATGGTTTACCATGGGCATCTACAATTTTCAAAATAAAATCAGTAAAAATAAACATAAAAACACATACCTTGAACAGCTCCCTTCTAATTGGTACCTCATAGTGAGCATAGATGTACATGCCAGGAATGTTGAGTAAAACGAAGGCTGAGAGAACAAGGATACGCTCAGCCAGCAAGAAGTCAGGCTGTTCCTTCTGACACAGTTGGCTAACTTGATCAATGAAACTAATTTTGCTGAATACAAAATATAAATTTTTTTGTATACCACAGGTAGAAACTACTTTTATGCAAGTAAAACATCAAAACACCAACAGCAGACTGAACTGACTTTATGTGTTAATGAAAAAAAAAAAAAAAAACACATCCAGATATTCATGTATGTAGACATTTATCATTATCATGTGTCTTGCCAAATGACATAGACATCATGGATCTCCACAGATCTTGATGTTTTGGAACAAGTGTTTTAATTGATATTCCTTCATGTCACCATTTTAGACCATAAAGCATAATTTCTCTGTTTGTCTCTGTCTCTTCTACTGATGATCTTTCCAGTCACCATTATATTCTCTAATGCCTCTCTTCTCTTTATTGTAAATGGGAAAACCTTTCCACAAAAAAATATTTATAGCATGTGCTTTTGGTATACACACATTTGAATCCTCACTGGTGGGAAGGAGTTCACACATTGTGCTGAGACTCCAATGAAGGGTTAATAGTAGAAAAAAGGGAATTAATTAAACAGACAATTACTGAAAAGAAACATAAACAAATAGAGGACACCCAATGGAGAGTGTAAACAAACTTAAGCTAGTGTCAACAGAGAGTCAAATTTAACAAAAAAGTAATGAGTAGTAACTTCAATTAATTGTGACTAGTAGAACACAGGTTGACTATCACAAGAAGGGAACTGAAAGCAGAAAACAAGAGCCTAACTCAGTGTGGAGCTTGTCCTGCACATGCTAGATAGAGGCTCACAAACACCCAGTGTGACAAGCATTAAGCCCTTTACCTGGGGTGGGGGGCCTTGCAAGGAAGTGCAAGGACCCCCAAAAAGTGTGATCATTTGTGAGTAAATTTGTATTTACTGCTGCTGTGATTTGTGTTGAGTATACTATCATCACATGACAATTTTGTCAACTTGTCAACAATTGGCAAACCAATTAATTGAACAAATGGCACCAATACTAAAGAACAAACACGTGTCAATAGTTACTAAGGAAGCACTCTACTATACAATTTTCCTGCCAACTCTATGCTACCCTATCAATGCCAGATTGGACAATGACAGAAAAAGAGAAAAGAAAAATCACAACAACAGAAATTAGATTTCTGAGAAGAATACTCAATGTATCAAGAAGAGAGCAAATCAGAAATGAAGAAATCAGGACTAAAGTGGAGATTATAGCAGCGCTATATTTTATTAGAAGGCAGCAAGTCAGAATGGTTTGGCCATGTAACTAGGTTACCAACTAGCAGTATACCACAACAAGCAGTGATAGTTAGTTAGTTAGTCGACAGATCATTCTCATTGCACATCGAACCATTCAGTCCATAAGTGCTCGGATCCCTCCTCAGCAAATCCTGCAGCGTGTAGCGGCTCAAGACACCAGTTCTGTGTTGGTTAATCAATCTTCTTTGGCTTCCTGCGCAGTGTTCTTGTTTGGCAACACCTCTTTTAATTTGCAGTTCTCGTAGTCTGACCATGGTTGTAGAATCACAGTCATCGCTTGGTTCTCGCAACAGTCTTACTTCTCGTAGAGCATTCAGAATGTCAGCCTGGTCCATAGCGCGTCCGCCCTCCATAGTAGCATTACCTGTGAGCTTGTCAGCCCGCTCATTTCCTTGTACACCTGCATGCCCTGGCACGAAGATGAAACTAATCTTTGCCAGCCAAGACCGCTCCAGAGGCAGCAACCATTCTCTTCGGATCCACCCCATCTCTATCCTCTTGAGCATACCCATTGAGTCGCTAATGAAACAAGCCCTAGTGAATGTCTGTGTCTCGAGCCATGTTATTGCTTTACTTACTGCCATGACTTCCATAGTCTGGCCACTTGTGGTCTCAGCAAAAGCACCAGAGTCCTCCTTCACAATTCTTCCTCCGGCCTGGGCCGTAAAAGCCCATGAGCTTCTCACATGTCGGACGACCGACTCATCTGTGTATATGACAGCATCACCGTCTAACGAATTCTCGAAAATCAAAGCTTGTACTTCCGCCTCCACAGCAGCTGGATTTTCTTGTCTGCATGTTCTGTCTAGTTGGATGCACACTGAAAGAGATGTACAGAAATCTGTTGGCACTTGTACCCACTCCTCGCCAGGTTCTAAGTCCTCAAGTGAACATACCTGTTGAAGAATGTCCTCGGCCTGACCCATCCACGACCTTCCTCTTTTTAACCTACTGCCCTTCACCTTTCTAATTTCACTATGCAGTGGATGTTGTGTGTTTGCGTTAACTCTGAGGTAGGCACGTGCTCTGCAAATTTGTATTCTGTCTTCAATGGTTGAAAAATCAAGAAGGAAGCGCATCGCCCGGCATGCTGTATCTCTTGTACATCCAAGAATAATGCGTTTTGTTCTGTATCCTTTCTATCTGCTTACGGCTAAGAGTCAGGATAGCCATCGCATACTCAAAAACAGACATGACAAGTCCTTCGTACAGAAGACATAGATGGCTCTGCTCACAGTTTGCTGCCGCCATCACCCGCATCACAGCCAAACCCCGCTTGGCCTTTGTTATCACGTGGTCTATGTGCTCGATATAAGCAAGGTTTCGATCAAAATGTATCCCCAGGTAGTTCATTGCTTGCGTTCTTTCCAGTCTCTGAACACAGCTTTACAGTTGGTGTTGGAGTGTTGACAATTTGATTATTCAAAGAGAACCATGTCATTGTTGCCTTTGTTGGGTTGACCATTGCCCCAGCTTCAACACACCAAGTACACAAGCAGTGATGTACAGACCAAATGGAAGCAGATGTCGACCACATAAACGATGGATGGAGGGAATAGCCAAGTCCATAGGAATCTCGATACATGAAGCCCATAAACGGGCACTCCCCTGCTGTTTATACTTCACCGCAAGGTACAAGAGGAACAAGATGAGATGAGATGAGATCTTCACTACAAAATTCTTGTCATTATTAACATCACACCTCTTGCAGTTAAAAAATTGTTTTTGACACTCTCATTGGGTTATTTATGGGAGGAGCCTGGAACACTTTTGGAGATATCCGCATGCAATGAAAGTGATCTTTTACAAACATGAAATGAAAGTAAATATTTGATTGCTTAAAAGATAGAAACAGTTAATGTTATTTATGCTAATGTTTTAAAAACTCATTGTCCATTCTAACTAATAAAGTGTTAGAATTTATTACTACCATATCATGCATGTGTACTTTCTTCCAAAGCCTAACAACAATTTTGAATTTTTAAAGAATTTGCAGACAAATCAGTGAGTTGACAGGAAGAGTAAACGCTGGAGTATGCAAGAGTAAACACAGGATGTTTGAAAACAGAAAATATTATTGAAGAAGGTGCCATAATAAAGAGATGGAGTGAATTTATAAAAGAATTATATGATGGAGAAAGAGCATAATTTACAGAAGAAAGTAACTTAGAAGGCTACCTATTCTAAAAGTGTATGTCACTCACACTATCAAAATATAAAGTGAGAAAAAACAGCTGGGCCAGACTCAATAAGAATAGAGAAATTATAAGTATTGGGGGAATTTGAAAATGAGTTAAGAACAATATGAATTTGTAGAAAGGAAAGGTACAAACAATGCAATATAGATATTACAAACACTAAAAGAGAGATCAATAGAAACACATAAAAACAGAATACTTGTGCTTTTAATCAAAGCATTTTATAAAGTGAAACATGAAAAAGTGATTAAAATGTTGGAAAATATAAAAATTGATAGGAAATATCACAAAATAATAAGAAATATTTACTGTAATCAAGTAGCAGCAATTAAAATGGGAAGAAAGAGGGCAATTATGAACAGATAAAGCAAGGAGTAAGACAAGGATATGTCTTGTCAGTGGAGTTCTTCTCTCTTTTTATTAAAAGAGAAAAAGTTCTGTTGCAGGAACCTGCTGTGGGTATGCAAAGTGCTAGGGCATCCCACTTTTAAAGCTGAAGTACATGGGGAATAGGTGGCCAGTCTTTCCCTCTTATAACTGAAAGCTGACACCGAAACCTTGTCCAACTGCACCCAAGCCATTGCCAGCATAACATCTTAATCATTACACTAATGTTCCCACTCTTCTCTCAATCATCATCATCATCACGTGCCATGCCTATACGCACAGGCGGTCATGGTTCGTCACTTCACATAATCACCAGTTTTTTATCAGTTGTTTCCTTGTCTCGATTATTCCATGTAGCCAATGCATCTAGATAATTAATCTCTCTGCCTTCCCCTTGCTCTTTTCCCATCAATCTTGCCAGTTGTCACGTTTATGATTTTAATTTATTTTTCATAGGACTTGCTCGCTGCTTTTTCTATTCGTTCATGGTATTATTTGTATTTGCCTCAGAAACCACACTTTTACTGCCAATAGATATTTCTCAAATTGTCTGCTTATTGTCCATCTTTCAAATCCATATAACCGTAAAGGTTCTATTTAGCAATTCAAGACATTTTCTCATTGCAACTGACAACTTTTTATTGGTTAGTATGTTTTCCATCTTGTAAAAGGCTACCTTTGCCACAGTTATTCTTGCTCTAATCTCTACAAGGTACCTTACACCAGATAGTATTTACTGTTTTGAGATAGTTATACTGATTCATTTGTGTAAGAACTGAGTTGAGTTAAGAACTGACATCACTGCACTCAGGACATTCCCATAAAGCTCCGTCCCCTCGTTCAAGACCAGTGAAAAGTTATACTACTATTCGTCCCCATCGCTATTTGATTTAAAGTTCTCCTGGTCTTCCCTCTCAGTTTTGAGATTCTTCCAGAACCCCTGCCGATCCCCTGCAATCTCATTCTTTCCACATAATGGTTCGCAATCTGTTACCCTGCCTTCTCCACAGGTCCCACAAGCGCATGACCACCTCCCTCTTGTCCATAGGCATATCTACCACCAAGAAGTGCATTCCCTGCTAGCCTATCAGCCTGTTCATTCCCCAGCACCCCCGCATGGCCAGGGCAAAATATCCATACAATTCTCACAATCTGTGACCTCTGATGTGATGATAGTCATTTCACATGAAACATTCCTTTATCCAACTTACTAAGCATACTCTTTGAATCCATAATGAATACAATGTGTGTTGCAGCAGTCTCCTCTAACCACTGGAATGCCGCTGATTCTGCTTCCACCTCCATTCTCATGCTGGAAGTTATAGTCTCATATGCCAGACTCTACTTTTTCTAGAATCGTCCATTAGCCTTTGTAATAAAACCCCAACCACTACGCCTGTTTCTCACCACTGACCCATCGGTGTAGATGACTATGTCACCTTGATGTGTGTTACTCTGGATCAGTTGTTGCACTTCAAACTCAGTGCGGCCCGCTGCCCATTCTCTGCACTCACCACCCAGTGTTACTATTACATTGTGCCAGTCTGTCATGTCTTCCGGAACTTTAACCCACTCTTTTTCACGATTGATGGTCTCTAGATCACACACCTGATATTTAAGAATTTTCCCCATTTACTAGGATATTACATTGAGGTATATCTCTCTTCTTGGAAATGTTCACAATCTGTTTGCTTACAATTTTATTCAAAAATCAAAGATAGTGATGATCTGTAAGATCTTTCCCCCAGAACATGCTGGTGTGGTGACAAATGAGCAAGTGGACAATTTGGCTGGGTCTGCACCATAGGGTGGTATATTGGTGCATGATAAGGCAGATGTGGTTAGGGCCCTTAGGAATCATGTGCAGAGTGTGGAAGTACAGATAGATCATGATAGCCTAGAGATAATGGCGTGGCAAGGAGTGACCAGAGGATCTGGCTGACACCTCAGTAGTCTGAGGAAAGGTCAGATGGACACATAGTCAAGATTGCAACGGGTAGGATTAGTATTGGAACTCTTCGCTGACTGTGAAGATGAGGATGGAGCATGAATGGGAATATCCCAATTGCTGTGATGTTGGTTCTTTACATATAAATCAACTTTTTACAATTTAATTCTAACCCTTGTTGTTCACTGTGTACAATAACCGCACCTACCAAATGTTGCAGATCCTATTAGTTGTCTCCAATCAATGCTGCATGTCTTATATTATTGATGTTAAATTCTCTCTCTATAGCAAAGTAATAACAAGAGAGATCAAAGAGAAGCCAGGAATACGAGTTGGAGATTATAATATAAACATTCTATACTTTGCAGATTACACAGAAAATACAAATGATCTAAAATAAATGTCTGACTTTGTGGGAACAGAGAGTGAAAAGAAATGGGACTTTCCTTGAATATCAAGAGACCAGAAAAAAATAGTTATAAACAAAAAATAATACCAAGAAAATGTGATATAATAACAGAAGGAAAAATGATAAACTAAGTCAATAAATTCAAATACTTTGGACAATCATAACATTAGGTATAAGTTGTATCACTGATGGTAAAAACAAAATAGGCAAAACAGAGCCCGCATTTCAGAAAATAAAAGGTATCTTATGCAATAAGGCACTTTATGTCAGAGAATAATAAAATGTTATATAGAACCTGTTCTGCTGTATGGCAGTGAATCATGGAACATGCATGAACAGATTAGGAAGTGCTTGGAGGCAACATGAATGTGGTTTCTGAGATGGAGGTTGCAAATACCTTGGACTGCCAGAGTAACTAACAATAAGCACCTGGAAAAAGTTAATGAAAGTAGAACATTATAAACAAATATAAGAAAAAGACAATGTTCTTTGGTCACATAATGAGGAAAAGAATTTTTAAAAGCCATATTGAGCCAGTCCTGACATATGGAAGCGAATTATGGACAATTAACAATGAGAAATTATGTGGAAGCTACATAGATGTGGTTTTATAGAAGAATGATGAGAACATTGTGGATGGATAGAAGCAGCAATGATAATATCTTGAAAGAAGTTAACTCACAAAGAAAACTGGTAACTTGTATCAGATGATGACGGTCCTTATTTTGTGGACATGTCATGAGAAGAGAATAGCCTGAGTATGTAGTCACAATGGGAATGTTGGAGGGGAAGAGAGGCAGAGATAGGCCAAGAGAAAAGATGCTGGACAGTTTGACATCAAGGCACGGAGGAATACTGACTTTAAAAATGATTAGCAGAAGGCTGTGGACAGACATGAGAACCAATGCCACAAGGCATAGACTATAAGAAGAATGTTGTATGGCACACAAATGATGTAGTAAATATCCAAGCGGCCCTTGGCAGAAAAATGGTTTCCCACCCATGGTCTAGAATAATTACTGCTGTAATAATGTGGCAAGCTTGTAACATGATCCAAAACAAACACACCTTTTGTTTTCAATTCAACTGCTTCAAGGGTTAGAAAGAAGACTTAATAATTTCAAGAATGGTCTATAATTCATATTGTGAATGAATGGTAAGTTGAAATGGACTTTGCATAAATACATCATGTCAAGATGTACCTGAGAGATATTATGTTAATAGGTAATTCACAGCTGATTCTTTATAATAAAAAGTACATTAATAAAAAGTAAAATAATAAAAAAGTATAATGTCACAACATGTACCTGAATTCATTATGTCCAACAAGAAAATTGATAATAAAACTCTGTCTGTCCAAAACCTTCTGGAGCCGTGGTGTCGAAGGCAATGTGAGATACTGCTGGAAAGTTTGAGGCTGTCCCTCAGAGTTTTCTATACATTCACTTACAAAATGCATGTTGGACAAATAAGAGTTGGCCAGGTAGAAACAAACTCTATTGCCAGATGAATGGTTTATCTGTTTAACAATACAAATATAATACATGTTTTTACTTTGGCAAGCTGATACCTAGAAAAACAGCTTAACAATAATAGTTAAAATCATCAACAATAAGTGCCATTCTATAGAACCAAGAGGGTTTCCGAGCATCCAGAAAACTAGAAAGATGATGTATGTTATCTGCCATTTAAAAAAAATGTCATCTACTGTCAATAGCACCTTGCAGTGTAGGGCAGGGGGTCTTGAGCCTGAGGAATTAAGGCCGCATGGCTAGTGCAGTCGCCACAAACTGTACAGGTTAGGATTTTTTTTGCTCCCGGCTGAAAAAAATCCACACCTTACTGAGGATGAACCCGGGTCTCTTGAAGGAGAACCCAGGTCTCTTGAAGGAGAACCCGGCGTTCTTAGCCACTCCTCTATGTATATTATCAACTTGTTCAAAGTGAGCAAGTGACAGTCTTCAGAATCCACACAGGACATCATCATCATCATCATCTTCCACTTCTGCCGTCAAGCGTCGTGGGGAGGAATAATTTGCGTTCCAGCGCCCGGTGGACGGCACTGGATAGTGTCATTCCGTGAGGTTGTACAATGTCTCTGATGTCGTCAATCCATTTTCTTCTTGGACGTCCTCGTGGTCTCGTCGCAGATGATCTTTGATGTAAGGCCAGTGATGGTAGTTGTTGATGTTGCATTCTAATGACATGGCCAAACCACTTGATCTTCTGTCTGTCAATAAATGTGGCACAAGGTGTTGATCCCACAGTCTGTCTGATAGTAGCATTTCTTACTCGGCCTCGGATTGTTAAGTTGGCAGCTCTCCTCAGGCATCTCATTTCGCAGGTGTTGATTTTGCGAAGGTGTAATTTGGATAAAGTCCAGGTTTGAGATTGGTAGCATAGGGTTGGTGTGAATATGCTGTTTATTATCTGTCGTTTTGCGGACATGGGTATGTTTGGATGTTTCAGGACATAACAGACTGAAATACCATCTTATATATAAAAAAGGATGTGTGTGGGTGTGTATGTCCTTTATGCGTTCACGAACGGTCCATCCGATTGAGATGAAATTTTCTACACGTCTTCCTCTCATTCTCGCGCTGCCAACTGTGATATTTATTTAGTGTGAAATCGGCTACTTACTTAATATTATTTAATTTTTCATTATAATTTCTATATAGCAAGGGGACTTAACTCTAGAAAAGTTATTTCAAGGGGCATAAGTTTTAATAACTTTTCTGTATAACTTATAGTCATATTGTTGCATCGTTTTAAAGATTTATAAACTCTTTGTCTATAGTTATGTACAGGCATATGAGTTATAATAAATAATGATACAATCTTTAAGGCATTTTCAAAGTTTTCATAAAAATAATGCATAATGCATAACATTGTAACTCATCTTTTTATGTTTAAGAAGTTATCTACAGTCATGTTGGTGATTAAAAACAGTTTTCATTAAAAATAATGGATGGTGTGTGGAAGGACATTCTTTTAAGTTACTTTTTTTTTGTTGTATGAATTTAATGAGACGCTACCCGCCAGGAGCTGGGCGAAGCCACGCCGGGTCAGATAGATAGACAGACCCACCTTTTCGCTGCAGTTATCTACAGACATATGAGTTATAATCCTCCTCCTCTTCCCTCTCCCTCCTCCTCCCTCTTTCTCCTCCTCCTCCCTCTTCCTTCTCCTACCTCCTCCTAATCACTCCTCTTCCTTCCTCCTCCCTCCTCCTCCTCCTATGTCCTCCCCCTCATCCTCTATCCTCCCTCCTCTTCCTCCCTCCTCCTCCTCCCCCTCCTCCTGCATTCTTCTCCTTCCTCCTCCTCCTAATCCCTCCTCCTCCTCCTCTTCCCTCCTCCTCCTCTCTCCGCTATCTCTTCCTCCCTCCTCCTTCTCCCTCCTCCTCCCTCCTCCATCTCCCTCTTCCTCCTCCCAGCTCCTACTCCTCCTTTTTATTCTTCTGCTGCTGCTGCTGCTGCCGCCGCTCCATTTACCCAAGTTAATTGTTGGGGAAGATGTAAAGATCTTTCAAGTGCTCTTTCTAATGCTTTTTGTAAGTTGGTCTTCATTTATCTAAGGTTGTTCTAACTGCAACCAATAAATGATTAGACAGACAGGCAGGCAGGCAGGCAGGCAGGCAGGCAGGCAGACAGACAGACAGACAGACAGACAGACAGACAGACAGACAGTCGGGAAGGGGAACTTATATGACTACTTATATGAATTAAATGAGATGCTCCCCATCAGGGGCTGGGCGAAGCCGGACCGGGTCAGACAGACAGAAAGACAGATAGACAGACAGACAGACAGATAGATATTCGGGAACAGGAACGGGAGCTTATATGACTACTTATATGAATTAAATGAGATGCTCCACACCAGGAGCTGGGCGAAGCCGGACCGGGTCAGACAGACAAAAAGACAGATAGACAGACAGACAGACAGATAGATATTCGGGAACAGGAACGGGAGCTTATATGACTACTTATATGAATTAAATGAGATGCTCCACACCAGGAGCTGGGCGATGCCGGGCCGGGTCAGACAGACAGACAGACAGATAGTCGGTAACGGGAACGAGAACTTATATGACTACTTATATAAATTAAATGAGATGCTCCCCACCAGGGACTGGGCGAAGCCGGGCTGGGTCAGCTAATTTGTTTAATAAAATAGAGATAGGAGATACTGATGAATGTAACAAACTGGTAAAATGAGAGCTGGACATTTGCTTAAAAAGTGGCCAATATATGCAGAAAATTATGTTGTTCTACACGCGCACCATTTGAGGACAAACTATGGAGATGTCAACAAGCTCAAGTAGACTGTTGTTTTCTCTAAATATATTTAGGCTGATGTCTGAAGGTGTACGAAGAAGAAGACGTACCATCTCCACACTGAAGATTGGCTGTGATGAGCCTCAAATACTCTGTGTGCTACATCTTCATAGTGCACTCATGGCTACTTATAATTCATCCCTTGAAGGTGTCTCATCACCATCATCATGTGCCCTGCTTAATGGCATAGGCCTTCTCGTCTCTCCACAGATCTCATTCCTTTCTGTTTCGGTTCAACTCTGTTGATGACGTTCCTCTCAGTCCATCCACAATAATTTCTTTTGGTTTGCTTCTTCTACCACCATTCTGCCCAGTCATCATGATGTTTTCCAATGCCTCTCCTCATTATATGAGCAAAGAGTTATATTTGTCTCTTATTTATCATCATCTGCTGTAAACAGACACAACACAATTCATCATCATTATGTGCCATACCGATAAGCCCGGGCAGTCATTTTTGCTATCTCACACAACCACCAGAGTCATGGATCAGCTCTGTGTACTTGTTTCGACCATACTACGTCGCCAAGCCATCCAGGTATTTACTTCTCTGCCTTCACCTTGTTCTTTCCCCCTCAATCTTGCCAGTTGTCATCAAGTTCTCCAATTTATTTCTTCTCATAGCATGTTCAAAAAATGTTGACTGTCTACATCTAATTTCTCTAATCAGTTTACGGTTTTCATTTGTTTCTTGTAGGATTTGGTCATTGGTTTTTCTGTCAGTCCATGGTATTCTACAACACAATTACACGCAAAAAACAAAAAATAAAATATTGGAGGAATGAAGACAATGGAAATCCTGGTTCTTTTTTTATACTGCTTACAGCAAATTTAAGTGAAAATGATATGAGCATTACAAATAAAAACTAATGTGATGTAAAAATGTAATGAAGTTATGGTAGATCACGGTGTTCATAGATTTAGAGTTGATCAGGCCATCAAATTGACAGCAGATTTGCCTTTATGTGCTTTCAGTTTTATAAATAAAGTGATAGTTATTATAATTCATTTTTGCTAATGACTTCAATTATTATCTTTGTGATAAAAAATCTGTGTGGAACATAAATAGGATTAGTCATGGAATTATTTTTACCATGTGTATAGTTATCAATTTGTATGGCAACAGAATCATATGTCAGAGATTGAGAAGTATTTTTTTTAATAAGTAAGTAATGACATGCCTTCAGGTGTATTGTACGTTTTAGTTTAGTCGACGGATCAACATCACGGCACACGGGTGTAACCCATAAGTGCTCCATTCTACTCCTAACTCAAACCTGAGTCTGGAGAACTCAGCTCAGTGCATGAACTCTGTAGCACCGACGAGGATCCTGAAATAGATTGGGTAGATATTTAACTCAAAATTTAGCCCAGGCAGTGCCGTTAGGCTACTCTTTTTCGATTTCCAACTGCCAAGGGATTTTTTACGTGTGCAACAATACACACGGGCGTCCGATCTCACTACCCAGAGACCAGGGGAAATTTTATTACTAGAAGTCCACGTGCATAAATCCTGGCTCTCACTGGGGCTTGAACCCGGGACCTCCAGCACTTGAGGCGGACACCATACCTAAAGACCACTCAGGTGTATTGTACATACAGTGCTAAACCCACATTTTTATATACCAATAAAATAGGCATTCGTTGGGTGATGTGGTCAGTATCACACTGGTCATCTTTACTTCCCAGGACATTCCCTGGTACTAAAGCTGGGTCAACCAGATCAACTGAGAAAAACAAATCGGCCTATTTGGGGATTCAAACATTTTACCATCAGACTAACAAGCAAGTGTGCTAGTCACAGGGCTACTGTAGATCCATTGGAAAGTATATATTATTTGAACTTTTAAATGTTGCTTTAAAATCAAAATGTTTTCTAACCAAGAGATTAGTTTACTTGCCTTAGATATGAACATCCATGTCAGAAATAAGTAAAATTCCATCCAGAAAATCAGATGACCTAATTTTGGCATGAGTGATATGTTGCCACGAATAGCTAAGGCACTTATCATCTTTGTGAAAGGAAATACAGCTTCATAGAAATTTTGTTGTGCCTTAGTCAATAAATCAAAAGACTGTAGAAATTTTGTGCCAACAATTTCTATCCAGCGTATTTTTTTTTTACTCTTGTCAACGAAAAGAGCATACTTGAGACGCTTGTAAATCCAAGGTTTTGGATTTTTCATCAGTTCATCCTGCAGAAGTGATAACACAAAAGAGAAAATATTTGATTTCAGCAATTCTGCAATGGAAGAAAACATATTACTGACAACCAATTACTGTTCTTAACAATTATAATTATTTATAAAACAAATTTAGCTATAGAGAGTCAAAGGTAAAATGGAGCATTTGGGACTCAAATATGTCAGATTAGGCTATTTGAATTGTTGTAGTGCCAGGCAGAGAGGACTTGTGCTGGAAAGGTTAGGTTATGATTTGATGTCATCATGCTACAGGAAGTGAATATGGAGAACTATCCGTGTCCTGGATATGTGGGCCACATTAATTTTATTGGTCAGGGAAGATATGAGCAAGTTTTGTGTTTTCTAAATTTGCAAGTGACAATCACTGGGGACTAATATTTCTGACAAAATTACCTGGCCAGATAAATTAGGCATTTGTGTTAGGTCTTCCTACATATACAAGTGCTCTTCATCTTCTGTCTCCCAAGTTAATTAAAGTCTCTTCTATCGGGAACATCCCTTTAGACAATCTTCTTAAAAGAAGCCACAATTTATAGACGGTCGGCTAACTCTTGGGTATGGTTTTCTGCCTATTATATTAAAAAATATCCTAGCAGTCAGCGATCGTCCGAAATGTTTGTTTTGGATGTAAATGTGTTGTGCCTGTTTACAGCACAGCTGTTGTATGAGGGTAAGTTAATAAGTAAGTCACAAATGGCTGTAGAAAAATAGCTACAAATGATAACAACTTGAAACTGTTTATTTTTGTACATACATTGTCCCTTTATTTCTCAACATAATTTCCACCAACATTGATGCACTTATCCCATCGTTTTATCAGTCCTCCCGAACCGGCAGCATAGAACTGCGCGCTTTGTTTTCATTTACTGGCCATTCCACAGACCTGTGTGACTTACTTATTGACTCACCATTGTAATTTTTTTCTACCCAGCTATGCACCGCTTTATGGGACAAACATTTGTCAGCATTTAATGCTGACAACCCACATTGGCGGGAGACATTTCACGAATGACGCTGAAGTTGAATGTGAAGTTAAAACGTGGTTTAGAAAACAGAGCATGGAGTTCTATGCCGCGCGTATTTGCGCCTTTCAGCTGACTTCTTTAGACATTTGTTGACTGAGTTAACCATCCCAAGTGGAGTGACATGATAAACAATTACTTCATTAGTCTCTAGACTAACTAATCTGATGATGATGATTAAATGGGATGTGAGCCTGTAGTGATTATTTGACATACACATCATCACTTCTATCAACACTATTATCTATATCTATTAACACACTTTGCCTGCCTCCTTTCAATAAATCTTCCTAACAACATCAAGTAAGAAAAGAACAATGCACAAACCTCCAGTGCAGTGACCTCTGCTTCCACATTAATTTCCAGCTTTAACAGAGATGCAAAGAAGCAAACTTGAACAATCCAGTCTGTAGATTTACACCGCTCTTTAATGACATCTTTTGAAAACCCTCTCCCCACACGCCCTGGGTGTTCCCACAAATAAAGAAAGTACCTATGGATGAAAACAAAATCTTTATGGTGTTTGTTTGCTGTTACTAGTGTCAAATAGAAGGATGTAAACAAATGAGAAATAAAGGCTTCTGGTTTCAGATTTGAATAGTTCATGTGATGTGCAGCCAGGTTTTAAAATTTTACCTCCAGCAGATAAAAACCAGTACCTTATCAGGAATAGTGTCTCTAGATATCATTGCAATCAAAAAATAAGTTATGGTGCAACATTTCATCAAATCTGTGTCACAATACATCAGATTTCAACAAGAACATCTTTCCTTGTCTTTGGTCATGCCCAGTTTATTTACAAGATAGCAGGATGTTGTTTCTCATCTAGTCTGGTACCCTGCCTCTCAACCTTTCCAACCTGAGAAACACTACTAGTTGCTATGCTACCACAGTCATAGCTCTTGGAGTCATTGGGACATGCAAGTTTCCCTACCACTACATGGAAGCTGAGATTGTCAGATAAATAAAAATGGCATTAGAAATGCATAGCCACCTACTACTCTGTACCTATTAAAAGCATTACATATATAAATGTATCTATTAATAGCAGTTAAAAATCTAATTAATAATTATAATAGACAATCTGTCATATACTTTGTACCAAAAATGTAAATTCTATACAAAAACAGTATTAAAAAGAATACACAATTTATGCACTACAATAGCAACATATACATGCAGGTCATCAACCTGTGATTGCCTTGTACTCAAAATCAGATGCTGCTGATGATAGATAGGTCACAGGCATGAGGGGAAGTTAAAGGTTGCAGTATTTGGGCTATTTTTTTTTTATGGTGCATATTCCTTACCAATAAAAAGATGTCAATTGAAATGAGAAAAAGAGTGTTGAGAGGATACATAGAGCCTGTTCTTTTGTATGGATGTGAAACTTGGACAATGTGCAGTCAAGCTGAAAAACATCTGATGGCTGCAGAAATGTGGTTTCTGAGGACAATGCAAAGAATACCATGGACAGACAGAAAAACCAATGACCAAGTACTACAGGAGACAAATGAAAATCGTAAATTGATTAGAGAAATTAGACCTAGACAGTCAAAATTTTTTGGACATGTTATGAGAAGAAATGGATTGGTGACAACTGGCAAGATCGAAGGGAACAGACCAAGAGGAAGACCGAGAGGAAAATACCTGGATGGCTTGACCACATGGCATGGACAAGACAGGAACACTGAGCTGATCCACGATGCTGGTGATCGAGTGAAATGGCGAGTCATGACCGCCCACACTTTCCGGCATGGCACATGATTGATTGATATCCCTTAGTGGACGTTGCAATCAACACCAGCATTTGTCAGCTGCTGTTGATGTATTAGGCAAGTTTTACGTTCAGTAGTTTGCCATTGCTTTCTGAACGACCGGCTCACATACCCCTGTTAAGTTACCAGGGCTGTACGAACCGCTGCCGATTTTCACAGCTGCTGTTTTTCCCACGTGGATATACAGGATTACAAACAATGTCGTTAACCCCTTGGCCAGGGAGACCATTGAGCCTAAAGATTGTCCAATATTCTCACTGACAGTGCCATGTATCAGTCTTAGGAAGTGAAGGTGGCAGACATGACAATGACCATATCACCCATGGAGTGCCAATGTGTCTATACAAATATGGGCCTGGCATCATACACCCAATTCACAGCATGTAAAAGGGTCCTTTACTTCTATGAGTAGCCTTGCTAGTTTTAAAGATCATCTTCTGCCATAATACACATGCATAAATGGCAAATCAAGGGACCTGAACCAAACTTGGCACAGGATCTTGAAGTAAGTGGATATTCCGAGATGCAGTAACCAGAAGTAGAGAAAGCTCCGACCCTCATCAGTCCATACCCAAACCATGATGAAGTGGTTATCCTGCTGGTACTAAGTCCATTGTTAAAGATTATCCTACAAAAGATATAAGCAATCACTAGTGGGAATCCATAGAAGTTGAGTTGAGTTGAGTTAAGTCAAGAACAGACATCACTGCACTCAGGACATTCCCATACGTGCTCAGTCCCCTCGTTCAACAGCCAGTGAAGAGTCGTATTACTAATCGTTCCCACCGCTATCTGATTAAATGTTCTCCTGGTCTTCCCTCTCAGTTTCAAGATTCTTCCAGAACCCATGCCGATCCCCCGCAAATCTCATTCTTTCCACATATGGGTTCTCAGTCTGTTCCTCCACCTTCTCCACCTGATCCCACAAGCGCACGACCACCTCCCCCTTGTCCATAGGCAAGATACCACCAAGAGGTGCATTCCCTGCTAGCATATCAGCCTGTTCATTCCCCTGTACACCCGCATGGCCAGGGCAAAATATCCATATAATTCTCACAATCTGCGACCTCTGAAGCGACGAGAACCATTCCACATGAAACATTCCTTTCTCCACCTTGCTAAGCATATTCTTTGTTGCAGTAGTCTCCTCTATCCACCGGAATGCCGCTGTTACTGCCTCCACCTCCAATCTCATGCTGGAGGTCGTAGTCTCATATGCCAGTCTCTCCTTTTTCAAGACTCGCACATTAGCCTTTGCAATAAAGCCCCAGCCACTACGCCTGTTTCTCACCACTGACCCATCGGTGTAGATGACTATGTCACCTTGATGTTTTGTTGCTCTGGATCAGCTGTTGCACTTCAAACTCAGTGCGGCCCGCTGCCCATTCTTTGCACTCATGACCCAGTGTTATTATTACATTGTGCCAGTCCGTCATGTCATCCGGAACTTCAACTCACTCTCTTTCACGATTGATGGTCTCTAGATCACACACCTGACTTATAGAAAGTTCTGCCTGTGCCATCCAGGGCCTGCCTCATTTTAGTCTATGACCCTTTACCATATCCATAGCTGCATGCAGCGGGTGAACCCTGTCTGCGGCAACTCTCAGGTACCATTTGGCCTGAAGGATCCTATGCCTATTCGTCATTGTAGGTAGCGCCAAGATATGCCTCATGCAGATAATTGGTGTGTCCTTTGTGCACCCCAGGATTAACCACATTGCAGCATTCTGTATGCGCTCCAACCTTTCAAGTTGGCTTTTTGATACTGTCAGCAGCCATACTCAATGATAGAAATTATTAACTGCTGAAAGAGCCTGTACAGCATCATCTGATCTACCCCGGTTGCTGCCATAGCCCTCAATGAATTAAGTCCCCTACCAGCCTTCACCACCAAATCCTCCACATGATCCTTAAAAGACAAACACCTGTCAAAGGTGATACCAAAGTACTTCAATTTACTCTCTCAACTAAGAGGACACCCATTCAACATAATACCTGGGACGTCTGCCTTGACGATCCGGTTATCCAGGGAGTACCATACAACCGATGCCTTGTCTGGGTTTAAAATGGCCCCTGCGTCCCTGCACCACTCCGTCACCTTGTCTACCGCCACCAGTACGTCTTTCGCCAAACTGGCCCTGTCTCTGCTCTGTCTGTACACCAGCACATCATCTGCAAATGTCAAGATTCTACCCATACCTGGTGTCTCAATAGCTGCGATTTTGCTGGTGTAGACATTAAAGAGCACCAGGGACAAGGCAGATCCCTGTGGCAACCCAGGTGTAATAGTACAGGGGTCAGAAGTCCAGGTACCCATGCGCAGTGGTGCAACCTTACACTCATAAAGGACTGCCGCAACCCATCTAACAAGGCAAGGGCAGACCTCCATGTCCAACAGTGTTTGTATTAACCGATCATACAGCATTGCAGCATTGGCCCAGGTGTCCTTTCCAGGCTGACAGCTCCCGAGTCCTTGGGGAAGCAGATTCCGACTTTCCAAATGTTGTTAGAGCCTGTGTGCTACTATCTTTTCGAGGACTTTGCTATACATGTTTTGCAGGGTTATGATTCGGTATCCATTAAGTCTGGAGTGGTCCTTACCTGGCTTTGGGAGTGGGACCAGGTAGCTATGCAGCCAATCGTGGGGTATTTCCGCTGTATTGATGTTTAGGTTGAAACAAAGAGCCATCTCCTCCAAGTCCCCATCATTTATGTTCTTCATATGGGAGTACCTCACCCCATCTGGACCTGGCGCTGTATCTTTAGCCCATATCAGTACCCGTCTAATGTCCTCCACTTTAATCTCACAGTCCTCCTTCCTAGTGACCCGTGACAAGGCTTCTCTGACATTATCTCTAATAGCCCTATCTTGCTGATCCGTCTGTTTTAAAAATCGCGCAAGTAAAGCCTCACCTTTGTCCTTGTCAGTTGTCATAGGTCGGTTGTTATCATCATAAACGGTGCCATGTGTACCAGGCATCACCTGTCTCTTCTTCTGCCGGTGCAGCCTCCAGAATTTTCCCAATGTCACATCCCCACCGACTTCATTGATAAACTGTTCCCACTTAATCCTCTTTGCCTCTGCTGCCTGGAGTTTGAAGTCCTGCACCATTACTTTTTTATACCTTTCAGCCTCTTCCAATTCTGTGTCCACTGAATTGGTTGCTCTCCGCACCCTCTGCCAATTCCTTATGGCCATCCTCTTTTCCCTCCATGAATTCTCGATCCTCTGATGTCCACCATGGTGGTTGTGTAAAGAGTCTTCTTGTTGGTTTAGATCTTACCTCTGCTCTTAGGCGCCCCAAGAGCGAAGAGTGGTCGTGATCATAACTGAATGCCCTGCGAGGTCTTATAGCCCTAACTGTGCTGGACTTAGGTATCAGCACAGAACAGGAGAGGTGGTCACTTCCATGGTCTCCAAGGATGCTCCATTTTATATCTGATGCTGCCTCTTGGTATACAAGCGCCAGGTCGATGGCCGTGTCACGGTCCCCCGGTCTCATTGCTAGCCTAGTGGGTGTACCGTCATTTAGACAGACAACATCCGTCTCAAGCAAGGCCTCAGCAAGAGCAATACCCTGTCTGTTCTCTCCCGACCTGTCCCATTCCTTGGCGCGGGCGTTGAAGTCACCACATATCAGATACCTGGTATCTGGAGTGTCCACTGAACCTTTAAACCAGTCCCAACTCTCTCTGCTTATGCAAGATTCCCCACTTACATATACATTTATCAGATTCCAGCTGTATCGGCCGATTTGTATCCGCATTCCCTGACCCCACCCCCTCATATCCAGTACTGAATGCTAAAAACCTTCCTTGACCACCAGAGCCTGCCCATGTCTTCCCTGCCCAGTTGGGTTGATGTAACATGTGTAGCCAGGGCACTTAAAAGAGTTCATATTCAGTTCTCGTAACATCAGGACATCGAAATCGTAGACCAGTTTCTCCAGAATTGGTCCTTGTTGCTTCGCACTGCGGCAATTCCAATACCCAACCAGTACATTTTTTTAATCCCAAATGATCCGCTTTCCTTCTACCCTTTCTGGCTCCAGCCCTCTTCTTCATTCCCCCCTCTCCTTCTCCGCTTCATTCTCTCCTCGCTGGCTGTTGTCAAAGGTATCAAGCACAAAGCACGTACTCCGTTGCTTCTGCGATAATTCTTTGTATTATTCATAGTTGGTTAGATATGACGGTAGGATATAATCAGTCACTCTAGTAGAGCCTGCCTGCTAGGGAAGGGGCAGGGGATGTCCCTTAGGAGTCCATATGCCTGGCGCCGCCCCGCCCACATACCAGACGTTACACGTTCACGATCAGCTCACCCATGGCCATTCAGTCCTCGGCACATCAGTCCACCTTAAACTTAGAGGTTTATAATCAGAGTTTTCCATCCCCTAGATTGGCAGCTGTAATAGCTAACGGGCCCAATCTATCCGGGAGCAAGAGGTTCCAGCGCCTCTTTCCTGATGAACACAGTAGATGCACGGATACGGGAAACAAAACCAATGTCATAAATATACATCAAACAGCATGTACTACATAGTTAAAGTCACTACACAACGGAAAAATAACTCTCGCTGGTAGATAGTCTAGCCCCAAACAAAGCAGTGACGACATCAGTAATTTGGTTGATTTCACTGAACAGGTGTTGAGCGCTGCAATGCTGAGACAACAACATGACACTGCCTGAGTAAATTACACAGCAGAAATCTGAACAGGTGTTGCGCGTTGCCTGAACATGTAAGTCATATAAATGCTAGTTTAGACATATAGAGATGCATCATCACTGAATGATATAGCTGACAGCCACTCATGACATTAATTAATAATGATATTTAGAAATTCAATATAGACAAATTCCTCAAAAATGGAGGTCATATTTACTCGTTGGAAAACCAGCAGTTATTTGTTTGCTATGACCAGGTTTCATTATCACGATGTATTAGTGACTCAATGTCATACACTTTACAGTGGTAGTAATAATTGATGATAGAGGAATTCATACAGCCACATACACAAAATATCCTTGGGGAAAAGAAAGTGCCAATTAAGAAGTTTCCTTATGACATACATCCAGTGGATGGCTATTTCATGAAGGTGTCATAATGGTCAATTTGCTATATCAAGGATCATGTTTCAAATGACTGGCTGTGTAACAGTAGATGGACGAGCATATGACAAGAAGACTTTCATATTTAATTCATCATGGAATGTTGCAATAAATGTTCAAAGTAGCCTGATCCATTGGGTTCTGGTCTCTCCTGCCACTGACCATTTGCAGTAGAAGCTCTCTGATATCTCCAACAGTGATCATGACAATGTCCAGTTCCAGATCGTTCTTGTATGCTAGTTTATATATATCTTTGACATTCCAAAGCTCATTTTTATTCTTTGAGCAAATAGAGCCTATCAGGAAGGAATCATCTCTGTTGGCATCATTGACAGTCTCATGCAGACAACAAGCGTCAAACTCAGCAGGTTGTTTCATCAAGGCCAGGAGAACTTGTTCAGAATCCACCCTCAGCTCAGATTTCAAGTCTTTGATCAGATCCTGGTTATACAGTTCCTGGTACCTCTGCTTCAGTTTCTGTCTGTCCGAATTGGAGTTCTTGACAATGATAACGATAACTGCACCAAACAAAGCAGTGACTACATCAGTAGTCTGGTTAACTTCATACGTCGAGTCCTGCAGTATTGAGACAACAACATGACAATGGTTGGGTAAATTACATGGCAGATCCTGTTGTGTTGTAGAGTGGTGGAGTGGTGGCAGACACAACATCCTCCATTCTACAATATTATTGTGTCACTGTTGGAAACAGAACTGTCACTGTACTTCACACATTGAGCTCTGTAGTACTGACACAACACCATCCATAGAATGATGTCCTTCAAATAACTTGTTGCTATGGCCATGTAAATACAATAGTTACCTACTAAAATACGACTTGCTCCTACTTGTGCATATTTAATAAATAAGACAATTACACTGCTATACATGATCCATCTGTATACATGATACAGATGTTGTCTGAGGAAAATGGCTGCTCTTGCATATTTTCTGGGGGTTAGAATGTTACCATGATTCTGTGTTGAAATGTCTTTTTCATAGTTACTTCTTCAAAGACAACAACTTATCTGTGTGACATGATGTATCCTAGTGTTTTCAAAGTTAAGAATATTCTTCTGACTGTTTGTATCATACCTTTTCACCTGAGCTGAAATGTTTGAGGTTTGCAGCATTTGCAAAATCTCATGTACATGCTCACGGTGGCTTCTCAAAGCTGATGGATAAGCAGGAAATACAAACTGTATTAGCTCCTCCACAGACTTCCATTTGGCTTCCTCCATTTCTTCCAGAAATGCACACTTCACTTCAAGCTTCAGGCTGTTTTTTAAAAGTTTTTCCATGCCAGTCTGCATGCTGTAATCCAAGTGTACCTGTGTATACACAATACAATTAGTAATCAAATTGTCTAATCTAGTTTCAATGTTCTATGGCTTTTTATATTTCATAATCTTGGTTTTTAAAAGGTAATATATTTTCAGCTTGCAGTATAGGAAAGTAAGCATATTCCTAATTACTTACAACACCACACATTTCACAGAAATCGTTTTTGTTTTTCAAGTACCATTTTACATATAGTTAATCATTACATGATACAATACAGATTTTACCAAGAGAATATGTTAATGATGCAATTCTTATAACTGGTGTTCATACATCGGTGCTGATCACTGCGTCTAGACTGATATTAAGGTCACAGCCATAAAATCCTCCGCAAAAAAGAGATCGTGAAACACTGGGAAACCTAATTTTTCAGTTTGGAGCACTTTCACCTCACTACCTCAATGTTCCTCACATTTTCATTTAACCCCTTTTCAGTGTAGCTCAGATATGCATGGTAATTCTAGGTAGCAGAATGTGTGTGCTAGGTGCCAAGTAGCAGCGCAGATGATATGACGCAAAAGAAACTGAGTGAGAAAAGTCGCGAACCAAATAGTGGTAGAAACTAAGAGGCTGACGTAAAAAAACAGAATACGTCAGAAAAATTGTCAACAACAACAGTCAGATCTTAGAACTCGAACAAGGAGGCTGCACGTTTAGACTCTCTGGAACGTGAGAAGATATTTACTGGCAGGACAACGTTATCATGGCCAACACATTTCGTAGAGGATAACGAGAATATTCATGAACGATATATATGAGCCCACAAATCATGGACAGATGTGAACATATAAGAACGGGACTTAGAACGTCACGGCAAGGTGAAACCTATCTAGATTTGGAATGACAGAAGGACCGGGACATGGACTTGATAATCACTAGGGTCTAGCACATTCAACGATATATTATCTACATTTAATATTGTAATTACCGTCCCATCTGGCCATAACAGACACGGTAAACATAAATTGTCATTTTTCATTGATCTTGTTGAGATGCAACAGACTTGACCGTTGGGCAAATAAAGAATGCCTTCAATGGCATGATTGCCGGCCTTCGAGTCCTTCATTGCCGTTCATTTTTATTGCTTCAAGAAATTGCTCGATTCAGTGTCACCCTGGACCATTTATTGTTGATGAGTTATAATTGAATTTATCAAGACACAGTCTAGCACTAGGTTGGGCCACCTTCAGCCTGCAATAACATAATGGCATGGCAACTGGCGACTGTCAGCTAAGACTGACAGGCCAGTGACCATATAGAGGTGTAGGGGTTTTGGACTTGAGTGACATGGAGGTAACTCAAGTGAGATTCAGGGGTTTTGAGCATTTAAAAGGGTGAATTCCCTCTTTCACTTCATCCTATCCGATACCCCTCCTCTTCCTCAACAATTCCAGATGAGCCAAAACCTAGTATGTCATATTTTATATACTGATCAGTCATGGACGATGAGGCTGTGCCTTGATTATAAACGCTGCACACATATCATCATCATGTGCCATTCTGGTAACATGGGTGATCATGTTTCACCACCTTACACGATCACCAGTCGTGAATCAGCTCTTGTGTTCTTGTTATGACAATAACATGTGGTCATGCCACCCTGATATTTACTTCTCAGCCTTCCCCTTGTGTTTTTCCCCTCAATCGTGCCAGTTGTCACCAAGTTCTCTAGTTTAGTTCTTTCCATAACGTGCCTAAACAAGTTACTGTCTATGCTAATTTCTCTAATCAGTTTGCAATTTTCATTTGCCTCTTGTAGGACTTGCTCATTGGTTTTTCGGTCTGTCCACATTTCCACTGCCGTTAGACGTTTTTCAGTTTGTCTGCTCATTATCCATGTTTCACATCCATACAAAAGTACAGGTTCTATGTAGCACTTCAACACTCTTTTTTTCTCGTTGCAATGTTAGTTGTTTTTGCAATGTTAGTTTTTATTAGTCAGTATGTTTTCCATTTTGCAATAGGCTACCTTTGCCATAGTGATTTTTGTTCTAATATTTACAAGGCACCTCCCACCAGATGTTATGACTGTTCCGAGATAGTTGTACCAATTCACTAGTTTAAGAATATTCCCATTTATCCTTATATTACATTGTAGTATTTCTTTCTTCTAAGATACGACCATAATCTGTGTCTTCTTACAATTTAATTCTAACCCTAGTTGTTCACTGTGTACAATAACCGTATCTACTAAATGTTGCAGATCCTGTTCATTGTCTGCAATCATGACAGTATCTTCCACATATCTAATACTATTGATGTTATGTCCCCCAATGGTGATTCCTATCATATCTTCTAAATTTCTAAAAATATTTTCACTGTATAGGGAAAATAAATCTGGAAACATTATACATCCCTGTTGCACTCCTCTCTTAACAGGCTGATACTGACCTACTTCATTATCAATCTTTATGGCAGCTTGTATATGGATAACACTATTCCTCCCTGTCCTCCCACAGGAGAATACCATGACTGCAAAATTCCTGTACATTTATGGCACATTAGATTGCTCTTACTGTTTTGAGAGAAGATGCACAGCCGTGAGAGAAGCTGTGGTAAACCCTACCCATAGTATACCAATCATCAGTGTTGCCTCCATCTCATGTGCTTGTAGTATTCCTAGAATGTAGATGCTATACAGCAAGAGAAAAGCCATATGATCATTTTATTTTGTCCCTACGTTACTGTGAATCTCGTTTGACACCTCTGTTCAACATATCCTCCTGCATGTATGTCAATATTGCTACTCTTCACTCAAGCCCTCCCCCTCTTGAAAAAATAGCTAGTCTACTTTGTTTACTATTATTACTATCCTAATTATGTGCACAGCATTTTCCATCAGTACTGACTGCATCATGACCGGATATACTGTTAGCAACTCACATGTACATCCCCTCTGTCAGAATTCACCCTCTTTTCATGGTTGTGGCTTCTCTTGTCGAGTGCCCCAGGCTTTTTCTCACTGTAGTTAATACTTCTGGTCTAGATCATTATTCCTCTGTGCGGCCTCTGCTACATCTTTCCCATTGTTTGCATGGAATGATGTTTTCTCCTATTTGCATGCTTGTCATGTCCATTTGTACCGAAGTCTTTTGTTCCCCCTCCCTCCCCCATCTTCTTTTATAAACTGCCCAAACTTTAAAGTCTAAATTGACACTTTTGCTTCACATTTCAGTACCTTACATTTTACTTATTTCACTCATACCAAGGACTTGTGGCTTGCCAGTATATTCACACACCCTCCCCCTCCTTGGTTAAGCTACCTGTGTTGGTATACTGAGGTGTTTCCAATAACATACTGCCTGCATTATTTCATTTGACTACACTGTCCAGCATGTGGTGCACTACCACACAATGGCAATCAGGCATGGTCAACCTCGGCAAAGATATATTTTGTGTAGCTGTATCAGTGTATGTACATAATATTGGTGTGTTGATGAAAGATGTAACCTCAACGCCCATTTTATCACATGTGATTGTCTTCTAGTAAGGATTACCAATTTTAATTCTCATTTTAATTGATTTACTCATTATAGGTGGTTCAAAAGCACAACTTCAGTTTTACAAGTCTGGAAGGGCAATCTGGTGAAGGGATGGTCATCAGCAGCTTATAACCAAATCCTTAAGACAAATTAGAAATCATAAGGTGATAGAACAAAAGACTACAGCAGGTTAACAAGCTCATATAGTTTACAAGGTGTATTTGTTGCATGTTTTTTTTCTGTTTGGATCTCAAATGGAATCACATTTGCAGTTATGTGTTATATAGTTAACCGATTTTTCTGATGTACATTTGGTAGCTTGCAGTGTGTACACCTTTTGTTTGTTTTGCTTTGTCTCTTTTTCTTGCCTTTTGATATTTCCTTTCTAAATACCTCAATTTGGCCTCTCTCTTTTAACATGTTTTAGCACCTCTTTTGTGTTTGCTTTCAATTCTAATAACTGTGCCATATATTGTTCAATTTTTCACAGAATTGTTTTCACTTAGGGCAGGAACATATCTTACTACTAGGTGCCTTCACTTGATCGCCACTAAATACAGAGGTTAGCTGCGAGAATGTTGAACAGGCGGCCATGGACAAACATAGATGATTGCCATTTAGAGGAGGTGAGTTAGTTGGCAGAGAAACTATCTCAATGAAATAACTCACTCTGTGACATTGCCATCAAGGGTATGAGGCAGGATCACACTGCACCCAGCGCTGCCTTGCAGAATTTGTCTCTTTCGGACCTGACATTCACATTCAATCAAGCTTCCATGTGCAACTACTGACTCCTATCTGGAAGAATGAATACATGTATATGCAGATGAATCTGCTACTGATGCTACTATAAAAGCTGGTTGTAAAATTTACATACAGCACCCAGATGGTTCTTCGGAGGGCTTCTTTGAACATATGGAGAAGTGTGCTCAAATTACAGGCAGAAATGTGTGCATTGAAGAGAACATTATCACAACTGAAAGCTGTTTTTGAGGGATTAACCTCATGGGCCCAGAGCATCATTACCTTCACAGACTCAATATCTGCTCTGTTGGATTTAGAAATCAGTGGGTAATATAGGGCTGAACTTAATAAGATAATTCTTAACCACAAACAAAACAGTCACAAATCACAACACAAGAGCTATCATGCTGTGGATTACTGATCATTATAACATACCTGGAAGACAGACTAGCAAAAATGGGATCTTGACAAGAAATGTGTACAGTAACATGTCTCAAAATAGGCAGGCAGCTAATAAGAATTGTAACAAAAAAACCTCTACCACTTGAGACATTTTTAAACCATTTAACAAGGAAGAATCAGATCATGATTTTCAGACTTACATATATCAGTTAACATGCACCTGACCTGAAACCAACCACAGTGTCTGGAGTGTCTGCTGTTTAGATGTCTTTATAAGACTAACATCACCTCTATGAGTATCCAGCTGTTACAGATATCAGGAAATTGTTACTCCCACCAAAGCTGAACAAAAGAAAGACTTGAAATGGAACAACTAAACATTTGGATATATCACTATATGACACTGGGTCAAAATGATTAAGCCCTGGAGCCATTTTATTGATAACAACATGTTTATTGCTATATGTCATCTCTTTGTAAGCACACTTTGGAAAATTACTAACCACATAATTTACAGAAATATAATTTGAAAATTAATTTTCAGTCCATTGTTAATGTTAACATAAAACAAAGCAGATAGCATATTATACAATTTGCACATGCACTGTAATTAAAGAATAAATAAAACTTCAAATAAAATACATACTGAGCAAAGAAGCGAATTTAATGCTTCAATTTCTTCTTGTCTTGATTCATAAGACTTATGCATGTATTTGCAATCAACAAGACTGCAAAGTTGCCATTGTTTATAAATGATGCATGGCACATGGGAAAACATGTGTTCGTCTAGCCATCTGTATACCATTCCAGCCCACTTGTCAATCTTTGACATAAGATATTTCTGCAACGCAATGATGGCCTGGAATGAAAAATAAAAATAGAGGTGCTTGGATTACAAAGTAATGATTTATTTGAAGAAAAGAAAACTTTCTGTTTATTTTCATGATTTTAATGCACAATTTATGTATTCTTTCCACTTTTCCTTTCACACATTTCAGCATGTCGCTTTTAATTTACCATAAACCATAATTTATCATCTTGAATGTTACTTCAATCTAGTGAATTTCAAGGTAACAATCAAGTCAAAAGAGACATACTTGTCAAAATAAATAATATTGCCCATCCAAACAAGTGCAATAACCACAAAGCTCCAACCCACCCATCTATCCATCTGTTTATCTAATCCATCTATCCTCTCTCTCTCTATTCTACCTACCTACCTCTCTATCTGTCTGTCTGTCTATCTATGGAGAGGGGAAGAGAGAGAGCGAGAGAGAGAGAGAGAGAGAGAGAGAGAGAGAGAGAGAGAGAGAGAGAGAGAGAGAGAGAGAGAGAGAGAGAGAGAGAGAGAGAGTAATAATATTGAAAGATATAATATGCATCATTGCAAAAACTGATCAAAAGAAAAAATTAATTCATACTTCATCTTTGCTCAGTGTAACACATCTGTTTTCTATATGTGCAGGTGAAAGTCCCAGGAAATCTAGGCAAAATGGATACTGATGAGGGTAACAAATAACTTGTTGTCTCACTGCATCTAGCTCCAAGCCATAGAAAGACAGGCACAGCTGATGTTTATCAAAGTTGTCCGTTGTTGGATTCAACAGCATATCTAGAATCTGTGAATAGCAAATGTTCATTTGCATATAGAGAATCCACTCTGCAGAGATATACTGCACACACTAAAATAAAAAAAATTGTTACAATCTGCTATCAATTTCCGTAAAAAAAATAAATTGTGTTGCTTATCCCTTACGGGACGTTGCAGTCAACACCAGCATTTTTTCAGCTGCTGTTGATGTACTAGGCAAGTGTTACGTTCAGTAGTTTGCCATTGCTTTCTGAACGACCGGCCCCTATACCTTTTTCGAAAAAAACCAGCACCGCCGTGTTTCGAACCCGGGTATACGGGCTCACAAACCGCGTTCGCAAGCCCTTAGACACAGAGACCGGTTATCCGTTAACAGAAGATTAAATGTGCCACCACACAGAGATCAAGGTCAAATACATGACCTCTCACTTAATGATTGCTTTAAGTGGGGGAATATTAGTTATCATGAATGGTAAAATTGTGTGTAAAACTACGCTAGTGTAAATAAAACAGATTTTAACACAGCCATGCATATTAGTAAAGCAACATACAACTTGAATAATTTCATAAGAAAAATCTGCTAAATTAAACTCTGTCAGTAATTTGCAGCCTGGAAACAAAACAATGATCCATATAACCTTGTTAATGGCAATTACTAGCTAAAAGGTGAAAAATATATTCAGCCAGTCGTGGATAGCACACTTGTAACATTAGCTTGGATTATTATAGCATAAAAGCATAGTCCAGAAAAACACACAGCCTAGTGGGGCATGACCCAGATTGATTGATTGATTGATTTAGGAATCGACATCACAGCATTCGGGGCATTCCCATAAGTGCTCCGTCCCCATCCTCAGCAGCCAGCGAAGAGTTCCAACACTAATAGTACCAGTAGCAATCTGATTATAAGTCCGTCTCGCCTTTCCTCTGAGCGTTAAGCGTCGGCCAGATCCCTTCGTCACTCCTCATTGTCTCATTCTTGCCAGACCATGCTAATACATTTGCTCCTCCGAGGTGTGCACGTGCTCTCACAAGGCCGCAACCACGTCTGCCTTGTCATGTATCAATACTCCACCAAGTTCTGCAGAGCCAGCCAATCTGTCCGCATGTTCATTTCCCAGAACACTGGCATGCCCCGGAAAAAAGATCCAGGCGATGCTTGTCACCCGTGACCTCCGAAGCGAAGCAAGCCACTCCGCATGAAGTCTACCCGTCCTCACCCTCGTCAGCATGCTTTCTGAGTCAGTTACAATCACGATGTGTGTGTGTGTGTCGTATTATCCATCCAGCGGAGAGCCGCAGTGACTGCCTCCACTTCCATTCTTAAGCTGGATGTTGTGGTATCATATGCCAGGCTCTCCTGCCCCAAACATCGACCATTAGCTTTGGCTATGAACCCCCAGCCACTTCTCTCACCTCTTGACACCCAATCATCTGTGTAGATAATCACATCACTCGAGTGAGCATTGTCCTGAATTAGTTGCTGGATTTCCACTTCCGTGGCCCCTGCTGGCCACTCCCTGCTTAATGTGATTATAACTCTGCACAAGTCTGACTGCTCTGCTGGCACTCTGACCCACTCCTCTCCACGCCTAATGTTCTCCAAGGGGCACACCTGTCTGATCGTATCCTCCGCCTGAGCCATCCATGATTTCCCTCTTATCAGTCGCTGACCCTTAACTGCGTCCAGCACCTCATGCAGTGGGTGGTCTGTGTCTGCAGCTACTCTGAAGTATGCCTTCGCCTGCATCACCTTGAGCCTACCAGCAACAGTCGGCAGACCAAGGATGTAACGCATACACACTACTGGGGTGTCTCTAGTGCATCCCAGAATGACCCGCATAGCTTCGTTCTGTATGCGCTCTAACTTCACCAGCTGACTCTCTGAGACAGTGAGCAGACCTAATCCATAATCAATTACTGAGAGGATCAAGTGCTGGTATAGTGTGAAAAGCATTCTCTGCTCTATGTCCATTGCAGCCATAGTTTTAAGTGCATTGAGTCCCTTTTGAGATCTTGTCACGACCGTCTCCACATGGTCCTTGAAGGATAGGCTCCTGTCAAATGTGATCCCCAGATACTTCAGTTTGTTCTCTCTGCTGACATTTCTACCATCTATCGCGAGGCTTGGGACATCAGCTCTTACAATCCTGTTGTCCAGAGAGCACCACAAAACAGACGCCTTTTCCGGGTGGATGACAGCACTCATTTCTGTGCATCAGTCAATCACTTTATCTACTGTCGCTTGTAACTCCTGGGCTGTTTGCTCCCTATCTCTCCCCTGATTATATGCAAGAATATCTGCAAATGTT
This sequence comes from Cepaea hortensis, assembly GCA_963921405.1. Taxonomy (NCBI): domain Eukaryota; kingdom Metazoa; phylum Mollusca; class Gastropoda; order Stylommatophora; family Helicidae; genus Cepaea; species Cepaea hortensis. The sequence continues at coordinate 61,483,282 of OY992895.1, read as the reverse complement.
AGTTTTCTTCCAACCCCTGGTGCTTCTAGGTTTGCAATCTTGCTCGTATACACATTAAAGAGCACCGGTGAGACTGCAGATCCCTGTGGCAGTCCCGGGGTTAACATATGTGGCTCTGAGGTCCATGCGCCCAGACGGAGAGCAACCTGACGAGAGTGCAGGACGGCTGCTATCCAGTTCACCAACCAGGGATTGACCCCCTTCTCCATCAGTGCGGTCATCAAAATATCATATCGAACTTTATTGTACGCATCCTCGAGATCAAGCGCTACCGCCATCGTTTCCTGTCTACTCTGGAACCCCTCATAAACATCAAAGGCAAAAGTGGCTGCATTTAACCAGGTATCTTTTCCTGGCCTGTAGCTCCCCAGGCCTCTTGAAAGAAGCTTCCCCCTTTCAAAAACTCTTGCAGCTTGACAGCGACTATCTTCTCTAAAACCTTCCCAAATGTATTTTGAAGGGTGATGATCCTAAAGCCGCTAAGCTTTGACTGATCCTTGAATGGTTTTGGGAGAGGGATGAGATAGCTGTGCACCCAATCCTATGTGCACCCAATCCTGCGGTACTGATGCTGTCCTAATGCTCTGGTTAAAGCAGTCGGTCATCTCCTCCAGGTCTGCTTCGCTCAAAGCCTTCATGTGGCCATACCTGACCCCATCGGGCCCTGGTGCCGTGTCTTTTGCCTTTTTGAAAATGTGTTTAACATCTTCCACCCGTCTGATGTCTTCATACTGCATATTCTTCGTGGTGCCAGATAGCTCCTCTCTAACTGCATCCCTGGTGTCTGCATCATTATGATTGGTCTGCTCTAAAAATCTCTGGAGAAACGCCTCCCCTTTCTCTTTGTCTGTTGTCACGCGCACACCATCATCTCTATAGATTGTTCCCACTGTCATCGGCCGATCTTTTCTCTGCATTTGCCTGTGCAGTTTCCAGAATTTTTGCAGTGTTTTATCCCCTCCAAGGAGATCTTCATGAAACATTCCCATTTTGCCTTTTTGGCCTCTGCAGCACAGCGCTTGAAAACCTCCACCTTGTCTTTCTTGACATTTTCTGCTGTGTCCACTTCCTCTCGTGAGCTTCGAAGTGTCTGTCGCACTTTCTTTAGCTGCTTCACTGCAGCTCTCTTTGCTTTCCAAGCATGGTCTACTTCTGGGGTCCACAATGGGGGGCTGCAAAAAGGGAGTTTTAACAGTCCTGTTGCATGCCCCTTGTCTGAGGCATCCAAGAAGGCAATCGGTCCACTCATACCGGAAGGTCTTGCGCGCTCTCCCAGCTTTAACTTTCCTGGGTTTAGAGATCAGGACTGAGCATGTGATCACTCCCATGGTCATTCAAAACATTCCACTTTACATCAAGGACTGATGACTGGGAGACAAGTGCCAAGTCAATAGCTGTGTCTGCATCGCCAGGCCTCATTGCCATTCTTGTCGGCCTACCATCATTTATGCAGACCACATCGGAGTCCACCATGGCGTCTGCAAGGGCAATTTCCTGTCGGTTTTCTCCACTACTGTCCCAATCTCTGTTCCTTGCATTGAAGTCTCCACATATGAGTAGCCTATTACCTGGTAATTTCTCCAGTTCCTTAAGCCAGTCCCAATGTTCCTTTCTGACAAAACAGTCCACTGTGGCATATACATTTATGATGTTCCAACTTAAGCCACCAATCTCCATTTGTATACCCTGGACCTCTCTTGCACTGTGATTCCACTGGCTCAAGTCGAGTACCACATGCTTAACTCCTTCCTTCACCAGCAGACCTTGTCCATGTCTCTTCTGCCCAGTAGGGTTTATATAACTGGTGTTCCCAGGGCAATGGTATTTGTCTGTATTTAGCTCTTGGAGCATGAGGATGTCAAAATCATATATTAGTCTCTCCAATACAGGACCTCTCTGTCTGGCACTGCGACAATTCCAGTATCCCACTCTTACATAGTTGAAACCTAGTCTCTCCACTTTTCGTCTTGTTCTCCTGGCGCCTGCCCTCCTATTTCTATGCCGTCATCTCACACCATTTCCTCGTCTTCTCCTCCTCACTCTCTCTTCGCTAGCCTCTGAGGGATGTGTCAAGCGCAGAGCACGTGCTCCGTAGCTCCGGCAACAATTTCCATGTTTAAGTAAATCCATAGCCAAAGTTTGGATATTGCAGGAAATAAACGGTTACCCTAGCATTGCGTGCTTGCTAGGGAAGAGGCAGGGGATGTCCCGCAGGAGTCCATACGCCTGGTGCCACCCCGCACGCTTGTCAGACGTCCAACGTTTACGACCAGTTAACCCATGGCCATCCAGTTCCTCAGCACGCTAGTCCACCTTGAACTTGGGGGTTTATATTTGGAGTTTACCGTCTCCTAGATGGATTGCTGTCCAAAGCTAACGGGTTCCACCTACCCGGGAGCGTAACCCTGATCGGGGGGCTAAACGGGTACTCCACCTTGCCCAAGGGTGTCCCGGAGGCTAGCGGAGGCGCCTTACTTCTCCTTTGATAGGGGATACCCCTACCCCGCTACCAAATGACCCAGATGATATAGTAATTACCAAACACGAGCTGATTGGCAGATCTAAGAAGGATATCACAGGCAGACAGAATGGCTGGTGCCACATCATTAAGGGATGATTTGATGCATGATATGGCAGATGTGGTGAAGGTCCTCTGGAAGAATATGATTAATGCAGAAGAACAGATAGATTATCATGGTTTAGATAGAATGCAGCAGCAAGGGGTAGTCAGAAGATATGGTTGATAATTGCTACTCAGAGATAAAGCAAGATAGACATATAATCAGATAGCAATGGGCACCATTAGTATTGGAACTCTATGCTGGCTGTTGAAGATGAGGACTGAGAGGTGTTAAAAAGCCTTAAGGTCTACTCTATTCAATTGGACGTCAACATCGAAATGGGGTGGAGTCAAACATAATGATGGACAGAAATGAAAAAAAGTCTATAATCCCCACACTGCATTCTGAAAAAAAGACATTGAAATGGCACAAGAGAAGAAAACCTCACCCAATCTGGTTCCAACAGCTCATGACCAGAAAAAAATTAATGATCTTATGGTTTTTTCCAAGTAAGACAAAATATTATTGATATTTATTATTTCCTGTATTGTAGCCACGTTTTCTTGTTTTGTTACAGAATTCTGTCCTGTGCATATGACTTTTCATTGAGGACGTTGAGCCGCTGTTGAGAGTACTTGTACATGTAGAGTTTTGTTTCTCTTTTCCTATATCTAGTTAACTCCTATGATAATTTTACATACTTGTGAACTATTTTTGCTCACTCATCACAGTTTCCCGGAATTTCTATCACCCCGGTGGCTGTCGTTCAGTGCCTTTTAAGACAGCTTATTTGAAACAGGCCTTTGTCTTGAACGGAGGTGACGATGGGTGGATTAACGCGAGGTGGCGCTGGTTCCAGCTAGGTTAGAGAAAGACAGAAAGGGATAGCCCTCACTTGCAAAATGTAGAGATACAAGAAGTAGGTCCTGTCCCGGGTTTTGGGAGAGATTTCTGCCCAAATTTGCTCTTTGTTGGCAAAAGGTAAGCTCATAAATTCAATATTAATTTTAATACCCATGCCTTGTGATGTAGGTAATACAAGTATTATCATTTATGTAGGTGAAGGGTGAAACTGTGAGAAAAACACATTATTGAAGAGATAGCTGGATTGTTTGCTTTCCAAAAAAAAAAAACTGTCATTCTGCCCCACTTAGAATTTTACTATGCTTGCGAATTCATTTTCTATGAGTGATGTACCATATGTTTGTGCTTGATATCAGTGCATATAATCTGTAATTTTCTGTATGATGTAAAACTGTTCAGTATACTTGCATATCTTGACCCTTTTCCTTTAGGCTGTAGAAATGTCACTATCAGCGCTTACCATGGACATGCTTTTCATGTAGGGGAAATGTCTGGCTAAACAGTGTCCTGAACTATTGTGCAATTACAGGGAATATTCTTGTTCACATTTCTCATAGATATACAGAATATGTGATTGTCATGTAATCGTTTTCCATGAAAATGCTATGGGAGTGAAGTGACTGATATGTTTTTTTTTAATGAGTTATAATCTCATATAAGAAGAAAGATAGAGCACCATATATCCACCTGTATGGCAGGACGTAAACTTCACGTCAGCATTACACAATTGTTGTGGATGACTTGGCAAATATTTTATGTGTCGGGAATTGCTAAAAGCTATCTTAATGATTGCCTGAATGCAAATATGTTCCTGAAGTAAGTGCACTCGAGCTTGCAGCAGTGGATATTTTTCAATTCAATTCAACTTTATTTTAAAAGGATCACAAATTGGCATGCAGGCCCATCTTATATTCGGCCCTTCCAATCACTCATCAATAGTGCATGATACATTCACAAAGGGAAAAAAAACGTCAAATGAATGTTGTAAACATAAACAATGCAAATTACCATGTTATGAGACACATAACCCCACCCAGCCACACACCCAGGACACATACATACCCCACCAACACACCCACACAGTTCCCCCACACAATCCCCCAATCCACACAAACATCCCCCACCAACCCACATACACATCCAAACCCACACACACATCCCCCATGCACACATCCTCTACCCACCCACCAACACCCCCATCCACACACATCCCCCAACCAACCCACACATCCATCATCCACTCACACATCCTCCATCCATACACACACACATCCCCACCAACACAATCTCTCTCTACACACACACACACACATCTCCCTACCCACCTGTACATCCCCAATCCACTCACACCCCACCACCCACACATATCTCCCTCACCCACCCACACATATCTCCATCACCCACCCACACATATCCTAACCCACATCCCCATCACACACATATCCACACAACACACACATCCCCCACCCACACAATATCCCCACCCACACAACACACACACATATCCCACACCCACAGATCACCACATATCCCCCACCTACACACCACACATATATATCCCCCACCCACATAACACACAATTTCCCCCACCCACACAGATATCTGCACCCACCCACACATATAACCCCCACCTACACACCACACACATAACCCCCACCCACACACAACACACATTCCCCCACCCACACACACCACACCCACACATATCCCCAATCAACACACCACACATATCTCCCCATCCACACACATCCACCAACCCACACTCACTCACTCACCCACACATCATCAACCACCCTCCCACACACCCTCCAACCACCCACACACCAACCACCCATCCCTTAACCACACATACCCTCGCTCAATCACACCCTCCACGCACTCACACATCCCGCACCTACTCATACATCCCTCACCCACCCATTCCCCACAAAAACATACATATCCCCACCCACCCATCCCCATACACTTCCCTCCATCAACCCACACATCCCCCCATAAACCCACACACATCCCCCACCCATATACACATCCCTAGCACACATCATACACTATCCTCCACCCACCACACACACATCCCCACCCATGCACCACACATATCCCCAACCCACATACATCTCCCCACCAACCCACACATCCCCCACCCACTCACACCTCCTGCCACCCACACATACTTCCCCCAACCATCCCCCACACATATCCCTCACCCATACACACACCCCCACACCCAACCCACACATTCTCCACCCATAAACACATCCCCCACCCCCATCCTCACACCCCTACACATCCCCCACCCACCCCACCCATCCAAATTCACACCCCTCCCCCACAACTGCTGACACACACACATCCTCCACACAAACACACTCACACATCCTAAAATCTAGACACACACATGATGCATCATGAAATCATTGAAACTAATATGAACAAACTCCCACACTTTACTCACACACATACACTGACAATTGTTTTGAGCAGTCTCACAAATATGTAAAACATGGAGAAAATGTGTACATATACAGTGTGTGATGTAAAAAATAGTGATGCTCCCACACACAGAGACAGGCACACATTCACTCTCACACTCTCTCTCTCTCATTCACACTCACTGACCGTCTCACTTAATCTACAGTAATGTACATAAGTTCATATTATACATGATAAAATCAAGTGGTATTCATCTGATAATATGAAAGATGAGAATACACAAAAATATGGATTAGCGTGTTACATGACAAGCATGCCCTCAACTCTCTCTATTCTGTCATACCCACACACACACACATGCCCACACACACACACACTATGGATATAGTGGCGATATATGGGCAAACAGCGTTCTAAACCCCTCTGCGCCTGAGAGTCAGAGTGGGAACGGGCTGTATGTTTTATGTTCAATGGTTTGTGATGTTTAATCAATATCCAATGAATGGCCCCTGCCTTATTATATGAAAATGATTATATGTTTCACATTTGTGTTTGTTTCCCATGTGAATGTGTTTATTAATTGTTGCCCGACTGGGAGAGGAGAAATGTCCTAATTGATCCTAGTAGGAAAGGGTGAACGAGTTTATGAGTGTAGATGATGGGAAAAGACACGTGCAAACGAGAAGAGAATGTTGACTGATCTGGTCATTGGCCATTTGCCAGTTTCATATTTCAGTTTGCAGTTATAGCGGGGAGATGATGTGGTTGTCTCAAGATATCTGTGCCTCATTGTGTCTTTGTTATTGTGGACATTTTGTCTTGTAATATTCACATTGTCTTATTGTGACATTTTGTCTTGTCAGGACGTCCCAGTGTCTATCATGACTGGAGGTTGAGCATTAAGTAGATACCACACACTCCATCAGAGTAGATTTAAACTCCAGCACCAGAGAAGAGGGATAGGTGAATGGGAAATACTCCCCTCTCTCCTCATAATTTTTTCTTTATGTTTGTTGACATTTTTTGTACAACGACATTTAGTTTTCATTAAAATGTTTATCGATTGTTGATTGTTTCATTTCGTAGCGCCAGAGAGAACTGAGTGGTGGATTAACCTTATACTTACATTCTGGACCCATAGTCAAATCTTTACTGCCGCACTCATTAAGAAATGCTGGTGATAATTTCCGACCTATGTCGGGATACTACAGGACAGCGTTCTTTATAATGTCTACTAAAACAATAGGATTAACCATGTACACAGATTCAAGTGTATTAACCTTTATTTTTCCTTTTTGGATTGAACAACTGACTTAAATATCAACCAGCAGTTTCAAGAAGCAAAGGGATAATCCTTGTTTGACAAACATATAGCAGTATGGATACTCCGACTGCCTTTAATCTATGTTTGACAAACATATAGCATTATGGATACGCCGATTGCCTTGTGGACTCCCAGTTTCGTTTACAAGAATTATTACACTTCGGTACCAGTCATGTGCAGGCAGGTTCACCACCAAGTCCTAGTTACAACCACCATCTGGAAGACGCTATGATATTCCACAACCTGTGATCATCTAGAGCACTCTATCTCAGTTCTACACCAATCTGTTACACCATACAAGAGGGTATCTAACCCAGTATAATCATAAACCGCCAAGGGTTCCGGTCAATATGACAGTGGACGGTCGTGGTTTTTTTTTTTTTTGGGGGGGGGGGGGGGGGGGGGGGCCTTCCTTTTTTCGTGTAGGAGATGATATTTTCATCTCCTGCGTATAATTTGTGTGCTGGGATGTAAAACCCAGAGTTTCTTCTCAAGATCTTTGCCGATGCTACGGAGTTCGTGCATTGAGTGAAGCAATCCTTGAGTGAATGTTCGCAGTGTGTGTGTGTCTCTGTGGTGTTCGGTTTTTTCAACATGGCGGAACAGCGTTTAACAAGGCGACAGGGAGGCCGCAAGCGGCAAGGTAGATGTGGTGGAGCACGATGTTTTAGACACATGTGACATTCTGGGCCTCAGGAATACTCGTATTCTATATTGGAACTGTGCCAGTGTTAAACAACGAGGCCCTATTCTAGAAAACCTGATATACAGGAAAGACATTGTAGCATTTCAGGAGATGAGACTGGGTGATCAGTTACTCCGAATTGCCGGCTTCAAATGTTTCTACAACAGGCGACATCTGGGAATGGCGATTCTCATTCGCGACAGTATGGTGGCTTCAGAGCTAGACATGTCCAGTTGGGACAGTGACGACATACAAATACAGGCTGTTAGAGTTCAATCTGGTCTACCATTTGTGTTGGTTAATGTTTATGCTCGCAATGCAAGTGTGAATTCCCAGAAGTGGCAGTGCTTAAGTGACATATTAGGTAATGAGAGAAATGTTATTTTCTGTGGCGATTTCAATGCTAAAGGCAGATCATGGGGCATCATTTCCTCCAATACACAGGGGGAGGAGGTCGAGACTGCACTTGAAACCATTGACCTGATTTGGTTCTGTCACCCTGCTACTGAGTGAATGTGTGTGGGCGACACCATGAGCTGTGAAATGGGAATGCTTTTACATCTGTCCTGTACAGTGACCTGCATGTTCGGAACAATGGCTACCGTCTGTTGCTGAATAGACTAATTTGACTTTTCTGTTCACGAGTGTATTTTTCAGGAGACTCCCGGGTGTCGGCGCTGAAGCTGCGGAGTTCGTGCTTTATGCAACCCTTTCGGCAGGTCACACTGCGGTAAAAGACCGAGCCATATGAGAAAACCCGGGTCAATGAGGTCTTTCTGGTGACTGCCGAGTCCATCGACAATGAACTGTGGTTTTTGTGGATTAATTTTGTGTTGGCATTCTGGCAGCGGCATCCTGTGCGGGCTGTTGGATTGCCGAGACTCCTCCCTATTCCACTTTTCACATTGGACAGTGGGGAGCATTTTGTGTGATATTCACTGGCACAGGAACGGAGCATAATGGGGATGACCCGTTGCCGTGAAGTTGGAACCTCGACTAACTAACTAGCTAACTAACTAACCATTCACCTGGTTTCTATCAACAGTGATGATGAACATGTGATGAGGACAGTGTTACAGATCTGGCGCTGGTTTCTCCTTCACTCAATGCAGTGTGTAGATGGGGTATCCTAGGGTACCACGGCTATGACCACCACCCTTGCAGCATATTGGTGGAGAAAGGCAGAACCAGGCTGCACAAGTCAATAGTCAAGATTTTCCAGTATGACAGTACAGGGCAAGATGTGGTGAGTAAAATAAGGCACAACAAGCGCAGAAAGCTTCAGGGCAGGAAAAAAAGCTTGGAGCAGCCACCTTGGTGGAATTTTGAGGTGGAAAAAGCCTGGGTGGATAAGTGTAGTGCTGTAAGGAAATGACAAAACGCCAAGAAGAACAGAGTTGCCCATTCTAGTCCCAGCATGTACTTAGAAAGGCAGATGCACACAAAAGAAAGCTACTTCCAAAAACTGGTTAAAGTGATTAAAAGTGAAAAATTGGCAGAGGTATATCAAAGAGTAAGCACAGACAAGTCACTGAAATTGTTCTGGCGACTACATAAAAGCATGAGTGGGGTAGAGAGGAATAAGGGTGTTCCTGACTTCGAAGGTGCTGACCTCATCTGGCAGAGGACTGACGAGAACAAGGGCAAAGCCCTCTCTGAACGCTATCTAGAGCAGAGCGACCCGACAGACATGGGAGGCCAAAATCTTGCCACGGAGGTTACCTCTGATAGGTGCAAGACCCAGAACATTTCGGATGAATACACAGTGACAGTGAAAGAAATCAAGGCTGCGCTTTGACAATAAAAAAAAAACAGTGCTCCAGGGCCAGATGGCATAAGATATGATGACATCAATAGGTGTACCGACAACGAACTAGAGAAACTAGCAGACATGTACAACAACAGCATAGGGAGTGCTTGCATCAAGGAGGAGTGGTTACACAGCTATCTGATTCCCTTGCCGAAGCCTGGCAAAGACCACACAAAATTTCAGTAATAACCATGCAGAACACAATACGCAAGCTGCTGGAGAAGTTAATTACCAGCAAAATATCAAGCCAGCTGGAGAGGCAAGGTGTTTTCCCACCTACCCTGGGAGGGTACCGTCCAAAAAGAGAAACTTGGACCAATACAGCAGTTTTTGCCCATGATGTCTATGAAGGTTTCCACTCAGGCATTGAAACATTTGCTGCAGCGATTGATCTTGAAGACGTGTACAACAGAGTACCAGTGGATTTCTTAATGCTTCAGCTTCTTTAACTCAAGATAAGTTCTTTCCTCCTTAGCTGGATCACTGCTGCCCTCTTTCAAAAGAAAGTAGTCTTTAGATGTAGCAGTTGGACTTCAGAACCAACAACAATTTATCCTGGTCTACCACAGGCATCACCATTATCTCCGGTGCTGTTCAATGCCTACACTGTGAGAATCACCAGCGAGCAAATCATAGGATAGGACCGGGGAGGACATTGTCGTATGTAGACTATATTTTAGTGTACCGTCAGGGTAAGGAAAGAGATCATGTTGCTGTAGAACTACAAACCAAACTCAATCGCATAAGCACTTGGTGTCTTGAAGCTGGGGCAATGGTCAACCCAACAAAGGCAACAGTGACATGGTTCTCTTTAAATAAACATATTGTCAACACCCTAATGCCAACTGTAAATCTGGGCTCAGAGACGGTGGAACCCAGACTTGGAGGCAGTTGTGGAATGGAGAGTAATTAGATACATTCTTGGATGTTGCCGAGGCTCTGTGATAGACTTCACTGCTGAACCTACTTAACTCTTTCAGTACCAAACAAAAAGTGGGTCATGAAATTCATGGCAGAAAATTGGAAGTAGGGGTGTTTCACAATAATGATTTTAAAATGGTTGAAATGGTAGCAGATATATTGTATTATATATACAATTAAAGAGGATTGCACAAGGAACATGACAGTGTTAATAATTAATTGATAGGTTAGAAATATTATGACAATGATGAGAGGTTTAGTGATAACAATTGAAATTAAAAAGGTAAAAATTATTTTAAAATTTCACTTACCAAGGCGTTATTTATAATCCACAGCAGCTAATCCAGTTAAATTTGCCGAATACTGTTACACACACCACTTTTGTTCAATAATATCATAAGAACTGCACCACATCACCAATAAAACATACTTAACATAATATTTTGAAGCACATAATTTTCACACAAAATGGAAAATGTCAGTAACACACCACACAGATTGTACTGAGAAGAAGAATATAAACACTATTTTCTATTTAGTTATAATTATTATTCTTTTAAATTTAATTATTTAAATACTCCTTAAATACTTTGTGATAGGCAAAATAAATTTAGGGGCATATATATGGCCCATTAGTGCATTCATAATTCGATATGTGCCATCATATTATGATGAACTTTCGCTTTCAGTGGTGTTTTCCATTACTACGAAATAATCTAACTAACTGAATACTGCACGTGGTTTCAGTTTTAGAATCTTTCACAAAGTCCTTTAAATCACTATAAATATAATATCTAGCTTGATCTGATGTCAGTCTACGAGGCCGCATACTCGAGGGTGTTGCCATTTGTGAAAAACCAAAACAAACTACTTAACACTAGTTTAAAACTTTAAAAAACTCACAAAAACCAATGCATGCGAACGTTTGATCTTACAATGCTGAAAAGGAAATGTTCCGGGTGTGTGAATTTTCAATTTACAGTCACTTAAAATTGCAAACGGTAGCAGAAATGTATCAAATAAACCCTGTTTATAATGTGGCATTTAAAGCGGCCAACTATGGCAATGTAAGGGCGCTTGGTAGAGAAAGAGTTAAATTGGGGAAGCTATATGACAAGATGCTTTGGAACATCCAAGAGATATATATTTAATTCCACCAGAAAATAATGAGTCCCCAAAAACAGAACAAGGACAAACTAATATGGATTGAAAACAAGAGAAAAATACATTTTTACCGCGCGCTGCGCCATCATTTCTATAATTCTACATCTGAAGAATTTTCACTTTGATGGCCTGATTAAACATTAGGTCTAGACATAGTGGCACTAGCCGGGAGACTAACCATGTTAATTTATAAACCCACGGTCAGTATATGAACACATGCTTAAAACCTCACCGCAATACAGGGAGATAAGATTCTCAGCCAGCCAGGCGTGTGAGAGAAACACTATGGCAAAGTATGAACAGAGGCATAACACCTACCCAAAGTCCAATAGTTGCCATCACAAGGGAGCAATTAGGACCCTTATATTCAGATGGACTTAACGTGTGAAGCAGCAATGGAAATTTAGGGAGACAAAGAATGCGAGAATGTAACAGCCGATTGAAACTTTTGCATGACGCAACATGACGTACATTCTCTGGGCAGCAAATCAAAGCATTATTTCAGACACATGGCGAAGAGGCAGTTAATTCGATTGACAGACGAAACTACAGTCCAATGTGGAAAATAGGAGTTAACGAAACTGGACATAGTAATTGTCCCACAAGAGAAGGGCGGAAATGAAATCCTGTCATGGGAGAACAGACTATATAACAATGGATATTGCCTACAATCCTCAGATGCTAAAGCACGTATAGCATTACTAAGATACCTACATGGGAAGATATTAACATCTTATTCCATCTGACTTAAAGACTTAAGTCCAGTGACGGGATTTCCTAAGCTATAAACTCAGGTAATACCACATATTATTTGATCCGTTTGTCTGCTGTCTGAGAGCCGGCTGTTTAAGTTTCTGTTTCACATTTCTTCTCTTCCAAATTTCAAGCGTGTGCATTTTCTGTGTTATTCATTGTTCCAGTTCTAGCCTTCACTATTCCCCTGTGAACTTTGTTTTCTTCTTCTTTCATTCGCTGCTTGGCTGTCTGATTGTTATACATGATAATTTGGACAAATCCCACATTATTCAAGTCTCGTGAGTGTGTGGCATATTCACATACAGGATAGACCTTTAGAGTCGTCCTGCACACACATTGGAGACTGACTACTTAGGAGAAATTCCTGAGAGAAAACAGTCTATTGATAGCGTCCAAATTAACGTTGATTGTTTGGACCAACATTTTAAATGCCTACCAAGATTGTTGTGAAACCACTTGGACGGAAAAATGTCACCTGTTCACCTGGTCTGCATGAGGCAGACATAACTTAGGACACTCCATATTCCAGACAAGTTCAGGGAAGACATTTTAATGTTCGACAGGACTGTGCGACCAGTCTTTCTTACAAGACAGAATGAATGAAATAGAAAGGGAGAGAGTAAGTGAGGTGAACTTATATGGGAAACACTCCATTACATAGGTGGAGGTGAATATGTATGTTTTGAGCTATAGATGTTCTAAATGGTTTTATGAATATATACATATTTATTTAGAACTGATATATGTTTATGTAACATGAATGTATATTATGACATGAATGTATGTTTATCTGAATGTATATGCATATGTGTTTGAGATGTGTAGACGTAGATACTACCCATCTCCATTCGTTTCATTCCAGCTCTCTTAGGAGTGATGAACAGTCAACAACTCATATCAGGGAGTGACTAAGCCTAGTGAAGGGACCAAGTTGGACTCCTTCAAGCTGACAGTGAATGGCATCTCACCGGGGGAAGCATGACCTATGTGTCCTCTTAGCCAGATGAGTTATGTATACCATATTATTATCATCATCATCATATTATCATCAAGAATAGCAATAAACACAGTTGTTGTATTTTAAACTCACTTTGTCCGTATAAATTCTAAATGTCGATAAATGTTTGTGTAGCATAATCGAGTGCACATATTGACAGAACATTTATTGGGAGTTCGCACACATAGTCCAGGAGGAGATAGTGTCAGGGAGGTACCTTGCCTATGCAGCATTTAAGTAACGAGCATATCCTGCATATCTTAATTCCTCTTTTCACACTCCTGGTGATACCAAGTACAGCTAAATCTATTTTATTTTCAATGAGCCACTTCTTGGCTATTCTCTTGAGTATCCAGGGACGGTGTCTTTAATCAGCATAACAGACATTTGTTCCACATTTTCTCTCTGAGATCTGGGGTGGTAATCAGTCCCTTCTGACAGAGGTAAGGGATCTCAAACTCGACAGCAGCTTATTCAAACTGTTCTACTTGATTTCCAATTGCTGAGGGATTTTTAATATGCGCAATATGCACATGGGTCCTTCTAGTTTTTCTACCTTATTTAAGAAATTTAGATGTCCAATATTACCCTAGGATCCGGGGGATATACACATTTTTCTTATTTTGTAAAAATTGATAAGATCCTCACTGTGAATCCTACCAGGTCTATTACCATTAAAGAACTCTTCTTTGCGGACGATCAAGCATTAATAGCAAAATCAGGATCAAAATTACAAGACCACTTAAATAGTCTTAACAAAGTGTATGGAACATAACATGAAAATTAGCACAAGTAAAACAGAGGTAATGACTATAGCCAAAGAATAAAGCACAATAAACATTCATCTAGGAGTAAAAATAAGTCGCTTAAAAGTTGACAGGGTCGACTTCATTGCACTGGGTTTTATCCCACATTGCCAAGAGCCGAACTCACACATCATGGCCGACATCTTGGTTTCTCGTCTAGGGTTTAGAAGATTTTAGAAATATCACAACAGGCTCGCTTACTCTCTGTACAAATCTTTCATGCACACAACACAAGTCCAAAATGCGTCCTCAGAGCACACGAACACTTTATTGCATCACAGTCCTTACCGTGGTCGCCATCATACCCCGCCAGCATCTTGCCTTTCAGCATTCTGGGCATGACCCACTCACCTACTGTCTAGCAATAGTGCATACATGATTCTACTAATCATCGTTTAGTCCTTGCTGTTGTTGCACACTACAGACTATACAATTGACTGCTAACTGTTAATAATAGTTTCTAGTTACTCACATTACACAGGTGATCAGCGTGTCACGGCGTGTCTCTCTCTCCACCATTCACAGTGTTCACATAACGAGGTCAGCTCTCTCGCCACAGCCGGTCGATATGTACTGGGCCATCGGCAGTCATTTACTTCAGTATACTGCTTCTTCCCTCACAGCTGTCTTAACCAAGAACACTCTTTCACAGTTGACTGCAACTTCAATAACTGCAACTATCGCAAACGCTTTCAAACGCAGAACTTCCTCAAACTCAACCTTCTTGTCTCACGTCCCAGCTCGGTCTGTCCAATCGCAACCTTTTCCGGCTTTTACCTGGGCGCGTCACTGACCACATAACTCTGCCCCTTTTGTGCCCCGATGTCAGGTTGGGTTTTCAACTCGTGTCTTTGTGACATCAGTTTAACTTGCTCCGTTTCCCTTATTCATCTCATGGCACATGGCTCAGTCTCTTCCCGCAGCACGGAAAGCGTCGAACAAAGCACGAATTCTGTAGCTCCAGCCATGACACTTTGAAGTCTCCGAAAAAATGCACTCGTGAACAGAAGGATGTGCCCTGGAATTGAACCCACAACCTTCGAAGCCCGAGTCAGATGGATCTAGAACTACGCCCCCTGAATCAAGTAAAGAGCTTCATGTACCTAGGAAGTATATCATCAAATGGCAAATCAAGCAGACAAGATCGAAAATTGATGCAATAATGCAAACCAACTCACTGGACAAATGGCACCAATACTAAAGAACAAACATGTATCAATAGCCACTAAGAAAGCACTATACAACACAATTTTCCTACCAATTCTATGCTACCAATGCCAAACCTGGACAATGACAGAAGAAGAGAAAAGAAAAATCACAACAACAGAAATGAGATTCCTGAGAAGAATACTCAGTGTATCAAGAAGAGAGAAAATCAGAAATGAAGAAATCAGGACTAAATTTGGGGTTATAGCAGCACTAGATTTTATCAAAAAACAGCAAGGTAAATGGTTTGGCCATATAACTAGATTACCAACTAACAGTATACCTCAACAAGCAATGATGTACAGACAAGACGGAAGCAAAGGAAGAGGCTGGCCATGTAAACGATGGATATAGAGGGAATTACATGGTAGTCCATGGGAATCTCAATATATGAAACCCATACTTGGGCACTCTCCTGCTGTTTATGCTTCACCTCGACACCGCAATGTACAAGAGGAACCTGATGAGATGAAGAGAACTGATGGATACAGAATTAATAAAGTTAACGTTGCAAATTTTACAGCATTTTATATTTCCGTTTCTATCATCGGTGAATTCCAACACGCCCCTAACAGCTATGATGCCTTGCGAGTACAGGCTGTCAGACTGTGAACCCCTGAGCCATTGGTTATAGTAATGATGACAATCTGAACTGAATACCCCCAGCAAAAGAATAAGCCAATGCATTTTGATGCTAAAGTCCCACTTACACTGAATCCATAACCAATGTTCTTTACAGCTTCCATGCAATCATTCAAACTGCTCCAGTTTTGCTTGACTGTAGCTAAAATGCTAAAACACTCTAGAGCTCCTGTCACATTTGGGGGCTTGGCATGTCTAAAGTCTTTACATGCTGAAAAATGTTTAGAACATGACAGTTATGTACTACCACACTTGAGAAGAATAAAGACAAAGGTAAAAACACATACACCACACACACAGACAGAGAGAGAAACAGAGAGAGATGGACAGACAAAGAGGGAGGCAGACAGACAGCCAGTCAGAAAAATAGAGATAAGAGTGACAGAGGGAGGGAGAGTGAGTAGGGAGGGAGAGTGAGTGATGAGGACATTCAGGCTCTAATCCCTGTTAAGGTACAGGATTTTTATCTACAGACTTTGAAATAAAATTTTTTTTTACTTTATGACATTTGGTGCAGGATGTGCTATGATGTCAATTATTAAATCAATCAATCGGTCTGTTCAA
This sequence comes from Cepaea hortensis, assembly GCA_963921405.1. Lineage (NCBI taxonomy): Eukaryota > Metazoa > Mollusca > Gastropoda > Stylommatophora > Helicidae > Cepaea > Cepaea hortensis. The sequence goes on along the minus strand of OY992895.1, from coordinate 61,466,552 downwards.
TGCAAGGTAATTGCTAAAAGGCAAGTGATTTTTAATCCTTAGTGGTACCACCAACACCAGCCAAGATGTAAATTAATAAATGACCTAAGTAGATTCTAACATCAACAATGTTGAATTACTAATACAGATAAAATTAAGAAACAAATGTATCAAAATGTAAAAGAAAAATATACGATCACAAATGTCTAAACAGGTTCCAAGAAAGTATCGTTTTCTATTTTTTGATCAAGCTATTTTGGGTGGTGGGATAAGGGTATCCCCTATCAAAGGAAAAGTAAGGTGCCACCTTCCCTCTCCTAACCCATGGAACACCATAGGGTAAGGTGAAGTACCCATATAGTCCACCCCGATCAGGGTTATGTGAAGTCATAGGTGCAGGTGGTTGATTACGTTGAACAGCAACTGATAGATAGTTGTAGATTATGGTCTCCAATTTCATGACAGTAGGCAAAGGATCTATTTTTGGAGACAATGGCTATGATCATCAAACAGTATGGTCACTACTAAGAAGGAAAGCAATGGCAAACTACGTTCTTTACAGATGCCTAGAAAATCATGTTTCATCAAGTAATAGAGAAAAAGAAAAATGGATGCTCTGTAGGAGCAGCCTTGCCCGGTAGGGATAGCCATGTGCACCAGGCTGAGGATAATGTAAAAATTCCAGACAGTCAGCAAGCGCATGAGAGCAAAAGATTAACAACATTTAAAATGGGAACGTGGAACATTCGAACTATGAGTGGGGATGGCTAACTGGATCATATCAAGCAAGAAATGAGAAGACTTTTAACATTTTAGGTATATGTGAATCCAGATGGAAAGTAATGAGCATGATAACATCCGAGGTATATAACATAATCCAATCTGGTGGAGAGAAACAATGGCAGGTGTAGCATATATTATGGATCTGGAGAGATCAAAATTTATCAAAGGATAACACTGTATGCACTTTTACATTATCCTCAACCTGGTGCACATGGCTATCCCTACCGGGCAAGGTTGCTTGATATCAGATAGAACTGTATCAGAAAGATTTTTACTGGTTAAGTTAAGTGCAGCCCTTTGATCTCAACATCATACAAGATTATGCACCAACAACAGACAGCAGTGATGACAGCATTGATGAATTGTATAGTGATTTGAATAATGCCTTCAAGAAGTGCAAGTTAGTTAGTTAGTTAGTTAGTTAGTCGCAGTTCCAACTTCACAGCAACGGGTCGTCCCCATTATGCTCCGTTCCTGTGCCAGTGAATATCACACAAAACGCTCCCCACTGCCCAATGTGAAAAGTAGACAAACAACAGCCCGCACAGATACACTGTGCATAATGCCGCCGCCAGAATGTCAACACACCAGTCCCCCACGAAACACCCAATTCATCTCTGATGGAATCGGCAGTCATTTTCCTATCTGAATGTTTCCTAGATGTTCACCTACACATTCCATGAACATACAGTTCATCACCGACGGCAGTGGCAGTCAACCAGAAGCCCAGCAGCCACGCATTTCTGCATAAGGCAAAAACTGGTCAACTCTGGGACATAGCCACTTGCCATCGCTCCGAACATGCAGTCACGTTCCAAAAATAAAAACTTGGGCAGATTCAAAAGCACTTCACATGAAACTCACAGCTCACAGTGTCGCGCCACGCACTCACTCAGTAGCAGGGCGACGGAACCATCAAGCCTCCTTAGTCGCCTCTTACGACATGCGTGGTAGGCTACAGTGTTGCTATTCTTTGCTTCCCTTATGGGCCCCGGCAACACACGGGAGGGAAGTGCAAGTATTCAGAATTAAATATCATAATGAGTGACTTTAATGCTAAAGTTGAAATTCAGCAAGACTGATTCCAAATGTTGCTGTTATGTAGGCGGGGGAACAGAGTTGGAGTGACTTGCAAAATACCCCATGGCTCCTGTATTCACCACCTCTGGCAGAAAAATTCCAACTCCTTGCCTTCACGTGGTGGACCTGTTTAAACTCACAGGAGAAAGGGTGAAGGCAAACCTCTGGTGCCATAAAAATAACCAGAATGCTCTAGATGTGTATGCATGTACATGCATGCGCAGACATGGGTGTGCATGCCTACACATCTAAACTACTTATAGCTCATGCCATGTGGCATTGGTGATCGTGTCTGTCTCATGGACAGTGAATCATTTCTGATACTGATGTTTCTCCATGCCATGAAATCAAACTGTCCAGATTCTTTCTATCGGTCTCCCATGTCTCTCCACTCTGACAGCTTTTTTCTTTCTTATAGCATTCCCAAATAATTTGGACTGTCATCTTGTGATGTGAATAAGGACTGTCTTCTTATCATGCATCGAAACCTCACCAAGGGGTGCAGACCCAGCTAATCTGTCCACCTGCTCATTTCCTACTATACCAGCATGTCCTGGCAAAAAAATCCAACAGATGCTCTCTATTTTTGATTGTTGAATTGAAGCCTGCCACTCTGTCTGAAGCATATATATGAACAGCCATACTGAAACATCCAAATATACCTATACAGTGGAGTAGAAGTCACAGGGGCCGAAGGAATTTGTTCTACTTATCCAGACTGCACATATTTACACTAATTTACACTAATATGATGCAGTAGGTTCTTTCCGATCAAGATGGCGGTAGACGGTTGTGTTGTTTGTAATCGTCGCCTTTTTTGGCGCAGGAGGTGGATATTTTCAGCTCTTGCGTGTAAAATGTGTACCAGAATGTAAAACCAGGAGTTTCTTCTCAAGATCTGCGCCGATGCAACGGAGTTCATGCATTGTGCGAAGCAATCCTTGAGTGAATTTTCGCAGCGTGTGTGTTCTGTGGTGTTCGGTCTATTCAACATGGCGGAACAATTGGTGTGTTCCGTAGGAACGGCAGTCAACAAAACAAGATGACGCAGCCAACGTGGTAGGTGCAAGCGACATGGAATGCGTAGTGGGGTAAGGTGTTTTAGACTTAAAAGTGACCATCTGGGCCTCAGGTATACCTGTATTCTATACTGGAACTGTGCCAGTGTGAAACAACGGGGTCCTATTCTAGAAAACCTGGTATTTAGGAACGACATTGTGTCGCTACAGGAGACGAAACTGGGTGATCAGTTACTCCAAATAGCTGGCTTCCAATGTTTCTACAACAGGCAACATCTGGGAATGGCAATTCTCATTCCCGAGAGTTTGGTGGCTTCAGAACAAGACATGTTCAGTTGGGACAATGACGACATACAAATACAAGCGGTTAGAGTTCAATCCGGTCTACCATTCGTGTTGGTGAATGTTTATGCCTGTAACGCGAGTATGGACTCCCAGAAGTGGCAGTGCTTAAGTGACATAATAGGTCACAAGAGAAATGTTATTTTCTGTGGCGATTTCAACGCTAAAGGCAGATCATGGGGGAAACATTGCCTCCAACACACAGGGGGAGGAGCTCGAGACTGCATTTGAAACCATTGACCTGGTTTGTATCAACAGTAGCTGTGTCACCAGGACAGCTAGCCGCCCAGGTGATAAGGACAGTGCTACTTACCTGGCGCTGGTTTCTCTTTCACTCACTACAGTGTGTAGATGGGGTGTCCTAGGGTACCACGACAGCGACCATCACCCTTGCAGCATATTGGTTGAGAAAGGCAGAACCAGGCAGCACGAGTCAACGGTCAAGACTTTCCAGTATGACAGTACAGGGCAAGATGTGGCGAGTGTAATAAGGCGCGACAAGCACAGAAAGCTTCAGGGCAGGAAAAAAAGCTGGGAGCAGCTACCTTGGTGGAATTGTGAGGTGGAGAAGGCCTGGATGGATAAGCATAGTGCTTTAAGGAAATGGCAAACCGCCAAGAAGAACAGAGTTGCCCAGTCCCTGCATGTACTTAGAAAGAGAGATGCGCGCAAAAGTAAGCTATTTAAACACCTGGTTAAGGTGGTTAAAAGTGAAATATGGGCAGAGGTATGTCAAAGAGTAAGCACAGACAAGTCACTGAAAATGTTCTGGCGACTACATAAAAGCATGAGCGAGGTAGTCAAGAATAAGAGCATTTCTGACTTCCAAGGTGCTGACCTCATCTGGCAGAGGACTGACGAGAACAAAGGCAAAGCCCCATTCGAACGCTATCTAGAGCAGAGCAACCAGACAGACATGAGAGGCCGAAATCTTGCCAAGGAGGTCACTTCAGACAGGTACAACGCCCAGAACATTTCGGATGAAGACACAGTGACAGTGAAAGAAATCAAGGCTGTGCTTCCACGATCAAAAAACAGCGCTCCAGGGCCAGATGGCTTAAGATACGACGACATCAGCAGGTGTACCGACAATGAGCTACAGGAACTAGCAGACATATACAACAGCAATATAGGGAGTGCTAGCATCAAGGAGGAGTGGTTACACAGCTATCTGGTTCCCTTGCCGAAGCCTGGCAAAGACCACACAAAAATTCAGGGATATCGAGTAATAACCATGCAGAATACAATAGGCAAGCTGCTGGAGAAGTTAATTGCCAGCAAAATATCAAGCCAGCTAGAGAGGCAAGGTGTTTTCCTACCTACCCTGGGAGGGTACCGTCCAAAAAGAGAAACCTGGACCAATGCAGCAGTTTTTGCCCATGACGTCTATGAAGGTTTCCACTCAGGCATTGAAACCTTTGCGGCAGCGATTTATCTTGAGGACTCGTACAACACAGTACCATTGGATTTTTTAATGCTTCAGCTTCTTGAACTCAAGATAAGTCCTTTTCTCCTGAGCTGGATCGCTGCAGCCCTCTTCCAACGGAAAGTATTTAGATGTGGCAGTTGGACTTCAGAACCAACAACAATATATCCTGGCCTACCACAGGGATCACCATTATCTCCAGTGCTGTTCAACGCCTACACTATGGGAATCACCAGCGAGCAGATCACGGGACCAGGGAGGACATTATCATATGCCGATGATGTTTTAGTGTATAGCCAGGGTAAGGATAGAGATCAGGTTGCTGCAGAACTACAAACTGAACTCAATCGCATAAGTACTTGGTGTGTTGAAGCTGGGGCAATGGTCAACCCAACAAAGGCAACAGTGACATGGTTCTCTTTGAATAATCATATTGTCAACACTCCAACACCAACTGTAAAGCTGTGTTCAGAGACTGTGGAAAGAACGCAGGCAATGAATTACCTGGGGATACGGTTTGATGGAAGTCTTGCTTATAACAAGCACATAGACCAGGTGATAACAAAGGCCAAGCGGGGTTTGGCTGCGATGCCGGTGATGGCGGCAGCAACTGTGAGCAGCACCATCTATGTTTTCTGTACGAAGGGCTGGTCATGTCTATTTTTGAATATGCGATGGCGATCCTGACTCTCAGCCATAAGCAGATAGAAAGGATGGAAAGGATACAGAATGAAGCCATGCGCATTATTCTTGGATGTACAAGAGATACAGCATGCAGGGCGATGCGCCACCTTCTTGATCTTCCAACCATTGAAGACAGAATACAAATTTGCAGAGCACGTGCCTACCTCAGAGTTAACACAAAAACATAACATCCACTGCATAGTTAAATTAGGAAGGTGAAGGGCAGCAGGTTAAAAAGTGGAAGGGCGTGGATAGGTCAAGCTGGGGACATTCTTCGACAGGTATGTTCACTTGAGGACTTAGAATCTGTCGAGGAGTGGGTACAAGTGCCAACAGATTTCTGTATGTCTCTTTCAGTCTGCATCCAACTAGACAGAAAATGCAGACAAGAAAATCCAGCTGCTGTGGAGGCTGAAGTACAAGCTTAGATTTTCGAGAATTTGTTAGACGGTGATGCTGTCATATACACAGATGGATTGGTCGTCCGACATGTGAGAAAGCGCAGGCCAAAGGGAGAATTGTGAAGGAGGACTCTGGTGCTTTTGCTGATATCACAAGTAGCCTGACTATGGAAGTCATGGCAGTAAGTAAAGCAATAACATGGCTCGAGACACAGACATTCACTAGGGCATGTTTCCTTAGCGACTCAATGTGCATGCTCAAGAGGATAGAGATGGGGTGGATCCGAAGAGAGTGGTTGCTATCTCTGGAGCGATCTCGGCTGGCAAAAATTAGTTTCATCTTCGTGCCAGGGCATGCAGGAGTGCAAGGAAATGAGCGGGCTGACAAGCTCGCAGCTAAGGCTACTGTGGAGGGCGGACATGCCATGGACCAGGCTGACATTCTGAATGTTCTACGAGAAGTAAGACTGTTGTGAGAACCAAGTGATGACTATGAATCTACAACCATGGTCAGACTGCGAGAACTGCAAATTAAAAGAGGTGTGGCCAAACAAGAACACTGTGCAGGAAGCCAAAGAAGATTGATAAACCAACACAGAACTGGTGTCGTGAGCTGCTACACGCTGCGGGATTTGCTGAGGAGAGGATCCGAGCACTTATGGACTGAATGGTTCGATGTGCAATGAGGATGATCTGTCGACTAACTAACTAACTAATACCATGCAGTAGCATTGAGTAAAATGATTGTACCACTTAGGAAACTCAGTTAGTGAACAACTAAATAGCAATACAATATCAGAAATGTTGAAATGTTTAATTTTGAAAATTTCCAAATTATTTAAAGAAAAAGTCTGTGATTTTCATCCTCATTCGCAGAATTATATTTGGCTAAAGCAGGTCTGAGCACGTCTTCTATCCATGAGTGAATCGTTACTTCGTCGACTGACTTGTTTCTCTCCACACACATTCTTGTACGTGATGCAATGTTGTTGTTTGAAATGATCCAACCAGCCAGTACTACAATTCCAGTCTATCTGACCTCCAAGATGTGCAAATTCTTCTGCATTCGCAATAAGTAAAGACCCATTTACTGGTACAATTGCCGATCTAATCACAGTGAACCATTTTAAAAGGGCAGCATCAACAAAATCACACACGGCAGTTCTAGCTCGCTTTCGGTCACCGTAGATTTGACATAAAAAAAAACAATTTTCTGTAGCGGTCTTTATGCTTTAAAATGCCGGAAAGTGCCGGGGGCAAAAAGAAAATCCTAACCTACACAGTTCGCGGCGACTGCACTAGCTAGGCCTGCCGTAATTCCTCAGGCTCAAAGACCCCTCTGCCATACACAGCAAGGTATTATCTTCTTCTTCTTCAGTGTTCCGAGCCATTGAGGTTCTTTGCTGCAGATACAATCCGTTTCCATTCGTCTCTCTGGTTGACCCTCTCTTGCCAGTCGTTGATTCCAAGTGTAGGTCTGTATATATATTATCTCTCCACCATCTTCTTTGTCTACCTCGGGGTCTACGGTCATTTATATTTTTTATTTATTTATTTATTTGCAAGGTACTATACTGGCAGTAAATGACAGTTTATGACAGTGTCGATGTCGGAATACCAAATTCTTTAGCTATATTCACTTTCTTCTTGCCACTATTTTCAACCTCTTCCAACAGCTCAATCTTTCTTTTTAAAGTTAAAGTAGCAAGCTTTCGTCCACTAGCCACCATTGTTGACATGTAGCGAGATATCGTATGTGCCGTATTGATTGTTGTTCTCCGGGCTGACTAAAAATAATTCTTTCGCAAAACAATTTGTGTGTGTGTGTGTGTGAAATGAGCAGTTCAACTTAAATGTGAACACGTATATAGTCGGTATTCATTTTTTTGTTTGACTAATCCGAAAATTTGAGTTAACCGAATTCGACTTATCCGGACTTTTTATACAATGATAAAGAAGGATAATGGCCGGAACTAAGCCAATAACGTCAACTTAAGCGAAATTCTACTTATCCGAGTTCGACTTAAGTGGACTCGACTGTATCAGGAAAATGACAGATAGTAAATAGCATATTCATACCAACCCTATGCTACCAATGTCAAGCTTGGACATTATCCACACCACACTTATGCAAAACCTGTGAGATGAGATGTTTGAGGAAAGCTGCCAACTTAACTATCCGAGACTGAATTAGAAATTATTTTATCAGACAGACAGTGGGATCAACAACTTGTGGCATATATCTGAAAGACATTAATCACCCACATGAAATTATAAACGATAAAACTGGAAAAGAATTACATGATTCAAAGGTTATCCTATGTTTTCTATGTTTGACTTCCTGATCAGCCATGAATTTGCTTTTACATGAGCGGCGAGTCAATTCTTTCTGTGCTGTGTCTCAAGTGTGTTGCATTTTTCATTTAGCCAAGCTTCTTCATAAGTCTTGTATATGTTTACTATTTCCTTATTATATTCTTCCTTACTTTGTTATTTTCTATCTACATCCATTATCACAAGAATTTCATTTCTCACTCATTTCTTTTCTTGCAATTATTATTCACATAGGAAAACAGAGGAGGAAAAGAAGAAACCAAATAAGGAGACACAGTAATATGTGATGAAGCATGTTATATATTCTAATTACTAGTTTTTAAAAAATCAAAATAATGTAAAAAGAGATACCTTGAAATATCAAATAAGATTATATAATTGTCCTGTCCTATCTATCTACCTACCTACCTACCTATATTGCGATCAACGCCAGGTTGATTTTCTATGCAACTGTACATTCAGTAGTTTGCCACTGCTTTCTGAATGTGAAGCCAACGTTAAAGTCCAACTTATTGCTGGTGTAGGGGGTGGACTGCCTACCTCCCCATCAGTGCACCAAAAGTTTTAGAGCAAGTACACTTATCCTTTGGACCAAGTTGTCTGTCTGTCTTGTCTCTCTTTCTCTATATATGTATGTATATTGCAAAATAAATCTCAACGAATGACTAGAAAATATTACAAACTGTTGATAAAATGTGTGAAATGTTAGAGGATTCAATACATAAAACATTAAAAAGAAACATCTAATTAAAAAAACATTGATGACTAATTAAATTCAACAGTTGATAGATATAAGAAAAAGGAAACAGCAAAATATAAAGAATATGATAAATATAGAAAAAGTAACCAAACACAAGAAGGTTAAATGCTTGGAATAAGGACATAGTGAAAACAGTCAATAAATGAATGGATATGCAGCACTAAAGAATTAGCTTTGTAGACAAACTTGGTTACTCATTTCAGCTGACAAGGTAGTTGAACAATTGACCTGTAACCCAAATAACTGGTAAACCAGTGTGTACATAGTGATGATGAAACCAGCAATCTCACCCTCAATAATTTGTTTTAAGTTTGCTGTGTGCTTTCCCAACATCATTTTGGAAAGAGCTTGTCCATTGCAGTCCTGCAGCTCAGTGTATATTATTAATGCACTGCTGGCATTAGACTTGATCTTCTCCTGCAATGAGGGCAAAAAGATTAAGAATATGTGAAGCATACAACAAACTGGAATCAAAGACATCATTTTACATATGTTATCTGTCAACAGCCAAAGTTAGCTCTTGTTACATTTTGGGTGCGCAATATGTTTTGAGCGAATTGCACAATTTGAATCAACACAAGAGTGAAAGGACTGTAGAAAAATGGACACTCGAGCTGAGACCTTTGTATGGAACACAGAGCTCTGAGTCAGAGTCGTTAATAACAAAATATATATTGCAGCTGATGCGTTATCATTTTAGATCAGTGTAGTATAGTATGTTTCATAGTGTGGTTGCGTGATCATGTGAAACAATGTGAACCGTGTAATCAGAAGTTAAAAGTTATATTATGAAAGAACCGTTATCCTGTCATGCTTCATGGTTTGTAAATGTCGTTCGTTATCCATGACAATGTAGTTTGAATTATAACATGCTAAACAGCAACATCACGACCCTAACAACAACTACTCATGACATCTTGGGGGAGGGGGGGGGGGGGGGGGGGGGTCATAGTGACCAACTGAATCCAGACCATAAACGCCTAGACGATGAGATGAGAACACAGCCCGATTTTGATATCATGACAACTGACAACTTGGTTAAAGGCCAAGGCCACGAGAGGATTCTTGTAAATACGTCATTATTTACAATTTAGTTTACTTATTGAGTAATCTCTAACCTAGTGACCAAGGCTTCTGTGTATTAGCATTGACAATCACTGCTTTGGTTGCGACTAACTCACATCTGGTGGAAACAGCATTAGTCAACATCCAACTTTCTGCAGTGGGTGAATGATACGGCATTCGTTAACATGTCACATTCTGCAGTGGATGAAACAAGCGGAATGCTGATAAACTACAACCAAATTTCAGACTGACTTCACACGTAACTCCCAGGCAATCAGAAATTACTGATATAAGCCAAATCTTGTAGATCTGCCACCACCACTCCTTCACTTGAATATTCCCAAGTACTCTGTTGAAAATTATAACATTATATGTGGACTTTGGTTATAATCAAATCAAGAAGATTCTGGCCAGCATAAGACATTGTAAGCTACTTCACACTCTTATAGTAGACCATAATAAGACGCAGTCTCTGCCTAAAACCATCAATAAATGCACAGGTTTGCATTATCTTAATGTTATGTATAATCAGGTAAAGAAGCTAAACAAATACATATGTGAACTGCAAGCTAAAGTCAACTTGTCCTACAACCATATTCAAAAACTGTCTTTAGTGAAAGTGAAAAATATCTGAACATATCCCACGATGGCCTCGCCAGCATTCAATTAACAGAACAAGATCCCTCAAAGAAGTTTAAGCAGCCAATAACAAGATTTTGGCAATTGAAGATTAATTTGGTTACCACCACTTGTTACGTACAATTGACCTAACAAACCACAGATTGACTGCACTGCCAGAAAATTTACACAATCTGTGAACACTTGAAGTGCTTTACCCTGCAAATAACAAATTATCTGCTATGCCTGAATCAATGGAGGTGATGGAGTTTCTCAGAGAGACTTGAGTGGCAACAAATTAAACGAATATTACGAGGGCTATTCCAAAATCAACCACAGATTGGCTGGTAAATATAAACAGGTTGCCATAGCGACACCGTACATTGCTTGCAGTCTTTTAGCTCACTACACATCAACCTACAGTCGCATTTTTTAAGTGGTTCACGAATCATGAACGTATAAACATGGACACTGTTATTGCCTTATTCATCGTCGATTGTGTCGTGTGTACGGTGATACTTCAAAAATATTATTTAAGAAAATGTTCATGCATGAATAATATTCAACAATATGCAACTGAATGAAAATTTATATTTCATGATTATGTGCCTCCAATTTCAGTTATGATTACAAATAAACAACCACAGATGATTGAGCAATCACATTTTAGACATACTGAAATAACATACAAACAGAACAGTGGGAAATATTGGGATGGAGAAGTGAGAACAATAGCCACTTCTGAGACTTGGTGTCTTGGTTGTGAAGTGACATAACATCTACAGGACAGATGGAAGTTGTAGCTTCTGGAGGTCTGGATCTGGTGGGCTGGATATAAATTTGGCTGTCGGTATAAGGGGCAGCTTTGTATAACTTTAATCACAACTGATTAATCTCTTTAAATTACGAAGAGTTAATCTAACAGTCAAAGTTGGGAATTGACTTTGAGATAGCTGTTCCACAGATTTATATTTTTCATATCACGATCCCAACCATGTTGCTTGTTCTAAAGTGCGTAATATAATCAGGTGCTTAATGATTGAATCATTGTATAATGAAGATACTGAATGTGGTTTAATATGCTGAAATGTGTTTACAGAGTTATACCATATCATGTTATTATTAATATAGTTAATTTAAATTAATTAGATTAAATGGATAGTTAAATTGAAAATGTATGTGATTTGTCTTTCAAATCCCAACCATTTTTTTGGGTACGGTGGTATACGTTAGCTCTTGTTACAATTTGGGTGAGCAATATGCTTTGCGCATTGCGCACTTTGAATGAACACAAGAGTGAAAGGACTTGAAAAATGGACACTCGAGATGAGACCATTGCTGGGAACACAAGGCGCAGAGTCAGAGTCGGCAATGGCAAAATATATATTGCAGCTGATATGTTATCATTTTAAATCAACGTAGTATAGTATGTTTGATAATAAGATTGTGTGATCATTTGAAACAATGTGAACCATGTGTAATCATAAGAGAAAAGTTATATTATGAAAGAAACGTCCTGTCATTTTTCAAGGTATGTAAATGTCGTTCGTCATCCATGACAAAGTAGTTTGAATTATAACATGCTAAACAGCAACATTACAATACTAACAACTCTACTCATGACAGAAGCAAGAAATATATAAGTTTAACTCTTAGTATACTGTACACTGCTGGAGGTGGCTACACATTCATCCCAAATTAACTAAACATCTTTTAGAGTGGCTCTAGTAGTTGAGATTTTACAACTCCAGATTAAATAAAATATATGGCTAATATTCTTCTTATACCTCATTTGTACCAAGACCTATATGTTAATGTCTTTAATAAAAGTAGTAGTTAGTTTCAGGTTGATAACATTCTCGTACAGGTTTTGGTGGAATATGTTATGTTGAACGACATCCTTGCACATTAGGCATTCCCATACATGCTTAGTTCTCCGATGCAGCAGCCATCCCATAAAGAGTTGATTATGATATCTCCACTCTTGTCCTTGAAGGTGGCATTGATAGGTTTGACCAGGCTTCACTTCCATTCCTGAAGTAAGGCTAGCATCAGAGACTTATCATTATCCACCAACTGAGTCCATAGTGTATTGTTTAGCTCTGTGCATGCTTCTTCCTGTTTGCATTGGTGCATTATTTGCCAGCTGGTCTATGCATTCTTTACCTTTTACTTCGACATGTCCGGGGGGGGGGGGGGGGGGGGGGGGGGGGGGGGGGGGGGGTTACATTCAGGTGTGTGATGTGAAGTGCAACCTCACGAATGCTGGCTATGCATTCGTAGCTGGCTAAAATTTTTTGAAGCATGTTCATGGAGCCTGATATTATTATCATGTGTGACTTCCTGTTCTGCTGCACATGTGAGTGCTCTGGAAACAGCAGTATCTCCATAGTCAGGCTAGATGTAGCAATGTCAGTTATCCCTCTCTGTCTTTGGGGGGTTGGGGTCAGCAGAGGCCCTTTTCCCAGGAGATTTTTTTTGACTCTCCAATCACTTCCGGTTTTTACCTACGTCTGCTTTAGATTCGATGTAGTCGAAAACCAAACGTCACAGATCGGGGGAAACAACTTTAATAAATACTACTGTGGTCTGTGCCATACATCTACTTTGTACTGGCTCGTTACAGATGCTGGACACCAACACGGAAAACCATCACACATAGGACATGGAAGAGAGTCACAACTTAGCGTCCTTGTGCAAACAACAAGTTTATTCATAGAGTTTTATCAGCCAGCCATTCACCGCCATCATGCTCAAATAGCAGAAGAGGGTAGAGATTTAGTTGCGAATTTGCTGGTCTTACTATTTAAATATATATATATATACATATGTTGTGTCAGCCCAATCGTCTGGAAGAAGCACCTTCTCAAACCACTCCTACAATATAAATGTTAAATGTTAACTATGGGCCAACTTACGGCAGTCGCTCGCCACTTTGCTGGAGTAACCACAACAGGCTGGTTGGCAGACGAAACTTGAATCACTTTGAACTGCCATCATCTTCACCCAGGCTGTAATATTATAATTTGACGCCCAACATCTGTGCTCAGCTGATAGCAATGTTAACTTGGCTTCTTTGTTGACTTCAAATAGCTGCAATCATTTCTTGCATCTTTCTCACACGACAACCTTGGCTTAACTCAAGGCCTCATGTCCGCCGCTCCGTGTCACCGGTTCCGTGTCACGTGATCCGGTGAACTCTTAACTTTTAGAGTTCACTCTGTTTTTATACTGCTGAATGGTTTTCACTTATTCGCCCTGTCTCCCTTGTATCAGGCTCTCGTAGAGATTAACTCTATTCTCCTATTCATTATGTCCTTGTCTGTTTCTATTGACTATTCATGTCCTCCCTATACGAGTTGTTACATGGCAGTCTGTTTGCCAGGCTGCAAATGACTGTAGCTTAGAACTTTCTTCTCTTGACGTTCTTGAAGATTATTCAGCCCCAGTAAGCTAATTTGTCTTATAACTCCTGTATTTTAAACCATCCTTGACTTTTTGTTGCATTTTTGAATTCTCAGTAAAATTTCACATATATATGAAGAGTTTCAACAACCATGGCTTTCAATAGCGTTCAGGGAAAAATATTTAGCACACCATGAAAATGAGATATGGCAGTCATAACACAAAATTCAAGATGGCGGCGCCCATACATTAGTACTAAACTATAGCGGACCTTCTTCTTCTTCAGCGTTCCGAGCCATTGAGGTTCTTTGCTGCAAATACAATCCGTCTCCATTCGTCTCTCTGGTGGACCTTCTCTTGCCAGTCGTTGATTCCAAGTGCTTGCAGGTCTGTACATGTATTATCTCTCCACCGCCTTCTTGGTCTACCTCGGGGTCTACGGTCATTTATTTCCTGAGTGTAAGCGAGTTTTGTTTCCCTATTATCTTCCATTCTTTCTATATGCCCCAGCCATTGTAGTCTATTAGCCTTCATGATACCAGTGATTAGCGGGGACTTAAACATATCATAAATGTCTTTGTTACTTCTTCTTTTCCACTCTCCACTTTGTGTATCCCTAATGGGTCCAAAGATGCGTCTTAAAATTTTGTTCTCAAAGGTTTGTAACAAGGCTTCGTCTCCTTTCGTTGTACTCCAGGTTTCAGAGCCATACAGCACAACTGGTCTGATCAGTGTTTTGTATATTGTGATTTTGGTGTTACGAGATAGCGCCTTTGATTTTAGTAGATGTTGTAGTGCATAGTATATCTTATTTCCAGAGTTGATTCTAGTTTGTATTTCTTCCCTTATGATGTTGGAGCAGTTGAAGATCGTACCCAGGTATTTGTATGTTTCCGTTCTTTTAATGGTCATATTATCTATTTGTAAGTGGCCAGAGTTTCTAGCCATTCCGTCTCTTGAAATTACCATATATTCTGTCTTATCTTGGTTGATAACCAGCCCCATCTGTTGGGCTTTTCCCTTTAAGTGAGTCAATATTTCCAATGTCTTTTGTTCACTTTGCCCTATAATATCTATATCATCTGCATAACCAAGCAGCTTGGATGTTCCTCCAATATCACATTCCTCCTTTACCTTCCTTACAACTTTCTCTAGAGCCAGATTGAAGAGTAGCGGCGATAGTGCATCACCCTGTTTCAAGCCAGATGTTATTTGGAAGGGGTCTGATTTCCTGCCTTTATATGTTACTATATTATAAGTATCTTCCATGCATAGTCTGGTCATGTTGATTAACTTCCTTGGTATTCCAAATTCCTGCATAGCATTCCATAGACTATTCCTATGGACACTATCATAAGCCTTTTTAAAATCCACAAAAATGTTATGGAGATCTCTTTTATATTCCCAATGTTTCTTGGCTATTTGTCGTAAGATAAATATCTGATCTATTGTTGATCTGTTTTGTCTAAACCCCGCCTGGTAGTCACCTAATATGTCTTCTGAATATGGTTTTAGTCTATTTAGTAATACTGCAGATAGTATCTTATAGCTTGTGGACAGTAGTGATATTCCTCTATATAGCGGACCTGTATTTATTTTTTTTTTAGTAGTTATTTTCATTTTAGTAGTTAAATTGAAAATTCTAATTTTAAATAAATAGCGGACCTGTATTTATTTAAAATTAGAATTTTCAATTTAACTACTAAAATGAAAATAATTTTGAAAACCAGTTTTCAGACCTGTCTGTAAACCTGTAAGTAGTGTAAGAAGTACTTTGTTTCTAAGCAGTGCACTATTATTTAAATTTAAATACAATACTGAAAAATAAGTTATGTTTTGTTTAAAAAATTAGTATTTAATTATTAATTGCTCACTTTAAGATACAGAACAGTTTAGTTTCTAAACTAAAAAAATTATAGAGCAGAAGTAGAAATCAATTATTAGCGAAAGTGACTGCTTAATTTATGCAGCAGTTACAAACTTATTTACTTACATTAATGCATGATATTTAATCAACAAAAGAAAGACGTCGCAATGCAGTGGTTACATTAAGACAATGTGAGTACATTTTTATGAATTGTTCTTTCACTAACAACGAACATTTCACATGACATTTATTTAATATAAAAGGGCAGTTAATTAGGTCACAGCACATCCTATCGAAAAGTCTTAAAAGTCAAGTGCATTTTCCTCGGAGACTCTCGTGCTTTGTGCGATGCTTTTGGCAGCCTGCCCTGCGGAAAGAGACCGAGCCATATGGGATAAAACCCGGTGCAATGAAGTCCATCTCGATCCTGTTGACATTCTATCGAAAGAAGAAAGTGACTTTTACTTTCCTGTTACCAAAATGCACAATAAAGTATACATCTTTATCAGGTTTGTTAGCGATGCGACAGACTTTTAATGAATAATAAACAATTGGCGACCATTTTTAATTGTTAATTAGGTCCCGGCACATCCTATTGAAAAATAGATAATACGTCAAGTTAGGCCTCGCAACTCTGGACGCAATGATATATGGTACTATGTTGTCCGTTTAAAAATAAACAAGCCACAGTAATAGAAGGCAGAATTTCTCAGCTTCCAATTTATTGAGCCGCGATAAAAATTCCTCCATTTCTTAAGATGCCATTACACTTCGGTAGTAGATAACGACACAAAAATATTAATAACGCAGCTTAGAATTAACGTACAGTCTTCGTTGGGATACCGTTGGATTCATCTTGTCAAGCTGTATCCAACTGTGATGATTTCAAAATAAAAACTATTTTTAAATATTCTCTACATATGCTACTAGATGTCGTTGTCTTGAACGAGCTGCTACCTTTTTTGATTGTTCTTCTCATCTTTTGTGCTGTGTGAGCCCATGATGAACTTGTTGTAGCCGATGATGTCTTTTGGACTTGAATGCTGTTTGACCCGTTCCTTTACCTCACTGTTGAACGATGCAGGCATCTGACCTCTGCAGTATCTCCCTAGTGTAATGGCAACATGACTGTTTTTGCAAATCTATGTGTGTCCATTTGTCTCTGTGTTGGAGATTACCCAAGTCACAGACCTGCTTGATTACCTCTTCAGCCTTGGCCATCCAGAAGCGACCTCTTATGACGAGCATTCCCTTCCAGTCGTTAATAGCACTATTCAAGGAGTTGTTTTTTAATTAGCTGATAATTTTGTGTCTGCTTTAACCTGTAGAATTGTTTGCCTCATGGTTATCATTGGTGAATCGAAGCACAGAAATTTAAGTATTTAGGCTCATGGATAGCATCACATGGAAGATGTATCACAGAGATAAAGAACAGTTTAAGACAGGCAAAAACTGCATTTTATAAAATAAAGAACTTACGCAATAAGTCCCAGTCACTGGAGGTTAGAAAAAGAGTTCTTGCATGTTACAATGACCAGTTTTAACATATAGCTGTGAATCCTTGACAATAAGTCATTGTCATCATTGTCCACCTTTACTGACAAGCATCGTGGGGAGGAATAACTGGCGATCGGGAGCCCGATGAGCGGCACTGGATAGTATCATTCCATGTGACTGTACAATGTCTTTGATGTTTTCAATCCATTTTCTTCTCGGGTGTCCCCTTGCTCTCATAGTAGTTGATGGTTAGTTAGTTATTCACAGTTCCAACTTCACGGCAATGGGTCATCCCCATTATGCTCCGCTCCTGTGCCAATGAATATCACACAAAATGCTCCTCACTGTCCAATGTGAAAAGTGGAACAGACAAGAGTCTTGGCAAGCCAACAGCCCGCACAAGTACACTGTGCATAATGCCGCCGCCAGAATGCCAACACAAAAGTCCACCACGAAAAATACAGTTCATCGTTGATGGAATCGGCAGTCACAAGAAAGACTTCATTGACCCAGGTTTTATCCCTCGGTATCTTTCTGCAGGGCGACATGCCGAAAGCGCTGCACAAAGCATGAACTCCATAGCTCCAGCAACGACTATCAGGAGTCTCCTGAAAAATGCACTCGTGAACTGAAAAGGCAAACGAGTCAATTCAGCAACAGCTGGGCGCCACCATTCCGAACATGCAGTTCACGCTACAAACAACTGCAGACAGATGTAAAAGCATTCCACATGAAATTCACAGCTCACAATGTCGTGCCATGCACTCACTCAGTAGCAGGGCGACAAAACCATTCACTACCAGTCCAACATGAGGAAAATGCGAATGCCATCTGTGACCACAAACATAATCAATCCAGAGGCCTTAACGTTTCAATTGCCTATCTGCCATATTGGGGACCAGAAGTCAGCAGTTGATGGTGTTGAATTCTAACGAGATTGCCAAACCATTTGATCTTCTGTCTTTCAATATAAGGTGTTGATCCCACTGTCAGTCTGATAACATCATTTCTTATTCAGTCTCGGATAGGTAAATTGGCAGCTCTTATCAAGCATCTCATGTCAAAGGTGTTGATTTTGCATAAGTGTGATTTGGATAATATCCAAGTTTGACATAAATATGCTTATTATTATTTGTTGTTTTGGGGACATAGATATATTTGGATGTCTCAGCATATATAGATGTTTAAGTTTATAATATGCTTTAGACAACTGATATATAATCATACTTGCTTTTTGACATCTGATTTTGACTTCTCAATGTATTTTGTCATCTTTTGTGTTCATACTTCCAAGATATTTGAATTCTTTAACTTGTTTCAGAGATATGCTATTTATCAGTGTACTTTGTGGACCAGGAGATCTGCTAACACGAATTACTTCAGTTTTGGTTGTATTTATATTTGTATTGTATCTGCTGCAGTACAATTAGTAAACAAGCAAAAAAAAAAAAAAAAAAAACCTTGAGACCTCAGAGATGTGGTTCTACAGAAGAAAGTAGCAATTTTATTGGACAGCCAGAAGAGATTATGAGGAAACACAGATGGAGTGATGAATGAAAATGGAGAACTATTCACCAATCTGTGCACAGTGAATTAATGTCATAGATGGAAGTGTTTTTCCACACAATATAAATAACAAATTAAGGTGGGTATCACCAGTTCACAATACAGAAAACTAAACTGACCATTTCTGTGCTAACAAAATGTACAATCTCTACATGTAACAGTTTTTAGTTGTGTAGATGCAGATACAGATCACCATCTTGTTGATCAGTAAAATTAAGTTAAAATTCAAGAGATACATTACTTTTAAACATGGAAATCAACATAAAGTAGGATATCTTCGAAATCAAGGAATTCTGGTCATAGTCTATAATAAATACCAGATCCTGCAACAATTTTAGACAAAGTGTGCGTGGAAGACTGCTAGCAGCAGGTTAACAGATTTGAAATGAATCATGATAGACGTCCTTGGAAAATAGCAACCAATACATACAGCATAGGTAACGACATAAAATCTTACAAAACATAGTGATGATGAAAAACAATATTTAAATGTATGTTCCATGCACATGCAGTATAAATAAGATGTTACTTTGATAAAAATTTGAAGCAGTGATTACAATGATACAACTAACCAGGTTGTACTTGACATTCTCATATCTTCGAGCCATGACATGATGAATGATTGCTGTCAGTGGTTTGTGGAAACCTTGTTGGGCCCATTCTAGTGCCTGTTTAGCATGTCCACTCCTTAACATATATAGAGCTGCTTCTTCTGTTTTACCTGTAACATAAATGAGACCCAAAGGAAATGAGACAATCTGAATTATAATATTTGAGGCAGATAACTACAACGGATAGAGACTGAACATTGCAACAGACTGACTGATTATATGATTTAAGAAGCGATATCATAGCACTCTGGGCAAACCTACTGATGCTCCATCTCCCACAGCAAATGTCAGATGGTGTAGATGCTGAATGCTTCAGTAGCACGCTAGTTGTAAAGACACCCTATTCTTTCTCTTGTACACCCCTCCATATCTGATCCATGCTTAAATCTTAATGCACATACACTAAAATATGTTGCTTCAGCTATCATTTTTAAACACAGAAGAATAGGTTGCACAATTTATTGCCTGGCATATTTCACTGCATCTCATCAGATGCATACTGCAGAGTTATATGCCTTATGAAGTGAATAAATGAATTATAATGTGGCTGAAATACTTAAAATACGTATTTTATTAGTGTTGGAACTCTTCGCTGGCTACTGAGGATGGGGACGGAACGCTTATGGGAATGTCCCGAATGCTGTGATGTCGGTTCCTAAATCAATCAATCAATCAATCAAAATACGTAGTCACTGAAACTGTTCAAGAATCGTCATTAACCTTCGCAAAGAAACCCCAACCGCTACGTATGTTTCTCACCAGTGACCCATCGGTTTATATCACTGTCACCTCGATGTGTGTTACTCTGGATCAGTTGTTGCACCTCAAACTCTGTGCGGCCAGTCGCCCATTCTCTGCACCCATGACTCAGGGTTACTATTACATTGTGCCAGTCAGTCATGTCTTCCGGTATTTTAACCCATTCTTTTTCATGATCGATGGTCTCTAGATCACACACCTAACGTATAGATATTTCTGCCTGTGACATCCAGGACCTGCCTCATCTTAGTCTATGACCCTTGACCACTTCCATGCAGAGGGCGATCCCCATCTGCAGCAACTCTCAGCTACCATTTGGCTTCAAGGACCGACCCTATGCCTATCCATCATCATCGGTAGCACCAGGATATGCCTCATGCATAAAATTGGTGTGTCCTTTGTGCACCCCAGGATAACCCACATGGCAGCATTCTGTATGCGCTCCAAACTTTCAAGCTGGCTCTTTGATACTGTCAGCAGCCCCAACCATACTCTATGAGAGAAATGACTGAAAGAGCCTGTAAAGCTTCCTCTGTTCTACCCCAGTTGCTGCCATCGCCCTCAATGCATTAATTCCTTTACCAGCCTTCACCACCATGATCCAAAAATTCATGATTAAAACACATACAATTGTCAAATGTGATTCCCAAGTATTTCAATTTACTCCCTCTACTAAGAGGACGTCCATTCAATAGAATACATGGGACTCTGCCTTCATGATCCGGTTATCCAGGGAGTACCACACAACCAATGCCTTGTCTGGGTTTATAATGGCCCCTATGTTCCTGCGCCACCCTGCCACCCTGTTTACTGCCATCTGTAAGTCTTCAGCCAAACTTTTCCTGTCTTTTCCCTGTCTGTACACCAGCACATCATCTGCAAATGTCAAGATTCTACCCACACCTGGTGTCTAAATAATGGTGACTTTGCTGGTTTATACATTAAAGAGCACTGGGGACATGGCAGATCCTAGGGTGCCATAGCGCTAAAAGTAGTTGTAGTTTTGCCATGGTGCAAATATATATTTCTTCCTGTGCAGTCGCATTTCTGGGCCATTTCATTTATATCTAGAGACGATGTTTTCATATGCGGTGTCCGCGAAGAATATTTGGTATTAAGTGGCAAAACAAAATCACAAATACTGAAGTATTGGAAAGATCAGGTTGTGTGACGGTGTGTCCCATGCTCAGTCTTTGTAGACTTAGATGGATAGGACACATTAGAAGGATGGATTATGGTAGAATACCAAAGGAAATCTTTTTTGGTGAATTACAGATGGGTAGGAGATCTCAGGGTCGGCCTCTACTATGATACAAAGATGTGTGTAAGCGGGACATGATTGATACAGGCATTGATAATGCACATTGGGAGTAAGTCACAGCTGAACGTGTTGCATGGAGGGCAACTATCAGAAATGGAATAAAGACAAAGGAAAAAATGATTGCAGATAAAGCACACACACAGCGTGAGAGACATAAGATGATGCATGATGGTGGAAATGACCATGTTTTCATATGCATCCACTGTGTACAAACATTTACAGCATGAATTGGCCTTATCAGCCACACTCGCCACCGCCATGGGTCGTAGTTATTAAGCCTTTTTAAAGCACAATGTACCAAACTATCGTCTGTCAAGATAGAAAGGTGAAAGGTGCCAATGAGAGATGATGACATGATCTCATCACTGTAGACATCTCTACTATTATATTTGATTATAGTTAGGCTCTTCCACTCTATACAGTCCATGACAACTTACTGTTAGAACTCGACATTTCCTTAAGAACACAACACTGGCGCAGATCTGAATAATTCTATTGTCCTCTACATATTGAACAATTCACATTACCATCTATACAAACACATTTGTCAATCTTACACAATACATACAGTTTCGACAATCACTATTACTCTAACTGTTAATGTAGCGGCTCAATTTGTGGCCATCGCTACTTGAAATTGGAACCAGGTCCATACTCGACCTTAGCTCAAATCCCACTGATCTTGAAGGTGACGCTTCGTCCTTTCAGAGCTTCCCAAGCGCTTTTCACGATCTTGTGACCAACGCTCGTGGCAGGTCACTTTGCATGGTCTCATTGTACAGACAGCATTTTTTCCTGAAAAATGCCACTATAAACCTGATCATGGCATAGGGGAACAAGTATTCAGCAAGCAAGGTCTTGGATTGCAAAAGTAGAGACAATGACTGAAAGGATTACCATAGCAGAATATATACCCATGGGTGGAAAAATGAATACACAGTGGCAAAAACTGAAACAACCATCTAGTGATCGCCATGCTTGGAAGAGAATGAAAAGTATGGTGCGATGGGAGAATAAACCTGTAAATTAAACAGGATAGATACTCATGCTGAGTTTGATGATGCCATAGTTTACACAGACAGATTTGTGCTGCATGGCCAAAAAAATCAAGATGGAGTTTCTATGCTAGTGTGAGAGACATTGTTCTGAATGAAGATATCAAAAAATAGCTCAAGCTTGAAAATGTGGATAGAGGCTACCAATGTCTTTCCAATACTTCATTTACAAAGGTGATTACTGTCTCTGAGTCTCAGTCTATGCTTTATAAAGTTCAGAATGAATAGCTGTGACATGAGTGTCAGCCTAATTTTTGAGACGTGAATTTATTGTCCAGGTCAAGCAGCTATGCACAGACATGAGCGAGCTGATATGCTAGCTTCAAAAACACTTTTCACAGTGACACTGAAAATGGATTGAGGGAATATACTGTGGGAAATAAATGACAGCTTGATGCATGATGATACGTCTCTTGATGAATCTTCTTGAATACAGTTGGAATGGGGAATTGAGTATGAAACTGGTTGCAATGAACTCAGAAGGAAAGTTTTGATAAGGACAATCAGCATTTATATCCTTCTATATTTTTACTGGAAAAAACAGAGCCCTTGTGGACTAGTCCTATGTACAGGAATTTGATTCTTTATCTTGAATCATAAATATGAGTGTTTCTAAGAAACGGCAATGGTTAAAAGCTCTGAATAAAATGAAGACCCACCTTGCTTTCTCAAAATCAAAGCCAATTCTTCCCATAATTGTTTTTCTTGTAAAAACACAACTTGGTCATCAATATTTCTGGATCTCCGAATTGTTGCTATAGCATTAGTTTTGTTCCCTCGATTAAAGTGGGCATTTGCTGACCTGACACAATAGAATTGTAGCATGTAAATATATTTTGTGGATGTAGAAGCTGTGGAGAAACCACCAAGTAAATTCCCCAAGAATAAGTTTAAGGGCAAACAAAAAGCTAGATTTATGGTATAAACATTTTCAAAAAAACCTCATACTAGTCTTTCTGTTGTATAATCTGACATTATCACCTCACCTGCCATGTTCACAATGATGGTTGGCCGCAACAGATCTCCAGAACTGTCTGTCTTTTTCCATGATGTCAATCTAACATCATTTGAATCTGCAACCTTGACCAAACCTCAAGTACGTGACTTCAAAAGGGGTGAAACCAGACACATACACACTATGCAAAGTGCCAAAGAAGAACAGTCAGTCAACATAGAATTGGTATTGTTAACCTCTACACTTATGGATTGAATGGTTCGGTGCGCAGTGAAGAAAATCTGAGGTCTAACAGTCTAACATCATCTTTCCAGTTCATCTCTTAATGTTATCTTCCCATTTAAAACATTGCCAACTTCATTCAGTTATCTTCCATTTTCCCCGCTGACACTGTTAACAACAAGGTCTTTTTTTGTTTTGGTCCAAAATATTTAATTTGTCAAACTTTGATATCATTTAGCAATTCTTTCTTCATTGCTATTTTACTATGACTTTTTTCATTCATTACTTTGTAAAGATAAAATTATATATGTCTCAGTTTTCTATGTGTCCACATGTTAATTGCATTAATTCTTTCTTCCAATTGCTTGTTCATGGTAAATTACTTTACACATATAACAATGTAGGATATACATTTTGATGACTCAGTTTTAACCAGTAAGACACTGTGTAATAATATTTTGCATGTTGTGGAATAAAGTGTAGGCCACTCTTGTCTGAAGTGACCAAGATAAGAGAAACTTTTGACTTCTTCAAGACTTTCCTCATTTATTTATGAAAGTGTTCGTCTTCACTATTTTGTGATACAAATCTATATCCATGGCTTCTAACGTTTATATATTAATCAAGTCTGTATTTAGCTATCTTTCATCGACTTTTAATCTTGGTTGTTCCTTTAACGTGGTCCAAGCTGGATTTAGACAGGGAAGAGAAGCAAAAGATCATATACTCAACATGTGTTTAATAATAGAGAGGTGTAGAGTATTTAATGTAAACCTAGTGTAAACCTTTAATGTAAAGGCATTTGACTGTGAACAACATCAGCAACTTTGGGAAATCATGGAGGAAAACGGGCTTTCCAATACATGTAGTACAACAAATAAAAATGCTATATCTAGACCAAGAAGCAGCAAGACATCAGATTGGTTTGACATCATGCAAGGAGTCCGACAGGGTTGTGTGCTGTACCCTTATTTGTTTAAGCTGTACACCGAAAATATAATGAAAAATGTCAGAGATGATATAAACAAGGAGTAATATGATACCCTAAATATCGGTGGTCATGAAATACCAGAGATTCGATATTCTGAAGATATAGTATTACCATACACATCACAGAATCTTCTTCTTCTCTACCTCGGGGTCTACGGTCATTTATTTCCTGAGTGTAAGCGAGTTTTGTTTCCCTATTATCTTCCATTCTTTCTATATGCCCCAGCCATTGTAGTCTATTAGCCTTCGTGATACCAGTGATTAGCGGGGACTTAAACAGATCATAAATGTCTGTTACTTCTTCTTTTCCACTCTCCACTTTGTGTATCCCTAATAGGTCCAAAGATGCGTCTTAAAACTTTGTTCTCAAAGGTTTGTAACAAAGCTTCGTCTCTTTTCGTTGTACTACTCCAGGTTTCAGAGCCATACAGCACAACTGGTCTGATCAGTGTTTTGTATATTGTGATCTTGGTGTTACGAGATAGCGTCTTTGATTTTAGTAGATGTTGTAGTGCATAGTATATCTTATTTCCAGAATTGATTCTAGTTTGTATTTCTTCCCTTATGATGTTGGAGCAGTTGAAGATTGTACCCAGGTATTTGTATGTTTCCGTTCTTTTAAAGGTCATATTATCTATTTGTATGTGGCCAGAGTTTTTAGCCATTCCTTCTCTTGAAATTACCATCTATTCTGTCTTATCTTGGTTGATAACCAGCCCCATCTGTTGGGATTTTTCCTTTAAGTGAGTCAATATTTCCAATGTCTTTTGTTCATTTTCTCCTATAATATCTATATCTTCTGCATAACCAAGCAGCTTAGATGTTCCTCCAATATCACATTCCTCCTTTACCCTCCTTACAACTTTCTCTAGAGCCAGATTGAAGAGTAGCGGTGATAGTGCATCACCCTGTTTCAAGCCATATGTTATTTGGAAAGGGTCTGATTTCCTGCCTTTATATGTTACTATATTATAAGTATCTTCCATGCAGTCTGGTCATGTTGATTAACTTCCTTGGTATTCTAAATTCCCGCATAGCATTCCATAGACTATTCCTATGGACACTCTCATAAGCCTTTTTAAAATCCACAAAAATGTTATAGAGATCTCTTTTATATTCAAAATTTTTCTCGGCTATTTGTCGTAAGATAAATATCTGATCTATTGTTGATCTGTTTTGTCTAAAACCCGCCTGGTAGTCACCTAATATGTATTCTGAATATGGTTTTAGTCTATTTAGTAGTACTGCGGATAGTATCTTATAGCTTATGGATAGTAGTGATATTCCTCTATAATTTTCACACTGGAACTTGTCTCCTTTCTTAAAGATAGATATCAATAATGACTCTTTCCAGTCATGGGGTAATTCTTCAGTCCTCCAGATTTTTATTATTAGTTCGTATAGCTTTAGATGTAATGCATGGCCACCCGCCTTTATAAATTCAGCAGCAATTCCATCAGCCCCAGTTGCCTTATTGTTTTTAAGTCGTGTGATTACATATAGGATTTCTTCAAATGCAGGTTCTTCAATTTGTGGTTCACACATTAGAACCTCTTCTTGTGGGAAAGTGTTACTTGGAGCTTCACAATTTAGTAATTCAACAAAGTATTCTTTCCATGTGTTGCACATTTCCTCATTAGTATTTATCATATTCCCATTTTTGTCTTTTAAACCATATGTGTTGTGTTGGTGCCCTCGTTTCATCGACTTCAGTTCTTTAAAAAACTTTCTGGATTCGTTTTTCTGGTGATTAGTTTCCATATCTTTGATTATATTACTCATATATTCTCGCTTCTGCTGTCAAACTATTTTTGTAGCCTCTTTACATTCATTTCTATAATGCTCTTCCTTTTGGATGTTGTTGATGTCATTTAACCATAAATGTCTGGCATTCTTTTTCCTAATGACTGCTTCTTCACATTTTTGATTGATCCATCTGTTCTTTCTATGCGTGGTTAACACACCGAGACATTCTTCTGCGGTAGATTGAATGGTATTCTTGATGTTCAACCAAGTTTGGTCAACGCTTTCCTCCAACGGGTTTTGAATAATTTCAAGTTTACATTTTATTTCATCTGCAAATTTCTCTTTAACTGTAATTTCTTGTAGTTTTTCTCTGTTATATGTTGGGTGTAACCTTTGTAGTTTAGCATAGAAAGCTCTCTTACGTTTAATTTTAATGAGGAAGTGGTCGCTGTGGCACTCAGATCCTCTATAGCTTCTAACTTGTACGTTTGATGCATTTTTGTTGTTAATTAAAATATGATCTATTTGATTATAGGTTCTCTTGTCACATGATTTCCAAGTTTGTTTATGTATATCCTTTCTTTGCAGTCTGGTACTGCTGATCTGCAGTCCTTTGGCTTCTGCTAGGTTGATGACTCTCCATCCATTATCATTTGAAGTTGTATGTAGGCTTACCATACCGGCAACTTTTTTATGAGTTTGCTCTCTACCTATTTTTGCGTTGAAGTCTCCCAGCACAATCAGGATGTCCTGTTTGGGGGTTTCTTCTATGACATCTTCCAGATCATTATAAAAGTCTTCTTTAATATCATCTTCTTTCTCTTCAGTAGGTGCATGTACATTAATCATCGTTATATTTTTTATTTTTTACAGAATCACATCACAGAATGGTATAGAAAAATTAATAGCTTCAACCCAAAAGAATAGTGAAAATCACAACTTATATCTTAACATAGCAAAAACAAAGATAATGCATACAGATAAAACTAATATAGAGAAAGAAAATTATGTTAATGAGGAAAAATTGAAGATGGTGGAAAATTTTGAATATCTTGGGTCATTAATTACCAACAATGGTGACATAATGGAGGAAATTAAGAGACAAACATCTATTGCTCTTCAGAAACTAAAACAATGGAATAAATTGTGGCGTTGTGCAGATACAACTACAAAAATTATCTTTTTAAGAGCAAGCATCTTTTCCAATGCAACATATGTTTGTGAGACCTGGACATTTACTAAACAAGGTAAAACAGCGCATACATGCCTTTGAATATAAATGTTATAGACAGATTCTAAGAATATCTTGGATACAGAAAAGAACAAATACATCCATAAGACAAGAACTGAATACTGAAGAAGGTTGGCTACTAAAGATGATAAAACAAAGAAAACTTAAATATTTTGGTCACTTGAAACGTCACGAAAGTTTGAAGAGAAAGGCCAAAGAGAAGATGGGTGCAGGATGCGGCAGATGATCTCCAGATGGGTGTATCAAACATGGGGCATCTTGGTTATGACTGAGAAGTTTACGGATGATTGTTATGAAAGCGATGTTCCGCAAAGGACATGCTCCTGAATGAATGTTCCTTTAATTGTTCAAAGTTCTTTTCTGTATAAGATTAAACAAACAAGGGGACAAAACACACCATTTCTGTCCTATCAAACTGTCACATTTTGTTCCCAGTATACGTTATTGAGCATTTTGACGTCTTTTCCTTCAGTGCCAATTTCTGCAAGGCACCTTATTTATGTTTCTTGCTGAACTTTGTCAAATGCCTTCTGATAGTTAATGAAACATAAACAAATACCTTTTAGAACTGCTATTATTTTTGGCAACTGTTTTAATACACAGTATTACTTCCTTCTGTCAATGTTTTGTTGCAAGCCACCCTGTTCTTATTGGATTTTTGTGTCTATTCTATCTTTTATTCCTTTTATGTATGATCTTGAACAGTATCTTTATTGTATCGTAAATCTAACTGATTGTCTGAGTTGCAAGTAGTGGAGTGACAACTGGAAAGATCAAGGACATTAGAGACAGGGGTTGACATAGGAAGTTAATGCTGGATGGGTTGACCGAGATGCACCGATGATGGTCAAGAGTCAAACTTATCAAGAATACAGAAAAGATGTTTGTGGAGGAACATGATTATCTGTACTGCTGAGCAAGGATTATGACAATGATCACTCTGCTTTTTCAGCTTCCGATACTAGGATCTAGGGGTCTTCTATGTTATGTGTTAGTGGTGTTTATGTACTGTAATACGTGGGCAGTGTACTAGACATGTCATCAATGTATAGTCTTTTGACATAATTTGCTCATTTATTTGTGCCAGGATGCTTCTGGGGATGCTTTGTACCATTCTCCCAGGTTAGAGAGACAACCAAGCTACTCCAATCAGACAGTACACTTCAGTGAAAATCACTCAACTAGTAAACTCTTGCAAGTTGACTTTATTTGCACGATGATGATATAAAGAACATAACATGAACACTGACTGGCAAGTAGTCACAATTTGATCATCTATTTTCTCAAACAGGGCACATTGACATCATGGTTGTAAATCAAACTACATGCTGGACTATTTAAAAACACAAATCGGCACCAGCTCTATGCTGGATCCAGAGGAGTACTGAATTTTGGACTGCTGTCCCAAATTCTCGTTATGGGACAGTGGCATCCACAGTGATAAGACATTTTGCTCATTTACAGTCGAATCCACTTAAGTCGAACTCGGATAAGTAGAATTTCGCTTAAGTCGACGTTACTGGCTTAGTCCTGGCCATTATCCTTCTTTATCATTGTATAAAAAGTCCTGATAAGTCGAATTCGGTTAACTCGAATTTTCGGATTAGTCGAACATAAAAATTAATACCGACTATATATGTGTTCATGTTTAAGTCGAACTGTTAATTTCACACCAAAAAAAAAATTGTTTCGCAAAATAATTATTTTTAGTCAGCCCAGAGAACAACAATCTTGCACAATGTCAACAATGGCGGCTAGTGGACGAAAGCTTACTACTTTAACTAAAGTTTACTTTAACTAATTAAAGAAAGACTGAGCTGTTGGAAGAGGTTGAACATAGTGGGAAGAAGAAAGTGAATATAGCTAGAGAATTTGGTATTCCAACATCGACACTTTCCGGCACTTTAAAGCATAAAGACCAATACAGAAAATTGTTTTTCGAATGTCAAATCGACAGTGATAGACAGCGACAGTAATTCAACCAACAGACCCTTCCAGCCCTGACTCTGCTTGCTTGCTTGTTTTCACTAGCTGTGAACTCCAGCGCGAAGTCCTGCATGTCAGATGAAGACATCCTATTGTCCAACATCAGTGTGATGTCATACAGGACCTGAGGTTTGCGTGAGTATCCGTTGTCCCATGTCTGGCTTATTGATGTGCAGACTGGTGGTTCCTCACCGTGCAGGCAGATACTCTGATGATGAGGAAGACTGTGAGCTTAGGGTTGCCAGACCCTAGCTTCGTGTCCTCCGTCCGGCAGGCAAAGCTAAAAACCTTTAAAATGCCCGGCTTTTTAAATATTTTATATGATAATTTTTTATGTATTGTTGTTACAACTTAGAATGTATCTACACTCTACCGCGTGTTTACATTCTTTATTAAAACCCATTGCTTATGTAATATAAGCTTATAATATTTATTTAATTTTCCTATTTATACCAAATGTGAAACACCAATTATTTGTATAATTTGAATCTAACTGTTGCTCTATTCGGCAACACTAACAATGCTGTAGTCTCTGTGGTCAAATTCTTAATGTTAGGTTGGTGTATGAAGCATGCATTAGTTACTTAGAAAAGTGGTTGAAACCTTTTAATGAATTCAGTGCTTTGGTTGGATATTATTGGCACCTTTCCGTCTTGACAGACGATAGTTTGGTACATTGTGCTTCAAAAAGGCTTAATAACTACGATCCATGGCGGTGGCGAGTGTGGCTGGTAAGGCCAATTCTTGCTGCAAATGTTTGCCCACAGTAGGTGCATGTGAAAACATGGTCATTTCCACAATTTTGCACCATCTTACGTCTCTCACGCTCTGTGTGTGCTTTATCTGCAATCATTTTCTCCTTTGTCTTTATTCCATTTCTGATAGTTGCCCTCCATGCAACACGTTCAGCGGCGACGTGCTCCCAATGTGCATTATCAATGCCTGTATCAATCATGTCCCGCTTACACACATCTTTGTATCGTAGTAGAGGCCGACCCTGAGATCTCCTACCCGTCTGTAATTCACCAAAAAAGATGTCCTTTGGTATTCTACCATCATCCATCCTCCTAACATGTCCTATCCATCTAAGTCTACGAAGACTGAGCATGGGACACACCGTCACACAACCTGATCTTTCCAATACTTCAGTATTTGTGATTTTGTCTTGCCACTTAATACCAAGTATTCTTCGCAGACACCGCATATGAAAGCTGTTTAAACGTTTCTCTTGGCGTGAGTAAGTTGTCCAGGTTTCACTGCTATAAAGAAGAGTACTAAGGACACAGGCTTGGTAGACGAGGACTTTTGTTTTGGCAGTAAGCTTCCTATTCTCCCAGACTCTTTTTGCTGCCTTGCCAATCCTGATGTTGATTTCCTGATCAAGGGATAATTTGCTATTTACCTCTGATCCTAGATATGTAAAATGGTCTACTATCTCCAGTTCGGCGTCGTCAATAAAAATTGATGGTACTCCATGTGCACCTTGTGACATAATCTGTGTCTTCTTTTTGTCAATTGTTAAACCAAATTCAGAACAAGCATTGGAGAATGCAGATAGTAGATGTTGTAATTCTTCCTCAGAGTGGGTCGTAATCGCAGCATCATCCGCAAAAAGCAACTCTCTGATTAGTACCCTTCTAATTTTGGTCTTGGCCTTCAATCTCTGAGCATTATAGAGGCCACCACCTGAGCGTGAGTGAATGTATATACCGTCATCCTGATCACGAAAGGCATATTTCAGTAGAAGTGAAAAGTATATCCCAAAGAGGGTGGGGGCTAGTACACAACCTTGCTTAACTCCACTCTTGATTTCAAACTCTTCTGAAGTTGAGCCATCAAACTTGATTATACCCTTCATGCCTGTGTGGAACGATTCCACAATGGACAGAAGAGTTGGTGGGCAGCCAATCTTCTTTAGTGCTTTGAACAGACCCTCACGACTGACCAAATCAAATGCCTTTGTGAGGTCGATGAAGGCAATAAACAGTGGCTGATTTTGTTCCCGGCATTTTTCTTGCATCTGTCGCAATGAGAATATCATATCAATGGTAGACCGGTTCTGACGGAAGCCGCACTGTGATTCGGGGTAGACTTGATCTCTCAGGACTTGAAGTCTGTGCAGGACAATTCTGGCAAATACTTTCCCAACAATACACAGAAGTGAGATACCCCTATTTGCTACAGTCGCTCCGATCGCCCTTGTTCTTGTACAGCGTTATGATGTATGAATCTTTGAAATCCTGTGGGACTTGTCCTTCTCGCCAGCATAGCTCTATTAACTGGTGGATCTGTAGAGCGAGTGTGTCTTGCCCACTCCTGATTACCTCTATTGGAATCCCATCCTTACCTGGAGCCTTGCCAGATGCAAGCTCATTTATAGCACACTTAACTTCTGTTATAGTGGGAAGTGTGTCCAGGTGGTCAAGAGTTGGCAGGGCCTCTATGGCTTTGAGGGCATCATCCGCTAGCTTGGTCTCACTTGAGTAAAGCTCTAAATAGTGCTCGATCCATCTATCCATCTGCTGTTTCTTATCAGTGATGATTTCTCCAGTCAAGGATTTCAGCGGAGCACTTCTTTTGATCATTGGACCACAGGCTTTCTTTATCCCTTCATACATGCTTCTGATGTTTCCCTTATCACTTGCGATTTGAATGGACTCACATAACTTGATCCAATAGTCATTCGCACACTGCCTGGCAGCCTTTTGTACATCCTTCCTCGCTTGCTTCAGCTCACTCAGAGTGTTACGCGTTGGTCTTTCCTTGTTTCTTAAGAGAGCTATCTTCTTTTTATCAATCAAGGGCTGCAGTATCTGGCTGTTTGCCGCAAACCAGTCCTGCCTCTTATGATCCACAGTGCTGTAAACCCCTACCGCTGTTTTATAAATAGTTTCCTTAAGTTTACTCCATTTATCATTTACTATACAATTATCTGATGTATCATTGAAAGCTGTTGAAATTCAAAGCACTTTCCAGGATCGTGAGTGTTAGTAATATTAATCCTGGGGCTAGACTTGTGTTTAGCTGTGTAGATTCTCTTTGGTCTCAGTCTAACCCTTGCAACAACCAAAGAATGATCTGTATCACAGTCAGCACTGTGGTAACTTCGAGTTAATAATGTATGGTTCAGATGTTGTCTCCGTGTGATAATGAAGTCCAGCTGATGCCAATGGCTGGATCTTGGATGTTTCCATGTGACCTTATGCATCTCTTTTGTTTTAAAAAAAGGGTTTGTAATACATAGGTAATTTCTAGTGCAATGCTCCAGCAGCCTTTGCCCATTATCATTCATACGACCGATTTTGTATTTTCCAAGGCACACTGGCCATGAACTCGAGTCCTTGCCCACACGAGCATTGAAATCAATGAGCATTGAAATCAACGAGCATATAAATGTAGTCGGATTTTGGAACTGCCTTGATCGCAGAGTCTAGCTGCTCATAGAACGTATCCTTCACATCATCATAGGAAGCGATTACTATTGGCCGGGAATGACCGGTGGTGTGCGTCGGTATGTGAAGTCATGCCCTGAGTGCCAGAGGGTGGCACCGAAACACTGGACAGCACCGGTGGTCTTGGGTGAAATGCCCATCATGAACTCTCCTTTCGAGAGGGTAGCCATCGACATCATGGGTCCACTTCCTAGAACTAGGAAGAGGAACATGTACATACTCACAATGGTGGATTGCTGTACAATGTGGAGGTGAAGCCATACCATTGACCACAATTGACTCGAAACGAGTGGCTGACACACTGATGGAGGCCTTTACCAGATTAGGCTTCCCTAATCAAATTCTGACGGACAATGGTCCCAGTTTTGTGGGAAACTCATGGAGGAGGTATTTAGGGTGTTCCACTCTAACCATATACACACCAGCCCTTACCACCCTCAAGCCAATGAACAAGTAGAGCATTTCAACGGCACGTTGATGACAATGCTCCGGAAATTGGCACAGGAAAAACCTGATAGGTGGGATGAATATATCCCAGCAGCGCTTTTCACCTATCGGGAAGTACCTCATGGCTCTACAGGACTACCACCCGCTACTTTGCTGTTTGGTCATCCAATCAAAGGACCATTGGAAGCCATGTTGAGGAGTTGGACTGAGGGGATGTCAGAAGAAGTTATCTCCTCTTATAAATACCTGGAGAAACTGAAAGACAAACTTCACAAGGGATGGACTGTGGCGACTCAGAACTTGAGAAAGGCCAGAAAAAGACATGCGGCTTACTACAACCGTAGGTCTAAAGACAGATCTCTAGAGGTGGGAGACAAAGTCTTGTTGCTACTCCCAACAGGAACCAACAAACTGGAGATAGGTTGGCAATGACCATTTCCCGTGGAAATGGTGATATCCAGAACCAACTATCAGATCCGGATCCGGGGAAAGTCGAAGATTTTCCATATTAATCTCCTGCGGAAGTACGAGGAGAGACCCGGAGACAAAGCAGCCCACCTCATGGCAATGGCAGTCGCAGTGGAGACGGAAACGGGAACCAATGAGGGCAGGGAATATCCCCTGGTACACCAGGAAACCTATAGGGATGTGCAAGTGAACCCTGATCTGACTTCCCAGGAGAGGGAAAAGATTACCCAGGTTCTCGAGTCTCATAAGGAGATACTGACTGATAAACCAGGACGAACGATGTTGGTTGAATTCGAGATGACCTTGACCACACAGGAGCCTGTTCGACAAAAGGTTTACCCAGTGCCATTCTCTAAAGAAAAGGCCCAGGAGGAGGAAATACAGAAACTGCTGAAGGATGATGTGATTGTGCCATCCACATCCCCATACAATGCGGGGGTGGTTTTGTTACGCAAACCAAGTGGAGAACACAGGTTGTGTATAGACTATCAACTTTTGAACAGTCACACTCAATTTCAGGTGGAACCTTTGCCGAATCCAACTCAGTTATTCGCTAGGCTCCATAAGGCTAAGTACTTCTCAAAAGTGGATCTGAGTCGGGGTTATTATCAGATCCCGGTCAAACCAGAGGTTCGACCCCTGCTAGCTTTCAGTACTCCCAGTGGACAGTATGAATTCAAGGTCATGCCTTTTGGACTCAGCAATGCACCTAGTGTGTTTACTCGCATGATGAGGACCTTGCTAGATCCCTTACAGGACCCATCCATTATCTCGTTCATGGATGATATACTGATTGCTAGTGACAACATGGATGACCATTTGCAATCCTTGGAGAGAGTTTTCAATAGGATCAGGGAAGCAGGGCTTACCGCTCGCCCAACCAAGTGCATGATTGGTTACTAGACTCTGGAATTTCTAGGTCACACCATCACTCCAGGACAAATTGTCCCAGAGGACAACCTAGAAAAGATCAGACGTGCTCCAAGGCCAAAAACGAAGAAGGATGTGCGATCCTTTCTCTCGTTGTGTGGGTTCTACCAAAAATTCATCCTGCATTTCACTGAACTGGGAGCTTAACGGGAACCTTGAAAAAGGGATTCCCGGATCCAATCATATGGACACCCGAGTGCGAGAGTGCATACAGTCAGTTGAAGGAGGCCTTGGTCAGCAAACCTGTTTTACAGCTCCCCGACCTTTCC
Source organism: Cepaea hortensis (assembly GCA_963921405.1). Taxonomy (NCBI): domain Eukaryota; kingdom Metazoa; phylum Mollusca; class Gastropoda; order Stylommatophora; family Helicidae; genus Cepaea; species Cepaea hortensis. The sequence goes on along the minus strand of OY992895.1, from coordinate 61,431,263 downwards.
AAGCATTTGTGTTGAGAACGGATGCGAGTGGAATTGGAATTGGGGCAGCCTTGTTACAGGAAGGGAAAGACGATGCTTCGGTTTTGAAACCAGTGGCATACGCAAACAAGAAACTTCTCCCGGCTGAAAGGAATTATTCGACCGTCGAGAGAGAATGTTTGTCTCTCGTATGGGCCGTGCAAAAATTCCAGCCCTATTTGTATGGAGTTCAGTTTCAGGTCCAGTCGGATCATCAACGCTTGATGTTCCTGGCCACTTCTCAGAAGCTCAATGCCCGGTTGGTGCTGTGGTTGCTGCTGCTTCAGCCCTACCACTTCACGGTGGAGTATATACCTGGGAAGGAAAATGATTTCCTGTCTAGACATCCAGCTCCCGAAGAAGAGGAATAGATCATCTGGATCGAACCTCCCATGAGAAAGAGTTGATGCGGACTACTCTCTTAGGAGGGGGCCTATGTAACATAAAATCTGGAAGTTGTCGATCGATGAAAAACATGTCGCGACATACGTCTACCAAGCAGACATCATTCTTTGATGTGTTGTTGGTCGAGGAAGGACTGTCACGTCATTTGTCTGCAGGCGGCAACCATCCCTTTGATGTGATAGACAAAATGTCTGGGTAAAAGTCGGCCAGATCTTTTGTTGTGGGGACAAGAATTCTCCAGATTACAGACTAGCGGGACTCCTTGAAGTACCGGGATGATTTCCCAGATGAAGGGGACAGCCAGCCAGTTGTTGACATTAAGTCGGGAAACGGAGAGAGAAAAATAGATTCTAGACGTCTAGTGTCTAGACAGCTTTGTGACGTCATTCAGACACTGTATTAAATCCAATCGGGGTAAACAGATTTGGGGAAGTTGACCAAATGTTGTGAAACCACCAGGACGTGTGCGTTATTCCTAGCTTGATTACGGAGAGAGACTATAGTGTCTAATGTTGATTTGCATTGGCGGACATTTAACCATTGTGTTATTCAATAGTCTCAATTTTAAGCAGGAATAAGAAAATGGTAATTAAATAAATAGAACTACATTAGATTATTCTTAGGAATTGAGTGTAGTTATGTGCGTTGATAGAACGTATTATAAGAGTGTCGGCAACAGTAGCCTATTGCGTAGCTTAAACTAGCAGGTGTGAGATATCATTTAACTCAGTGAGTTAAGGACAATGTAGTGGGATAATATTTAGGGAGATTGAGGATGGTTGGGGGGATGGAGGAAATGTCAAATGGTAGGATCTTCCAGTAGGGTATATACTGGATTTCTGCCCTTTTCCTCTAGTCTTTCCCTGTCTTACCATGACTCAGACTGATGTGATGAGCTCCTCGGTCTTATGACAGAGGTTGGTTCTCTGTTATATATCTGAGTGCTGCCGTCGGCCTACACTCACCTAATAAAGGCTGGAATCGGGTTGCTCTCACCAGGTGTGTTCTCTTTTCAACAGGTTCCACTAGATTTCAACACCAACTAGAAGAAAGTCATGACTAGAGTATTGAAGGCAGAGTTTACTAAGAGGCTTTTGCACTGGGCCCATAACCCAGAGGGTCTGCAGGAACCTGGCCTTTGCTGAGCAGGAAACTATGATTATATAAGTGTGTTTCCTGAGTGATAGTACATCAAGACACTGACTATAACACCTGTTCCAGGAACACTAATAGAGATAGATACCTGGAAGATTAACATTTGTGTGTTACAATTGGTGAATTCCCATCATTACCAATTTACAGTATGTGTTACAATTGGGGAATTCCTATGAACAGATAAACACTATCATTTAGTTTTTCTAAAGTGACAGTCACATTAGTTTCTAGGATTCTCTGATCATAGAACATTTATGAACAGAGTAGTTACACGGTGTGTGTTGGATTGATGATCAATATTGGACAGTTTCCACGATTGATGACCAAGCATCCAGATGGTCCAAGAGCTATCGGAGGAAGTCGACACTTGGCCTGAGAGACACATCATTTGGGTGAGGTCTTCTGTCCTATATGTGGTGCTGTTGTGTGGCCAGTACAGTGAGGAAACAGACTTTGCTCCTGAGCTATTCGGTCTGACTCTACATACACACTAGATTATACGACAGACATTCTACACATACACTTTGCACATACATGACACTTTTCTCTATTAAACTAATTTGTTGTTTTTGTTAGAGCCAGTGTTGTGTAGTGTTTTTTGGAAAAGAATGAGAGGGGACTTGGTTCAGTGGTAAGAGAGAGAGAGAGAGTGATCCAGAGACTGACGGGGTGTTGTGGACAGAAAGCTAGGAGATCCTCAAGATAGTGATATGGGGTTAAAAGGATGTCAGTGTTGATTCCCCTCGCCCCAGGGACGACACATATATATAATACGACAGTTGCTTTGTATGGGATACAAGAAAACTGGTGAGCCAACATCATATTGGAGTGATCAGTCATAACACACCCATAGAACTTTTGAGCAGGAGATTTGAGTACTTATGGACTTGTCTGGAGTGCATTGATGATTGTCTATATATGATAAATTGATGTGATATGGTTCTCATCTTTTCCACATTTCCTAGCATGAAAAAGCAGGTTTATTATGTCCTAATTTGCTTAAAGAGTCATTGATGTGTAAGATTCCACTACAGCTCTTACTCTCTCACCTGACATGAAATTCCTTGTTGTAGTCTCAGAAGTTGGTTTACTGCTTGCAATTATTACCCGACTCGTTACATACCATATTCAAAACAATGTTTTTCCGTAGTGAATTTGAATAATGAAGACACAAACAATAGATTGCACAATTTATTGCCTGGCATATTTTGGATTGACATAACAATACACAAAAGAACTGGGAACCTGGTCAAGCTGACACACCACAAACCTCCTATGTCATCGACTGGATGGCACATTTTGGAAACTGGTCACGTGATTATAAGTACACTGCGTTTCGCGTGTTGTTTAACACACAAAATAGTCACATGTTAAAGGTGGCAGAAGTGATCACCATTAATCTACAGAAGCCAGCTTTGTGCAAACAGAAAGACATGATAGTCAGTTTAAAATTACTGTAGTAGACAATTGAAATTACTGTGTGAATATGTGTATATTTAAGCTTGAAGGATTTATCTAATTTATTTAGTTAATGTTGTGTGATTTCTGCAGTATGTACCTGATGAGACAATGCCAAATATGCCAGGGAACATACCAAAATCTTCTTGGAGCACTAGTATGTCTCAGTGTGTTTTACGTTAGTTATTCTATCACGGAATGGTCATTAAAACATATGCAAATGAAGCTGAAATAAGGATGTACACACATTCTCCTGTTTAAAATATAAACACAAAATTAAATAAGATGCAGTTGGTGATAAATGCTAACATTATGAGGATAATGTAGAATAAAACAAAATAAACCTGTAATAAAGGTTTCCTTCAGAATGCACATCACTTGGCTTGTTTTCAATGAGAACTGCAAGAACAGGCTTTCCTTCATCTTTAAATCTCTGTGGAATGACAATATAAACTCCACTGCAAAAACATTATAATTTTAAATCACGTATTTATAATAATAATAATGTTTTAATGTTTTACCTAAACATTAGTCATGCACTAGAAGTAACAGCATGTGTCCAAGCTACATCATGTTCACACGTATGCCATGTAGCAATGTAGGGTCTACAGTACTAGTCTTGCATATTAATAGAATGTGTACAATACGGGAGCAGTGAAGAAAGAGCGAGGTGATTTAAGTTAACGAGTTAACTGGCAAGCACTAGAAAAACGAGTGAAGCCTAGACCTTTAAGAGGTAGTGGTGATGAATTGCGAGAGAGAAGGGTAACTACTCAGAAAGACTGTGTATCACGTGATCAGAACTGCTGAGATCACGAGAACGAAACTTCTGGTCGTTCTAGTCAGTCAGGTCAGGGGTTTTGACAAGTCAAGATGTCAAAATGTTTTGTAGCCATGAAAGATTGTCAAAGTGATTTGTGTATTGATTCGCCATCAAGAATCAGAGATGTATCATCAAGCTAGTACGGCTAAGCGAATGCCCAGCACGAAGGTTTGTTGCATTTCACAGAATTAATGGCAACCCAGCGACACTGCACACCAGACGCCAAGATCAGGCTGTAAGTTTGACCTTAGTTCATAAGAATGACATCTTTGTATGCAATTGAATATTTGCTATATTGAAACGATTGCGTCTAATCTTCGAATTAATGAACTTTATACAGCAGAAGTGAATATGTATTTACTAAGATTCATCACATGGCCTCCCACATATACGGGACCATGTGATTTATGTCTGTTGTAATATTTGTTTACAATAAACGAAGAGTATCAAGGACGTCAGTATATGCTTGTATTCATCGTATGTTGATGTTCCTATTTAATCTGTCAATGAATCTAAGACATTGAGGCAGCAACAGGTCATTGGCAGAGTTGGGGCGCTCTAACTTCATAAAACAGGAGCACACCAAGTGAAGGTCACCTTGGGCGCCATTTGTAATTTTCAAATCAGTAACAACAACAACAACCAGTTATCAGATGAACACTTTTGTAATGGCATCTAACATGCCTATGTCAATCAAATATTTCAACAATGTCACTCTTGATCGCGACCACGTATTGTTACTATCGTCCTGTCAAATGTCCAACTTCAATTTGTGCTGTTCAAGAGGCAGTCATCTGCCATACTAAGACATTTTGGACCGTCTACATGCGTTGGAATAACTAGCATCCTAATCAAGAAACTAAGAAGCTGCAAGTAACAGATAGCAGCCAGAAAGGGGCAATCACAGTTACGAAGACGGTGCATCATTAAGCGGCCGAAATATAGATACATAGCCCCTCATAATTCAATGCTTAAAATATAAACATTACATATCAAGAAAGCGAAGATGTTCCACCATTGTGTATAAAGTCATCGGTAATACAGCGACAGTAGTATATTCGGAGCTTTGCCGCCAAAATTTTGTGGTTCATCAACTTTTCCAATAAAGTTTTGAAAATTTGAAATCTGGTCTACAATCAACATCCAACTACCTGTAAAGCCTGGAGAAAGAGACCAGACCGCCAGAGACCGTCAACACAACACCGGAGCACAGGAACAAGCCAGTTAAATTGTCTGACTGTGTTTGTTTACATTTTGTGCAGCTGCCAGATTTTCCAATCAAAGATATAATGGTAGAGCTGGTAGATTTCAGCAGTATGGTCAACAATATAGAGGGAAAGGACCATACTATATGAGAGGCAACACACAAAGAAAACCAGAAAGAGGCAGAAAGGGTTACCTAATGCAATGCCCTCATTGTAAATTGCAACATGGTTCCCTTGAAATGTGTGATAAGAACCCAAGTTATGACACCTATTTTAAGAATTTAACATCAAAGAAAGTCAGTAAGTACGCTTACTACATGAACAGTTAAATGCTTCATCTGTAACAGCTATGGACACACTTCTAAAGATTGTAAAATTAGGAAAACATGGAAAGAAGCCAACACAGCATACACATTCACTAGTAGTGAAGCCGATGAATATGAAGACACCAACGCAGCCATGTTAGAGACATTCCCTAATGACATACCATGCAACATTTGTAAAGACTTCCATGAAGATGGCAAACTTAGCGTGTGGCCATAGCATACCAATACAAGAGACCAATGCAGTCAACATCCAGAATGGCACCCTAAAAGTCCACCAAGCATGGGTGAATTGATCACCAACAACATGTGTGAGGGACACAGGCGCATTCATTATAGGGGTAGACCGAAGACTGGTAAATAGGGAAGACTATACAGGCAAAAGTGTCACCCGTAGAACATTTGGCGGTACCCTAGAAAGATATAAAATCGCATGGGTCACAATAAATTCCCCATATTTTGAAGACACGGTATGCGCAGCAGTACTACCTAACCCATGCACATGTCTGATGATTGGGAACATTCCACATATGAGAGATTGTACCCATGAAGAAGCAATTCAGTGGGAAATAGAATATGTGCCAGCCAATGCAGTCATAAGAGGCCAAGTAAGAAAGCAAAAAGAAGAACATAGCCAGGCTACACCACGGTTTATCTCAACTGACAACAGACAATACCCACTGACTCAGGTGGAAGACTGTAGAACAAAACAGAAATATGACAGATCAGTACAAAAATGTCCATTACACAAATAAATCCAATCATTGGAAAGCTCATACTTCTCGACTAAACAAGTTAACTCCTGAATCTATCCAGCAAACAGATGCAACACTCTCCTACAGAAAATCTACTGAAATTGTGATTGAAAAACAAATCCAAACAATCACACAATCTTACCTTTCTGCAAATAACATCAGTCAGACTAACCAACAGAGATCGCATAAAGATAGAATAAAAGGTACAACACCATCCAAAAGTACATTTCATGTTAACAAACAACATACAGATTCCACAGGACAATAGCAGTGGAACATCATAAACATATTTATTTTTCAAATTACGATACTAATTAAATCAATCTTCACCTATGAAGATTGGTCTGTTACAAACATCTGCTCACAAACCAAGAAATATTTTACAAACTGCTTAGGTGAATGGAAATGGCATTACAGAAAACAATTTATACTTGTCTCTGCTTACCTTGTCTGCTTAACTTGTCTCTGCTTGAGATATATCAGACTAACCTCACTACTGCATGTATGGTATTCAGTATACACACAACTGAAGGCTATAACATTCTTCAAGTCATCAAAGTTAAAACATAAATATGAAAACATACATTCAGAAAACAGAGGACACAAATTCAAGAAAGAGTATTGGTTAATAAAATTCAAATTTTATTTCAGTTTCCATTATCCTATTCCGTTAATAAGAAATGATTTGGAATATAAACCTATTTTGATAAATTACTATCAGAAGTTCATCTCAAACTTCACTGACATTACAGCAACCGTCTCAGAATTTTTGAAAAAAGGATAACCCACTAAGATCAAATGGACTGAGAAACACGACGAACAACTTCAACAGATTTTTAAAAAACTATTTAGTAGCCAACCTATTCTCAAACTGCTTGACATTTTAAATGATTTCATTTTGCAGATGGACGCAAGTTCTTATGCAATTTCAGCTATTCTGATGCAACTTCATGACGGAAAACTAAATCCTAAACTCTACTTCAGCAAAAAGCTATCGGAAACTCATAAGAAATATGCAGTCACAGAACTTGAAGCTTTACCCCTCATAGAAAGCATCAATAAATTCTCTAAATATCTACTCGGTAAGAAATTCCTAGTTCTTTCCGACAACAAGCCTCTAAAAGTCTTTAAAGGACATCCGAAAAACTCTAGAATACATAGATGGTCTCTTCTTCTACAAGATTACGACTTTTACATCTGTCACATACCTGGTAAAGACAATAACCTAGCAGATCTTCTAAGTAGACTGTAGGAGACAGTACTTAAACAATCCAACATTGTTGTAGTCATAGTGCATAAATATTAAAGTGGAGATACAGTGATCCGAATATTAGTTAAACTTCTGAACTACCACATAAAATGGTTACATATTTCAGCAGTCAATTTAACAATTTATGTTAATTAATTTAAACTGATTCAGATATGTACATACTTTTTCAATTTATAAATTACTAGACTGTGCAAAAGACGAATATGAGAGTATCTGGACCATGTAAGCACCACAGCAGATCAAAAGATGCATCTGGAAAATTGTGAATGTTGTGCCCACAGCCCAAGCGACTACAGAAGATGCGTTTATGAGCTATGAAATGAGGCCAGAAAATACTCACGGTACTGTGCAAACAGATAGGACCAACAAAATCTACTGAAAATTAATTTAGTATTTTCATTTTCATTCATTATTAAAATTACTTCACAAATCATATATGTTTAACATTCCACCAATCATGATCATACCATCATATCACGAACACATATATGTAATTCATAAATCCTTATTCATTTATCATACCATTGAAAGGATCCTATCATTCAAACATTCAACATAAACCGTAGGAACATATCATTCATTTACCATCGATACATCATAGAAAGAATGTTAATAAAATATAAGGATATAATAATAAGAATCCACAATGTCACAAAGATTCAACAGAAAAACAAAACATAAGCAATTGAGGAAAAACTGTTGTATTTCAAAACAACAAAGACACTTAACATCACAGTTTAAATTTATCTAAATCACAACACATAACAACAATATCAACCACACTTACAATGTCATAATAGAATGAAAGAGTGAGAACATGAAAAAATTTGTGACATAATGCTGATGTAAACAAAGCATTACACAAATCACACTGATGCTGTGACAATTTGTTTTGATGTTTTTAAAATTTCCACTTGTAAACATACCATCACACATATTACAATGATGTTATAGTGATGGTAACAACATTTTCCTGTTGTATCATTTTATAGGATAAACTTTTCATACTCATGAACGTTAAATGCATTTTGATTTTGTATCGCTAAAAGTATGAACAGTACTCAATCTCTTTTCGTAGCAGCAAGAAGCAACAGTAAGAATACTTACTTCATAAAAGGACTAAAGACTAATACAGAGAGACACAAGTCAGTTTACAATAATGGTGTTCACAAGAATGAAGCCACAATGGTGAAGAAACAGATGGCAATGAGAAACATTACAGCATGGTAGTATCCAGTTATAATGTTGCTAGTATAACAAAGTATTATAGACTTTGGGGTAACACGAATGTGTATAGTAGTATAGTAAGAAGACACTTCCACCTTGTCAACATAATGAACATTGGTCTAGAAGTAGAAGAGACTACACCCAGAATTACAAAGAAGAAGTAAACAATCCCAGGTCATAGACATACAGAGGTAAGAAGAATGAACACTACAAGCAAGCCCGAAAGTACACAAGATAAAAATCTACTTTTGGCAGCAGGCCTCACCTGTCAAACAGATGAAGCAAAGAAAGTTCAAGTGGTAACCTGGAATGACATGTGGCAAATACAGCAGAGAAAAAGTCATATATATAATATGGAAACATTCCACATACCAAACACCAATAATAATAAAGAGGGTGATGGTACCTTATAAACACACATGTACCTTCATTTGGGCGTAATGGCCTTGATAGGGATGAAGATGCTCATGCCGAAGCATGAGTGAGAAACTGCATGGGGAGGCCCAGGGGACCTTTTGAAACCCATAGCATAGTTAGCCCAGCCCTCTCATAGGCTGTGCAACACGACATCTACAAGGGTGTAGATAGAAGTGCGTATCCCCCTGGGAAGGCTAACCCGGTCAACAAATGCTCGCAGAAGTTGGATGTGTTGGCCTAACGGCACAAGAACGCAGCTCTGCTGTAAACAGGCACAACGCAATCATGTCCGGAAAAAAAAACTCCGGATGAACGAAGAAGAAGAAGAAGAAGAAGAAGAAGAAGAAGAAGAAGAAGAAGAAGAAGAAGAAGAAGAAGAAGAAGAAGAAGAAGCATGTGTCCGACATAAATAATAATAATTTTTTTTGGTCACTGATTTTGTGTAGTGTTTACTTGAATACCATACCATCATATCATCACAAGTATAGAATATGTATGTAGGAATATATGTATACAGAATGTATTTATGAAATGACTAAGAACTGTCAATACTGCTACACATCATAGGAAAAGAAATCGAATAGACTATGAAAATGGTTGTACCATTTTCAAAAACGGGGGGGGGGGGGGGGGGGGGGGGGCGGCGCGGACACTGCCATGTAGCAACGCAGGGTCTACAGTACTAGTCCTACGCATTAATAGAATGTGCACAGTACAGGAGCAGTGAAGAAAGAGCGAGGTGATTTAAGTTAACAACAGTTAACTGGCAAGCACTAGAAAAATGAGTGAAGCCTAGACCTTTAAGAGATAGTGATGATGAATCGCAAGAGAGAAGGGTAACTACTCAGAAAGACTGTGTATCACATGATCAGAACAGCTGAGATCACGAGAACGAAACTTCTGGTCATTCTAGTCAGTCAGGTCAGGGGTTTTGACAAGTAAAGATGTCAAAATGTTTTGTAGCCGTGAAAGATTGTCACAGTGATTTGTGTATTGATTCACCATTAAGAATCAGAGATGTATCATTAAGCTAGTACGGCTAAGCGAATGCCCAGCACGAAGGTTTGTTGCATTTCACAGAATTAATGGCAACCCAGCGACACTGCACACCAGACGCCAAGATCAGGCTGTAAGTTTGACCTTAGTTCATAAGAATGACATCCTTGTATGCGATTGAATATTTGCTATATTGAAACGATTGCGTCTAATCTTCGAATAAATGAACTTTATACAGCATAAGTGAATATGTATTTACTAAGATTCATCACACACCCTCCCACATATACGGCACCATGTGATTTATGTCTGCTGTAATATTTGTCTACAATAAACGAAGAGTACCAAGGACGTCAGTATGTGCTTGTATTCATCATATGTTGATATTCCTGTTGAATCTGTCAACGAATCTAAGACATCGAACCAGCAACAGGTCATTGGCAATGTGAACTGTGACAACATCTCACTGCAGGAGCAAGAGCACTTCGACACATGGCCAACTTCTCAGTACCCCTAAAAAGAGGTGTCACCATTTGCCAGGTCTATCATCCACCTCATGACTCATGATGCTATTTCAATGGCTTGATATGAATTCTGTCCACACTCCATAATTATGAGTTTGGATGAATGATAGACAAGGCTATTGACGACACCATTTTTAGGGGTGTCTAGTTGGCTATTCATAAATCTTTACATTCTCAAGGACAGTGGTTCTCAGCCAGTGGGCCCCCCTCCCCCGGGAGAATTTTAGGGTTTGGGGGGGGGGGGAATAAATATTTCAAAATCACGTTAATACAAGAACCGATTACTTTATATTGTTTTTCCCTCCATACTTTACAATCCTGTACTTCTCGCCCTTCTGAAATTCATTTTATAACGTAAGTAGACCTGCAAATCTCGTTTTAAGTAGACGTCTAGACTTGTTATAGTATGTGTTATTAAATTGAGCTTCCATTTTTAAGTATACTGTGTATACTGTATACTATGCGGGTGAATTTATAGGGAGGAAATATGAAAGCGCGGGGGGGGGAGGGGGGAATGGCATTCTGAACATATGGTGAAAAAGGTTGCGAACCACTGCTCTAATATGTCCTCTAATCTCTATTTAATTCTTCTCCTTTCATGAGTGCTAATGAATACCTATAAATTTATTAATGTGGTGTTTCAATGGCCTCAGCAATTGATATGTCTGTGCATTACATTTAACACAGAGGGAACAACCAACCCATTATGTCTCTTTTTAATGTGTTCCTAATATACCAGACAAGTCTGATGTGTCTGTGTGTTTATTATTTGACCTATGCTTGGTCTGTCCACATTCCATAACTGTGGCTCAGGTGGCTAAGACCTGACTAATGATGATACCTTTATTAGGGTTGTTGAGCTGGTCATGTGTCAAAGTACACTTATTCCTACAGCGAGACTCTGTCATCATTTAAAGGTGACAGGTTAAAATCCTGGTATGGTAAATACAGCTTTAAAAATATTTAAACACTAATAACAGTAATTTTTCCATTCTTATAAAAGTAGAAAAAATAGGAAGAGAGAAATGGTATGAGAGAGGTTGAAGTTGCAGTGAGTGAACAGACAAAGGTTAAAAAAATTATGGTGTTTTGCACATTAAAGGACTTGTTATGTTACCAATGATTGTGTGTACATATGCACGTTTATGTATTATGTGTGTGTGTGTGTGCGTGCACATGCGTAGAGGTTAAAAAGTATGAACTACAATAAATATCCAGGACATTATTAACTTTAAAAAGTATGAACTTAAACTGCTCACCTTTACTTCCATTTCATATCTGTGAAGGCAGTCAATGGCTCTGTCAAACTGTTCATAATCAACAAGCTCACGTATAGCACGGCCAAACATGCCAACCTGCTCCAAGCATTGGCTAGCATCTATGGGCTTCTGTGCTCGTATGTACTGAACATATGCTTCTTCAAACTATAACAGAAAATATTTAATAAACTATGCGGTAAAAATTAAAAGATGCATGAGAAATCAAGGTGGCTTAGAGCAGTAGTGTCTGCTCTTTATTGAAAAAATGCCAAGTTTGAATCCTGCAGTGCAATATTTTATTTTTACAAAATAAGAAACCCATAGATGAGGTAGCAGGTCAGTCACCTTTTCTCAGATAAAGACAAAATAATGAAGGTTATGCTGCACACATTAAAGTTAGCAGTCACAAATTGGCCAGAAAGGTATCCTGTAATTGTAATTGGCTACTGCCTTGGTGAAATTAGAAAAATTTAAAAAGCTGCATACCATAAAGTATTTGTCGCACATAAATTTCTTATGTGGATCATCATCATCACAATGTGCCATGCCGATAAGCATGGGCAGTCATGTTTCACAATCTTACACGATCACCAGAGTCATGAATCAGCTCTGTATTCTTATCTTGACTATGCCATGTTGTCAAGTCATCCAAATATTTACTTCTCTGCCTTCCACTTGTTCTTTTCCCCCTCAATTTTGCCAGTTGTTACCAAGTTCTCTAGTTTATGTCTTCTCATAATGTGCCCAAAAATGTATACTTTCTGCATCTAATTTCTTTAATCATGCCCAAAAATGTACACTTTCTGCATCTAATTTCTTTAATCAGTTTACAGTTTTCATTGGTTTTATATATTGGTTTTTCTGTCTGTCCATGATGTTCTTTGCATTTTTCTCACAAACTACATGTCCACTGCCATTAGATGTTTTTCAGCTTGTCTGCTTATTGTCCACATTATACATCCATACACAAGTACAGGTCCTATCTATGTAGCACTTCAATATTCTTTTTTTGTCATTGCAATTTACATCTTTTTATTGGTATGTTTTTTATCTTACAAAACGCCACCTTTGCCATAGCGATTCTTGTTCTAATCTCGTCAAGGCAGCTCCCATCCAAGATAGTTGTACCGATTCACTTGTTTAAGAATATTAACATTTACTTGTATATTATGTTGTGTTTCTTTCTTCTTAGTGATGACCATAATCTTTGTCTTCTTACAATTTAATTCTAACCCTAGTTATTCACTGTGTACAATAACCGTATCTACTAAATGTTGCAGATCCTGTTCATTGTCTGCAATTAATACTGTATCATCCACATATCTAATGTCTCACAATGGTGATTCCTCTCATATCTTCTAAATTTCTAAAAAATAGTTTCAATTTATATGGAAAACAGATTTGGAGACATTACACACCCCTGTCTCACATCACTCTTCATAGGTTGATATTGTCTCACTTCATTATCAATCTTTACCTGCTGTTTCCAATATATGTTTTTTCACAAGTCTAAGACCTTTCCAATAAATTTGTAGATCTGTAAGCATCTTCAAAATGTTGACATGTTTTACTTTATCAAAAGCCTTTGTTTAGTCAATGAAGTAAAGACGTAGGTCTTTGTTTACTTCTATTGAATGCTCAATTAATGTTCTCAGCAAAAACACAGCATTTACTGTGCCTTTGCCTTCTACGAACCCACATTGTTCTTCCCCTATTTCGGGTTGTATTTTCTTCCTTACTCTTTGCATGATGATTCTTAGCAAAATCTTTGTTACGTGGCTCATTATGCTAATTGTTCAATGTTGATCACATTCAAAGGCTCCTGATTTCTTTGGGATTGCAATAAATATAGATTTAAATTCTTCTTCTTCTTTCGTTCGCCTGAAATATGTCTATAACTGCAATGTTGTCTCTTGTATGAATCTAACAGTCTTTTTTAGTTCACTCAGCGGTCCATAGCGTTTATCTTCAACTGTTGTCTCTCTAGGCCAGAAGGTTCGCCCGGATATGTTGTTGTTGTAGATTTAAATAATTCAGAATGTATATCTCCAGTTTTCATATATTGTGTTCAGCAGTCTGGTGACCTGGTCTATTCCATATTCTTCAAAGCATTGATAATTTTTGTTGTGATGTTGTCTGAACCCAAGGTCTTGCCAGTTTTTAGATGGTTAAGAGCATTCTGGTACAGACCAGATGGAAACAGAGGAAGAGGCCAACCACGTAAACATTGGACTGAGGGAATAGCAGAGTCCATGGGAATATCGATACATGAAGCCCATAATTAGGCACTCTCACGATGTTTATACTTCACCTGTTCAAGAGGAACATGATGAGATGAGATGAAGAGCATTCTGAACCTCCATCCTCAGAATTGACGGTCCTTCATTATTATTCAGAATTTCATACTGTGAACTCTTCGCTGGCTGCTGAGGATGGGGACGGAGCGCTTATGGGAATGTCCCGAATGCTGTGATGTCGGTTCCTAAATCAATCAATCAATCAATTTCATACTGTTCCTCGTATGTGGATATAGTAGGTAAAAAGACAATTTTACCAAATTTACATTTTCTGCTTGAGTAAAGGACTGATGATCACCTGTGTGTTACTGGGGGGCCCTCATGGGAAGCAAAGAACAGTAACATTGTAACCTACCAGGCATGTCATCAGTGGTAGCTAAGGAGGGTTTGGCATGCCACTGACCATCATTCCATAGACAATTTTAGCAGCATAATCCAACCAATCATGAACAAGTCTACAAAGGACTTGGTGTGAGACGGTTCAGGGTGTAACCTAGACTAGGGGATGAAAGACAGCAGAAGGGGAGAAGCCTGAGGATGCACCTGAAACCAATGACCATGTTTGCAACAACATTAGCCATGTCACCAAAATAGCAAGCTGGGCAGGAGATGAGAACAGTACGAGTGAACCACTATCCTTGCAGCATCTGGGTGGAGACAGGCACACCCAGGAAGCAGAAACAAAAAGTAGTTGTTCAAGTGTTAAGCACAAAGCAGGATGTGATTAGTAAGATAGGGTATGACAGTGCACAGATCAACAGAGCAGGTGGTGAACATTCTCTATGGTGGAATGAAGAGGTAGAAATTGTGTGGTTAGATTAAGTAGCGTGCTGTGAAAAAGTGCCAAATGTCAAAAAATAGAGCAGAAATGTCCAGCCTGACTACATCCTGCTTTTAGAACAAGGCGTGAACAACAATGTTGGCCATTTCAAAACACTTGCAAAGACAGCAAAATGCGAGAAGTGGATACAGTTATGTTAAAGGGTGAGCAAAGACTATACTATAATTTGCCTCTTATAATTGATAATGTTTGTTGTTACCTTTTTCTTACTGATTTTACTGTACATGAACAAATAAATTCTCTACTGGTTTTTGGACCTGTCATGGGTTCATCCTTATTTGAACACTTTAATGTTAGAAAACACACCTTAAATGTTACAGAAAAATTCTAAGAATACTGTGGATCAAAAAGAAAAACAAAATACCAAGACTCTAAAATATATGAATGCTAAAGAAAAGTGACTCATAAACAGTGCCTTGAGAAAATAGAGAGAAAATAAAACACTTTGGCCACTTCAAAGGTCACAGTGGTTTGGAAACAACTATAGTGGAAGGTATGGTTCCTGGAAACTCAGAAACTTCATCCAAAATTGATGACATGCCTATATGTGCTCTGTCTACCAAAAAATTGTTGAAAAGAATGAATACTTAATAGATTATGTGGTTGTTTCGGGATTTGAAATTTAAATATTGAGCACAACCCACTACTGGCAACGCCGATCGCATTCTGGTATGAACCTAAGGCCTATCCACGTCAATATGGAAGCACTATACTCGAGTTTCGCCCTCGTTTGAGCTCATCAGTAGTGCATATCCCTGACCGGATCCGGAAACAGTCCCGGATCACGCGTGTGAAGCGGGTGTGTAACCACGCGGCACACACTGGACACACCAAATTATCACAACAGAATATCACAACGCTACCCATCGTAGGCTATGCTCAAGATTGCCCAATCGCCGCGACCGACGTCCGTCAATCGATGGGACCCGAACGATCAGGACTTCTCACTGGCAAGGAACACCAGGCCTCCTAAATCCAGTGAGCAATAATCAATTGATTATGTGGTTGTTTCGGGATTTGAAATTTAAATATTGAGCACAACCCACTACTGGCAACGCCGATCGCATTCTGGTATGAACCTAAGGCCTATCCACGTCAATATGGAAGCACTATACTCGAGTTTCGCCCTCGTTTGAGCTCATCAGTAGTGCATATCCCTGACCGGATCCGGAAACAGTCCCGGATCACGCGTGTGAAGCGGGTGTGTAACCACGCGGCACACACTGGACACACCAAATTATCACAACAGAATATCACAACGCTACCCATCGTAGGCTATGCTCAAGATTGCCCAATCGCCGCGACCGACGTCCGTCAATCGATGGGACCCGAACGATCAGGACTTCTCACTGGCAAGGAACACCAGGCCTCCTAAATCCAGTGAGCAATAATCAATTGATTATGTGGTTGTTTCGGGATTTGAAATTTAAATATTGAGCACAACCCACTACTGGCAACGCCGATCGCATTCTGGTATGAACCTAAGGCCTATCCACGTCAATATGGAAGCACTATACTCGAGTTTCGCCCTCGTTTGAGCTCATCAGTAGTGCATATC
Source organism: Cepaea hortensis (assembly GCA_963921405.1). Taxonomy (NCBI): domain Eukaryota; kingdom Metazoa; phylum Mollusca; class Gastropoda; order Stylommatophora; family Helicidae; genus Cepaea; species Cepaea hortensis. Next base: position 61,414,732 of record OY992895.1, on the reverse strand, counting down.
CCTGACCGGATCCGGAAACAGTCCCGGATCACGCGTGTGAAGCGGGTGTGTAACCACGCGGCACACACTGGACACACCAAATTATCACAACAGAATATCACAACGCTACCCATCGTAGGCTATGCTCAAGATTGCTACTGGAACTATTAGTGTTGGAACTCTTCGCTGGCTGCTGAAGATGGGGACGGAGCGCTTATGGGAATGCCCCGAATGCTGTGATCTCGGTTCCTAAATCAATCAGTCAATCAATCAACCTTCAAGTCAATACTGACACATAGCATCCACTGTACATGCACAATTAGATGAGAAGAAAGGGTTGCAGTTTAAAAAGAGAAAAGAGGCTGAAGACACTAATTAACAGGTATGTTCACTAGAGGACATAGAATAATAGGTGTCATTGCCAGAAAAATGTGGTACATCTTTTTGGGTCTCCATTAGACTGGACATAGAAAGCAAAAAATAAAACCTGATGCTCACTGTGACAGAAGTACAGCACTGATTTTTGAAAATTCTTCCCAGGTAATAAAATCATCTAAACAGATGGGTCTGTTGTGCGGCACATGCAGAGCTCATGGGCCCTCAAGCCCAGGTTGAAGGGAGAACTGCAAGAAAGACAGTGATGCTTTTGCCATAACTACAAGCAGTTTAACCATGGATATCATGGCAGTAAGAAGCTTAAAAGTCGATAGGGTCGACTTCATTGCACCTGGTTTTTTTTATCCCTTATGGCTCAGTCTCTTTCCACAGCGTGGGCTGCCGAAAGCGTCACACAAAGCATGAACTCTGTAGCTCCAGCGATGACACCCAGGAGTCTCCAAAAAATGCACTCGTGAACCGAAGGACACTGCCCGGAATCGAACCCACAACCATCGGAGCCCGAGGCAGACGGCTTGACCACTTCACCACGGAGACTCCTATCATGGCAGTAAGAAAGGAGTAGCATGGCTGGACAGTAGAACTACTTTAGGTCTTACAAGTATTCTGACATTGTGTGGGTCAACCATTCATACCAAAATATTGAGAATGAACCTTCTGGAGCATTGACTGAGATTAAGTTATGATGACCATTTAAGTGTATCAAGGATATATGGTCAAGGGGTTAGGATACCAGTCTTTCGAGGACAACACATTTTTAGTATGCCTATTGATTTATCTGTATGCCTGTCAACCTCTACATCCATTCATCTGCCTGTTTTAAACCCACAATGTATAAATTATTGGATATTGTAAAGAACAATCTGTGTTATAAAATACCCATACCTGTCCACTTTTCTCAAATGCAAGTGCAGACAAATGAAAATCATATGAATTCTGGAAGCATATGGCAGCTTGATGCAAATGACCACACTCTACAAACTGTGTACCAGATGTAAAGTACTTTTCTCTCATAGCTTTAGGTGTCGCCTTCATTCTTGATGCCTCCAGTGCTGTCTGAAATGCTATGGCAACCCTCTCTTTCTCTGGTTGTTCAGCCAATCTTAAAATATATATATATATCAAACTAAAGCAATTAAAAAAAAAAAAAACAACAACAACTTTCTATTCAAGTTTCAGGCCAAATGGCATTCAAATGAATCATAAGTTTCAAGAAAAAATATATGAAGACTGCTTTTCATTCTTATTTTACAGTGCATCACTTGAAATGGTTCAACACTGCCCTACATCAACTAAACTAAGTCTAGATTTAGTAAATCTTAGCAATTAAGGCACATTAGTGTACTTGATAGATAGCTACGATGATAATAGCATAGGTGTAGTTGGATATGTTTGATGCCTGCGTTCACCATCCAAGACAGAGGAAAGAGCTAGCCGCCTATTTCTCCATGCATTCAGGTCTACAAAATGTGATGGCCCACTTCTGATAATTCATGTGTTGGCGAAACACTGCCATTTACTGCCAGTATGGTACCTTGCGGTGTATGGCTGAGGGGTCTTTGAGCCTGAGGAATTAAGGCTGCCTGGCTAGTGCAGTCGCTGCGAACTGTACAGGTTAGGATTTTCTGTTTGCCCCCGACAGAAAAAAATCCCACACCTTACCGAGGGATCGAACCCGGGTCTCCCGAAGGGGAGTCCGGCATTCTAGCCACTCGACCAGCCGCTCCTCTTTTCAGTAGTTTGACACTGCTTTCTGAATTACAGGCATTCATATCATTATATGAAAGTCAGGTCTAGGTGGCGTGCTTGCAAGTCACCCAAAGTTGTGTTTTCAAACGCAGTTTGCGAGATTGTGAATTGCATTCATAAACCTCTTCATCACAGCGCCGGCTGTTTCACAATTAGGGGTATTATAATATATATTACAAGTTTTTCCATGGTGTTAGTGTTTTGTGATAACCAGGGGTGGAACTAAGGATAAGTTCTTAATATCTGATCAAATGCTCCTATAATGTGTGCAAGACAATAGCCTGAGGCAACAAAGTCCAGCTTCAGGCTTTACTGCTGTGGCACAATTTAAAACCAACAGGTCATGAGGTGAACAATGAGTTTCTAGCTTGTTAAAACCAGATTTTTCCTGGTAGTTATATACAATTGCTAGGATACTTGGAGAGGAGATAAGATTTTCATGTTCATTGAAATGTTATGATGGGTACTCTCTTTCTTAACCCCTCTATTTTTGCTTGAGGGATGGATAATTTTACCTCTCGCACACAGACAGTTGTGCCAGAATGTAAGATAGGAAGTAACATGTTTTTCCAGATTTTTGCAGATACTATGTGTTTCATGTAATTGAGCTGAAATCTTTCTTGAGTTCTTCATTAGAGTGTGGTGGCTTGTGTACTTAGATCCAACAGTTAAGAAAAATTAACATCAAACGAGAAAGAAAAAAACTGCAAGGTAATATTCTGGAGCAAGAAGAACATGTCTCAAATATGTCTATTTAGGCCTCAACAATGTTCCATTCTATACTGGAATTATGTGAATGTCAGACAACAAGAGCTTGTTCTTGAAAGTCTTGTGTGCAGAGCACACATTGTAGCCTTCAAGGAGACATGGCTGGGTGATAGCATGCTAAATGTGACTAGTTTTAACTGTTTTTACAACAGGTTATGATGATAACAACTGACCTATGACAGCTGACAAGGACAAACGGGAGGCCCTTCTTGCACGATTCTTAAAACGGACGGATCAGCAAGAACTATTAGAGATATGGTCAGAAACCTTGTCACCGGTCATTAGGAAGGAGGACTGTGAGATTAAGGTGGAGGATATTAGACGGGTACTGAAGTGGGCTAAAGACACAGCGCCAGGCCCGGATGGGGTGAGGTACACCCATATGAGTAACATGAATAATAGGGACTTGGAGGAGATGGCATCAATACGGCAGAAATACACCACGATTGGCTGCATAGCTACCTGGTCCCAATCCCAAAGCCAGGTAAGGATCACTCCAGACTTAATGGATACCGAATCATAACCCTGCAAAACACGTATGGGTATCACCTTTGACAGGTGTTTGTCTTTTAAGGATCATGTGGAGGCTTTGGTGGTGAAAGCTGGTAGGGGACTTAACGCATTGAGAGTGATGGTAGCAACCGAGGAAGAAAAGAGGATGCTTTACATGCTCTTTCAGCAGTTAATAATTTCTGTCGATGAGTATGGTTTGGGGCTGCTGACAGTATCAAAGAGCCAGCTTAAAAGGTTCGAGCGTATACAGAATGCTTCCATGCAGGTAATCCTGGGGTGCACAAAGGACACACCAATTATATGCATAAAGCATATCCTGGTGCTACCACAATGATGGATAGGCATAGGGTCCTTCAGGTCAAATGGTACCTGAGAGTTGCTGCAGATAGGGATCACCCCCTGCATGAAGCCATGGATATAGTCAAGGGTCATAGACTAAGATGAGGCAGGTCCTGGATGGCACAGGTAGAACTATCTATATGTCAGATGTGTGATCTAGAGACCATCAATCGTGAAAAAGAGTGGAAGTTCTGGAAGACGTGACGGACTGGCAAAATGTAACAGTAACACTGGGTCGTGAGTACAGAGAATGGGCAACAGGCCACACTGAGCTTGAAGTGCAACAACTGATCCAGAGTAACACACATTAAGGTGACATAGTCATCTACATCAATGGGTCAGTGGTGAGAAACAGACATAGTGGTTGGGGTTTTATTGCAAAGGCTAATGGACAAGTCTTGAAAAAAGGAGAGTCTGGCATATGAGACTACGACCTCCAGCATGAGAATGGAGGTGGAAGCAGTAACAGTGGCATTCCATTGGTTAGAGGAGACTACTGCAACACACATTGTATTCATTATAGATTCAAAGAGTATGCTTAGTAAGGTGGAGAAAGGAATGTTTCGTGCCAAATGGCTATTGTCGCTTCAGAGGTCACAGATTATGAGAAATGTATGGATATTTTGCCCTGGCCATGCGGGTGTGTGGGGGAATGAACAGGCTGATAGGCTGGCATGGAATGCACCTGCCATGGACCGATATGAGGTAGACAGCAGTAAACTGATAGAGTAAGAACAGGTTTACAAGAGAAGAAGAATTGGCATAGTGAGAACCGTTCACATGATCACTATGAACAAAGAACACACGATTAAGTTGAGAGAAGTCGGTGAGCAACAGATGATGATGAGGGACAAAGGGAAGTGACTCCGAGAAGTTGAGTATCACGTGACAGGAGTTGTGTGGTACACGGAGGAGAGAGGGCGAGACAGAATCAGTCTTGCCAGGGTCTTCGTCAAAGATGGTTGTGAAACGAGTACAGAAGTCAAGCATCATGACGACATTCCAAACACAAAGAAAGTACCTAGATGGCTAACAAAAATAAAAGGTATGCTATACCAATAACAATTAGATCAATGACAGTTCAATTGAACAACCATAGTTATTTTAGCCGATGGTAAAATTGTGATAGTAATTAAACTAACTTTCATGGATATTCTATAAATATCTTATGATTTTAGTTTGGTTAGGATATAAAAAACAAACATCACTACCACACACATTGAGAACACAGTAGAATCACAATATAAGGATATCACCTTATTAACAATAAGAAAAGAAACATCTCTTTACATATACATTCAACATTCAAGTTACTTACCATCTCAAACTATCTTGTTATGTACTTAGACACATACATATACAACTAAATACATTACTATTCACTACATTCACACTCCACACTACATACACAATAAAAACAACAACTTTTTAACTTCAGTACATAAGAAAGATACTATACGGTAATGAGATAGCTTAAAACAAGTATATTCAGAGTACATTAAGGGTAACAAGAAGACACAGTTATCCAAATATTACTTAAAACTCTGAACTGCCGTATAGAATGAGTACAGATACCAGCAGTCAATTTGACATTGTATTTAATTAATTAGTAAGAGTCAGATATGTACATATTTTTTCCATTTTTATTAATTACCAGAATGCGCAGAAGATGAATGAAAGAGTTGGGGAACCGTGCAAGCACCACCGTAAATCCATCCATATATCTGGAAAAGGTAGCACTCCAGGTCTACAATCCTAGGGCACCAAACCAGCACAAACGAGCTAGCGGAAAAGACCAGCCCAGGTTAAACAAGTAGGATCAACCACACCCATGGTTAAATAATTGAGTGCTAGTAGATTTAATGATTGATAACATAAATTCATCTGTCATGTTGCATATTCCATCAATCAGATGTAAATTATCATATTCCATATATCAGGTGTAAACTATCATATTGCATATTCCATCAATCAGATGTAAATTATCATATTGCATATTCCATTCATTATGAGTAAGCTATCTGCCAATCCATGTATAAGAACCAATTCTCAGATACCAAGTGAGAGAAACCTACGGTATCGAAAATAGAACACAGAAAAGCTGAGGATTGAGAATATTACAACAGACAACAATATCAACCACAAGTACAACGAGAACACTGATGTCATCAGAAACCTAATGATGTCGACACAGGCTATGGTGATTAGGTCCGAGGCAACGGCAAACCATAAGACACCACGGTATAATCACCGGTAAACATATCATCACACATATTACAATGATGATAACAATATATCGTTGTGCCATTGGGGTAGATAGGTTTTCATACACATTATTGTTCATGTGAAATTTTTTTTTACATATGCAGAGTTGTGAGGACTTAATAATGTATCTTTTGCAGCAATAATAAAAGATAAGAGAAACACCAACCAAGACTAAAGCAAGAGACACAAATCATAAATTATAACAACGGTGGCAATAAATACAACATGAAATGACAATGGTCAAGAAACAAAGTTGCAACATATGACACGAGTGGATGGTAGTATTTAATTTTAAGGATACAACATATAAGCACATTGATAAGGTAAATCAATGTCACATTTTTAATTTGCTGTCAGTGAAAAATCTCAAATATGTCAATGAAATTTATTGATGATAATTTTATTCATTGATTGACATATTCCATAATAGAGATGATCATGCATACAAATGTACATATATCTTAAGGTACATCTCCATTGTTCAACACTGAACGGGTCTAGCATACCAACATAAGGCTAAATGACGGCATTGGACTGAAATCAAGAAACATAGAGACGGAAATAAAAATTTCACCAGAAAAGAGAACGCAAGCAACAGAAAGCGGTTCAACATCAACCAGCAGGGGAGATAAAAGATCAAAGTATTATAAACTTTGACAGACACAAAGATATGGTAAATGAGTCTACAAGATAGATCTATATCGGCAATAAGATGAACTTGTGGTTATAAGACGAAAAGACATCGTTTACGAAGAAGAAGTAATCACCCTAGACAAATGAAATATTAGAAGTAGACCGCAAGCAAACAAGGGCTTATGCAATAACCCCATCTTCGAGTATTAAAGGATTACGTCACACGGTAAACCCACATGACAACTGAGAAGTACAGCGGTACAAAAGTCATGTACATATTGCTCATATTCCACGATACCATATATAAATAATAATATAGATGGTAATGGTACCCCCACGCATATCCCCTCATTCGGGCGTAATGGCCTTGATAGGTTTGAGGTTGCTTGTCTATAGGGCAAATGAGGGACTACTATGGGGAGGCCACGGGACCTTATGAAGCTCATAGTATGTATAGGTTGGCTACACGTCGTCTGCGCGGAAAGTAGATTGATAGGGCGTGCCTGAACATAATAATAACTTTTTTTTTCATTTTGTGCAGTGGTTAATGGAATGCCATGCTATCATATTATCAGACAGAATAAGGTTGTGGAAGTACAATAATATAGTATAGAGTAATAAACTGACTACTCATATCGCTTCATGTCATGGGATTGAAAAACCAAGTAGACTGTGAAAATGGCTACACCATTTTCAAAAAATGGTGGGGGGCATAATGCCATGGACCGATATGAGGTAGACAGCGGTAAACTGATAGAGTAAGAACAGGTTTACAAGAGAAGAAGAATTGGCATAGTGAGAACCGTTGACATGATCACTATGAACAAAGAACACACGATTAAGTTGAGAGAAGTCGGTGAGCAACAGATGATGATGAGGGACAAAGGTAAGTGACTCCGAGAAGTTGCGTATCACGTGACAGGAGTTGTGTGGTACACGGAGGAGAGAGGGCGAGACAGAATCAGTCTTGCCAGGGTCTTCGTCAAAGACAGTTGTGAAACGAGTACAGAAGTCAAGCGACATGAAGTTGACATTACTCCAAGGTTGCAAAGATACTTCAACCTGAGGCAAAAGTGCGTCGCCCAAGTTGAGCGGCTAATTACACAAGCCAGTCACGCTTGATAATCTGTACGCCGAGCGAACGGCAGTGGAATACAGCACATGCCCGATGTCAAGGTCAAGCCAAGCCGTAAGTTGGTGATTAGAGATAACTATTGTGTAGGAGATATTTTGCAGTGTTGAACTTTGGGTAAATTGATTTAGAATCATCGCATGTCAGCCCGCACCTGTTGGTAATTGATTGTATAAACGGCGGCAATGACTTTCAATAATAAACACTGACGACAATGGCAAGGACATTGGCTTGTTTGATATTCTCCTTTGTTACATGTTCCTGCTTACATCTGTCCTTGTGGCTGAATAGACGAGCCGGGAATCAGCTACATGGCAGCACCTTTTGGTGGTAGATTACCTATGGACAAGGAAGAGGTGGTATAGCACCTGTGGGACCATGTGGAGAAGGCGGGGGAACAGATTGAGAACCCGTATGTGAAAAGAATGAGATTGCGGGGGATCTGCAGGGGTTCTAGAAGAATCTCAAAACTTAGAGGGAAGACCAGAACTGTAAATAAGATAGCGGTGAGATCAATTAGTAGTATGACTCTACGCTGGCTGTTGAACGAGGTGACAGAGCACATATGGGAATGTCCTGAGTGCAGTGATGTCAATTCTTAACTCAACTCAAAACAGGTGACACCTGGGACAGGCCATCAAATAATTTATGCTATGCAAATAACACAGTACTGATAGCTGAAAATGCAACAGATGTACACGTTTTGGACATTAGGGTGATAGAGAGTGAAAAAAAGCCCTTCCTTGAATATCAAGAAAACAGAAATACTACATGTGTAATAAACTAAAGATAGGAGATACTGATGAATGTATCTGGAACAGGTAAAATTAAAATTGCATTTGTTGCAGGAGTGTCGAACATGTGCAGACCAAAGAAAAGTATTTTGGCTGACACCCACTTAATTTGAGGACAAACTCTATGGGTATATCAACAAGCTTAAGTTGACTACTGCTTTCGTTGCATTTATTCATATTAACATCTTAAAATGAATTAAGAAGAAGAAGAAGAAGGAGGAGGAGGAGGAGGAGGAGGAGGAGGAGGAGGAGGAGGAGGAGGAGGAGGAGGAAGAGGAGGAGGAGGAGGAGGAAGAAGAAGAAGAAGAAGAAGAAGAAGAAGAAGAAGAAGAAGAAGAAGAAGAAGAAGAAGAAGAAGAAGAAGAAGAAGAAGAAGAAGAAGAAGAAGAAGAAGAAACAAAACAACAACATTTATATCAAAGAAAATGATAATACCAAAATGCACCTTAAAAATAGAAATGAAAATGCTTTATCAATTTGATAAATTTAAATACCCGAGGCAATTATAACATCAGATGGAAAATGCAAGACAGAGATTAAGAGCAAAATAGGTCAAGCATTTCAGAAAGTGAAAAATATCTTATGCAGTAAATCAACATCACTAAATGTGAGAAAAAGAGTACTGTCATGTTATATAAAATCTGTTTTGCTGTATGGCAGGGAATCATAAAGCGTGAATGAGCAAATTAAGAAGACCTTGGAAACAGAGGTGTGGTTCCTCGTATGAATGTTGCCAATAGCTTGGACTGCCAGAGTAACCAACAACGATTGCCTGGAAGAGACTAATGAAAGTAGAACATTACATATAACTATAAGAAACCAACAGCATTCTTTAGTCTTGTAATGAGAAGAGAGGCATTGGAAAACATTGTGACAGTTGAAAAGATCATTGGGAAAATGATAAAAATGATAAAGGGTGGACTGAGATCGTGGCATCGAGAGTTGAGTTGATCCAGAACACCAAGGGTGGAGGTCTGTAGAGAGACATGAATGAATGTCTAGGCCAGTTGGTAGGGCACTTGATGATGATGGTGATGTATGGAAGCAAGTCATGGACAATTAGCAGGCTAGTGAGGAATTATGTGGAAGCTGCACAGATATGGTTTTATAGAAGAATGATGAGAACACTGGATAAAAAAGAGTAATGAAGATACCTTGAAAGAAGTTAACTCACAAAGAGAACTGATTTCGCTCATCAGAAAAAGACTATGCATTCTTTGCGCATGTAATAAGAAGAAGCAAGCTAGAGTATGTCATGACAATGGCAACGCTGGAAGGAAGGAGAGGCAGAGGCAGGCCAAGAGAGAAGATGCTTGAGAGTTTGACATGGCAAAGAGGAACATCAGTTTCAGAAATTGGCAGTAAAGAGGGTGGTGTTTCTTAAAGGTTTAATGCACTTAAATTTTCTCTGCTGACTACAGAATAGTGGGTTCTTTTCACATGCCAGTCAGTCAGATTGAAATTTTGACTTCTCGTCCTTGACTTGGGATGTGAATTACAAGTACCTCAAAAGGTCAAGAGGTTTCGCTTGATTCGAGTGATACTAGTAATTGATAATGCTAACTTTCACACAAAAATCAATCCAGTGCACTCACTACTAGTAGAACGGGTGTGGACTACACTCAAGTTCGAATTGAGTGAAAGAAAAAAAATGGCAGCACATGAGACAGAAGACACTATCACCAACATGACATGGCATGGACTATAAGTGTCACAAAAACAAATGCTAAATTATTATTTTTGTAACCTAATTCTTATGAAACAAACCACTTAAACTCTTACATGAGGACTGCTAACAGAACACAGTAGAAATATTAATTATTATACCAAGGTCAGCATAATGGCAATTAACATAAATGAATGTCAGACAATAATGAAGCAATTTGTAAAAGCAAGTCTCACCTATAGCATTTTGCAGCCACAATATATAACTTCTGATGCATATATTTATCTCCTGCAAGTTTCCATTCCTTTACAGTGGACTTGTCAGCAAACATTATGGCTAGAAATCAGAATGTGGAAATTTGCATCAACATACTTTGAAACAAAGATCACACGTTTTATAACTAAAGCACTGTTTTTACTGCATATAAGAAAGGTCTATACAATATCCTATGAATGCATATGTTCAAATGCTTCTGACTTAATGTTTTACCTTCATTGACATTCTCACACTCCTGTGTTCCCATACATTTCACAAGCCGTCGAGCCTTGAAATACTCAAACATTGGTGCTCGTCTTTCATTATCCTCATCAAATATCCACACATTGACACGAGCTCGAGTTATTGCAGTGTATAGATGTTTCAATTCTGAATTCAAGATTTTATGCTGAGTGGGGTAAAACTGCAGAGGTCGAGTTCTGAACTGGGTAAGAACATCTGATGATATATAAAATATAAAAGAAATTATAATTTAAGTAGACATATTTGTGTAAATATTCTTACAAGAGATATGTATATATAACCATATAACTGGGTAAAGAAATTCAACAGCAGTATAATCTTGGTTGGCAAATAGTCTAGGATCGAAGGTCAGAAAGGCAAAAAGCATTGCTTTGCTGATCCGGCAGCATTTGAAGCTTGTATTGTTCCAGGTGTGTTGGTGTTGTCTTTCCTTTGGAGTAAACTAGGCAGGCCGAGAGAGGGATCAAGCTACCTGGGCAACACATGGTCTCTACAATTAATCCAAGGCTTTGTGCTATGGAGAGATATAAAGCCTTTTTCAAAACGCAATGTAACAAACTATTGTCTATCAAGACGGCAAGGTGCCAGTCAGGTTGGCTATACCAGAGCAATACAAAAAGGTAGATTGTGATGGTTTGGCCTTTACTTATGGATGATGATGATGATGATTGATTTAGGAATCGACATCACAGCATTCGGGGCATTCCCATAAGTGCTCCGTCCCCATCCTCAGCAGCCAGCGAAGAGTTCCAACACTAATAGTACCAGTAGCAATCTGATTATAAGTCCGTCTCGCCTTTCCTTTGAGCGTTGAGCGTCGGCCAGATTCCTTCGTCACTCCTCGTTGTCTCATTCTTGCCAGACCATGGTAATCCATTTGCTCCTCCGAGGTGTGCACGTGCTCCCACAAGGCCGCAATCACGTCTGCCTTGTCATGTATCAATACTCCACCAAGTTCTGCAGAGCCAGCCAATCTGTCCGGCTGTTCATTTCCCAGCACACCGGCATGCCCCGGAGAAAAGATCCAGGCGATGCTTGTCACCCGTGACCTCCGAAGCGAAGCAAGCCACTCCGCATGAAGTCTGCCCGTCCTCACCCTCGTCAGCATGCTTTCTGAGTCAGTTACAATCACGATGTGTGTGTGTGTCATATTCTCCATCCAGCGGAGAGCCGCAGTGACTGCCTCCACTTCCATTCTTAAGCTGGATGTTGTGGTATCATATGCCAGGCTCTCCTGCCCCAAACATCGACCATTAGCTTTGGCTATGAAACCCCAGCCACTTCTCTCACCTCTTGACACCGAACCATCTGTGTAGATAATCACATCACTCGAGTGAGCATTGTCCTGAATTAGTTGCTGGATTTCCACTTCCGTGGCCCCTGCTGGCCACTCCCTGCACTCACGGCTTAATGTGATTATAACTCTGCATAAGTCTGACTGCTCCACTGGCACTCTGACCCACTCCTCTCCACGCCTAATGTTCTCCAGGGGGCACACCTGTCTGATCGTATCCTCCGCCTGAGCCATCCATGATTTCCCTCTTATCAGTCGCTGACCCTTAACTGCGTCCAGTGCCTCATGCAGTGGGTGGTCTGTGTCTGCAGCTACTCTGAGGTATGCCTTCGCCTGCATCACCTTGAGCCTACCAGCAACAGTCGGCAGACCAAGGATGTAATGCATACACACTACTTATTTACTTATTTACTTATGGAATGAAGGCTCAATGCAAAAAGGAAGAGAACGGCAATATGCTTGGCAAGAAAAGTAAGGGTCCATCAAAGGAACACATTTATTACCCAGATGTGCAAAGACTTGTTATATATACCATTGTGAAGCTTAAACAGTACACTTTAAAACTACCTCACGGGGTGAAAAATATAAGCACCCAAATATGTGGCTTTCTATCAATATAAAGCTTTCTATTTTTTTTCTTGGGAAAATATTTCTTTAGTATATAAGGTGATATTCTCACTGTGATGGGGGTGAAGCCCAGATTGCTATGACATCAATACTTCAGCTAAAAATAGCGATGACTTTATGCAAGGCCATCATTAATTTTAGTGGTAAAATACGTAGCAATGTTATTACCTTTCGTTATTACAGCATCAAAATCATAATTGATGCCACATTTTCTTATCTTTATCCCCGCCACCTTATATTTCCCAGCAAATTAAGTCAGAAAGGGGTTTAAGTTAAAATCACACCACCCAGAGGTTTTGTGAAATATGAAACTGGCACCAGAGCAAGACCGGTAGCCCTGGTTAAATAGTACCGCTTTCTTCCTTTTCCACTGAGCGCCCGTGAAAGTCAGAAGTGAAGAACTACCAGCTAACGTAATGTGGCCGAGCAAACTGCTTTATGACCCTTTAGAAGCTTAAATTCTATACACAATTGAGAGTGAGTATGAATTAAACTATTATTTTTTTGTAGGTCAGTTGGCCGAATGGATAAGAACGCATGTTCTTAAACATTCGGTGTGCTGATGCTGAGATAAGAGGTTCAACCCCTACACCGGACAGCTGGAATAAAATGTTGACCTATCATCCTTGACTTGGGGACGTAAATTTCAAGTACCTCTGAAGTTGGAGTGGATTCGCCTGGTGGCGAGGTACACTGTTAACAGGGAAAGCTAATCCACACGCAAAATTCAGTCCAGCTACTCTAGAAGTAATGTGTATGGACTAAGCTTGAGTTCAAAGTGAGCGAGGGGAAAAAACCCCCCAAAAAAGACCAAATTATTTTGTTTATATGGTGGAGTATGACGATGTACCATCAGAATTATTTTGTGGTATTGGAAACCTCTGTTTTCTGATAATATGTGTAATTTATGTTGCACATTGATATTCTTAGGCAAGAGAAGAGAAATTGGGGTTTTTGTGCATATGTTTGTACGTATTATGTAGAAAGATATGGAAATATGCTATTTGGCCAAAAGATTGGAAGAGAACTATCTTCATTCCAATACTAAAAAAGGGCAACCTGAAATTATGCACCAACTATAGAACTGTTGCCCTGATCAGTCATGCAAGTAAAATTCTACTAAAAATCATAATGGGAAGACTTCGTAAGAAAATGGAAGAAGAAATGAACGTAGTTCAAGCTGGATTTAGACAAGGAAGAGGAACAAGAGATCACATTCTCAATATGCGCTTAATAATAGAGAAGTGCAGAGAATTTAATGTAAACCTATTTTCATGTTTTGTGGATTATTCAAAGGCATTTGACTGTGTATGTGACGAAACACCATGACAGCACCAGAATTATTATATCATTCTCTAAGTAAAAGAATAATTGTCCACCAGAAAATAATCTGAGTCCCCAACAAAGGAATAAGGAAAAACTAACAGATTGAAAACAAGAGAAAAATACATTTTGACCACGCAAGCCCATCATTTCTGTAATGCTAGGTCTGAGAAAGCTTTGATGTACAGATCAAACATAAAACCCAGACACCACGGCAAGAGTCGGCGGGCGCTATCAATGGTTGAAAACTCACTGTTTTCAGTACAAGGGAAGAGAAAGACGGCAAAGTGTGAAATCTGGGCTGGGGACGATGTTGATACATCGCGGAGCCAGTCAGTTGAGATTGACGTGTTAGTTTACAATCCTGTGGTTGGAATAGGGACAGACACCTAACACCTTAGTTCAACAGGACCTAACGTGTGAACCAGCCACGGCAGAATGGGAGATAAGAGGGTCAGCCAGACCCATCTGAAATAACACATGCGGTAAAAGTCCAGACTTTGGGGAGCCGGGACAACGTCTGTAGTTGCCACCACAAAGGAGCAATTAGGACCAGATGCTTAACACCTCACTGCAATACGCAGCAAAGTAGGAACACATGGCTGACACATTATTGCCAGCAACCAAGGAGGAGGCAATAGCAGAGTGGAATGTAATTATGACGCAACTGCATCACTGCCAAAGCATGTTTCATTGTTTCAGGAATGTGGCGGGGCCTTGGTCAATTTGATTGGCAGAAATAACTACAGTCCATGTGGAAAATAGGTGGAGTTAATGAATATGGGACATATTAATTAGCCAGCGTGGAAACTAGCCAGGAACGGAGAGAATAAAACTATGAGCAGTGACAACAATCCTCAGACGCATTTACAATAGCATTCTTAGGATACCTACTGGAGAAATATTAACATTTCGTTCTGTTGGACTTCTGAAAGAAGTATTACGATGGAATTTCCTAGCTATAACCCAGGTAATACCATTACTCTGATTAGTTTGTCTGCTAGTCTGAAGGCTTGTGTAGATTCCTGTTTCTACATATTCTCCCAAACTTTACACTGCTGGATTTTCTTTGTACTTAATGTTCTAGTTCTAGCTTTACGATTTCACTGAGAACTATCTTCTTTCATTCACTATTTGGTTGTCTGATTTGTAGTATGTGATAATTTGGAGAAATCCATTATCCAAGCTACATGAGCGTGTGGCTTATGCATGTACAGGAAATACATTTAGATTCATCCTGTATGATGTTAAACATTGGGGAGACTGACTACTTAGGAGAAATTCCTGAGAGCTACCAGTCTCTTGATAGCGTCCAATTAACATTGATTATTTGGACCAACACTTTGAGTGCCTACCAAGATTATGGTGAAACCACTTGGTTTGAGGAATGGCACCAGTTCACCTTGTCTGCATGATGTCTGCATGAGGACAGACATGACTTAGGACATTCAATATCCCAGACAGATTCAGGGAAGGCATTTAATGTTCGACAGGACTGTGCGACCAGTCCTTCCGACAAGACAGTATGAATGAATCAGAAAGGGAGAGAGTAAGTGAGGTGAACTTATATGGGAAACACTAAATTACATAAATGTATGTGAATATGTATGTTTTGAGCTATAGATGTTCTAAATAGTTTTATGAATATATACATATATATTTATTTAGAACTGATATATGTTTATGTAACATGCCATCATATATCATCATACCATCATATATTATGACTTGAATGTATGTTTATATGAATGTATAGACATATGTGTTTGAGATGTGTAGACGTAGATACTACCCATCTACGTTCGTTTCATTCCAGATCTCTTAGGAGCAATGGACAGTCAACTCATATCGGGGAATGACTTAGCCAAGTGAAGGGACCAATTTGGACTCCTTCAGTCTGACAGTGAACTGCGTCTCACTGGGGGAAGCATGACCCATGTGACCTCTAAAGTTACGTATACCATAATATATTCATCATCATCATATGATCATCAAGACTAGAAATAATAAACACAGTTGTTGTATTTTAAAACTCAATTTGTCCGTATAATTCTAAATGTTTATAAATGTTTGTGTAGCGTAATCAAGTACACACATTATTATATCATTTAGTGGGGGTTCAAACACATTGTCCAGAAGGGGGAATGTATGTTAGGGAGGTACCTTGCATATGCAGTCATAAGTAACCAGATTACGTTGCATAACTTAACTCCTCCTTTCTCACTTCTGGTGATACCAAGTACAGTCAAATCTATATAGATATATTCTATCTTCAACGAGCCACTTCTTGGCTGTTTTCTTGAGTATCAGGGACGGTGTCTTAAATCAGCATAAAAGACACTAGTTCCAGGTTTTCTCTCTGGGATCTGGGGTGGTAATTAGTCCCATCTGACAGAGGTAAGGATTCTCAAACTGCACCCAGAACTAAACCCCAGTAGGAGAAAACGAATTTGGCTGAGTGGTTGCCCATCTGGGATCTAACCCCAGCCTGTTGGTGACAGTGTACAACATCACAAACTTTGGGAAATCATGAGGAATTGGGAAATCATGAGGAATATGGGCTTTCCACCACATGTAATACAACTCATAAGAGTGCTCTATCTAGACCAACAAGCAGCGGTTAGAATAGATGGCGAGACATCAGATTGGTTTGACATCAAGCAAGGACTCCGTCAGGGATGTGTGCTGTCCCCCTATTTGTTTAACCTGTACTCCGAGAAATGTAAGAGATGATATAAACAGGGAGCTATACGATGCCCTAAATATTGGTGGTCATAACATACCAGAGATTCGGTATGCTGATGATACAGTATTGCTATCCACAACACAGACTGGTATAGAAAATCTAATAGCCTCAACCCAATTGAATAGTGAAAATCACAACTTGTATCTCAAGATTGCAAAAACAAAGATAATGCATACAGATAAAACCACTATGGAGAAAGAAATATATATTAATGAGGAAAAATTGGAGGTGGTGGAAAATTTTGAATATCTTAGGTCATTGACGACTATCAATTGCTCTTCAAAGACTAAAACAACTGAATACATTATGGAATGGGACAGACAGAACTACAAAAATTAGATTTTTAAGAGCATGCATCTTTCCCATTGCAACATACGCCTGTGAGACCTGGACACTTACTAAACAAGCTGAATAGCGCCTAAATGCCTTTGAATATAAATGTTATAGACGAGTTCTAAGAATATCTTGGGTAAAGAAAAGAACAAATGGATCCATACTTCAAGAGCTGAATATTGAAGAAGGTTGTCTATTAAAGACGATAAAACAAAGAAAATTGAAATATTTTGGTCACTTGAAACGTCATGAAAGTTTGGAGAGAACAATAATGGAGGGGTATATGCCTGGAAGGAGAGGAAGAGGAAGGCCAAAGAGAAGATGGGTGCAGGATGTGGCGGATGATCTCCAGATGGGTGTATCGGACGCGGGACATCTTGCTTATGATCGAGAGGTTTTCCGGAAGGTTGTTATGGGAGCGAGGTTCTGCAAAGGACATGCTATTGAATGAATGAATGAATGTATGTGGTGTATAATATTTTGAATAGCAACAAAGACTATTATGATGTACATTCTGTAGATGAAATGATATATATACTTTTTGAAGTGTATGTCTTACTTCAATCATGTGGAAAGTTGGAAAGTAAAGACTGGCGATTGCCTGAGTTAGTAGTAGTAGAAGAAGAAGAAGAAGAGGAAGAAGAAGAAGAAGAAGAAGAAGAAGAAGAAGAAGAAGAAGAAGAAGAAGAAGAAGAAGAAGAAGAAGAAGAAGAAGTAATAGCATGTGGAAAATGATTCCCACTTAAGGCTGTCTCAACCAAGTGCTGTATATTAAAATATAAATATGCCATCATCCAGTGCCGTGCCGAAATGCACAATTTAAAATTTTATAGGAAATAACCATGTGTTTTGGGGTACTGATTTTGGGATGTAAAAAATTTTAAGGGGATATCTGAGATATCCTAAAGGACGAGAAATGTTTGATCTATTCATTACATTTTTAAAGCTTTATTGCAGTTTCACTAATTTCAGTTTTAAAGCAGGACTAATAGTTTGCTTCAACCTCCTGATCTGATTATACTGTATAATTCTTGCTGTTGCCTCTAAATCTTTGGTTGCACTTCACAGTGACCATCTATTGCTATATGTCTCATGCTTGGGGTCTGCTGCAACTTCTTATTTTACCTTTTCTACTATCTTCAGACAATCAAGTTCTTTACTTTCTGACTTTCCACATGGTCAAGCTAATGAAATATGATGAGTTACCACTACCTGTCCTTTGTCTCCCAAGTGAATCCCAGTCTTATCTATCGGGACCATTTCTTTAATTTAGGCAATATCCTTTAATGAGCCACAATTTTTTGAAACTGTTGGCTAACTCTTTATTAGGGTTTTTCTGCCTATCGTTGTTAGAAACTCCTAAATGGCCAGTGACAGTTGTCTGTTTCCTTTACATGTGATATATTTCCATGTAATCTTCGCCCACTTCTACGGCTTTGTGCTAGCATGAAACAAAGCATGCATCTCTTTTAATAGCTCTTTTCATGTGCATATAGCCATACTTCCACTGCATCAATCATGATAACATCATCTTCAAACTTTGTCCAAGTGACTGCAGATGCTGCGGCAGCACACTAAAGCAGAGGTTGACTATGTAGCTGTCTCTCCACTTCCTGAAGCCGTAACTCTCTGAACCCAGAATCCAATGCTCATCATACCAAATGTCCATCTTTCATTTACATCATGCACAGTTAAATATGTTCCTTGCCTCGCTCACGCCCCATTCTTTCTTACACTAATTCACACACAAATACCACTTTAGCTCCCTGGCTTCCCAAGCCTGTAGGATTTTTACTGCGATTCAACCTGTTTTAATTTGTGGGGTAGTCTGTTACTTAAAAAAGAGGATACAGGGACATTATAGTGTGGCTGGCAGGCAGGCGCGCGCGCACACACACACACACACACAGAGAGAGAGAGAGAGAGAGAGAGAGAGAGAGAGAGAGAGAGAGAGAGAGAGAGAGAGAGAGAGAGAGAGAGAGAGAGAGAGAGAGAGAGAGAGAGAGAGAGAGAGAGAGAGAGACTGCATTCATATCCATCATGTATGTAAGCTACAAATAAGACTATCATAATCCATGTTTACCAGCATCAATCTCCACAAGCCCCCTCCTGCATTCTCCCTCCATGTTATCAGATGTCTTCGCAAATTTGATGAGAAAATCTGTTACCACTCTCCATTCTTTTTTTGCCTACAAGAAATAAAACACAAATACTGCACAATAAACTAAAACTGCAAATTCAGCTTCTGTTTTGAATGATATTATTGAACTAAGGATTAAATGTCATAATTCAGGACCTCAAGACAGAGGTTGTGAAAAGTTATTTCAAATCACTTAGAAAGTAACACGTAGCACAAACAGAAAGGAATAGCCAAGCTAATTTGTAGCTAACAATACCACACAGACACAAACTGTCAAACTGTCATTTACTGCCAATATAGTACCTTGCGGTGTATGGCAGAGGGGTCTTTGAGCCTGAGGAATTAAGGCCACCTGGCTAGTGCAGTCGCCGCGAACTGTGCAGGTTAAGACTGTGTCTGTGTGGTATTGTTAGCTACAAATTGGCTTGGCTATTCCTTTCTGTTTGTGCTACGTGTTACTTTCTCAAATTCTTAGTTAATATCTAGCAGTGACAAACATGTAGAAAATATGCAACAGATCCAGTGACACATGTAGAACATCCAACAATAAATATGTTGAAAAGCTGTACAACATCGAGCAGTCAACATGTAGAACATTCAACAAGAAACCTGTAAAATGTGGAAGATCCAACAACAGGCATGTAGTAAAATTGTATAACATCCAGCATATGTAAGAAAGTAGCTGTACTTGATAGGTGGCATTTTAATTAAGCTGTATTCAGCCAAATCACAACACCTGTCACAGATATTTGTGGGAAAAATTCAGTGAACTTCTGGACATTATTTGTGCAGTTAAAAGATCACATTTAAAAGAACAAATTTCTCAATCCATATTCTGCATAGATACTGAACAGGTATAGGGAGATAATGTAAACAGTACCAGTCTATAGCTAGTAATGCTGGTTCTTTTAGCCAAAAAAGCTTTCATTCCTATTCTTATGCTCATCATCATCATGTTTCACCAATCTCACACGATCACCAGAGACGTGGATCAGCTCTGTGTTTTTGTTTCGACCGTGCCATGTGGCCAAGCCATCCAGATTTACTTTTCCGCCTTGTTCTTTTCCGCTTAATCTTACCAGTTGTCACCAAATTCTCTAGTTTATTTCTCCTCATAACGTACCCAAAAGTATGTTGACTGTCTGCATCAAATTTCTGTAATCAGTGTACAGTTTTTGTTTACTTCTTGTAGGACTTGTTCATTGGTTTTTCTGTCCTTAGTCTTCCTTGCATTTTCCTCAGAACCCACATTTCCACTGCCATTAGATGTATTTCAGTCTGTCTGCTCATTGTCCACGTTTTACATCCATGCAAAAGTACAAGTTCTATGTAGTACTTCAACATTCTTTTTCTCATTGCAAGTGACATCTTTTTTGTTGGTCAGTATGTTTTTCATCTTGCAAAAGACTACCTTTGTCATAGTGATTCTTGTTCTAATCTCTTCAAGGGGAAGCTTCTTCCAAGAGGCCTGGGGAGCTACAGGCCAGGAAAAGATACCTGGTCAAATGCAGCCACTTTTGCCTTTGACGTTTATGAGGGGTTCCAGAGTATGCAGGAAACGATGATCTCGAGGATAAGTACAATAGAGTTCGATATGATATTTTGATGACCGCACTGATGGAGAAGGGGGTCAATCCCTGGTTGGTGAACTGGATAGCAGCCATCCTGCACTCTTGTCGGGTTGCTCTCCGTCTGGGTGCATTGACCTGTGACGAAGTGCCATGACAGCACAAGAATTTTTCTATCATTCTCTAAAGAATAAATGCCCACCAGAAAATGATAGAAATGCAGGAGGATTGAAAACAGGAGACAAATACATTTTTACCCCGCACCCCAACCTATCAGCGGTTGAAAACACATTGTTTTCAGTAGTAGGGAAGAGAAAGACGGCAAAGTGAAATCTGGGCTGTGGACGACGTTGATACATGGTGGTGCCACTCAGGGAAAAACCCGTTTGATCTAAAGACGACAATATAATGCAGGCCTAACACCTATTTAAAGTCCAGACTTTGTGGAGCGGGGACAACGTCTGTAGTTGCCACCACAAAGGCGCAATTAGAACCAGATGCTTAACATCTCACCGCAATACGGCGGCAAAGTAGGAACACATGGGTGACACATGTTTGCTAGCAACCCGGAAAGGCTTGTGTTAATAGCAGATTGGAATGTAGTTATGAAGTAACTGCATCGGCGCCAAGGCATGCTTCATTGTTTCAGGCCGTGGCAGGGCATCGGTCAAATTGATTGACAGGTGAAACTACATTCTATGAGGAAGGAGAGGAGGGGTTAAAAAAAATTATGGAATTAAGACGTCCCAGTAACCTATCCAATGTGGAAAATAGGGGGAGTTAATGAATATGGGACATAGTAATTAGCCCACGTGGAAACTAGCCAGGAAAGGACAGAATAAAACTACGAGCAGTGGCAACAATCCTCAGACGCAAACTCACGTATAGCAAAAGGATACCTATTGGAGAAATACTATCATTTCGTTCTGTTTGACTTCTGGGCGAAGTTTCATTATGGAATTTCCAAAGCTATAACCTCAGGTAATACACATTATTACTATGATCCGTTGTCTGCTAGTCTGAGGCCTGTGTAGTTTTCTTGTTTCTACATATTCTCCCAAACTTTACACTGGTGGATTTTCTGTGTTACTCAGTGTTCCACTGTGAACTTTATCTTCTTCTTTCATTCACTACTTGGTTGTCTGATTTGTTGTATGTGATAATTTGGAGAATTCCATTATCCAAGCTACATGAGTGTGTGGCTTATTCAGGTACATGAGATACATTTAGATTCATCCTGTTTGAAGTTAACACAATGGAGACTGACTACTAAGGAAAAATTCCTTAGAGCAACCAGTCTCTTGATAGCATCCAAATTAACATTGATTATTGGGATCAACAATTTGAATGCCTACCAAGATTGGGGTGAAACCACTTGGAGGGAGAAATGTCACTTGTTCACCTTGTCTGCATGATGTCTGCATGACTTAGGACATTCAATATTCCAGACAGATTCAGGGAAGGCATTTTAATGTTTGACAGGGACTTGCGATCAGCCCTTTCCGACAAGACAGAATGAATGAATTAGAAAGGGAGAGAGAAAGTGAGGTGAACTTATAAGGGAAACTTATAAGGGAAACACTCCATTATATATATGGAGGTGAATATGTATGTGTTGAGCTATAGATGTTCTAAATGGTTGTATGAATAAATACATATTTATTTATTTATTTAGAACTGATATGTGTTTATGTAACAGGCCATCATATATCATCATACCATCATATATTATGACTTGAATGTATGTTTATATGAATGTATAGACATATGTGTTTGAGATGTGTAGATGTAGATACTACCCATCTCCGTTCGTTTCATTCCAGATCTCTTAGAAGCAATGGACAGTCAACAACCCATATCAGAGAGTGACTTAGCCTAGTGAAGGGACCAATTTGGACTCCTTCAGTCTGACAGTGAACTGCGTCAGAGGGGGAAGCATAACCTACGTGCTTCTTAGCTTTTCAGCCAGATGAGTTATGTATAATCTCATTATAATCATCATCATATTACCATCAAGAACATAATAATAAACACAGTTGTTGTATTTTAAACTCAGTTGTCCGTATAAATACTAAATGTCTATAAATGTTTGTGTAGCTTAAATAAGTACACACATTATTATATCATTTAGTGGGGGTTCACACACATTGTCCAGAAGTAGGAATTTATGTCAGGGAGGTACCTTGCCTATGCAGCCATAAGTAACCAGATTAATTTGCATATCTTAACTCCTCCTTTCTCACTTCTGGTGATACCAAGAACAGCAAAATCTATATTTTTTTTCTTCAACGAGCCACTTCTTGGCTGTTTCTTGAGTATCCAGGGACGGTGTCTTTAATCAGCATAACAGATATTTGTTCCACGTTTTCTCTCTGGGATCTGGGGTGGTAATTAGTCCCTTCTGACAGAGTTAAGGGATCTCAAACTGCATCCAGAACTATACACCAGTAGAAGAAAATGATTTTGGCTGAGTGGTTGCCCAACCGGGAGCTACGTCAAGCCAATTGATGACATATTGGTCTGCTCATCCACGATAGAATCCGGGAGTAAACCCTAGAAAACTTTAGTTTGCTCGCAAGGAACAATCCTATTTCAAATCTGTCAGTCTGGTATTATTCTGGTTTTGCCAGGGGATAGAACCTAAGTCATTTTCACTTACATTCTTAGCAGCATTAGTTAGTTATCATTTATTTTTAACGTATTAGCTTGCTCGATCGTAGGCAAGATCTTGACATATTAGGACTTCTCGTCCATGATAAAATCAGAGAATAAATTCTAGACTATTGATTTTCATAAACCATTCTTTCATTCTTCACCCATTACCTTTGCTAAGTATTAACTTAGGAATTTGTTTCTAGGGAAGTTTGTAGAATTTAAATAACTTGTTAAAAAGTTAATAACGGATAATATCATATGAGTTAATATACATCATTCACCACTGTAGAATTAATAATCACATTAATTAGTGATGTTAATTAGTTTATTGATGATTTACTTGATGAATTTTTGATTACATGCTTTATCATTTGATTTAATGATGGATAATTTGATAATGCATAATTACTTCAATGTATAACAGACTGCTTTGCATCAACTTTCTCACCCAAACTCATTACTATCATTCTCATAGAAGTGTCGGTTTCTCTTGTCACTATCCTGCTCTAGTATAAATTTTACTAGCTCTGTGTAGGGTAATAATATAATTACTTGCCTGAGCTTAAGTTGAGAAGAGATCATGGATGCATGCACAGATTTCTTAGAGTCCGCTAGAGGATGGGGCATAAGGCTCGGCTTAATAGGAGAGAAGCTAGAACTATTTATTAGAGATGCAATGGAATGGTGGGACCAAGAGGATGAACAGATGATGAAAAGACTTGCAGAATTGGAAGCACAGATGCGTCACGAAGCTAAAGAAGATGAGATGAAGAAGAAGCAAATAGAAATACTGAATGTGGAGGAATCTACCAGCTCGGCCGAGGAAAAGCCAATCACTCAAGATGAAACTCTGATAGAAAGCGGGGAAGCTGACCGTCACAAAGATGAGGCATGCATTCCTTTGCAAATCCCCATGGCTCAGAAAAACAAAAACTTGGGCACAGAAAGGCAGATGCTTCCCACTTCTATTCCTAACAAGAAACGGAATAGTAGAAAATGTACCAAGAGTACAGTAAACAGTCACAAACGTGATAAATGTTTACACCACAATGACAGCGGATTAGCTGGCTTGGCAACCCAGCAAACTCAGGAAATTCCTAAGACTACCCCATGGAGAATAATCCAACAGGAGGAGGAGGACCTGAGGAAAACTATTAAAGAGATCGAAGGCGAGACCTTACCCGACTCTCTTAATCCCTTCAGTTCAGAGAAACTAGGAGTGGAAATGAATTCAACTGAGACCGCAATTTATTTAAAACAGGATTCCATTGTTTTTCTAGGTGTGGCCACACAAGATGAAAGAATTATCAGTATGAATTACTAATCTCAGGTGGGAGATGACATTGAAAATGACACCCCACAACATTCACTTCCATTGGATTTGGCACAAGAAAACCAGACCAGGGAGAGAATACCTCAATTGGACTTGGCACAAGAGAGCCTGGTCATGGAGGAAAAACAAGACACGGAGGAGAATTCTTACGATGTCAGTATCTTGGAGTCTTTCAAAAAGGAAATTCATGATAAAGAAAGCATTAATGTAGGTTATACCATGGACTATGATTCAGGGACGATAAACATGTCTGCTACTAACAAAGAAGAACATACTTCTTTGGACAAGATGAAGGTAATACCTATCATCAGCACAGCTGAAGCTAACAGGGGATCACAGCTGATGGACTCTGCAGCGGTACAAGCCAGGAGCGGTTGGTTTGCTCAACACTCGGGACCTTGGTTACCTTTCACTTCAACCAATGTTGGATGTGGAGAACAGCTGTTTATGTATACTTCTACAAGGAGTGATACAAATTCAGTTCTTGGGGAACCACAGGATTTCTCAAAACTGGACAACTTCTACTAGCCTAATACTTTCAAACACAGATTCAAAATGGAACTCTGTTGGAGACGAACTCACTCAGATAAAGAATTATCGAGGGAAGAAAACTCTTAAACCAGGAGGGAGTAAACTGATGCCCTACCAAGAAAGAGGCATGTACGAGTTGAATGCACATCATAACATTATGATGTTTAGCAAATTTCCTGCCAAAAGGAGGAGATTGAAGGATTTTATTATAATCTTTGGCCGACGGAGGAAAAGAAAATGGAGCAACATTACTGCGACCAATTCTTTTAAGAAAACACTGATGGAACTTCCTCTGCTTATAGGACAAGGGCCAGAAATTGAGTGGACAATAACAGTCTCTCTGCGGCGCAGAAGAATCTTGTTATCATACATTTTGTAATTTCCTGGCTGGGAAAAAGTAAAACCTTCAGAGGACCGGACATTACCGAGCAATAGCAAGGAAGTCCGTCATGAAACCAGGAGCAAAGATTTGCAAGATTTATCCTGGGATTATGGACATGGGATGTCTTTTTGGACTCACCGGACAACCCACTGCCACAAGGAATATTGGGAACCCAGACTTGAAGGCAGTTCTGGAATGGAGAGCACTTAGATACATTCTTGAATGCTGCCGAGGTTCTGTTATAGGCTTCATTGCTGAACCTACTTAAATTGGGGAGCAATGTGACGAAGCGCCATGACAGCACAAGAATTTTTCTATCATTCTCTAAAGAATAAATATCCACCAGAAAATGATAGAAATGCAGGAGGATTGAAAACAGGAGACAAATACATTTTGACCCCGCGCCCCATCATTTCTGTAATGCTAGGTCTGAGAAAGCTTTGATGTCCAGATCAAAGGTAAAGCCCAGACACCACGGCATCAGCCGGGGGCCCTATCAACGGTTGAAAACTCATTGTTTTCAGTAGTAAGGAAGAGAAAGACGGCAAAGTGTGAAATCTGGGCTGTGGACGACACGTTGATACATGGTGGTGCCACTCAGGGAAAAACCCGTTTGATCTAAAGACGACAATATAATGCAGGCCTAACACCTATTTAAAGTCCAGACTTTGTGGAGCCGGGACAATGTCTGTAGTTGCCACCACAAAGGCGCAATTAGAACCAGATGCTTAACATCTCACCACAATACGGCGGCAAAGTAGGAACACATGGGTGACACATGTTTGCTAGCAACCCGGAAAGGCTTGTGTTAATAGCAGATTGGAATGTAGTTATGAAGTAACTGCATCGGCGCCAAGGCATGCTTCATTGTTTCAGGCCGTGGCAGGGCATCGGTCAAATTGATTGACAGGTGAAACTACATTCTATGAGGAAGGAGAGGAGGGGTTAAAAAAAATTATGGAATTAAGACGTCCCAGTAACCTATCCAATGTGGAAAATAGGGGGAGTTAATGAATATGGGACATAGTAATTAGCCCACGTGGAAACTAGCCAGGAAAGGACAGAATAAAACTACGAGCAGTGACAACAATCCTCAGACACAAACTCATGTATAGCAAAAGGATACCTATTGGAGAAATACTATCATTTCGTTCTGTTTAACTTCTGGCGAAGTTTTATTATGGAATTTCCAAAGCTACAACCTCAGGTAATACACATTATTACTATGATCCGTTGTCTGCTAGTCTGAGGCCTGTGAAGTTTTCTTGCTTCTACATATTCTCCCAAACTTTACACTGGTGGATTTTCTGTGTTACTCAGTGTTCCACTGTGAACTTTATCTTCTTCTTTCATTCACTTTCATTCCACATTTTCTCTCTGGGATCTGGGGTGGTAATTAGTCCCTTCTGACAGAGTTAAGGGATCTCAAACTGCATCCAGAACTATACACCAGTAGAAGAAAATGATTTTGGCTGAGTGGTTGCCCAACCGGGAGCTACGTCAAGCCAATTATGACAACGAACGAAAGTCTTTATTTTCAAAGGGTTAAGAATTGGGCACGCAGGCCCGTCTGACATTCTGCCCTTCTTCTTCATTTCCTCTCATAGATTCTTTCATTCAACATCACTTATGAAGCAAATTTTGACAACAAAAGAACAATAGCATTAAAACGCATGAAAAATAATCAATAACAAATGACTTACAAAGGCAGTGTTTAACATGGGCATTATAAATACCTAAGGAGGGTGTAACGTGCCATACATAAGGGAATGTTTTTTGGCTAGTTGTCATTTGAGATAAGTTACCATTATTGTCTTTTTGCGTTATTGTTTATGGGAGCATGTAGTCTGTACTAAGGTAGTGTTCAAACAGGTTGCGAATGTATGTATAATGATTGGTGGTGTCTTTGATTTCTTGTGGAAGATTGTTCCACAACTGAGCGGCAGAGTATGCTAAGCTTGTTTTATATAAGTCTTTCCTAGGTTTAGGGTTTAGGAAGTATATTTAGTCGCTCGCTATGTCTAGCGTTATACTTAAACAATGACCAAAGGTAGCTTGGAGCATTTTGAAATAGGATTTTGTGAATTAGTTTGGCCTTATTAAAAAGTAGGCGCTTGTGGAGTGGCAGTAATCGGTTTGAACGTTTATGTAGGTAAGAACTGTCAGTCTCAGAGCCACATATTTTAACCCCTGGACTGTCACAGGGATCCGCAATCTCACCGGTGCTCTTTAACGTGTATACGAGCAAGATTGCAAACCTAGAAGCACCAGGGGTTGGAAGGATACTAACATTTGCAGATGATATTCTTGCATATAGGCAGGGGAGAGATAGGGAGCAAACAGCCCAGGAGCTACAGGCGACAGTAGACAAAGTGATTGACTGTTGCACTGAAATGAGTGCTGTCATCCACCCGGAAAAGGCATCTGTTTTATGGTGCTCTCTGGACAACAGGAATGTGAGAACTGATGTCCCAAGCCTCATGATAGATGGTAGAAGCGTCAACAGAGAGAATAAACTGAAGTATCTGGAAATCACATTTGACAGGAGCCTGTCCTTCAAGGACCATGTGGAGACGGTTGTGACAAGATCTCAAAATGCACCAGAGACACCCCAGTAGTTTGTATGCGTTACATCCTTGATTTGCCGACAGTTGCTGGTAGGCTCAAGGTGATGCAGGCGAAGGCATACCTCAGAGTAGTTGCTGACACAGATTACCCGTTGCATGAGGCGCTGGATGCAGTTAAGGGTCAGAGACTGATAAGAGGGAAATCATGGATGGCTCAGGTGGAGGATACGATCATACAGGTGTGCATCTTGGAGAACATTAGGCGAGGAGAGGAGTGGGTCAGAGTGGCAGCGGAGCAGTCAGACTTGTGCAGATTTATAATCACATTGAGCCGGGAGTGCAGGGAGTGGCCAGCAGGGGCCACAGAAGTGGAAATCCAGCAACTAATTCAGGATAATGCTCGCCCGGGTGATGTGATTATATACACAGATGGTTCGGTGTTGAGAGGCAGGAGACATGCCTGGGGGTTCTTAGCAAAAGCTAATGGTCGACGTTAGGTGCAGAAGAGCCTGGCATATGATACCACAACATCTAGCTTAAGAATAGAGGTGGAGGCGGTCAGTGCAGCTTTCCGCTGGATGGAGAATATGATACACACACACATCGTCATTGTAACTGACTCAGAAAGCATGCTGAGTAGGGTGAGGACAGGCAAGCTTCGTGCAGAGTGGCTTGCTTCGCTTCGGAAGTCACGGGTGACAAGCATCGTCTGGATCTTTTCTTCGGGGCATGCTGGTGTGCTGGGGAATGAACAGGCAGACAGATTGGCTGGCTCTGCAAAACTTGGTGGAGTATTGATGCAAGATAAGGCAGACGTGGTTGTAGCCTTGTGGGAGCAGGTGTACACCTCGGAGGAGCAAATGGATCACCATGGTCTGGCAAGAATGTGACAGCGAGGGGTGACGAGGGGATCTGGCCGACAATTGATGCTCAGAGGAAAGGTGAAACGGACATAAATCAGATTGCTACAGGTACTATTAGTATTGGAACTCTTTGCTGGCTGGTGGGGGTGGGGATGGAGCGCTTATGAGAATGCCCCGAATGCTGTGATGTCGGTTCCTAAATCAATCAATCAATCAATCAAGGCACCTCCCATCAGATCCCATAGATTGTTCTGAGATAGTTGTACTGATTCACTTGTTTAAGAATTATATATATATATATATATATATATATATATATATATATCTTCTTCTTCTTCTTCAGCATTCCGAGCCATTGAGGTTCTTTGCTGCAAATACAATCCGTCTCCATTCGTCTCTCTGGTGGACCTTATATATATATATATATATATATATATATATATATATATATATATATATATATATATATATATATATATATATATATATAGGCTGTATATATCAGCGAAGCACTAGACATTCTCAAATCCAGCAAGGCACCAGGAAAAGATAGTATTCCACCTGAAATTTTAAAATGTAGCAAAGAAACAATCATCCCAGAATTGCATGCAATATTTCAGCTTCTGCTGGAAAGAAAAATCAGTACCACAGGATATGAAAGACACAAACATCCTTACCCTTTATAAAAACAAAGGCGAAAGAAGTGACTGCAACAAATATCACAGCATTTCTCTACTCAGCATTCAATCAATCAATCATGTGCCATGCCGGAAAGCATGGGCGGTCATGACTCGCCATTTCACTCGATCACCAGAGTCGTGGATCAGCTCAGTGTTCCTGTCTCGTCCATGCCATGTGGCCAAGCCATCCAGGTATTTTCCTCTCGGTCTTCCTCTTGGTCTGTTCCCTTCAATCTTGCCAGTTGTCACTAAGTTCTCCAGTCCATTTCTTCTCATAACATGTCCAAAAATTTTGACTGTCTACGTCTAATTTCTCTAATCAATCTACGATTTTCATTTGTCTCCTGTAGTACTTGGTCATTGGTTTTTCTATCCGTCCATGGTATTCTTTGCATTTTCCTCAGAAACAACATTTCTGCAGCCATCATATGTTTTTCAGCTTGACTGCACATTGTCCAAGTTTCACATCCATACAAAAGAACAGGCTCTATGTATCCCCTCAACACTCTTTTTCTCGTTTCAATTGACATCTTTTTATTGGTCAGAATGTTTTTCATCTTGCTAAAGGCTACTTTCGCAATAGCGATTCTTGTTCTAATCTCTTCAAGGCATCTGCCATCAGATGTTATGACTGTTCCGAGATAATTGAACCGATTCACTTGTTGAAGAATATTCCCATTTACTTGTATATTACATTGTGGTACTTCGTTCTTCCTAGTGACGACCATAACCTGTGTCTTCTTACAATTTAATTCCAACCCCAGCTGCTCACTGTGGACTACAACCGCGTCTACTAATTGTTGCAGATACTGTGCATTGTCTGCAATCAATACTGTATCATCTGCATATCTAATGTTATTTATGTTTCGTCCTCCAATGCTGATTCCATTTATGTCTTCTACATTTCTGAAAATATTTTCACTGTATAGGGAAAAAAGATCTGGAGACATTACACATCCCTGCCTAACACCTCTCTTAATAGGTTGATATTGTCCTAGTTCATTATCAATCCTTATGGCAGCTTGTTGTTTCCAATATATGTTTTTTATAAGTCTAATGTCTTTCCCATCAATTTGTAGATCTGCAAGCATATCCACAATGTTGACATGTCTAACTCTATCAAAAGCCTTTGTGTAGTCAATAAAGCAAAGATGTATATCTTTGTTTACTTCTATAGCACGTTCTTCTTCTTCTTCTTCGTTCATCCAGAGTTTTTTTTCAGACGTGATTGCGTTGTGCCTGTTTACAGCAGAGCTGCGTTCTTGCGCCGTTAGGCCGACACATCCGACTTCTGCGGGCATTTGTTGACCGGGTTAACCTTCCCGGCTATAGCACGTTCAATAACTGTTTGCAGCATATACACAGCATATACACATATACTCAGCATTACAGGCAAGATTTTTGCTTGAGTAATCCTTAAAAGGCTACACATTCTTGCTGAAAGAATCTACCCCGAATAACAGTGCGGATTTGGACCCAACAGGTCCACCATCGATATGATTTTCTCACTCCGGTAGCTCCAAGAGAAGTGCAGAGAACAGAGGAAGCCATTATATACTGCCTTCATCGACCTCACAAAGGCATTTGACCACACAAGCAGAAATGGCCTTTTTAATGTCCTTGAAAAGATAGGATGTCCACCCACCCTTCTTAGTTTCGTGAAATGATTTCACGAAAACATGCAGGAGACCATTTTATTTGACGGCTCAACATCCCAGTCATTCAGCATCAGCAGTGGAGTAAAGCAGGGCTGCGTGCTTGCTCCTACACTTTCTGGTATCTTCTTCGCAGTTCTCTTAAGGCAGACATTTGGGACTGCCACTGAAGACATATACTTCCATACAAGATGTGATGGCAAACTTTTTAACCCATCAAGACTCAAAGCAAAGACCAAAATAAGATCAAGATGCATAAGAGATGAATCTTGAGAGAAGACTTTTTGCAGATGATGCAGCACTGACTACTCATACAGCAGAAGATCTCCAACAGCTCATAGATCGTTTTGCAGCCGCCTGCAAAGACTTTGGGCTCACCATCAGCCTAAATAAAACACAGGTGATGGAACAAGATGCTGATGCGCCTCCGTCAATCAAAATTTCTAATTATGAATTGAAGGTCTTCCACGAGTTTGTGTATTTGGGGTCGACAATATCAGATAATCTTTCATTAGAGACAGAAATCGACAGACGCATTGGAAAGGCAGCCACATTTTCCAGGCTAACTAAAAGAGTTTGGGAGAATAATAGACTAACAGAGCGTACAAAAGTTCAAGTATATAAAGCTTGTGCTGTTAGCTCACTACTCTATGGGTCTGAATCCTGGACCCTGTACTCAAGTCAGGAAAGAAAGTTGAATTCCTTCCATATGAGATGTCTGAGACATACCCTGGGCATATCATGGAAAGACCACGTAACAAACAAACATGTGCTTGAAAGAACAAATATTACCACAGTGCACTCCCTCCTCAAGCAGAGTGGCTGGGCCACATATCTCCAATGGAGGATGAACGTATTCCCAAAGATCTATACGGAGAACTAGCCACAGGAAAGAGGCCAACCAGAAGACCCTAATTGCGATATAGGGATGTGTGTAAACAAGATATGAAAACCCTTGGCATAGATCCAGACACGTGGGAAAGAGTTGCAACAGACAGATGTTCCTGGAGAAGAGATGTACGAAACAGACTGGTGCTCTTTGAGTGCAATCTGATCCAACAAACTGAGGATAGGCGGCACAAGATAGGTGAAATTGTCCACAACACTTAGTCTATGACGATTCACTTTGATATTCGGCACGGTGTGATTAATCCCTGGAGCTGGCTGGTATATAACTGCAGTCTTCTCCACGTTGATACTGAACCCAAGGTTATGAGCTCAAAATTGGCACAGGCATATGAGAAAGCTGAAACATTGTGTTGCATGTCTGCCTGCCTCTGAGTTGGCATATAGAGTGCAATCATCAGCAAACAGGAGCTCTCTGACGGTGTCGCTGTTAGTTTTGGTTTTAGCTTTCAGCCTTCTAAGATTGAACAACTTTCCATCCATGCGGTAGATGATGTCAACAGTGTTGGCGGTTTCCTTTACATTTGTAAAGGTAGACTATTGACGCGTCCTTGAAATCTTGTGGCATGGCATCATTCACCCATATGTTTGTAAAGATTTGATGAAGCTGCTCTATTAGGACCAGCCCACCTGCCTTGTATATCTCTGCTGGGATGGAGTCAGGATCAGACGCCTTACAGCTGGTAAGTTGCTGAATGGCTTTGTTTACTCTCACTATAGTTGGCAGGTCATCAAGAATATCATTAGTGGGAACTTGAGGAAGGCAGTTGATGGTTTCATCATCGAAGAAGGAGGTTGCGTTTAAGATGTTGCTGAAATGCTCTGCCCAGCGTTGAAGGATTTTTCTTATCTGTGACCAATGTTCACCCATCAGCAATGAGGAGGGGAATTATGCCTGGTGATGGCCATGCATGTAGGTTACCAACTAATAGTATACCACAACAAGCAATGATGTACAGACCAGAGGGAAGCAGAGGAAGAGGCCGACCACGTAAATGATGGATGCAGGGAATAACAGAGTCCATGGGAATATCGATACATGAAGCCTATAAGCGGGCACTCTCCAGCTGTTTATACTTCACTTCGACACCGCAAGGTACAAGAGGAACATGATGAGATGAGATGAGGTGTAGAACCATAGACCGCTTTCAGTAAGTCGTAGAAGTTTTTCATATCATGTCTGTCAGCAAAGCCTTGAATTTCATCAGCTGTGTTGCTCAGTCAGGAGTCCCGCATGTGCTGAAGTTTCTGCTGCACTACTCTCTGTAAGTTATTTAAGGCATATATTTTTTTATGTTGACTTTGGGTCATTCAAATATGCCTTGAGGAGATGTTTCTCGGCCAGCAATGGGTTGATGTCTTTGGAATTTTCATCAAACCAGTCTTTATGCTTTCGGGGGGGCTGGACCCAGGATTTCCATAGCAGTGTTGTAAATTATGTCCTTTAGGGCTCTCCACTCTGTTTCCGAATCCTGTTTAGCTGCAGCATTTGGCTTGAGGAGGTCTTCTAGCATATTTTCAAACGACAGCTGCATTTTTTGCTGCTTATGCAGGTGATATTTAGTTGTTGTTTTTCGCACTTTTACCCCTTGAGGACGCCATGGTGGTTTGATGTGTACGTTTATTCTTGAGACAATGAGATGATGATCTGTCGAATATTCGGCACCACACATGGACTTTGTCACCTGAACGTCTTGTCTGTCACTCCCCCTGATGATGACATAGTCAATGAGTTGCCAGTGATTCGAGCGAGGGTGCATCCACAATGTCCTATTTCTCATGGGAAGATGGAAAATTGTGTTGGTGATCAGGAGATCATGTTAGACACATGTCTGAAGAAGGAGGCGTTCATTGCTGTCACAATTTCCGACTCGTGCTTTCCAATAATGCCACTCCAAGAGGTGGTGTCCGTGCCTACTCTGGAATTGAAGTCCCCAAGGAGTATATGTTTGCCTCCTTTGGGGACAGATGTTAATACGTTGTGCAGGTCCACATAGAACTTGTTCTTGACATTATCTTCATTGGTCATGGTTTGTGCGTAGACACTCACGATGGTTGCATGCTTCCTTCCGTTAATCAGGGGAAACTTCATGGTATCCTGTCATTTATAGCCTTCGAAAATTCAGCTAGTTTGCCAACCAGGGCTGACTTAATGGCAAATCCCACACCAGACTGGCATCTTTCCTCGCTTTTCCTTCCACTCCAGAAGAATGTGTAGCTAGCACCTACTTTACAGATTTGTCCTTCTTCTGCAAGTAGTGTCTTGCTCAAGGCTGCAATGTCGATGTTGTACCTGCCCAACTCTCTCCCAATCTGTGCTTTCCGTCTCTCTGGGCCCGACGCGCTGTCTCTATCATACATTCCATGTTGCGATTGCTATGCTTTTTTGCTTTACGTGTTTTTACTTTGTTTGTATGTCGACCGCAATATATGGTACCCACCAACCGCGGCTAGCTGGTAAGGTAATGATGGAGCAGACAATGTTTAGGGCACCTTTTCTAGCCCCTTCCTCATACTATGGAGGTGAGCAATGCTTTCCTATAAAGGGCTGCTCAGTCACTCAGGGGGGCTGCCGAATCCCACTGCTGCTCCGGTCAGTAGAAGACGACCATATGGCCTGAGCCACCTGTGTGTAGGTCTGCGACTACGACTACCAGCGTACCCACGCCTGCAGCTTCGCCACTCGACCATCGCCACAGGGCTTGAAGGTGATGGATGAAGAATGACTTGTGCGATGAATTGGATTAAAGTGAGGAAGAGTTGCTCAATTCGTCGACCTCACTCTCTCGCATTAGTCCATCTGACTCCAGTGGCAAGATAAGTCAAGACAACTGGAGACGAATACAGGTGCAGTGGATGACCAGGGCGCTCTACGTGCCTTGCCGTGCTCATTATATTCCACAACACTTTGCAGGTAAATGCCGTCTTGCCCGTTGCATCATCAATGATTTCTTCCGCGCAGTCTGCTCATAATAAAAAAAATAAAGAAATAGACTCTCAAACATAGACATAATAACACTGACAACAAATTTCACTCACATGCGAGTCCTTGAAGAAATTGTATATAAGAACATCATCAAACTCCAAACCCTTTGATTCAAAAATAGTCAAAACAATTCCACTTCCTAATTCCTCAGGAAGTTGAGCTTTAGCTCCTTCATTGACAACTAAGATAGCTTGATGTGCCCCAAATTCAATGTGTGAGGTCTTCCTTCTGCTTCCAGTCAATAGTAGAGCAAGATCACCTAATTAAATAAATATACAGAATAATTAAATTGATAACCATACAGACAAATATAGTACCAAATCAATTTTTAAAATTCAGTAAAATAAAGTAAAGTAACATTACGTATGTGCGCGCATACATACGTGTGTATATATACAATCCAGACTACACCTACTAGTGGTAGAGGATGGGAAACACACCACAGTGTAGCAAACGCAGCCCTGGGGACCAAGTATCCACTGGGATAAGTAGACAACTCTGTAGATGAGCAGAGCAGGGCACTCATTTGTCCTGACAGTTGGAAATAGCTATCAAAGACAGAGGTAAAAGACCTCCAAGTAGATGTGGCAGGCAAAGGGAAACCACCACATTATCTTCCCAAGTTGTCATGAATATCCACAGTTTAGAGTCAGTGAACAACATTAATGGCTGTCTTAGGACACCCTTGTCTGGTAGGAACCATCATCAGCCACAGGTGACACCAGACCATCATCACGATACTGAGAGCAAAACCAAAACTAAAATAAATTTAAAGTAGGAACATGGAATTTAGAACACTAAATGAGTTAGGAAAGTTGAACAATGTTATACAAGAAATGGAATATATGAAAATGAATATCCTAGGAATAAGTGAGATGAGGTGGAAGGGATCTGGTAGAATTATGAATAACAAACACACAATTTATTCTGGAGGGAAGACTCACGAAAAAGGAGTAGAACTATTATTATTTTTTTTTTTCGTTCACTTGCTTTGAACTCAGTTGTAGTCCATACACACTATTTCTAGTAGTGCTGGACTGAATTTTGTGTGTGGATTAGCTTTCTCTGTTAACAGTGTCCTCCCTCGTCATCAGGCGAGCCCACTTCGACTTCAGAGGTACTTGTAATTTACATCCTCAAGTCAAGGACGATAGGTCAACATTTTAGTCCAATTGTCCGGTGTAGGGGTTGAACCAGATGTATAAGAACATGCATTCTTATCCATTTATCCATGCTGACCTATGGACTATTATTTGATAATAAAAAAAGGTAAATAATTAATGGTTACTGGTGCATTTCAGATAGAGTTATCATGGTCAAAATTAAAAGCAAACCAATAAATATAAAAATTATAGAAGTATATGCATCAGCAAGAAGCAGTAGTGATGAAGACATACAACAGTTTTATGATGAAGTAAAAATGGTGAATGAAACAGGAGAGAAACTAATAGAATGGGTAAACATAAATGATATGATAATTGGAAACACCTGTTTTAAACATAATAAAAGACTACTTCACGCCATGAAAAAGCCCTGATAAGAAAATACTCAACCAAATTGACTACGTACTTATTAATAAAAGAGTTAGAAATGTATTAATAAGTGTTAAGACAATGCCTGGTTCTGCCGGTAATAGTAATTATGTACTTTTTTTTTTTTGCATATCCTTTACTGGACATCGCTGTCAACAGCAGCATCTTTCAGCTGTCTGTTGATTTCTTGATTGTTTGTTGATACAGAGTGACTGAAAAATAGGTACAATGCAATAGCTAAAATATAGAGTATAAATTAACAATGGGAAATGTTAAGGGACTCCATTCATCAAACAAACAAAGAAATATTACCAGAGAGATGCCAACAAGCTAAAAAGAAATAAAAATGGATGACTGAAGAAATCTTAAAGTTGATGGACAAAAGAAAACAAAGTAAAAATTACAAAAAAGAATATGCTAAGATAAATAAAGAAATAAGAGATAAATGTGTGAAGGCAAAGGAAAGTTGGTTAAATGAGCAGTGTAAAAAAAAATTTTATTAAATTCCATTAAAGATACAAAAAATATGCACAGACAAATCAGTGATCTCACAGGAAGAAACATAAGAGTAAACACAGGGTGTTTAAAATAAAGAAAGAAAGAAAACCGTAAAGATACTATTGGAGGAAGGTGCTATAATAAAGAGGTGGAATGAGTATATAAGAGTATATATGATGGGGTAAGAGAAGAATTAATAGAAGAAATTAACTTAAAAGGTCCTCCCATTCTAAAAGAAGTCGCTGAAGCAATCAAAAAGAAAAACAGCCGGACCAGATGGAATCACAATAGAAGAATTAGAAATACTGGGAGAATTTGGAGTAGAAATATTAACCAAAATGTTGAATGATATTTACAACGGTGAATATTTACCAAATTATATGCTGAAATTTGTATTTATAGCTATACCAAAAAGACCAGACACAACTGAATATGAAGATTTTCGTACAACCTCATAAACCATGTCACTAAGCTTCTACTCAGAATTATAATGGATAGAACAAGACAGAACATTAAAATGGAAATTGGTGAAGAACAGTATGAATGTGTGGTAGGAAAAGGTACAAACAATGCAATATACATATTAAGAACACTAATGGAAAGATCAATAGAGACACAGAAAACTATATATTTGTGCCTCATAGATTATACTGAGGCATTTTATAAAGTTAAACATGATGAGCTGATTAAAATGTTAGAAGATATCAACATTGATGGGACAGATCTCAGAATAATAAAGAATATTTACTTGAATCAGGTAGAGGCAATTAAAATGGGAAATAAAGAGGGCAATTATGAACAAACACAGGGATGTGTTTTGTCATCTGATCTCTTCTCTCTCTCTATAGTGAAGTAATAATGAGGGAGATCAAAGAGAATCCAGGAATTTTAATCGAAGGTTATAATATAAACAGTCTATGCTAAGCAAATGACACAGTACTGATGGCAGACAATGCAAAAGATCTGCAACAATTGTTGGACATTGTAGTAACAGAGAGTGCAATGAAAGGACTCTCCTTGAATATCAAGAAAACAGTAACAATGGTGGTATCAATGAAAAACGAACACCAAAATGTGAAATGGAAATAAAAGGGAACATTCTTAAGTAGGTGGATAATTTTAAATACCTAGGGAAATTATAACATCAGATGGAAGATGCACAACAGAGATTAAACCTTTACAGGGCAGAGCGGCCGAAAGCGTCTTTACTCGGGAATGGGCAAAATGTCCCAAAGGGTCCGTGACTACTAGGTGTTGTAAAAACGCGATCTCTGGGCTTTTCGAGACTTCCGATTGTTTACGTCCAGTGTTATCGATAAGTAGTTAACATGTGCGCCATTTTCAAGCATGTGCAAGCGATTTTTATAGTTTTCAGGGTTTTTATGCTTTATTTTTCAAAATGGATTTTGTCAATTCTTCAAGTGATAGCGGAGATTTTGCTGGGTTCAATTTAAGTGACACTGAAGTGCATGAAGTTGACTGTGAATCAGAGCTAGATATTTATCAGTGATATCAGCTTAAGAAGTGTACACATTTTAGATCTCTCAGAGACTTTTAAAATGATTGCCGAGTATGCTTAAAAAAAAGATTAAAAATCTAAATCTGACTGACAACCGGAAAAATGTTGCTTATTCAGAGTTACAAAAAGTAAAATCCTGTGCCCTGTAAAGAGTTAAGAACAGAAAAGGGCAAGCAAAAGCTGCATTTAGGAAAATGAAAGGTATCTTTGCAATAAGTCACTATCATTGAATGTAAGAAAGAGAGTGCTGAAATGCTATATGGAACATGTTTTGCTGTATGGCAATGAATCTTGAAGTGTAAATGAACAAATTACGAAGAATTTGGAAACAACAGAGATGTGGTTCCTGAGATGAATTTTGTGAATTCCTTGGACTGACAGAGTTAACTAACAATAATTGCCTGAAAGAGGCTAACAAAACTAGAACATTATATTCAACAATAAGAATGAGACAAACAGCTTTCTTTGGTCAAGTGATGAGAAGAGAGGCATTGGAGAACATCATGACGACTGGAAAGACAAAGGGAAAGAGAGGCAGAGGCAGACAAAGAGACATTATGCTGGATGGACTGAGACGCTGAAATGGAGAAATATCATCAGAAGAGTTGATCCAGAACACCAAAGACCGAGATGTGTGGAGAGACATGAACGCCTATGCCAGCTAGCTGGCAAGGTACATTGATGAAGATATATATATATTCTTTTATAATCTGCACATATATATTTTAATAAAACTAAGTGGATGATCTACGGATGTGTCGTGTGCTGTCACCTTATTTGTACAACTCATCATAATCACCATGTGCCTTGCTCATTGGCTTGGGTATTCAAGGCTTGCAACTAACATCTCAACTTATATAGAGTGAAATAATAATGAACTCCATAGTTGAGTTGAACTGAGTGAAGAACCGACATCACTGCACTCAGGACATTCCCATATGTGCTCAGTCCCCTCGTTCAATAGCCAGTGAAGAGTCATACTACTAATCGTTCCCACCGCTATCTGATTAAAAGTTCTCCTGGTCTTCCCTCTCAGTTTTGAGATTCTTCCAGAACCCCTGCCGATCCCCCGCAATCTCATTCTTTCCGCATATGGGTTCTCAATCTGTTCCTCCGCCTTCTCCACCTGGTCCCACAAGTGCACTATGAACTCCATAGAAGAGATATCAGCTTGGTTGGCATAAAGCAAACAATATGAGATATACCGATGCCAATTTTGAATACAGACAGTGAAAGGCAATTGCAAGAAATATTGGATATAACCAAAGCAAAATATCAAGTTAAAGGTCTGAGTTTCAATAGCAGAAAAAAAAGGAAGTAATGTTAATCACAAAGAAAAGAGTCCCCTGGAAGTGTGCAAGAGGAATTGTGCAAGAGGAAGTGTGCAAAAAAGATCATGCTAAAGTTAGGTGGACAACATCAAGATTTGGACTGGAAGAAGCTGATCTGAATGCATTATGAAAATGCAGGACAGACCGTTATGGAGACTCCTTAAAGCGACCTTTAATGTGGAAATAGCACTTGATGATGATGATGACTTACACAAATGGTATCAAAACCACAAGGGCTTTATAGAGTTCACATCTGTGCCAGTCTGTAGCAACTTTTCTTATTCTACCTCTCTTACAGGTGCTGTGTCTTGTCTTCCTCTCATCTAATATTTTCCAACATAAGGTTAATTTCTCCATGTCATCTCTTCTGATATGTAACAAAATTGCATTTGACTTTTCCTCATGGTTTTGATGAATGATGCAGCTCTCAAAAGCTCATTGTTGTCTTCTTGTCTCATGATATTCTCAATAGAATGAGACATGACAAATTATACATGTTAATTTTCCTTGTTCAGAACGCCACTGGTGGCTATATGTGGAGAATATAACAAATACAAACAATCCATACATTTTATGATAAATGGTACTTGCCTGGACTACTGGATTCAATTATAATTGGCTTGGGGCCTGCAAACATGCCCTGATCTTTCTCAAGAGAATCAAATGAGTCTGGAAATAGTTCTATGAGAATATCCAGAACTGCTGATGCCAAAGAAAGAATCCCTGTATGTGAGCGATAATTATGAGTGAGCTGGTGAACTTTCTCAGGCACCTGTAGAATGCAATAAATAAATAAATAAACAAAAAAAAAAAAAAAACAATTGCATACACACATTCAGACACACATACACTCACTTCAAGTGGACAAATGATATCAAAACAAATGTTAAATGATATCAAAACTACATTTTTGACATCTATTGATAATAGGGAGGGACTAAAAATGAAAACCTGAAATGTCCTGATATTATCACATGCCATTAATGATTCAAAAGTCAGCTGTAATGAGTCTCTAATTCAACAACCTCTGTCCTGTGTCTTCAGAATGGCCTCAGACAGACTTCTTCCGGTCCATATATATTCCTAAGTACTTTAATTGTCTGACCTAAATCTCATTCCATGGATTCCTCAGATCCAATGTTTTAAATACTTCATTTGTCTTATAGAGGAGCAGCTGGCCGAGTGGCTAGAATGCCGGATTCTCCTTCAGGAGACCCAGGTTTGAATCCTCAGTAAGGTGTGGAGTTTTTTTCTGTTGGTAGCAAAAATAAAACTCTAGCCTGCACAGTTTGCGGTGACTGCATTAGCCTCAGGCTCAAGACCCCCTGCCATACACCGCAAGGTACTATATTGGCAGAAATGACAGTTTTGAAAGTTTTTTGACATTTGTTTATATCAATCAATCAATCATGTGCCATGCCGGAAAGCGTGGGCGGTCATGATTCGCCATTTCACTCGATCACCAGTGTTGTGGATCAGCTCAGTGTTCCTGTCTCGTCCATGCCATGTGGCCAAGCCATCCAGGTATTTTCCTCTCGGTCTTCCTCTTGGTCTGTTCCCTTCGATCTTACCAGCTGTCACTAAGTTCTCCAGTCCATTTCTTCTCATAACATGTCCAAAAAATTTTGACTGTCTACGTCTAATTTCTCTAATCAATCTACGATTTTCATTTGTCTCTTGTAGTACTTGGTCATTGGTTTTTCTATCTGTCCATGGTATTCTTTGCATTTTCCTCAGAAACCACATTTCTGCAGCCATCAGATGTTTTTCAGCTTGACTGCACATTGTCCAAGTTTCACATCCATACAAAAGAACAGGCTCTATGTATCCCCTCAACACTCTTTTTCTCGTTTCAATTGACATCATTTTATTGGTCAGAATGTTTTTCATCTTGCTAAAGGCTACTTTCGCAATGGCGATTCTTGTTCTAATCTCTTCAAGGCATCTGCCATCAGATGTTATGACTGTTCCGAGATAATTGAACCGATTCACTTGTTGAAGAATATTCCCATTTACTTGTATATTACATTGTGGTGCTTCGTGCTTCCTAGTGACGACCATAACCTGTGTCTTCCTACAATTTAATTCCAACCCCAGCTGCTCACTGTGTACAACCACAGCGTCTACTAATTGTTGCAGATCCTGTGCATTGTCTGCAATCAATACTGTATCATCTGCATATCTAATGTTATTTATGTTTCGTCCTCCAATGCTGATTCCATTTAGGTCTTCTACATTTCTGAAAATATTTTCACTGTATAGGGAAAAAAGATCTGGAGACATTACACATCCCTGCCTAACACCTCTCTTAATAGGTTGATATTGTCCTACTTCATTATCAATCCTTATGGCAGCTTGTTGTTTCCAATATATGTTTTTTATAAGTCTAATGTCTTTCCCATCAATTTGTAGATCTGCAAGCATA
Source organism: Cepaea hortensis (assembly GCA_963921405.1). Classification (NCBI taxonomy): domain Eukaryota; kingdom Metazoa; phylum Mollusca; class Gastropoda; order Stylommatophora; family Helicidae; genus Cepaea; species Cepaea hortensis. Next base: position 61,372,085 of record OY992895.1, on the reverse strand, counting down.
TCCACAATGTTGACATGTCTAACTCTATCAAAAGCCTTTGTGTAGTCAATAAAGCAAAGATGTATATCCTTGTTTACTTCTAAAGCACGTTCAATAACTGTTCGCAGCATATACACAGCATTTACTGTACCCTTTCCTTCTACAAACCCACATTGTTCTTCCCCTATTTCAGGTTGTATTTTCTTCCTCACTCTTTGCATGATAATTCGTAACAAAATCTTTGTGATGTGACTCATTATACTAATTGTTCTATGTTGATCACATTCTAAGGTTCCTGATTTCTTTGGGATAGCAATAAATACAGAATTACATAATTCAGAAGGTATATCTCCAGTATCATATAATGTGTTCAGCAGTCTAGTGACTTGCTCTAGTCCAAATTCTTCTAAAGCTTTAATCATTTCTGTTGTGATGTTATCTGCACCGGGGGCCTTGCCAGCTTTCATATGCTTAAGAACATTTTGAACCTCCATCTTTAAAATTTCTGGTCCTTCATTATTAAATCTAATAGCATACTGTTCCTCTCTGTTATCATTATACAGGTCTTTCACATAATCTGTCCATACATGTAGAATCTGATCTTTTTCTATTATGATTTTGCCATCTTTAGTTTTTAGACAGCCTGTTGATGTACTTGTTCTTTTATTAGTAAGTTCCTGAATTCTCTTGTGCACTAATTTGGTATTTTGACTGTTGTGTTGTTTTTCAATTTCTAAGCACTTTTCCTCAAGCCATGATTCTTTTGCCTTCCTACATAATACTCTGACTTGTCTGTGAATTTCTTCATATTTGGCAGGATTATTTTTGTTGAGTCTTCTTGTTTCCATTAAGTGTAAAATGTCCTCAGTCATCCACTTCTTACGACCCACCTTCTTTAATTTTGGAATAGTTGTTTCTGCAGCCACATTGATTGAATTCTTTAACATTTCCCATTGATCATCCACATCCTGGAATAGGATCTCTAGATCAGACAATATTTCAAATCTGTTCTGTACTTCTATGTTGAATTTGTTTTGTATTTCCTTGTCATTACTCAATGTACACAAGTCATATTTAGTGTTTCCTGTTATATACTTGACTTTCTTCAACTTTATCCTCAATGTTCCTGTGAGTAATCTGTGGTCACTATAACAATCAGCACTGGGAACTGTTTTTGCTACTTTTAGCGCGTTTCTAAATCTTCTGCTAATGAGAATGTAGTCAATCTGGTTTCTAATCCTGCTATCAGGACTCCTCCAGGTCCATAATCTTCTAGGGTGTTGCTTGAACCAGGTATTTCCTACAATCATTTCCTGTTCTTTTGCCCACTCTACTAGTCTGTATCCTCTTTCATTTCTCTCTCCTAAACCATAGTTTCCTACTGTGTATCTATCCCCTTGGTTTCCTACTTTTGCATTGAAGTCCCCTATTATGATGTTTATTTCTGAATTTTTACATTTCTTTAAAGCAGACTCTATGTCATTATAAAATACCTCTACACTATCTTCACTGGACTCTCCTGTTGGGGCATATATCTGAATAACATTTATGTTAAAAGGTCTGCCACTCAATTTAACTAGAAGAACTCTGTCCGACACGGCCCAATATCCCTGAACAGACGTTGATGTTTTCCGGTCCAAAATTATTGCCACTCCCCTATGTCGATCTTCACCTCCAGAATAAATAATCTTAAAATCTTTATGTATCTTGATGCCTGCTCCTGTCCATCTCGTTTCACACATACCTAATATATTAATTTTTTCTCTTTGAATTTCTTGTGTTATGTTCTCTAATGTTCCGTCGTTGTTTATATGCCTACCATAATATTCCTCTTTTTCATCTAACCAAATTTTGAAAGCTTCAGTGCTGCCCTGACATAGCTTATTTACTATCAATGTTTTCTGCATCATAAAATAATAAAAAGTATATGTAACACTTGAGAACACTTAATTTTAATTCACAGCATTATTGTTTAGATGTGAGAAGTCTATATCATATTATTCAATGTTATTTAGTATTATTCAATGTTACCTCTGCAATTTTCTTTCTTTTTTCTGTCTCACATCTGCCATCATTTGTTATTAATTCCTCTAAGCAAGAGAAACTATTAAGTTACTCAAGTGTCTTTCTGTGCATTCTAATGTTCAAAACTTGCTTTGTACTTTCTTTGTTTATGAATATAGTTTATTGCTTTCATAATATTTATGTCTAAGCCAAATTTACTACTTTTTTGTACTTGATTTACTATTTCTTGAAGAATATGCTCTCTTTTAGACAACTAAACCGTATCATCAGCACATATTGTTTAATGATTTTCAATCAGAGAGAGAGAGAGAGAGAGAGAGAGAGAGAGAGAGAGAGAGAGAGAGAGAGAGAGAGAGAGAGAGAGAGAGAGAGAGAGAGAGAGAGAGAGAGAGAGAGAGAGAGAGAGAGAGAGAGAGAGAGAGAGAGAGAGAGAGAGAGAGAGAGAGAGAGAGAGAGAGAGAGAAATGCTGAGTACTTAGTGCATGTTCTATCAAGAAGAACTGTGAATGTTCTGTGTCAATCAACTTATCCAGTCTTTGAGATAAACTGGTGGCAACTAACAAATTTGTAATAATTTCAATAGCACAACATTCATGCTTTTGATCCTCGACATATTTATTATACATTGATTCATTTGCATTTCATTTGCATAATACATTTTGTTTATTCTGGAAGTCTTGAAACTTTAAAATTCTTAATTTAGCCATAAACAATGGTGCCAAAATATTCCTTACAAGGAAGTAGCAGCTATGAGGTTATTTTCAGCACTGAAGTTAACATTGGTAGTTTGCTGAAGAATGCTAATTTCCAATGAGTAATAAAAAACTTTCCACCATGATTATAATGACAATTTTTGCTTTACTAATAAAATGAATCTGCTTTTAAAATATATGCATGAAAAAACGACTAAAATTGGAAAGGTGTCAGCAACTTGCTTGCTACAGGTCTTTAGGACTCCCCTACTTTTGCACCGCACGAAATAACAACTCGTGACATTTGCAAAAGGAATGCAATTTATTTAGAGCTGGCAATTTACAAGCTCTGCGAGCGGTATGCTTCATTGATATTAAACAACATGAATGCAATGAAGTGGTGAGAAATGATGCTAGTAATCACAATCTAATTCTACAGCCTATTATTTAACTATTGCCTAGAAACTTATAGCATTTGTCAAGAACACGTCTACTCTCTAATCGTCTCCAGTCGGGTCTGTCCACACGCTACACATTGCGTGGTCAAGCACGGACGCTGTACCCTCCGTGCATTAGTGGGTCTTGCGTGCATGGAGTCCCAAGCACGCTGGCTCGTGAACTTGAGTAACCCGGCACTCCACAGTTACTCGCAAGGCCAAGCTTCCCAATGGCTTGGGAAACCCTCGCTCACTTGTACTTCTTGCCCTCTTGGTTGACACAAATGTGTCCCCTTGTGCAGCTATTTATAGCGCTGGTGTCTCTCCTGTCTGGTGTCTCCCTACTAGACTTGTGTTAACTCTTATTAACTCTCTAACTCCTTATTGGAGATTCTGACAAAAGGATTCACATAAAAAGAATTGCTATAATGTAATTTCTGAATTGTAATCGGCTTTCTATGCAAAGCAAATGGAAAATAGGACATGTTGACAACAATTAATTTATCATTGTGTGCTATAAGCTTTGAGCAGAAGAACTCCATACATTTATTTCAGTGTCTTTCATGTTTTTTGCTTAATCTATACAATGTGCAATTTCTTCATGTCTTCTGTCTTATTGCTTTGTTACATTAACCCATTCTATCCTAGTTGTTGCTTTAACTTTTTCTGTCCGATAATTATATTATTTTAACTTACAAAGACTCAAAGACTGGTACTTTAAAGTACACAGACCAGGGTTGATAACTAAATTCATCAACCATTTTTCATAGTGATTTTGACAATTTTCCAGGTTGTGTCGGATGTATGCCTGTGATGAAGCATCTGGGTTATCTCAGAATTGAATACTCCAAAGATATTTGGGATTATAAAAGTCACAGATGTTAAAAACTCTTCTGTTCTACAAAATAAGTAATGCAAGAATATCAGTACCCTTAAGATCCAAACAAAATTCCCCATTTACTGCTCAGTTACAGGCAGTCTAGAGAATAAAAGAGTACAGTTAATATACATATTGTTAACATATGTTATAACATGTATTCATTATTTATACAGGAAGGTTGGAATAAAAGTGGATGTAATGTTACCTTTATGGATGACAAATGTCTCTCCTTTTTGGTAGCAGACTTCTTGGTATGGTAAAACAAGGATCGTAGATCATGAAACCGAAATGATATTCCTCTCATTATGCTTTGGGCTGTGTCACCTGTGAGAAACATCTTGTTTGGCTCTGCACAAAGCGAGACTAATAGAGCCAATTCTGCTTGTGTGAAATCTTGAGTTTCATCCACATAAATTTCATGTAGAATCCAAGGTTGAAATGTCATCTGAAAAGGGTTATATATAAAACTGGTATTTTAAATCTTAACTATAAATTACACTCAATTGATAATAAAGACAAATTGAAATATTCTTGTCAGTTAGTTAGTCGAGGTTCCAACTTCACGGCAACGGTTCGTCCCCATTATGCTCCGTTCCTGTGCCAGTGAATATCACACAAAATGCTCCCCACTGTCCAATGTGAAAAGTGGAATAGGCAGGAGTCTCGGCAATCCAACAGCCCACAGAGGTACACTGTGCATAATGCCGTCGCCAGAATGCCAACACAAAGTTAATCCACGAAAACCACAGTTCATCATTGATGGACTCAGCAGTCACCAGAAAGACCTCATTGACCCGGGTTTTCTCACATGGCTCGGTCTTTTACCGCAGGGTGACCCGCAGAAAGTGTCGCATAAAGCACGAACTCCGCAGCTTCAGCGTCGACTCCCGGGAGTCTCCTGAAATATGCACTCGTGAACCGAAAAGGCAATTCAGTCAATTCAGCAACAGCCAGTAGCCATTGTTCCGAACATGCAGATTACTGTACAGGACAGATGTAAAAGCATTCCCCGAGAATTTCACAGCTCACAGTGTCGCCCACGCACTCACTCAGTAGCAGGGCGACGGAACCATGTACTACCAGTCCAACATGAGGAAAATGCAATTGCAAATCGTAGCTGCAGGCACAAACACGCCACAGGCCTTAATGGTTCAACACCTAACCGCCATGTTGGCAACCGGAAGTCCAATCTTATTATTCAAATATTCTTGGTATTGTTGAATTAACCAAACAAACCTGATATTGACAAGATGTAATCTAATGAAGTAAAAAGCTTGACATCTCTTTAAAGTAACATTCAGGTGAATACAGTGGAGATATTAACACTCATCATCATCATCAAGTGCCCTGCCTTGCTGGCGCAGGCATTCATGGCTCTTCACAGATCTCGGTCTTTGGTGTTCTGGATCAACTCTGCTGATGATATTCCTCCATGCCACCAGCAGAGTTGATCCAGAATACCAAAGATCGAGATCTGTGGAGAGCCATGAACACCATATTAACACTAGGATAAATAATTCAAAGACTGCAACAAATAAAAGCCAACAATCTTAATATAAAACAGATATATAGTGGTACAGTGGAAAAGTCTGGGTTGAAATAATGTGAATGTTATTCATTATATACAGACAGGGTTGGAGATGTTATACAATATTATTGTGGATGTGTTTGAGGCAGAGGTGTTGTGTTATATACATCCCCCAAACTATGTAAATGCTTTATGGTATCTGGTATTAACACCCGTGAACACTTAATTTGCTGAATCAACTTTGGTAAGGGAACGGCTACAAATAAATCTTGTGTCTGAATTGAGCGATGTGGACTTAGGACACTCCATTCCTTATGACGTGACCGATAAGGTGAAGGCAGCAATTGTAATGACAGGACCTGTTCGATTATGGAAAAGTTCTTCCAACTCGAGAGTGAGAGGGAGGAGAGTAAAAGCGGTAAACATGGATGAGAGACATTGCCAGACATCATCACATATTGGTACATTATCACATATTGGTATATGTATATGTATAGATAGGATATTATATGTGTAGATCTTAGAAACTACACATTCTTGATCGTCTATTTCAAGCTCTCAAACAGAGCACTAGGTTACATGATCCTATTCTGTGGCAACGAGGAGAAACCTGGTGGAGAAAAGACTTGCATTCGCAAAGAACACTGTCTCAGCTGACCCAGGCGATATTTCATTTTGAGACCTGTATTCATTCAAATAACATTTTATGTTACGCATTTTATTGCACATTAGTTTAGTTTAGTTTAGTCGATGGATCAACATCATGGCACACGGGTGCAACCCATAAGTGCTCTGTTCTCCTCCTAACTCAAACCTGAGTCTGGAGAAACTCAGCTCAGTGCATGAATTTTATTACTAGAAGTCCACGAGAAAAAATCCCGGTCATCACCGGGGCTTGAACCCGGGACCTCCAGCACTCGAGGCGGACACCATACCTCGAGACCATGCAGCCCCCCCCCCCCCCCATTTTTATTGTACATGTTTATGTAAACTATATTATTGTTCACATGATTTCATACGACAATCATTTCACATTACTACCTAGTATATGTGAATGTCTTATGTCTCGAAATCACCAGATCACTATCATCATACTGGAAACCATGTTTTGAATGATTCATCTTGATAGAAAATAAACATGATGGTAGTTTGTTTACTCATAGTTCTATCTTAATGTTTTCCAAGTGTACGTAATTGTCTATGTGTACCTATAACAGTACATGGTGGGGGACTCATTATATTAACCAGGGAGGGGAGATTGTCAGTGTGGAAACCTGCCCTGCCTAGTAATCAACTAACAGATGTAAATCTTGGCATTTAATCTCCTACTTCCAACTCCTTGAGGGATACCGAAACCAGCTACTTTTACCTTTTTGCGGGTCATTTCCAGCTGTGTGCTTGTGTATCCAGAGACTTGATCTCTATTCAGCCTAAAAGAGATATTTGTCCCGAGTTTGCTTGCTTGGGTTGGGAGCATCAGGGAAGTGAACCCGCACCCACTACAATGCCACTGTCAGTGCTAACTCAATTCGCTAACAAAGTGGAGCACACAAATACTCCCTTAATTAGTACAACTTCTGACATCACTGAATAGTGTCATTCCATTATACAATGTCTTTGATGTCTTCTATGTAGAGAACAGGGGAAACAACAAGCTAAACTATGTAGCTCATGTGTGTTGTAGACAAAGGACATAAGGCTAACTCATTTTTATGTTTTAGTGTATGTCCTTACACTTGTCAATAGGGATCATTATTACAATGCCTAGATTGCATCTTTGTCAACCCGGTGGTTAAGTGTTTGAATTAGCATGAAGGCAGATTTTTAAAATTGATTTGGGCTTCCAGTTTGGCCCAGTCTAAAATAGGTACCAAGAAATGTCTTGGGAAGTGAAGGTGGCTGGCAACCCATTCTCATAACATATTTGTGACGTAGTCAGTGGAACGCCCATATATTTTTGCCTAGGATAAGTATATTTATGTTATAATGTATATTTCTAAATCTATCGCTGTCGTAGTACACTTTAAATCTACTGCTAAACCAAACGGTTTGGCTGGAATTGGTGTCAAGGTCTCACATCCGAGGTTGCGACGCGTTGTCTGTACCAACGCCAGACAACATAACAACACGCAACCCTGAGTGATGTTAAACACTGCAGAGGGAACGCAGCGTCTTCGACGACGCCCGGATAAGCAGTCAAGCACAGCAATTGAGCGAAGCTTAAACGACCACTGGTCAGCAGTACACCCCGTGAACCGTGCAGGGGTCACACTAGCTGACGTGAGCGCCGACTGGCGTGTAGCGTGTAGAATGCCAGAACTGGCAGACGGGTTTAGGTGTTTGAATGGACAGGTCGCATGGGTATGCGAGGAGTGTTTGAATCTGCATTGAGAGCTAGCCTGTACGACAGTGGGAGACTGGTTCGAACGCTTGAATAGTTTGACTTGTAAGTGAGATGTTTATTGCTTGCATGTATTATTATGTATTGTAGTGATATTGTTCATGCCGTAATGATTGCTATGGATTGTCATTGCGCGATGTTTGTACGATAATAAATTCAGCGCCTAAATAAAGCTTGTGAATAATACTTCCGGATATTCACTTCGTGTGATTTGATAGTTTGATATTGCTTCACACTTGCCAGAAAACGAGCTACTTATCTTGCTCTACGCAAGACTCTGACAAGTGCGAACGTGGTGGCTTTCATCCGGGTTTTGAACCAAATGCGAACTTGTAAATTTTCTTGTCCGAGTTTGAAGCGAATGTGAAAATGCCGATAGAAGTGCGCAAGTCATAGATTAAGGTAAAGTAACAATTAGATAGAGTTGATTTAATTAAATTATAAGTGTAAAGATATTATTTGAAGCCAACCAAGGCGTCTTCAGACTTATCACTAAATTCAACAAATTGTGTACCTAAAATCCAAAATGGCGGCCGTGCCCTTGAATGTCATTGAGTAGGGTTAGTGTGAGCGTGAAAGTTGTTGATTGTGGTAACGACTAACAATAATACTTGACAGCATACAAACCTTTACAGACTTCAGTGACATTACACACACCATACATTTACAAACGTTCTAATTTTGTTTAGTTTAAAAAGTACAGGGTTTTTGTGTCAACTTTACCTGAGTCTGGTGAACTTCAAAAATTTTTTGTGTGCGTCAACCCAAAAGACGTTCCAGTGTGATTTCGAGCACCACTGAACAGCACATTATCCAAGGATTACTTGAGTATAAATTTTTTTCATTCCTCTTTATACTTTCGTTAGTCTGGCTTTAGACATTAACTGTGCTAGAAATATTTGTAACTTACTAACACCATAAGTAATTTTGCTTATATTTATTCCATCATACCTATTGTTCATCATGTCTTCTTTAAACGATTTCATTGAAATGGGTTTAAAATTGAATATGTCTGGTGAGGGATTGAGAACATGCAGTGAAAGTAAATATGCAGAATATCTTGTGAAACAAGAGCAGATGATTGAGCGGAATGAAAGAGCTGCCGAAAGGGCGTTGAAAAGCAAAGAGGCAGACTCAGAAGGTGCTTTAAAGCTTCAACAAGCACAATCAGAAGCTGCTTTAAAGCTTCAACAAGCACAATCAGAAGCTGCAGTGAGGCAAGCTGAGATCTTAGCCCAAAGTAAGAGAGAAGAGCAAGAAACACAACTGAAAATTGAACAGCTAAAAGCTGAATGTTCTAAAGATAAAGTTAATAGAGAAACAGACAAAGATCAACCTCATAAAAAGTACCAAGGTCTGATCAGAAGTTACAACACAGGTGATTGCATAGCAGCATTCACCCAAAATTTTGAATTTGTTATGGATCATTACAAAATTCCAAAACCTGAATGGGGGATAGTATATGTAAGAAGTCTTTCTGGGGAACCTCTTAAAGTCATAGAGTCGATCCCAAATGACCTGAAAGAAGATTATCTTTACATTAAAGCAAAAATTATGTCACATTTTTTGCTAGATGAATCAGGTTATAGAGAACAGTTTAGGAAGTTGTCTCCTAAGCCAACACACACGTTCTCTGATTACATCTCAGAAATTCAGAATAACTTTTCTAAATGGCTGTCAGCAGCCAAAGTAAATGGAATTTATGACAAATTAGTTGATCTTATGTTGAGAGATAAGATTATCGCATCTCTCCCACCCCCCTTTTCTAAATTTTTGTTGGAATGTCAGTGTGAAAGTGTTCAACAGATTGAAAGTCGTGGCTCTGGTTATTTTGCAGCCAATGAGCATTGTTTCTCTAGTAGTCTGACCAGCACAGACTTTGTAGCAGCAGCTACATATGGCAAATATCAGGCAGGGTCAAATACCAAGCAAAGACCTTATAAACAAGCTGCAGAGAAATTGTATCAGTGCAAATATTGCGATTATAAACACAATGAGAATGATATGTGCGACCAACACCCTGGGTACACTACGTACTTGCAGAATTACATTACTAAGCAAGATAAAGAAAGGAAGAACTACAGAAAAGTTACCAAATGTTATCTTTGTAAAGCTTATGGTCACTGGCGTAAAGATTGTAAAGGCAAGTCAATGACCAAAAAGGCTAATGCAGCCATGTTTGACAGTTCTTCGTCAGAAGATGAAAGTGTACAAGATCACCCAGTAAACTCAGCACACTCCATTGAGGTGTTCCATCAGGAAAAATGTACCATTTGTGATCAATTTCACGAGGATGGCGTGTTAACATGCGGCCATTCTATACCTGTTACCAGTGAGGAGGCCAATTCTGTAGTAAACTCCAAAGGTAAACTAAACATCCACCAGGGGTATGTTAATGGTAGAGCTGCCACAGTTTTACGTGATAGCGGGAGTACTCTCATTGGAGTAAAGAGAGATTATATTTTACCATCACAATATAGTGGTAAATATGTCACATGCAGGACATTCTCAGGGAACATAGAGAAATATCCACTTGCATGGGCATATATAACTACACCATTCCTTACAGGAAAGGTTAAATGCGCAGCATTAACCAATCCTTGCTGCGATATTATCATTGGAAACCTTCCTGAAGTGAATGACATACCACATGACAGCAGTACATCAACTGTCAGTTGTAATATTGATACTACCATTTCACCTTCATCACCAATCACCATTCATGATGTATTACCACCTGTAAATGAATGTACAAATACCAACCTGGCTACGCCAGAACATACATGTAATTGTGTGAATGTAACATCAATGTGTGATGAGAATGATCGTTGTAATGTAGTAAATGCAGTAACTAGATCTACTGCACAGATGCAAGATCGAATCGATCAAACAGAGGCTTTACAATGAGTAAGTCCAGTTGTAACATCTCCTGAGACAACTAGGGAGACGTTTATAACATCTCAAAAAGCCGATCGATCTCTGCAAAAGTATTTTAAACTTGTAGGCCAAAAGCCAAGAGTAGCAAAGAATGCTCAATGGTACTTTGCTCTGAAGAACGGAATTCTAACACGGTACTACACCAAAGGTTCCAGCACTATAGAACAAACAGTGCTACCATTAGAAAACCGTAAGCAAGCATTGAATCTAGCTCATGACATACCCTTTGCAGGACACATGGCGTATGCTAAAACTAGAGCAAGGTTACTTACTCAATTTTATTGGCCAAAGTTTTGCAGCGATACCAAACAGTATTGCAGATCGTGTGACATCTGTCAAAAGCTTGTCAAAAAGGGTAAACACCCACAAGCTGAATTGCAAGTTACTGATTTGGCTAGTAGACCGTTTGAAAAGATCTCGGTCGATATAGTTGGTCCTCTGAACCATATAACATCTAAAGGTAATAGGTACATTGTAACACTCATTGATCTATGTATTCGTTGGCCAGAAGCTATTCCAATGAAGAACATAACTTCCAAAGACATCATGGAAGTGTTCTTTCATATTTTTGCGAGGGTAAGATTCCCTGATACCATCCTTTCGGATCGGGGTAGCCAGTTTATTTCCTCGGCTACACAAGCCTTTACCAAAATGTTGGGTGTTAAACAATGCTTCAACAGTCCATACCACCCACATTCGACCGGTATAGTGGAAAAGATTAATGGCGATATGAAACATATGCTCTCTAAGGTAACCCAAGAACATCCTGAAGATTGGGATACTTATCTGCCTGCCATTTTGTTTGCATATAGGGAAGTGCCCCATTCCAGCACTGGGTTCTCACCATTCGAAATGTTATATGGTGCACAACCACGTGGCCCATTATCTCTGTATAAATCTATGTTGACTGAAAGTACAACTTTGTCTATACCCATTTCACCATATGAACATGTAACATCATTGCGTGATAGAATTATGAAATCATGTATATTAGCCAAAGAAGCTCTCCGAAAATCAGGAGCTATTTACCGACAATATGCTAACAGAGGAAATAGAACTATTACACTGACGCCAGGACAGGACGTTCTTCTTCTTTTGCCAAGTGATAGACATCTCCTAACTGACTCATGGCAAGGACCGTTCAAAGTGCTACGTCAAATTTCGACGGTAGACTACGAAATTGCAGTTAGGGACAAACATAAAATTTTCCACATTAACATGCTCAAACCATATCACCACAGGCAAGACGAACAAGTAGAGACTGCAGCAAGCACCTCCATAGTGGACCAGACGGACGACAACGACGAGATACCGACACCAGTTCTTGACACGACGACCAACTTACAGGACATTAAGGTAAATCCTAAACTGACTCAGACACAGACTGACAGTTGCAGGCAACTGATACAAGACTACAGGACGATCTTTTCTGACAGCCCAGGACAGACAGATTTAGTGCAACATCAAATCATCTTAACATCTGACATTCCTATTAAGTGTTGACCATATTCCATCCCTATACACTATAAAGAAAAACTTCATCAAGAAATCATTGATTTAGAAGCAAATCATATCATTCGACGTTCACAATCTCATTTCTGTTCACCAATAGTTTTAGTACGCAAAAAGGACAACACTATTAGACTTTGTGTGGACTATCGTAAACTCAACAGCATTACACAGTTGGATTTAGAACCGATGAGCAACTGTGAAGACATCTTGACTGAACTATCTGACTCACGTTATTTTACTAAACTTGACATGACAAAAGGCTACTGGCAGATAGCTGTACATCCTGATAGTATACATCTGACTGCATTTGCCACACCGTGGGGTTTATACGAATGGTGTAAACTACCTTTCGGATTAGTCAATGCACCAGCTACCTTCGTCAGAATGACAAGAATTCTTTTGACAGACATTGCTAACATCATTTGGTACATGGACGACATTTACATACACACAAAGAACATGACAGAGCACATAACAGCACTACAGCAGACATTTGACAGGATTAGACATCATGGACTGACTGTTAAACCTTCCAAAGTTGATATAGCCTTTCAGGAAATTTCATTTTTGGGCTATAAGATCTCAAATGGCTTTATATCAACTGATGATAACATCATGTCCAGAATTTTGAAATTGTCGCTTCCGACAACTAAGAAACAGTTGCGAAGTGTGCTAGGTCTTTTAAACTATTATAGACAGTTTATTCCTCATTTTGCTGAATTGACCAAATGTTTCACTGATCTACTAACAAATAAACACCCCAATGTGATTGTAAACAGTGAATTTTAAGGCCAGCATTTACGAAAATTCTTTCATATTTTTCTAAATCACCTATTCTGAAATTGCCAAATTTGAATATTACTTTTAGATTAAGATGTGATGCGAGCTCCGTAGCCATTGGAGGTGTGCTTCTCCAAGAACACGACCAAATCTTGTACCCAGTATACTACGTATCTCGAAAACTGAACACCAGCGAACGAAATTACAGTACACCGGAACTCAAGGCTCTTGCCATGGTATTTCCGGTACGTAAACTTTCTAGATTTTTGTTAGGCAAACATTTCATTATTGAAACAGATAATAGTCCGCTGACAATTGTTACCAGAGGAACGCCAAGTAACAGCAAGGTGGCAAGATGGTCCCTTCTTCTGCAGGACTATAGCTATGAGATTAGCCATATAAAGGGTTCACAAAACTGTCTTGCAGATCTTTTGTCGAGATGTCCATGCAACGAACCTAATACCCAGTCAACACCAGAGCACAGTGCAGAGGGTGTATAAAACTGCAACGTAGATAGTGCTCAGTACCACAGCCAATTGTGACAATGTGTCAGTAACGCTGTGTACATCATTGTGATGGGGAAGATTATATCTCCCAATGTATATAACTTATGTAAATATTGCGATTCTTATTATTATCATGCGAATGAATGCGTGTATAATTGTGAGATATGTGAAAGAATGGAATCAGTATTATGTAAACCAATGTGTTGTATAACTGTGAGATATGAGAAAGAATGTAATTATTATTGTAAATACATAAATATTATAACAACCAGACACTACAGAGAAGTGTCACTGGACAACACTACAAGATCCAGGAATTTACCAAGCCACTACAACGTGAGGTAATCCTGAAGGTATCCAGACCGAGTTGTCCAAGACGTTTTAACAAGGTACGAAAGATGACTGCAACAGTACAATCCGAGCAGAAGGCGGAAGAGACAATCCAACAGCTGATAGTAACAACTACTACTCCGTTTATATAAGATCCATCCAGAACGGACCAACGTTGTATGAATGACACCACAACACATGTAATAGTACAGCTGTATACTTCCGATTTTTTGCATAGTAATATTAAAAGTTATCAGACTACGCTAAAAAGTCTATAAATGTATGACAATTGTATTAAAATGTGATTTAAAATATTTCCATATACGGAATTGTATATGTCGATTTTTATAAGATGTAATCTCAGCATCGTAACTTGATTGCTTCTTTACAAACGTGACTTTTTGTGCACATTTGTCAATAAGGATCAAATTATGACACTAAGAAATAAATTTGCAATTGTAATTTGTCTTGTAAACGACAATAAATTATTGTTCCTAAATTTTTTGTATAATACCCAGGGGACTAACTCTAAATTGTTGGTGATATGTAAATATGTATTGTAACCATTAACATGTGTGCTTGATAAATAACATGTCAATGTAACATCGTTTAGATATGGACAGTATATTGCCAAAACTGTTGACCTTCATTAGAAACTCTAAACAGAGGTCTGATGATGGAGCTATCTCAGAGGGAGATGCTCACGGCTTGACCTGATTATTTTAGTATTTTTGTTCTTGGTTGTGAGGTAGGGGCCAGTTTAGCCGATACCTACCGGACTAGCTGTGTCACAGCGAGGTAATGCCCATGAAATAGATTGTACTTGACTGTTGTACTTCATAGTGCAACATAATTGGTGTATACATATTGTTTACTATTCACCTGTATATATTTATTATAATTGTTAAGGTATAATGTTCGACTTTGACATGTTTAATAACACCTAGATATATATTGTACATGAAAGGAAATCCTTTCATGAAAAAGGGGTGTGGAGAGTGTCAAGGTTTCACATCCGAGGTTGCGACGCGTTGTCTGTACCAACGCCAGACAACATAACAACACGCAACCCTGAGTGATGTTAAACACTGCAGAGAGAACGCGGCGTCTTCGACGACGCCCAGATAAGCAGCCAAGCACAGCAATTGAGCGAAGCTTAAACGACCGCTGGTCAGCAGTACACCCCGTGAACCGTGCAGGGGTCACACTAGCTGACGTGAGCGCCGACTGGCGTGTAGCGTGTAGAACGCCAGAACTGGCAGATGGGTTTAGGTGTTTGAATAGACAGGTCGCATGGGTATGCGAGGAGTGTTTGAATCTGCATTGAGAGCTAGCCTGTACGACAGTGGGAGACTGGTTCGAACGCTTGAATAGTTTGACTTGTAAGTGAGATGTTTATTGCTTGCATGTATTATTATGTATTGTAGTGATATTGTTCATGCCGTAATGATTGCTATGGATTGTCATTGCGCAATGTTTGTACGATAATAAATGCAGCGCGTAAATAAAGCTTGTGAATAATACTTTCGGATATTCACTTCGTGTGATTTGATAGTTTGATATTGCTTCACACTTGCCAGAAAACGAGCTACTTATCTTGCTCTACACAAGACTCTGACAAGTGCTCCAGTTTTTCTGGCTTGGAGGAAACAGCTCTTGCCTTGTCCGGTCATTTTAACCGATGCGGGAGAGAAAGGTTGCCTGTTCAAGCTAATCGATTGTTCACGTTTTACGTGCTTTAGAAGAAATTACTACTAGGTTCCAGTTGGCCAACTATTTGAAAAAAAGAAATATAGTAATACTAGTGGCACCGATCTCCCCACCGAGGAGTGGGTTCACGAGACAAAACTGGGTACGTTAAATTAATTAATTAAGTAATGATTTGTGTTGTGTGCAGGTGCAATATTTCATTGTGGTGAAAATCTACTTGTGGGAGCGACTAGAAAGTTAATCCTAGAATTAGATTAAGTTCAGGACTATGGCCAGAATAAATGTAACAGAACTGTAATCATGCTGTAGGAGATCGGACACCATAAATACAAAAAGTATGAAGAACGGCTAATGTCACAAACTGCGTGGCACACGCCGGACTAGGAAATCAAAACATGGGTTTAATTTGTATGAGTTCATCATTTCGGAGGGCACTAGGGTTAATATTTAATAGATAGTTGTGATCTTTAATAGATAGATGTTTAGTGAGTTAACTAATACATTTAGATAACAATTATAGTGATATTTAAGCAAGATAGTTGTCAGTAAAAGTAACGAATGTTTAGATATTTAAAATGGTGCCTACTGTCCATATTTTCCGAACTTCTGTGCCATGTGTGGGGAAGGTCAAGCAAACCCAACGTAGGCTGTCAAGGTGACCGCTACTTTACTATTTCTATCTTGAATGGAGGTGTTCAATAGCCTATTACAGCATCACTATTAATATTGCAGGAGGATGTAGAATTAAACACTTTTCTTTAATCTACGAAGCTTGAAGATGGGTTGTGTACATAATACTTGGGCACTCAGTTCTCTTAGTAGATGAATGTAGGTCAGTGTAGTTGGGTTATAACATTGTGTATGAGTAATCAGGTGTACATGAGACATATGATGGATGAGACTGTTCCTGGCCCAGTTGAATGAAAGGATGAGATTGGCCATTTGTGACAGACTATTCACCGAGGCTGTTATTATATTCAACATTTAGTAGATGCGGTTATTGTACACAGTGAACAACTAGGGTTAGAATTAAACTGAAAGAAGACACAGATTATGGTCATCACTAAGAAAGAAATACCACAATGTAATATACGGGTAAATGGGAATATTCTTAAACAAGTTAATTGGTAGAGCTATCTCTGAGCAGTCATAACATGTTATGGGATGTGCCTTGAGCAGATAAGAACAAAAATCGCTATGGCAAACGTTTATGTTGTTTGTCCATCAAGAATTATGATGACCATTAATTTCATCCAGGGGGGTTGAAAGTATGCAACTGTGAGTTCTAAGATGGCTGGTAAGGCTTATTTTGGCTTGAAATGTTCTTTGATAATGTGGGCAAAGAATGCTTGACTTTCCAGGAGGGGGATCTCCTACAGTGGTTTCTCTGTCCAGCCTTTTCTTCACAGCTCCTGCAGCCCTGGTTGCTTCACAAATGACTGCACCCTTGTGTAATGATGTACGCCACAAATTTTGGTCTTTGGCAGCAGTTTCCTATGTGGCGTGATGAATTCCAAAAGCTTTCAGTGAGATCTTCAGAGTGTCTTTAAAGCGTTTCCTCTGACCGCCTTGGGAGCATTTGTTGTTTGTCCATCAAGAATGATGATGACCATTCATTTCATCCAGTGGGGTTGAAGGTATGGAGCCGTGGGTTCTAAGATGGCTGATAAGGCCTATTTTGGCTCGAAATGTTCTTTGACAATGTGGGCAAGGAATGCTTGACGTTTCTGGAGGATTTCCTGCAGTGGTTTTTCTATCCTGCCTTTTCTTCACAGCTCTTGCAGTCCTGGTTGCCTCACATATGACTGCACCCTTGCGTAATGATGCACGCCACGAATTTCAGTCTCTGGCTGCAGCCTCCCAGGTGTCATGATGAATTCCAAAAGCCTTCAGTGGTCTAATTTCCTAGCGTGTCGCTGATAAACAGTCCAGATTTCACAAGCATATAGCAGTGTGGATAATACAACTGCTTTGTAGACTTTTAGCTTTGTTTGCAGACTTATTCCAGTTCTGTCCCATACATTCTTGTACAGTCTGCCAAAGGCCGCATTGGCCTTGGAGATTCTTGCATTCACTTCATCGAGAGCATTTACAACAATGCAGCTCGCCGTAAAAAAATCGTTTAGGGACCCTGTGATCTAGCATGTGAGTCAAGTGACCAGCCCAGTGAATCTGATTCTTCATTAGTAGAGTGTGGATAATGGGCATGGGCGCTCTTTCTAGGACTTCAGTGTCTGGGATCTTGTCTTGCCATTTAATCTTCAATAGCTTCCTAAGGCAGACTGTGTGGAAGTGGTTTAATTTCCTAGCATGTCGCTGGTAAACAGTCCAGGTTTCACAAGCATATAGCAGTGTGGATAATACAACTGCTTTGTAGACTATCAGCTTTGTTTGCAGGCTTATTCCATTTATGTCCCACACATTCTTGTACAGTCTGCCAAAGGCCATGCTGGCCTTAGAGATTCTTGCATTCACTTCGTCATCAATTGTGGCAGCTTGGGACACAGTGTTGCCAAGATAGGTGAATTTGTCCACAACACTTAGACTATGACCATTCACTGTGATATTTTGCACAGTGTGATTAATCCCTGGAGCTGGCTGGTACATAACAACAGTCTTCAATAGCAAACGTAGCATCTTGCAAGATGGAAAACATACAGACCAATAAAAAGACGTCAATGGCAATGAGAAAAAAAGCGTTGAAGTTCAACACAGATCCTGTATGGATGTGAAACGTGGACAATGAGCAGACGAGCTTAAAAATATCTAATGAAAGTGGAAATGTAGTTTTTGAGGAAAATGCAAAAAATACCATGGAGAGACACAAAAACCAATGAACAAGTCCTACAAGAAGCAAATGAAAACCGTAAACTGATCAATGAAATTAGATTTGTTGGGCACTTTATGAGAATATACTAGAGAACTTGGTGATAACTGGCAAGATTGAGGGGAAAAGAACAAGGGGATGGCAGAGAAGTAAATATCTTAAATGGCTTGACCACATGGTATGGTTGAGACAAGAACATAAAACTGATTCATGACTCTGGTGATTGTGTAAGATGGCAAAACACGATCATCCATGCTTATTGGTACAGTACATGATGATGATGATGATGACTATTTTACTCTTCATGTGCCATTCCGTCAGTAAAAATCTAGATCTAACACTATATTTATAATGTGCATGCAAAAACATTATTTTCCCAAAAAAAGTTGCAGGTGGAAATTTAAAGCTTTATATTGAGAATTTGAAAGGAAGAGACAATGGGAAAAAAACATTTAAAAAAGAAAAAAAAAACAAAGGGAGATCACACTGAAGAATATGGAGTAATATCGCTCCTGTAAAGAAAGAAAAATAGGACATTACATTTATATGCATCCTCTATTTGATAACCAACGTTAATGTTTGTCAAATGTATTAAAACACTCATTTAAAATTGTGACTGTTCTTGACATAAAACTACTTACCTTTCGAAGCCTGCAGTGTAATTTATAGACAAGGTCTGCCTCATCAAAAAGTGAATGCTGCTGTTTGTAGTAGTTATATCTCAAAAAGATATCATACACTTGTGATCGATTTCCACTAAAATTTGGTGCTCTCTTGCGACCTAGGTTTATATACTCTTCTTTGTCCAGAAAACCTTTTTCAGTATAAAAGGATTCATACGATCCCTTAATAAAAGACATGATCTCTGTCCACACAAGGGATGGATGGCAATCAATCTGCAAAATCAATCCAATGTATCATATTATCTCATATTAAAAAGTGGAGAGCATACAACAGTTGACAGGACACATAATAGTTATGATGATGGTATGGAGTGATAGCTGAGAACCATCTATTGGGTGGAAATGTGGTTTCTAAGGACATGCAAACAATAATGTAGTCACACAGAAAAACCAATGAGCAAGTCCTACAAGAAACAAATGAGAACCATAAATTAATCTGAGAAATTAGACAAAGACAGTCAAGATATTTTGGGCACATTATGAGGAGAAATAAATTGGAAAAGTGAGTGACAATTGGCAAGATTGATGGGAAAAGAGCAAGGAAAAAGGCACAGAGATAAATATCCTGATGCCTTGGCCCATGACATAATTGAGACAAGAATACTGAGCTCATCCAAGATTTTCAAACCATGACCACCTGTTTATTGGCACAATTAGTGATGATGATGATGATGATGATGATGAAGAAGTGATAATCAAACACGGTCCTTTTTTTATAAAAACTTACCTTTCTTTTCTTTTAATAACACTTATTTCGCCTTCGCTTACACTTCTTCACACTCTACTGTGTCACTTCCTGTCAGCAGATCTATGAACCAAGTGGCACACAGTTTGATTGTTGTGACCCAGGTATGATTTCAGGAACGATCCTTTACAGCTAAGTGATTTTTTTGTAGTTTTTTAAAATGCAGTTGTATCAGCATCTTTGATTTTGTATGCTGGTGAAGACTTTCTAGCAGTAATGTTCATTATGTCACTTTTAATAGTGTTCATGTAAAGATGAACGGTTTCACTTTCCATTTTTGTTGATTTACCCATTGTTCTTGTAAATTAAAAAAAAATTTACATTAGAGTGTTTAAAAAATATAACAAGCTGATTACTCATACCTCTGCCTTTTTTGCTAATTTAGGCCACACTTCATATGCAAAAACTTCGTAAGTGCATTCACGTCTAGCAAATTCTTTGAGTTCTGGCTGATTTCCCAGGTTATGTACATGTTTTACTCTTTTGGGATGACTTGCAACTGGATTAAATAAAAAAAGAAAATATGTAAGCATGTTTAAACAATACTGATGATCAGAAACCTCCTGCCATGCTTGCTCCATGATGGAGTGTTTGTCATTATTTATAGACCAATAGGCACTCAATGGGTGATGTGGTCAATCTGCGACACTGTCCTGGACTATAAGATGAAGAAAGAGCAGAATTATCAGAAGAAAATAACTTAGAAGGGCTGCATATACTAAATGATGAAGCTGATAATGCTATCAAGCACACAAGGAAAGAAAACATGTCAGATCAGAGAAACTATTTTCAACAGTAGATACATACATATTGTCACAAAACAAGTTACCTTCTGATTAGTCAAATTAGGAACATGCATCACTTAATATATATATATATATATATATATATATATATATATATATATATATATATATATATATATATATATATATATATAATTATATATATATATATATGCCGGCTCCATGGCCGAGGGGTTAGCAGCTTTCTCCGCTAACCCCGAATACTCTCGTCACGTGACGCGACGAGAATTAGCAGTGGTTCGAATCGCAAAAGTGACTTATGAGAGTATGGAGCCGGTCGCTCAGAAAGTCGTGGCGTGCTGATGAGCGTAATCTAGCCTAGGAATCAACATACAGCTGAAAGATGCTGGTGTTGACCGCAATATCCTGAAACAGGATGGAAATGCGGAAAAAAAAAAAAAAAAAAAATATATATATATATATATATATATATATATATATATATATATATATATATATATATATATCTTATATATAAATTAGGATGTGCGTATTTATGTATCTCTGTATGTATGTATGTCCTTTATTTGTTCGCGAACGGCCCATCCGATTGAGATGAAATTTTCTACACGCCTTCCTTTCATTCCAGAGCTGTCAACTGTGATATTTTGTTAGTGTGAAATCGCCTGCTTACTCAGTATTATTTCATTTTTCATTTTTCATCATAATTTCATATATCTCAGGGGACCTAACTCTGTAAAAGTTATTTCAAGGGGCATAACTTTTCTGTATAACTTATAGTCATATTGTGGCATCGTTTTCAAAGATTTATAAACTCTTTGTCCATAGTTATGTACCGGCATATGAGTTATAATAAATAATGATACAATCTGTAAGGCATTTTCAAAGTTTTCATAAAAATGATGCACAATGCATAACATTGTAACTCATCTTTTTTTGCTTAAGAAGTTACTGTAGTCATGCAGGTGATTAGAAAGAGTTTTCATTAAAAATAATGGATGGTGTGTGGTAGAATGTTCTTTTAAGTTACATTTTTTGTTGTTGTATGAATTTAATGAAGCCGGACAGGGTCAGGCAGACAGATAGACAGACAGACAGACAGATAGACAGTCGGGAACAGGAACTTATATGACTACTTATATAAATTAAATGAGATGCTTCACACCAGGAGCTGGGCGATGTCGGGCCGGGTCAGACAGACAGACAGACAGACAGACAGACAGATAGTCGGTAACGGGAACGGGAACTTATATGACTACTTATATGAATTAAATGAGATGCTTCCCACCAGGGACTGGGCGAAGCCGGGCAGGGTCATATATATATAAAACAGAGTGTATGTTTGTGGGTTTGTGGATTTGGATGCGTTCGATAACGGTACATCCGATTGAGATGAAATTTTCTACACGTCTTCCTTTCATTCCTGTGCAACCGACTATAATAATTTCTTAATGTAAAATCTTCTACTTATTTAATAACATTTACTTTTCCATTTTCATTATATAATGTCTATTTAGCAGGTGGACTTCACTCTAGAAAAGTTATTTCAAGGGGCATAACTTTTATTAACATTTCTATATACTTTATAGTCATATTGTTGGACTTACCTGCACTATTGTTAAACTCTTTGTCTATAGTTATTTTTAGGCATATGAGTTATATTAAATAATGATATAATCTTTAAGGTATTTTTAAAGTTTGCATAAAAATAATGCATTATGCATAACATTTTAACCCATCTTTTTCTGCTTACAAAACTTATCAACTGTCATGTCGGTGATTAAAAACAGTTTTCATT
Source organism: Cepaea hortensis (assembly GCA_963921405.1). Classification (NCBI taxonomy): domain Eukaryota; kingdom Metazoa; phylum Mollusca; class Gastropoda; order Stylommatophora; family Helicidae; genus Cepaea; species Cepaea hortensis. The sequence goes on along the minus strand of OY992895.1, from coordinate 61,349,548 downwards.
AAAAATAATGAATGGTGTGTGGAAGGACATTCTTTTAAGTTACTGTGCGCCAGGAGCTGGGCGAAACCACGCCGGGTCAGATAGATAGACAGATAGTCGGGAACGGAAGCTTATTTGACTACTTATATGAATGAATTAAATGACATGCTCCCCACCAGGGACTGGGTGAAGCCGGGACAGACAGACAGACAGACAGACAGACAGTCGGTAACGGGAACGGGAGCTTATATGAATTAAATGAGATGCTCCACACCAGGAGCCAGGCGATGCCGGGCAGGGTCAGACAGACAGACAGACAGATAGTCGGGAACGGGAGAGCTTATATGACTACTTATATTAATTAAATGAGATGCTCCCCACCAGGGACTGGGTGAAGCCGGGCCGGGTCAGCCAGACAGACAGACAGACAAACAAGCAGACAGACAGACTGATAGATAGATCCCCTCCAGGGCCTGGGCGAAGCCGGGCCGGGTCAGCTAGTATATATATATATAGTAACATCAAATAATATAAAATGCCAGTTACAAGGTGTCACAATGCGGAGTCCTGGGCTTATGTTCATATGTTTGGCTGCTGACAAAATCCCCCCAACAGGACAGCACAACTCAAGTGAAAGCACCAACAAGTCTTTCAGACTATATGAGACGAACGGCAACGCTTTTATTGCCGGCAGACATCCAAATACGACTATGAGTGATGAGCAAGATCGAGTCTTCAGGCTGTCACTCACGACTTTCACTCTCGTAATGATTCTACAACTCGTGCATACGTATGTAGCTGGACGGTTAGGCCAATGAGTGTGATAACGCCTGCATTGGTGGTGTCATGATGTCTAGGGACAAGTACATGGCCCAAACCTCCTCACGTGTTCTAATATCGTTGCATTTGGAGAATACCTACTGCATTGTTTGGTACCGACAAAGTATGATCCTACCTTGATATGTTTACACTGATGAAGGAATCTAGACTTCTATGTTATCTGTACTCTGACTATCAAGGCTGAGGAATCTGTAGTGTCTAGAAACTTGTGATCGAATATCGCAGTCTGTAGTGTATCAAGGCTGGTGGTCGAATGCCCCTAAAACTCCCGTTGAGTAGTTATGCTACGTACTGTATGACATGGCATTCGTTTATTCTAAGTGCCCTATTGTGCACCTTTCCAAGACTTTCCTATTTCTAGTTATTGATGCAATCGCTCATCATGTTAACTCATCTATGCTGTCATCAGCTACATGACAGCTTTGCCCCCTTCATAAGAAAAAAATGTTTATAAAACATTTTTCCACTCTTAATAACCCACGACATGTCTACAAATGATGGACGCGACGTAAATTCTGATGCAAGTCGTGATAGACAATGAATCAAACGTCTATGGAACACAGTATGTCAGCATGAACCAATCTAGATCATGGGATATCAAACACCGGACTAAAATACAAGTCCCGACCACCTACATTATAAAAATGATCCTCGAGATGTTATAGCGTTAACATGACCGACTACTTGCAACAAAACCAAGGTTCAAACACCGCCAGTAACTATAATTGAAGTACTGTTATCGCGTATAAATACTGACCCCTTGAAAACTACCTAAAGGTCTCTGTAACCCCGAGTGCCTTTGGTGAACTAAACACACCATCCTGTGTTGTACACCCGACGAACTTATGAACCATACTAAACTGATCCTCATTGACGTAATAAACATATGTCAACTTTACTCCAAGCCGACATAGTGTTCCATCATTCGTCTTCTCTATCTATCATGTCGATAGGGGGAAACTATTCTCTATATAATTGTGTCCTATACCTGTAACGTGTTGTTCATTGACTTTATTCCATTTCTGATATTTGCCCTCCATGCAACGCGTTCAGCGGCGACTTGCTCCCAATGTGCATTATCAATGCCTGTATCAATCATGTCCCGCTTACACACATCTTTGTATCGTAGTAGAGGCCGACCCTGAGATCTCTTACCCATCTGTAATTCACCAAAAAAGATATCCTTTGGTATTCTACCATCATCCATCCTCCTAAGATGTCCTATCCATCTAAGTCTACGAAGACTGAGCATGGAATAAACTGTCACACAACCTGATCTTTCCAATACTTCAGTATTTGTGATTTTGTCTTGCCACTTAATACCAAGAATTCTTTGCAGACACTGCATATGAAAGCTGTTTAAATTGTTCTCTTGGTGTGAGTAAGTTGTCCAGGTTTCACTGCCATAGAGAAGAGTACTAAGGACACAGGCTTGATAGACAAGGACTTTTGTTTTGGCAGTAAGCTTCCTGTTCTCCCAGACTCTTTTTCTTAACCTGTTCATTGTTGTTGCTGCCTTACCAATCCGGATGTTGATTTCCTGATCTAGGGATAATTTGCTATTTACCACTGATCCTAGATATGTAAAATGGTCTACTATCTCTAGTTCGGCGTCGTAAATAAAGATTGATGGTACCCCATGTGCACCTTGTGACATAATCTGTGTCTTCTTTTTGCTAATTGTTAAACCAAATTCAGAACAAGCATTGGAGAATGCAGATAGTAGACATTGCAATTCTTCCTCAGAGTGGGTCATAACTGCAGCATCATCTGCAAAAAGCAACTCTCTGATCAGTACCCTCCTAATTTTGGTCTTAGCCTTCAATCTCTGAGCATCGTAGAGGCCGCCATCTGAGCGTGAGTGAATGTATATACCACCATCCTGATCACGAAATGCATATTTCAGTAGAAGTGAAAAGTATATTCCAAAGAGGGTGGGAGCTAGTACACAACCTTGCTTAACTCCACTCTTGATTTCAAATTCTTCAGAAGTTGCACCATCAAACTTGATTTTACCCTTCATGCCTGTGTGGAACGATTCCACAATGGACAGAAGAGTTGGTGGGCAGCCAATCTTCTTTAGTGCCTTGAACAGACCCTCACGACTGACCAAATCAAATGCCTTCGTGAGGTCGATGAAGGCAATAAACAGTGGTTGATTCTGTTCACGGCATTTTTCTTGCATTTGTCGCAATGAGAATATCATATCAGTGGTAGACCGGTTCTGTCGAAAGCCACACTGTGATTCGGGGTAGACTTGATCTCCTAGGACTTGAAGTCTGCGCAGAACAATTCTGGCAAATACTTTTCCAACAATACACAGAAGTGAGATACCCCTATAGTTGTTGCAGTCGCTCCGATCGCCCTTGTTCTTGTACAGTGTTATGATGCTTGAATCTTTGAAATCCTGTGGGACTTGTCCTTCACGCCAGCATAGCTCTATTAGCTGGTGGATCTGTATAGTGAGTGTGTCTTGCCCACTCCTGATAACCTCTATTGGAATCCCATCCTTACCTGGAGCCTTGCCAGATGCAAGTTCATTTATAGCACACTTAACTTCTGTTATGGTGGGAAGTGTGTCCAGGTGGTCAAGAGTTGGTAGGGCCTCTATGGCGTTGAGGGCATCATCCGCTAGTTTGGTCTCACTTGAGTAAAGCTCCAAATAGTGCTCTACCCATCTGTCCATCTGCCGTTTCTTGTCAGTGATGATTTCCCCAGTCAAGGTTTTCAATGGTGCACTTCTTTTGATCACTGGACCACAGGCTTTCTTTATTCCTTCATACATGCTTCTTATGTCTCCCTTATCACTTGCGATTTGAATGGACTCACATAACTTGATCCAATAAACATTTGCACACTGCCTGGCAGCCTTTTGCACATCCTTCCTAGCTTGCCTTAGCTCACTCAGAGTGTTACGCGTTAGTCTTTCCTTGTTTCTTAAGAGAGCTTTCTTCTTCTTATCAATCAAGGGCTGCAGAGTCACGCTGTTGGCCGCAAACCAGTCCTGCCTCTTATGATCCACAGTGCCGTAAACCCCTACGGCAGTTTTATAAAGAGTTTCCTTAATTTGACCCCACTTTTCATTTACTGTACAATTTTCTGGTGTATCAGTGAAAGCGTCTTCAAGTTGCTGTTGAAACTGAAAGCACTTTTCAGGATCATGAGTGTTAATAATATTAATCCTGGGGCTAGATTTGTGTTTAGCTGTGTAGATTCTCTTTGGTCTCAGTCTAACCCTTGCAACAACCAAAGAATGATCCGTATCACAGTCAGCACTGTGGTAACTACGAGTCAATGATATATGGTTCAGATGTTGTCTCCGTGTGATGATGAAGTCCAGCTGGTGCCAATGGCCGGATCTTGGATGTTTCCATGTGACCTTATGCATCTCTTTTGTTTTAAAAAAAGAGTTTGTAATACATAGGTCATTACTGGTGCAATGCTCCAGCAGCCTTTGCCCATTTACATTCATGCGACCGATGTTGTATTTTCCAAGGCACACTGGCCATGAACTCGAGTCCTTGCCCACACGAGCATTGAAATCACCGAGCATATAAATGTAGTCAGATTTTGGAACTGCCTTGATCGCGGAGTCTAACTCCTCATAGAACACATCCTTCACATCATCAGAGGAATCGAGTGTCGGTGCATATGCAGTAATAATGGTGGCAAACCCACAAGAGGTTGCCAAGCGCAGGGACAATAGTCTTTCATTTCCTACTGCTGGAATTTCAATCATTCCCAGTAGCGAATTCTTCACTGCAAAGCCCACACAGTGTTGCCTTTTTTCTGCCTGCCCTCTACCCTTCCAGAAAAAGGTGTAGTTGTTTTCCCTGAGTGACCCTTCCTCAGCGAGGCGAGTCTCCTGCAGGCCAGCAACATCAATGTTAAGACGATTGAGTTCGGCATCAATCACAGCCGTTTTTCTCACATCGTCAATATTAGTCAAGTCAGTGGAAAATCCTGGACACATGGTTCTCACGTTCCAGGTTGCAAGCCGTAGCTTGAGGTTTCTATTTTTATTTTTGTTTGTACCTGGTGCATTGGTTTTACAGCCTGCGATTCAGATTTTGTCCTAGCCCCAAGCACCCATTGAAGCAGGCAGGCTGTGGCGGATCAGCACCCGATTGGCTGGGGGCTGCCCAGCTTGAGGCGGGCGGTAGCTGATCAGTGACACCTATAGGTGTCTCCCACCGTCAGAGGCAACGCGTGGCGCCCCATGTCTACGCCAACTGACAAGGACTTATAACCCGTAACAGTTGCCTCTCGCTTTGATTCCGAGACCAGTTAAGACCAGGGATGGAGTTATTGCCTCTCCATAGCACAAAGCCTGGGCTAAAATATAGAGATCATGTGTTGCCCATGCAGCATGATCCCTCTCTCGTGCCTGCCTAGTTCACTCCAGAGGAAAGGTAACACCCCTACATCTGGAACAAGACAAGCTGCAGAAGCTGCTGGATCAGCAAAGCAATGCTCTAACTGTCCGCCTGTCGGAGCTTCGATCCTAGACCAGTTGCCAACCAAGGCTTAGGGCCTGGTCTGCCCTGCCATAACAATTTTGTCTTTAGCTTGAATTTCCTCGCACCAGGGTAAGGCTTGTACCCTCCCAATTGCGCTCTTCCGCCCGAAGCCATTGGCACAATGTGGGGTGTCGGGTTTGGTAAGCGCCGCCCAACGTTCGGCGCTAACAGAAACCAGGTAGTACCGTCTACTGTTATACGGTAGCTCAGTCATATCTGACTAAGACCTGACTGACATATATATATACATATATATACATATATATTATAAATAATACATTTGTCAATGCAGCCCTATGCACAGAAAGTTGCACAAAAAGTTTGCCCACACCTGTCCTAGACAATAGGGAGGTTAAGTGATGATGGTAATCTAATTGTGAACATCAACATACACTCACGTTTGTCTTTATGAGCATCATCATCACTGTCACTGTCCAAGAAATCATCATGCTCCAAAGGTATGGTGTTAAAAATGTCTTCTTGAGTTCCCCAACCTGGAATGTGCACTTTCAATGCCAGATCTTCATTGCGTGGGAAAAAACTATCCCCATCTACTGAAGCATCTAACATTAGCAACAACTGTCTTGAAGTTAGAAACAGAGGAAAAGTAGCATCGTTCACATCCTAAGGGAATAACAGGCAAAAATCACTGAAAAAATAACACACACACATACACATGTTGAGTTTAGACAAGAACTGGCATTATAGTACTCAGGACATTTGCATACATGCTCCATTCTTATCTGCAACAGCCACAGAAGAGTCCCAATACTAATGGTACTAGTTGCAGTCTGATTGTGCGTCTATCTAGCCATTCCTCAAAGTACTGAGTATCGGCAAGATCCTCTTTCACCACCGACTCCCAAGAACTTCTTTTGCCTTTTAGCACAGAGCCATCCCTGTATGTGATTATATCACCTGGGCGTGAATTGTTGTGAATCAAATGATGCACCTCCCATTCAGTGCAGCCTGCTGGTCGAACCCTCCAATCCTGGTCCAATGTGATTATGATCCTGCATAAGTCTGACTTTTCTTCTGGCATTCTGACCTACTCTTCTCCTATAACAATGTTTTCAAGCATGCATACTTCTCTGATTGTATCCTCTGACTGAGGCATCCATGATTTTTCTCTATCAGCATGTGCCACTTAACTATTTCCAGGAGGGCTTCATGCTGGGGGTGTTCCTTGTCTGCATCCACTCAGAAATATGACTTGGCCTGCAGCACCTTAAGTCTATCTGTAATCGTTAGTAAAGCAAGAATTTATCACATACACTATCAGGGTGTCCCTTATGCATCCCTGGATCACCCACATAGCTTCATTCTGTATGTGCTTTAGTTTCAGCAGCTGTTGCATTGACACTGAGCAGTCCAATTCATACTCAATTACTGAGAGAATCAGATATTCATAGAGTATGAACAACATTCTTTGCTTCATATACAGTGCTACCATACTCTTCAGTGTACCAAGTCTCTTCTTAGATCTCATAACTATTTCCACGTGATTCTTGAACGACAGGCTTCTGTCGAGGTACTTCAGTCTACTCTCTCTGTTAACATTTCTGCCATCTATTATGAGACCTTAGATGTCAGCCTTAACAATCTTATTGTCCAGAAAGCACCATAATAGGGAGGCTGTATCCAGGTTAATGATATTGACACTACCCACCTCTGTATATCAATCTATCACTTTGTTGATCTCCTGTAACTCTTTGCTACTTGTGTCCGGTCTCTCTCCTGCCTTTATGCAAGGACATCATCTGCAAATGCCAGTATCCTTCCAATTCCTGGTGTTTCAATGCTTGCAATCTTGCTTGTGTAAACATTGAATAGCACGGGCAAGATTTCAGATCCTTGTGGTAATCTGGAGGTAATAATGCACACCTCCGAAGTCAGTGAACCAAGGCGGAGAGCAATCCTACGCACAGTGCAGGTTAGCATTCAGTTTCTCGACACATGGGTGCACCTTGAACTTGGGGTTTGATATTAGAATAATCTTTCTCTCTCTATGGTAGGCTACACTGTTACTATTCTTTGCTTCTTTTAAGGGTCCAGGTAACTTTTGGGCGAAAACCTTCCAAGCCATGACCTGTTTGGAAGGTCACAGTGTTAATGTTCACTGTTTTCCCGTTGGGTCCTGTCAACATGTGGGTAGAACTTGGAGGGTGCAAACTAAATCTAGCTATTGTGGTTCTGTGCTTATATCGGGACCATTTCTTCTGTCAAAAATAGAACCTCAAAACCTTTAGACTGGGGAACAAAAATAAAGAGTGAGAGGCTACATTTAAAGTGAAGATGTGGTACTGGGAGAGAGATAAAACTGATTGACTCAAAGACTAAGGTGATTTGGTTGGTGTCCTTGATATAGGAATGTAGATTGGCAACAAAAGGTTGAAACATGCTGTCATGGAACTCTGATATATGTTCTACTGAACAAGAGAAAGCTGATATGACAAGTCTGTTTGTTTGTTTATGTTTTTCTGAGAGCTGATGAAGGCTTTTCAGCAGCAACATCCATGCTGTCCTTTGTTGTTTTTGTAGATTTGCTAATTGTATTTTTACAGCTATACTGCATTTCAATATATTTCATTACAATGTAGAGACAGATGCAAGAAATGACAGAGGAAATCAGGTACAAAAGATGGAAGACATTAATACTATAATGTAAGGGATAAATAGTATACAGGAAAGGAAAAAACAAACAATACCTGAATAGTATTAGGCAGGTCTGCATTATGGTGAATATGTCCTCTCTGTCTTATATCCATTGCATTGCACAGATTGACAAAACTCTTCTGAACCTCTAAGCACAAAACTGGGTTTTTAGTAACAAAGACCTGTATGAAAATACAATATCATATCATAAAAAGATATCAATTGAAACGAGTAAAAGAGTGTTGAGGTGCTACATAGAGCCTGTACTTTTGTTGTACTTTTGTATGGATGTGAAGCATGGACAATGAGCAGTCAAGCTGAAAAACATCTGATGGCTGTGGAAATGTGGTTTCTGAGGAAAATGCAAAGAATACCATGGACAGACAGAAAAACTGATGAACAAGTCCTTCAAGAAACAAATCATTATCATCATCATTATCTTCCACTTCTGCCGTCAAGCGTCGTGGGGAGGAATAATTTGCGTTCCAGCGCCCGGTGGGCGGCACTGGATAGTGTCATTCCGTGTGGTTGTACAATGTCTTTGATATCGTCAATCCATTTTCTTCTTGAACGTCCTCGTGGTCTCGTCGCAGATGATCTTTGATGTAAGGCCAGTGATGGTAGTTGCTGGTGTTGCATTCTAACAACATGGCCAAACCACTTGATCTTCTGTCTTTCAATAAATGTGGCACAAGGTGTTGATCCCACGGTCTGTCTGATAATAGAATTTCTTACTCGGTCTCGGATTGTTAAGTTGGTAGCTCTCCTCAGGCATCTCATCTCGCATGTGTTGATTTTGCGAAAGTGTGATTTGGATAAAGTCCAGGTTTGAGATTGGTAGCATAGGGTTGGTGTGAATATGCTGTTTATTATCTGTCATTTTGCGGACATGGGTATATTTGGATGTTTCAGCAGGGGTGATAGTTGATATGTAAGTGCACTAGCTGTTTGACATCTGATTTCGATTTCTCTGTCCAATCTGCCATCTTCTGTGATCATACTTCCAAGATATCTGAATTCTTTAACTTGATTCAGAGTTGTGCTATTTATCTGTATACTTAGTAGGCCCGGCGATCTGCTAACTCGCATTACTTCGGTTTTCGCTGTATTTATACTCATATTGTATCTCCTGCATGCCGAACTCAGATTATTAATATGATCTTGCAGTCTGCCCTCGTCGCTATAAAACAGGCACTGATCGTCTGCAAATAGAAGTTCATTTATTTCCTGTGGATCAGTTGTTTCATCTAGAGTAAAGAGTTCTAAATTTTCTGAATCTGTTCTGTAGAGACTTGCTTCTTTGGAAATTCTGTCCATGTAGATATTAAATAGCAGGAGAGAAACAAATGAAGATCGTAAACTGATTAGAGTCATTAGATGTAGACAGTCAAAATTTGTTGGGCATGTTATGAGAAGAAATGACTTGGAGAACTTGGTGACAACTGGCAAGATCGAAGGGAAGAGACCAAGGGGAAGACCAAGAAGTAACTGCTTGGATGGCTTGGCCATGTAGCATGGTCGCGACAGGAACACGGAGTTGATCCACGACTCTGGTGATTGAGTGAGATGGTAAAACATGACCACCCATGCTTATCGGCATGGCACATGATGGATGGATGGATCATGGGGGCTGAATGATCTCGAAGTATGATGTCTGCCTCGAGTGCTGGAGGTCCCTGGTTCAAGCCCTGGTGAGGGCCGGGATTGTTTCACGTGGACTTCTAGTAAAAAAATTTCCCTTGGTCTCTGGGTAGCGAGATCGGACACCCGTGTGTATTGTTGCACATGTAAAAATCCCTTGGCAGTTGGAAATAAAAAAAAGAGTAGCCTAACGGCGCTGCCCGGGCAAAATTTTGAGTTAACAAATCTACCCAAAGTATTTCAGGATCCTCGTCGGTGCTATGGAGTTCATGCACTGAGCCGAGATTCTCCGGACTCAGGCTTGAGTTTGGAGTAGAACGGAGCACTTATGGGTTACACCTGTGTGCCGTGATGTTGATCCGTCGACTAAACTAAACAATATCATAAAAGTTTATCATTTGTGTGAATCAGTCCATATAATCATCATCATCAAGTGCTTGCCAATTGGAATGGGAGATCATGTTACTTTACATCTTGTGATCTCCAACGGCATATATCAATTTGTGTGATGAAACCTGTCTGTGCCATGAAAATGACTGTCAAGAATTTCTCTCTCCAAATCCCTTCTGTTATTACTATTAATTACTATTCTGTTAATATGTTCATAATTATCATCATCATCATCATCATCATCAACATCATATGGCAGAACGTCATCACAACCCACATGAAAGATTCTCAATCTTTCCAGTTCTGAACTTTTCCAGTTCTGATGCCTTATAAATTGTCATGCCCAGAGTGTCTTTAATATCCTGTGTCCACCCTCACATTGGTTGACCCATTGAACAAAATACCATGTATATATCAAATACATCATGTGCCATGCCAATAAACGTGGGTGTCACATACTGTACAGCCACCCACAATTTGTCGACCTTTATAAAATACATGACTAAATTGAAACACCATACTTCTGACGAGACAGGAGAAAATGTGGGCTTTGAGCGAAGAATTTGGACTGGCGGGATTTGAAACGCCCACGCATGTCAAGATCAAAATTTGGCGGAAGATCCCAGCTCAGTGCCAGTCAAGCTTGAAATGTGTCAACAATATCGTAGTTAGAACATGCAGTGACCAGTTCTGGCTATTCCCAAGATGGGCTCAAACACCAGAGGTCCTTAACTGACATTCCTAACCAGAAAGGTAATACAGTTTTTATGTATATAATGGTGTAACCATGTAATTTATGCGCCATAACAAGGTTCCTGTTAGAAAGTAAATTTTGGTACAACGCCAGGTTGGTTTCATTTCTGCACACACCAGATTAGAACCTTTCTTCTACAAATGCAAGGTCTCTGTATGCAAAAGTTGGCTATTCTGTCTTAAATGCATATAATTGCTTTTTTTCCAGTGCATTTATAATGCCCATTTCAAAGGAACATTCTAGGCATTGATGATTCTACAAGATTAAATGATTCTAGGAGTCTGTCTCTTAATCTTCTTGTGCAAAGACCGACATTATTCTTAATATATCATGTGACTCTTTTGTACCTCTTTTTCGTGAGAATGCTATGTAAACATTGTCATTGTTTTTTTCTCATGAGAATGAATGCTCAGTGATAAAGAAAAATTGATGCACCTTGTACTCGAATGTTGTTAGAAGTGCACTCCGTGATAACATCACCCCAATAGGACGGATGATTATATTGTCATTGTGTTCATTATCTGCCATAATGCATGTAGATAAATAGCCAGATAGCAGACGTTAACTGAAGGGTGTGCACCATACTGGCTTACAACAATTGATGGGTTAAATACCATTGTCTTCAACCCCTTTACTCAAAAGAGAAAAGCTAGGGGAGACACATGTCATTGTATTTGAAGTACTGAATATATTGGATGCATAATCTATGTTATGGCTTTTGTAGTATTCATGAAAGATATTTTGTATTTTCATTATGAGAATGTTATATGTAATGTTGGTTCATAACTGTTATTTTTCCTGATGAAGGAGTTGGTCGAATTAACCAGACATTTGAATTAATAATAATGATGATGATGATGATGATAAAAGATGAGAAAAGCACTTGAAAGTCAGAGCTAACTCTTGAGAAAAGAAAGCCAGATCTTACAGAACAGAAACAGGATGCTGATAGGGTGTAGAGAGGGCCATGCATCATGTCCTGGTTTGATCTTCATCCATTTCAACAAGCTTTGCTTTAACCTGCCAATATCACTCCCTGCATCCATCTAGACATGCAGAATTTCAACAGGTAGTGTTCTATCAGATATCTGTCATGACATGCTTGGTTACTATTGTCTTGTCCTGACCCTACCTTTTTCTCAAGTGGACATGATCACACATGTCTGACTTTTCCTTGTCTTAATATCATTATCCCTAGGCCAGGCAGATCAGATAACACTGGGGAAGAGTGTGACACAGGGACCAGTACTAGTAAGCGTGATGACGGAGTTAATCCTGGCTGTGTTACCGAAGAAATCCCCTGTGTCAGACTAAGAAGCAGAGCGAGAATAGCAACGTGGAATGTGAGAAGTCTGTATGAGGGAAAGCTTAAAGTAGTGTGTGATGAGATTGAGAGGTTAAACATTCAAATTTTAGGAATTAGTGAACATCGCTGGAGAGGCAAGGGACATTTTACAACTGAAAATGGAAGTATTTTCATTTATTCTGGTAGAGATGTCGGAGGCCAGAGTGGAGTGGCATTTTGTTTAGATAAGACAATTGCAAAAGCTTTAATGGGATATAATCCAGTTAGTGATAGAATCCTCACTATTAGACTTAAAGGCCGTCCAAAAAACACAACTCTCATACAGATATATGCACCTACTTCAACAGCAGAGGATTACGAAATTGAAGATTTTTACAACACACTACAAGACACATTAAATAAGATTGGTCATAATGATATAGCAATAATAATGGGAGATTTTAATGCAAAAGTAGGTGCAGGAAGAGCTGAAAATGAGAGACACGTTTTAGGAAAATTTGGATTAGGAAATAGAAATGATGCAGGTGACAAATTAATTGAATTTTGCACAGAAAATGAGTTAACGATAGCCAACACGCTTTTTAAACAACACCCAAGAAGACTCTTCACATGGAAGTCCCTGGAAAGTATTACCAAACATCAGATAGATTATATTTTAATACAAAGAAGATGGAGATCAAGCATAACATCTGCAAAAACCCTACGAAGTACAGATTGTGATACAGATCATCAGTTATTAGAAGCAGATCTGAAATTAAAACTCAAAAAGCTTATCCGAGGACCAAGGCCACTTCGTTTTGATCTCACAAAAATACCGGATGCATACACTGTAGAAGTTAGGAATCGCTTTGAGGTCTTGATGTCTGTACAAGAAGAAATGACACCTGATGAACTGGCAGTACAAGCTAGAGATATCTTGATAACTGCAGCCAAAGATCTAATTCCGACCAAGAAAAAGCAACTTAAGCCATGGATTACATCAGACACGTTAGAATTAATAAAACAACGAAGGGAACTGAAACAGAAAGGAGGTGAATCCGATAACAGCAGGATGAAGTATAAATCTTTAACTCGAGAAATAAGAAAGAACACAAGAAAGGACAAAAATCAATATATACAAGATTGCTGTACCAGAATAGAGCAATATCATAGACTGGAAGAGATTATGAAATGTTCAAAGAAATGAAGTTATTGACAAAAAATGTTCAACCTCAATTGAATGTTATCTGTGACAAGATGGGAAATACCTTAACAGAATCTAGACAAATTCTAGAAAGATGGCAGGAGTACTGCAGTGGAATGTATGATATGAGTGACAGTGAGGATATGAATGAGATACATGAGCCAATGATAGCAGAGACAGAACCTGAACCCTCACTGGATGAAATTGCTTGGGCTATAAAGAACCTGAAGAATGGTAAATCGCCTGGATGTGATGAGATACCAGCTGAACTAATTAAAGCGGGAGGAGAAGAAAGCATACACATATATCATGCATTATGTACAAAGATTTGGAAATATGGTATTTGGCCAAAAGATTGGAAGAGAACTATCTTCATTCCAATACCAAAAAAGGGCAACCTGAAATTATGCACCAACTATAGAACTGTTGCCCTGATCAGTCATGCAAGTAAAATTCTACTAAAAGTCATAATGGGAAGACTTCGTAAGAAAATGGAAGAAGAGATTAACGTGGTTCAAGCTGGATTTAGACAAGGAAGAGGAACAAGAGATCACATATTCAACATGCGTTTAATAATAGAGAAGTGCAGAGAATTTAATGTAAACCTATTCTCATGTTTTGTGGATTATTCAAAGGCATTTGACTGTGTACAACATCAGAAACTTTGGGAAATCATGAGGAATATGGGCTTTCCGTCACATGTAGTACAACTCATAAAAATGCTCTATCTAGACCAACAAGCAGCAGTTAGAATAGATGGCGAGGCATCAGATTGGTTTGACATCAAGCAAGGAGTCCGTTAGGGCTGCGTGCTGTCACCCTATTTGTTTAACCTGTATGCCGAAAATATAATGAGAAATGTAAGAGATGATATAAACAGGGAGCTATATGATGCCCTAAATATCGGCGGTCATGACATACCAGAGATTCGATATGCTGATGATACAGTATTACTCTCCACAACACAGAATGGCATAGAAAATCTTATAGCCTCAACTCAATTGAATAGTGAAAATCACAACTTATATCTTAACATAGCAAAAACAAAGATAATGCATACAGATAAAACTACTATGGAGAAAGAAATATACATTAATGGGGAAAAATTGGAGGTGGTGGAAAATTGTGAATATCTTGGGTCATTGATTACCAACAACGGCGACACAATGAAAGAAATTAAACGGCGACTATCAATTGCTCTTCAAAGACTAAAACAGCTGAATAAATTATGGAGTGGGACAGACAGAACTACAAAAATTAGATTTTTAAGAGCATGCATCTTTCCCATTGCAACATACGCCTGTGAGACATGGACACTTACTAAACAAGCTGAACAGCGCATAAACGCCTTTGAATATAAATGTTATAGATGAGTTCTAAGAATATCTTGGGTAAAGAAAAGAACAAATGCATCCATACATAAAGAGTTGAATATTGAAGAAGGTTGGCTATTAAAGAGATAAAACAAAGAAAATTGAAATATTTCGGTCACTTGAAACGTCACAAAAGTTTGGAGAGAACAATAATGGAAGGGTATATGCCTGGGAAGAGAGGAAGAGGAAGGCCAAAGAGAAGATGGGTGCAGAATGTGGCAGATGATCTCCAGATGGGTGTATCAGACGCGGGACATCTTGCTTATGATCGAGAGGTTTTCCGGAAGGTTGTTATGGGAACGAGGTTCTGCAAAGGACATGCTACTGAATGAATGAATATCATTATATCATCCCGAGTTTATCTCATTAGGAAACTAAGACATCACTGGAGGACCACTCTGATTTATCAGTAAAAAATGGCCTCACTCCCACAGGTGTTTTACTACCTTAAGGTTGAGGAGAGGAGAGTAGTGGTCTCACCTGTGAGTGGAATCACATTCTAGCCCCCCCCCCCCCCCCCCCCCCCCCTCTAATATCAACACCCACCATTTCATGCATGTTTTGTAATAATGTATGTAGGTTTGTGAATAATGAATATATGTATGAGATGCTTACCCAGGTGGGTTTTGTTTGCACTGTTCCAGAAGGTATGTGTTGGCCTGTCTATAGAAGCTGATGCTCACACTGTTGGGGCAAGGAGAATTCTGTCTGTGCCGAGATGCCAGCCCTCTGCCACTAAAGGACGGTATATTCTTACATATTTTAAAAATAACCGTTTATGGACTCCCGGGGGACTATATGTGGCTACTCGAAACCTCCAGCAGTAATTTCTACCTATCAGTCGAACACCTCCACCTAACCTTATGAACCTGGACACCAGAGGCAGCACTAATGGGGAAAACCAATTATGTCCTAGGGTACCTCCAACAGCATACCTCTCCACATGAACATCACTACCAGTGACCCTCAATTTGTTCCACAGGCACTTACTTTGTAGCAGTCATTTAGATACCTATTGCTGTTTTTGACACAATGATTGGATTGAGATAATGGGTTTACTGAGGGGGTTGATCATGTCATTGGAGTGACCATTGTAATATGTACAATACCAACTTTCATGCATTATTTCCTGTTGTTGTATTACTTTAATAAATACCAACAACTTTGAGGATTGTTGGTTTACATCTTGTCCAACGACAACAATGTTTGTTCTACACTAAAAAGTACACATTGTTATGTAACAACTTTATCTGTATGTATACACAGTACACCATGTTATGTGCTAACTTTGTTTGTTATGTGCATACCTTGGATGTCCAGTAATGTTCATGTATGTCCTGTCGATCCCTAGATGTCTTGACATTCATGATCTACTGAGAGACTGTGAGTATTACATGTGAGGGAGGTGATATACATACTGACCCAACTTTATCTAGAGTGCATGGGGTACTTCCTTCCCTGGGGTCAGTAGTAAAATTCCTTGATCTCCACGCTTTCCATCGGAACCTACACTTATTAACTTTATTATCATTTTTTTCATGTATGAGCTAAAATCATTTTGTAATTTTTTCGTATTAAAATAATATGATGTTGTTTTTATCATGCCACAAATATATATAAACAAACAATATCTAACCTGATGAAGGTGATCATATAGTACTCCAGTATCATCATCATTTTCACTATTACTATCTCCATCATCACTTTCAGAAACATGGCATTTGTCTTCACATTCACGATCTATGTTGCCTGAGAGGCTAAACTCTTGAGCTGCAAGACCTTCTTCTGTAAGCTTTGTTGCCACCTCACCTCCACAATCTTCCTCATAATCTATAAACAATATGAAAGCATATAGTGTCGGACAGCTTTACAAAATACAATTATTGAAAATAGAGGATGTCATGGTGACAAAACGTCATCAGCAAACAACAACAAAACACAACACAAGACACCACTGAGATGATACTACAGTGACTGCATTAAGGCATAATAAGCAGAATGAAAAACATGTTTGGTACTTATCTTGTGGGCCCTGAATATGAAACTGAATACTGGTGAGAGTCCACTTATACTCCAGCAACACAAGGATGCTTGGTCATGTAGAGGGGGAGAGTGGGAACAGTCCAGTGAACAGTCAGGTAAATGCATGGGAAAAAGGAGTGAAGAGGGGAGGTGTATGGAGGTGCAGAGAAAAGCAGAAAAGGGTAGGAAGAGAGAAAAAAGTTTAGACATGACTAAGAATGAGCCTGTGGAAGGGTATCCTAGTGATGTAACCATGCATATCAGTTTGTACCAGTATTGCTTAGTCATGGTGTGGTTGAGATTGATGAATAATGGTGTGCACTTAGACAAGTTTTAATAATAATGTTAAGTGTACAGGGACCCACAAAAAAAACATTGGCAAGTTGGTTGAGCAGTACAGCATTATTGTCTTGTAATGTGAAATAGAGAAGTCTAAATGTGTATGGCTTCCTCTTATTGGTCCATGTAAACAAGAGCTAGCAAAGATGCAGTGTGGTCAAGTTTGCAGATTCAGTCACCACTAGATTCATTTAATTTCCTTGCCTCTCTGAGGGCATTCGCTATATCAGCTTGATCCATTGCTCAGCTGCTGCAGCCCCACCTGCAAGCCTATCTGCTAGTTCATTTCCACTTACACTCATGTGGCCTGGATCAAATAGAAACAAGATTTTTGTCATCCATGACCTCCTCACAGACTCAATCTACTATCTTTGAACCCAATCTATCTTGATCGCCCCGAGCATACACATTGCATCACTGACAAAGCATGCCTGGGTAAAAGTCTATGTCTTCAGCCAGGCTACTGTTTTAGTTACTGCCATGACCTACATAGTCAATACTATTTGTTGTTAAGGTGAAGGCATTACAGTCTTGTTTCAGAGTTCTCCCTCTGACTTGTGGACTGTCCATTCAGTCTGATCCATACTAAAAATGATATACCGTACTCTATTGTTACTTGTAACTATTTGTTATCAGGTTCTATGTCCTCATGTGAAAAAAACCTGTTGAATAATGTCCTGGCTTAACATATACAGGATTTTCCACGTTTCAGCCAGGTGCTTTTTCTTCTTGATCTTCTTGATTTGATTCTTGATGGTGTTGTGTCAGTACTACAGAGCTCAATGTGCGAGGTACAGTGACAGGTCTGTCTCCAACAGTGACAGAATAACATTGTAAAATGGATGGTGTTGTGTCAGTACTACAGAGATCAGTGTGTGAAGTACAGTGACAGTTCCGTTTCCAACAGTGACACAATAGCATTGTACAATGGATGGATGGGATTGTGTCAGTACTACAGAGCTCAATGTGTGAAGTACAGTGACAGTTCTGTTTTCAACAGTGACACAACAAAAATGTAAAATTGATGATGTTATGTCATTACTACAGAGCTCAAGATGTGAAGTACAGTGACAGATCTGTTTCCAACAATGACACAACAACAGTGTAAAAGGATGGTGTTGTGTCAGTACTACAGAGCTCAATGTGTGAAGTACAGTGACAGTTCTGTTTCCAACAGAGGCACAATAACATTGTCAAATGGATGGTGATGTGTCTGCCACCACTCCACCACTCTACAACACAACAGGATCTGCCATGTAATTTACCCACATATTGTCATGTTGTTGTCTCAATACTGCAGGGCCCAACGTACGAAGTTAACCAGATTACTGATGTAGTCACTGCTTTGTTTGGTGCTTAACTATCTACATGCGAGAGTTATGTTTCCGTTGTGTGGTGACTTGAATTATGTACTTGACACAAAGTGAATGTTGACTAAGTGACAGATAGAGTGGCTATGGTTGTGTCTAGGGTATGTCCTTGTAAAATGTGATGTTGAACAACCGATTAACCAAGATGCATCCCAACCACACCAGTCAGCGAACAAGCGTTAATTTGCGCACATAATATTCCTTTAATTCTGAATTAACACAGACACATGTAACATATAAATCCAGGAACAATAATTCTCTAAGAATATATCTCCATCCCAATGGAACACTTCGAATAACACTGCCTCTCACGGCCTACAAAATATCGTCCCACACGACAGGTATACGAGCCTCTCTCTAGGCCCGACTCAAGGTAACCCACTCTGGGTCTCGAATTCCACTCACTATCCCTGGAACCCACAGTGCGGAGTTATCTTCCGAACTCCGTCACAATTCTTCACTTTCTCAGACCACGACCTTCTCCTGGTCCGGTCTAGACTCAACTCCCCTCAGCTCGGAGTCCAAACATTAACTGACCCCCGTCAATCTTTGTCCCTCTCTTTTCAACAATTCTATCCCCCACATTGCTTCACACACAACACACAACCTCACTGAACCAACAGTCTGCCTCCCAATTCTCCTAGCCATCTGACCTCTTCTCAGCTCCCCCTTTCAATTACTGTCTTCTCATTTTCGCCCTCTGGGGGACTTACTATCCCCCCTATTTTGTCTCGTGAACTGTTTATCTTGTACGGCCACTCACCTTAATGCCACTGAACACAGGCATGTGACACTACCCCACCCTCAAAAGAAAACATCGTTTTCAAATGTTGGGAGGCTAATACTTATCAAATATGTGACCCAGACACATTGCCTGGGTAGTCGTAAGTATAAATCCAAATTACTCTAGCTACCACACTAAATAATACATCAAATGCTCATAGTACACTCCCCTATTCCCCACACATAAATACAAAACAACTTTCTATCTTGTGTACCAATGCATGAACTACTACATCACATAATAATAATAATACGTCATAGGAAAGCATTATACTTATGTACCCACAGGTCTCTTACTACTTCACGACCACACAATACTATTTGTGTACCGACCCTATATCAGGTGGTTCTGTTCTTGCATTAACCCACCTCTGATTCCTGTCGATGCTGTGTCTACCTTTCATGTACCCATGACTCATGGTACCTCTACAATTACAACATCTGTTTGCTATCCCTAGCCCTGGGTCAGTAATGTCGCGAACACTCTTTAGACCTAACTCAACTTTTCTATCTGCATATTGCACCGTTACACTTGAGTCTCTGTTTAGTCTGAACTCTTTATTCAATCTTGGCCCATTTATCTGGCACCTTGCTTTCTGCTGCATATGCCTTATGCCTATGTGCCCTGCACATGCACTATCCTGAGCTGTTCTAGTATATCGGTCTCTATGTGCTAAAGGTACTGCTCCTTGCCCATGTGCAGTTCTGCTATCTGAAAACCTGCGAGTGAGAACATTGTTCTTCCTCTCGAAGCACCATCTACCTTTCTTTGACTGCCTATTTTCTACTCTCCTACACCCTTGGGAACATTTGTTCAGAGTAGTATCTTGTCTCTGGGATTCATTAGCACTATATTTGGGATCCATTCTCATCTGCTCAGCTGTACTATCCTTGTCCTGAGTTCCTGTGTCTACTTCAAGTGCATCTTCTACCTCAGCTATACTCTCTAATTTAGGTCCTCTTGTGGTAACTACCTCGTTACTATTTCCACTATGTTTTTGGTCCCAATAAACAACTTCCTCTTCTGTACACTCTTTAACTCCTATAACATTTCCTATAATGAGATCTGCCACTGGTGAGTCTAAAACACATGCTGTCACTCTTCCTGTTATGTATGGTGTTTTTACTGTTATCACGGCTATTGGGTAGAATTCTACTGTCCCATTAAATGTTATGGATCTAATCTTTTTCCCTGTATAATCCGAGGGATGCACTAAACTCTTTCTCACCCCGATGGACGTCCATCTGGAATCCCTAATTGTTAACGCTGGCCTATCATTAACAAACCCATGATGCATCTTCAGACTTCCTCCTTCATGGACTGCTGATCCTGCTTTCACTGTATGACCACATATTAAGACTGGCTGACCATCTTTTTGAAAAAGAGGTTTGCACCCACTACAATCTTCATTGTTCAGCGTCTCAATTACTTGTGCTGCATTTGAGTGCTCTGTTTCTCTCATCCTACATTGATGACTGACATGCCCGTTCCTTCCACATTTGAAACAAGTGATCTCCCTTTTACTGTTGTTCGTTGGTCCATCTGATGGTTGTGCATCACAATCTGCCATTTTGTGTCTCCAGCTCCCACAATTCCAACATCCGGCATAACTATTTGGACGTCTCTGGAAATTCCCTCTTTTGTATGGGTACCGTCCTGCTCTGCCAAAATAGTTGCCACGGGAACCATTGTCTTTAGGTTCTTGTTCCTCATATCTTTGTGTTAAATCTACACTTTTTGATCTTGGTCTAATAACTGGATTCTGGTCCTGTTTCGTATATGCTGCACAGACTATTTCCTCACTAATAAGTCTACCAATAGAACTGTTTGGATGTGCAGTCATGTAATTTTGCCCTAACTGTGACATTGTGTCTATGTCCTTTGGCTTCCGTTCCTCAAAGAACGCCACTAAATTAGAATTGCATGCAGATACTACCTTGTCTCTTAACATTAGATCTACTAATTTATTAAAATCTTTCCCTACTTCTGCAAGCTCCATCCATTTGTTAAATGTATTCTTTACAGTGTTAACAAAATCTGTGAAATCTTGATTTGTCTCTGGCACTAACTGTCTAAACTTTGTTCTATATCCATGTTCAGTTAGTTGGAACTTTGTCAGCAAACGTTGACGTAAGATAGTGTAGTTGTTCCTTTCTTCTACAGGTAAATTGAACATGGTGTCTAGTGCCTTGCCCGTAAGAAATTCGCCAAGTCGCATCCCATACTCTTTCTCTGGAATACCTAACGCTTTGGCTGATGCCTCGAACCTGGCCAAATAATTTTCAAGTTGGTCCCGGTCTGTAAAATATGGCAGTTTTAATCTCTGTGATGACTGCGACAGTCTTCTGCTTTCCTCACTTTGACCTTTCGAAGATAGTTCTAGTTTTCTTAACTCGATTTCAGTTTGCATCTGACACTTGATCTTCTCTTTCTCAATTTCCATTTCAGCTAACTTTACTTCCTGTAGACGTTTGTTTTCCATTTCAGCTAGTTTTACTTGTGTCTCTTCCTGTAGACGTTTGTTTTCCATTTCAGCTAGTTTTACTTGTGTCTCTTTCTCTTCCTGTAGACGCTTTGCCTCGCGTTCATTATGCCTCTCCTCTCTTTCCGTCTGTTTTTGTTCTTTTGCTTCGGCATACTCCTGTAACTCTTTACCCTTCAGGCCTATTCTTTCACCTGCTTCAATATAATCCATCAAAGTAGGCATCTTGTACTTGTGGACACGTTGCTGTCTGTCAGCCAACTATAAATGTAAAGACTCTGCTACTAGTCTTTGTGTGCCTTCAATAAGTACACTACCACTCCCTGTGTACGTAAATTCGTAGTGCTAATAATGTCACTCTGTACTCACCCAGTCACTCTATAAGCACTAGGTAGTGAGGGGGGAATATTAACTATACTCCCTCGTATATATATATATATATATATCAAATAACTGTAGAACAATTCCTGGAAATAGTTGTAAACATACATATACATACACAAATGAATGATACACACTAAATGCCAACTATTAAACGCTAGACGCATAGGCCGGTGAAACGCAGACGGATGATTACATAGAAATAAAAACCACTGACATAAACATGCCCATGAAAGACCATACCGTGCGCATAATATAAACTGACAGATACCATCTAGATAGAAGCTGTTTTAACATAAGAATTACAACAATACCATATATCCAAAGAAATCAAATATCATATGTAACAGTAAAGAGAGAACAGTAAAAAGAACAAATATAAAATGAATAATGTACATAGATCTGACGATAGACACTTGGACACCGTGTATAATGTCGAGACGACCCAATGCCACAGCACAAAACAAACTGACTCGTCAGCTGCCTCTCAACAACATACAATATGTACCTAGACAATTTCACCTTTGCGCTGTCTCCCGCATTTCGAGAAACAATGCAAAAATATCCTACTTATTACGAACACTGGACCACATACAAATAATTACGTAACGCACAACAACAATACTTAGGACGATGAGAACAACAGAAGCAAACAAGGGTTGCCGACACCAATGCGATGGTAGAATCTTACAAAAGTCCTTAGTTTGTTTTTAATAGTGTCCGAAAATCGCCTGGAAATTTCTGTCCGTTACTGTTTTGAAAAGATTACGACGTTAGATTCCCACAATGAATTAATGTTCTGATGCGTTGTCACTTTTTGTTGACGTGGTGACACGATTTTCGACTGTCGTAAAAGTTGAAGATGATGATAATTATCCCAACGCCTTGTCTCTACACAGTCCGTAACGTTTTTTGTAATCCTCCCTGTAGAGTTGGCCTGTGATTGTATAATGTATGTGAACGCTCTTGTTTTGCCAGAAATATTGGGTTTTCGTTGCGTTTTGGGGAGCCGAAAATACCTTTAAAATCAATGAATGTTTATCTGCGTAGTCACTGTCGCTTTGAAGTGATGGTATGGTTTCACTGTTGCTGACCCGGTTAAACCAACGAATGGCAGAAAATGATCACGCGCTTTAAATCCGTTTTGCAAGTCTTTTTTGGTGAAGAAATGCGCTCATACTTGCGAAGACGGCACCTGAATGACTGTTGTGGTTTGTTTGCCGATGATGACACACACACACAAAGACGTTAAACGTAAATCCTAGTTTCAGTAGAAACCCAACGTGTTATTCTCAGTGGAAATTTTTCCATCAAATTCCCTGGTTCTCAGCCTTGACTCACAAGGTCATCTCTGTTTCTCTTTATCACAATAATCCGTGTAGAAACTTTTACTTTTCTGTGGAGCAACGATTGTCACCTTTGTGTGTTCCCCACACTTTCCTCCTATAACTCCCCTCCTCTTGGCGAGTTTTTAACCATGAATTACCCTCGTAACTCCCCTGGCGCCCCTTTCCGTCTTATTATCTGCGCCGAACTCTGAAGACGCCGTACACACACACACTCACTGTCCACAAGTTCACCTGACCTTATAAACACACGCGCCTGTTTGCGTTAATTTTCTGACGTCCCTGATAGCTGAAGAAATACTGCCTGGTATCCAATTTACCTGTCCTGACCTTCTCGTGACCTCTGTGCTACCCAGTTCCCGCACGGAAAAAACCCAGTGTTTATACCGTGGACACGCTCCGCTGTCCATCCTCTCTCTCTCTGAGTGAGAAGTGTTATTTTTATCTGGTTTCTTGTGGACTCTGTATTAATTCTCCGACACTTTTGAAATGCGCTGTCTACTGAAAATGGTGTTTATTCTTGACAGGAGAGCCCTCATCATTGTTGTTGTAATTGGGCATCCGACTAATGTCTCTGATGTTAGTATTCTCTCTAATCGACGAGTTCACAAATAAACGGAATGACAACAATGTCTATAGTGTTCTTGCACGGACGTAGTCTCCAGAAATCTCCTCTGACACAAAGTGAATGTTGACTAAGTGACAGATAGAGTGGCTATGGTTGTGTCTAGGGTATGTCCTTGTAAAATGTGATGTTGAACAACCGATTAACCAAGATGCATCCCAACCACACCAGTCAGTGAACAAGCGTTAATTTGCGCACATAATATTCCTTTAATTCTGAATTAACACAGACACATGTAACATATAAATCCAGGAACAATAATTCTCTAAGAATATATCTCCATCCCAATGGAACACTTCGAATAACACTGCCTCTCACGGCCTACAAAATATCGTCCCACACGACAGGTATACGAGCCTCTCTCTAGGCCCGACTCAAGGTAACCCACTCTGGGTCTCGAATTCCACTCACTATCCCTGGAACCCACAGTGCGGAGTTATCTTCCGAACTCCGTCACAATTCTTCACTTTCTCAGACCACGACCTTCTCCTGGTCTGGTCTAGACTCAACTCCCCTCAGCTCGGAGTCCAAATATTAACTGACCCCCGTCAATCTTTGTCCCTCTCTTTTCAACAATTCTATCCCCCACATTGCTTCACACACAACACACAACCTCACTGAACCAACAGTCTGCCTCCCAATTCTCCTAGCCATCTGACCTCTTCTCAGCTCCCCCTTTCAATTACTGTCTTCTCATTTTCGCCCTCTGGGGGACTTACTATCCGCCCTATTTTGTCTCGTGAACTGTTTATCTTGTACGGCCACTCACCTTAATGCCACTGAACACAGGCATGTGACAGTACTATTTAATGAATATTGTATAACACTGGTTTTGTTCCCCGTATACATGTATCTACTTTGTTCGCCATAAATGAGGCGCTGGAACCTCTTGCCCCGGATAGATTGGGCCCGTTAGCTATTACAGCAGCCAATCTAGGAGATGGAAATCTCCGATTATAAACCCCCAAGTTTAAGGTGGACCGACGTGCCGAGGACTGAATGGCCACGGGTGAGTTGGTCGTGAACGTGGAACGTCTGGTATGCGGGCGGGGCGGCGTAAGGCGTACGGACTCCTGAGGGACATCCCCTGCCCCTTCCCTAGTAAGCAGGCAATGCTAGGGTGACCGTTCTTTTTTCCTGCAATATCCAAAATTTGCTTATGGAGTTAATTAAACACGGGAATCGTCGCCGGAGCTACGGAGCACGTGCTCTGTGCTTGACACATCTTTCAGCGGCTAGCGAAGAGAGAGTGAGGAGGAGAAGGCGAGGAAATGGTGTGAGAAAAAGGCATAGAAATAGGAGGGCAGGCGCCAGGAGAACAAGATGAAAAGTGGAGAGACTAGGTTTCAACCATGTAAGAGTGGGATACTGGAACTGTTGTAGTGCCAGGCAGAGAGGTCCTGTATTGGAGAGGCTAATATATGATTTTGATGTCCTCATGCTACAGGAGTTAAATACAGATAAATACCATTGCCATACACACATCGTAATTGTAACGCATCAGAAAGCATGCTGAGGAGGGCAAGCTTCGGGCAGAGTTGCTTGCTTCGCTTCGGAGGTCACGGGTGGCAAGAATCGCCTGGATCTTTTCTCCGGGGCATGCCAGTGTGCTGGGGAATGAACAGGCGGACAGATTGGCTGGCTCTGCAAAACTTGGTGGAGTATTGATGCATGACAAGGCAGACGTGGTTGCGGCCTTGTGGGAGCACGTGTACACCTTGGAGGAGCAAATGGATCACCATGGTCTGGCAAGAATGAGACAACAAGGAGTAACGAGGGGATCTGGCTGATGCTCAACGCTCAGAGGAAAGGCGAGACGGACATATAATCAGATTGCTACTGGTACTACTGGTGTTGGAACTCTTCGCTGGCTGCTGAGGATGGAGATGGAGCGCTTATGGGAATGCCCCGAATGCTGTGATGTCGGTTCCTAAATCAATCAATAAATCAATGAAAAATACAAGAAATCGTTGAAATATCTCCTGAAAAGATATGTGTGGCCTTAAAATCTTAAAAGTCGTGAAAATCGACTTCATTGCACCAGGTTTTATCCCACATAGCTTGGTCTCTTCACACAAAGCAGCCTGCCAAAAGCGTCGCACAAAGCACAAACACCGCAGCTCCAGCGATGACCCCCAAGTCTTCGAGAAAGATGCACCATGAACCGAAAGACGTAGCCTGGAATCGAACCCACAACCATCTCCTGGGAAGGTTAACCCGGTCAACAAATGCCCGCAGAAGTCGGATGTGTCGGCCTAACGGCGCAAGAATGCAGCTCTGCTGTAAACAGGCACAACGCAATCACATCCGGAAAAAAACAACTCTGGATGAACGAAGAAGAAGAAGAAGAAGAACCCACAACCAAGAAGAGAGGAGGAGGAGGAGGAGGAGAAATTCTAGGTTTTAACCCTTTGACATATAAATTCTGATCTTTTATGTTTGGTCTGAATACAACTTATTTTACCAAAAGCCAGCTTTTGCAGGCTATGGAGACTGCACTGCATACTATGATAGAAGATATAAAGTATCCACCACACACAATGTTTCTTTTAATGTCATTATCATCATCATCATGTGCCATGCTGATAAGCTTGGGCAGTCATCTCACATGATCACCGGAGTCGTGGATCAGCTCTGTATTCTTGTCTCAACCATACCACGTGGCCAAGCGATCCACATATTTACTTCTATGCCCTCCCCTTGTTCTTTTCAACTTAGTCTTGCCGGCTGACACCGAGTTCTCTAATTCATTTCTTTTTATAATGTGTCCAAAAATTGTTGAGTGCCTACATTTAATTTCTATAATCATTTTGTGATTTTCATTTATTTCTTGTAGGACTTGCTCATTGGTTTTTGTGTCTGTTCATGGTATTCTTTGCATTTTCCTCAGAGACCATCTTTCCACTGCCATTAGGTGTTTTTAGCTTGGCTGCTCATTGTCCACGTTTCACATTCATACAAAATTACAGTTTCCATGTAGCACTTTAACACTCTTTTTCTCGCTCCACTGACATCTTTTTAATCGGTCAGTATGGTTTTCATCTTGAAAGATGCTACCTTAGCCATGGCGATTTTTGTTCTAATAGCTTCATGGCACCTCCCATCAGATGATATGCTGTTCCGAGATAGTTGTACCTATTCACTTGTTTAAGAACATTCTCATTCATCTGTATGTTACATTATGGTATTTCTTTCTTCATAGTGGTGACTATATTCTGTGTTTTCTTACAATTTAATTCTAACCCTAATTGTTCACTGTGTACAACAACTGTTTCTACTAAATGTTGCAGATCCTGCTCATTGTCTGCAATCAATACTGTATCATCCGCATATTTAATGTTATTGATTTTATGTCCCCCAATGGTGATTCCTTTCATATCTTATAAATTTCTAAAAGATAATTGCAGGGGTTCTGCAATTAAAAAAACAAAACACGCTTTGAGCTTTCTTTTCTTATGAAGGTTTGCTATGAGATAAACTAAAACAATCATAGCTGTGTGAAACACGGTAAATCTAACCTTGTAAATTCACGAGATGTGTAGTGGCACTAAAAAAAAAAAAGTGACAATGAAGACTTTCCTAAATAAGGATTATTCATTAGAAGAGATGGCAGATGAATGGAGATGTTACACAATTTGAGCTTCCTGTCAGGAGTTAAGCCATTGGCTGTCTGAAGGTCAGGGGAATGAGGGTTCAAAGATTTAATTTACTTTTCAGAATTTTATCGTGTATACTGCTCTATGATTTCAACTACGATGCTGTAATGTTAATATTTTACTTTAACCCTTTACAGGTCACAGCGTCCGATTCCCGCCGATGCCATAAAACGATCGTAGCGTCCGATTCCGGCCGATACTATTATGCATTGTAAAATCGCGATCTCTCGACTTTCCGACACTTCCGACGTCTACTTTCGCTTTCGCAGACAGCTTGACAACGTGGCCGCCATTTGTAAACGCGATAGTATGAATTTGAACGGACTTTTAAGGACAATTTTTGATAGTTTTCGGGAATTTTACGCTGTTTTTCAAAATGGATTTCGGCGATTCTTCAAGTGATAGCCGAGATTTCGCTAGGTTCATTTTAAATGACATTAAAGGGCACGAAGTTGACTATTAATCGGAGCTAGATATCAGTGCAAAGCGGTTCTTTGCATTAGCAGTCTGAGTCGGACTTTAAAGAAAGTGATTATGATTCTGAAAATGTGTTTGTAAATTGCCGTATAGATGACGGAAAATCACAAGCAACATGCCGTATTTCGTAAATATTTGTGTTCATATATGGATTACCGGCAACAATCACGTGAGTAACATATTCTGCATGCTTTTCCCTTCATTGTGTTGTTTATTTAACTAAAATCGGTTGACTAACACCTTATTTGTGATGGTTTTACTAACGCGACCCAAAATTTTACAGAACTTGAAAAAATCTTCCCCGTTCAGGGCTACAAAACGGACAAGCGTCTGCCCTGTAAAGGGTTAATGAGAAATAGCTTACTTACATCTGTCACTTTGGCGTTGATACTATCTATCTTAGAAGAGTTTATTGATTTCAGTCTTGTGTTTTGTGTATGGTTTTATGTCATTTTATAGCTAAAGGATTGCAATATGAGTTGATATATTTTCAACTGAGTATGAGGTAATAGCTGAAGCCCAAAGGGAGCAATAATGGTAACAACAAACTTATGAGTATAGTACTTCCACATGAGGAAATATATACACTATGTATGAGACAAATACATTGTCAGATTTCTTTAGTATCATCTGACTAAACATATGAAGTACAATCACACATGACATGATGATTGGCGCACATGAAAAATAGCCAATCACACAAAGTGTGTTGTTTGGGACAGAAAGAAATTACGAGGAAAGTTAGTTGAGTCTCCTGCAACCTTACTTATTTATTGCCACACATACTTTCCTTATTTTCTGGGTAGTTCTGTCTTGGAAGCAAGGGTGTGCCCACATTAACTGCCTGTTCCCAGTATTGCTGAAATATGCTCCACAATCGATAAAGGCAACAAGTGGTTTTGCCTGTACCACTACGTCCAAGAAGCAGTAAAGGTGATGATCCTTTCAAACTGATAATATCATGCTCTATGTCAGTCACTTGAAATGGAAAATCCACCTGCCCATGGAAGAAACAAAAGAAAAATATAGCTTTAGGAAATGCTATATATGCAACAAAGATGAATTTTAGGTAAATGAAGGAGCACATGATATACTAGCATCTAAAAATTTTCCAGTTACACATTTAACTTTATTCTGAATTAATAAGAAAGATACGTGGTAAGTTATATTTTCAATGCAGGAATAAAAAATAAAAACAATACAAAAATGCATACCAGAATAATTAAAGAAACCTTGGATATTCTTCTTCTTCTTCTTTCGTTCGCTTGAAATATGTCTATAACTGCAGTGCTGTCTCTTGTATGAATTGAACTGTCTTTTTCAGTTCACACAGCGGTCCATAGAGTTTATCTTCCACTGTCGTCTCTCTAGGCCAGAAGGTTTGCCTAGATATGTTATATTTTGGGCAGTCTTGGAGTATGTGCTCTGCTGTCTGTGACGCCAATCCACATGTACACATGGCTGTTTCACCAATCTTGAATTTTGTATACATGTGGTTGCGTAATCTATTGTGCCCTGTTCTGAGGCGCAGAATAATGACTTGTTCTGGTCTATCCATAACGTGGTAGTCATCTTGAGCAGGTTTTGGTGGCTTTCTGACTGATTTGATCATTCTTTTCTTTTGGTGGTATGTTACAGGCACATCAGGCTGTTCTTCTTTGGCTCCTTCCTTAGCCAATTGATCAGCTCTGTCGTTCCCGGGTACTCCACAGTGGGATGGTATCCACTGTATGGTGACCTTATGCTGACTGCTAAGTTCAGAAAGTAGTGTCCTTAGTACTGGCAATTTCCCAGACAGGAGCGCCTCGAGTACTGATTTTGCATCTGTCAATAGCACCACAGGTTGTGTACCATTGCTGGTATTTAGTAATTTCTCTGTTGCTATCTTGATTGCCTCAATTTCAGCATCGTAGTTATGGCAGTACTTTCCTGTCGGTACTCTAGCTGTGTCCCTGGTATTATTTGGGTATTCTATGTACACTCCCGCTCCTCCATTTCGAACAGCATTTTGTGCTGACCCATCTGTGTAGACTCGGATCCAGAGGTCCTGTGGGTATTCTTCATCAAGGAAGCTGAGAGTGGCTGTTCTGCGCTGCACACTGTTCTGATCTTCCTTGTCAAATATTCCTCTCACTTTTGTCTGGATTTGTAATGATAGTCTATGCTCATCTTTCCATGGAGTTCGCTCTTGAATAGTTGTTAGGGGGATACCAACAGTGGGCAGATCGGTGGTTTCTCTGCAGAGTCGTTTGGCCTGGTGGATAAAACTACTCATTTTCAACCGCCCCATAGCTAGGTTTTCAAATCTGTTCTTCATAGGGTGGCCTGGCAAGCTGAGGAACTTTTCTGCTTGTATTAGCGTTTTCGTATCTCTGCGCTCACTCAGTGCTTGTGTCCTCCCCATCTTCTCCATTTCCACTATAGGGGTTGATCTCATCCCTCCTGTGGTGACTCTAAGTGCTTGATTTTGCACTTTGTCCAGCTCTTGTAGTGTGGTTTTTGCTGCCGAACACCATGCAGTTGACCCGTATTCCAGGTGTGGTCGTATGCTCTGTTGATAAACTTTGCTAAGTATTTTCCCACTGGCTCCCCATGTGGTTCCACTTAGCTTTCTCAGGATGGCTATTTTCCTTCTGGCTTTTGCTGCTGCTTTGTTGATGTGCTTTCTCCATGTCAGCCTGCCATCAAATGTTACTCCAAGGTATGTTGGTTCTTTATCTTCTCGTAGGGGTGTTCCATTTATCTGGATGGTCCCTGCCTTTTGTTTTGGAGAGAGGGTAAATAGGGTGGTGCTGCACTTGTCAGTGTTTATGCTGACACACCATCTATTTGCCCATGCAACAAATGTATCTACAGCTCTTTGTAGTAATCTGGTGGCCACTGATGCATGTTCATTTGTGCTCCATAGAACCAGGTCATCGGCATACATTGCGGCTTTAATTCCATGCGGTAGATTAGCAACGAGATCATTGATGAAGATTAGAAAGAGTGTGGGGGACAATACTCCGCCCTGGGGAACTCCGTGACGCAGTAGTACTTTCTTGCTCTTTAGTCCGTCTATCTGTACTCGGGCTCTTCTGTTGTGCAAGTATGCTTTCACCCATTTGTACATTCTTCCATTGACTTTGTAGTTTCTCAGTGTATTCATCAGACCTTCTTTCCAGACTTTGTCAAAGGCTTTCTTCAAATCTATCCATGCCACAAGCACCAGCTTCTTCTCTTGGAATGCATCCTCAATTTCTTGAGAGAGGTAGGTTGTCTGATCTTCCGTAGAGTAGCACTGCCTAAAGCCAGCCTGCTGTGGCACAAGGATGTTTTTACTTTCAATGTACCACTGCAGTCTGTGATTGATGATGCGCTCCAGTGTTTTGCAGAGACAGCTGGTGAGGCTAATTGGTCTGTAGCTAGAGGCAATGGAACTATCTTTCCCTGATTTTAGGAGGGGTATCATGATTGCTTCTCTCCAGGCTTGTGGAACACTGCCTAAGGTCCAACTGTTATTGAAGATTTGCAACAGCTTTGCTTTGGCCTCTGTTCCTAGGTTCCTGATCATTTCATTGGAGATACCATCAGCTCCTGGTGACTTTCTCATTTTCAGTTTTGATATGGCTAGCTCCAGTTCGCTGATTGTGATGGGTGCCTCCAGAACCTCATGTACTATATCCTTCTGTCCTGTATGTTGCCGTTTCTCTTGAATCTCTTGTTGTTTCTCTGGACTGATTTTGATATTGCTATCTTGTGCGAATGAGTTCGCAAAATGGTCAGCTGCTTGCTTTCTTGTTAAGATGTTTCCATCTTTATGTAGTGCAATTTTTGAGTTTCTCCCTGTGCCCTCATCGTTAAGTTGTTTTATTAGCTTCCACAATTTCCTTGTGTCTCTTTCAAAGTTCAGAGACTCTGTTTTTTCCTGCCAGCTTTTCCGTCTAGCCTGCAGCTTGGCCCTTTGAAATTTGGCTTTTGCATGCTGGAATTTATTGTGGTGCTCTTGGCTGGGTGTGGCCTCTGCTTGCTTTCTACATACTTCCACATCATTATGCAACTGTTCCAGTTCATTACTCCAGTAGGGTTTATATTGTTTACGGGCTCCTCTTGGTACTGTTTCTCGCGCTGCCTGTAGTATGCATTTCCCAAACTCTTCAACTACTTTATTTATGTCTTTCTCAGTGTTCAGGTTTCTAACCAGTATGCTGGTGCGATGCTTGTACACTGCCCAGTCTGCTTTCTTGTAGTTCCACCTCGAGAGGGTGCTGCTTTCACTTACAAGCTCATTTTCTACAGTTAGAAAGACTGGTCGATGATCACTGCCACCTAGTTGTTTCCCAACAATTCGTGTAATGTTCCACTCCAGGTCTGGTGAATGAAAAGCCAGGTTGTAGAGTGCCATGATCTCGAGTAGAAAGTATGTGGGTCGGACGGCTTGTTAACCAAGATGAATCTATTCTCATCCTGCCAGTCTTCCAGTCTCTCTCCTCTCTGGTCCATGTGATCATAGCCCCAACTCTGCGAGTGGCTGTTGAAATCGCCGCACACAATCATTTTTTCTGTTAATGGTAGTGTGTCCAGTGCCTGTGGACGGTCACTTGGACAGTAGTAATTGATCAGATGTAGGTCTGTATAGCCTGTTTTAAGTTTAAGTGTCTGATACTCAGCCCCTTCCATATGGACTTTGATTTGGGAAGCAGTGATGTTATTTTTTACAAGGGTAAGTATCCCACCTTTTCGCCTGTCCTTTCGGTCAGATCGGTATCACTGGTAGCCTCTGATTTTGAAGGCTATATTTTCGTTCAGGTGAGTTTCTTGCAAGCAACATATGCTTACTTTTTCTTTGTCCAGGATGTTTTCTAATTCTACTTTTTTGTTGCTGACTCCCTCCGCATTCCAGTGCATTATTTTAAGTCTTAGTTTAGTACGGCCAGCTGTTCTATTCTCATGTCCCCTGGCTCCACAGGACATCTGAGAAGGACCTCCAGTAGTTGGGGTTGGACCCTTTCGAGACATAGGGCCCGGCACTGCACCTGCCTGGGGGTCCAAAGCAGGGCGAGCACCATAACGTTTAGCAGCAGTCGACATATTCCATTTTGCGTAATTGCGTGGCATCCTGATTTCTGTGGTGCGCCTCCTGGCTGGTTGCCTCCGTCTTCAGCACCTTTCCTTTGCTAGAGCAGACTGTGGTCTCACTCGAGTTTACATGTGTACACACGCACACACGTGTCTGCACATGCATGTATGTGTATACACATCTAGAGCTGGTTATTTTCCGGCGCCAGATACTCGCCGTCGCCCCTTCTCCTGTTAGTTAAAACAGTTCCGCCACGTGAAGGCCAGGAGTTGGAGTTTTGCTGCAGAGGTTATGTATTCACGAGCCATTGGGGTATTTAAGCAATGTTGGGCGCTCACCCCAACACTGCGCCCCGGCTACATACAGCAATTTGGAACCAACCTTGGACATAAATTATGAAGACATTTATTTTTGGGCACTTGCTCGCTTTAAACTCAAGTGCAGTCCATACACGCTACTTCTAGTAGCACTCGGCTGTATTTTGCATGTGGATTAGCTTTCCCTACTACCAGCACCATCTGATATGCTACAAAACTGCTTTCTTTGGTCATGTGATGAGAAGTGGGGTACTGGAGAACATCGTGATGACTGGAAAGATCAAGGGGAAGAGAGGCAGAAGCTGATCAAGAGAAATGATGCTGGATGGATTGAGGCGGTGGCATGGAGGAATATCATCAGCAGAGTTGATCCAGAACACCAAAGACTGAGATCTGTGGACAGACATGAACACCTATGCCAGTTGCAGGGCACTTGATGATGATGATGATTACCATTCGCACTCCAGAGGTACTTTACATTTCCAAGTCAAGGACAAGAAGTCAATTAGCCGGTGTAGGGGGTGAACCCCGCTACCTCCACATTAGCATACCGGATGTTTAAGAATATGTGCTCTTATCTATTCGGCCATGCTGACCTCTTGTATGGATGTAAAAGTAAACAAAATGAACAGATAGGGAACCAGGATGCACTGCTGTGGGAAGTGAATGAGCAATGGACCAGGCTGACATCCTGAATGCCCTCAGAAACACAGGACAAGTAAATGACTCAAGCGGTGGATGTGACTATGCCACTTTGACCAGAATGCAAGAACTTCAAGTCAACAGGGTCAAATTAAACAAGTGCACCATGCGGGAAGCCAAAGAAGCGTGGTCAACCTCAACCAACACAGAACTGGTGTTGTCAGTCGCTATCTGCTGAGAGAGATACTGATGAGAGGAGTTGAGCAATTATGGACTAAGCTCGATGTGCAATGATGACAATCTGTTGACTTACTAACTTTGACTGTCTTGTTATTCAGAAGATTAAGCAGTAGTAACATCGGAAACCTCCTGTGCAAGTCTTAAAAGGTACCTGCAGAGGCGTGGTCTGAGACTGGCTACCTCAGACTGTTAAAAAAAAATAATCAGTCAACATTCAACCAATCATGACTGGCCTACAAAGGGCTTGGCATGTATGGTTGTAGGCCTACACTCCAATTGGTGTTTTAAAGGCATAAGAAGAAAAAGAATGCACTGTCCAGTGTCTATTTTTGAATAATGACTATGCTACAAGATTAACTATTAGACTGGAGTGATTCAGATGGAGTCATAAATTTGGATTTAGTTTCCGGTGCTGATACTTCCTCAATAAGACGGAATGTTCTCAGAAGACAGGTGAGTGATCACCTGCCATGTGTTGTGTTCATACCACAGTGACAAATTGTCAGGTAAGGTAATTTCAGACATACTTTCATATATCACACACTCAATAAAGGACCCAGCTGAACTCTGTCTACCTTGAGTCAAAAGGCCAGACAAAAGACACACAAAACAAATTTTTTCCAACTAATAAACTACTATCATTCCCTCATGGGTACCTGTGCAGAATAATGGAAATTAAAATGGCATGACAGAATCATCAATTAAAAACTCATGTGGAGCCAGTGAAAAAATTCCAGTGAAACAAGAGGTGAGGAAAAGACAATGATGCTGGGTAGGTCACACACTGAGAAAGCGAGAGGACAATGTAACTAGAAACACTCTTGTATAGCACCCACAAGGCAAACAAAATAGCAGGTGACCTAAAAAAAACATGGAGAAGAGAATTATAGACAGAGATGAACAATACTGGGAGGACATGGAGGGAGCTGCTGGAGATAGCAAAAGATGGGATGACTTGGCATGGTTTGATTGGGAGCCTATGTCCCAATGGGGATAATGGGAAGAAGAAGAAAAAGAAGACTTGCATTGGCACGGGCCAAGGCCTACATATAAAGCACTAATGATGGCTGACAGCCATTGCATGGTAATATGAATTATCTCAAAGGAAGCTAAAATTAATGTCCAAAATGCAATGTTGTTAATTCTTGATTTTATATTTCATACAGGAAGCTGAAAAAAGAGAGGAAGGTCATGGACAGCACAAGCAGAAGCAGGCTAGCTCAGTTAAGCAGATATACAGTAGGAAGTAATAGATTTACAGCAGCAGACACAAGAACACCTGCCACCAGGTCATTATGTTGGGCAGGGAATATACAGAAAGGTGCAATGGGTTGGCAGAATTGGAGATCTGACAGCTAATAGATGAAAATGCAGACAGAAAATGGCCTAATAGTGTACAGTGATGGTTCTTCATAGAGTAAAATCTGGCTAGAAATTCTTGGCTAAAGTCCAAGGAATGGTCATTGTTGAGCAGAATGGAGCCTATATGTCTACAACCTCAAGAAAGAAGATAGAGATGGCTGCAATCACTGCAGCTTTGAGATGGTTAGCAAATGCTGGAATCCCCAGAGCAATCATAGTGTCTGGTTGTCAGTTCACAAAGCACAACATTCAAAATGGACAGGTGTGGCATGAGTAGGTACCCAGCACAGACACTTCACTCTTAAAATATGTATGTGGATATATTATCCAGGTAATGTACTACATCTGGAATAATCTCAAAACTGAGAGGGAAGACCAGGAGAACCTTTAATCAGATAGCGGTGGGAACGATTAGTAGTGTGACTCTTCGCTGGCTGTTGAACAAGGGGACGGAGCACGTATGGGAATGTCCTGAGTGCAGTGATGTCAGTTCTTAACTCAACTCAACACAACATGTACTACAATGAACGTAAAACTTGCCAAGACATGATCAACGGCAGTAATATGCTGGTGTTGACTGCAACATCCTGTAAAGGATATGCAACTTTTTTTTTTTAAATGTGAGGGAACAAATCTGATATTTTTACAACCAGTTTGTTTCTGGAACAATCTGCATCTACACCTTACTTTTGCTGAGGTAGATGGAGCATCTATTGGTTTGCCCAGAATTATTTGATATTGATTCTTAGAAAAGTTAATATATTTGAAAATGTTGTCTGACTTTGTAAAATAATTTACAAATTCTTGCCATGAATACAATATGCTTAACAAAACAATAACACTCTCTGCAGTCCCCTGACTGCTTTTTCTTTCATGCTATAAAGGAAACAGAGTAAATCAAACATTTATTGGCTATGTAGATAACAGAAAAACTGGAGCATATTGTAAAAACTGGAAGAATTCATAGAAAAAAAGAGTTATAGGAAGACACAGAGAGACAATTCTTGACAGCCTTTAATCATAGCATGGAAACATATCAACACATGAATTGAAACATTTTGTTGGAAATCACATGATGTTGTGACGTATGATTGCTCATGCATGTTGGCAAGGCATTTAATGATGATGGAAGTAAACCATTAAAACTTCCATCACCTCACTTACTCCAGTAATTATTTATCTATATTTATTATCTCTAGAGTAGGATCAATTCTGGAAATAAGATATACTATGCACTACAACATCTACTAAAATCAAATGCGCTATCTCGTAACACCAAAATCACAATATACAAAACATTGATCAGACCAGTTGTGCTGTATGGCTCTGAAACCTGGAGTACAATGAAAGGAGACGAAGCCTTGTTACAAACCTTTGAGAACAAAGTTTTAAGACGCATCTTTGGACCCATTAGGGATACACAAAGTGGAGAGTGGAAAAGAAGAAGTAACAAAGACATGTATGATCTGTTTAAGTACCCGCTAATCACTGGTATCATGGAGGCTATTAGACTACAATGGCTGGGGCATATAGAAAGAATGGAAGATAATAGGGAAACAAAACTCGCTTATACTCAGGAAATAAATGACCGTAGACCCCTAGGTAGACCAAGAAGATGGTGGAGAGATAATATATATACAGACTTACAAGCACTTGGAATCAACGACTGGCAACCAGAGAGA
This sequence comes from Cepaea hortensis, assembly GCA_963921405.1. Taxonomy (NCBI): domain Eukaryota; kingdom Metazoa; phylum Mollusca; class Gastropoda; order Stylommatophora; family Helicidae; genus Cepaea; species Cepaea hortensis. The sequence continues at coordinate 61,312,123 of OY992895.1, read as the reverse complement.
AGAATGGAGATGGATTGTATCTGCAGCAAAGAACCTCAATGGCTCTGAACGCTGAAGAAGAAGTAGAAGAGTAGGATAATCAAATAATAAATATTATCAATGTAAATGTATATACTAACATTTGCATCAAGCTTATTCAGCACAGCTGACACAAGGGAAGCTGAAAATGAATAAAACTTCAGAACATGAAATTCATTTTTGTGAGCACTTGCAGGTGGAAACAGGTATCTTTGAAGATCTTGCTGCATGTCTCTGGATTGTCTCTGGTCACTGTCTTGCTCAATATACAGCACAGGGAGACGTTGTGAAGATGTATCAATATGACCAGCATTCAGGACTCTTATACGTTTCTGGCAAAGAAGAAAGAATATAATTTCAAAGAAAGAATATAATTTCAATCTAAAAACCAAATTATGTTGATGAATTTAAAATCCTGAACATCCAATGAAGTGGTTTTTAAGAATATTTTTATTTATACTTTGTTTATCCCCCATGTTATCAAATAATTCAGACCATCTATGTAAGATATCTATTTTGTCTATTAAAAATTTCCATTTTAAAAACTTGATATGCCTAGCAGACTTCCTGTGGTATACAAAAACGTCTCTACTAACATCCTTCTAGTGGCACTTTAAAAATACCAATCCCTAACAATTACTGTTTAAGTATCTTACTTAATGTAGGAGAAGAAAAGAGTAGGGCAGCCAAAATCTATTTGGCATTAGTTAAAGTTAGGCTGGCGATTGAGCAAAATACCTGGCCAACCGTCGTGGATATTTTAAGACAAAGGCACTAGCGTGGCCATTTCTGTTGAAGAGAGCACAAAAGACAGACGTCGGCCTTTCCCCGTGTGGGGAAAGGCAATTTTGCCCTAACACCCATCATTCTCTGCAGCAATTGGTATGTTAAATCTACATTATTAATATGTATTTATGTATTGTGATAAGGTACATATACCATTGTGTTTAATTAAGAATTAGTTAGAATGATAAATCAACAATTCTTGTAAACCAGAGTCTGAATGATTTTACTACTAAGGGCCTTGTTGTGGCACGCTGTAATTTTTCCTATGCTTTTACAATTTCAAATCCCTATGTTAAAACCTCTTATATGCATTGTGAAACTCTATCTCACTAATAATGCTTATAAACTGTAAAGATCCTATGTAGTGTATATTCACTGTTAAGGACATTACAAGAAAACTTTTATCCATGCGGAGACATACAAATGATTACGCATATTCTGGACTCTTAGTCAGTGGATAAATTGCTTTGCCACATTCTAATCTGCAACTCGAACTAGCGTGCCAAATTTTGGTACAAACTTCTTGTTAACATATTAGTAACCACCCCAGAAGGGTGATAAACCTGTAATATTTTCATGTAAAAAATATGCTAGGACAATGCCATGTTTGAAAATATAAATTCAAGAACAAAGACAGAAGACGCATGTTATACATTGGAATGTTCTGTCTGGTAGGAAATGCCTGCAATCTGCATCACCTCACTGTGGTAGGGGCAGAAGTGAAGATTGATGTTCCTAAAATGCTTGCAATATTCAGAAGACTATACCATGCGGCATAAGTTATTTCTGATAAATAACACTTCGAATACTAGCAGCAATTGGACCTGGAATACTATTATGTGGTCCGAACACTTATCAGACTGCATAAATCATTTCTGATAGATAAGAAATTCTCTTTAAAATAGCAGAAACTGGTAAATTATATCACAGCGTTCACTAACTCCATGCTGCACAAGCGGTGGGGGAAAAAGAATAATCTAATTTATGGATTAACACATGAAGTAATCCAAAACCATTGGCTCCTGCATTAAATTTTATGATTAATATTATTATTATGATTATCATGTACTTAATATTAGAGAAATGTACATGATGGTTTTCTCTGTTAGGAGAATTATATTCTGTCCTGAATGTTACTCTTACTGTGGGGAATAGACATTTTAATGTTACCCCTGGGGACATAATGATGGTGATGTAAGAATCCTTGAATATGTCAGTACACAAGAAGACAATGTTGAATAGCCTTGGCCTAATGCTGATTATAGTGAAGGAAAGGAAACAAAATAGCCTATGGATGGGTTATCCTCTTCAAGTACGAGAGAGGCAATATCAACATGTTTGGATGGACATAATGGCTTCGCTCATCAAATAGTTCCCATTAACAATCTCAGAACAAAATATAGAGTGAAAAGATACCTCACTCACTATCAGAGCTAGGAAAGCTCAACACCAAGCGACGAAAGACGAGGGAACGTAGAAACCCACTTCTTTCTCCTTCTTCTTATTTGTTTGTAATTGTGTTGTAAACATTTTACCATAACACAGTAGGTTAATGCTCGTGTTGTATACTTTGTCATTCCATTTCTATAGACAGTAGCAAGTGGTGGTTGTCGGACAGCATTGCATCACTATCAACTGGAAACTGGGTCAAAAGCCAGAAAATGATAAATGACAACCTGTCCTAAAACAAATTCTGGGCCAACACAACAATGTTTACTGCTGCATGTATTAGCTGTCATAGCTAGCAACAGACAAATTCAAAGACAACTGACTGTGTGATTGATAAAGTCCTTTTTTAGTAGGAATATCCAGGATGGACTTCAGTATCTAATAATCGACAAAGATAAAGATCTACAGAGTAACTGACAACATAGTGTCGTCTACTTTATTTCTGAGAAGTTCCACCTGAAACCTCATCACTCAGCACCATCAGTGAAACTATGGGAAAATCTTAAGAAAACTAACAACAGTGAGAACCCTTCAACTATCGGTTGGATTCCCAAGTTGATATCCAACAACGGATAAGTCTTCAAAAGAAAGTCTCACAGCCGCAAAAGTCAAACATAAGGTTTAAGACACTCAACACCAAGTTCTAGATATGAACACCAACTCAAACAAATGGGAAGAGACACTGAAACAACATAAGCCAGTACAACCAAGGTACCAACTTAATATCAACTGAATAACCCTTAAATAAGCCAGATCAACTCCAGATATCAGACTGAAACACCATCAGAAGACTATATGAAAGAAGCTAGCGGAGTAAATGCCTCTACGCATGCAACAACACGAATCATCTGATTGTTGTGCGACTCCCAGTGTGTGTTTTGGAAATAATATTCTTCAGTTCCATGCCTGCAGCAGATCAACCCTGGAAATATTTCCAGATGGAACAAATGAATGACTCGCAGCATTGTATGTCTACACTGAAATGAAAATACTGAATCAGAACTCTTTGCTGGTCCCATTTCAGCCTAAATGCCATCAACTGTGAATAGGTTATAGACTGGTGACTAGGTGGGTGAAGAATCTTTGTGAACATAATTGAGATTCGGATAATAGAAGCCGAGAAGCTGAAAGGTCGGCATCCTTTTCATCGGATATGGTGATATAGGGAAGACCCTTGGTCCAAGACTCAAGATGCTTCTCCTGAAGGTATGACCAACCCAAGCCTCAATTTCGCAATGGCACCGAGCCACTGGCAACAGAAGATTCATGAATTCAGCCCCATGGAGAGAATATGTGCTTGTGTATAAATAATTCTATTCTTGAATTATGGATTATAAATATTCACCAGCCAACTTCAGTGAACATAATGTAAGGAGAACATGACTGTGAGTACATTTATGTCTGCCCCGGATAAATATGGACATTATCTGCTTTGCACTGGAGAAAAATAACTGACAACAACACCTAAGGAAATAGACTGTAATTAAATAATTAGTTTAATTATTAGAACTAGTGACTTTTATATGTGTTTTTTTTCCCATGCCATGGATGTAAAAGGTCAGTAGCTTTTTTTCAATGAAGGTTGTGGTTTTGGTTGAGTACTCTGACACCATCTCATTATTTTTAAATATAAGAATTGTAACTGGTGTCGGAAACAATTTTTTATATGTTTGGGTTTTAAGAACTTAGACCATTGTTTACTGTACTGATGTACAGTGAGTCAATAATGTAAAACCAATCAGTGGTTGTTGTGTTGTTTGTAATAACATTGTTTTTTCTTGGGACAATGTGGGTACTGTGTTTTGTCATATTGAAAATCATTCCCACACTTGTTCTGGAAATTCAATGTGGCCATTACAAATATATATGTTATTGCAGATCTTGATTTAATGCCTGAACTGTTTGTCCAAAAAGTATTGATGTTTACGTAAAGTCCAGTGTAGATATTTGTTCAACCGTGGTTGTTTTGATGTTGTAAGCCATCAATGTCTTCTAGCACTATATACACTTTAGAGGGTGATGAAGTGGGAAGGGAAACCTACACACAGATACCATTGTTTCAAGGATTGAAGTATTTTCTCCTGGTGTTTGTGGTAAATATCCCTGATCACCTTGCATTCTAACAGTGACCAGAGAATCAACTAAATCCCCTAGACACTTTTAACAACATATTCTCTTAGATTAAAATCCACACCCCACACATCCCTCATATGTACCTTATTTCTGTGTGCAAAGTTTTATAATCGTAGTTCATGTTTTCAATTCCTTTGCATCATTCACTGAGTCATTTCTCTTTAGCTTCATTACATTTCTTCTAGATTTCTCTATTTAAAAAGTAAAGGATCCTTTTCCATCCTTGAAGCATATGCACCCATACTTCAAGAGCTGAATATTGAAGAAGGTTTGCTATTAAAGACGATAAAACAAAGAAAATTGAAATATTTTGGTCACTTGAAACGCCACGAAAGTTTGGAGAGAACAATAATGGAGGGGTTTGTGCCTGGGAAGAGATGAAGAGGAAGACCAAAGAGAATATGGGTGCAGGATGTGGCAAATAATCTCCAGATGGGTGTATCGGACGTGGGACATCTTGCTTATGATCGAGAGGTTTTCCGGAAAGTTTTTATGGGAGCGAGATTCTGCAAAAGACATGCTACTGAATGAATGAATCGGCACTTGATGGGTGATTTGGTCAACATCATGCCAGCCACCGTTACTTCCCTGAACATTTCCTGGTGCCCATTTTAGGCTTGTCACAATGTTCAGGACACTTTATGAGAAGAAATAAATCGGAGAACTTGGTGACAACTGGCAAGATTGAGGGGAAAAGAACAAGGGGAAGGGATAAAAGTAAAAACCTGGATGGTCTGGCCACTTGGTATGGTCGAGACAAGAACAAAGAGCTGATTCACAACTCTAGTGATCGTGTGAGATGGTGAAACATGACTGCCCACGCTTATCGGCACGGCACATGAAAGTGGAGGTTTTCAATGGTTTCAATGGTTGCATGGGCAGTATGGGGATCGAGCACTGCCGTGTTGCAAAATGATACATTTACTCAGAAGTCCACGTCGGTTGAATTTGATTGCGGGTTGAAGATGATTCCCGAGAAGATCTGTATATGTATCACTGGTGACAGTTTTCCCCTTGGCGTGTAGTGCTCTAAAATAACGCCTCGTTCATCCCAAAAGAGAGTTAGCATAACCTTCCCGGCAAATGACTGTGTGTGAAACTTCTTTGGTTTTGGTGAGGAGGGATGGTGCCTCTTAATTTCTGGCTCGTGGTAGTCAACCCAGGTTTCATCTCCAGTAACAATTCTTTATAGGCAACCATCACCTTCTGCTTCAAAGCACTGCAAAAGTTCTTGACAAGCATCAATGCGTTAGTTTCAATTATGGAGTAAGCTACCATGGCATCACCTTGCAGACACTTTGCGATACTGTAGCACATAATGGATGATGTAGTGTGCTGAACCTTGACTGATGTCAAGATGTGCAGCAATGTCACTCACCGTCAATCAGCGGTGTCCCTGTACAAGACCTTCAACGGCTACAATCAACTCTCAGATTACTACTCGGTGTGCCTGACCTGGTCGTGAACAGCCTGTCACAGAAGTCACACCATTTTGAAACTTCCTACTCCACTTATACACTGGCTGGACTGACAGGCATACATCACCATACTGGACCTTCATTCGCTGATGAATTTCTATAGGTTTCACCCCTTCAGTGATCAAAAAATAGATAACAGAACACTGCTATTCTTTGGTGCATGTCAAAAGTGGGACGACCATCTTTAAACTGTCCTTATGACATCACCATGTTCATCTGCACCGTCACCGTGACGTCATATGATCAACACTCTTGAATCCTTAACAACAATATTGACAGATTACAAGACAATGGCACGGTTATTGCAATTTATATCACAGTTTTAAGGTTTTCATTTTAAGCCCCTTTGTATGAATAACAATTAATTCAGTAGCATGTCCTTTGCAGAACCTCGCTCCCATAACAACCTTCCGGAAAACCTCTTGATCATAAGCAAGATATCCCGCATCTGATACACCCATCTGGAGATCATCCGTGCCACAAGGCAGATGCCCCGTTAAACGCTAGACAGAGATTAGAAGAATTCCCGACTATGCACCGAATCCAAGAGATGGGAGAATGCGTCACGGGAATGACAACTTGACGACGGAACGTAAACATAGGATACGCTGTGGAGCCATCTTAAGAACTGGTTGTGTTTTCGAATTGTGCAACTGAATTTGTGTGGCAGGTGGATTTGGATGCAATGATACAATGATCTTCAAGTAAATAACAGGAGGAGGCATTTGTGGATAAGAAGCCATGGATAGAAGAACAGGGGACCGAAACCTAGACGAATCTTGAATGAACAGAACAGTAAGGATCTAAATGAACTGTGGAATGGAAATAGGCCGTCAAGGTGAACTATGCAGATTTAGATAGGATGATTCGTGGATATGTTAAGTAGATGTTGTCCCTGCATCAAGGGAGCTCTATGATGCCAGTTGAATTGTATCTTATAATTCTGTACCGCCGAAAATAAAGGTGTGGAACTGTTTGCCGAGCTACGTGCTTCTACTTTCCCCATTCACAAGTTTATTTGGTGAAACTTGTTATTGTTCTGACTTGACGAGTTAATGCTTATTGGTAGATTCTCAATTATGGTGCAACAGAACTGGATCTACGATAAGGCAACATGGGGTCTCTTCTCGGGCCATATGGATTATCAACATTGCTCCCGCCACTAACTGCAAATCATTGAGATTTCAATTTGCGCATCAGAAAGAATCCAGCCACAAAGTGTGCACACTATAAAGGAAATGTGCACGCCAAGATCCATTGGAACGCACGAGGCAATACGTGCCGGAAACGATACCACTTCTCATTAGAACAAAGTGTCGGAAACATCATTCAATTTACGGATAACTTGTGAAGATATTATGTCTTTTGCGATAGCTTACACAAGGTAAGAGGAACATTACAATATCCATATTCTTTTCTTTGATCTGGCACATCGAAAGCTTACGTGCCAAATTTGAGAATCAATAAACAACTGTAACGCCGCTAGCCAAATTACTTGCAGCAACATTTGCGCATAAAGGAAATAACTGTGCACTTACACACGCACTAGTTTGAACATACTGGATAACGCAGCGCTATCTTAAAGAGGAAACGATATGGTGCTGAACATTTTGAAGAATTGAAAAGCTATTCAGGAAACATTGTTCATGTTAGAATGACGGGCACAGACATTTACAACAGAATTTATAAGAAACAGCTATACATCCTATTTGAATTCTATTAACCAGTGGAGACCAAAGTTGGCATATTTTGTATTGCTGTCACCAAGGTAGGAGTCTTTGTCGTCCACTGGAATGTTTCCACTGCGCTGTCATTACCAAGGCACACTAGTGGTTGTCAGTGGAGCTAATAACAGTACGTGGAAAATTATCTGCCACCAGGCGCTTTGTCTGACAACGTTGATACACAGCACTGTGACTCTGAACTCCGACATATACGAGAAGATAGTTACTGCCAAGTGATACCAAATGACAACACACTCTGGATTGTCACATCATACGCTACTGGACGTTGACGATACACATCAGCAACAGAGAGCAACATACTGTGGCAGCGCAAAGTGTCTACGATTATTCTATGCTTTAATATAAGAGACACCGCCATCGATTACGCTTGCTACAGGGTCGGTGTCAGGTGCTATACCTAGGGTGTCACGATTATAATTGCGCACACTGCCACTTCTGCAACGCATACAGAAACAGCAGTTATCATTTCCTGACTCAAAATCACTGATGTACGGATGTATCCGAAGGTAATTCAACGCTGTTAGTTAACTACGAAAGACACCAACGCTAGGACATAAGGCCAGTAAACAAATTTGTTGGCTGTTGTTGTGGTTGTTGTTTTTAATTAGGTGCAGTCATAATAACTAGTTAGCGATGACTAAGTTAGCAATAATTTAACAAGCGGGTGGTCACTCTTCTTAAACATAGCTACGATCACGTCATTATTTATGAAGACATATATACTTATAATTGTCAGGTCGTTACAATATAGTTTGTGGCAATCTCACGTATTGTAATTACTATTTGTTGTTTTGTTACAATATTGCAGTAGTAAGGCAGGGTGATTTGAAGTCTTCTTTGTGGTCAGTGTTATTATCTTTTATAATAGTGAGGAGGTCTTTACGTTACTCGTCAATCGTTTTCTCTCGTTAGTAACTGTCTAATATTATTATATTCTTTATACTGAATATATTTTCCATACTATTTTCTGTTGTTTACATAGAATAACAGTTAAGACATTTATATCGCAATAAATTGCTGAATCTCTTTAGTTAGTCAATTTTACAATGTTATTGAGTTTATAGTGAACATTTTCTTCAACATTTGTACTTGTCTATATTGTCTAATCTATTTTCTATGAATTTGAATATCGTCGAATCCTTTACACTCCTCTATTGTATTTCAGCTAGAGTAGTAATAACTAAAGTAGGACAACATGTCGACACTTCAAGACTACATGGACATTGGTGAGAAGTCTGGGTTGACTGGTTCAGAACTTAGGACATGGGCAAAACAGGAGTTCAAAGAATTCCAGATGCAACAAACAGCACGTGAACTAGAAGAAAGACAAGCGAGATTAGCTCTTGAGAAGGAAAAATTAGCAGCAAAGAAAGAAGCGAAACAACTTCAAGCAACACGTGATCAAGAGGAAAGACAAGAGATATTAGCTCTTGAGAGAGAGTTAAAAGAAAAGGAAATGGCTTTGGAACGTGAGAAAATGGCGGCTAAAGAAAATGAATTAGCTTTGGAACGTGAGAGGATAGCAGCTGAAAAAGAGAAACTAGCAGTGGAAAAAGAGATGAAGGAAAAGCAAATAGCCGCAGAAACGGAAATGAAGGCGAAGCAAATAGTCGCAGAAACGGAAATGAAGGAGAAACAAATAGAGAGAGAGAGAGAGAGAGAGAGAGAGAGAGAGAGAGAGAGAGAGAGAGAGAGAGAGATCAAAAGACTAACAAGGGGGGTGTGTAGACACAGGTCCGGCAGAAGCCCACCGACTGAGAAAAGGGAATTTAAAAGATGTTCTTGTTGATTCTACTTTCCCCCCAGGGACGACAAGTGACAGTAAAGACGGCACCTGATTGATGATGAAGAAATGGGACAAATACCACTTCGCTGAGTAAGGACACCTTATATTCTGTCATCAAGAGGATTGAGTTGTGTGTGTTAGTTAGTTAGTTAGTCGAGGTTGCAACTTCACAGCAACGGGTCATCTCCATTATGCTCCATTCCTGTGCCAGTGAATATCACACAAAATGCTCCCCACTGTCCAATGCGAAAAGTGGAACAGACAGGAGTCTCGGCAATCCAACAACCCGCACAGGTACACTGTGCATAATGCCACCGCCAGAATGCCAACACAAAAGTCCTCCATGAAAACCACAGTTCATCGTCGATGGAATCGGCAGTCACCAGAAAGACCTCATTGACCCAGGTTTTCTCACATGGCTCTGTTTCTATCCGCAAGGCAACCCGTCGAAGGTGTCACATTAAGCACGAACTCCGTAGTTCCAGCACCGACTCCCAGGAGTCTCCTGAAAAATGCACTCGTGAACATCATCATCATCATCAAGTGCCGTGCCGGTTGGAGTAGGCGTTCATGGCTCTCCATAGATCTCGGTCTTTGGTTTTCTGGATCAACTCTGCTGCTGATATTCCTCCATGCCACCGTCTCAATCCATCCAGCATCACTTCTCTTGGTCTACCTCTGCCTCTCTTCCCCTCGATCTTTCCAGTTGTTACGATGTTCTCCAATGCCTCTCTTCTCATCACATGACCGAAGAAAGCTGTTTGTCTCTGTCTTATTGTTGTATATAATGTTCTAGTTTCATTAGCCTGTTTCAGGCAGTCGTCGTTAGTTACTCTGGCAGTCCAAGGAATTCACAACATTCGTCTCAGGAACCACATCTCTGTTGCTTCTAATTTCTTCTTAATTTGTTCATTTACATTCCAAGATTCACTGCCATACAGCAAAACTGGTTCTACATAGCATTTCAGCACTCTCTTACATTCAGTGATAGTGACTTATTGCATAAGATACTCTTCATTTTCTGAAATGCGGCTTTTGCCTGCCCTATTCTGCTCCTAATCTCTGTTGTACATCTTCCATCTGATGTTATAAATGCCCCTAGGTATCTAAAATTATCAACTTGGTTAAGGATTTTCCCTTCTATTTCTATGTCACATTTTGGTGTCACCATTTTCTTTGATATTACCATTGTTACTGTTTTCTTGATATTCAAGGAGAGTCCTTTCCTTGCACTCTCTGTTACTACAACGTCTAATAATTGTTGTAGGTCTGTTGAATTATCCGCCACCAATACTGTGTCATCTGCATAGCGTATATTATTTATATTATAACCTCCAACTAGTATTCCTGGCATCTCTTTGATCTCTCTCATTATTACTTCGCTATACAGGGAGAAAAGATCTGGTGACAAGACACACCCTTGTCGTACTCCTAGCTTTATCTGTTCGTAACTACCCTCTTTATTTCCCATTTTAATTGCTGCTACTTGGTTCCAGTAAATATTCTTTATTATTCTTAAATCTTTTCCATCAATGTTGATATCTTCCAACATTTTAATCAGTTCATCATGTTTTACTTTATCAAATGCCTTAGTATAATCTATGAAGCACAAATATTTGTCTCTCTGTTTCTCTATTGACCTTTCTATTAGTGTCCGTAATGTATAAATTGCATTGTTTGTGCCCTTTCCTTCCACAAATCCATACTGTTCTTCACTAATTTCCATTTTTATTTTCTTTTTGGTTCTTCTCATTATGATTCTGAGTAGAAGCTTAGTGATATGGTTTATAAGGTTAATTGTACGAAAATCTTCACAATCAATTGCTCCTGGTCTTTTTGGTATAGCTATAAATACAGATTTCAGCATATCACTGGGTAAATATCCACTGCTGTAAATATCATTCAACATTTTGGTTAATATATCTACTCCAAATTCTCCCAATACTTCTAATTCTTCTATTGTGATTTCATCTGGCCCAGCTGTTTTTCCTTTCTTCATACGTTTCATAGCGTCAGCGACTTCTTCTTTCAGAATAGGTGGACCTTCTAAGTTACTATCTTCTGTTAATTCTTCCCTTTCTCCTTCATATAATTCTCTTATATACTCATTCCACCTCTTCATTATAGCATCTTCCTCTAATATTATCTTTCCTGTTTTTGATTTCAAACACCCTGTATTTATTCTTATTTTTCTTCTTGTAAGCTCACTGATTTGTCTGTGCATATTTTTTGTATCTTTAATGGAATTTAATTCAATTTTTTTGCATTGCTCGTTTAACCAACTTTCTTTAGCCTCCCCACATTTATCTTTTATTTCTTTATTTATCTTAGCGTATTCTTGTTTGTCATTTTTACTCTGTTTTCTTTTGTCCATCAGTTTTAAGATATCTTCATTCATCCATTTTTTCTTAGCTATTTTGCCTCTCTCCGGTAATACTTCTTTGCTAGTTTGATGAATGGAGTCCCTTAACATTTCCCATTGTTCATCTATACTCTGTATTTTAGTTATTGCATTGTACCTATTTTTCACAGTCACTCTGTATTGTTCTTGCATTTCTTTATCTATTTTCAGAACCTCTTTATTAAGTCTCATGTTCTTAACCATTCTTTTCCCTCTCTTTAATCTTACTTTTATTTGTCCACATAGTGGTACATGATCACTATTACAGTCAGCACCAGGTATTGTCTTTACATTAATTAAAGCATTTCTAAATCTTTTATTAATTAGTATGTAGTCAATTTGGTTGCGTATTTTCTTATCTGGGCTTATCCATGTGTACAGTCGTCTTTTATAGGCAAATCAGTCAATTCAGCAACAGCTGGTAGCCATTGTTCCGAACATGCAGGTCACTGTACAAACAAAAGCGGACATGTAAAAGCATTCCATGTGAATATCACAGCACACAGAGTCGCGCCACGCACTCACTCAGTAGCAGGGCAACAGAACCATATACTACCAGTCCAACATGAGGAAAATGCGAAATGCAAACTGCAGCCACAAAGATAAATACTCCAGAAGCCGTAGTGCTTCAATGCTTGACTGCCATGCTTTGGACCGGACTAGGTGTGTGTGTCTTTTAGCATAAGCTGGGGCAAGAATCTGAAACAAATCTTGGTATAATTTTCACGACTTGTAATCAACTAGAAAAAATAATATGCATATGCATAGCATCATAATAACAAACATACAACCAATTACTTACTTGAATTATGCAACTTTTCCCCCTCTCATGTGAACTGATGATTTTGCGAACTGCATCCTGTAGTTCTGATTGCTCTAAAACAATGCTCCATACTCTAATAATTTCAGAATAAATCCTGGATGCCTTAACAGTAGAACTTTTAGAAGTTCTTACTCTTTCTTCTGTTAATAAAGTATCTGTACTTTGACTCAATCGAGGAGAAAATGCTACAGCAAGCTCCCAAAGAATGCAAGTATCATGAGGTAATGTAATTTTGAACAGTTGTAGAGAATCAGGTGTATCTTCAACCTGTTGCTGAAATAATGTAAGTTCATCAATGTCAATTGTATTATTACTTAATCACCACAGCAAATACAACTAAAACAATGTCTATGTATTTAGAAAACAGCAGAGAAAAATCTTGCATATGTGCCATCATTTCATAAAGACTGAAATATGGTTATCTTATAAACTACCCAAAATATAAATGCTTTAAATGGGGTGCTGTGTTTGTTTTCTTGGATGATGTATGGACAGCAATTAGAATATAAACTTGATTTATATTGATTGAATTGCAACAGAGATGTAATTTGTTGATTTCTACATCTTGGATAAAAATACAGAAGAATTAGTATCATTTCACTATTTATCTTCAAAAATAAAATTTATCTGCTTTCTTATTTCTTAAAGAATTGGATACCTGGTCAAATGCAGCCACCTTTGCCTTTGATGTTTATGAGGGGTTCCAGAGTAGACAGGAAACGATGGCGGCAGCGCTTGATCTCGAGGATGCGTACAATAGAGTTCGCTATGATATTTTGATGACCGCACTTATGGAGAAGGGGGTCAATCCCTGGTTGGTGAAGTGGATAGCAGCCATCCTGCATTCTCGTCAGGTTGCTCTCCGTCTCGGCGCATGGACCTCAGAGCCACATATTTTAACCCCGGGACTGCCACAGGGATCTGCAATCTCACCGGTGCTCTTTAATGTGTATACGAGCAAGATTGCATACCTAGAAGCACCAGGGGTTGGAAGGATTCTAACATTTGCAGATGATATTCATGCATACAGGCAGGGGAGAAATAGGGATCAAATAGCCCAGGAGCTACAGGTGACAGTAGACAAAGTGATTGACTGGTGCACTGAAATGAGTGCTGTCATCAACCCGGAAAAGGCGTCTGTGTTGTGGTGCTCTCTGGACAACAGGATTGTGAAAGATGATGCCCCAAGCCTCACGATAGATGGTAGAAGCGTCAACAGAGAGAACAAACTGAAGTATCTGGGAATCACATTTGACAGGAGTCTGTCCTTCAAGGACCATGTGGAGACAGTTGTGACAAGATCTCAAAAGGGATTCAATGCACTTAAAACTATGGCTGCAATGGACACAGAGCAGAGAATGCTCTTCACACTAAACCAACACTTGATCCTCTCAGTGATTGATTATGGACTAGGACTGCTCACTGTCTCAAAGAGTCAGCTGGTGAAATTGGAGCGCATACAGAATGAAGCTATGCGGGTCATTCTGGGATGCACCAGAGACACTCTAGTAGTGTGTATGCGTTACATCCTTGGTCTGCCTACTGTTGCTGGTAGGCACAAGGTGGTGATGCAAGCGAAGGTATACCTTGCATGAGGCGCTGGATGTAGTTAAGGGTCAGAGACTGATAAGAGGGAAATCATGGATGGCTCAAGATTGCCCAATCGCCGCGACCGACGTCCGTCAATCGATGGGACCCGAACGATCAGGACTTCTCACTGGCAAGGAACACCAGGCCTCCTAAATCCAGTGAGCAATAATCAAATGAGGGCGAAACTCGAGTAGAGTGCTTCCATATTGACGTGGATAGGCCTTAGGTTCATACCAGAATGCGATCGGCGTTGCCAGTAGTGGGTTGTGCTCAATATTTAAATTTCAAATCCCGAAACAACCACATAATCAATTGATTATTGCTCACTGGATTTAGGAGGCCTGGTGTTCCTTGCCAGTGAGAAGTCCTGATCGTTCGGGTCCCATCGATTGACGGACGTCGGTCGCGGCGATTGGGCAATCTTGAGCATAGCCTACGATGGGTAGCGTTGTGGTGTTCTGTTGTGATAATTTGGTGTGTCCAGTGTGTGCCGCGTGGTTACACACCCGCTTCACACGCGTGATCCGGGACTGTTTCCGGATCCGGTCAGGGATATGCACTACTGACGAGCTCAAATGAGGGCGAAACTCGAGTATAGTGCTTCCATATTGACGTGGGTAGGCCTTAGGTTCATACCAGAATGCGATCGGCGTTGCCAGTAGTGGGTTGTGCTCAATATTTAAATTTCAAATCCCGAAACAACCACATAATCAATTGATTATTGCTCACTGGATTTAGGAGGCCTGGTGTTCCTTGCCAGTGAGAAGTCCTGATCGTTTGGGTCCCATCGATTGACGGACGTCGGTCGCGGCGATTGGGCAATCTTGAGCATAGCCTACGATGGGTAGCATTGTGGTGTTCTGTTGTGATAATTTGGTGTGTCCAGTGTGTGCCGCGTGGTTACACACCCGCTTCACACGAGTGATCCGGGACTGTTTCCGGATCCGGTCAGGGATATGCACTACTGACGAGCTCAAATGAGGGCGAAACTCGAGTATAGTGCTTCCATATTGACGTGGATAGGCCTTAGGTTCATACCAGAATGCGATCGGCGTTGCCAGTAGTGGGTTGTGCTCAATATTTAAATATGAATAAACTCAAAGAAAAAAGCAGTCAGCTTAAGATTATTGATATCCTCATAGAGTTTGTCCTCGTATGGATCCGAAGTAGGCTGGACATTCCTGTAACAAAACAAATGTTTAGCTACCATTTTACCAGTTCCACGGTTACGGTCATCAGTATCTCCTATCTTTAGTTTATTAAACATGTGGTATTTCATCCTGTTATGTAATATGCAGAGTCTGAAGATTTTTACTTGTTCTCTTCGGTCGAGTCGGTAATATGCATCCTACAAATACGTCTTATAAATTGTTTGGCCTCATCATAGTAGCATAAAACAGTCCTGCATTAAATATGGAATAACTGTCCTGCCCCGTAAGAGTTAAAAACATGGTTGTAGAATTCTACAACCTATTTTATCAAAGAAATTTGCCACAATCTACAGATAAACAACCCAGAGATTTACAGAAGTTATGCAAATTTTATTTGCATCAAATTTTTCTTTAAAAATTGCAGAATATTTTAATATGACAAGAATGAATATTATCATCAATTCCACAGTGTAACACAATTGCTACATCTTTCCTATGTGTTACCATAATTATTTTTGTTGTTATGTCCCTTTCCTTCTCTGGTATTCATATTTAGATCTGTCTTTCCAGTCTTGCATTAATATGCATATTTTCACACTAAATTATCACCACAAATTTTCACTAAAAGCAAAGTTTTGCACCCTTTCTGCACCACTTTTGTATTTATCTTTTACTTCTACCATGCAGCAGCAGGGAAGGTTATTATTCTTCGCCCCAGTGTGGGACATAACAAACTGTTTGTTTCACCACTAAGTATATGTGGACAAAGCAAACAAATAAACTGAACATGTTCAGCAGATTGTCCTCTAGACAGCAATTTGATATGGATATATTTGGCCCACCGAATCAACATTAAACTCCAAGCTCTATGGAACTAAAGAGAAACGAGAAAATAAAACCATTGTGTTCATCATGAGAACGAGTCTGATGGTATAATCATCAAAGAAATTATCGCTAGAAGAAACATCTTTTACCTTTGATATGTGTAACTGTCCTATCAAAAGTACTAGAGAGTTTGAGAAATGCCACGATGGTCTCATAACTTGTCAAAGGACAAACAGCACCTCCATGTGGCGAAGAATTAGTAACATTTCAGCTCAGGGGACAGAGTATTCACTGGGATCAGTGGGCACCTCTGAGGTGCCCTTTGCTTTTAGCCAGAGCAGTGGTTCTCACAGAAGACACAACTTATGGTCATCACTAGGAATGACGAAGTACCACAATGTAACATACAAGTAAATGGGAATATTCTTCAACAAGTGAATTGGTACAATTATCTCGGAACAGTCATAACATCTGATGCCAGATGCCTTGAAGAGATTAGAACAAGAATCGCCATGGCGAAAGTTGCCTTTAGCAAGATGAAAAACATTCTGACCAATAAAAAGATGTCAATTGAAACGAGAAAAAGAGTGTTGAGGGGATACATAGAGCCTGTTCTTTTGTATGGATGTGAAACTTGGACATGTGCAGTCAAGCTGAAAAACATCTGATGGCTGCAGAAATGTGGTTTCTGAGGAAAATGCAAAGAATACCATGGACAGACAGAAAAACCAATGACCAAGTACTACAGGAGACAAATTACAATCGTAAATTGATTAGAGAAATTAGACGTAGACAGTCAAAATTTTTGAGAAGAAATGGATTGGAGAACTTAGTGACAACAGGCAAGATCGAGGGGAACAGACCAGGAGGAAGACCAAGAGGAAAATACCTGGATGGCTTGGCCACATGGCATGGACGAGACAGGAACACTGAGCTGATCCACGACGCTAGTGATCGAGTGAAATGGCGAGTCATGACCGCCCACGCTTTCCGGCATGGCACATGATTGATTGATTGAGTGGTTCTCACATAGAACAATTAGTATAATCTGTCACATCACAAAGATTTTGCTATGAATTATCATGCAAAGAGCGAGGAAGAAAATAAAACCTGAAATAGGGGAAGAACAATGTGAGTTTGTAGAAGGAAAGGGTACATTACAGTAAATGCTGTGTATATGCTGCAAACAGTTATTGAACGTGCTATAGAAGTAAACAAGGATTTTATCTTTGCTTTATTGACTACACAAAGGCTTTTGATAGAGTTAGACATGTCAACATGGTGGAAATGCTTGCAGATCTACAAATTGATGGGAAAGACATTAGACTTATAAAAAACATATTTTAGAAACAACAAGCTGCCATAAGGATTGATAATGAAGTGGGACAATATCAGCCTATTAAGAGAGGTACTAGGCAGGGATGTGTAATGTCTCCAGAACTTTTTTCCCTGTACAGTGAAAATATTTTCAGAAATATAGAAGATATAAATGGAATCAGCATTGGAGGATGAAACATCAATAACATTAGATATGCAGATGATACAGTATTGATTGCAGACAATGAGCAGGATCTGCAACAATTAGTATATGCGGTTGTTGTACACAGTGAGCAACTGGGGTTAGAATTAAATTGTAAAAAGACACAGGTTATGGTAGTCACTAGGAAGAACGAAGTGCCACAATAAAGATTATTTCAAGGTCGCGTTAATACAAGAACCGATTAATTGATATTGTTTTCCCCTCCATACTTTATGGATTTGTACTTCTTGCTCTTCTGAAATTCGTTTTATAACATAAATAGACCACAAATCATGTTTTATGTAGATGCCTAGACTTGTTCTAGTATGTGTTATTAAAATTAGCTTCCATTTTACGTATATTATGTAGGGGCAGATTGGGGGGGTTGTTTATAGGGAGGAAATATGAAGGGGGGGGGGGGGGGGGGGAAGAAATGACATTCTGAAGATATGGTGAAAGGTGAGTGGGCCAAAAAAGGTTGAGAACCACTGAGCTAGAGTAGCAGAGAGTAGAGGGTACTCACTTACCCTGACAATTTAAAAAGTAGTTAAAGACTGAGGATGTAGTCCAAAGCCATGTGGATGTGGAAAGCAGGGGGAAATTACTAAATTATCTACCCAATAGAACTCATAAAAACAGGTGTAAATGAAACACAAAGATCTGGTGGTTAATCCCCCAGGTTAGGCAGATCAGTTGTTCAAATTGGGAAAGAGAACAATGATGAAACAAGTACGGGAAATTATGCTGACAGCTGAAAGCCTATCTGCAATAATGTGGACAATTCTGCCATAGGGCTTAAGAATACAATGAGAATGGGAACATGTAAATTGAGGATTGATTGATTGATTTAGGAACCGACATCACAGCATTCGGGGCATTCCCATAAGCGCTCCGTCCCAATCCTCAGCAGCCAGCGAAGAGTTCCAACACCAATAGTTCCAGTAGCAATCTGATTATATGTTCGTTTCACCTTTCCTCTGAGCATCGAGCGTCGGCCAGATCCCCTCATCACTCTTAGCTGCCTCATTCTTGCCAGACTATGGTGATCCATTTGCTCCTCCGAGGTGTACACGTGCTCCCACAAGGCTGCAACCACGTCTTCCTTGTCATGCATCAATACTACACCAAGTTTTGCAGAGCCAGCCAATCTGTCCGTCTGTTCATTCCCCAACAAACCGGCATGCCCCGGAGAAAAGATCCAGGTGATGCCTGCCACCCATGACCTCTGAAGCGAAGCAAGCAACTCTGCACGAAGCTTGCCTGTCCTCACCCTCCTCAGCATGCTTTCTGATGCGTTACAATTACGATGTGTGTATGTACTGTGTTCTCCATCAAGCGGAAAGCTGCACTGACCGCCTCCACTTCCATTCTTAAGCTAGATGTTGTGGTATCATACGCCAGGCTCTCCTGCACCAAACGTCGACCATTAGCTTTTGCTAAGAATCCTCAGGCACTTCTCCTACCTCTCAACACCGAATCATCTGTGTAGATAATCACATCACCCGGTCGAGAATTATCCTGAATTAATTGCTGGATTTTCACTTCCGTGGACCCTGCTGGCCACTCCCTGCACTCCCGGCCCAATGTGATTATAACTCTACACAAGTCTGACTGCTCCGCTGGCAGTCTGACTGCTCCGCTGGCAGTCTGACTGCTCCGCTGGCAGTCTGACTGCTCCGCTGGCACTCTGACCCACTCCTCTCCTCGCCTAATGTTCTCCAAGATGCACACCTGTCTGATCATATCCTCCGCCTGAGCCATCCATGATTTCCCTCTTATCAGTCTCTGACCCTTATCTGCGTCCAGCGCCTCATGCAACGGGTGATCTGTGTCTGCAGCTACTCTGAGGTATGCCTTCGCTTGCATTACCTTGTGCCTACCAGCAACAGTCGGCAGACTAAGGATGTAACGCATACACACTACTGGGGTGGCTATAGTGCATCCCAGAATGACCCGCATAGCTTCGTTCTGTATGCGCTCTAATTTCACCAGCTGACTCTTTGAGACAGTGAGTAGTCCTAGTCCATAATCAATCACTGAGAGGATCAAGTGCTGGTATAGTGTGAAGAGCATTCTCTGCTCTGTGTCCATTGCAGCCATAGTTTTAAGTGTATTGAGTCCCTTTTGAGATCTTGTCACAACCGTCTCCACATGGTCCTTGAAGGACAGACACCTGTCAAATGTGATTCCCAGATACTTCAGTTTGTTCTCTCTGTTGACGCTTCTACCATCTATCGTGAGGCTTGGGACATCATCTCTCACAATCCTGTTGTCCAGAGAGCACCACAAAACAGACGCCTTTTCCGGGTGGATGACAGCACTTATATCAGTGTACCAATCGCCTGCAGCTCCTGGGCTGTTTGCTCCCTATCTCTCCCCTGCCTATATGCAAGAACATCATCTGCAAATGTCAGTATCCTTCCAACCCCTGGTGCTTCTAGGTTTGCAATCTTGCTCGTATACACGTTAAAGAGCACCAGTGAGATTGCAGATCCCTGTGGCAGTCCCGGGGTTAAAATATGTGGCTCTGAGGTCCATGCACCCAGACGGAGGATCTTATATCAAGGGATAGCAAAGTTTTTGAATGACATCTAAAACAATGTATACATGCCTGATGTTCTCTTAAAATATATTTTCATAGCTCTAGCAAAGAAATCTTGTGCTACAGATTGTGGAGAACATTACACAATTAGTTTAATGATTCACGTGACTAAAATACTAATGAGAATTATAATGAGAAGAATAAGAAATACAAAAAAACCAGGGACTAGAGATGACCCATAGAAGTCTTCTGCTTCTGCTTCTTCTGCCCTTTATCCCCCATTGGGGCATAGGCCCTCAACCAAACCACGCCAAACTGCCCCATCTTTTGTTATCTCCTGCAGCTCCCTTCTTGTCCTCTCAATATTATTCATCTCTGTCTACAACTCTCTTCTTCGTGTGTGTTTGGGTTTAGGCTCCTGCATCAGGACTTGTAAACGGCACACAAATGATTGAAATGAACAGAGATCTATATATGTATTTTATTAACTACATTACCTTCATTTGATAAGGTGAAACATGAAGAAATTATTACAATGTTGAAAATATTAAACATTGATGGTAAAGATCTAAACATAATAAAGAACATGTATTGGCAACAATGAGCAGCCATAAGAATTAACAATCAATTATGAGCTTTTCAACCAGATCTATTTAATTTGTACAGTGAAATAACAATGGGATCCATACAAGGCATGTCAGGAAAATTGGTTGGCGGACATACTGCAATCAACCAGGGTTATGCAGATTACATGGCGTTGGTTACTAAAAATGAAATATAGTTACAAGGAATGATAGATATTAACTGCAACAGAAAGTGAAAACAAAGGACTTGGTATGAATAACAGAAGAAATGGTAATTACACAGAAAAATGTCTTATCAAATGCAACATCCAAGTGAACAGAAACAGTCTGAAACATGTCAATGTATGTAAGTATCTGGGTACCTTAATAACGACAGATGGAAGATGTATTAAGGAAATTTAACGTATAATAGTCCAAGCAAAAGCAGCATTTCACAAGGTGATGAATATTCTCTGCAATTTATCTGTGCCAATTAAGGTGAGGAAAAGAGTTCTTAAGAGCTATTTTTAGCCAATCATGATGTATAAAAGTTAACCATGAACAATTGTGGAGAACATCACACAATTAGTTTAATGATTCATGTCACTAAAATACTAATGAGAATTATAATGAGAAGAATAAGAAATACAATAAAACCAGAAACTAGAGATAATCCTAACAGGCTTCTGCTTCTTGACAAGTGAGGATTTATTTGGACGCTGTGAAGATGTGGTTTTATAGGAGAATTAGAGAATTAAATTCACAAAGATAAATGGTTACTCGCATCTGAAGATGACAGTTCACAGTCCTTCAAGAAACAAATAAAACCATAAGTTAATTTGAGAAACCAGACATAGACAATCAAGATTGTTTGGGAACTCAGCAGAGGAATCTGCTATACAAGCTTGTAAATCACAACTATAAAGTTATAAAAATATTCATTATATCACTTTAATATATGTGACTTTTTCTGCAGAATGCACCTGAGATACAGTAAGTATGCTAGGCAATCAATTATGCAATCTTTTTTACTTAATAAAATTTCACTATTCAAATCCACAATATGAAAACATGTTTTAAAATTTGATTTGTTGTTATAGATCCAGCATAGAAGCTCAGGTACATACTGGAGAAACAGTAACATATTATCTTAGGCCACTGTCATTAATGATACTTGCTGAATATTCATTAAAGAAAGAATTAATAATACTCAGCATTCATAATAACATATGAAAGTGCTGCTGAGCAATGAGTAGGTTTAGAATGTACATAATATACAGAAATAGAAGCTGGGGAGTCCCTGATGCCACTGAAATAGCAAGATAAACAAATGCACAGGTAGCGATCAACGCTCATATAAGCATAGAAAAGATGCAGAGACAAAGGCATACAATAGTCATAATTTTTAAAAAACAAAGGGTTTATTTTGTGCAAGAAAGAAGGGATAGGTGTTAGTTTCACAGCAACAACTTTAAAATGTTTCAAATAGCTTACCATTACATGTGGTTGCCAGTCACCCGATGCCAGCTGGTGAATGTACTTCACAACTAACTGTTTTGAGTGATATGACATTACATTTTTAGTTTGATTTTTCTGCATACTCCCCTCATCCCTACGCCTTTTCATTTTGTTTGTTTTTAATTTCAGAACACTCCATACATCCTCTGAAAAAGAATATGACGATTGCTTACATTTCTATAAATACTGTTTCACAAACACTACTGGTCTGTTACTACTTCACAACTATTCTTTATTTTACTGACAAGAGGACTCATAAAGTCTAACTTAAGATAACAATAAAGTAAACTAGAACGTAAACAAAAGCTATATGCTGCTCTTCAGAAAATAAACATCAGTTATTAAGAATTTTAGATAGATTCACATGTATAACATTTAATAAGGCAAGCACATTTATAACATTTAAAAGGCTAGCACATTTCCTAAGGAGACTTAAAAATTTAATATTATAAATCTGAAAGCTAAACTGCACAACATAATTATATCAACATACCTGTGCACTCTACCTCCCACTCTAGACTATCAAATGCTTCAGCAATTACATTAAATGTTTCAGCACTTGACTTATTTTCAATTCCATCTGCTAACTCTGGGTCACTGGAAGCTGTAAAAGTCAAAATCTATACCTGTAGCATCAAAACTAGTTTATTGCAGTACGTTACTAAACCATTTCTTACTTATACAGTAAATCTACAGACATGACTGACAGATTATTGGTGAGATAGGCATTAGTATAAAACTGTTACTCGCTATGGAAACAGCTGAAACAATCCATTATTATGTCTAGTAATCCAATTTAAAATATATTAAAAAGATGATTAGTAATGTGCTGACAATGACTTTCTATGTTAAAATTTAATTGATCATCATATAAGTAATACCCTTTAGGCCTTGTACCATGTATATGCTCAGTATATGTATTATTTAAGTCACTCTTAAAGCACATGGTTAATGTCAACAGCATGTGTTCAGCCTAGCATTTGAATACACTGATAACATTAGAGTTAATATGAGATTAATTGAGTCAAGAATCAACATCACGGCACTCAGGACATTCCCAAGTGCACTTCGTCCCAAACTTCAACAACTAGCGAAGAGTCCTAATAATAATAATCATGGTACCCGTTGGAATCTAATTATGTGACCATCTGGCCCTTCCTTGGAGTACTCAGTGTTGGCTACATAACATAAAATGAATTAATATTGTTTGATTTAATTGAATAACATTATAAAAATATTAGACAAAGTTATATTGCAGAAATAAGGATGGAATCATCATTGTCATATAGTCACATCACTTTCATCACAACTCATTGAAAAAACTTTTGATCTTTTGCTAGTTCTCCTGCCTCGTGCATTTTCATGCCCAGCACGTCTTTAATATCACATGTCCATCTTCGTGTTGGTTGATCTTTGCCTCTTCTTCCAGGAACCACGCTTCCCATAACTTTTCTTTCTAAACCACTGTGATGCTTATGTTACAGTCTAGCTGGTATACAAGTGGCAATCATCAGTATAATAGGCCAAGAAAATGGACTTAGAAGTAAGGTGAATGCACAATTTGTTGATTTGGCTGTAAATTGTCAGATGCAAGCAACCTGCATTTGGGAAGCATTATGACTTGGCAACTTAACGAGACCTAACCTGTAATTTGTCAGTGAAATTACACATAGTGAATTAAAGTGGTTTGATTTAATCAAATGCAGAGTGGATTCCTTATTCATTATGTGCTTGGTGAGTTTGGACACCTGAATTCACAAATCAACATCAGTGTAATTGAAACATTTCCACAGATGCAAAGTTCCCTTTTTCAGTAGCCAACAATGGGTTCCAATGCTAATGGTACCAGTGGTACCTGTCACCGATGGAGTAAAGCAAGGCTGTGACCTGGCACCAACACTGTTCAGCCTCATGTTTTCAGCTATGCTGATGAATGCCTTAGAAAACAATGACATTGGAGTAGACATCAACTACTGCATGGATGGAAAGTTGTTCAATCTCAGAGGGCTAAAAGCTAAAACTACAAGTACAAGCGACACCATCAGAGAGCTCCTGTTTGCTGATGATTGCGCTCTATATACCAACTCAGAGGCAGACATGCAACATAATGCCTATGCCAACTTTGGGCTCAATATCAACTTTGAAGTTTGAGAAGATTGTAATTATGTACCAGGGATAAAACATACCGTGCCAAATATCAAAGTGAATGGTCATAGACTAAGTGTTCTGGACAAATTCACCTATCAATGGCAGCACTGTGTCCCAAGCTGCCACAGTTGATGACGAAGTGAATGCAAGAATTTCCAAGGCTACTGCTGCCTTTGGTAGCCTGTACAAGAGTGTGTGGGACAGAAATGGAATAAGCCTGCAAACAAAGCAGAAAGTCTACAAAGCTGTCACATTATCCGTACTGCTATATGCTTGTGAAACCTGGACTGTTTACCAGCGACATGCTCGGAAATTAAACCACTTACACACAGTCTGTCTTTGGAAGCTATTGAAGATTAAATGGCAAGTCAAGATCCCAGACACTGAAGTCCTAGAAGGAACGTCCATGCCCAGTATCCACACTATACTAATGAAGAATCAGATTCGCTGAGCTGGTCACAATTTTAGATTATAGTTATTCTGATTTAACGGAATTTGTGAAAGATTGTAAAACTGATAGCACATGCAGTAGTGTGGTTATTCGGTTAAATTATTTAGCATTATGGAAAACAAACCTAACACTACTAACTGCGACAGTTCGCCATCACATGATGGCACATGTCAAATTAGGCTTGCTCTAATGGGCCACACTTTTGCCCCTAAATTTATTATGCTTATCACAAATAAGCTGAAGAATATTTAAATAATTACATTTAAAAGAATAATAATTATAACTAAATAAAAAAATAGTGCACATATTGTGTTTCTCAGTAGAAGACCTGCCTCGTGTTTTCCTCACATTTTCCAGTTTGTGTAGCAATGATGCGCTTCAAAATATGATGTCTTAATTGTGTTTTATTTTCGTTATGGAGCAGTTCTAGTGATATTGTGAAGAAAAGTGATGTACTTATCATTATTCAGTAAATTTCATTGGATTATCATCAGTGACTGAAAAGTAGTGCCTCGGTATATGGAAATTTCACGTAATTGTCACCCCTGTCTTCAATTTTCTTTTACAACATCTGCTAATATTATTATTATATTTCTAACCTATATTAATAGTAGCAATACCAACATGTTCCTTGTGCAATCTCCTTTAATTTGATATATAATACAATATATCTGCTACCATTTTAACAATTTTTACACCATTATTGAGACACACCCCTACTTCCCATTTTCTGCCATCAATTTCTGTTTGGTCCAAGCCACGCTTTGTTTGGCAGTGAATCAGTTAAAAATCTAATTTTTGTAGGTCTATCTATCCTACGACACAATGTATTCACTTGTTTTAGTTTTTGAAGAACAATAGATATTCATCTTTTAATTTCTTTCATTGTCTCACCATTGTCATTCAAAATTTTCCACCACCTCCAATTTTTCCTCATTAACATTATTTCTTTCTCCATATTAGTTTTATCTGTTTGCATTATCTTTGATTTTGCTATGTTAAGATATAAATTGTGATTTTCACTCTTCTTTTGGGTAGAGGTTATTAGTTTTTCTATACCATTCTTTTATTTTGTGTTAGAATAGTAATACTGTATCATCAGCATATCGAATCTCTGGTATTTTATGACCACTGATATTTAGGGCATTATATTGCTCCTTGTTTATATTATCTCTGACATTTCTCATTATATTTTCGGCGTACAGGTTAAACAAATCGGGGGACAGCACACAACCCTCATGGACTCTTTGCTTGATGTCAAACGAATCTGATGTCTCAACATCTATTCTAACCGCTGCTTGTTGGTCTAGATAGAGCACTTTTATGAGTTGTACTGCAGGTGATGGAAAGCCTATTTTCTCCCCCCGATGTGTCTCCACCTTGCCGTGGTGGGGGAGCTTGCATGTCCCATTGACCCCACGTGCTTGTCGATGGATGAAAACTACATATCGGACAGCTTATGGGATAGGGGCCAGACTAAGCGAGACACAACCTGCTGCTCTGCAGGTAGACTGAGTATAGCAGTCAAAAGTTTAAATCAGGCGCACGAAGGCAGAAGTTCTTGGTCCGGACACATACTCTAAGGCTCTCTGTCGAGGGTTGAGGCTGAACGCCTCTAAGCCATAAACCCTCGGATGTGAGAGCCGGGCCGAAACCCACCTACTGAAAAATGGAGGTGAGATACTGAGCACGCTGCATGACCAGTTCTGAGACTTGTCTGAAGGCTCTCAGCTGGGGGATATGAGGGATCCCCGGATGAGAGGGCCTGGCCGTTTCTCGCTCACTTCTGCATGGAGGTAAGGTGCTGAGCCAGCAGCACATGTAGCCTACCTCGTGAGTGAGTACTAAAAGGTAGAAGAAGTGCCCCAGCCGAATGAAACGGTTACGAAAACTGTCTGTATCTAACTCATAGAGGAGTGTAGACAAAGGTGGAAAAATGTCTCAATAACATGAAATGGAACGCACGGCTAGCGAATCCATTGCGTGGTCCGAAGTCAAAAGCAAAAGCTTACCTAGTGGATGTCGCCCGCAGACTGACTGTTCCTGGTGTGTGCTTGAGCGACCAGTGGCAAGCGAGATGCCCAACACATGGAAGTGAGAAACTAAAGCAGCCATGAGCAGGACGTGGCAACTCCTCAGGTGAGCCCAGCCTCAGAGCAATATGTGCCGGCTCTGTAATTATGGAAACCTCCTTGGATAGCGAGGGAATGCCCATGGTCTGCCCCTGCCTTCCCTTGAGGGTTGACCATGATGTCTTTGACCGTTCTATCTTGACCAGCTGAGATGTGGGCGACATCACAACAATAAGTCTAACGTATCTCGAAACCCGAGGAAGGCTAACCTCATTAAAAATGCCCGCCGAAGTCGGAAGTGCCGTCCTACAGGTGGCAAAATAAAAATAATCTCTTGTTCCTCTTGCTGGTCTAAATCAAGCTTGAACCAGGTTAATTTCTTCTTCCATTTTCTTCACCTACCCTCCTTAATTTTCCACCAGCTACTTTGACAGCTGCTTGTTAATTGTTGTTAAATTTAAATAAAGTAGGCTAAATGTGCTAGAGATCTCATGTTTGTCATAATGTTTCACAGTTTCTGATGTTAAGCATAGCCAAAGGCTTCACTGTAGTTTATCAAACAAGTATGAAGATGTACATTATACTCTTAGCATTTCTCAAAGGTGGCTTTTATATTGAAGATATGTCCCTAGTAGTCTGGCTCGTCTGAAGCTTGCCTACAGTTCTTATAATGCATATTCTAACTTCTTTCATATCCTCATCACAATCATTTGCAGAGGATTTTTTGGGTTGACTTAGCAGGATATTTGGTGTACAATTTTACATTTCCTTTTTGTTTGGAAAAGGAATGTATACTGTTCTCTTCCATGCTTTTCGCAAGACAGCACTATTCCAGGTCTTTGCACATAGACATATATTTGCACAATTCATGATAAAGAGAATGAAAAAGTGTGAGCTATGGAGACACATGATCACCTAAGACTTTTGAATTAACATTATAATAGAAAGTTAGTGAGTGCTAATATAAATACCTATTCACTCAATAATTACAACACTAAAAGACACAATAGGCCAAAATATCTTGAAGTAATTCTGATTGCGAAATATCAAGCAATTATCACCCTAAAAAAGTCATAAAGAGATACCATGATAGGCTGGTAATGATACATATATAGAAGCAGCACACCTATAACAGTGAGTGCTTGTACACTTGTATTATCATTTCACCTTGCTTTCTACACATCACGATATGTGCTCATTAACATCATAAATATCAAAACTGGACAAGTGACCAAAGTTATATATACATAGCCACAGAAGAAGTTCATTTGGACAGGAAATGGAACAATTCTATCAGATTGGAATAAAAATTTAAACACATGCCAATGACATAGCCATTCACTAGTTTAAAAGACACTAATCGACATGCCAATGGACTAACTGAGCTATGAAAACACATTGACAGAGGTCATTGGCCTGCAATCTCCAGGTAAATGAAACTAATAACATAAGCTGTGCACTGAAATTAAACAATATAATACATTAAGCATCAGCTGGTGACAAGAGAAAGGTTAAGGAATGCAGGTATCAATAAAAATGTGTATTGAAACATGATGTAAAAGCCAAATGGCACAGACAAAGGCAATCACACTTTAGCACAATCTACTACACAGTCAACTGAAATTTGTCAAAAATACTTCACAGTGCAACAAAATGCAATGGTCCCAAAATACTTCCGATGGGTGCAAATGGTTGATTGATGTTGCTTACACACAAAGGCAACTTATTTGGAAATGCAATGTGTATTTGTGTGCGCGTGTGCTTGCATGCGTGCGTGGGTGTGTCTGTAGAATTGTAAACACTGAAGAAAGAGAGATAAAAATGAATGGATAAAATCAGTAACAAAACAACTTGAAAGCAAGATGGCTTAAGAACAACAAGCAGATCAAGTATTAATTTTTAGACTAAGTCACTGCAGACTTCAGTGAAATATTTCACAAAAATTACACTTGGACACAACATATTTCCATAAGGAGTCAGCAAATAAATTTAAGTTTTAAAAAAAACTTGTTACCCCATGAGAGGTGAAGAGTGACTTTATTGCCACTTCCAACCCAACTGAAGAAAAGGAGGAAAAGGATGATGAGGAAGAGGAAAAAAACACATAGAAAGAATAACAGGAGGAAGTGAAATAGGAATAACAAGATGAACAGGAAATAGAGGAGGATAAGAAAAAGAAGAAGAGTAGGAGCAGGAGGAAGAACTACAACTTTAGTCGATGTTACATATGCAAAGAAATCAAAGGAGAGCTGAATGATGGTTTGTACTAAGAATATTCAGGTTAATGAACCCTATACATGAATACCAACTGCACATACACCTGTGCTGAATAATATTTGCGTGTCTGCCCCTATCCACCAGATGAACACAATTTTTAAAAATGCATATACCTCCAAACTCAGCACTTCTTTCTATGTTTGAATCATCCTTATCACTGTAATCCTCATCTGAATCCACCACATCATGATGTTTGTGTATCCTTTTATTAACACCACCTGCCAGAAAGTTACTGCTCACATTGGGCAAGGTCATCAGCAGATTTTCTATCTTTGCTTTCTCCACCTGTTCAACCAAATTAAATATATTCATAAATTATATTGAATGTTACCTAAGATGGAAGGCATTAATGCCAATAGCTAATATCAAGTGGAATGTGTAATCCTAGAGTGCCTAATAACGAGGTACATGTCTGGCCTTCAGTTCATAACTGGGGGGGGGGGGGGGGGGGGGGGGGGGGTGTGTGTGTGTGTGAGAGAGAGAGAGAGAGAGAGAGAGAGAGAGAGAGAGAGAGAGAGAGAGAGAGAGAGAGAGAGAGAGAGAGAGAGAGAGAGAGAGAGAGAACGAACGAACGAACATACTTTATTTTCAAAGGGTAACAAATTGGGCATGCAGGCCCGTCTTACATTCAGCCCTTCCAATCACTCATCTTTCTTTCATCAACAGTGCATAGGAAAAAACATTGTCAAATGAATTTTGTAAACATAAACAATGCATATTACTATGTTATGAGAAACATCCACCACCCACCCACACATCCCCCATTCACTCCAACTCCCCCACCCAACCACACACATAACCCCCACACACATACATTCCCCCACCCATCCACCACATCCCTACACCTACACATCTACCCACCCACACACACCTCTCACCCACCCACACCCCAAGCACACCTACATTCCCCAACCCACACATCCCCCACCCACACACATCCACCCACCTACACACATCTCCCCACCTACTCACATATCCTTTACCCATCCCATTACCCACCAACAATCACTCACCCACATATCCTCCTCCACCCACACAAGTGATGGTGTGTGAGAGAGAGGGAGAGAGAGAGAGAGAGAGAGTGAGTGAGTGTGTGTGTGCGCTTGCACTCTCTCTCTCTCTCTCTCTCTCTCTCTCTCTCTCTCTCTCTCTCTCTCTCTCACACACACACTGAAAATTCAAGAAATGGCTCTCCATAGAAGCTAATAGCAGAATAAGCTGTTGAACTTGTGCTCAGAAGATGGTGAATTAGATTTAGATTGTGATTATTCTGATAATGACAGCAACATTGAATCTGATTATCATGTGAGTGGTTACACATATGACTCTGAAAACATTCACACTTGTTTTAGTGTTCTGTCTAAGTCTCAGGGCTTCAACATACTTTGTAGAAATCTGGAAAAGGGCATATTTCAGGTAATGTTTCAAATAAGTTTAATACAAGCTGGATTTCAACATCAACAGTAAACATAACATTTATTGAACAAAAACTCCAAAGTTCTGAAATTAAGGCACATCTTTTTGAAATTTTCGTCAACTATGATTTACAGGCATAATTTGCAAGAGCAGACAAACAAGAGACAAGCCTATACAGTGGAGAATAAAGGCTGATAAAAGATGTAAAGCAAGTTCAGGTTATATTAAAATATTGGAAATACACACTGGAAGAGAATCTTATTTTAGAACTTTGTGTTATTGATAGTGCAATGTTTTTAAACATTTGTTCACTGTGAACTCAAGTGCATAAACATGCTACTACGTCTAGTGCACTGGACTGAGTTTTGCATATGGGTTAGCTTTCCCTATTACCAGTGTCCCTCGCCATCAGGTGAACCCACTCCAACTTCTGAGGTACTTGTAATTTATATCCTAATTTTCTCTGCCACTTATGTGGCTGTTTCCAACAGCTGTAATTCCACTGGCGTTGCATCAGCTTGCAATAGTGACCTATTCATTGGTCTTGCTTTCCTTTCCTTTTGTGATACTGACTTAGTACACCTGCTGTCGTAATATCTAAGATCAAAATAACATCTGCAAGTCAAAAGACAAAGAATTTTTACCAAATGGCAGCATCAAACATAAAATGGGGTGTCTTTGGGGACCATGGAAGCAACCATTTCCCCTGTTCCGTACTGATACCTAAGTCCAGCACAGCATTTAATTATGATTGCGACCACTCTTCGCTCATTAAGCGCCTTAGTTCACAGGGACGGTATAAACCAACAAGAAGAATTTTCACACAACCACCACAGTGGACACTAGAGGTTTAGCAATCATAGAGGGAAAAGAGGGCGGCCATAAGGAATTCTTTGACAGAGAACTGGAGGAGGCTGAAAGGAATACAAAAGTAAAGATGCAGGATTTTAAACTCCAAGCAGCAGAGGCAAAAAAGATGAAGTGGAAACAGTTTATAAATGAAGTCGGTGGGGATGTGACATTGGAAAAATTCTGGAGGCTGCACCGACGGATGAACAGAAAGGTGATGCCAGGTATACATGGTACAGTTTAAAATGATAACAACGAACCTATGACAGCTTCTTCTTCTTTCGTTCGCCTGAAATATGTTTATAACTGCAATGTTGTCTCTTGTATGAATCTAACAGTCTTTTTTAGTTCACTCAGCGGTCCACAGAGTTTATCTTCCACTGTTGTCTCTCTAGGCCAGAAGGTTCGCCTGGATATGTTGTAGTTTGGGCAATCCTGGAGTATGTGCTTTGCTGTCTGCGACGCCAAACCACATGTGCACATGGCTGAGTCACCAATCTTGAATTTTGTATACATATGGTTGCGTAATTTATTGTGTCCTGTTATGAGGCGCAGAAGAATGACCTGTTCTGGACTGTCCATAACGTGGTAGTCATCTTGAGTAAGGTTTGGTGACCTTTTGACTGATTTGATCGTTCTTTTCTTTTGGTGGTATGTAATGGGCACATCAGGTTGTTCTTCTTTTGCTCCTTCTTTAGCCAATCGATCAGCTCTGTCATTTCCGGGGACTCCACAGTGGGATGGTATCCACTGTATGGTGACCTTATGCTGACAGCTAAGTTCAGAAAGTAGTGTCCTTAGAACTGGCAATTTCCCAGACAGGAGCGCCTCTATTACGGATTTTGCATCTGTCAATATCACCACAGGTTGTGTACCATGGCTGGTATATTGTAATTTCTCTGTGGCTATCTTGATTGCCTCAATTTCAGCATCATAGTTATGGAAGTAATTTCCTGTTGGAACTCTGGCCATGTCTCTAGTATTATTTGGGTATTCTATGTACACTCCTGCTCCTCCATTTCGAACAGCATTTTGTGCTGACCCATCTGTGTATACTCAGATCCAGAGGTCCTGTGGGTATTCGTCATCAAGGAAGCTGAGAGTGGCTGTTCTGCACACACTGTTCTGTTCTTCCTTGTCAAATATTCCTCTCTCTTGTCTGGATTTGTAGCGATAGTCTATGTTCATCTTTCCACGGGGTTCACTCTGGAATAGTTGTCAGGGGGATACCAACTGTGGGAAGATCGATGGTTTCTCTGCAGAGTTGTTTGGCCTGGTGGATGAAACTACTTTTTTTCAACCGCCCCATAGCTAAGTTTTCAAATCGGTTCTTCATAGGGTGGCCTGGCAAGCTGAGGAACTTTTCTGCTTGTATGTGGAGACTTCAATGCGAGAAACAGAGATTGGGACATTAGTGGAGAAAATCGACAAGGAATCGCACTTGCGGATGCCATGGTGGACTCCGATGTGGTCTGCATAAATGATGGTAGGCCGACTAGAATGGCAATGAGGCCTGGCGATGCAGATACTGCTATTGATTTGGCACTTGTCTCCCAGTCATCAGTCCTTGATGTAAAGTGGACTGTTTTGAATGACCATGGGAGTGATCACATGCCATGCTCAGTCCTGATCTCTAAGTCCAGGAAAGTTAAGGCTGGGAGAGCGCGCAAGAACTTCCGGTATGAGCGGAGCGACAGCCTTCTTGAACGCCTCAGACATGGGGCATGCAACAGGACTGTTAAAACTCCTTTTTTGCAGCCCCCATGGTGGACCCCAGAAGTAGACAATGCGTGGAAAGCAAAGAGAGCTGCAGTGAAGCAGCTAAGGAAATTGCGACAGACACCCCTAAGCTCACGAGAGGAAGTGGACATAGCGGAAAATGACAAGAAAGACAAGGTGGAGGCTTTCAAGCGATGTGCTGCAGAGGCCAAGAAAGTAAAATGGGAATGTTTTATGAAGGAGATTGGAGGTGATAAAACACTGCATAAATTCTGGAAACTGTACAGACAAATGCAAAGAAAAGATCGGCCTATGACAGTGGGAACAATTTATAAAGAGGATGGGGTACGCGTGACAACAGACAAGGAGAAAGGGGAGGCGTTTCTCCAGAGATTTTTAGAGCAGACCAATCATAGTGATGCGGATACCAGGGATGCAGTTAGAGTGGAATTATCTGGCACAATAGAGAATATGCCTTACGAAGACATCATACTGTTTGAAGATGTTAAACATATTTTGCAAACGGCAAAAGACACGGTACCAGGTCCTGATGGTGTCAGGTATGGCCACATGAAGGCTTTGAGCGATGTAGACCTGAAGGAGATGCCGACTGCTTTAATCAGAGCATTAGGACAGCGTCAGTACCGCAGGATTGGCTGCATAGCTATCTCATCCCTCTCCCAAAACCATACAAGGATCATTCAAAGCTTGGCGGCTTTAGGATCATCACCCTTCAAAATACATTTGGGAAGGTTTTAGAGAAGATAGTCGCTGTTAAGCTGCAGGATTTTTTGGAAAGGGGGAAGCTTCTTCCAAGAGGCCTGGGGAGCTACAGGCCAGGAAAAGATACCTGGTCAAATGCAGCCACCTTTGCTTTTGACGTTTATGAGGGGTTCCAGAGTAGACAGGAAACGATGGCGGCAGCGCTTGATCTCGAAGATGCGTACAATAGAGTTCGCTATGATATTTTGATGACCGCACTTATGGAGAAGGGGGTCAATCGCTGGTTGGTGAACTGGATAGCAGCCGTCCTGCATTCTCGTCAAGTTGCTCTCCGTCTAGGCGCATGGACCTCAGAGCCACATATTTTAACCCCGGGACTGCCACAGGGATCTGCAATCTCACCAGTGCTCTTTAATGTGTATACAAGCAAGATTGCATACCTAGAAGCACCAGGGGTTGGAAGGATTCTAACATTTGCAGATGATATTCTTGCATACAGGCAGGGGAGAAATAGGGATCAAACAGCCCAGGAGCTACAGGTGACAGTAGACAAAGTGATTGACGGGTGCACTGAAATGAGTGCTGTCATCAATCCGGAAAAGGCGGCGGTGTTGTGGTGCTCTCTGGACAACAGGATTATGAGAGATGATACCCCAATCCTCACGATAGATGGTAGAAGCGTCAACAGAGAGAACAAACTGAAGTATCTGGGAATCACATTTGACAGGAGTCTGTCCTTCAAGGACCATGTGGAGACGGTTGTGACAAGATCTCAAAAAGGACTCAATGCACTTTAAACTATGGCTGCAATGGACACAGAGCAGAGAATGCTCTTCACACTATACCAGCACTTGATCCTCTCAGTGATTGATTATGGACTAGGACTGCTCACTGTCTCAAAGAGTCAGCTGGTGAAATTAGAGCGCATACAGAATGAAGCGATGCGGGTCATTCTGGGATGCACCAGAGACACTCCAGTAGTGTGTATGCGTTACATCCTTGGTCTGCCTACTGTTGCTAGTAGGCACAAGGTGATGCAAGCGAAGGCATACCTCAGAGTAGCTGCAGACACAGATCACCCGTTGCATGAGGCGCTGGACGTAGTTAAGGGTCAGAGACTGATAAGAGGGAAATCATGGATGGCTCAGGCGGAGGATACGATCAGACAGGTGTGCCCCTTGGAGAACATCAGGCGAGGAGAGGAGTGGGTCAGAGTGCTAGCCGTGCAGTCAGACTTGTGCAGAGTTGTAATAACATTGAACCGGGAGTGCAGGGAGTGGCCAGCAGGGGCCACGGAAGTGGAAATTCAGCAACTAATTCAGGAAAATTCTCGCCCGGGTGATGTGATTATCTACACGGATGGGTCAGTGTTGAGAGGTAGGAGAAGTGCCTGGGGGTTCTTGGCAAAAACTAATGGTCGGCGTTTGGTGCAGGAGAGCCTGGCATATGATAACACTACATCTAGCTTAAGAATGGAGGTGGAGGCGGTCAGTGCAGCTTTCCACTGGATAGAAAACACGATACATACACACATTGTGATTGTAACTGACTCAGAAAGCATGCTGAGAAGGGTGAGAACAGGCAAGCTTCGTGCAGAGTGGCTTGCTTCGCTTCGGAGGTCACGGGTAGTAAGCATCACCTGGATCTTTTCTCCTGGGCATGCCGGTGTGCTGGGGAATGAACAGGCGGACAGATTGGCTGGCTCGGCAAAACTTGGTGGAGTATTGATGCATGACAAGGCAGACGTGGTTGCGGCCTTGCGGGAGCACGTGTACACCTCGGAGGAGCAGATGGATCACCATAGTCTGGTAAGAATGAGACAGCGAGGTGTGACGAGGGGATCTGGCCAACGCTCGGCGCTCGGAGGAAAGGCGAGACGGACATATAATCAGATTGCTACTGGAACTATTAGTGTTGGAACTCTTCGCTGGCTTCTGAGGATGGGGACGGAGCGCTTATGGGAATGTCCCGAATGCTGTGATGTCGGTTCCTAAATCAATCAATCAATCAATCTGCTTGTATTAGTGTTTTTGTATCTCTGCGTTCTCTTAGAGCTTGTGTCCTCGCCATTTTCTCCATTGCTACTATAGGGGTTGATCTCATCCCTCCTGTGATGACTCTAAGAACTTGAGTTTGCACCTTGTCCAGCTCCTATAATGTGGTTTTTGATGCTGAACACCACGCAGTTGACCCGTATTCCAAGTGTGGTCGTATGCTCTGTTGATAAACTTTGCTAAGTATTTTCCCACTGGCTCCCCAAGTGGTTCCACTTAGCTTTCCCAGGATGGCTATTTTCCTTCTGGCTTTTGCTACTGCTTTTTTAATGTGTTTTCTCCATGTCAGCCTGTCTTCGAATGTTATACCAAGGTATGTTGGTTCTTTATCTTCTCTTAGGGATGTTCCATTTATCTGAATTATCCCTGCTTTTTGTTTTGGAGAAAGGGTAAATAGAGTGGTGCTGCACTTGTCAGTGTTTATGCTGACACACCATCTATCCGCCCATGCAACAAATGTATCTACAGCTCTCTGTAGCAATATGGTGGCCACTGATGCATGTTCATTTGCACTCCACAAAACCAGGTCATCAGCGTACATTGCCGGTTTAATTCCATCGGGTAGATTAGCAACAAGATCATTGATGAAGATTAGAAAAAGTGTTGGGGACAGGACTCCGCCCTTGGGAACACTGTGGCGCAATAGTACTATGACAGCTGACAAGGACAGGGGGAGGCTTTTCTTACACAATTTCTAAAACACACCGATAAGCGGGACAAGGCTATTAGAGATATGGTCAGAGAAGCCATGTCACAGGTCACTAGGAAGGAGGACTATGAAGACATGATACAGGCAGGGGATATTAGGCATGTGCTGAAGACAGCTAAAGACAAAGCGCCAGGCCTACATGGGGTTAGGTACACCTATATGAGGAACATGAATGATGGGGACTTAGAGATGGCTCTTTGTTTCAACCTAAGCATGAAAACGACAGAAATACCCCAGGATTGGTTGCACTGCTACCTAGTCCCACTCCTAAAGCCAGGTAAGGATCACTCAAAACTTAATGGATACAGAATAATAACCTTGCAAAACACCTTTGGCCAAGTACTTAAAAGATAGTAGCATGCAGGCTACAGCACCACACAGAAAGTCGTAACCTGCTTCCCACAGGGCTTGGGAGTTATCGGCCTGGGAAGGACACCTGGGTCAATGCAGCAACTTCTGCATTTGATGTCTTCCAGGATAAACAAGAGACAGTGGTGGTGGCATTTAACCTGGAGGATAATCCTTATGAAAGGGTCAGGCATGATCGGTTGATATACTCTGTTGGACATGGAGGTCTGCCCTTGGATTGTCAAATGGATTGCTGCAGTCCTTTAGGAGAGTAAAATTGCACCGTGCATGGGTTCATGGACTTCTGACCCCTGTACTATTTATTACACCTGGGCTGCCACAGGGATCTGCCATGTCCACAGTGCTCTTTAATGTATACACCAGCAAAGTCGTAGCTATTGAGACACCAGGAATTGGTAGAATCTAGACATTTGCAGATGATGTGCTGGTGTACAGACAGGGCAGAGACAGGGACAGTTTGGCTGAAGACTAACAGACGGCTGTAAACAGGGTGGCGGAATGGTGCAGGGACGCAGGGGCCAATATAAACCCAGAAATGGCATCAGTTGTGTGGTACTCCCTGAATAACCGGATCGTGTAGACAGATGTCCCATGTATTATACTGAATAGATGTCCTCTTAATGAGAGAGTAAATTGAAGTACTTGAGAATCACCTTTGACAGGTGTATGTCTTTTAAGGATCATGTGGACGCTTTGATGGTGAAGGCCGGTAGAGAACTTAATGCATTGAGGGCAATGGCAGCAACCGGGGTAGATTAGAGGATGCTTTACAGGCTCTTTCAGCAGTCTTTAATTTCTGTCATTGAGTATGGTTCGGGGCTGCTGACAGTATCAAAGACCCAGTTTGAAAGTTTGGAGCGCATACAGAATGCGGCCATGCGGATGATCTTGGGGTACACAAAGGACACACCATTTATTTGCATGAGGCATATCCTGCCACTGCCAACAATGGCAGAAAGGCATAGGGTTCTTCAAGCCAGATGGTAACTGAGAGTTGCTACAGATAAAGATCATCCCCTACATGAAATCATAGATATAGTCAAAGGTCATAGACTGAGATGAGGAAGGTCCTGGATGGCACAGGCAGAAATATCTATACAACAGGTGTGTGATCTAGAGACCATCAATCGTGAAAAAGAGTGGAATAAAATACCAGAAGACATGACGGACTGACACAATGTAATAGTAACACTGGGTCGTGAGTGCAGAAAATTGGCAGCAGGCCACATAGAGTTTGAGGTGCAACAACTGATCCAGAGTAACACACATCAAGGTGACATAGTGATCTACACCGATGATCAGTGGTGAGAAACAGGCCGAGTGGTTGGGGTTTCATTGCGAAGGTTAATGGACGATGCTTGAAAAAGAAGAGTCTGGCTTATGAGACGACAACCTCCAGTATGAGAATGGAGGTGAAAGCAGTAACAGCAGCATTCTCTTGGTTAGAGGAGACCACTGCAACACACACTGCATTCATTACTGACTCAAGGAGTATGCTTAGTAAGGTGGAGAAAGGAATGTTTCATGTGGAATGGCTATCCTTGCTACAGAGGTCACAGATTGTGAGAATTGTATGGATATTTTGCCCTGGCCATGCGGGAGTGCTGGGGAATGAACAGGCTGATAGGCTGGCAGGGATTGCACCTCGTGGTGGTAGATTACCTATGGACAAGGGAGAGGTGGTATTGTGCCTGTGGGACCAGGTGAAGAAGGCGGGGGGACAGATTGAGAACCTATTTGTGGAAAGAATGATATTGCAGGGGATTGGCAGGGTTTCTGGAAGAATCTCAAAACTGAGAGGGAAGACCAGAACTTTTAATCAGATAGTGGTGGGAACAATTAGCAGTATGACTCTTTATGGGCTCTTGAACGAGGGAACGGAGCACATATAGGTATGTCCTGAGTGCAGTCATGTCAGTTCTTAGCCCAGTTCAACTCATTTTTACTTTAAACACATTAATACTTTGCCCATGTTTGGTGCAGGCCTAGCTTTCAATCTGAACTTTAATATACTTTCAAATGACTCAACAAACTTTGAAGTTCACATTTTTAATAAACTAAAGACAGGAGATACTGAGATATTGATGATTTAACTGTGGAACTGGAAAAATGACAGCTAAACATTTGTTGCAGGAGTGTCCAACATATGCAGAATAGAGAAAAGTATTTTGGCCTACAACCTCTCCACATGAGGACAAACTCTATGGGGATATCAACCAGCTTAAAATGACCGCGGCTTTCTGTGCATTTATTCAAAGAACAAAGAAGAAGAAAATGAATATACTTCAAAGGTTGGAGCCAAGAAACTTATATGTTTATCTTTAATCAAACCAAATGAATGTTAAGAGTTGCAGTGGCATAGTGTGCTGCTTACCTAGACAGTGTTTTTTTTTTTACCTATACAGTGGTCTAGGTTCAATCTGAAACAGTACTGGATTTTTTGTCAGCGAGTGAAGCGCTCAAGTTTCAACCAAATCATCTTATATATAAATAAGGATCTCTGTCCGTCTGTCTGTCTGTATGTCTGTCTGTATGTCCGTATGTCCTTTATACGTTCGCGAACGGCCCATCCGATTGAGATGAAATTTTCTACACGCCTTCCTTTCATTCCAGAGCTGCCAACTGTGATATTTTGTTAGTGTGAAATCGCCTGCTTACTCAGTATTATTTCATTTTTCATTTTTCATCATAATTTCATATATTTCAGGGGACCTAACTCTGTAAAAGTTATTTCAAGGGGCATAACTTTTCTGTATAACTTATAGTCATATTGTGGCATCGTTTTCAAAGATTTATAAACTCTTTGTCCATAGTTATGTACCGGCATATGAGTTATAATAAATAATGATACAATCTGTAAGGCATTTTCAAAGTTTTCATAAAAATAATGCACAATGCATAACATTGTAACTCATCTTTTTTTGCTTAAGAAGTTACTGTAGTCATGCAGGTGATTAGAAAGAGTTTTCATTAAAAATAATGGATGGTGTGTGGAAGACCGTTCTTTTAAGTTACTTTTTTTGTTGTATGAATTTAATGAAGCCGGACAGGGTCAGGCAGACAGATAGACAGACAGACAGACAGATAGACAGTCGGGAACAGGAACTTATATGACTACTTATATAAATTAAATGAGATGCTTCACACCAGGAGCTGTGCGATGCCGGGCCGGGTCAGACAGACAGACAGACAGACAGACAGATAGTCGGTAACGGGAACTTATATGACTACTTATATGAAATAAATGAGATGCTTCCCACCAGGGACTGGGCGAAGCCGGGCAGGGTCAGGCAGACAGATAGACAGACAGATAGACAGACAGACAGACGGGAACTTATATGACTACTTATATGAATTAAATGAGATGCTCCACACCAGGAGCTGGGCAATGCCGGGCCGGGTCAGACAGACAGACAGACAGACAGACAGACAGACAGACAGACAGACAGACAGTCAGTCGGTAACGGGAACGAGAACTTATATGACTACTTGTATGAATTAAATGAGATGCTCCCCACCAGGGTCTGGGCGAAGCCGGGCAGGGTCAGCTAGTCATTTATAAAAGAGTATTTAAAAACAAAAGGAAACAAACAAATAGTAAAATGTACATAAATAAAATGTAAAGAACCTTTTTCATGCTATGAGGCATATAGGGTATATGGTTATAACCCCATATTGTTAGATAAGTGGCACTCAAAAGCTGAAGTGGTCAATATCACGGCAGCTGCCTTAGCTTCCAGGACATTTCCTGATACTCATTTTATGCTGATTAGTCTTGGGAGGCCAATACAATGAGCAAAATTTCAGTGTCAACAGGATTTTAAACACAAAACCACTGGGCCAGCAGACAAGCGGTGGTAAAATGTACCGACCCAAAATGCTAATTATTGCATTATTACTTAATAAAACATAGTATAAATATGTCTATTTGTAATACAATACCTGAACCGATGACATAGGTGTAGCAACAAATGTATGCTTATTTGTTTTTGGCCTTGTTCCTTTCAATTATAAAAGAAATCAAATTTCATAAATAAAAATATGTGGTAAAGTATTTTTTATATAATATTCACATTTTTCAGCTGCTGTTGACTGCTTGTCTTGGCAAGTTTTATGTTCAGTAGTTTGCCATTGCTTTCTGAACGACAGGCTCACATACCCCCAAAAGTAACAAGCGCGATGCGATCCACTGCCGAATCTTGCGCAGCTGTGTTTCATACGTGAGTATACAGGATTACGGACACTGTCCTTAACCCCTTCGCCAGGGAGACTGGCAGTAAAATATTAGTGACAACAATATAGACAAAACAAACTCATTATTATACATAACCAAAGATCAAGTGGTAGAGCAGTGGGAGGACACACGCACGCACACACACTCACACACGTGTATCACAGACGCTTCTGAAATCTTAATATGCATTGATTTTGTGTGAAATACAGCAAGTAGAGTGCACACATAAAAGATATGTGTAACCTTCAATAATAGTTAATTTACGTTTAAAATATTAACAAATGCAGGTGACTGCTTCTTGTATCATTGATTATTGATAATTATTATAGAGGTCAGTGTGTTACTGGAGCCCATAAGAGAAGCAATGAAAAATAACACTGTAAGCTACAGTGCAGGACGTGAAAGGTGTCTGAGGAGGGGTCGTGTGACAGGATAGCCTGGCATAACACCAGCTAGCTCATAATAAAGCTCCATAGTGGTTACTATGTTGCTGTAGTTACCATCATGATAGAGATGGTCAAATAGGGAAGACTATGAAGTCAGACTTCCCTATACTGGTGTCTCAGTTCTATTTTTCTATAGGGATTTTACCCGTTTAAAAATAATAAAAAAATTTTTACATAAGTAAATCACTGATTAGGGAAAGTATCAAGTGACTTGGCCAGTATAGACATACAAAAATTAACTGCACTCGTAAATTGTGAAGATTGTGGCATACACCAAGTATATCTTGAGTCATAGTAGTTGCGCAACATATATGGTGTTTACTAACCACATTTATTTTACCTAAGTAATTGTGACTTCTTACATTGTTGTCATTACTAACTATCAGCTAGGATCATTAGTGTGATGAAGTATCCTAATAATCTTAGAATTCAATATTCCAAAGTTGTTTTAGAGTAATAAAAATCACAGATATAATTACTCTTCTGTCAGTAAAATTCCCTGTTTACTGCTCAATTATATACAGTCTACATGTGACGGGATGAGACTAGATCACTATGCAAACACCACCACTACTACGTTAGCTGAATTCCTATTTATCTTCTGGATTTAGTACAGCATCTAAATGACTAATAATGACATCACATTGACTACGCAGACATTTTCTGCACTAAAACTACACACTGCACTAAAACTACACACTGCACTATTGGGGACAGCATTTATTTTCATGTCTATTCAAATGATGTCACATTCTATTTCCCTTGTCTTATCCCTTATCATTAATACCAAGTCTAATGACTGGGGATATATGTCCATCACTCCCTAGCAACGGGAATACGGCGATACGCTATTAGTACTGCTACATTGGAAATTGTAACTAACGACTTCCGTCCGGTTCAAAACTACCATAGCTGCTGTGCTAAGCAGACCTTACATGAAGTGAGCTGCCATATCCAATTTCATCCTTGGTAGATTATACCAAAACAGATCTTAATCGCTGCTGATACTACTGAAACCTAACAGGTCAGGTTACCGAAACTTAGAGCCACCAACTAGTGGAGACGGAACCTGGAATCCAGAGGAGCATCGTACACCTGTTGAATGCCAGGGTCGACTCCAAGACATAATCTGAACGAAAGCCAGCACTATTCTTAAACAAGATCAGATTGTCTCAGGTGACTCTGTGTCTACATGTGGTCTGAGTGTGTCACTGTCTGGATGGTGTGAATGATGATATGCTATCTAGCTAAGCATAAGAAAACTGTTCTTTTTTGGTACCTGTAACATAAATTTTATTGTCCTAGTTCACCAACTGAATGACAATTTTCCCTGATTATCTCTTTTACTATTAAAGGGTACTATTGTTTTATACTTGCACAAACGTACTCCACTTGTGATCATTTGAACGCAAGGTGTGCGCGTGAGTGCGTGAAAGTATTTAAAACAGGGGGCTCCATCAATTGATGAAGGATCACTGACAGATAAACTAGACATTTGTATTAGGTCTTCCTACTTACATGAGTGTTCTTCACCTTCTGCCTTTGTCTACCACGTGAATCCCAGTCTCTTCTATTGGGACCATCCCTTTAGAATTCTTAAAACGAGCCATAATTTCTAGAGACTGTCGGCAAACTCTTGGATAGGGATTTCTGTCTGTTTCAATAGAATTACCCTAACGGTCGGTGACAACTGGGGGCTCGTCCGGGATCTACCCAGCTAATTAGAAATAATATTTCTAATAAATTGTGTTAATTGGTACAACATTTTTTTTCTCGTCTCAGTAAAGGGTAGAGTAGTTTAGGAAACTCTGTAATTAGTCATTTCAATTCAACTGAGAGAGGAGTGAAAGTGTGTTTTGTATTATTGTTTGTACTAACCATTTTTGTGTATGTACTAATAAGATTTGTAAATTATGGCACTGTATTA
This sequence comes from Cepaea hortensis, assembly GCA_963921405.1. Lineage (NCBI taxonomy): Eukaryota > Metazoa > Mollusca > Gastropoda > Stylommatophora > Helicidae > Cepaea > Cepaea hortensis. The sequence continues at coordinate 61,268,402 of OY992895.1, read as the reverse complement.
GTATAACTTGAACTGGGAAGTAGTATAATATTGATATAGAAATTGTAGTACACTGATCACTCACCCTCTCAGTCAAAACTCAGTCATTAGTTCATCAGCAGATTTGCATGCAGCAGCGCTAGCTATGGGGTTATCGGGGCTCGAAGCAGCCAAATATGTCCATGATATGGGGAGGGAGTTAAGGAAAGAAGACAGGGAAGATAAAATGCATAGGCAAGAACTCGAGCTTAAGAAACTGGAAGCAGAGACAGAGCTTAAGAAAATCAAGGCTGAGAAAGAACTTAGACAGTTACAGGAAAACAAAACATCCGACAGCATGAGCTCAGGATGAAAGAGCTAGAAAAACAAACTCTATCAGCAACCTGTTCTAACGCCAGCTCTCAGGTACCCAGCATTGAATCCCAGCTACATTTGACTTCTCATGTGGGTCCTATGAGTTTTCCTTTGATGCCGTTAGAGGAAACTCAGGAACAATTGGATAGTTACCTTCAGAAATTTGAGAAATAAGCTTAGTCATTTGGGTTGGCTAGGGAAAACTGGAACTTGAAGCTTTCTCAGGGACTGAGGGGACCAGCGTATGAAGTCTTTCAGGGACTACCTCCCGGCCATGAAAATGCGTATGAAAGTTTGAAATCGGCTTTATTGAAGAGGTACAAGTTAACCTCAGCTGCTTATCAGCGGAAATTCTGTACCGCGAGACGTCTGAAGGGTGAGTCACTCTCACAACTGTATGCTGGTTTGCAGAGTTATCTCTGTAAATGGGAGACATTGGGAGGGTATGAACACTCCTATGATGGCTTACTGGAGATGGTGTTGGCTGAGCAACTGAGGGACTGTATGTCAAAGCTGATGGAAACTTTCATCGTTGATCAAGGGGCACAGAAATTGGAGGAAATGATAGTCTTGGCTGAAAGGTATCTGGCTGCCCATGGAGATTCAGTCCCAATGCAACCTACCAAACCTCAAACCAACATGGGACCACCCTGATACAATAACCAGCCAGCAGATAAGAGGCAACCCCAACCACAACAGAACAACCCCACCGCATCTGGTTTTAGACAACCCTACTGCAAAAACTGTAGGAATAACTCCCACAGTACATCAGAATGTAGACGCAAACCTAATCCCAAGATTGCGGCATGCTTGTTCACAGACAAGGAAATCGCTAAGAGGCCACCTCCTCGAGAACTGAGATCTCCAGTGACAGAGCAGATCACTGTCAATGGATAGTGGGTCGAGTGTGTTTACGATACGGGTCTACAATATGATGCCATCATAGCAGCCCACCTGGTAGACCCTGATCAAATAACCAAAGACACAACTGAGATAAAGGGTGTGACAAAAAGCTCACCTACTCTGACCTTGTCGATCGCTAAGATATTAGGTGACTAAATTCGTTAAGGGTATGATATCGGCGGCAGTGATGGCTGACTATATCTATGACATGATACAAGGATGTAGGGACTGATAGTATAGTATAGTATAGATCAAGCAATGATAATATAGGGCTGTGTATGCCAGTCATTCAAGCAACAGACCCTTCCAGCCCTGACTCTGATGATGAGGATGACTGTGGGCTGCAAGCACAACCTGTATCGCAGTCAGATATTTTGGCATCAATTGACAAAATTGACATTTACATGATGCAGAATGGATGTTCAGATGATGCAGTCTCACCATTTTGTGTCTTCAAACAAGCAATGGGAAGATAAATCACATACTTTGTCTTTAATTAATTTGGAAATTTTCAAAATTAAACATTTCAACATTTCTGATATTGTATTGCTATTTATTTTGTTCACTGCCTGTGTTTCCTAAGTGGTACAATCATTTTACTCAATTCTACTGCATGGTATTAGTGTAAATTAGTGTAAATATGTGTGCAGTCTGGATTAGTAGAATTTCGGATAAGTAGAACAAATTCCTTTGGCCCCTGCGACTTCTACTTATCCAGACTTCACTGTATATTCAATCATTCAGTAGCATGTCCTTTGCAGAACCTCGTTCCCATAACACCTTTCAGAAAACGTCTCGATCATAAACAAGATGTCCTGCATCCGATACACCCATCTGGAGATCATCTGCCACATCCTGTACCAATCTTCTTTTTGGCCTTCCTCTTCCTCTCTTCCCAGCCATATACCCCTCCATTATTACTTTCTCCAAACTTTCATGACTTTTCACACTGACCAAAATATTTCAATTTTATTTGTTTTATCCTCTTAAGTAGCCAACCTTCTTCAATATTCAGAGACTGTTGTATGGATGCATTTGTTCTTTTCTGTATCCAAAAATATTCTTAGAACCTGTCTATAACATTTTTATTCAAAGGCATTTATGCGCTGTTCAGTTTGTTTAGTAAGCGCCCAGGTCTCAAGGTGAAAGATGAATGCTCTTGAAAATTTGTGTAGGTCTATCTGTCCCACACCACAATTTATTCACTTGTTATAATATTTGAAGAGCAATAGGTATTCATCTTTTAATTTCTTACATTGTGTCACCACTGATGGTAATTAATGACCCAAGATATTCAAAATTTTCGACCACCTCCAATTTTTCCTCATTAACATATATGTCTCCATATTAGTTTTATCTGTATGCATTATCTTTGGTTTTGCTATATTAAGATATAAGTTGTGATTTTTCACTATTCTTTTGGATTGAGGTTATTAGTTTTTCTATACCATTGTGTGATGTGGATAGTAATACTGTATCATCACCATCGACCACCGATATTTAGGGCAATAGCTCCTTGGTTTTATCATCTCTGACATTTCTCAATATAATTTTGATGTACAGGTTTAACAAACAGGGGGAACAACACACAGCCCTGATGGACTCCTTGCTTGATGTCAAACCAATTTGATGCTCTCACCATCTATTCTAAACGCTGCTTGTTGGGCTAGATAGAACATTTTTATGAGTTGTACTTCATGTGATGGAAAGCCTATTTTCCTTATGACTTCACAAAGTTTATGATGTTGCCCACAGTCAAATACCTTTAAAATAATCCACAAAACATGAGAATAGGTTTGCATTAAATTTTCTACATTTCTCTATTATTAAACGCATGTTGAGTATGTGATCTCTTGTTCCTCTTTCTTGTCTAAATCCAGTTTGAACCACGTTAATCTCTTCAACCACATATACATGACATATATTTCTGTCTATTGGGTGGCCTTCTCCCTTCCTCATCACCTTTGTATACATCATTATATTTATGTATGCCTGGATGTAAAATCACTTTATGCTTTCACATTGGCATATACAGAAATAAGAATAGACAGAAATATATATGAGATGTATTTCTGTCTTTTCTTATTTCTGTATATGCCAATGTCAAGACATAAAGTGATTTTACATCCAGGCATACATAAACATAATGATGTATACAAAGATGATGAGGAAGGGAGAAGGCCACCCAATCTATACAAAGATGATGAAGAAGGGAGCAGGCCACCCAATCTCATCACAAGGCCTAATCTATGGGAAGACCAGGAACTTCACACCTAATCGTAGTATGTGCTATTGGACTACCATTTATACAATATAACCAACACCACAAGGAGTGAATGTGTGGATAGGGGGAAGTTGTGGTTACCACAAACTTGTGATTGCCAACAAAGAAGACTGACCACACTGGGTAAATTCCTGAGATAGGCAGTCTGTTGGTAACAACCACAATATTGGAGGGTACGGGGTGTCAGGCATTGGTAGCACCTTTGGTAAGGAAGATTCTCATGTCCTTTTCAGGACCCATCCCCCACTGGTCCAAGCCTGACACCCAGCTCGTGCCTGTGGCTCCTAGTAGCTGTCAGCATGTGGCAGCGGCCACCCCCCGGGCAACAGCTGTGAGAGGCTGGCTAAACCAGGCATGGGTAGCCGATTTGCAGTGATGTCGGTTCTTGACTCAACTCAACTCTGTATGTAGACAATATAAACTACACATGTGTTTGTTATTCTCAGTTCCCACATAGCAAAGATTGATTAATCATACATGAAAGATAGCCTGTAGTTGCAGTGAGATTTCTCTGACTGGAAATCAAGCAGGGCAGTCTCACATTGAGACCTGTTCAATTCAAAGTTACCTTTTCTATACGTTTTGTACACATGCTTGTTTTTCAAATATGTTATCACATGTTTGTAAAACTGGACTCATAATCCACCTCTCAAGTTTAGCACCACTATCAAATTAATATTATTTATGGATAACAGAACATCATCACTATCATACTATGGAACTAACTGATAATTTCCTTGTTGAAAGAAAAGCGATAATAAAACCCAAGCTTGTGTAATTACAAGGGGCGTTCAGAAATTAATGCACCACATCATATTTCTCAACTAATAATGTAGAAGAATGAAATTTTACACACTTCAAATATGGCATGTGCCAATTGTGTACACCAAATTGCAACCTAACCGACTAAATAATTTGGCTGCCCTAAACCACTGAAATGGAGCGTTAGCAACTTGCATTATAAGCAGCAAATTCTGATAGAATTTCTCATTGCAGAGAAGGGAACTGTTGTTAACATTCAAAAGCATCTATGTGTATGGAAGTTTTGCAGTCAATAGGAGTACAATCAGTCGCTGGGTTAAGAGAATCAAAGAATCAGGAAGTGGAGATACGGAGCTTGTTGATCGGCCACATTGTGGACGTCCTGTCACACTACCAACGCAGAAATAATGAAATGTGCTGAGGGCATTATTCTTACTGATAGGAGAATCACTACTCAACAATTGGCCTTACAGCTATCAGTCAGCAATGGTAATGCAAATGTAGTTATAAATACTCCCGGATTTTCTAAGGTTTGCGCAAGATGGTTCCTCAAAGTCTCACAAATGACGACCGATTAGATAGGAAAGCAATTTCTTCTCTTGTATATAATCTTCTAGTTTTCATTTGCCTTTTCCAAGCAATCATTGTTAGATACTCTGGCAGTCCAAGGCACTTGCATGTGGACTTGCAACAATCGTCTCAGGAAACACATCTCCTTCAAGTTTTTCATAATTTGTTCATTAATGTTCCTGATTGACTGCAATACAGAAAAACAGGTTTGATATATCATTTCAGCACTATCTTTCTTATAGTCAGTGATAGTTACTTATTGCATAAGATGCTTTTCAATTCCAGAATGCAGCTATTGCTTGACCTATACATTTTTTTACTGTCTATTAGTGTTCATAATGTGTATCTTGCATTATTTGTACCTTTTCTTTCAACAAATCCATCCTGTTCTTCACCAACTACTATTTTTATTTCCTTTTGTGTTTTTTTTTTCATGATAATTCTGAGTAGAAGCTTAGTGACATGGTTCTGGTTACATGGACTTTCTATTCTATTCTATGCATAGACTAAATAGAGAAAAATAAATTTATCTGTCCTTCCAGACTATCATGGAGTTATAACTCGTGTACACGGATCTACACCTGCACAGCAAAATATCACAAACATCAAGTCTGGAAGAAAATTGCCAACTGCATAACTTATAAACAGTACTTAGAGATTTATTTGCCAAGCTAAATGTTATTTATAAGAAGAATATAATGTTACCTGTTGATACATTTGTTCCTGATGTACCGGTAGATGCACTTGTTCCTGATGCACCAGCTGATGCGTATGTTCCTGATGTACCAGTTGATACATTTGTTTGTGATGCCTTCTTAGCATTACTAACTGCATAATTAGGGGCTGACATCTGTGAACCTTTAGAGGCCTTCAAAGGTGTATCAATACCAAAAGATCTTTTTAAGTACTGAGCTCTTCTATCATTAGCATTTAGGATATACTGAACTGCCAGTTTTTCTTCTTTGTTTTTAATGTTAGCCTGCACATTCCACTGACAAAGCAATTCCACTGCATGTAATGAATGATGATTAAACTCTGCCTGAGAACAACAAATAATAGTTTCAGTTTATTAAAAATATTGTAATACATAATGAGACATATATATTAAAATGAAACAAAACCAACTTGAAAAATACAAAAATGCAACCATTATGAAAGAGCTACATATCCATTTGTCTTATAATGTCAAACTGTCTTATAATTCATCTTTACCATTATTAAGCATTGTGCTTTTGGGCTATACAAAAACAGGGCTAGAAGCATATGTAATGTGTAGGTAATGTTTGAGTCAATGCAGAAATCCATAATAAGGACTATGACTTTCATTTTGTGCCTGGAAACTCTGTCAAAGGTAATAAAAAGGCTAATGTTTTAGCTGGGTCTGTAGCCATTATGAAGGGTTCATCAATAGACTGAGCAGACATCTTAGTTAGTTAGTCAGTCACGGTTCCAATTTCATGGCAAAGGGTCGTCCCATAATGTTCTGTTCCTGTGCCAGTGAATATCACACAAAATGCTCCTCATTACCCATGTGAAAACTGGAACAGGTAGGAGTCTCAACAAACCAACAGCCAGCACAGGTATACAATGCATACAGCTACCAGTAGCTCCACGCACTTAACTCAGTAGCTGGGTGACAGAACCATGCACTACCAGGAGAATGAGGAAGCAAATCATAGCCACAAGCATAAACATTCCAGAGGCCTGAACAGCTCAACCACCTATCCTCCATGCTGGACTAGAAGCAGACATCTTACATGCCATTAAATATCTTGGCGCAACTACTGATTTTGGTAGCATGAGCGAGACAATGGCCATGCTCAGGATGAGAGACATTGATGTCAAGATGGAAATTAAGACACTATTTGCTTTTAATGTATCAAACTGTCTTATCAGGAACCAACACTGAAATGGTGTGATCTACTGTCACACAGTCATAGAAATTCTGAGGAACAGTTCTTAGCACATATGGACTTGTCCAGTATGCAATGATGATAGTCCATTTTGATAATTTGCACATTAGTGTCATGGTTTTGGTTACTTGGACTTTCTTTTCTATTCTGTTTCTGATCAGGATGGCTGTGGGGTTGGCACAGCTTCATAAAACAGGTGCCAGAGATCTTATTATGTAAAGACTGCTAGCACAATACTGAATATATTACTCTTTGTGTCTCATTCACACACAAAATGTGGGTCTAAAATCACATCAACAATGGCATGAAAATAGGTTGATTAGACAATCAGCTGATAATTGAAGATTAAATGAGGGCACGAAAATTAACCTTACCTGAGCAGCAATATGCAAAAGTGTATTGCCATCTTCATCCTGACATGACACATCTAAGTATGGAAGACTGGTCCCACTGCTTTCATAAACAAGTTTCAATTTTTCCAAGAGCAGAAAGTTACCTGCAGAAAAATTTGCTCAGAAAACTTCAGAGATTCTCTGTATACATTATCACATATTTTATCCTATATCAGTTTACCTAGTTTGTTTTGTAAAGGATCAATGTAATTGCAGATACTTAAATAAGTGTCTCCTCTTGCAGATCACATGCAGAGAATCTCAGCAAAAGTGAACACACTCTCTAGCACTGACGAGGATCCAAATATGCATATGTAAACATTACACATGCAATCAATATTCTTTGTAGGTGAGTTTTTTAATTTTGAAATTTAGCTTGAACGAGGTCTGCTTTTTTAAAATTCCCAATTGATGAGGGATCTTAAACGTACACAATGTGCACAAGGGTCAATCTAGAGTTTCACTTATGACTGATGTCCCTTCCTTACCATATTTTGTATAAATCCATACCATCCACAAGATGAATTCTACCAAGTCTGTTAAAGTTAGAAGTGCATATCATGCGTCTAAGTAACTCCCCCATGTGTTAACAGGACCCTAAGAGGAAGAAAAAAATATTAATACCATCCAAGTCACAAAAGGTGACTAAGGAGGACTCCGCCCATGTGTTACTTGGGCCTGCAAGGCAAGCAAAAAATAGTAACACTGCACTCTATCAGGCATGAAGCAAGAGGTGACTAAGGCAAGGTTATGCTTAGGGCAGGCTACCCCATCTAAGAAGGAAAGCAATGGCAAACTACCTTCTTTATAGATGCCAAGAAAGTAATGGTTTGTAGTTTGATAGAAAATCTGAGAAAAGGCTTAAATGGATGCTCCACAGGAACAGCCTCACCTGGTAGGGGTAGTCATGTTCACCAGATGACTCCAGACCGCCAGCAAACGACTGAGTGCAAAAGAGTAACAACATTTAAAATGAGAACATGAAACGTTAGAACTATGAGTGGGGATGGCAAACTGGCCAACATCAAGCAAGAAATTAGAAAATTGTATATTAACATTTTAGGTATATGTGTTCAAACACATGATAACATCTGAGGAATATAAAATAATCCATTCTGGCAGAGAGAAAAAAACAGCGAGGTGGTAGCATTTATAATGGATCTGGAGATATCCAAATCTATCAAAGGACATTGCACCGTGTCAGACAGAATATTACTGGTAAAATTAAATGTCAGACCTTTTAATCATTCAAGCTTATGCACCAACAACCTACAGCAATGATGACAACATCAATGAATTTTATAATGATTTGGAGAATGCCTTCAAGAAGTGTAAGTATTCAGAATTAAATATCATCATGGATGACTTTAATGCTAAAGTTGGAAATCAACAAATCGGATCCACAGTAGGAAAGTATGGACTAGGGCAGGGGTGGGCAAACTACGGCCCGCGGGCAGCATGCTGCCCGGCAACTGATATTATGTGGCCCTCGAGGGCATTTAGAAATAAAAATGCTTACTTCGTTTTTAAGTTATTTTGTTGAATTTTACAGAATTTCATGTACCGTTATGATTGTTTTAACATTTTTGATAAAATTTCTTTCTTATTTTATAATTTTGTAAACAGTCCATGACCTTCGTAATGTAATGCTAATATGTGAATTTATCAATTTTAATATAGAGAAATATTTATCGACATACAAATTTAATAAGGATGATTTTATGAAAAACAGATATTTCTCCGGTGAATAAAATGATTTATTTTGCAAGAAACTATTAAGTTTTAAAGATTTTTGCTGTTATAAATTATTTCCGCATTTACAATGTTCAAATTAATTAATTTGTTGTAGTAGTCTCGATATATTTCTGAAATTTATTCTGACTTTACTTCTTGTTCTTCGAATATTTTATTTTCACACACAGCCGGAAGTAGGTTTTGTTTCATTTCCTTTTTAAAGTTTTGTAAAATTTTAACTGTTAGAATTTTATTAAAACAATAAGTGTCACTAAAAAAAAACGTAAGATTGAAGATGAATGTTGTGTTTTTAATGATGAATGGACAACTAAGTACTGTTTTATAAAAGTTGGTAGCAAATCAGTTTGCTTGTTGTGTCGTGAGTCAGTGGCTGTCTTCAAGAAGTACAATTTAAAAAGACATTATCAAACAAAACATTCAGATTTCGGATACAACAACCGAAGAGAGGGAAATGAAATGACTGGAGTTGGTGAAAAAATTTGGAGAAACATTAAACTGTTGTCACTACACAGTCTTCAATTCAAGATGCTGCAACAGAAGCTATTCTTGTGCTGTCACACATAATTATAAAACAGAACAAGCCTTTTCTGAAGGCGAGCTCACAAAGGAATGTTTGCTAGATGCAGAAAACATTATGTGTATAGTGCACGCACACACACACACACACACATTTACAACATTACTTTATCAAGGAGAACTGTGGTCAGACATGTTGGCAAGATAAGTGACAATGTGATGCATAAATTTCAAGATGCAAGTAAATACGGTTTGTGGTACTCTCTTGCATTGGATGAGAGTACCGATGTACATGATACTGCCCAATTATTGATATTTATACGTGAAATATACACTTCTTTCAAACTCAATGAAGAATTACTGAGTGTTGAGTCACTCAAAGACACAACCACAGGCCATGCTATATTCAATGCTGTTACTAACTGTATTGAAAGAAGTGGGTTGGTTTGGAACAAGATGGCATGTGTTACAATTGACGGAGCTCGTGCTTTGACAGGAAAAAATGTAGGTCTGGTAAAGTTGATTAATAAAAAGATTAAAGCAGAATATCCTGAACACACATTATTACCACTTCACTGTGTGATCCATCAAGAAAGTCTGTGTAAAACTGTTTTCAATATCAATCATGTTATTGACCCAGTTGTTAGTGTCATCAACCTCATCAGATCAAGAGCACTTAATCATAGACAGTTCAAGGCATTGCTTGATGATTTGGAAACTGAACATTCCGACGTCCTGTACCACACCAGTGTTCGATGGCTGAGTCTCAGCAAGGTGTTGATGCGAGTGTGGGACTTCAGAGAAGAAATAGTGATGTTCATAGAGATGAAGGACATTGAATGTGACTTCAATACTAACACTGTTAACAAAGAGTTGAAGTTAGACTTTATGTTTTCCATTGAAATTATGGAAAAGTTAAACAGACTGAATGTCAAACTTCAGAGCAATGGTGTGTTTGCACATGAATTGTATGTTCATGTCAAATCAATTCAGGCAAAACTCTCACTGTTCTCCAGACAAGCAAGTGAAAAAAGGTTGTGTCACTTCCCTTTGCTGAAACAAGAAATCACTTCTGGTGAAATGACTGAAAAGTACACAGCCCAATTAGATGCATATGGATGGAGATTCCAAGATTTCAAGAACTTAGAGCCACAGTTCAATATTATCAGTTCCCCTTTTAGTGCAGAAGCTTATAACAGCCACAGAGGACATACAGTTGGAGCTGCTTGACTTAAAAGCAGATCATGACCTGAAAGAGAAATTCAAGTCAGATGGTTCACTGGATATCTATGGATCTTTATCAGAAGAATCATTTCCCAACCTGAAAAACTTTGCAGCTAAACTTTTATCTTTGTTTGGATCAAGATACATTTACGATCAAGCATATTCTTCCATAAAGATTAACAAATCTAAGTATATTATTTATTGTGGGACTGCAACTTGCATGATGTCATGCGAACTTCAACAAGTAAACTTGCTCCAGATTTCAAGAATATTGTCAAAAATTGCAAGCAGTTACATACATCTCATTAGAAATCAACAATTGTAGTGACAGTGTAATCAGTTTGTGTCTAAATTAAAGCCATTGATAGATAATAATAAAAAGATAAATTATTATAATACAAAATTGTAAAATCTTGTTAAAATATTAGTAGAAGTTTGTGTCCATTTTGTAAACTATAATGTATAAGTGTATAAGTAAAATACAATTGCAATAATTAGTTATTTATACTGTTTAATAACCTATAAATAATTCATAACTACTTATTGTGATAGGCTGCTGTTAACAAAGTGGACATAATATATATGCCCCCCCCCCCCACCAATAGCTTTACATTTGTCAATATGACTCTATGCACAAAACGTTTGCCCACCCCTGGACTAGGGGAATAGAATGAAAGAGGTTGCAGACTTGTTCAGTGGGCAAAAGAGTATAATATGATTATTGGAATCACCAGGTATCAACAGCATCCAAGGAGATTATGGACATGGAGGAGTCCTGACAATATGATCAGAAACCAGACTGATTACATCTTCATCAACAGAAGATTTTGAACTGCCTTAAAAATTGCAAAACCTAAACCGAATGCAGACTGTTATAGCGACCACAGATTAGTCATAAGCAATATACATATACAATTAAAGAATGTCAAGTATACACCAAGAAACACCAAATTTGACCTATGTGCATTAAAGACTGAGGAGATAACAGATAAATTCAACATAGGGGTAAAGAACAGATTTGATGTATTGGCTGATCTGGAAATTCAATTTCAAGATGTCAGTGACCAATGTGAAATATTGAAGAACTAAGTCAGTCAGACTGCAAAAACTACTATCCCAAAAATAAAGATGTTTGGACGTAAGGAATGGATGACAGAAGACATCTTAAAACTAATGGTAATAAGAAGAAATAACAAACATAACCATGAAAAATATTAAGAGAATCACAAGAAAATTAGGAAATTGTTCAAAGAGGCAAAAGAAGCATGGTTTGAGGAAAACTGAAAACCAACACAAAACCCGCAATACTAAATTAATTCTAAAGAATTAATGACATCACTAAACAAAAGAGCACACACATCAATGGGTTGCCTAAAAATCAAATATGGCAAAATCATTATAGAAACAGATCAGATTTTAAATGCATGGTTAGATTATGTGAAAGACCAGTATGATATATGGAATATTGTTTTGTTTTGTTGTTCATTGTTTGTCCATCAAGAATGATGATGACCATTCATTTCATCCAGTGGGGTTGAAAGTATGGAGCCGTGAGTTCTAAGATGGCTGATAAGGCCTATTTTGGCTCGAAATGTTCTTTGACAATGTGGGCAAAGAATACTTGATGTTCCAGATGGAGGATCTCCTGCAGGGGTTTTTCTGTCCAGCCTTTTCTTCATAGCTCTTGCAGTCCCGGTTGCTTCACAAATGACTGCACAGAATAATAATGAAGAACCGTCAATGCAGGATGGAGGTTTAGAATCCTCTTAACGATCTGAAAACTGACAAGATCCCGGGTTCAGACAAAAATCACAACAGAAATTATCAATGCCATACAAGAAAATGGCACAGACCAAGACACCAGACTTCTGAACACAATATATGATACTGGAGATATACCTCTTGAATTATGTAAATCTATATTTATTGCAATCCCAAAGAAATCAAGAACCTTGGAATGTGATCAACATCGAACAGTTAGCATAATGAGCTACATCACAAAGATTTTGCTAAGAATCATAATGAAAAAAGTTAAGAAGAAAATACAACCCAAAATAGGGAAAGAACAATGTGGGTTCGTAGAAGGCAAAGGCACAGTAAATCTGTGTCCTTGCTGAGAACATTAATCGAGCATTCGAAAGAGGTAAACAAAGACCTACATCTCTGCTTCATTGACAACACTTGTATGTTTTAATCATAGCATAAGTGCCCCAAGAGTTTTTGTTTTGTTTGTTCGCATATCCTTTACAGGACATCGCTGTCAACATCAGCATCTTTCAGCTAATTGTTGATTTCTTGGCAAGACTACGCTCAGTAGTTTGCCATTGCTTTCTGAGCGACCGGCTCACATACCCCGTAAGTTACAGAGGCGGAGAGAACCGCTACCGATTCTCGTGCAACGTCGCGTTATTTACGAGAGTATATGAGATTACGGAGAAAGTCGTGTAACCTCTAGACAAGGGAGTCCGGCGCCCCAAGAATTGGTGCACAGCTATTTAATTGATTGATTGATTTAGGAACCGACATCACAGCATTCGGGACATTCCCATAAGCGCTCCGTCCCCATCCTCAGCAGCCAGCGAAGAGTTCAAACACCAATAGTTCCAGTAGCAATCTGATATGTCCATCTCGCCTGTCCTCCGAGTGTCAAACATCGGCCAGATCCCCTCGTCACTACCTAAGCCAGGAAAGGACCATTCAAGACTTAATGGCTATAGGATTATTACCTTGCAGAATGCATTTGGCAAGGTACTGGAACAGATTGTTGCTGTTATGCTGCAGAAATTTTTGGAAAGGGAAAAGCTACTCCAAAGAAGGTTGGGGAGTTACCAGCCATTGCACTACTGTGGCTCCCTATGTGTGGTATTTTTTATCTAATTTTTGCTACTTGTAATGAGTACTGACATCTTTTCCAGCTAACATCTAAGCTGATTTTGCTTTTCATTATAGCTCTGGTCTTTAACCTGATGAAATAGAGGGGCATTGCATGATGACATAAAATATTTCACAATCTTTTATGATGTTTCATTCAGACATAAACTCATACCTGGGTCTTTGTTCAAAGCTACATGCAATGCAGCATGATAAGGGGTATCACCAGCAGTTAGTGTCATGCCTCGAGGATCTGCACCCATTTCAAGAAGTTTCAACACCACCTGAAATGGTATGGTTGAATGTGGATGAATTGTTCTTATATTACTGTTATGAATTGAAATAATACTGTTGCAAGATATCTATTTAAATAAATATTGTATGTTTATACAAGGAGAGTAAGTTTCATATTCTAACGGTCCCCATGGCGATGGCGCTGTGAACGCGATTCGTAATGCCACTTACCCGCGTTCAAAACTCAGCTGTGACTGATTTGGCAGCAGACCGTGTCATGCCGGTTTTATCATGTTGGTATGGGAGCTGGTCGTTCAGAAAGCAATGGCAAACTACTGAATGTAAAAACTTGCCAAGACATCAACAGCGGTGGTAAAATGCTGGTGTTGACTGCAACGTCCTGTAATGGATATACACAGTCTGCCTTAGGAAGTTACTGAAGATTAAATAGCAAGACAAGATCCCAGACACTGAGGTCCTAGAAAGAGCGTCCATGCCCAGTATCCACACTCTACTAATGAAGAATCAGATTCGCTGGGCTGGTCACTTGACTCGCATGCCAGATCACAGGCTCCCTAAACGAATTTTTTTTACGGCGAGATGCGTTGTGGTAAACGCTCCCAAGGCGGCCAGAGGAAACGCTTTAAAGACACTCTGAAAATCTCACTGAATGCTTTTGGAATTCATCATGACACCTGGGAGACTGCAGCCAGAGACCGAAATTCATGGCATGCATCATTAAGCAAGGGTGCAGTCACTTGTGAGGCAACCAGGACTGCAAGAGCTGTGAAGAAAAGACAGAACAGAAAAAACAACTGCAGAAAATCCTCCTCCAGAAACGTCAAGCATTCTTTGTCCACATTGTCAAAGAACATTTCGAGCCAAAATAGGCCTTATCAGCCATCTTAGAACTCACGGCTCCATACTTTCAACCCCACTGGATGAAATTAATGATCATCATCATTCTTGATGGACAAACAACAACAACAATGGATATGCAACTTAAAAAGAAAAGTGTGAAGAGTGTGTTGTGCCCACTCCTGATAACCTCTAGTGGTATCCCATCCTTACCTGGGGCCTTGCCAGATGCAAGTTCATTTATAGCACACTTAACTTCTTTTATGGTGGGAAGTGTGTCCAGGTGGTCAAGAGTTGGTAGGGTCTCTATGGCGTTGAGGGCATCATCCGCTAGTTTGGTCCCACTTGAGTAAAGCTCCAAATAGTGCTCTACCCATCTATTCATCTGCTGTTTCTTATCAGTGATGATTTTTCCAATCAAGGTTTTCAATGGTGCACTTCTGTTGATCATTGGACCACAGGCTTTCTTTATCTCTTCATACATACTTCTGACATTTCCTTTATCACTTGCATTTTGAATGGACTCACATAACTTGATCCAATAGCCATTTACACACTGCCTGGAAGCCTTTTGCACATCCTTCCTAGCTTGCTTCAGCTCACTGAGAGGGTTATGTGTTGTTATTTCCTTGTTTCTTAAGAGAGCTATCTTTTTTTTATCAATCAACGGCTGCAGTGTCCGGCTGTTTGCAGCAAACCAGTCCTGCCTCTTATGATCCAGTGCTATAAACCTCTACCACTGTTTTATAAAGAGTTTCTTTAAGTTTACCCCACTTTTCACTTGCTGTACAATTTTCTGTTACTGTTGGAACTCAAAGCACTTATCAGGATCGTGGTTGTTAATAATATTAATCCTGTGGCTAGATTTGTGTTTAGCTGTGTAGATTCTCTTTGGTCTCAGTCTAACCCTTGCAACAACCAAAGAATGATCCATATCACAGTCAGCACTGTGGTAACTTCAAGTTAATGATGTTTGGTTCAGATGTTGTCTCCGTGTGATAAGTCCAGCTGATGCCAATGGCCGGATCTTGGATGTTTCCACGTGACCTTATGCAGCTCTTTTGTTTTAAAAAAGGAGTTTGTAATACATAGGTCATTTCTGGTGCAATGCTCCAGCAGCCTTTGCCCATTTTCATTCATGCGACTGGGACGCAGAGGTGTTTCCAAGGCACCAGGGCCGGGTTATATACTGGCCAAGACCTATTGACGCGTCCTCGTTGAGCGTCCTGGGCAACAGGTCCCTTCAGGGTCCTGGCTGAAGTCAATAGGATCGCCGTTTCCTCCGAAGTCAGAGAGTGTCTGCCTGTACGGCGAGGAACCACCAGTCTGCACACCAATAAGCCAGACATGGGACAACGGATACTCACGCAAACCTCAGGTCCTATATGACATCACACTGATGTTGGACAACAGGATGCCTTCATCCGACATACAGGACTTTGCGTTGGAGCTCAAGCCAACGAACACAAGCAAGCAAGCATTCATGCGACTGATTTTGTATTTTCCAAGGCACAATGGCCATGAACTTGAGTCCTTGCCCACACGAGCATTGAAATCAGCGAGCATATAAATGTAGTCAAATTTTGGAACTGCTTTGACCATAGAGTCTAACTCCTCATAGAACGAATCCTTCATATCATCAGGGGAAGTGAGTGTCGGTGCATATGCAGTGATAATGGTGGCAAAACCACAAGAGGTTGCCACGCACAGGGATAATAGTCTTTCAATACCTCCAGTTGGAATTTCAATCATTCCCAGTAGCGAATTCTTCACTGCAAAGCCCACACCATGTTGCCTTTTTTCTGCCTGCTCTCTACCTTCCAAAAAAATGGTATAATTGTTTTCCCTTAGTGACCCTTCCTCAGTGAGGTGAGTCTCCGGCAGGCCAGCAATATTAATGTTAAGACGATGGAGTTCGGCATCAATCACAGCCGTTTTTATCACATCGTCAATATTCATCAGGTCAGTGGAAAATCCTGGACACATGGTTCTTACATTCCAGGTTGCAAGCCGTAGCTTGAGGTTTCTATCTATCTTTTTAGTAATACCTGGTGCATTGGTTTTACAGCCTGCGATTCATATTTTGTTCTAGCCCCAAGCACCCACTGAGGCAGGCAAACTGTGGTGGATTAGCCGGCATTAGTTGATCAGTGACACCTGTAGTTGTCTCCCATCGCCAGAGGCAACTCGTGGCGTCCCATGTCTACGCCAATTGACAAGGACTTATAACCCGTAACTGATACCTCTCGCTGTGATTCCGAGACCGGTTATGATCAGGGATGGAGGTAGGTATACCTCTCCTTCCAGATGGATATCACCAAACTTTTGAAAAATTGTATGCAATACCATTGTTCAAATCGTTGCATCATTTCAAGGCAAATGAAAATCTGACGGGCTTTCACTACACTCACGGGTTGACAGCCAGAAATTGACAATCACAGTGGCCAGGAAAAATGAACAGAAGCCCATAAAGGTCCTTACATATTCCCGCCAGAGGACACCTTTAATTTGTTTCAGTGGAGAAAAATTGAAGTCAGATACTTTTTAAACCTATCTTGTATTAGTGTGCTTGCCTACCAATACAGTGGTTGTGTGTACAATCCCTACTGTGAATTGTTTCCTAACCATACTGCTATTAGATTTACACAGACTCAGAAAATGAATACTACATATTTCTCTGGGACAGTGATGGTGGCTGACATGATACTGACAATATTACACCCCCCCCCCCCCCCCCCAATACATAAAATACATGCGTGTGGAGAGGAGGAGGATAAAAATCTTTACACAACATAAAAGCATGTCACAAAGTCAAATACATGTAATGGAGTTCTGATTACACTGTATTTGTGTTTAGGAACAATACAAACCTGCCATTCCTAAAAACATATCTTTAATATACTATAATTTTATGTACATGAGCTCATTATATTTTACTTTATATGTGTACATACTCTCTCTATTATGCCTTTCCATTATAAGCAAACTTTTTGATCCTCATGGCCCATGCCTATTGCATAAGAGCCAGTTTGTGTCTTGAAATATGATTTTCCACTACTCTTTATAATAAAATACCTGTACATGTACGTACATGAGTGCGTGCATGCGCACAGAGAGGAGGAGGATAAAAATCTTTACACAACATAAAAGCATGCCACAAAGTCAAATACATGTAATGGAGTTCTGATTACACTGTATTTGTGTTTAGGAACAATACAAACCTGCCATTCCAAATTCCTCACAGCAGCTTCAAGAGTGGATGCTGATACCACTGAATCAATAGTGGCCCCATGCTTCACAAACAAGTTTATAAGCTTTAATCTTACAGATTCCTTATCGACAAGCAACTGGTCTTTGACAAGATCTGTTAGTGATAAGCTGTCTGCAAACTTTGACATTGCATGCTGACCCTTTGATTTTGTGAATTTATTAACAAGCATCTCTAGTTGTACCCAGTTTCCAGAAATAGCCACAGCAGTCAACACATCTTTGAACTTTCTCGCATGAATTTTGAACAGTGATGGCGGGATTTCTGTACATTGGATTGTAAAAGGCAAATTTTTGAAACATTATTAGGAAGAAGAATTAATGATCAGTTATATAACAATAACTTGTCATCATCATCAATACTTCCATGAAATTACAGTTGATGCATCATCACCTTCCCTTTTGTATTATATGTATATACATCATAATTCTCTATACTAGAGAAAATAACTACAAAATAAGTGAATGGTAACATCTTGCACATACAGACACAGGCCCATCAATTCTATGTTTACTTGGTTTTGAAAACTGACATAATAGCTCAAGGGGTCAATCCATAGATGGCCCTTCTTCCTCATCTTCTGTCACCCTTTATCCCCCTTTATGGCATAGGCCCTCAATCAACTCACTCCAAGCCCTCCTATCCTTAGCCATCCCGTATAGTTCTGGCCATGTCCTCCTATATTTTAAATTTCTGTTTCTAGTTTTCTTCGCCGTGTGTTTTAAGTTTTCTCTATTTCTTTTGCCCTGTGGATTTCAGACAAAAGCCTTTCAAGTTACACTATTCTCAAATTATCCCCTTGTGTGTCACTATCAGCACCAGTGTCTTTTCTTCACCTCTTAAGATTTTCACAGCAACTGAAAGTAACATTATTTCTCTATAATTTTCAAACTACTGTTGGTCCCCTTTCTTTGGCAGCTTCATCACATCCTTCTCTCCAGTCTGATGGTATTTCTTCAGTCTCACAGACTCTACCAAATAATTTGTGTAGGAGTTCAGTTGGGGTGTCTGTATTGAATAGCTTCTGCTGGGATACCATCTGGAACAGCAGCTTTCCCATCTTTCAGCAGTTTGATAGCTTTTTTCTAATTTCTCCTTTACGTGGTTTTTCAGTTGATATCTTCCTCCACTTCTGCCAGCTGGGTATCACGAGGGTCATTTGGAACTGGTCTATTCAGAAGATCCTTAAAGTATTCAACACAGCTGCTCATTTGATCTTTAATGTTGGTGAGAAATTTCCCTTTACTAATTTTGTTACGTCCACTTTTTTATTTTTGCATATCCTTTACAGGACACTGCAGTCAACACCAGCATTTTTCAGCTGCTGTTGATGTCTTGGCAAGTTTTACATTCAGTAGCTTGTCATTGCTTTCTGAACGACCGGCTCACATACCCCCGTAAGTAACCAACATGACACGATCCGCTGTCGAATCTCGCACAGCTGTGTTTTGTACAAGAGTATACGGGATTACGAACAACGTCCTTAACCCCTCTGCAGGGGAAACCGGCATAAGTCCACTTGGTTGATAATATTTTTCTACCAATTTTCTTGTGGTACTATAAATATCTTTGAGGTTTCCCTTCACTGCCATCTGGACTTTCATCTTAGTGCCAGGGCATGCGGGAGTACAAGGAAATGAGCGGGCTGACAAGCTAGCAGGAAGGCTACTGTGGAGGGCGTTGAACAGCACCGGAGATAATGGTGATCCCTGTGTTTAAGCCAAAATATATTGTTGTTGGTTCCGAAGTCCAGCTGCCACATTTAAAAACTACTTTCTGTTGGAAGATGGCTGCAGCGATCCAACTAAGGAGGAAAGGACTTATCTTGAGTTCAAGAAGCTGAAGCATTAAGAAACCCAATGGTACTCTGTTGTATGCGTCCTCAAGATCAATCGCTGCAGCAAAGTTTTCAATGCCTGAGTGGAAGCCTTCAATAGACGTCATGGGCAAAAACTGCAGCATTGGTCCAGGTTTCTCTTTTTGGACGGTACCCTCCCACGGCAGGTGGGAAAACACCTTGCCTCTCTAGCTGGCTTGATATTCTTCTGGCAGTTAATTTCTCCAGCAGCTTGCCTATTGTATTCTGCATGGTTATTACTCGATATCCCTGAATTTTTGTGTGGTCTTTGCCAGGCTTCGGCAAGGGAATCAGATAGCTGTGTAACCACTCCTCCTTGATGCTAGCACTCCCCATATTGTTGTACATGTCTGCTAGTTTCTCTAGCTCATTGTCGGTACACACATTGATGTCGTCATACCTTATGCCATCTGGCCCTGGAGTGCCGTTTTTTGATCATTGAAGCACAGCCTTGATTTCTTCCATTGTCACCGTGTCTTCATCCGAAATGTTCTGGGCCTTGAACCTGTCTGAGGTGACTTCCTTGGCAAGATTTCGGCCTCTCGTGTCTGTCTGGTTGCTCTGCTCCAGATAGCATACGAAGAGGGCTTTGCCCTTGTTCTCGTCAGTCCTCTGCCAGATGAGGTCAACACCTTGGAAGTCAGAAATTCTCTTATTCTTGACTACCCCACTCATGCTTTCATGTAGTCACCAGAACAATTTCAGTGACTTGTCTGTGCTTACTCTTTGACATACCTCTTCCATACATTAGGTACACCAAATGCTTTTAACATGTTGACAACTATTTTGCATGCTTTCCTCATCAACTAAGTGTTACAAAACTTGGTACTTACTAGAGACTGTGACCATAAAATGGTTGTTAGTTTCTGAGATATAATGCAATGTTTGCATAGCTGTTTATTGTCGAGTAATTTTATATTTATCCATAAGGATAAAAATATTAGGCAAATGCCATAGTGAGTAGGAATTCATTTTACCAGATTTCAAAATTATTCTTTTAGCATGTACATAATTTTGAAAGAAACACCAGCATATAATATTTCAGATCAATTAATATGTCTGCAATGTTCACTATATACCTTTAGTTTGGTATATAAAACTTTCTAATTTACTAATTACTAAGCTTGATAAATGATAGCAAAACTAAATTATCGATATGCTGAAATTTGGGTTTGATCAATCCAGTCATATACACACACACACACACACACACACACACAAGTCCCATAGCAGGAACCTCATTCATTCAGTAGCATGTCCCTTGCAGAACTTCGCTCCCATTACAACCGTCCTGAAAATTTCTCCGTCATGAGCAAGATGTCCCGTGCCCTATATGCTCATCTAGAGATCATCTGTCATATCCTGCACCATCTCTCTTTGGCCTCCCTCTTCCTTTCTTCCCGGGCATATACCCCTCAATTATTGTTCTCTCCTAGTCTTCAATTGACCCAAACATTTCAATTTCCTTTGTTTTATCATCTATAGTAGCCAGCCAACCTTCTTCAATACTTAGTTCTTGTCGTATGGCTGCATTTGTTCTTTCCTTTATCCAAGATATTCTTAGAACCTGTCTATAATATTTAAATTCAAAGGCATTTATGGACTGTTCAGCTTGTTTAGTAAGTGCCCAGGTCTCACAGGCGTATGTTGCAATGGGAAAGATGCGTGCTCTTAAAAATCTAATTTTTGCAGTTCTATCTGTCCCAGTCAACAATTTATTCAGTTATTTTAGTTTCTGAAGAGCAACAGATATGCATCCTTTAATTTCCTTCATTGTGTCACCATTGTTGGTAATTAATGACCCAAGATATTCACAATTCTCCACCACTTCCAATTTCTCCTTATTAACATATATTTCTTTCTCCACATTAGCTGTATGTGTATGCATTATCTTTATTTTTGCTATGTTTAAGATATAAGTTGTAATTTTCAATATTTCTTTGGGTTGAGGTTATTAGTTTTTCTATACCATTCTGTGATGTGGATAGTAATACTGTATCATCAGCATACCGGATCTCTGGTATTTCAAGCAGGAACCTGCTGTGGGTAAATGAAGCGTTAGCCTCAACACATTTCGCAGGCCTAAGCACACAGAGGAATCGATGGACAGTCTTTCCCTCCCATGGCAAACGGTGAGAGCTGACATCAAACTCTCATGTGACCATGCTCATGCTGTTGTCAGGGTAACAATTATATCAATCATTATAGTCTATGTGCTCACAATGCTACGCGGTATTCATGTATTTTTACACTGACAAAATTCATGTATTTTAACACTGACAAAAGAACAGAAACAAACCATGTGCCACATCATAAGACAATAGGGCAGCAATCTGCTGAACAGCCATACTGATCAAACCTTTGTGATGTGATGTAGCACTGTTTCTGCAGTTAACCACATCTACCAAATTTGAAAACACTGAAACAAAATAACAAAATGCACAGTAAGATTGGCAAGATTGACTTAATCAGATATTAAACTTTTGTAACAAAACATATATGTTATTAAAAATCAATAACAACTACATATTTATTATGTACATACGAAGGCTATTCCAAAATCAACATCTGATTGGCTGGTAAACATTTAAACAAAATGACAATAATATCTAAATACATACAAAAGTTACGTACATCACTGCATTACTTTTCAACATTGTCACCAAAATTCAAGCACTTGTCCTACTCTGGCATGAGTTTTTCTAACCCATCATCAAGGAACGATGCCACCAGGGTACTTAGCCAGTTGTTGACTCCATCCATGAGTGCCTCGTCAATGTTGAAGCACTGGGTAGCCAGCCAGACCATTTTGTTGAAGAGATGATAATCGCTTGATGCTAAGTCCAGGCTGTAAGGGGAGTGGTTGAAATTTTCCCACTTAAACTACTCAAATGAAGCCTTTGTGCGAGCAGCACTGTGGGGCCGCGCGTTGTCGTGCAGGATAATGACGCCACTGATGAGCATTCCGTGCCTTTTGTTTTGTATCAACTTTGCATCACAATAAACTTCTGATGTTATTGTGGTCCCTAGTGTCATAAATTATGTCAACAAAATGCCCTTGCAGTCCCAAAACATCATATTTTGTTGCGAAAATGTTTGCTTGAATGTTTTGGGCTTCTTTGGAGAATGAGTATGCATCCATTGTCTTGACTGTTCCTTCGTCTCTGCATCCACGAAGTGAACCCACCCATGTCTCGTCCCCAGTCACTATTCTGTTGAGAAATTCATCCCTCTCTTTACAGTATCGCTGAAGGAACATCAAAGCTTTTGAGCTTTGTGGACGTCAGTCAGTTGCTTTGGTACCCACCGTCAACGGAATTTGTGGTAACCTAATCTCTCTGTGACAATATGACACAGACTAGTCCTAGAAATGTGTGGAAATTTTGTAGAAAGATCTAAAAATGTTAAATGGTGCTTTTCCACTATGACTTGGTCGACTTTTTGAATGAACTAATCTGTCACACATGAATGTCATTCTTATCCACCCTCATCATGCACATCTTTACGCCCATGTGAATTTCCTGCACCAATCTCTCACAGAACTGTCACTCATAACGTTATCACCATACACACAACACAATCGACGAATAATCTCTGTGGCATTTGACCTTATGCTTGAAGGAAACAAATCATACCACGAATATTTCACAGCTGGCGGGACAGGCAATAACAATGTCCATATTTATTTGTTCGCAATTCGTGAACCACTGAACAAATGTGACTGTAGGTTGATGTGTAGTGAGCTAAACGACTACTGAATGATGCGAGCAGCAATGAACGGTGTAATTATGGCAACCGGTTTATTTTTACCAGGCAATCGGAGGTTGGTTTTGGAATAGCCCTCATATTTAAGAAATTTGGCTTGCTGTGTAACATTATAATCAACAAAAATGTCAAGCATACATATGGCATTTCAAAGAAATTCATATCCTTTTTATGAGGCATACACACTTAACAGAAGCATGCTTGTCTGCCTGTCTGGTGTCACGGGCTCAAATCCCTATCTAGATGGGGAGTTATCAAGGTTTCCAAGGTTGATCCAGCCTGAAATTAGTACAAGGAAATGTCATGGGAAGTAAAGTGGGCTGATGTGATGTTGTTGTTTGTCCATCAAGAATGATGATGACCATTCATTTCATCCAGTGGGGTTGAAGGTATGGAGCCGTGGGTTCTAAGATGGCTGATAAGGCCTATTTTGGCTCGAAATGTTCTTTGACAATGTGGGCAAAGAATGCTTGACGTCTCTGGAGGAGGATTTCCTGCAGTGGTTTTTCTGTCCTGCCTTTTCTTCACAGCTCTTGCAGTCCTGGTTGCCTCACATATGACTGCACCTTTGCGCAATGATGCACGCCACGAATTTCGGTCTCTGGCTGCAGCCTCCCAGGTGTCATGATGAATTCCAAAAGCATTCAGTGAAATTTTCAGAGTGTCTTTAAAACGTTTCCTCTGGCCACCTTGGGAGCGTTTACCACAACGCAGTTCGCTGTAGAAAATTCGTTTAGGGAGCCTGTGATCTGGCATGCGGGTCAAGTGACCAGCCCAGCGAATCTGATTCTTCATCAGTAGAGTGTGGATACTGGGCATGGATGCTCTTTCTAGGACTTCAGTGTCTGGAATCTTGTCTTGCCATTTAATCTTCAGTAGCTTCCTTAGGCAGACTGTGTGGAAGTGGTTTAATTTCCTAGCGTGTCGCTGATAAACAGTCCAGGTTTCACAAGCATATAGCAGTGTGGATATTACAACTGCTTTGTAGACTTTTAGCCTTGTTTGCAGGCTTATTCCAGTTCTGTCCCATACATTCTTGTACAGTCTGCCAAAGGCTGCACTGGCCTTGGAGATTCTTGCATTCACTTCGTCATCGATTGTGGCAGCTTGTGACACAGTGCTGCCAAGATAGGTGAATTTGTCCACAACACTTAGTCTATGATCATTCACTTTGATATTCGGCACAGTGTGATTATTCCCTGGAGCTGGCTGGTACATAACTACAGTCTTCTCCAAGTTGATATTGAGCCCAAAGTTGGCACAGGCATGTGAGAAAGCTGAAACATTATGTTGCATGTCCGCCTCTGAGTTGGCGTATAGAGCGCAATCATCAGCAAACAGGAGCTCTCTGACGGTGCCGCTGTCAATTTTGGTTTTAGCTTTCAGCCTTCTGAGATTGAATAACTTTCCATCCATACGGTAGTTGATGTCTATTCCAATGTCGTCGTTCTCGAAGGCATTCATCAGCATGGCTGAAAACATGAGGCTGAACAGTGTTGGTGCCAGGACACATCCTTGCTTCACTCCATTGGTGACAGGAAAGGGTTCAGACAGTTCACCATTTTCCTGTACTCTTGCCTGCATGCCGTCATGAAATAGCCGCACTATTTGGACAAACTTTCGTGGACAGCCATATTTTGCCATAATCTTCCACAATCCATCTCTGCTGACTGTATCAAAAGCCTTGGTAAGGTCAATGAAAGTGGAGAACATTTCGCAGTTCTGTTCCTGACATTTCTCTTGCAGCTGCCTTGCAGCGAAAATCATGTCAACAGTTCCACGTTCTTTTCTGAAGCCACATTGACTCTCAGGAAGAAGACCTTGATCGAGATGGGCTGTGAGGCGATTGAGAAGAATTCTGGCGAGTATCTTCCCTGCAATTGAAAGCAAGGAGATGCCTCGGTGGTTGTCACAGGATTGGCGGTTTCCTTTACGTTTGTAAAGGTGTACTATTGACGCATCCTTAAAATCTTGTGGCATGGTCTCGTTCATCCATATGTTTGTGAAGACTTGGTGAAGCTGCTCTGTTAGGACCGGCCCACCTGCCTTGTATATCTCTGCTGGGATGGAGTCAGGACCAGGTGCCTTGCCGCTGGAGAGTTGCTAGATGGCTTTGTTTATTTCCACTATGGTTGGCAGGTCACCAAGTGTCTCATTGGTGGGAACTTGAGGAAGGCAGTTGATGGTTTCATCATCGAAGAAGGAAGTTGCATTTAAGATTTTGCTGAAATGCTCTGCCCAGCGTTGGAGGATTTCTTTCTTATCGGTGACCAATGTTCCCCCGTCTGCACTGAGGAGGGGAACTATGCCTGGTGATGAAGGACCATAGACCGCTTTCAGTGAGTGACGTTGGATGAAGAATGACTTGCGCGATGACTTGGATTAAAGTGAGGAAGAGTTGCGCAATTCGTCGACCTCACTCTCTCGCCTGAGTCCATCTGAGTCCAGTGGCAAGACAAGTCGAGACGATTGGAGACGAATACAGGTGCAGTGGATGACGAGGGCGCTCTACGTGCCTTGCCGTGCTCATTACATTCCACAACGCTTTGCAGGTAAACGCCGTCTTGCCCGTTGAATCAGGAATGATTTCTTCCGCGCAGTCTGCCGAATCCTGTCTTCACATGCTGGGTAGGCATACCCTAGTTTACCTCTTGGTTTGACACCAAATCGGATACCCATGCCTGGTTTAGCCAGCCTCTCACAGCTGTTGCCCGGGGGGTGGCCGCTGTCGCATGCTGACAGCTACTAGGAACCACAGGCACGAGCTGGGTGTCAGACTTGGACCAGTGGGGGATGGGTCCTGAAAGGACATGAGAGCCATCCTTACCAAAGGTGCTACCAATGCCTGACACCCCGTACCCCCCGCTGATGTGATAGTGACCACATCACCCACTGAGTGCAGATTGGTCTATAAATATATAGGGCTAGCTCCATGTACCCAATCTTATAAAATATAATGCAAAATTAAAAAATTAGATTTAAATAATAGCAAAACGAGAACCTATGAAAAATACCCAGAAGCTAATAAAGGAGTTAGAAATAGATAAGACATGATAAAAGACTTTAAAACACCTAGCAAGAGAAGCAGAAATAGCAGCAGCAAAAGGAAACCTGAGAGACCTTTACAACACTGTAAAGAAAACAGCAGTAAAATATAACCGACTAAGTGGACTGATAAAATATAGTGAACGGAATGTTCTAACCAATATTAACTGATTGAGTGCTAAATAAAAAGTGGGTTTCGATTATACAAAAACTGATGGCAGAAAATGGGAAGTAGGGCTGTGTCACAGTAATTATGTAAAAACTGTTCAAATGGTAGCAGATATTTTGTATTATGTATCAAATTAAAGGATAATGCACAAGAAACACTTATGTGTTGATACTTTTGGAAGAGGTTAAAAATATAATAATGTTAGATTTTGTAACATATTTAGAAGGGGTGACAATTATTTAAAATTGTCACTTACCAAGGCACTACTTTAATGATAATCCAATTAAATTTACTAAATAATACTAAATAATAAACACACCAATTATCGTCATCAATATCAAAAGAACTGCTCCTTAACACCATCAAAACACAATTATAACATTATATTTTGCAGTACATCATTTTCACATAAAACTTAAAAAGCTAAGAAAACATGAGGCAGATTTGTACTCATTAGAATGAGAACCAATATATACATTATTTTCTATTTAGTTATAATTATTTAAATACTGCTCAGTTTATTTGTGACAGGTAAGGCAAATTTAGGGGCACAAGTGTGGCCCATTAATGCAAACATAATTAAACATGTGCCATCATATGATGATGAACTTTCAATGTCACTTTTGTTTTCCCTATCACCATCTGCTAAATAATTTAATGGAATAATCACACCACTGCACATGCTATCAGTTTCAGAATCTTTCACAAAGTCTTTTAAATCAGAATAACTATCATCTAAAATTGTTTAAACCGAAAATCTGATGTAAATTGATGAAGTCGAGAACTAATGGGCATTGCCATTTCTAAAATCAAAAAATTAATCATAATTTAACAGAGATTTCTGCTCAGTTTTGAGAGGTGTGACTGTTTCAGATAAACTGGAAAGAAAGAACTTCATCCAGTGTAAATTTTCATTTACTGGGCACTAAAATTGCGGACGATACGGGCAATGAAACAAATAACGCATTGTCAACATCCAGCCATTAATCGTACCTTGACAGTTTCGGGTAGTTCAAATACGACGATATATCATACCCTGGCAGTCAATCAGTTAAAGAACAAATGAATAGATGAGCTGAATAGATTAGTCCTAAAAGACAATATGAACTGGATATCAACTGTGAGAAACCATCTAAAGAAGAAATATGAAAAACTATCATACTTCTGAAGTATGGAAAACCTGCTGGTCCAGATGGTATTCCAGAAGAGGCTGTAAAATGTAAAAGATCCTCTAAAGTCACATTGGGCAATTGGTGTTAGACTTGTATTTGTATAGACCAATGGGCAATCAGTGTTTGATGTGCACTAACATCCTGGCCATCTTTACTTCCCAAGACATTTCCTGGTACATCTTGTAGGCTGGTTCAATCTGGAAGTCCAGTCAATTTAAAAACTCTGCCAGATGCATATTCAAAGTCATGATCTAGTATAATGTAAAAGAGCATCTAACCATTTTGTTACCACAGCTCTCATCAGCCTGCAGAAGTGGGCCTGAGAAACCGTCTAAAGAAATTATAAAAGATAAGAAGATTATAATGGATGGGAAAACTTCTGGTCCAGATGGTATCCCAGGAGAGGCTGTTAAGCCAACATAATCACCTCAACTGAATTACAGTGCAAATTATTGAGTCTGGGAAACAGTAGAAATACCAGCAGACAGGAAAGAAGGATACCTGCTGAAGTTGTGAAAGAAAGTGGACCTCCATGGGTGTAAAAATTATAGAGAAATAATATTATTTTTAGTTCCTCAAAAAATGTTCAATATGATCATTCTGTAAAGTTTAAGAGGTGCCACTGACAAACAACTTCCAACAAAAGAGATCTTGCTTTGATCATTTAGCCACATTATGCACATAACAGAGAAAAGCATCAACTGAACTTGCCACCTTATACTAGATTTGTGGATTATGAAAAGGCAGTTAATGGCATGGCATTGATAGAGAATCCTTTTGGAGATTGATGAGGCACTGTGGAATTCTACACAAAATCTTTAAATTAATACAGGCAACATATAAAGACATGAAATGCAGTTTGTCATGACCGCAAAATGACAGATACATTTCAAATAAGAACAGGATTGTAACAGGGATGCCTTTTGTCACCATTATTTTTCTTACTGACTATAGACTGGATTGTGAAGACAACAATAACTACCAACACAAATGGAATTCAATGGTCTCTGAGAGAACAGTTTGATGATCTGGACCTCACTGGTGACACAACCCCCAATCCCACACAAAAAATCGGATACAAGATCACCATCATCATCATGCGCCATGCCGATAAGCGTGAGAGGTCATGTTTCACCATCTCACTCGATCACCAGAGTTGTGGATCAGCTTAATGTTCTTGTTTCAACCATGCCACGTGGCCAAGCCATCCAGGTATTACTTCTCTGCCTTCCCCTTGTTCTCTTCCCCTTAGTGCAAGATAGATAAGGTGTAAAAAAAATTAGGTTTAAAACTGCATACACGAAAGAAAAAGGTAATGAGAATAAACAAGGAAATGATAACCCAATCTAATATGGTGAGAATGCACTTCAAGAGTTGGAATCATACACCTATTTAGGTAGCAATATAGACGCACATGGGAGAACAGATAAAGGTTGAGGGCTTATGTTCCATTTGGAGATACTTCTTCCTCTTCTTACAGCTTCAGACATCATTATGAATTGTGCAATTTGAGCTTGCTGACATCTCCAAAGAATTTTGTCTTCAAATAGAACGGATTTGGGCCAAAATAGTTTCTTTTGTTCTTTAACCCTTTTAGGACGGAACGACACTGGGCCAAATTTAGGTTTCCCTCTGAAGAAGACGGAGCCATTTTTGTGGAGTACAGAAATGACTGAAGTGACAATTTTATAAATTCAAACAAAAAATATTGGAACCCTATATAGATATATACAAGTATATATATTCTTAAAGAGGATATAGTAAAGTTGATTTCTGTGTATGATTGAAGTTGTTTTGTTCATGTTAATGCAAATTTGATGACTTTATTTTGTGAAAAATAAAATATTTCATACCCCTATGTATGAATTGGTACTAAATATTTTTTTTAAATGGTACTCACCTAAAATTTTCTCATTGAATACCTACACCACTTTAGAATAATTTTAAACACTTGTGGTTAAATAAACAACAACTACGAAGTCCCTATTGACATTTGTAATAGGTGGGCTATCAACTGGTGACATGTTTTTTGGTTCGGACATTGCCATGAATGGGTATAGGTAACACGATCCTTTTTATTCCCAATACACAAAACTACGGGGACACAAGGTTGAAATCCTCATGGGCACTTTCTGTATCACTAAAGTCATTATCTGACAGTCTTGAACTGACAAAATCGCTACTATCAGAGCTAGTCAATGCTAGTACTGTCTTCGGGTTCAAAGCTGGCCATTTTAGAACTAACAAATCCACGAAAAAATGGGTTACTTCGGGAAAAAAAGCACAAAATAATATCCACATGTTTGAATCACGCTACAAACGGCCATATGAAGGCTAAAATGGCTGACGATTGCAAGGAAGCATTTGATTGGTCTGTACTATTAAAAGCAAACCAATCAAAGCAGTTCTTACAACGGGATTGGCCGAATCGGTCGATTCAGGTTTTTCAATTTGACCGTGTGGTGACGTCAGGGCCGATTTTTCAGCCGAGCCAAAGTAAAAGGGTTAAATGTCAGACACTCCACTCCTGAACAAATGTTTAGCCGTCATTTTACCAGTCCCATAATTACTTAGGGAACAAAAGGCAGAATAAGACCGTATACACGGTACAATGCAACGTGTGGAAAAGGTCCTTTAATATTACTTTTGTAACACACAAATAAAACATAATACATTTCTTTAATTTTCAGAATGTAAAGGCGTTACATTGTGTCAGACTTTATTCATTCTTTAAAACTCTTTTGTTTACATATAATTAGGTAACAGTCAGTGTGGCTTGGAGGTATGGCATCTGCTGGGTTTCTGGATAGTGGAACAGATGCTTATTTTTCTTGGGTAGGGCAAACAGACTAGAGGCCTCATGTGCACATTAAAATGTCCAAGGTAGTTGAAAAAAGTAAA
Source organism: Cepaea hortensis (assembly GCA_963921405.1). Taxonomy (NCBI): domain Eukaryota; kingdom Metazoa; phylum Mollusca; class Gastropoda; order Stylommatophora; family Helicidae; genus Cepaea; species Cepaea hortensis. Next base: position 61,237,609 of record OY992895.1, on the reverse strand, counting down.
GAGAAGGTTGGCTAGGCAGCTGACTTGAGGAAATTTCAAAGACAATCTACAAAAGAATATTGATATTATGTGTAGATTCTGCTACAGACATTTCAGAATTCTTGTTGATGCAATGGCATTTTTGCACTTTTCTCAGAAAATAAAATCTTGCTCTAGTGACCATTCTTGACCCAAGGGATACTCAGCATTCTTTTGCCTACTGTCTATATCTTTTCCGTCCTTTTAACATATGCACATAGATATAAATCAGGGAGTGTCATGAACCTAAAATTAACTACTGCTTTAATTAGAGACATTAACTTGGAAGTCTTGAGTGTAAATGAGGAAGAAGAAGAAGATAATTAAGGCTGGATATATGTTTTTGCAATAAATAAAAATATTAATTAATTCCTATTGATTCCCAAATTTCCAAATCTACCATTACCCTCTGTGTCTTATTTTATTGCCTGATCTTCTGCAGAAGATTTTCCTCCTGAAACGTCAATCATTATTTGTCAAAGAACATTTTGAGCCTGAATAGGCCTTATCAGCCATCTTAGAACTCACGGCTCCATACTTTCAAACCCACTTGATGAAATGAATGGTCATCATCATTCTTGATGGACAAACAACACAAACACCAGTTTATTTTAATTTTGTTGAAAAATGTGGTTTATATCATAACATTTCAGTATTTTAAATAAGCATCTTGTTGTCTGTTTTTGTTTGTTTGTTCGTTGTTAAAGACTGATGAAAACATTTGTTTTACCTATGTGTCTTTTTCTTTAGTCAAGATTCACAGGCATGTTATGCATCATTCAATTTTGAGTTTCTACATGTATGATCTATTGGAGAATCTATTGGAACACTTATAGAGACATCTATCTATGAAAAAAAAAGTAGATTAAAAACCTTTAACTCTCTCTATCTTCCTCTCTCACAGTGTGTATTATTTTGTGAGAGAGCACAAATACAAAAGCATACATAAACTAATGTTTTCGCAATATAACTTACAGCATAATTAAAATCTTACCCTCATCAAAGTTTTCCTTCTTGTGCCATTCCAAGGCTTTATTTAATCTTTCTTCACAGAGATCACACTCTCCGGTTGTCTTCTTTGGTGAAACACCATCTCTAGGTATGTTTTTATACTGGTTATTTTGTCCTAAATTGGTAGCTGACTTCTGCTCTTTCAGCTTGTCAATGAATTTGTCTGGAGAAAATGGCATCCAAGCAATGAAGTTCTAAATGTAGTAAATATTTTACTACTAAAGCAAACAGACTGTATAACAGTCATAGTATCGAAATGAGGTTTGACTCTTATCTTGTTGATATTGGTTTCACAAGGAAAATGACTATGATTATCAGTATGTATATGCATCATTTTTCAGTCTGTGTATGCAATATTATGCACCAACTATAGAACAGTTACACTGATTAGTCATGGAAGTGAAATTCTACTAAAAATCGTAATGGGTAGTCTTCGTATGAAACTGGAAGAAGAGATTAATGTGGTTGAAGCTGGATTTAGACAAAGAAGACATCACATACTCAACATGCGTTTAATAATAGAGAAGTGCAGAGAATTTAATATAAACCTATTCTCATGTTTTGTGGATTATTCAAAGACCCTTGACTGTGTACAACATCAGAAACTTTGGGAAATCACGAGAAATATGGGCTTTCCATCACATGTAATACAACTCATAAAAATACTATATCTAGACCAACAAGCAGGGGTTAGAATAGATGGCAAGACATCAGATTGGTTTGACTTCAAGCAAGTAGTCCGTCAGGGCTGTGTGCTGTCCCCCTATTTGTTTAACATGTACTCCAAAACTATAATGAGAAATATCAGAGATGATATAAACAGGGATCAATACGATGCCCTAAATATTGGTGGTCATGACATACCAGAGATTCGATATGCTGATGATATAATATTGCTATCCACAAACCAGAATGGTATAGAAAATCTAATAACCTCAACCCAATTCATTCATTCATTCATTCAGTAGCATGTCCTTTGCAGAACCTCGCTCCCATAACAACCTTCCAGAAAACATCTCGATCATAAGCAAGATGTCCCGCATCCGATACACCCATCTGGAGATCATCCACCACATCCTGTACCCATCTTCTCTTTGGCCTTCCTCTTCCTCTCTTCCCAGGCATATATCCCTCCATTATTGTTCTCTCAAAACTTTCGTAACGTTTCAAGTGACCAAAATATTTCAATTTTCTTTGTTGATTGATTGATTGATTGATTGATTTAGGAACCGACATCACAGCATTCTGGGCATTCCCATAAGTGCTCTGTCCCCATCCTCAGCAGCTAGCGAAGAGTTCCAACACTAATAGTTCCAGTAGCAATCTGGTTATATGTCCATCTCGCCTTTCCTTTGAATGTCGAGCGTCGGTCAGATCCCCTCATCACACCTCGCTGCCTCATTCTTACCAGACTATGGTGATCCATTTGCTCCTCCGAGGTGTACACGTGCTCCCACAAGGCCGCAACCACGTCTGCCCTGTCATGCATCAATACTCCACCAAGTTTTGCTGAGCCAGTCAATCTGTCCGCCTGTTCATTCCCCAGCACACCGGCATGCCCCAGAGAAAAGATCCAGATGATGCTTGCTACCCGTGACCTCCGAAGCGAAGCAAGCCACTCTGCACTCTTTTATCATCTTTAATAGCCAACCTTCTTCAATATTCATCTCTTGAAGTATGGATGCATTTGTTCTTTTCTTTACCCAAGATATTCTTAGAACTCGTCTATAACATTTATACTCAAAGGCATGTATGCGCTGTTCAGCTTGTTTAGAAAGTGTCGAAGTCTCACAGGCGTATGTTGCAATGGGAAAGATGCATGCTCTTAAAAATCTAATTTTTTTAGTTCTGTCTGTCCCATTCCATAATTTATTCAGTTGTTTTAGTCTTTGAAGAGCAACTGATAGTCATCGTTTAATTTCTTTCATTGTGTCACCATTGTTGGTAATCAATGACCCAAGATATTCAAAATTTTCCACCATCTCCAATTTTCCTCAACATATATTTCTTTCTCCATAGTGGTTTTATCTGTATGCATTATCATTGTTTTTGCTATGTTAAGATATAAGTTGTGATTTTCACTATTCAATTGTGTTGAGGCTATTAGGTTTTCTACACCAGTCTGTGTTGAGGATAGCATACACAATCACTGATGTGTCATGACCACAGATATTTAGGGCATCATATAGCTAGCTACCTGTTTATATCATCTCTTACATTTATCATTATATTTTTGGCATACAAGTTAAACAAATAGAAGGACAGCACACATCTCTGACGGACTCCTTGGTTGATGTCAAACCAATCTGATGTCTCACCATCTATTCTAACCGCTGCTTGTTGGTCTAGATAGAGCATTCTTATGAGTTGTATTACATGTGGTGGAAAGCCCATATTCCTTTTATTTCCCAAGGTTTCTGATATTGTACAGTCAAATGCCTTTGAATAATCCATAAAACATGAGAATAGTTTTACATTAAATTCTCTGCACTTCTCTATTATTAAACGCATGCTGAGTATGTGATCTCTTGTTCCTCTTCCTTGTCTAAATCCAGCTTGAACCACGTTAATTTCTTCTTCAATTTTCTTATGAAGTCTTCCCATTATGATTTTTAGTAGAATTTTACTTGCATGACTGATCAGGGCATCAGTTCTATAATTGGTGCATAATTTCAGGTTGCCCTTTTTTGATATTGGAATGAAGATAGTTCTCTTCCAATCTTTTGGCCATATACCATATTTCCGTATCTTTTTGCATAAAGCGTGATAGATTTGTATGCTTTCTTTTCCTACCGCTATAATTAGCTCAGCTGGTATCTCATCACATCCAGGTGATTTACCATTCTTCAGGTTCTGTATTGCCCATGCAATTTCATCTAATGAGGGTTCAGGTTCTGTCTCTACTGTCGTTGGCTCATGTATCTCATTCATATCGTCACTGTCACTCATATCACACTGCAGTACTCCTACCATCTTTCTAGAATTTGTCTAGATTCTGTTAAGGTATTTCCCATCTAGTCACAGATAACATTCAATTGAGGTTGAACATTTCTTGTCAATAACTTCATTTCTTTGAACATTTCGTAATCTCTTCCAGTCTTATGTTAATGCTCTATTCTGGTACAGCAATCTTGTATATATTGATTTTTGCCCTTTCTTGTGTTATTTCTTATTTCTCGAGTTAAAGATTTATACTTCATACTGCTGTTATCGGATTCACCTCCTTTTTGTTTCAGTTTCCTTCGTTGTTTTATTAATTCTAACGTGTCTGATGTAATCCATGGCTTAAGTTGCTTTTTCTTGGTCGGAATTAAATCTTTGGCTGCAGTTATCAAAATATCTTTAGCTTGTACTGCCAATTCATCAGGTGTAATTTCCTCTTGTACAGACATCAAGACCCCAAAACGATTCCTAACTTCTACGGTGTATGCATCTGGTATTTTTGTGAGATCAAAACGAAGTGGTCTTGGTCCTCAGGGAAGCTTTTTGAGTTTTAATTTCAGATCTGATGATCTGTATCACAGTCTGCACTTCGTAGGGTTTTTGCAGATGTTATGCTTGATCTCCATCTTCTTTGTATTAAAATATAATCTATCTGATTTTTGGTAATACTGTCCAGGGACTTCCATGTGAAGAGTCTTCTTGGGTGTTGTTTAAAAAGTGTGTTGGCTATCATTAACTCATTTTCTGTGCAAAATTCAATTAATTTGTCACCTGCACTGTCATAGTTGTTATGGTTTCTTGGCAAGTTTTGCAGAAGGTACTTTGCCAACCCAACTGAATAGTGAAAATCACAACTTACATATTAACATAGCAAAAACTTGCACAACAGAAGAGCCCGAGTACAGATAGACGGACTCAAGAGCAAGAAAGTACTACTGCGTCACGGTGTTCCCCAGGGCGGAGTCTTGTCCCCCACACTTTTTCTAATCTTCATTAATCTACCGCATAGAATTAAAGCGGCAATGTACGCCGATGACCTGGTTTTATGGAGCACAAATGAACATGCATTAGTGGCCACCAAATTGCTACAAAGAGCTGTAGATACATTTGCTGCATGGGCAAATAGATGGTGTGTCAGCATAAACACTGACAAGTGCAGCACCACCCTATTTACCCTCTCTCCAAAACAAAAGGCAGGGACCATCCAGATAAATGGAACACCCCTAAGAGAAGATAAAGAACCAACATACCTTGGAGTAACATTTGATGGCAGGCTGACATGGAGAAAGCACATCAACAAAGCAGTAGCAAAAGCCAGAAGGAAAATAGCCATCCTGAGAAAGCTAGGTGAAACCACATGGGGAGCCAGTGGGAAAATACTTAGCAAAGTTTATCAAAAGAGCATACGACCACACCTGAAATACGGGTCAACTGCGTGGTGTTCGGCATAAAAAAACTGCACTACAAGAGCTGTACAAAGTGCAAAATCAAGCACTTAGAGTCACCACAGGAGGGATGAGATCAACCCCTATAGTGGAAATGGAGAAGATGGGGAGGACACAAGCACTGAGTAAGCGCAGAGATACGAAAATGCTAATACAAGCAGAAAAGTTCCTCAGCTTGCCAGGCCACCCTATGAAGAACAGATTTGAAAACCTAGCTATGGGGCGGTTGAAAAGAAGTAGTTTTATCCACCAGGCCAAACGACTCTGCAGAGAAACCACGGATCTGCCCACAGTTGGTATCCCTCTAACAACTATTCCAGAGCGAACTCCATGGAAAGATGAGCATAGACTATCATTTCAAATCCAGACAAAAGTGAGAGGAATATTTGACAAGGAAGAACAGAACAGTGTGCAGCGCAGAACAGCCACTCTCAGCTTCCTTGATGAAGAATGCCCACAGGACCTCTCGATCCGAGTCTACACAGATAGGTCAGCACAAAATGCTGTTCGAAATGGAGGAGCAGGAGTGTACATAGAATACCCAAATAATACTAGGGACACAGCTAGAGTACCGACAGGAAAGTACTGCCATAACTACAATGCTGAAATTGAGGCAATCAAGATAGCAACTAGAAATTCCTAAATACCAGCAATGGTACACAACCTGTGGTGCTATTGACAGATGCAAAATCAGTACTCGAGGCGCTCCTGTCTGGGAAATTGCCAGTACTAAGGACACTACTTTCTGAACTTTGCAGTCAGCATAAGGTCACCATACAGTGGATACCATCCCACTGTGGAGTACCCAGAAACGACAGAGCTGATCAATTGGCTAAGGAAGGAGCCAAAGAAGAACAGCCTGATGTGCCCGTTACATACCACCAAAAGAAAAGAATGATCAAATCAGTCTGAAAGCCACCAAAACCTGCTCAAGATGACTACCACGTTATGGACAGACTAGAACAAGTCATTATTCTGCGCCTCAGAACAGGGCACAATAGATTACAAATCGACATGTATACAAAATTCAAGATTGGTGAAACAGCCATGTGCACATGTGGATTGGCGTCGCAGACAGCAGAGCACATACTCCAAGACTGCCCAAAATACAACATATCTAGGCAAACCTTCTGGCCTAGAGAGACGACAGTGGAAGATAAACTCTATGGACCGCTGTGTGAACTGAAAAAGACAGTTCAATTCATACAAGAGACAGCATTGCAGTTATAGACATATTTCAAGCGAACTAAAGAAGAAGAACATAGCAAAAACAAAGATAATGCATACAGATAAAACTGCAGGAAAAACAAAGGATGCACAGATGCCATCTTTGCTCTTAGACAACTTATAGAAAAATCAATCGAATTCAATGAAATACTCTACTTAGCCTTTGTCGACCAAGAAAAGGCATTTGACAGAGTAGATAGAAACAAGCTGTGGGAAATCCTTAAGCAGTGAGTACATATCTAACAAACCTATGTAGAAGCTTATACAACAACAGTGAATACATAGTGAGGGCAACTGGAGGACACTCAGAACCCTTCACCATAAGATCTGGAGTACAAGGTTGTGTCCTGTCCCCTCTCTTGTTTATAAAATATTCGTTCATCAATAGTGCATGTTACATTCACATAGGAAAATAAAAACATTGTCAAATGAATGTTGTAAGCATAAACAATGCATATAACTATGTCATGAAACAGGCAGACTCATGTACACATGCAGTCATAAAAACACGCATACATACTTAATCATTTGCACAAACTCACAGTTGTGCACCCACTTAATAACACACAATACACAATCCCTCGCATATATACATACTCAATCATAATCACAAACTCACTGACAAAAGTTTACTTATGCACTCACACACACACACATACATAAATACATACACACACATAGAGAGAGGGAGAGAGGAAAAAAGAGAGAGACAGAGAGAGAGAGAGAGAGAGAGAGAGAGAGAGAGAGAGAGAGAGAGAGAGAGAGAGAGAGAGAGAGAGAGAGAGAGAGGGAGCACGAATGAACGAACGAACGTCTTTATTTTCAAAGGGTTAAGAATTGGGCACGCAGGCCCATCTGACATTCTGCCCTTCTCGATTTCCTCTCATACATTCTTTCATTCAACATCACTTACGAAGCAAATTTTGACAACAAAAGAACAATAGCATTAAAACGCATGAAAAATAATCAATAACAAATGACTCACTGAGGCAGTGTTTAACATGGGCATTATAAATACCTAAGGAGGGTGTAATGCGAATGTATGTATAATGATTGTTAGTGTCTTTGATTTCTTGTGGAAGATTATTCCACAACTGAGCGGCAGAGTATGCTAAGCTTGTTTTATATAAGTCTATCCTAGGTTTAGGGACATGAAGTATATTTAGTCGTTCGCTATGTCTAGCGTTATATTTAAACAATGGCCAGCGAGAGAGAGAGAGAGAGAGAGAGAGAGAGAGAGAGAGAGAGAGAGAGAGAGACACAGAGAGAGAGAGAGAGAGAGAGAGAGAGAGAGAGAGAGAGAGAGAGAGAGAGAGAGAGAGAGAGAGAGAGAGAGAGAGAGAGAGAGAGAGATTATATAAATATTATGAATAAATGCATGTATATGGGTATGTATAGGTGTCAGGTCTTAGTCAGATTATAACAGTAGACGGTGCTACCTGCTTTCTGTTAGCGCCAAACGTTGGGCGGCGCATACCAAACCCGACACCCCACATGGTGCCAACGGCTTCGGGCAGAAGAGCGCAACTGGGAGGGTAAGAGCCTTACCCTGGTGCGAGGAAATGCAACCTAAAGACAAATGTCATGGCAGGGCAGACCAGGCCCTAAGCCTTGGTTGGCGGCTGGTCTAGGATCGAAGCTCCGACAGGCGGACAGTTAGAGCATTGCTTTGCTGATCTGGCAGCTTCTGCAGCTTGTCTTGTTCCAGATGTAGAGGTGTTACCTTTCCTCTGGAGTGAACTAGGCAGGACGAGAGAGGGATCATGCTGCATGGGCAACACATGATCTCTATATTTTAGCCCAGGCTTTGCGCTATGGAGAGGCAACAACTCCATCCCTGGTCTTAACCGGTCTCGGAATCAAAGCGAGAGGCAACTGTTATGGGTTTATAAGTCCCTGTCATTTAGCATAGACATAGGGCGCCACACGTTGCCTCTGATGGTGGGAGACACCTACAGGTGTCACCGATCAGCTACCACCCGCCTCAAGCTTTGCAGCCCTCGGCCAATTGGGTGCTGATCCACCACAGCCTGCCTGCTTCAATGGGTGCTTGGTTTGATGGTGGAAATGACGTGTTCACATGCACCCACTGTGAACGGACATTTACAGCGTGAATTTGCCTTATCAGTCACATTCGCTACCGCCATAGGTAAAAGTTAGTATGCCTTTTTAAAGCACAAACTATCGTCTGTCAAGGCGGCAAGGTGCCAATGAGGGTAGGTATGAAGGAATTATCTAAGTAGGTATATGAGTTAACATTTTATGTACTCTAGAACAAAATTTACTGTAAACTATAAACTATTAACAAAAATCTTACATTCACTAAGACGTTCTTGTATTGTTCTCCGAATCACATCTGAATTACTGACCAGATCGAAAGCTTGTTTATTTTCACTGTTTTCTGCCATGACATCAACACCATTTTCAAGAAGGTAATGTGCCAGAAAATAACGCATTCGATCGGGTCCCTGGAAAGCAATGTCGACACATTAAATGAATGTCTAAATTTAAAATAAATGTCACACAATTTGTACCTATCTTGCTCCAATTTTCTGTGACCTGCTCACAATGTTTTTAATTCTACCTAACCAGCAAAGATTAGGAAGAACGAAACACTACAATGTAATATACAAATAAATGGGAATATTCTTTAACAAGTGAATAGGTACAATTATCTCGAAACAGTAATAACATCTGATGGGAGAGCCTTGAAGAGATTAGAACAAGAATCGCCATGGTAAAAGTAGCCTTTAGCAAGATGAAAAACATACTGACCAACAAAAAGATGCCAATTGAAACGAGAAAAAGAGTGTTGAGGTGCTACATATAGAGCCTGTACTTTTGTATGGATGTGAAGCTTGGACAATGAGCAGTCAAGCTGAAAAACATCTGATGGCTATGGAAATATGGTTTCTGGGAGAATGCAAAGAATATCATGGACAGATAGAAAAACCAATGACCAAGTACTACAAAAAATAAATGAAAATCGTAAATTGATTAGAAAAATTAGACGTATATAGTCAAAATTTTTTGGACATGTTATGAGAAGAAATAAATTGGAGAACTTGGTGACAACTGGCAAGATTGAGGGGAGGAGAACAAGGGGAAGACAAAGAAGTAAATACCTGGATGGCTTGACCACGTGGCATGGTTGAGACAAGAACACTGAGTTCATCCACAACTCTGGTGATCGAGTGAAATGGCGAGTCATGACGACCCATGCTTTCTGGCATGGCACATGACTGATTGATTGATTATTTATGCTAATGATATCTATTATGGTCAGTATCCAGCATTGCACACTAAAGATGCTACAGTGCAGGAAAACTCTGTACCTCACTAGTCTATAAAGGTAATAATCCATTGCTCATTGGCATCCTAGTAAATGGAGGTGAGGCAAATTATAATTGTGCAGTTTTGAAGATTCATTTGGAGAGCCTAACACTAGAGCAGTGAGTATAGGCAATGCTTTAATAGATGCCTTGGAATGCAGAGGACACATGCTCATGTGCTTCGCTCCCCATTATGAAAAGAATTGGAAAGAAACTGTAAACACGAGGATGACTTACACTATGGACTTTGTCTCAATTAATGTTTCAGGATGTCAAAATATCCATAAATCTACATCTTTACAACACTTGATTTAAAAATATCTGCATTCTAGTTTTGATGACAGCAAAGCTGCTCCCTCATTCTTTATAATCAGAACTGTAGACCAACTAAGTACCTGACTGTTAAAGTATCATATACTTCATTAATTTTTGCTACGGTCAACCTTCTGAACCTGACAATGCCAATCAGATACAATAAATGTAGCCTGCGTTAAAGACTGATTGAGAAGAGCTCCAGAGTAAGTCACTGTCTTTGGCACGAAATGCTGTCCGTCGGCCATGGGGGACTCTTCTTCAAAGAGAATTAACCCCGAGATTACTCGACTGGTTACACCTGAAATGCTCGCCCTTGTTTGGGCTGTTCAGGAATGTTTCAAAAACACTACATTGGTGGAGCCCGTGAACGCTTTTCAGTTTGAATGACTGCGCAGGCGTGGTGTGCATGGTCTGTTGAGAGTACCCGCCTGACAAAACCCACAGTTGCGAGCAGATTTTCACAGCAGCCAGAGGCCTTGTGCAGTTGTGTTTCATACCATCCACGAAATGGCTTGGGCGAATGATGTCTACAAAGTCATTAAAGAGGCTCAACATCTTTACCAGCAGGCCTAGTGTTGGGCATTCCGAAGGTACGTTGGTTAAGTTAGTTTAACCCTTTACCAGGCAGAACGGCCATTTGCGGCCGATGCCTTTAACAGGCCGAGCGACCGATTCCGTCCGATACTATTATGCATTGTAAAAACGTGATCTCTCGGCCTTACGATACTTCCGACGGCTACTTTCGCTTTTGCCGATAGCTTGACAACGTGGCCGCCATTTGTAAGCGCGACTATGAATTTGAACGGACTTTTACGGACGTTTTTTGATAGTTTTCAGGGTTTTTTACGCTTAGTTCTTCAAAACGCATTTCGGCGATTCTTCAAGTGATAGCCGAGATTTCGCTAGGTTCAATTTAAGTGAAATTAAAGGGCACGAAGTTGACTATTAATTGGAGCTAGATATCAGTCACAAAGCGTTACTTTGCATTAGCAGTCTGAGTCGGACTTTAAAGAAAGTGATTATGATTCTGAAAATGTGTTTGTAAATTGCCGTATGGATGACGGAAAATCACAAACAACATGCTGTATTTCGTAAATATTTGTGTTCATTTATGGATTACCGGCAACAATCACGTGAGTAACATATTCTGCATGCTTTTCCCTTCATTGTGTTGTTTATTTAACTAAAATCGGTTGACTAACACCTTATTTATGATGTTTTTACTAACGCAACCCGAAATTTTACCGAACCTGAAAAAAATCTTGCCCGTTCAGGGCTAAAAAACGGACAAGCGTCTGCCCTGTGAAGGATTAAATAATGCTGTATCGGTAGATGGCAAAAACGATTGACCGAAGCAGTCGCGTAATCGTTGTTGTGAGGGAAAGTGGGTCAAGTGTGAACAGGTACACATTGTGTGGGCCTTGAGCCAACCATTTGGGCGCGTAAATACAGGTGGTGTAATGGAGGGATATTTTACATCCTAGCGCACAGGGCTTATTCACAGCCACTTTAGGTTGGGTTAATGAAGTCAGGGTAAAGAAACCTTTAATTTGAATCCACACATGACACAGCTTCCTGAAATCGAAAGTCGCCGGAGCCAGCGTGACTGAATGGCTTAACTGGCGGGAGACCGGAAGTCAAGTAGGTCGTCTCCTATACTAGGTAGTGTAGGGTGTCAAATGACGTGGCAGGTCGAGACGAATCACATGCTCGTGTCGTCAGAATTATCGGACGTCGTTCCAAGGTCACATGGTGGGGCGACCACTGGCTTTTCTTCTGAGCTTTCCTCACATCTGGCTTGTAGTTAGTATGCCATAACAGAATGCCAGCTTAATATATAGTGGATTCCAGAGAGGACGAAGTGGGAAATACAACCGAAGGGACAGGGCTGTTCAAGACGAACAGTGACACCATTCTAAATGCTCCTGCTCTGGACGAGGGAGGAGAGAATGGGGTGATGGAATCTGCTATATGGAGAATGCGCCATGTATATGACTAGGGATTTGAGATATAGCACCTGCGGCAGGGTACTGAATAAACTCTTTCTGGTAATAAGGGAGTGAGTAATGGAGATTGGCGAGAACCAGGAGGGGGTTCGGATGCACAACCATCGGCCCTACTTCAGGGCCATTCTGCCTAATATTACTAATGAATCACTAACCCTATATGTCATTAAGAGGTGTTTCAGGGTGGGATGACACTCCTAGAAGAGGGACAGACTGCCTGGATCTGAGCTGTACTCTAGTTCTTGGGAGACGATGCTGTTTGGCGAGCTGCCTGATAAGTCCTAGGCCCAATTCATCCCAGGCACATGAGAGTGGCATATGAGGGAGACTGGACTCTTGTGAAGAGTCCGTAATGCTGAGGAGAGGTGGTGAGAGTTAACTTGCTTATGGTAAGTTTGGTACATGATGCTTTCACCGAGTATTGTCATCCACAGGGTCTACCTTCATGGGATTGGTGTTGAATGGTTGCTGACGCATCCGGTGATTGGGGACCGAGGCAAATGACGTGGTCAGCATTCCTGGAGACACCGCAAAGAAGCTCAAGAGTGTACTTTCTCCAGAGAGTCTGCTATGTCGGAGCCGCTGACAGATAAGACTTTGCCATTATCAGTACCTCTCGTTAATTCACCATGGCCACCTACCTAGATACCCAACACCTCAACTTAAGGCAAGTTCCTATGTTTTGTGTTCGTCGAACGCCTAATGACATTGGACAGATCAACCACCAGAGGGCGCGAGATACTACCAACTCCTTGGGCCAGGCCACTTCAGCCCTGCTTCTGTGATACTGCAGAGATACTAGTTTGTCGACAGTAAAGGAATTCTCCAGCAGAGACAGAGCTGGTGCTCCCATGTGAACAGCCATCTAACACTATAGAGAGAGGTATCGCCAGATCATCACTTCTCTATCCGGCCACTCGAGAGACACTGCCAATCTCAAATACACTGGTGAGCCGGTCTTCAGAGAAGTTCCAGACAAGAAGCTCCAAGGAACTGTTTTGTCAGAACCAACCACAGCCAGCCTACCTGAGAAGGCTGGATCTTACTGGAGGGCTAGATATACGCGGTGAGGCCTGTGTACCGACGAACTGTGACGTACTACGCTGGACCTTTCCTATGATGACATCTACATTCTGAGGCTACTCCTAGGCTTCTCAGTCTAGACATTACCTAGTATAACCTAGGTCTATCTCATTATCCTCATTTGTATAATACATTCTTTGATCTAATAGATAGATACCAGATTTGCATAATGCCTTCGGGACGAAGTGTGAAAGGGTAACGTCCCTTGGTTGAGTGAAGGAGAGATAGGTATCCAGAGCTTGGTGGGATCAGTAGATTAAAGTCACCTATATCCCAGTCTGAAGACATCACGTAGTTAAGATGTGGTATCAGGTCCCTTCACCCCGGGGAGTGCTACGACAGTCTTCATAATTATAATCATATGTCATGCCAGTATTTTATGGCAGATTGTTGTTTCCAATATATAATTTTTACAAGTGAAAGGTCTTTCCCATCAATTTGTTGATCTGCAAGCATCTTTATCATACCGATATGTCTTACTCTACTGAAAGCTTTTGTGCAGTCACCGAAACAAAGATATAGGTCTTTGTTCACTTCTTTCAAATGCTGTTCTCAGCAAATACATATCATTTATCACTGACTTCCATAAACCCACATTGTTCTTCCTCTAAAACATTAGTTGTATGTTCTTTTATAGGACATCACAATCAACCCCAGCAATTATTGGCGGTTTGTAATTTTCTAGGAAATTTATGTTCAGTAGTTTGCCGTTGCTGTCTGTGTTCATTACCCATAAGCAACATATTGTAACGGAATGAGTAACATCTATGTTGATGCGTAAACTTAGGAGCACGGTTGAGCATCCTATACGAACGCTACTAGGGATGCTCAAGCCGTGACGTAGTTTGTTTTGGTTAGTAACAGCCAAAGTCAAGAGAAGGCAACATCTGGTCTCATGGCCTCTACATTATTATCAGTTTGTTATGATTCAATAAATCCGTTTTAAAGAAACACCACAGAACTTGGTTATTGATCCTCTGTACCTGTACTGTTACAGATGGATTTATGGTGCCGCACACCAGGATGCCGATTTTCGCTCGGATGTCGCGGACATGTATAACGTGTGAAGTACTGAAAACAACATGCCACAGCGGATTTTCATGAGAAATTTTACCAGCTTGCCGAGAGAACAAGGTACGAATCCATAAATTTTTACGAAATTCTTTAAAGCAAAAGTTCAAGACCGGACCACTTTTAATGGAGTCAGATTGAAGCATTTTTTGGACTAGCTAAATTGAAGTTATACGCATCAAGATTTTTAGATGGAGCCATCTTCATAACATGGTTGCCTGTAGAGCTCTACTAAGCTGTTTCTCATCATAACTACTTGAAGTAACGTGATTTTCGTCAAAATGCTATGAAGTTTGACCTTCCATTATTACAGCCGTTTGTTAACCTTGCGTTTGAAGGTCAGCGAGCCACTTACATACTAGGACTGTTCGGGTCCAGGAGCAAAGAAATCTCAAGACAGCTATAAACAACTCGAATTAAATGGAGAACTCGTTTTGAGGGAGCTGTTATCTTCTTTATATCAAGACCACCTAAAGCGAACTCAAAAGCCGTTATATTCATTGAACCGTGACCTTGGGTGCCTGAAGAATCAAGCCAATTGCTCCTTTGTTTGGAAATTATGAAGAAAGTACCACTCGTGTTTGCTCATCAATGCAGATGTCCTGAACTCTAGCATATCAGAATGTTTTTGAGCCAAAGCTGGTCGGACCCAAATTAAATCGCTTTATTGAGCTAGAGCCGTTTTCAAGTCGACGCCTTGAAGAGCCCTGTTTAGGGTGAAAAGAAAGCGCAAAGCTGGTCGGGCCCATCCAAGGGTGAAAGGATAGGCATTCTTCCATTCTTTACGCTGGAGAAGTCTGATGTGGATACCTGAAATCGCGTCGTCTGTTGGAGAAATACAGACACCTTCAGATAACACAGACTCCAGAATTGGTTTATACGTGACCCTTGACAAATAGATTCTCGGCTGACGTACGAGGATTCACCTTCATCGTAGATCAAGAAAAGAAATAGATAACGGTAATTAGTTAAAGTTTAAACGTCATTTTAGATACCATTGACTGAGTGAACATTTAACGATTTAGGAATTACGTAATTTAAATACGATCATATATCTAAATTATTATAAATGTGAGTTTTTTTTAATGTAAATTGATATTTCAGCACATTGCAAAATGGCAGAAGAACAAAGTTCATTAGCACTGAGGTAGGGACGGTAATAGGTAAACTCAACACAGCACGGTAGAGAAACAGGCATAATTGAAAATTATTTCAGCAGAGCTCAAAACGAGGTTTTCTTACAGATACCAAGAAATATATAGATAAATTAATAAGAAATTAGTATGAACTACCTACATATAGAATTAAAACGATTTTGGTGCATGGTTGGGAGAGTTAAAAGTGGCGGTTAGTGAAGTAGAAAATGTTGTGGAAACGTTGCAGAGCAGAACGACTAGACAAGAGCCTTATAGATTTAAGATAGACTGCAATAGAGTAGGAAAGAATAACAGGAGACAGCCACTACCTAATAAAGACAGAAGACAATATGGTTCTGATTATGCGGTTAGTTATGACGAACCAAGGCCTGATGTTTATAGGGTAAAAGACGGTGAGAACAGACGTAATAGTGAAAGGTCGGACTGGTATAGGTGTTATAGGTACAAGAATGGTCCTGAGAGAGACCTTTCCAATAAACTATGGAACTGGCCATCCCATAGCAAGAATGCTAGAAAAAGACGGGACGATTGGTTTGAGCAAAGACGGAGACAATATTTGAAGTCAGAGTCAAGGAACAGAGTAGAAAACGTAAGTAGAGATTCGACTACTCCTAAGGTGGTTGCGAATCTGACTCTTAGACAAGAAAAGAAGAAAATAGACCAAGAGACTCAGACGCAGGTGATTGAAGTGGTAGAACGGAACACACAAACCAAAGAGACCAAAGAGGAAAAGTATTGGGGAAAGAAATATAAACAGTCTGACAGTCAATAAAGGTACAACTGAGATGTCAGTTTCCTCAGCTAAAGACATTGGAGTTGTCCCGAACCGGAGCAGGGGGAATAGAGGTAAGAAGAAAGTCAGACGTTCTAAAGCCGACTATGCGAATATGATCGACGTGTCTGTAGTAAATAGACAATTTTTTGGTGGTTGTAGCATTGTGGAAATACCGTAGTCAACGGTAATGCTTAAGAAGTTGTAGTAATTATTGGTGCAAATCCAAGGGAAACCACTAGATTAGTTACAATTTCCCTTACTGAGTAGATGAATTGTGGTGTGTTGGATTTATTTAGTGCCATGATGTGGTGGAGGTTTGGTAAGTGACACGAGATTGCTGGATTGTAGAAGAAGAAGAAGTGAGTAACGTGCTGCGCTAGACAGCGTGAAGGCAATTAGTAAAACATGAATTGAATCCCATGTTTTACTCAGAAGAATAATTATATACTGTGGATATCAGTACAATAGTAAAGGATTGTAAGTGTGTTAATGAGAAATGAACAGTGTCAGTGTGGTGATAAAATGCCATGTGGTTTTGGGGGGTCCATGATATATGGACTGAGAAAGAATAACGTTGATTGTAAGCAGTGAGGGGTTAGAAGGTCACAAACATGAGATCAGTGGCGGTATTTTATAGCTGTTGATAACGGCATAAATTAGAAGTGGAAGTTTTAGATGAAATGCCCATAATAAATGAACATTACTGGGTTGCTGAAGTTTTTAGGCGAGATTACTAAGGAGTCTTTTGAGTGAGGTATGGGAGAAATTTGGTTATGTTAGGTGATGAAGAGGTCTTGAGTGATAGGGCCCATAATGGACCTTTTGATTTGTATGCTGTCTGTAATATATAGACAGATTAGATTGGAAATGAGGAAATGGAGGTATAGAAAAAAATTAGCGGCTGCTAGAGATAGATATACAGATGAAGAAGAAGGAATGGATGAAAATTCAGAATCTAATAGAGATAGTAGTATGGAGGAAAATATTTCTTTACGAGAGGAGGAAGATATTGATGTGGAAATAGCGATTATACAGAAAAATTTAGAGTTACTGAAGAAATGGAAACATGCGAGATAAATTGATAGAAAATGCTGCAGATAGCAAGATATAAATTTGGTGATTTAAAAAGGAAAGTGATACTTGATGATGTATATGACACATTTGTTATAGAAAATGGTTTTATTGATACTTATAATGAGTTGTCGTGAGGAGTAGACATGACACTATATATTTAGGTATTAAGATAGCTAATATGGATGTAAATTCGAGTGTGGTATATTTTTACTGTAATTTTATGGCCAATTGATTTTATGATTTGACTTCTTGAGTTTTCTTAAATAGATAAATAAGTTATTGTTAGTCCATAAAAGAGACTAACAATGGATAGGATGTATGTTATATTATTCTGAAATATGTTTTTCTTTGAATGAGTTGATGCCTTTATTTGATATGAGGGGAAAGATAAATGATGTGGGGGGGGGGGGGGTATATGATATTCTGTTATAATTTTATTTCGTTTAAATCATGATTTAGGTTGAATTGTCTTGTCTGTTGAATAGTAGTTATTTTGTTTATAAATTGTTTAAGTTAAGTTACTTCACAAACAGTTATGGTTTTGTCTAGAATAAAGGCAATACATGGGGCTTTATTTAGGACCCTTCGTTCAGAAAAGAGTTAATAAACTACTGAGGATTAGTAGAGAGACACATTATATTTGTGAATAATAAGTTCATGAGTTTATTCTGTTAGCAAGATTGCTGTGATAATCAGCGTAGAGAGGTTGATGATATAGTGGCTATGAAGTGTTGGAAACATATCCATACTTAAGTGATGGGGTTACTACACAAGTAAAATGAGTAAAATGGTTATGGGGGAGTTAAAAATAAGAGCTGCATTAAGTCAGCATTGATTGAATATATATGGATTGGATGCCATATTATATACGTGATCAACGTTTAAAGAGGATGTGATAGTGAAACAAATATAAGAAGTTGCTTGATAGAGAATAGATATAAAGGGGGCTGTGAATGGCAGTGCATAGGGTTTAGTAATTGGGTTAGATAAACAAGGAGACATGTCATGGGATGTGAGGGGGAAAATATAGGAGCTGTGATAAACAGCGTTAATTAAATTAAAATGTTCATGGGATATGAACATTGTTTTATGGTTGGAGGTGAGATAAGTGAAATATAGGCAGGGTTGTAGATGGCAATATAAGTATTGAGTATATAAAAGAAATTTTGGATTAACTTAATTTATAACGAACAGAGATGTAACTTCATAAGATATGTTTTTGAAAACTTTCTATAAAAGTTTTTATGTTTGCAAGGGAGGTAAATGTGATTGTTTTTGACTATTTCTTTATATACTTTCATAAACTGGGTGCGCACCCCTTCTTTATTTTTTTTTCTAACTACATCTTGTCTGTCTATCCTGTGTTGTGTGGAGAAAGAATGAGAAATTTCATAATGTCAAATGTATACTAACGATTTTTACGAGTCATTCTTATGATCTATAAATTTTGTAAGGAAACTTTGAAGAGCCAGAAACGAAGAAGAAATATAACTTCATAGTGGTTTGCTATGTGGCACGGGGATGAGGTACAAATAGAAGAAAGTATTTACTAAGATAGAGTTAGTTTGGGACGCTTAGAGAAATTGGGGGGAAGGAGAGGAGGTTTAGGATAAGGGGGTTAGGAGTTAAGACTTTTGAAGAAGAAAAGTCTTTTTAAAGAAAGGGAGGTGTAACGGAATGAGTAACATCTATGTTGATGCGTAAACTTAGGAGCACGGTTGAGCATCCTATACGAACGCTACTAGGGATGCTCAAGCCGTGACGTAGTTTGTTTTGGTTAGTAACAGCCAAAGTCAAGAGAAGGCAACATCTGGTCTCATGGCCTCTACATTATTATCAGTTTGTTATGATTCAATAAATCCGTTTTAAAGAAACACCACAGAACTTGGTTATTGATTCTCTGTACCTGTACTGTTACAATATGCCAATACAAAGAAGCTGTTGTTTCCTCTATCACCATTTCTAAACTGGTAGCAATTTTTCTTCTTTTTTTGGCCTTTATCCTACGAGAGTAAATTAATAAGTAAGTCACAAATGACTGTAGAAAAATAACTAAATAAGATAACAACTTGAAACCAGTTTATTTTTATACATACGTTGTCCTTTTATTTCTCAACATAATTTCCACCAACATTGATGCACGTATCCCATCGTTTTATCAGTCCTCCAAAACCGGCTGCATAGAACTGTGTGCTCTGTTTTCTAAACCACGTTTTCATTTCACATTCAACTTCAATGTCATTTGCGAAATGTCTCCCGCCAAGGTGGGTTTTCAGTGTTTATGCTGACAAATGTTTATCCCTTGAAGCGGTGCATAGCTGGGTAGAAACAATTACAAGGGTGAGTCAATAAGTAAGTCACACAGTTCTGTGGGTTGGCAGGTAAATGAAAACAAAGCACCCAGTTCTATGCAGCCGGTTTGGAAGGACTGATAAAACGATGGGATAAGTGCATCAATGTTGGTAGAAATTACGTTGAGAAATAAAGGGACAATGTATGTATAAAAATAAACTTGTTTCAAGTTGTTATCATATTTCGTTATTTTTCTACAGCCATTTGTGACTTACTTATTAACTTACCCTCGTATATTAGGACATAAGCCATCAACCAACTCAAGCCAGGCCATCATGTATTTTGCTATCTCCTGCAGCTCTCTCCATGACGTCCCAATATAGTTTATCTCTGTCTTTAATTCCTTTATCCATGTATGTTTAGGTCTCCTACTATTTCATTCACCTTGTGGGTTCCAGACAACGGCGTGTATAGTTATACTATCCTCAGATTTTCAGTGTGTGTTCTATCCAGAAATCTGTATTTATAGCTATACCAAAAAGACCAGGAGCAATTGAATGCAACGATTTTTTTATGATTAACCTCATAAATCATGTCACCATGAGAAGAACAAGAAAGAAAATAAAAATGGAAATTGGTGAAGAACAGTATATGGATTTGTGGAAGGAAAAGGTACAAACAATGCAATATATACATTACGGACACTATTAGAAAGATCAATAGAGACACAGAAAGACATATTTTTGCTTCAAAGATTATACTAAGGCATTTGATAAAGTAAAACAAGATGAAATGATTAAAATGTTGAAAGATATTAACATTGATGGGAAAGATCTCAGAATAATAAAAATTATTTACTGGAACCAAATAGCAGTAATTACAATGGGAAATAACAAAGGAAATTATGAACACATAAAGCTGGGAGTAAGACAGGGATGTGTTTTGTCACCGGATCGCTTCTCCCTCTATAGCGAAGTAATAATGAGAGAGATCAAAGAAAAGCCAGGAATAATATTTAGAGGTTATAATATAAACAATACTGCTATGCAGATGACACAGAATTGATGGCTGATAATGCAAAAGATCTACAAGAATTGTTGGACATTGTAGTAACAGAGAGTGCAAAGAAAGGACTCTCCTTGAATATCAAGAAAACAGTAACAATGGTGATATCAAAGAAAAAGGTAACGCCCAAATCTGAAATAGAGATAGAAGGGAACATTCTTCACCACATGGATAGTTTTGCTTGCTTGCTCAAGAGACGAATGGCCCTGTTCAACTATCAGCTGTACCGAATTGGTTGTATTTGGGGTCTCATGTTGTATCTCGTTCTTCTTTTGTACATGGAGTTGCTTATATCTGCTTCCTTGAAGATGTTTCAGTTTCTGTAATTGTGTTCATTTCATCCTTGTGGTTTTACATGTCTGGACAGAGTTGCACACTTGTTACGGCCTGGAGTAATTGTGTACCTGCCCCGTCATATGGTGTTGTTTCCTTCAGGGAGCTTTACAAGTCGTCGTCCTTCCTCCAGCTATGTCTTGATCTTGGTGGTCTGTTTTCGTGTCTTCTTGGTTTACTTTGGTATCTTGTGTCATGGTCAGCTCGATGATTCGATCTTAGTGGGGACTGATACCGACTCAAGGCCTCCCTGCACACTTGTTCTTGGTCTGGGTAGCCGTCATATTCTTCCTCCACTATTATTGCTTCATCTGTTCCTTCTTCTTCTGTCTGGGTCTTTGCATTTTCTGATTCGGTTGTTTCGTTCTGTGACTTGAGCAGTTCTATTTGTTCTCGTTCTTCTTGGATCTGTTTAAGAGTTTCTTCTGTCTTTTCTCTTTCTTCTTGAATTTTTGATAGAGTTTCTTCTGTCTCAGTCTTTATTGCAGCCATGTGAGTGACATCCTGCTCAATCTTCTGCTGAACTTGCTTCAGTTCGTCCAGGATGCGCTGGACGACTCTTGTCCGTGTTTCTTGCATCTTGTCTCTCTCTCTTCCTCCATGCTGTTGAATTTTGATCTTAGATCCTTCAGTTGGCCTTCTCGCTGCACTTTGTTGCTTTTTGTGTGTCGATTTGTAGCCTTGTACTGCCTCCTAGCCTCTTTATAGGGCAGGTTAGTTTTGATGGTGATCTTCATTGCTTCCTTGCTGTCTTAGTGGCAGGGCCAGCCGAGGTACCTGGCGCCATGGTTGCCAAGCAGTTGGCGCACTTTCTGTTAGTGTTAAACCTCCTAAAGTCTGTGTCGATCTTTGCATGCTGGCACTGACTCTATGGATGGGGTCCAAAGCAGTATCTACATACCTCCACCTCACTTTTGCAGGTGGCACGGGTGTGCCAAAATTTCTGGCACTTAGAGCACTGCAGCACTCTCAGTATGTAGTGTTCTGGAACTTGGTCTCTCTTGTCCCATGTAATGAATTGAAGGATCACTTGAGGGACATTTATAACATCAGATGGAAGATGCACAACAGAAATTAAGAGCAGAATAGGGCTGCATATTCAGAAAATGAAGAATATCTTATGCAATAAGTCACTATCATTCAATGTAAGAGAGTGCTGAGGTGCTACATAGAACCTGTTTTGCTGTATGGCTGTGAATCTTGGTATGTAAATGAACAAATTAGGAAGAGATTGGAAGCAACAGAGATGTGGGTCTGAGACGAATGTAGCAAATTCCTTGGACTGCCAAAGTAACTAACAAGGAATGCCTGATACAGGCTAATGAAACTAGAACATTATATACAACAATAAGGAAGAGACAAACATCTTTCTTCGGTCATGTGTTGAGAAGAGAGGCATTGGAGAACATCATGACAACTGGAAAGATCAAGGGGTAGAGAGGCAGAGGCAGACCAAGAGAAATGATGCTGGATGGATTGAGACGGTGGCATGGAGGAATATCAGTGACGGAATTGATCCAGAAAACCAAAAAAACCAAAAACCGAGATCTGTGGAGAGTCATGAACACCTATGCCAGACGGCATGGCACTTGATGATGATGATGATGTCCTATCCAGCGCAAGCATCTTTCCCTCAACTCTTGAATCACTGGAATGTGTTTAATTCTCTCCATCTGCTCTACATTGGTGATTTTGTCGTACCATTTTAGTCTCACTATTCTGGGCAGGCACCAATGAATGAATGTTTGTGGTTTATTAGCCATTCTTTTAGTCATTCTCCGTGTTTCTGATCCATACAGTAGTACCGGTGTAACACTGGAGTTAAACCTTCTAAGTTTGGTATTAAGTTTATTTTCCTTTGACTTCTACAAATTTCTTAGTGGTATGGAAGCTGCTCTTTCCATGTGTATTCTTATTTTAATATCTCTATTTGTTCTCCCATCTTTGTCCACATTGCTACCCAAATAGATGTTTGATTCTGCCTCTTGACGGTTTTACAAAGGAAGATCTAGTAGTTATTTGCTTAGTTTAATGTCATCATTTTCAGTTTTCCTCTATGAATTGTTAAGCCTAATTCTTGTGACCTCTAATTAGGCACTACGTTTTCAGTTGCCAAATTTTATCGGAGATTTCTTTGCGGTTACTTTCGTTTTCTTGTTTTTCTGTCTCCGATTTAATGAGGTGTAGAGTACGCATAATGTTAAGTTCCCCGATTATTTCAAGATAGAGTTAAAACAGAAACCGATTACTGGATATCTTCTTCTTCTTTGCGTTCATCCGGAGTGTTTTTTCAGATGTGATTGCAGTGTGTCTCGTTAGGCACCCTTGGGTTGAATCCTTAGGCCAACACATCCGACTTTTAGCGTGCAATTTTGACCAGGTTAGCATTCCTGGGAGACTCTCACTTTTGTGGTACCGTCCACATCCTAGCTAGTCAAGTTGGAACAGTCGAAGACTTCACGGTCATCCCTCAAGGAAGGCAGGGACAGTCCATGGCATTTTCCGCCATCCTGGTGGCTTCAATAATTGCAGAGCCGACACATAGCGCCCTGGTGCTGGGCTCACCGAGGAAATCGTCACGTCCTGCTCATGACTGCTTTAATTCCTCACTTCAATATATTGGGCATTTCGTTCGCCCCAGGCCGTTCCCGCACAAACCAAACAGGTCTGCAGACGGTATCCAATCAGCGATTTTTCGGTTCGGACATGTGCTTGTCATTGTGCCTGTCAGAGCTGTTCCAGGCACGACATTCGGAAAACTACTTAGTCAAAGCTGTTCTGAACGAGAGCCGCATTCGGAAACTAGGTAGTCAGAGCTGTTCCTAGCATGAGAGACATTCGGACGAGACATTTCACTCGGACGTAAATGCATAGTGCCAATTTTTATTTTGCCACCCGTAGGAAGGCACTTCCGACTTCAGCGGGCATTTTTAAGGATGTTAGCCTTCCTCGGGTTTCGAGACACGTTAGACTTATTGTTGTGATGTCACCCACATCTCAGCTGGTCAAGATAGAATGGTCAAAGACACCACGGTCAACCCTCAAGGGAAGGCAGGGGCAGACCAAGGGCATTCCCTGCTATCCAAAGAGGCTTCCATAATTGCAGAGCCGGCACATATTGCTCTGAGACTGGGCTCACCCAAGGAGTTGCCACGTACTGCTCATGGCTGCTTTAGTTCCTCACTTCCATGTATTGGGCATCTTGCTTGCCGCTGGTCGCTCAAGCACACACCAGGAATGGTCAGTCTGCGGACGACATCCACTAGGTAAGCTTTCGCTTTGGACTTCGGACCACGCAGTGGATTCGCTAGCCGTGAGTTTTGTTTTGTGTTATTGAGACGTTTTTCCACCTTTGTCTACACTCTCTATGAGTTAGATACAGACAGTTTTCATAACCATTTTCATTCGACTGGAGCACTTCTTCTACCTTTTAGTACTTGCTCATGAGGTAGGCTACATGTGCTGCTGGCTCAGCACCTTACCTCCATGCAGAAGTGAGCAAGAAATGGCCAGGCCCTCTCTTCCGGGGATCCCTTATATCCCCCAGCTGAGAGCCTTCGGACAAGTATCCGAACTGGGCATGTAGCGTGCCCAGAATCTCACCTCCATTTTTCGGTAGGTGGATATCGGCCAGGCTCTCACATCTGAGGGTTAGTGGCTTTGCGGCATTCAGCCATATCCCTCAGATGGAAGCCTTAGTGTATGTGTCTGGACCAAGTACTGATGGCTTCATGCGCCTAATTTAAACTTTCGACTGCTATCCTCAGTCTACCTGCAGAGCAGCAGGTTGTCTCTCTCTTAGTCTGGTCCCTATCCCAAGAGCTGTCCAATATGTAGTTTATATCCATTGGCATAGCGCTTGGGGTCAGTAGGACACTCAAGCTCCCCCACTGCGGCAAGGTGGAGACACATCGGGGAGGATTACTGGATATTATTTTCCCTCCATGAGCTACGAATCTATACCTCTCATCTTCTCAAATTCGTTTCATGGATGGAAGTACAGGCTGACTTTATAAGACATAAGTAGACCCGTAAATTCTGTTTTAACTAGACTTTGAGCTTTGTTCTAGTAAGTTTTATTAAATTTAGCATCCATTTTTACGTATAATTTTGTAGTTTTTGACTATTAGAGTTGGCAATCCCATCTCAAACTGAAATTATAAAGATGTCATGCTCTAATGTGGTATTTCAATGGCGGGACATGGCAGTTTTCATTGCCATACTCCAACAATGAACATTTAGTATTGTTATGGAATATTCATGGCAATTGCAATGCCAATGATTGCATGTTTACATTCAACATCCATTATAGTGTTTTTGTGTAACTTTTGATCACTCTACCCGGACTACATCATTGATAATTTTGCAACTTTCCAACAGGACTTCTGTGGTCAAAAAACTCAAATTGCATCGTCACCTTGTGGCCGCGTGCTAACAAGACTGCGTGTGCAGTAGCGCGTGCGGCCTGACGTCATCACAGCATGATGTGGAGGTGTATATATCTGTGTGTGCGTGTGTGTATATATATAAACTGACAGTAGTTATCTGTCCTTGAGTTAGACAGCAGCAGTGGTAATATCCCTTGGTGTCAGTGTAACCAACAGTTGTGTGAGTGTGTAGGTAGGGTCACACTTTGTGAACGGGTCAAAATCGTTTTTTTCTATATGTTTATATCAAATGATAAACTGACTCACAAACATGAATATCTCAGCTTAAAATCGACTACAGAATTGAATAAGGCACCGTTGGATTTGTTTTTTCGAGAGGTATCCAACTATGCAGGTTATATAATTAAAAAGCAATTTATAAAATGTTACTAAAGTGGCTACCTCTAATAAAGTGTAGTTAGTTTATCTTGCATTTAATTACATGTATGATACGAGTGCAATGTCGTCGACGAAGTCCAACTCATCAAGTTGCTTTGTCAGAGTCCCCAGAATTCCGTTTCTCGTAGAAGTTTTTGTTGTCTGCATAACCCAGTCTATAGTATCTAACAATTATAATGATGTCTTTATTTCACATCTATATGTTAATTTCCCTCATGAAGAACACTACATTTCATATCTTCGTATGTTGCCCTTATTAAGTGAATGATTTTTTGTGGGATCTGTAAAACTCCATCAATTAGCAAGCATGACAGGAGTCTTTTGATCATCAGAAGAGGTCCCTCTCTGCCAAATGTTTCGGCTCCTTATCTTCTTAATACTCTTTGGGGGGTGGGGGCCCGCCTGGAGTCATTACTCCGGGCATATTTATCTTGCCATGTGTTCACACTATGTCTTCCTGTTTCAAGACATTCAAATAGTTTTTGTACTTCAGATTCTAAGACGATGAATATTTCCGGATCTTAAATGAGAGATGGTTCGCTTCTGCTTTGGTGAGAGACATGTTAAGACTGTTCCTTGCAGCAGGGACACGGACAATCTTTACCACTTCAATTTGTCTTTTACATCATTCCGATTGATCCAAAGCCAGCATGAGGCTTTCTCTGCAGCATCACCAAGTTGTTTTAATGCTTGAGCTCTTGCTTGTCCTTTTATGCCTTGCTACTTGAGCACATTGTATGTGGACTTGGAGACCAGATCTCTTGCGCCTACCTCTAGGGTGAAAAGCATGACAGTATTCTTGTCCTGTCACTGTACTTTTCCATCTTGAAGGTGTGCTGCTACTCTATTCTTGATTCAAATGGGACAATCAGTTCAATCAGCATTATATAACAAGCAGCAAAGAGTGATCTACAATGTCAGGTTGCTTCTGAAACTGACGGTTTACTGCAGGATTTAGGTCAACAGCTGGCTCTCTGTCAAACATGTGCATCAAGGATGGATAGCAAGTCTTCAGTGCATTCTTTCTTGCTTCCCAGTTTCTGCCAAGCTCTGACAATCAGCATCGGCCTTGCAGTGGCCGCTCTGTTTACCTGCATCCTTGCTTCATCCACTATGACCACCAGCTTGGTAAGCATCTTAATATGGCGCCATATGAATTGGGTTCACCCAAGGGCCACATTTCACAGAGACAATATGTCTTCTAACATCGTTTTCTTCTTCCTACATAGAGGACATGCCGGGTCCACGAGTTTACCTAACTTGACCAGTTTAGCAGCTGATGGTAGGACATTGCAAAGTGACAAGATGATGAAGCCTACATGTAGTGGTGTAATGTGCCGGATATTGTTCCACATCAGGAAGCTCTGCATTGCCCCTGCCCATGACACCCACTGGCTCTGCTGTCATTGTTTGGAAGCCTAAAGCACTTTTGTTTTCTTCCTCTCTTGCACGAATCTCCTAAATCTTCATATCTCTGTGGTGTTTCCTAGCAGAGTCTTGGACCATAACTGAGATCTGTCATGGTAACTAAATCCCTGTCAATTGTGCTGGGTGTGTCCCATAACTTCATTCAGTTTGAGTAATGCTTGAAGAGATTCAACTTCGCTTTAGACTTTACACGTTCTTCCCATTTTTAGTGCAGTTTGTAAGCCACTAACTGTTTCATCTGGGGACTTGTGCAATAATTTTCTGTGGGATCCCATGGTGCCACATTAACCTCCATAGTAATTCACTACGAATGCTGTCACAGACCGTTTTGTAACTCACAAATCCATTATAAAGTGGCAAAATGCAGTTGAATAGTAGTATCTATTATTATGCGCAATGTAGTAGTAGTAGTAGTAGTAGGCCTCTTTCAGTCCTGAAAGACTATAGAGTTGTGCCACTTGGGAGGTGCCTGGCAGCACTGCTGGTGACTGTATAGTCCAATGCGAGAGTGACAATCCCTGTCACAGTTTCCACATCTGTAGGACGAGGCAAGTCCTGCAGTAAGTGACTGCGCTTTGAGCCTGTGCCGCCTATCCTCAGTTTGTTGGAT
Organism: Cepaea hortensis; assembly: GCA_963921405.1. Taxonomy (NCBI): domain Eukaryota; kingdom Metazoa; phylum Mollusca; class Gastropoda; order Stylommatophora; family Helicidae; genus Cepaea; species Cepaea hortensis. The sequence continues at coordinate 61,209,598 of OY992895.1, read as the reverse complement.
CAGACTGCGCTCAAAGAGCACCAGTCCGTTTCGTACATCTTTTCTCCAGGAGCATCTGTCTGTTGTAACTCTCTCCCACGTGTCTGGATCTCTTCCAATGGTTTTCATATCTTGTTTACACACATCCCTATATCGCATTTGGGGTCTTCCGGTTGGCCTCTTTCCTGTGGCTAGTTCTCAGTAAAGGGGATCTTTGGGAATACGTTCATCTTCCATTCGAGATGCGTGGCCCAGCCACCGGAGGCGTCTCTGCTTGAGGAGGGTGTGCACTGTGGTAATATCTGCTCATTCAAGCACCTGTTTGTTTGTTATGTGGTCTTTCCATGTTATGCCCAGGATACGTCTCAGACATCTCATGTGGAAGGAATTCAACTTCCTTTCCTGTCTTGAGTACAAGGTCCAGGATTCAGACCCATAGAGTAGTGTGCTAACAACACAAGCTTTGTATACTTGAGCTTTTGTACGCTCTGTTAGTCTATTATTCTCCCAAACTCTTTTAGCTAGCCTGGAAAATGTTGTGGCTGCCTTTCCAATGTGTCTGTCGATTTCTGTCTCTAATGAAAGATTATCTGATATTGTCGACCCCAAATACACAAAATCGTGAACGACCTTCAATTCGTAATTAGCAATTTTGATTGACGGGGGCGCACCAGCGTCTTGTTCTATCACCTGTGTTTTATTTAGGCTAATGGTGAGCCCAAAGTCTTTGCAGGCGGCTGCAAAACGATCTATGAACTTTTGGAGATCTGCTGTATGAGTAGTCAGTGCTGCATCATCTGCAAAAAGTAGTTCTCTTACACATCTTGATCTTATTTTGGTCTTTGCCTTGAGTCTTGATTGGTTAAAAAGTTTGCCATCAGATCTTGTGTGGAAGTATATGCCTTCAGTGGCAGTCCCAAATGCCTGCCTTAAGAGAACAGCGAAGAAGATACCAAAGAGTGTAGGAGCAAGCACGCAGCCCTGCTTTACTCCGCTGCTGATGCTGAATGACTGGGATGTTGAGCCGTCAAATAAAATGGTCCCCTGCATGTTTTCGTGGAATGATTTCACGAGACTAAGAAGGGTGGGTGGACATCCAATCTTTTCAAGGACCTTAAAAAGGCCGCTTCTGCTCACGAGGTCAAATTCCTTTGTGAGGTCGATGAAGGCAATATATAATGGATTCCTCTGTTCTCTGCACTTCTCTTGGAGCTGCCGGAGTGAGAAAATCATATCGATGGTGGACCTGTTGGGTCTAAATCCGCACTGCGATTCGGGGTAGATTCTTTCAGCAAGAATGTGTAATCTTTTAAGGATTACTCTGGCAAAAATCTTGCCTGTAATGCTGAGTAGGGAAATGCCGCGATAGTTGTTGCAGTCGCTTCTGTCGCCTTTGTTTTTATAAAGGGTAACGTCTTTCGTATCTTGTGGTATTGATTTTTCTCTCCAGCAGAGCTGAAATATTGCATACAGTTCTGGGATGATTGTTTCTTTGCTACATTTTAAAATTTCAGGTGGAATACTATCTTTTCCAGGTGTCTTGCCGGATTTGAGAGAGTCTAGTGCTTCGCTGATTTCTGTGAGGCAAGGTTCGTTATCCAGGGCATGCATGGCAGACTGTTGATCGATGGCTTCCAGAGCTTCTTCGCTGACAGTGTTATCCACTGAATATAGCTCTGAGTAGTGTTCTACCCAGCGATCCATTTGTTTTGCTCGATCTTTTATGATTACCCCCTCAGTTGATTGTAAAGGGGCCATCTTATTTTTTGGTGGACCGACAGCTTGCTTGATGCCCTCGTACATTCCTCTTATATTTCCAGTGTCTGCACAAGTTTGAATTTGAGCAGAGAGCGGTAGCCAGTACCTGTTCGCACATCTTCTTGCCATCTGTTGTACTCTATTTCTGGCCGTTCGCAATGCCTGCAGTGTTTTCTCTGAAGGTGATGTTTTATACATTGAGAATGCATGTCTCTTTATCTCCAGGACTGGGAGCATCTCTTCAGAGTGTGCTTCAAACCAGTCGGTTGACTTAGTTTGCTTCTTGCCAAATGTTGATAGTGCTGTATTGTAAATGGTGTCACGAAAATGACTCCATCTCTCGGTGGAATTTCCGTTTGTGGGGCCAGGCAGAGTATCCGCTAGAGCCTGCATGAATTTGTTGACCTTCTCTTTATTTTGGGTGCTGCTGGTGTCAATGCGTGGTCTTCCTTCTGTTCGGCTTCTGTAGATTCTCTTGGGCTTTATCTTCACCTTGCTGGAGACGAGTGAATGGTCGGTGTCGCAGTCAGCACTATGATAGCTGCGAGTCAGCTGTACATTTCGGAGGTTGCTGCGTTTAGTGAGCACCAGGTTGAGTTGGTGCCAGTTCTTTGATCTGGGATGCCTCCATGACACCTTGTGTTGAGGTTTCGTGTCAAAGAAGGTGTTGGTCACGCACAGATTATGGTGGCTGCAGAATTCCAAGAGACGTTGTCCATTGTTATTGATCTTCCCAACGCCAAACTGTCCTAGACATGAAGGCCAAGATTTGTGGTCGGAGCCAAACCTGGCATTGAAATCCCCCAGGATAAAAAGATGTTGTTTCTCTGGTGTTTCACTGACTTCTTTAAGGTCGTCATAGAACTTGTCTTTAGATTCTGATGCTGCAGTTAGTGTTGGGGCATAAACGCTTATAATACTAACTGGGCCTGCCTCTGTCTGGAGTTGGAGCTTCAGCATTCTTTCAGTGCCATCACTTGGTGGTATGATGGAATTAAGCAGCTTGTTTCTGATAGCGAAGCCAACTCCATGCTCCCTGGTCTCCCCGCACGGCTTGCCATGCCAGTAGAAAGTGAAATCCCTCTCCTTGATGCTTCCAGATTCTTGGAGTCTGGTCTCTTGCAGGGCGACAATGTCTATCCCCAGTCTTAGTAGTTCGTTGTTTATCACTGCAGTTTTGCGGGCATCCACAATCTCAGTTAGATCGTTTGAGATGCCAGGGGTCAGGTTCTTACGTTCCATGTTCCCAGCCTTAGGGCCGGTTGTTTTGTTTTTTTCTTGCTGTTAAGTGTATAGATTGCGGTCCATGTGTCAGGATTTTCCCCTAAGCTCCACACACCCTCAGGAGCAGATGAACCGTGGCGAGACAACACCTTATTGACTGGGGGCTGCCCAGCTTAGGCGGGCGGTAGCTGTCTAGTGAGATACGATGATCTCTTCCACCGTCAGAAGTAGCCCCTGGCGCCTTGCTCTACGCCAATCAAGCATTAAGACTTATAACCGGCAAATGCTGCTTCCCGTGTTGTGTCACCGCTTTACATAGTGCTGAAGTGACCTCTTCAGGGCACAAGCCTGGGCAATGGAAATCGGAGAACCAGCTGTTGCCCAGTAGCAGGTTCCCCCTCTCCACGTCGCCGATGTTGACCAAGGGAAAGGCAGTAGCCAATGCAACTTGGCATCGGTGCCGTCTCAGGAGTTGCCAGAACTATGTTGTTTACAACATGGAACTGCCTTAGGGACTCCATCTCCGGATTTGTCCTCAGGGTTTCTTCTTCTTCTTCTTTGCGTTCATCCGGAGTGTTTTTTCAGATGTGATTGCGGTGTGTCTAGTTAGGCACCCTTGGATCGAAACCCTTAGGCCAACACATCCGGCTTTTAGCGTGCATTTTTGGCCAGGTTAGCATTCCTGGGAGACTCTCACTTTTGTGGTACTGTCCACCTCCCAGCTGGTCAAGTTGGAACAGTCGGATACTGCACGGTCATCCCTCAAATGAAGGCAGGGACAGTCCATAGCATTTTCCGCCATCCTGGGTGGCTTCCATAATTGCAGGGCCGGCACATAGCGCCCTGGTACTGGGCACACAGAGGGAATCGTCACGTCCTGCTCATGGCTGCTTTAATTCCTCACTTCAATATATTGGGCATTTCGTTTACCCCGTGCCATTCCCGCACAAACCAGACAGGTTTGCAGACGGTATTCACTCAGCGAGTTTTCGGACATGTGCTTGTCGTTGCGCCCGTCAGAGCTGTTCCAGGCACGACAGACATTCGGAAAACTACCTAGTTAGAGCTATTCCGAACAAGAGCGGCATTCGGAAACTAGGTAGTCAGAGCTGTTCCTAGCACGAGAGACATTCGGACGAGACATTACACTCGGACGTAATTGCGTAGTGTCAATTTTTAGTTTGCCACCCGTAGGATGACACTTCCGGCTTCTGGCGGGCATTTTTTAATGAGGTTAGCCATCCTCTGGTTTCGAGACACGTTAGACTGTTGTGATGTCACCCACATCTCAGCTGGTCAAGATAGAACAATCAACGACATCGCGGTCGGCCCTCAAGGGAAGGCAGGGGCAGACCATGGGCATTCCCTCGCTATCCAAGGGGGCTTCCATAATTGTAGAGCCGGCACATATTGCTCTGAGACTAGATCACCCAAGGAGTTGCCACGTCCTGCTCATGGCTGCTTCAGTTCCTCACTTCCATGTGTTGGGCATCCCGCTTGCCACTGATCGCTCCCAAGCGCAAACCAGGAGCGGTCAGACTGCGAGTGACATCCACTCGGTAAGTTTTTGCTTGTGCTTTCAGACCACGCATTAGGTTCGCTCGTCATGCGTTCCATTTCGCGTTATTGAGACGTTATTCCACTTTTGTCTACACTCTCTATGGGTAGGTACAGACATTTTTCGTAACCATTTACTTCGACTGGGGCACTTTTCTGACTTTTTGTACTCGCTCACCAGGTAGGCTACATGTGCTGCCGGCTCAGCACCTTTCCTTCGTGGAGCAGTGGACAAGAAACGGCCAGGCCCTCTCATCCGGGAATCTCTCATATTCCCCAGCTGAGAGCCTTCGAACATGTAAAAGAACTAAGCATGTAGCTTGCTCAGTATCACGCTTCTATTTTTCGGTAGGCGGGTATCGGCCTGGCTCTCAGATCCGGGGGTTTGTGGCTTAGAGGCGTTCAGCCACAGCCCTCGACAGGGAGCCTTAAGAGTTTTGTCCGGACCAAAAGCGTCTGCCTTCGTGCACCTTTTAAACTTTTGACTGCTATCCTCAGTCACCTGCAGAGCAGCAGGTTGTGTCTCTCTTAGTCTGGTCCCTATCCCATATGCTGTCCGATATGTAGTTTTTCACCCATCGGCAAGCACATGGGGTCGATGGGACACGCAAGCTCCCCCACCACGGCAAGGTGGAGACACATCAGGGGAGCGACTGATTTAATGAGCCATTCGCGGTTTCACCGTGAGACAGTGTGAACTTAGACATGCATGGCTTAATCTTTGAGACAAGCATATGACTACTGGCAGGATCAACCAGATATCTATCGGACAGACGGACTATTCACGCACACGCAAGCCAAGAGTAGCATCGCTAAAGCGCGCCCTCCCGGTACAAGGTGATACATGCAACACCACTGGACGCCTACCGACGAGCTTTCAAGCTACGCCGGCAGGACTAACCGAAAAAAAAAGCTATACCAGCTTACTGACTGCAGGCCCACTACTCATCGAGAGAGAGTGGGCGCTTATCGAGACTTTGTCGAACGGTCGTACAAATTTTGCTCTTTTGCCCGCTCAAACCACGACCCTGGCTGCACGATGCGGTTACATTCTTGTAACGCCTGCCTCGCTAACTCACGTTGGCTGGGAAGATCCCATTTTGGTGCACCTCACACAGCCATCCGAGACAACGAACGCTAGACGCGGAACTGATCTAGCGAACCAGACCAGCCCCACGTCCTCAGGGTTTACTCCCGAAGCCTTTCCCATATGCTTATACCCGCAAGGCAGCGGAGATTTGAGATTTAGAGTTCCTTCTCTTAGAAGAGATACCAACCAAGGCTGACGAGCCTCCTCTGCCCGGGAATCAATAAGGAGAGAAGTCTACCATTCTTCCTTCCTGGCAGTGACGATTCTGATCAGATGACCGTAGCCATTGTCTCTACTGAGAGATCCTCTGCCCACCATCACCGACTTGAAACCATAACTAACAACTATCTGTCAGCTGCTCCCAAGTCCAATCCACCACCTGCTCCCATGGCTTCACGTTACCCTGTTGGGGGGGCTAAACGGGTACTCCACCTTGCCCAAGGGTGTCCCGTAGGCTAGCAGAGGGAAGGAGGCACCTTACTTCTCCTTTGATAGGGTGTACCCTACCCCGCTACCCGCTGCGCAATGTGGCCATCTGGTAAAGCAGGATGTGTTTAGTCTGAAGTCTGCCTGTTAGTCAGTGGCATATCTTAATCTCTTCAGAATGATCCTGCTAAATACTTTCCCAGGTACTGAAAATAGCATTATTACTTAATAACTTTCACACTCCTGCTGCCCTTTCTTAGGCAACTTCAGCAGATATCCTTCTTTCAAGCCTGTTGGTGTTTCTTCAGTTTCCCCAGAGTGCTAAATAATTTGTGCAGCAGTTCAGATGATGTGGGCTTTGAAAGCTTCTGCTGGGATAGCATCTGGACTAGCAACCTTCCCAAAATTAACATTTTCAAATTAACTTCTCAGCCCTTACTGTGACATTCTGACCGACAGGCAAAGAAATTATTTCTTAAACAAATGCAACCTTTTGAACCAGGGCTTTCAGAAAAAAAAAAAAGATCCACTTCATACATCAATTGAAATGCCTTAATTGCATGTTTTATGGAAACAAGAGGAAGAGGCCGACCACATAAACGTTGGACGGAGGGAATAGCAGAGTCCATGGGAATATCGATAAATGAAGCCCTTAATCGGGCACTCTCACGATGTTTATACTTCACCTCGACACCACAAGGTACAAGAGGAACATGATGAGATGATATATATATATATATATATATATATATATATATATATATATATATATATATATATATATATATATATATATATATATATTGGCTGGGACATAGAAAGAATGGAAGATAATAGGGAAACAAAAATAAATGACGGTAGACCCAGAGGTAGACCAAGAAGACGGTGGAGAGATAATACAGCCTACAAGCACTTGGAATCAACGACTGCCAAGAGAAGGTCAACCAGAGAGACGAATGGAGACGGATTGTATCTGCAGCAAAGAACCTCAATGGCTAGGAACGCTGAAGAAGAAGGATTATATATATATATTAGTTAGTTAGTTAGTTAGTCGCATTTCCAACTTCACAGCAACGGGTCGTCCCCATTATGCTCCGTTCCTGTGCCAGTGAATATCATACAAAATGCTCCCCACTGCCCAATGTGAAAAGTGGAAAAGACAGGAGTCTCGACAAACAACAGCCCGCACAGATGAACTGTGCATAATGCCGCCGCCAGAATGTCAACACAATAGTCCCCCACAAAACACCCAGTTCATTTCTGATGGAATCTGCAGTCATTTTCCCATCTGGATGTTTCCTAGATGTTCACCCACACAGTCCACGAAATACAGTTCATCGTCAATGGTAGTGGATATATATATATATATATATATAATGTTCTCATTATACTTGAGTTGAGTTGAATTAAGAACCGACATCACTGCACTCAGGACATTCTCATTATACTTATGTTGTTTAAAAGTGAAATACTTTTTTTTTATTCACACAAATATGTATTCTGCTGTCACTTACTTTTAATGTTGCTAACAGATGCAAAACTGTGTTCCGTTTGTCATCTTGTATGTTGATTTCGCCACAGGGGATAACTTTGCTTGTTACAACAAAGTTCAATAGTTTGGTGGCCTCAGAGTCCAATGACTTATTCCCAACTGTTGGGTTGCTTCCTGATAGCACAATAATTGAAATGGTTGCATGAAAGTAGGTGTCTCCTGCATGAAACTTGAGTGTCCTGTGATCAGCTCCAGTTTGCAAGAACCAAAGGAGAAGCCCACACACCCACCTAATTGAATTGGTAAAAATTAATGAATATATAAAACATATGCTTGCTTGTGTACACGACACAGATAGACATGTGTAAGAATGTAAATTTTAATACACAACGGCTTTCAATCATAATCCAGCAGGGTTAAATGGAATATTACCGTCACTCATTCATTCAGTAGCATGTCCTTTACAGAACCTCGCTCCCATAACAACCTTCCGGAAAACCGCTCGATCATAGCAAGATGTTCCGCGTCCGATACACCCATCTGGAGATCATCCGCCATATCCTGCACCCATCTTCTCTTTGGCCTTCCTCTTCCTCTCTTCCCAGGCATATACCCCTCCATTATTGTTCTCTCCAAACTTTTGTGACGTTTCAAGTGACCAAAATATTTCAATTTTCTTTGTTTTATCGGCTTTAATAGCCAACCTTCTTCAATATTCAGCTCTTGAAGTATGGATGCATTTGTTCTTTTCTTTACCCAAGATATTCTTAGAACTCGTCTTTAAAATTTATATTCAAAGGCATGTCTTTTAATTTCTTTCATTGTGTTACCATTGTTGATAATCAAAATATTTGAAATTTTCCACCACCTCCAATTTTTCCTCATTAACATATATTTCTTTCTCCATAGTAGTTTTATATGTATGCAGTATCTTTGTTTTTGTTATGTTAAGATATAAGTTGTGATTTTCACTATTCAATTGGGTTGAGGTTGGGAGCCTATGTCAATTTTAAAAATCCACCTTCATGTGGTTTTGAACCCATGACCACCAGCCAGCATCTTGCCACTACTTTGCTGAGGAGACTAGTTCACTAACATTGTTACCTTTAATTGTTAGCCTTCCTTTTTATGAGTTAGGAGTTCTCCCTATTTTTTTCAAAAAGAAAACAATTTTTTAATTTATATTATAATTTTTATATTATAAATAAAAACAGACAACTAATTTTTTCATAAATGGTACCATCATATGCTATGCAAGAAATCAAAGGCGATCATGTTCCTCCAAAAAATCTGTCCTATGTGTTCTTGATCAATTCAACGAATGATTCTTGCCTTCCATGCCACTGTGCCAATCAATCTAAGAAATTATCTCTCTCAAAACTCTATATCTGATGCCCTTGATCTTCCAAAGTGTCGCAACTTCTCCAGATCACCTAATCTCATTATGTGACCAAAAATAATGATTTTCCATAAAGGTGTTTTTAAAAAAATACATTACCTTTGATTGTCCAACTGATTCATGTTACAAAATGGGCTCAGATCAAAACTGCAGTTTTTAACAAGTGCAGAGTGAGGATCAAAATTTGTGTAGATAAATTCTGCCAATCCCCACTTCAGATTAACAATGAAGGTGTATGAAAGCTGTCGCCACAGTTCAAAAGAAAAACCTTTAAGATGCTCCATATATGTCTCTTGATTATCTTCTGTTTAAAAACAAATTTTTAAAAATAGTTTTTCACATGTGATGAAAACAATAATGCACATTATACAAAATAATTAAAAGTATTTTTGTATCAGAAAAAATAACAATGCATGTGATGATGTATAAATGTAACCATGTAACCATTAATTTGAAGTTTTACATACATTATCATTATCAATGGGGGTCTCCATGGCAAAGTAGTTAACATGTCTGTCTCCCCAAGTGTTGCATACAAAGTCATTTGTTCACTTTCGGACTCCATCATTTGGTTCGTGATAGCAATATTTTTGGAAACCCCTAGTGGTTGTCATCATAGCTATAAAGTTTTTGCTCTGTACAACGCTTTTGCCAGATGGATACAACCTGGTGCAATGAAGTCGATCCTGTTTTAGTTGCCTTTTTTCCATTATCCTTGTGGTATTAACAACAATGCAGAATACTGTATCCAATTTTAGCCACAACATCATAATTTCATTATCTTTTCAAGAATGTGCATTTGCTAGGAAACAAGTTGTAGAAAAATAAACTCATGAAAACAATATTCAACTAACAATGTCACTGCAGTTTACAAACATTTTATGAATGAAGCAGTAAGAAATAGCTGGAAAGAAACAAGAACTGAGAGTTTAAAGCTAAACAAGAATGAAATACATTTATGACATCTTGCAACAACTAAAAATGGGAAAATTGTAAAAAATTCCAGTGTAAAGACAAGGACATGTAAGTAACAGAACCAAACAAACAGTTGAAGGAAGCCCTAACGAAACTAAACAAATGTACACACAAAAAACCTTCTTACTATAAGGAGAAAAATGTGCAGAATTTTTGCAATGTCCAACAGAGTGCACATAATAATGCTGTAGTTATATGTGCATGATATAACTAGAAAATAATGGCCAGGAATAAAACATAAACAGCAAATGAAACTGGGCAATTAAATAATAGATACCTGCCAGAAAAAAGTCAAACAGAGATTGAAGAAATAAGAACAATCTGCTTAGGATGTAAACTATAAAATTCTACAGAAGTTATACATAAGAAATGCTTGGCCAGTAATAGAATTTTGAATACCAGCCTATGCAATTGCCTAAAAGTTCAACTTTAAATAGAATGATTAAAAATCCAGGTTGAGAGAATCATTACTCGAGAAATCAAAACCCAAATCAAAACCAGGCAAGGATCACTCCAGACTTAACAGATACCACATCATGTCCCTGCAAAACACCTTTGGCAAAGTCCTTGAAAAGATAGTAGCCTGCAGGCTCCAGTGACATTTGGAAAGTAGTAATCTGCTTCCCAAACGGCTCAGGAGTTACTGGCCTGGGAAGGACACCTGGGCCATTGCGGCAACTTCTGCATTTGATGTCTATGAGGGCTTCCAGGATAAACAAGAGACATTGGCGGTGACTCTTGACCTGGAGGATGCGTATTATGATCGGTTGAAATACACTCTGTTGGACATGGAGGTCTGCCCTTGCCATGTCAGATGGATTGCAGCAGTTCTTTATGAGCGTAAGGTTGCACTGCGCATGGGTTCCTGGATTTCTGACCCCTGAACTATTACACCTTGGTTGCCACAGGGATCTGCCATGTCCCCAGTGCTCTTTAATGTCTACACCAGCAAAGTCGCAGCTATTGAGTCACCAAGTGTGGGTAGAATCTTGACATTTACAGATGTGTTGGTGTACAGACATGGCAGGGACAGGGAAAGTTTGGCTGAAGATTTACAGATGGCAGTAAACAGGGTAGCTGATTGGTGTAGGGACTCAGGGGCCTTTATATACCCAGACAAAGCATCGGTTATGTGGTACTCCCTGGATGGCTGTATTGTGAAGGCAGATATCCCATGTATTGTATTGAATGGATGTCCTCTTGGTAGAGAGAGTAAATTGAAGTGCACATCTCTGAGAGGTGTGTGTCTTTTAAAGACTACGTGGAGGCTTTGGTGGTGAGGGCTGGTAAGGGACTTAGTGCATTGAGGGGGGTGGCAGCGGCCAGGGTGGGGCAGTGGAGTGGAGGATGCTTTACAGGTTCTTTCAGCAGTTAATAATTTCTGTCAGTGAGTATGGTTTTGGGCTGCTGACAGTATCAAAGAGCCAGCTTGAAAGGTTGGAGCGCATACAGAATGTGGCCATTCGGGTGATCCTGGGGTGCACACAGGACACACCAATTATATGCATGAGGCATATCCTGGTGCTACCAACAATGGCGGATAGGCAAAGGGTCCTTCAAGCCAAATGGTACCTGAGAGTTGCTGCAGATGGGGATTGCCCCCTGCATGCGGCCATGGATGTGGTCAGTGATCGTGGACTGAGACGGGGCGGGTCCTGGATGGCATGGGCAGAGGTGTCTATGCGTCTGGTGTGTTATCTAGAGACCATCGGTCGTGGAAGGGAGTGGGCTGGAGTGCCAGGGGATATGACGGACTGGCACAATGTGGTAGTGGCACTAGGTCATGAGTGCAGGTAATGGGCAGTGGGGGACACAGAGTTTGGGATGCGACGGCTGATCCAGGATGGCACACATCAAGGTGACATGGTGATCTATGCTGATGAGTCAGTGGTGAGAGACAGACAGAGTGGTTAGGGTTTCATTGTGAAAGCTAATGGAGGATTATTAAAACAAAAAGAGTATGGCATATGAGGCTACGACCTCCAGCATGAAAATGGAGGTGGAAGCAGTCACAGTGGTATTCCGTTGGTTGGAGGAGACAACTGCGGCACACATTGTCTTCATCACGAACTCAAGGAGTATGCTTAGTGGGATGGAGGAGATGTTTCGTATGAAGAGGCTCACCTCGCTTAAGAAGTCACAGAATGTGAGAATTGTATGGATTTTTTGCCCTGGCCATGCGGGAGTGCAGGGGAATTAACAGACTGGTGGGCTGTGGAGAATACACCTCTTGGTGGTAAATTACATATGGACAGGGGGGAGGTGGTCGTGCGCCTGTGGGACTGGGTGGAGAGGGTGGGGGAACAGAATGAGAACCTGTATGTGGAAAGGATGAGATTGCGAGGGATTGGCAGGGATTCTGGTAGAATCTCAAAACTGAGAGGGGAGACCAGGAGAACTTTCAATCAGATAGCGGTGAGAAAGATTAGTAGTGTAACTCTTCAATAGCTGTTGAATGAGGGGACGGAGCATGTATAGGAATGTCCTGAGTGCAGTGAGCTCAACTCAACTCAAAACCCATAAAAGAAATGACGAAGGTTACTAAATGTCCACGGCTGACAGAAAATATTCAATAAAGTCATAAGAAGTAGAATAATTTAAATGTTTACATGGCACAGCCAATTACTAGTAACATTAAAGAATGCGGTTGTTTTTGGCTCGAGAGAAAACAAAAAGCTAGCTACTGTTATACCAATGACACCAATGACAATGACCAGGAACAAACTTACACTAAGGAAGGGAGCAACATTTCTAGTTAATAAGCATTATACAGGTACCATCTGATGTGATGAATACATGAGTCAAACAGATATGGAGGTACACTGCTATAAACTATATAAAAATAAGCACCCAACTAAATACAAATGCAAATGCATGCTTCTATACATGTGCACATGCACACACACGCATACACATATGTACTGATGAATCTGCAATCATAACTATAGAAAATTGTGAAGGTAGAGTCATAATCTCATATGAGGTATGCAGTGGTGTCATAATGGAAGCAGCGGCAATCAGAGCCCTCCACTGCTCTCTGTCTTCAACAATATGCACAAGTGTGGAATATTGTGTCTTGTCTATTCTTTAATGTTATCAGTGTAGTATTTTCTCTGCCTTCCACTTCTTCATATTCCTTTAACTGTTCCCTGGAGGATGACCTTTGAGAGGGTGTCATGTGTGACATGCCAAACCAGACTAATTTTTGATGTTTTGCCATTGACAAAAGTGGTTCTTGACGACCTGCAGACTTACTTACTTTGTCCCTAATAAAGACATTTGTTTTGTGCTCACAAAAATTATATATGCACATAATTTTCCAGCCTGTTTTTTCAAAAGAAAGGATTTCTTCTCATTTCTGCTTGATTCTATTCAAAAGTACCTTTCCATCATCATCATCATCATCTTCCACTTCTGCCGTCAAGCGTCGTGGGGAGGAATAATTTGCGTTCCAGCGCCCGGTGGACGGCACTGAATAGTGTCATTCCATGTGGTTGTACAATGTCTCTGATGTCGTCAATCCATTTTCTTCTTGGACGTCCTCGTGGTCTCGTCGCAGATGATCTTTGATGTAAGGCCAGTGATGGTAGTTGCTGATGTTGCATTCTAACGACATGGCCAAACCACTTGATCTTCTGTCTTTCAATAAATGTGGCACAAGGTGTTGATCCCACAGTCTGTTTGATAGTAGCATTTCTTACTCGGTCTCGGATTGTTAAGTTGGCAGCTCTCTTCAGGCATCTCATTTCGCAGGTGTTGATTTTGCGAAGGTGTAATTTGGATAAAGTCCAGGTTTGAGATTGATAGCATAGGGTTGGTGTGAATATGCTGTTTATTAACTGTCGTTTTGCGGACATGGGTATGTTTGGATGCTTCAGTAAGGGTGATAGTTGATATGTAAGTGCACTAGCTTTTTGACATCTGATTTCAATTTCTCTGTCCAATCTGCCATCTTCTGTGATCATACTTCCAAGGTATTTGAATTCCTTAACTTGTTTCAGAGGTGTGTTATTTATCTGTATACTTAGTGGGCCTGGCGATCTGCTAACTTGCATTACTTCGGTTTTGGCTGTGTTTATACTCATATTGTATCTGCTGCAGGTTGAACTCAGATTAGTAATATGATTTTGTAGTCAGCCCTCATCGCTGTAAAACAGGCACTGATCGTCTGCAAATAGAAGTTCATTTATTCCTTGTGGGTCAGTTGTTTCATCTGGAGTAAAGAGTTCTAAATTTTCTGAATCTGTTCTGTCGAGACTTGCTTCTTTGGAAATTCTGTCCACGTAGATATTGAATAGCAGGGGAGAGAGCACACATCCCTGTCTCACTCCTGTATTGACTGTGAACATATCTGATATACCTTCTTGTGTTCTTACTGCACTTTGGCTCGAGTGGTACATGGCTATGATGTTTTCTAGCAGTTGCCCTTCTATCCCATAGTCTTCAAGAATGGTCCATAATTTGTATCTGTCTACTCTATCGAAAGCCTTTTCCTGATCCACAAACACAATGATAGCATCATTTAATTTGAATGAATGATAAGACTTATGGTTCTGTTGTTCTTGGATATTTGTTGATTTTCTTTCTTGGTTCAATCTTTCACCAATATTTTGCACTCCATATCTTCTGGCAAATGGTTGTTAAGATTTTTTTCAAAGATATTTCAAGAGCTCTGACATATACTATATACGCCAAGTATTTTCCTCCTGTAACTATGCATGCCTCAATGACTTCTTCTTGTAACACTATTGCATTTTCAAGTTCTCTGACTTCGTTTATTGTGATTATTATGATGCTATATTCAGGAATGAGTGATATGAAGTAGAAAAGATCTGGTAAAATAACAATGGACACTGAGGCAATCGAAAAATTTAAACATGAAGGAACGGTAAAAATTGTGGACGATTATAAATTGCTGGGAATAATAAAGAATATTTACTGGAAATATTAGTTAGTCAGGCAGTTCTAATTATGCTTATTGCACATCAAACCATTCAGTCCATAAGTATTCAGATTCCCTCCTCAGTATCTTGTTTAGCTTATAGCGACTAACAATACCAATTATGTGTTGCTCGACTACACAACCCTAAACACACACATTTTTGGGGTGCCATATATTTTACACCTGATTTTGCATAAATGAGGCCTGCTAAGTCCAAATATCACATTTAATTGTCTGTAGCAGCTCTAGTTTTTGAGATACAGGCTTTTTTGTATTTAATTAATATTATTACATGATTTTCTGTATATGTTGGAAAAAACTATTGCAATCTAGTCCATTGCAAAATTTTGAATTCCAATGGTTCTGAGAGAGCCCAAGAAGAACCACTATGATGACTGTTATTTTTGTGTTGTCAATATTAAGGGAATTAATGGGAAATAAATTTTTTAAAAATGGAAATATCCAGATTTAGATTCTGGTAGACGACCTGTTCCAAACGGAGATGACATACCAATTCAAACTTTCAGTCAGATTTTGCATTCCCTACTAGAAGATGAGACAGCAGTGGCATGTGGAACGATAAGAGACAGTGACAGTAATTTCAAAGATTTTCCAGCTGCTCAACGCTTCGACAAGCATGAACTGAATGATCTAAACCGAGATCTAAATCTCTCCAAGGAATCTTTAGAACTTTTGGCTTCAAGATTGAAAGAAAAAAATTTACTGCCAGTTACAACAAAGGTTCGTGCCTCGCTGGTAACTTATGGCAAACTACAAACTACTGAACGTAAAACTTGTCTAGTATATCAACAGCAGCTTAAAAATGCTGGTGTTGACTGCAACGTCCTATAAGGGACATGCAATATAAAGGAAAAAAAATAAACAAAACAAAACAAAGGTTACATTTTATTGCAGCAGAGAGCAAGGTTTTCTTCCATTCTTTTGTAAAAACAACAACTTTGTGTTTTGTATTAATGTAGAAGATCTTGTAAATGAAATGGTTGTTATACACCAGATGAGTGGCAGTTTTTCATTGACAGCTTTAAAAGAAGTTTGAAAAGTGTTCTCTTACACAATAGTAACAAATATTGCTCAATTCTAATTGCTCATTCTACTACAATGAAGGAGGAGTATGCTACAATAAGCAAAGTTCTGGAAAAAGACTGAAGTATTTAGAACATAGCTGCATGGTTTGTGTAGGGCTTAAAATGGTGAACTTCTTGCTTAGCCAGCAAAGGGTATTCACCAAATATCCATGCTTTGTATGTTTGTAGGATAGCAGGGCAAAAGATAGACACTAGAATAGAAATAGTGGTGTTGGTCGTTGAGGGATGAATTTAGAATTGGAGAAGAAAATATTGTCAACAAGCCTCTCATTGATCAAAAAAGAGTTCTACTGCCACCATTACATATAAAGCTTGGCTTGACGAAGCAATTTGTTAAGGCATTGGACAAAGATGGTACCAGTGTTGCCATCTCCCTTTGATGAAAAAGCACCAAAATCGACCCAAAAAAGCACCAAAAGTTTTTAGGAAGCACCCAAAAAAAGCACCAACTGTTTTTATTACAAATGTAACATGGTAGCACAGTATAATTTATTATTATCACTTCATATTACAATGAAGTTTATTCCAGATCCGCCAAATCCCAATCAGAACTACTTTCGAGCCAAAAAAGCACCAAATTGCAATACTATTTTTTGGGAAATCACTAAAACAAGCACTGGTGGTATTCATTCAAAATATTATAAAGTAGCACATTATAATTTATTATTATCACTGAATGTTAGAATGAAGTTTATTCCAGATCTGCCAAATCCCAGTCAAACAACTCCTCTTCAGTTTATGTAGCTATTTCCTGCTGTGTTTGCTCCTGCGATGATGAGGATGATTGAAAGAAACATGTATATGCCTCCTGTGATACAATTTTTCGCAGAATATCCTTAGGTAGTTTATAATCATGACAGCATTTGCCATATCTTTTCATTCCATATCTAATAGTCAAAACAGCTGTCAAACTCTTGATGCTCAGTCTGTTCCGCAATTTTGATTTTATAACTCCCATCTGACTGAAAATATGCTCCACATCCACATTAGAATGAGGTAAAATGAGCACAGTTAAAGCTAAATCTATAAGATCTTGGAAAAGATTTTCATCGGTGGCATCCCTGTATGAGGCTATTTCTGCCCACAGTCCAAGTGTGTCAGAGGTCTGTGTCCACTGCATATGATGAAGTTTTCTCCACTGGAAATCGATGTGGGTGAGAGTAGTTGCATCTTCTACAAACATTTTAGCAAGATCCAATATACAGGGCTTCATTGGCTGTAGACATTCACTTCCACTAAGACATGACATGGACTGCAACACTCAACGTTATCGGGTGTACGTAAACACAGCTGTGTCAATAGCTCTATTAAAAACTGGATGTACCTTCCACAAATTTCTTTCTCATCGGGAAACTTGTAGTCTGCTATTTCTTTCTCAAACTCATAACCTAGATTGGGATTAGGATCTAAATAATCTTGAATAGCATCACTTTCTGTTATTTTTTTCCCAGGAATAGCAATCTTTGAACTGATAGAATCAATGAGCTGGACAAGATCGCTGAGTAGTTTTGTTGGATCCTGTATATCTGCTTCGAATTTCTTATTCACACTTTGAACTTCTCCGAGAATTTGCTTGAGCAATATGAGATACACATAGTTTTTCATGTCGCTAAACATAGAATGTAGAAGTTCTGCTGTATAACAGCGCTCGTTGAGTCTTGCTACATCAAAATGAGTTCTGAGCTCGACCCACTGCTGCAATATTCTGACAATGGCAGATTGAATGGACATCCATCGTGTCTGGCTTAATTGAACAATCTTCAGCGGATGTTGTCAATCATTTATTGAAGCAAAAAGCTCCCTGTACTTTGCTTGACGAAGACTTGAGTGAGAAAACCAGTTATATGTTTCTCTAATAATGAACTCTATGTTCCTGGGCAGACAAGCAGCTGCAGCCTGTGACACTGCCAGCTGAAGGGAATGACATACACACCTACCTACGGATTTTAATTTTGTATATACTCCATTGTTTACACCTGTCATGACAGATGCATTGTCAGTGGCGAGTGCAACTAGTCTTTGCAACTCAAGTCCATTCTTGTTTAAACAATCTTTTAACGCATTGCATATTGCCTGTTGCAGTCACTCACTTCAATAAATCGTATTAAAGGGAGTTAAATTAGTTGAATATTGCGCGGTAACATACTAAGATTGTTTTACTCCCTCGCTTCAGTTCAAATTCGGCTTTTTAGTGTTCCCAAAATGATTTTTAAAGTAATTTTTACCACCCCAAAAATTTTTTGAAGCAACAAATTAGCACAGCTGCTAAAAGGAAAATTTTCGCACTAAATGACTTGAAAAAGCACTAAATTTAGTGTGAAAAGCACTAAAATGGCAACACTGGATGGTACCTGTTTAAATTACTTATGCAGAAAGTTTTTTGGAATTGGCAACCTTCAATGACAAACTTAAAGCAGGAATTATTGATGGACCTCAGATGAGAAAGTTAATAAATGATCCAAATTTTATCGATTCGATGAACACAACAGAGTCCACAGCCTGGTCATCATTTGTTTGAGTTGTGCAAAACTTTCTGGGTAACTTTAATCAATCAATCAATCATGTGCCATGCCGGAAAGCGTGGGCGGTCATGACTCACCATTTCACTCGATCACCAGTGTCGTGGATCAGCTCAGTGTTCCTGTCTCGTCCATGCCATGTGGCCAAGCCATCCAGGTATTTTCCTCTCGTTCTTCCTCTTGGTCTGTTCCCTTCGATCTTGCCAGTTGCCACTAAGTTCTCCAATCCATTTCTTCTCATAACATGTCAAAAAAATGTTGACTGTCTACGTCTAATTTCTCTAATCAATTTACGATTTTCATTTGTCTCCTGTAGTACTTGGTCATTGGTTTTTCTGTCTGTCCATGGTATTCTCTGAATTTTCCTCAAAAACCACATTTCTGCAGCCATCAGATGTTTTTCAGCTTGACTGCACATTGTCCAAGTTTCCATCCATACAAAAGAACAGGCTCTATGTATCCCCTCAACACTCTTTTTCTCATTTCAATTGACATCTTTTTATTGGTCAGAATGTTTTTCATCTTGCTAAAGGCTACTTTCGCCAAGGCGATTCTTGTTCTAATCTCTTCAAGGCATCTCCCATCAGATGTTATGACTGTTCCGAGATAATTGTACCGATTCACTTGTTGAAGAATATTCCCATTTACTTGTATATTACATTGTGGTACTTCGTTCTTCCTAGTGACGACCATAACCTGTGTCTTCTTACAATTTAATTCCAACCCCAGCTGCTCATTGTGTACAACAACTGCGTCTACTAATTGTTGTAGATCTTGTGCATTGTCTGCAATCAATACTGTATCATCTGCATATCTAATGTTATTGATGTTTCGTCCTCCAATGTTGATTCCATTTATATCTTCTACATTCCTGAAAATATTTTCACTGTATAGGGAAAAAAGATCTGGAGACATTACACATCCCTGCCTAACACCTCTCTTAATAGGTTGATATTGTCCCACTTCATTATCAATCCGTAACTTTAAAGCAGACAATTCTGAATTAGTTGAAAACATGCTGTCAAGCTTTTGTAAGCTTGGATGCAACTCATCTAATCTCATCATGTTCCTCTTGTACCCTGCAGTGTCGAGGTGAAGTATAAACAGCGAGAGAGTGCCCTCTTATGAGCTTCATGTATCGATATTCCCATGGACTCTGTTATTCCCTGTGTCCATCGTTTGCAACATGAGCATAAAATGTCACTACCTCCATAACCATTTACATTTCTTTCCTGAGAATATTTGAAACTCCAGTGAGGAGCAAGGTGAAAGATTTCACCAAGGTATAAAAACAATGAAAGAGAGATACCAGGGACTTTGGAGTGACCACATGATGGCAAATTACTGTTGGACCCTTAAGCATGACGTCTAGGCATATCACATTCAAGGAAGTCCAAAAAAGCATTTTGTGTGTTGACTAAAGATAAAATGCCAGTGATACAGTTTTAATACATTTTTTGTGTTTTATATGAAGGCAATAAATGCACAGTAATTACATATAATATGAATGCAGATTACAGTCAAAATACCACTGATGGCACCTAACTCTATGCGCTATCAGCCACCTAACTCTAGACATATCAACTGCCCTACTAAGAAGGTCATTCATAGTTATCTAAAAAACTAGAGCTGATAGAAAAATCTGATTATATTTATGGAATCAGCAACACAAAATTACTAAAGATCAGCTATAAAATTTAAGGCACCCTAATGTTTGTAGACCAGTGCTATTCTTCTCTGGATCCATGCATAGTGCTCTTGACTGGCATCACTCATTTTAACTTTATGTTCTTGCAGTCTGGCCAAGATTGCAGATTCAGAGACATCACTTCATTCTTTAATCACTTTGTCTTGTTTTTGTTTTTTTTATTTAGTGGTCGCACGCTTTGAACTCAAGCACAGACCATGGACATGCTATCAGCTTGTTCATTTCATTTTACAAAATTGAAGCAGGTCTTCTATAATGTGTACGACTTCTCACTAAAACTATATTGTCAGTAAGCTGCCTCATGTCTGAATGAGGCGTTTTTCCATCCACTTTGGAATAACAACTCTGGACGTGAGCGTTTCTCGTACATGCCTGAGATTTTGTCAATGGAGCTCACTGGATTAGTCGGCTGACTCGCTTTCTGAGCATGTTACGTATTTCTGTCTCACTACAATCTGTTTTTAATAGAACTATTGTGCAACTGTCATTAACTCTTTACGTCTCATCTTTCTGTCATAGTTAACACTGTCTGGACTATGACAAGAATATTGAAGCAAAATCTACATACAGAAAGTTACAGGAATGATTGGGCATTAGACAGCATACAGCAATTAACTGTTTGAAAGAAAAATAAAGTAATATATTTATGGACAAAGACAAGATAATTAAAAGCAGAAGTTGAAGATATGAAGACAGTTAAATCTCCGGGGCCAGATAACATCAGCGTTGGAGAGGTTAAAGCTGTTGATGAATTTGGTATAGAAATGATAAAAAAAACTGTTGAATGAGATTTATAACAGTGGATATATATTGAGTTGAGGTGAGCTAAGAACCGACATCATTGTACTCAGGACATTCCCATATGTGCTCCAACCCCTCGTTCAACAGCCAGCGAAGAGTCATACTACTAATTGTTCCCACCGCTATCTGATTTAAAGTTCTCCTGATCTTCCCTCTCAGGTTTGAGATTCTTCCAGAACCCCTGCCAATTCCCCACAATATCATCCTTTCCGCATGCGGGTTCTAAATCTGTTTCCCCAGCAAAACATCCACACATTTCTCACAATCTGTGACCTCTGAAACGAGGATAGTCATTGCACATGATATATTAGTTTCTTTATCTTACTAAGCATACTCCTTTAGTCCGTAATGAATGCAATGCGTGTTGCAGTGGTCTCCTCTAACCAATGAAATTCCGCTGTTCCTGCTTCCACCTCCATTCTCATGCTGGAGGTCATAGTTGCATATGCCAGACTCTCCTTTTTCAAGCATCGTCATTAGCCTTCGTGATGAAACCCCAACAACTATGTCTGTTTCTCACCACTGACCCATCGGTGTAGATCACTATGTCACCTTGATGTGTGTTACTCTGGAACAGTTGTTGCACCTCAAACTCTGTGTGAAATGCTGCCCATTCTCTGCACTCACGACCCAGTGTAGTGGATATACATTTTATGATCTCTTGAGATCTACTGTCATGGCTCTACCATAGAAATCTGGTGCAAAGGATTGTGGAGAACAACACACAGTTATTTTAATAAGTCATGTGATTAAAATATTAATGTGAATTATAATGAGAAGTATGAGAAATACAATAAAACCTGAAATTGGAGATGAGCAGTGTGGATTTGTGGAAGGTAAAGGCACAAACAACACCATATACATATTGTGAACATGAAAAGAAAGAATGATTGAAATGAACAGAGATCTATGTTTCTGCTTTATTGACTAAATTAAGGTTGATGAGGTGAAACATGAACAAATAATTAGAATGTTGAAAACTGTAAACACTGATGTAAAGATCTGAGAATAATAAAGAATATGTGTTAGCAACAAAAAGCAGCAATACGAACTAACAAAAGAACTGACCAAAAATTGTGAATGTTTCAATACATTAAACAAGGTGTTAGACAGAGTTGTGTACTATCACCCAATGTGTTCAATTTGTACAGTGAAATAATAGCAAGCTGATGTTGTATCAGAGCACTCCTCAGTCACAAAGGACTCCCACACATTTTGTTTTCACATCCTCTGGTATAATTATAAAGACAATAAGGTGAAGTAGATGCCAATAATGATCTTTTCCATTAATAAACACTGATTTTATTTTCAAGCAAAGAATGTATTGGAAGGTACTTACTTTGCTCATAAATCACTTCTACAAGATCTGATAATATGCGGATTGCCAGCCCTTCTCCATCACTACTTTTAAGTGCTTTTAGAGTATTCAAAAATGCTGTAATGGCCTTTTTTCCTTTTCCTTGGTCTCTAAATGCTTTTCCAACTCTCCAGTGACCCTGTAAATATTAAATTGTAAGGAATAAAACACTTATTAACAAAATGGATAAATACAGACCACCTTCTATTCAATCATTTACATTAAGTATTATCTTCACATTTAAGGTTGGCTGCAAATGGATTTCCATTATTTTTTGTCTCTTGTTTTGGTTGTAAACTCTTATAGACTGCAGTTTGTCCATCTCTTGATGGTATTTTCCAATATACATAGCTATATACCTCTTGCCAAATTAATGAATAAAGTAATATATAAAAATACCCCAGAGTATCTTCAGCCATTGATTCAATCACATGAAATGAACAGCAAGCGCTTAAATTTATTATATGTCCCGAAACCTAGATTGGACTTGTACAAAACTTGCTTTGCGTATTCTGGTGCCCACTTATGGAATGACCTTCCAACATATCTGAAAACTCCAATGAGTCCCTACACATTCAACCGAAAACTCTTTCAATACTTACTCCATACTGACTACATGCCTCCATAAGTCACCTAGTGGTATCATTTTTCACTGTGTTTGTGTGTGCGTGAGAGTGTGAAAGTGAGTGAGTGAGTGGTATGTAGGTGGCATGGGTGTGTATGTAGGTATATGTAGGCATGTAGGTGTATGTAAGTATGGTAGGTGACAAGGGGGATGGGTGTGGGGGTTGTGTGTATGGGTGGGGTGTGTATGGGTGGGGTGTTGTGTGGGTGGGGGATAAGAGTGTGGATGGGGATGTATGTGTCAGTGGTGGGGTCTGTGTGGTTGGGAGTTGTGTGTGTGTGGATGGGAGATGTGTGGGTGGTGAGGATGTGTGTGGGTGAGGATGTGTGTGAGTGGGTGGGGGATGTGTGAGTGGGTGAGGGATGTGTGTGTGGGTGGATTGGGAATATGTGTGTGGGTGGGGGTATTGTAGTTGAGGGATGCATGGTTAGAGATGGGTGATTGGAGTGTGTGGGTGGGTGGAGGATGTGTGGGTGGGTGAGTGTGTGTGAGTTGGGGGATGGGTGGTGATGTATATGTGGGAGGGGAGAGATCCTTGGGTGGGGATGTGTGTGTTGGTGGGTGCGAGATGGTGTGGGATTTGTGTGTTGGTTGGCTGGGAGTGGATGTGTTTGTGTGTGGGTGCACATGTGTGTGAGTGTGTGTGTGTATGCAAGAAGGAAGGGAGAGATGAGCACACACATGTCATGTAACATGCTATTCCATATTTTTTGTGTATTCTCATCTTTCACATTATCATTTTGAATGCCACTTGATTCCATAGTGTTTTGTGTATTCTCATCTTTCATACTATAATTGTGTATGCTACTTAATATAATCATGTATACTACGAACACATGCACATTACTGTAGAGTGAGTGAGAGAGTTAGTGTGAGTGAGAGAGAGTGAGTGAGAGAGAGTGAGTGAGAGAGAGAGAGAGAGAGAGAGAGAGAGAGAGAGAGAGAGAGAGAGAGAGAGAGAGAGAGAGAGAGAGAGAGAGAGTGTGTGTGTGTGTAAGAAAAGAGAGAGAGTTGAATTGCATCACTAATTTTTACACTACACAATGTATACATACAACTTTTCTCCCATTTTTACAATTTTTGCAAGAATGCTCACAACAATCATCAGTGTATGTGTGTGTAAAGTGTGCGAGTTTGTTCATACTAGTTTCAGTGATTATGTGAGGCATCATGTAAGTGTCTAGATGTGAGGATGAGTGTGTATGTGTGTATGTGAGGGATGTGTGTGTGGGGGATATATGTATGGAGGGGTTGTGAATGAGATGTGTGGTGGGTGGGAGATGTGTTTGTGGGTGGGGGATATTTGGGTGGATGGGTGGAAGTGGGTGGGTGGTGGTGGGGTGTTGGTGGGGAATGTATATGTAGGTGGTTGGGTGGGTGAGGGATGTGTGGGTTGAGGGATAGGTGTGTGATGGGTGTGGGGGATGGGTGTGGGGATGTGTGTGGGTGGGGGTGTGTGTGGATGGGTGTGGGGATGTGTGTGGGTGGGGGTGTGTGGATGGGTGTGTGGAGGATATATGTGTTGATGGTGAGGGTGTTTGTAGGTGGGGAATTGTGTGGGTGGGTGGGTTAGTGGGAGATAGGTGGGGAATGTGTGGGTGGGTGGGGAATGTGTGGGTGGGTGGGTGGGAGATCGGTGGGGAATGTGTGGGTGGGTGGGTGGGAGATAGGTGGGGAATGTGTGGGTAGGTGGGGAATGTGTGGGTGGGTGGGTGGGAGATAGGTGGGGAATGCATGGATGGGTGGGTGGGAGAAAGTGGGGAAATATGTATGTATGGGTGAGGGATGTGTGGGTGGGGATGTGTGTGGGGTAGGGTGTTGTGTGGGAGGGGAGATATGTGTGGGTGAGGGGCGTGTGGGTGGGTGGGGGAGGTGTGATTGGGTGTGGGATGTGCAGATGGGTAAAGGATGTATGTGAGGGTGGGGGATGTGTTTGGCTGGGTGGTTGGGGTGTGTGAGTGTGGGTGGGTAGATGGGAGATGTATGTGTTGATGGTTGGGTGTGAGTGGTTGAGGGATGAGTACATGAGTGGGTGGATGTGTGTGGGGGAATGAGTGTATGGGTGGGGGATGTGTGTGTGGGTGGGAAGATGTGTGTGAGTGGGGGATGTGTGCAGGGATGTGTGTGTGGGTGAGGAGATGTGTGCAAGTGGGGGACATGTAAGTGTATGGGTTGGGAGGTGTGGATGAGTGTAGGTGGGTGCGGAGATGAGTGGTGGGTGGCAAGGTGTGTGGGTGAGTGGAGGGATGTATGTAAGGTGGGGCGTGTGTGGATGGGGAGTATGTGGGTGAGTGAGGGATGTGTGGGAGGGGGATGTGTGTTTGGGTTGGATTGTTTCTGTGGGTGTTGGTGGGTAATGGTATGTGTGGGTGTTGGTGGGTGGAGGATGTGTGGCTGTTGGTAGGTGTGTGGGTGTGTTGCAGCAAGTGTAGGGGGAGTGGGGGATGTGTGTATGTGTGGGGGATGTGTGTCGGTGGGGGGATGTGTGTGTCGGTGGGGGAATGTGTGTGGGTGGGGGATGATGTGTGGTTGGTCAGTTGTGTGGATGGATGTGAAATGTGTGAGTGGATGTGAAATGTGTGAGTGGGTGGGAAAATGTGTGTGTGTGGATGGGAAGATGTATGGGTATGGGTGGGTGATGTGTGAGTAGGTGATGGATGTGTGTAGGTTGGTGCAGGATGTGTATGTGGAAGGGGTATGTGTGTGGTTAGGGGGTGTGTGGGTTGGTGAGGCATGTGTGTGTGGGTGAGTTTGTGTGGGTTGGGGTATGTATGAGTGGGTGAGGGATGTGTGTGTGGGTGGGGATGTGGGTGTGGGATGTGTGTGTGGGTGGTTGTGAGATGTCTGGGTTGGTGAGGGGATGTGTGATGGGTGGGAGATGTGTGAGTGGGTGAGTGATGTGTATGTGTGTGGGTCGGTGCGGGATGTCTGTGTAGGAGGGGGGATGTGTCACATAACATGATAATATGCATTGTTTATGCTTACAAGATTCATTTGACAATGGTTTTTTTTTTTCCATGTGAATGTATCATGCACTGTTGATGAACGAAAGATGAGTTATTGGAAGAGCCGAATGTAAAACGGACCTACGTGCCCAATTTGTAACCCTTTTTAAATAAAGTTCAATTCAATTCAATTGCTCACCTACCTCCCAACTTTCCAATATATTAAATTGTCCTCATGTTTAATTTTCAATATGTAAACAAAGAAGATGTGACACAAAGTTGAATAATGTGGTCCCTGTCAATTTTCACTGCATTTCACTATGAGCATACTCAGAGTTATATATCATATGAAGTGAATAGATGAATCATTTACTGGTGGAAATTCATAACACACAGAGCCAGAGATACTGTTAGAATGTGGAGCATTTGTTATCCCCACAGTAGTATTAGCTGAACATATACAGGCATGGATGAAAAAGAGGCTTAAATTTTTTTTTTAGAAACCCTGTGTAGTTGACAGGCTATAAAACCCAGTCATCTCCATCGCCCATGTCCTGTTAAATTGTTGCCAATTTGTCAATAAATAAAAGCTGTTTCGCCTTTTAACCAAAAAAAAAAAAATAAATGAAACTCACATTTGGTGAAGCTCTCCCATTAGGTGTTTAAAACCCCTTTTGTGCAATCAGAAATGCACGAAACCAATTACAAGTGCACCACATCCGAACAGTGTCAATGACTATGAGTGTTATGTTTTTCAGCCATCTATCTATTCACTTGAAATGATATATATAACTTTGCAGTAAGCACATACTGAATACTGAATATAAGAATCAACATGACAGCACTCAGGCACTCAGGACATTCCCAGACACACTCTGCCCCCTCTTCAAAGTAACTTAAAGCGTTCCCATGCTGACTATTCCAGTTTTAAAAAACTTAGTTACATATCCTGTACAGGACGTCTCTGTCAACCCTAGCATATTTTGGCTATAAGTTATTTCTTGGCAAATTTACATTCAGTAATTTGCCACTGTGTTTTGAACGACGGGCACTCATACCATTGTATAAAAAGAAACACATGGCGGTATGCTTTCAAATAAACTGCAGCCATATTTCAAATGCGGTGAGCGGGATTATGGACACAGTTTGTAACTCATTCGCAACAGTGCCAGCATTATTCCAGTAGCCATTTTATTTTAAGGTTCATTTGGATTTTCGTTCATGCATTGAGTACCACCCAGAACTTCCACCAACTCCCCTCCAAGCTGGTCTCTACAGACAATGACCTCCATCCATTCAGCGGCACTCTCAACTGATTCAAGAGAGCCTTCATTATATCACCCCTTTCATAGTATCTTTCAACCCAGAGGGGCAGCAGCTAAATTATCAGCATGTTCATTGCACCTCACATCTGCATGCCCTGGACAGAAAATTCATGATATGCTCGCAATCTCCACCTCCCCGAGTGATTCAAGCCACTCTACCCTGAACATGCCAGCTTCCACCCTCCAAAGCACATTCTCTGAAACACAAGTTTAGTGATACTGTCCTACAAAAATCGAAAAGCTACCGCTTTCTCATGCTAGATGTAGTAGTAGCATATATCAAACTCCCCTTTTTTCAACAGTGTCCTTGCAATAAAACCCCACCTGCTCCTTCTACCTCCCACCATCAGTAAATATGGTTACATCACTAGAGTGAGAGTTGTCATCTATCAGTTACTGCAATGACATGTATACACATGGGCGAGTCAATAAATAAGTCACACAGTTCTGTGGGATGGCAGGTAAATGTAGTTGGTGTTTTCTACATATCATTAGGTGACAGCAACATCAAATTTTACATTCCCGTTCGTCAGGTGGTGCTAGGTGTTTTATGCGCATGCGCAGCGCATAAGCAAAATGGCGACTGTACTTACAGAGTGTACAACCAAAGAGCAACATGCTGTTATGAGTTTTTTGTGGGAAAAAGGACTGCCTGCAAAGGAAATTTATAAGGAAACGTTTCCTGTTTATGCTGACAAATGTTTATCCCGTAAAGCGGTGCATAGCTGGGTAGAAAATTTTTTTTTCTTAAGGACGCTCTAAAATTGTTGATGAAATCCGATCTGGTCGTCCTGTTGAGATTGCAACAGAAGCATCCATGCAGCGAGTGGAGGAGATGATTAGAGGTGACAGGTGAGTAACGATAGACTCTGTAGATTGTAGAATCTGCAATAGGGTGCTCACATGGTTCAGCATACAGCATAATGCATTATCCATTGAAATTTAAGAAAGTGTGCTCAAGGTGGGTACCCAGACAATTGAAGGAGGAACACAAAATGAACTGATTTGGCCTGTCCTTGCATCATCTCTGTCAATAAGAAGATGAAGAAGACATGCTGGACAGGACTGTTACTGGGCACGAATCATGGGTGCATCATTACCAGCCCGAATCAAAGCGTGCTTCAATGCAATGGAAACATTCTTCTTCGCCTTCTTCTTCAGCATTCCGAGGTATGTTTGTACATTATCTCTCCACCGTCTTCTTGGTCTACCTCGGGGTCTACAGTCATTTATTTCCTGGGTGTAAGCGAGTTTTGTTTCCCTATTATCTTCCATTCTTTCTATACGCCCCAGCCATTACAGTCTATTAGCCTTCATGATACCAGTGATTAGCAGGGACTTAAACAGATCATAAATGTCTTTGTTGCTTCTTCTTTTCCATTCTCCACTTTGTGTACCCCTAATGGGCCAAAAGATGCGTCTTAAGACTTTGTCCTCAAAAGTTTGTCTCCTTTAGTTGTACTCCAGGTTTCAGAGCCATACAGCACAACTGGTCTAATCAGTGTTTTGTATATTGTGATCTTGGTGTAAAGGATTTGATTTTAGAAGATTTGTAGTGCATAGTATATCTTATTTCCAGAGTTGATTCTAGCTTGTATTTCTTCCCTTATTATGCTGGAGCAGTTGAAGATTGTACCCAGGTATTTTTATGTTTCCGTTCTTTTAATTGTCATATTATCTATTTGTGTGTGGTTAGCAGTTCCTTCTCTTGAAATTACCATATATTCTGTCTTATCTTGGTCGATAACTAGCCCCATTTGTTGAGCTTTTTTCCTTTAAGTGAGTCAATATTTCCAATGTCTTTTGTTCATTTTCCCCTATAATTTTCCTTTACCTTCCTTACAAATTTCTCTATAGCCAGATTGAAAAGGAGCGGTGATAGTGCATCATCCTGTTTCAAGTCAGATGTTATTTGGAAAGGGTCCGATTTCCTGCCTTTATATGTTACTATATTATAAGTATCTCCCATGTACAGTTTGGTCTTCTTCGCCTTGTGTCCAAAAATTCAAGGTTATGCCATAAGCAGGGAAGGTTATGCTGACAATGTTCTGGGATTGTCTAGGAGTGCTTTTAACAAATTTCAAGAAGAAAGGTGACAATGTGAATTTTGAATCGTACTGTGAAGTTCTATCGATGCTTTATGATGCAATTCGAAGAAAACATCCAGGACTGCTGACTAGAGGAGTGTTGCTTCTTCATGACAATGCCAGACCACATACGGCTCGATTAACTCAGGAGAAAATTAACCAACTAAGGTGGGAAGTTCTGGAACATCCACCTTACAGCCCCGACTTAGCCCCTAGCGATTTCCACCTTTTTTGGTACGCTGAAAACCCACTTAGGTGGGAGACATTTCGCGAATGATGCCGAAGTTGAATGTGAAGTGAAAACGTGGTTTAGAAAACAGAGCACGCAGTTCTATGCAGCCGGTTTGGGAGGACTGATAAAATGATGGGATAAGTGTATCAATGTTGGTGGAAATTATATTGATAAATAAAGGGACAATGTATGTATAAAAATTAACTGGTTTCAAGTTGTCATATTTTGTTATTTTTCTATGACCATTTGTGACTTACTTATTAACTTAAACTCGTAGAATAAGCAGACAAACTTTAGTGCAGCTCCACATGGTGGACCCTTGAATCAGAACTTGTATGGAAATCAAACAGAGCTGCAATTAAGAAATTATGACAGACACCCCATAGCACACAAGAAGTACTGGACAAGGCAGAAAGGGTTAAAAAGGAGAAAGTTGAGGAGTTGAAGCAATGTGCAGCAGAGGCAAAAAGCAAAAAAAACTAAACGGGATAATTTCATGAGTGGATTAGGGTGTGAAAAGACATTGGACAGATTCTGGAAATTCACAGACATGTGCATAGAAAAGACCAGCCTACGACAATGGGAACAATATATAGGTATAACAACATTCCAGTAATAATGGACAAGAAGCGGAAGCTTCCTGGGGAGACTTATAACACAGACCGGTCACAATGATGGGCACAGTCAGACAGCATCTAGCAGGTTTCATCATGGAGAAAGCTGTGAGGATGTCATACAGATAGATGAGATAAAATATATATTGAAAACAGCAAAGGACATTGTGCCAGGATCTGACGGGGTCAGATATGCCCATATGAAGGATATGATTGATTGAGATTTGGTGATGACTGCTGCTTGTTTTCATCTGAGCATTGTGACAGCATCAATGCCCCAAATGTGGATGTATAGATATCTAATCCCACTCCCCGAGCTAGGCATGGACATTCAAGACGCCCGACATCTCACAATAAACAGCAGATGTCTTAACAAAGAATGTAGTCTGTGATACCTGGAAATAACCTTTGACAGAACACTGGCGTTCAAGGATCATGTGGAAGGAGTTGTTATGAAATGGAATAGAGAATGTTGTTCATACTCTATCAACATTTGATTATCTCAGTAATTGAGTATGAATTGGGGCTGCTCACAGTGTCAAAGGGTCAACTAGTGAAACAAGAGTGCATACAGCATGAAGTTATGGGGGTGATCCTGGGACGTACAAGGGACATGGCGGAAGTGTGTAAAAAATACATCCTAGCTTCATCAACGATTGCAAACAGGCTGAAGGTGCTGCAGACTAAATCATATCTACGAGTGGCTGCGGACAAGGAAAACAAGGTGTGCTGATGCCGAAGTAAGCGATTCAACCTCTACACTGGACAGCTGGACTAAAATGTGGACCTGTCATCCTTGACTTGGGGACGTAAAGTACAAGTATCTCTGAAGTCAGAGTGTGTTCACTTGATGGTAAGGGACACTGTTAATATGGAAAGCTAATCCACATGCAAAATTCAGTCCATTAATACTATAAATAGTGTGTATGGACTACGCTTGAGTTCAAAAGCGAGCGAGCGCCAAAAAAAAAAAAATCTACACCGTATGAAATTTGCTACTGTCATATAGCTTCCCTGGGATGAAGGGAACAGGCTATTGCACTTATCTATGAATGTCTATATATATATATATATATATATATATATATATATATATATATATATATATATATATATATATATATATATATATATCTCGGGATGACTTCAGATCTGGGACTGGGACACTTTCAGTCTGCGACCCCACCAGTCTTCGGTTACCTATCTCTCTCACAACCGACCAAGGGACGTTACCCTTTCAAACATCATCCTGAACAAATGATGCAACTCTGGCATTTACAAACTCAATAACAAAAGTGAGGAAAGTGAGGATAATGTGGATGTAGTGCAGATCTGTCTGGTGTGCTAATTGCTACAAGACAGTTATGGAATAGAGAGATGCAGCAGCGGCTGCAGCAGGATATAACAATATGAAATGGAAACAAATAGGTATTTTAAACTCCTGCAAGAAAAAACGTACTGGACATCACAACGTTGCACATACCTTACAAGGAGATCCACGTGTCACGAAGTACAGGTGAAAAATCCGAAATCAGAAGCACTCAATAAATTATAAAAAATGAATAATGAAATAAACTAAGATAAAATACACACGAACGGGTACACTACGACACACAGACGTTTCGATTCTCAGAATCTTTGTCAATGACAACACAGATAGCTAACGACAAACAACTACAAAACACAAACACACGACCTATCACTTATGATGCACAACCTGATAATTATCACCGACTTCCGGTTTTGTCGACTACGCCAGAGTTCAAAGGCGGCCCAGTAGTGCACGTACATTGTTAACACCATCAAGCCAATCCTAATTCTTCCCTAGCTGGTTCCAGCGGCGAGATAGGCGTGTAATAACGGCACTTTCACTGCAGTACAAACTGTTCAAGACAGGCCAGAATTGGGTCAAGTAAACAGGCCTGCTAGTTGCCGCAATTTGCAGGCCCACTCTCAACCTACGCGCGAATATGGCCTCATGCGATCGACAATCTCGGGTGTTTGCAATTCCAACACCAACTGATCTAAGTAAGGTAGCACTCTTACCTTTTTATTCTGTCAAGCAATTAGAAGTATAGAACCTCGTCCAACTTGGGGACGTTATGTCTACAGTCTTCAAACTGTATGTTGACACTGGAACCATTTCTTCAATTCACTGCAGCCAGACAGAAGTTCTTGCCAGCCGGCCAGAATACAATCTTCTCCCTCTGTTCTAGTCAGGTTATTGCGACTGCGCAATTAAAACATGACTTCCGGTATCCTCATCTAGAACTTTCCGTAATCCAAGGGCGTAATCCTCCACTCTCTTAGGGGTAAAGGATTACTGGGATTATTCCCCTTTGCCTGTAAAGTTGCTATAAACCGTGAACGTTGCTGTAGGCCGAGAGATAATGTGTCTCTGGCAAATCTTGCATCTCCTGGTCGCATCCTCCAGGAATTTTTTATGACAGCTACAGCAGATGGAGCTTAAAATGTTATGATGTCAATTTTTGAATCAACCAATCAATCAGTATTATGAAGCTTAACAGAAAAATGTTATAAACACAGAAGTTGCATCTCTAAACATCATATTACCTTATACCAACTTCCATCTGCATTAACACTTTTTTTGGCATCATCTAGAAACATCAAAAGATTTCCTTGTTTGTACCAGCATTCAGCACGGTTACCATACAGAACTGCAAGACTGTGTCCTTCTTCTGTACTCAAGACTTCAAAATATATAACACATAAATATAAAATTTGGAAATTGAAAACCATTTAAAAGAATTAAAGCTTGGTAGAATTAAATTAAAAAGAGGCATCAAACTATGTCAATTTTTCAGAATCTAATATGCTAATGCAGAACTTCCAGCTGCTAAAAATACTTGAAAGGCTGGTCAAAATTACATCATAACTAAAGAAAGATCAGGGACTAAGAGGACAGACAAGAATATGGGCACTGAAAAAAAAAACAGGACAAGGCTGTGGAGAAAGCCTTGCACTGGCTATGGAACTAGAATTATGAGTGGAACAAGTTGATTCAATAATATGGCCCATGACTCTCCTGGCCTATGGCTCTGCCTTCAGCGTGCAGCCTGATCAGGCTCTCACAACAGAACATGTAATAAAATGAACTTGTGCTGTCTCATGAAGTCCCAACTAGTCATCAGGTCAAGAAGAAACATTACACCTTAGCCAGGAACACTGTGAGGGGAAGGCATCACATAGCAGGAAAACATCACATAGCACAGTGGACAACAGTATAAAGAAATGTCATCTTTAGTCTGACAACTACAGCCAAGTCACAACAGCAGCTGCTAACGTTAGAACAAGACATGATGCGAGGGTCACCTTCTGTAGCAAAAAGCAGTTAGAGGAAGGAAAGAAAGTCCCAGCCGACATACACTACAGTAATAGCTGAGAGGAAGGGTTGGTTTATCCTGGATGTATGCAGATATATGGCTCTTTTAGCTAGAGATAGGATGTGAAGAAGACAAAATGGTGGCAAGAGCATTTACTGTGGTGTAGTGAACAGTGGATGTGATGACAGAGGGCAAATGGCAGAGGCATAAAAACTGGTGTTTTTCCAGTGAAGTAAAAGATGTGGTAAGAAGGAAGTGAATCATGGTGCACCAGCTACATGATTTTCACCTTTCCAAGATCAGGGTGGCTGTTGTAAAGACACACACATAAATAAAATGTATACACTTGAATGGCATGGAATGTCCATGTACTGACCACTCCTTCTATTGAGAGCTCAGCATCATGTAAGTCATTTCCTGCTAGTAATTTTATGCTAGGTTGACCCAAGAGCCCAGGTACATTTTAAAATTTTTAAATCAATGCGAATTCAAACCCATGACTCCTGAGCCGGTAAGCAAGTGTCTAGGCACTAAGCTACTGCAGCTGTTAAATTGGTTAAAATATCAAATAGCTCAACAAGCCTGGCTAATAATTAAAAACACTTGTAAGTAGCACATAATTATGCCTCTCTAAATATTTATGCACAAATACATTTCACATGATATGTTATTAGCAAAGATGGGTTATTAAGTATTATTATTAAACATACCATTAGAAGGATTTTCCATTTTCCTTTCAAAGTGTGAAATAGCCTGAGAGTATAACTGCAGAGCCTTCTTGTAATCTTCACACTTGAAAGTC
Organism: Cepaea hortensis; assembly: GCA_963921405.1. Taxonomy (NCBI): domain Eukaryota; kingdom Metazoa; phylum Mollusca; class Gastropoda; order Stylommatophora; family Helicidae; genus Cepaea; species Cepaea hortensis. Next base: position 61,175,291 of record OY992895.1, on the reverse strand, counting down.
ACATTTCCCATTTCCTTGAGTTCATACCATGTCTTTGAGCTCCATGATCCAGTTGAATCTTGTTCTGAACATTTAAGATAAGTTTTTAGATTTTGTTAAATTAAACAAATTACACTCATTCATTCACCATGTGCCATGCCAATTAGCACGGACAGTCATGTTTCGCCATCTCACACGATCACCAGAGTTGTGGATCAGTTCAGTGTTCTTGTCTCAACCAAACCACGTGGTCAAGCCATCCAGGTATGTGACTGGGGATATAATTTTAACTTCACCTCCAAGACCTAGGGGAAAATGTGTTAGGCAATCAGTACGATAGTATTGGGGATGGAAAACTATCAACTTCTGCCCGGTTCACACACAGACAAGATGCAGAAAGAGAGAGACGGATTTCTGAAATTAAGTCTAATCCTTGCTTGATTATCCTTTTGGAATCTAAATTCTGCGCAGGACTGGGGTTGAGTGATCTAAAACAATAAATAAGCATAGATAATAATGAGGTGTGGACGGAATTATATTCCTATGTTAGGAAAACTCAAGATTTCTTCCGATAATATGACACATGGGATGTAAAATGAGTAAACTGAGTTTAAACACATGTGGTACCTATAACCACAAAGATTATTATGATGCATTTAGTGAACTGACACTTACTAAACAAGCTGAACAGCGCATAAATGCCTTTGAATATAATTGTTATAGACAGGTTCTAAGAATATCTTGGTACAGAAAAGAACATACGACAAGATGATAAAACAAAGAAAATTGAAATATTTTGGACACTTGAAACGTCATGAAAGTTTGGAGAGAACAATCATGGAGGTATATTTAAGAACTCTTTTCTTCACCTCGGCTGACAAAAAGCAATTGCATAGAATATTCTTCATGTTGTGAAATGGTGTCTTTGCTTGGGCTGTGCCACATCTAACTTTCTTAATACATCGTCCACCGTTGTTATCAAAGTACCCAGATACTTAAGTATATTGACTTGCTTCAGATTGGTTCCATTCACTTTGATGTTGCATTTGACTATATACTTTTTCTTTGTAATTACCATTACTTCTGTTTTTCTGTTATGCAGGCTAAGTCCTTTGTTTTGACTTTCTGTTGCAATTTATCTATAATTTCTACCAACTGTGTTCATTTTCAAAGACAATTGCTCTCTATCTTCCATTATGGCATAGGCCTTCAACCAACTCACTCCAAGCCCTCCTATCTTTAGCTATCCCATGCAGCTCTGTTCATGTCCTTCCCATATTGCTCATCTCTGTTTCTACTAGTTTTCTCCATGAGTTTTTAGGTCTTCCTCTATTTTTTTTGCCTTGTGGGTTGCAGACTAAGGTTTCCTAATTATACTATTCTCAGATTTTCTCAATGTATGCGTCTTTTTTCTCACCTCTTGGTTCATTGGTATATGGTTAGTTCTTTCTGTGAGCTCCACATTTGTGATTTTGTCATAGCATTTTATTTCTTCTATTCTGCACAGGCACCAATTAGTGAGTGTTTGTAGTTTATCTGTAATCATATTGTTCTCCACGTTTCTGATCTATACAATAGTACTGATTTAATGTTAGAATTGAATTTTCGCAGTTTTGTGCAAAATTTAATTTCTTTCGACTGCCACAAATGTCCTAGTGTTAAATAAGTTCCTCTAGCCTTCTGCATTCTTATTCTATCTTTATCTGTTCCACCACCTTGTCTAAGTAGAAGTATGATTCCATCTCCTAAAGTGAGGTATCCCCAAGGAAGATCAGGTTATCATTTGCTTGATTTATTCTCATTATCTGTGTCTTTCCTCTATAAATTTTTAAACTTAGTTGTAACCTCCCATCAAATTGTGTTAGTTTATTCCGAATCTGATTGTGTGTGAGAGACAGGCAGGCAATGTCATCAGAAAAGTCTAGATCATTGTGCTACTTTGTCAGAGGAGTCCATTACTCTGTGATGAAGATTCATAATTATTGCAATTTCAAAAACAAAAGTCAGTGCTTAATTGGAAACTTCTGCAAATCTATAATGAGATTAATGTTTTTACTTACGGGGAAAAACTGACTCCATATACTCTTTTAAAGAAGTGTTAATCAAGACATAGTCAGCTGCACACTTGCCGTATTTGTCCTTTGCATTAACATCTACTTTTTTCTCAAAAAGCAATTTTGCAATCTTAATGGACAAGCCGTCATCTGTCTTAATTCCCTCGCTCTCTATACACAATGTATGAAGAGGTGTACGATCTTCAGAATCTCTGCTTGATTGAAAATCTTTCCAATCACTTTCCAGAATAATACTTATAACACGTATGTCATCTGCAAAGAAAAACAGTCACATTTACAATCTTAGATAAAATTTTACTTTAAATTAAATTTAGTATTAAAAAAGGCACATTTCAAATCTATATACCCTAAATTGTTACATTAACATTAAAAAGATTTAAGAACAAAAATTACTGAGTTGAAAATTCAACTTCCACATGAATATTAATGAAGCTGTGATAGTGTAGTCGCAAGTGTACTTGCCTGTCAGCCAAGTGCTGGTTTGATATTGACCACATCACCAACTGAGTACTGAATGGTCTACAAATACGCAGCTAGCACCATATATTCCTTACTCACAAAGAGGGCCCTTTATTTACTTTATTCTATAAAACTTAAAGCGCACTAGCTTGAACCTCAAACCTGAATTTTTTTTCTTGATTTTGTACTTGATAATTTTATAGTATAGTAGTTGTTATGCAATGTCTGTCACAAAGGACCAGGTGGATGATGCCTCTTTTCCTAATCCACACTTAATGGAATGGCGTCAGAGGTGTTAGTTTAGTGATCCTTGATGTTGTCTACCAATCATTTTCTTGGTCTCCCTCATACTCTATAACCAGATCTTTAATTTTTGGATTGTATGCTCTTATTTGTAGTTGTTAGGTATCATTGGCATAAGATGTATAAACACATTTATTTGGTCTCCCAATAAATATGATGCATGATGTTATGCCTATCATTCTATTTCTTCTGAAGATTTTTTTTTCCACATATCCTATTTACAGGACATCGCTGTCAACACCAGCATTTTACCGCTGTAGTTTGCCATTGCTTTCTGAGCGACTGGCTTACATACCCCCATAAGTAACCAACACGATGTGATCCCCTACCGAATCTCATGCAGCTGGTTCCCCTACGTGGATATACGGGATTATGGAGAAAGTTGTTAACGCCTTCTCCAGGGAGACCGGCCTTCTGAAGATACCAGCAGCTTTTCTAAAGAATTTGATCTCACATATGATAAGTTTTCTCTACTGGAATGTTGGTAAGGATCAAATTTGAGATCGTAAATAAAGTTTTGAAAGAAAAGTATTGTTTATCATTTGTTGTTTGTCGTCAGTAATCTTCGGATGTTATAGTGCAACTGCCTTGTAGCATTTACCTGTGCCAAATCTTCCATTCTCTGTGAAAATGGTGCTTTGATATTTAAACTTTTAAAAAAAACTTTAGTGTTGTTTCTTTTTTCTTTTGTTTTTCTTCAAATACTTAGTGGGGTAGCTGACTTTCTGATTTTCATCGTTTCATTTTTGTTGATCTTCATCTTGTACTATTCATATAAAAATGTACTGGATAGTTTTGGCCATCATGGACCATAACCTTAGGAAGGGAAAATCCCAATTGCACTTCCCAGTGGTAGAGAATGGGAAATACACCATGGTGTAACAAACACATCCCTGGGAACCGAGTATCCACCGGGATAAGTTAACAGCTCTGCAGCTGAGCAGAGCAGGGCACTCACTTGTCATGACAGTCAGAAATGGCTGTCAAAGGAAGAAGTAAAAGACTCCTATATGGATCTGGAAGTCTAGAGGAAACCACCACATTATCTTCTCAAGATTTCAGGAATATTCACATTTTAGAGTCAATGAACGATTTTAATGGCTGTCTTAAGACATCCTCATCTGATAGAGACACTCATGAGTCACAGGTGACACCAGACCGTCATCAAGCTACTGATGGCAAAACAAAACCTAAAATGAGTAAAGTTTAAATAGGAACATGGAATTGTAGGACACTAAATAAGTTAGGAAAGTTCAACAATGTTATAAGAGAAATGGAAAGAATGAAAATGAATATCCTAGACATAAGTGAGATGAGGAGGAAGGGATCGGGTAAAATTATAACTAACAAACACACAATAATCAATTCTGTTGGGGATAAACATGAAAAGGAGTAAGACTACTATTTGATTTTTAAAAAGTCAATTAATGGTCACTGGTATATTTCAGATAGAGTTATTATGGTCAAAATCAAAGGCAAACCAATAGATATAAATATTATACAAGTCTCATCATCTCGTCTCATCATGTTTCTCTTGTACCTTGCGGTGTCGAGGTGAAGTATAAACATCGTGAGAGTGCCTGAGTATATTCACTCAATATTCCCATGGACTCTGCTATTCCCTTCGTCCAACGTTTACGTGGTCGGCCTCTTCCTCTGTTTCCATCTGGTCTGTACATCATTGCTTGTTGTGGTATGCTGTTGACTGGTAACCTACTTGCATGGCCAAACCATTTGACTTGCTGCTTTCTAATAAAAGCTAGTGCTGCTTTAACCCCCACTTTAGTCCTGATTTCTTCATTTCTGATCTTATCTCTTCTTGATACATTGAGTATTCTTCTCAGGAACCTCATTTCTGTTATGATTTTTCTTTTCTCTTTTTCTGTCATTGTCCAGGTTTAGCGTTGGTAGCATAGAGTTGGTAGGAAGATTGTGTTGTAAAGTGCTTTCTTATTAGTTATTGATACATGTTTGTTCTTTAGTATTGGTGCCATTTGTCCAATGAGTTGATTTGCCTTATTGCACCAATTTTCGATCTCCTCTTCTGATCTGCCATTTGATGATATTATACTTCCTAGGTACTTGAAACTCTTTACTTGTTTCAAGGGATGTTCGTTTAGGTGAATTGTTGTTGTTTGTTCTTCTTTAGTTATAATCATTACCTCTGTTTTGCTTGCGCTAATTTTCATGTTATGTTCCCTACACATTTCTTTTAGACTATTCATGTGGTCTTGTAATTCAGCTTCTGATTTTGCTATTAGTGCTTGGTCGTCCACAAACAGGAGTTCTCTAATGGTTAGATTTGCAGATGGTTCTTCTCCTGTGTTCTCGTCATGCGGTATTCTTGCTGACTCTGCTTGGCTGGTTTCTTTACATATGTTGTCTATATATGTTATGAACAAGAGAGGGGACAGGACACAGCCTTGTCGTACTCCAGATCTTATGGTGAAGGGTTCTGAGAGTCTTCCAGTTGCTCTAACTATGCATTCACTGTTGTTGTATAAGCTTCTAAACAGGTTTGTTAGATGTGTACTCACTCCATATTGTTTAAGGATTTCCTACAGCTTGTTTCTATCTACTCTATCGAATGCCTTTTCTTGGTCAACAAAGGCTACAAGTATATGCACCAAAACAAGCAGCAGTGAAATACAATACTTCTATGATGAAGTAGAAATAGTGAAATCTCAAATTAGATCACAAGAAATAAATATAATACAATGAGATGTTAATGCAAAAGTAAGAAAGGGAAAAATGGAGGATATAATGAGGAATTATGGTTTAGGTACAAGAAATGAAAGAGGAGACGAACTAACAAAATGATATGATAATTGAAAACACCTGATTTAAACATCTAAAAAGACAATTTAACACTTGGGAAAGCCCTGATAAGGAAATACTCAACCAAACTGACTACATATTTATTCACTGATTCTCTGCCGTGGACTGATAGGTCGGTTCAATGGAGTGGTTTTGGCGCCCGTGAACCGTTAGGTTGGTTGGGTATAGATAGTAAGTTATTTGTTCTAGTTCTCTTATTTTTCCGCAATTTTTAGTGCTCCAGTAAATTAAAATTTACACAGAAAGATTTTGTTTCCACTAGTTTGCACTAGGATCCATTTTTTGTTAGTAGAAAACGAGTTTGTTTTGATTCGAAATGATTGTTGTGATTTGAACTTCGAAATGACAACACCTTCTGATTCTGGATCTCATATATTTTAATAAAATTACAGTTGTAAACAATTTTATATTATAGTTATTGTGATTTAACCCTTTACAGGGCAGAACGTCCATTTGCGGCCGGTCGCTTAAACGAGCAGATCGGCCGATTACGGCCGATACTATGATGCATTATAAAAATGCGATCTCTCGGCTTTCCGACACTTCCGATGGCTACTTTCGCTTTCGCTGATAGTTTGACAACGTGGCCGCCATTTGTAAGCGTCTACTATGAAGTTGAACGGACTTTTGCGGACTTTTTTTGATAGTTTTTGGGATGTTTCCGCTTAGTTTTTAAAAATGGATTTCGGCGATTCTTCAAGTGATAGCTGAGAATTCGCTAGGTTCAATTTAAGTGACATTAAAGGGCACGAAGTTGACTATTAATTGCAGCTAGATATCAGTGAAAAGCGTTACTTTGCATTAGCAGTCTGAGTCAGACTTTAAAGAAAGTGATTATGATTCTGAAAATGTGTTTGTAAATTGCCATATAGATGATGGAAAATCACAAACAGTATGCTGTATTTCGTAAATATTTGTGTTCATATATGGATTACCGGCAACATTCACATGAGTAACATATTCTGCATGCTTTTCCCTTCATTATGTTGTTTATTTAACTAAAATCGGTTGACTAACACCTTATTTGTGATGTTTTTACTAACGCAACCCAAAATTTTACCGAACCTGAAAAAATCTTGCCCGTTCAGGGCTAAAAAATGGACAAGCGTCTGCCCTGTAAAGGGTTAAAGGACTTTGTAAAAGATTCTAAAACTAATACCACATGCAGTATTCAGTTAATTATTTAGAAGACGGTCATAATTTAAAAGAAAACTAACAGTGAAAGTTCCTCATAATATGATGGCATATGCCGACTTATGCTTGCGCTAATGGGCCACACTTGTGCCACTAAATGTATTTAAGGATGGAGTCTCCCTGGCGAAGTGGTCAAGCCGTCTGACTCGGGTTCTAAAGGTTGCGGGTTTGATTCCGGGCCGCGTCCTTTGGTTCACAGGTGGATTTTTTCGAAGACTCCTGAGGGTCGTCGCTGGAGCTACGGAGTTTGTGCTTTGTGTGATGCTTTCCGCGCTGCAGAAAGAGACTGAGCCATATGGAATAAAACCCGGTGCAATGAAGTCGACCCTGTAGACTTTTAAGCGACTTTTTAAAAGTATTTAAGACGTATTTAAATCATTAAATTTAAAAGAATAATAATTATAACTAAATAGAAAAGTGTTTATATTGTTTCTCAGTGCAATCTGCCTAGAGTGTCCCAGACATTTTCCATTGTGTGTGAAAATTATGTACTTCAAAATATTATGTTTTAATTGTGTTTTATTGGTGTTATGAAGCAGTTCTTGTGATATTATTGAAGACAAGTGGTGTATTTAACATTATTCAGTAAATTTAACTGGATTATCTGCAGTGGATACAAAATAATGCCTTGGTAAGTGGAAATTTGTCATAACTGTCACACTTTAATTTAAAATGTTATTACTAAACCTCTCACTATTGTCATAATATTTATAACCTATCAATTAATTATTAACACTGTCGTGTTCCCCTTTAATTTTTAATTTAATATATCATGCAGTATATCTGCTACAGTTTTAACCATTTTCACAACATTATTATCACACACCCCTACTTCCCATTTTCTGCCGTGAAGGACCACATTTTTGTTTGGTAGGCAATCAGTTAATAAAAGATTTAGAAATGTGTTAATAAATGTTCAAATAATGCTTGGTGCTGACTAATAGTGATCACGTAGCACTATGTAGACAAATAAATTTAAGACTGAAGAGAGGAAAACGTGGTTAAAATTATGAGACTAAATAAAGATATTCTGAAAGCAGATAAAGAAATTCAAGAACAATACAGAGTGACTATGAAATATAGGTACAGTGCAATAGCTAAAATACAGAGTATTAATGACAAATAGGAAATGTTAAGGGACTCCATTCATCATACAAGCAAAGAGATATTACCAGAGAGAAGCCAAAAAGCTAAGAAAAAATGGATGACTGAAGAAACTTAGTTAGTTAGTTGGGGTTCCAACTTCACGGCAACGGGTTGTCCCCATTATGCTCCGTTCCAGTGCTAGTGAACATCACACAAAATGAAAATGCTCCTCACTGCCCTATGTGAAAAGTGGAATAGACAGGATTCTCAACAAGTCAACAGGCCGCACAGATACACTGTGCATAATGCCACCATCAGAATGCCAACACAAAAGTCCTCCATGAAAAATACAGTTCATCGTCGATGGAAGCGGCAGAAATCTTAAAGTTGGACAAAAGAAAATAAAGTAAAAATGACAAACAAGAGTATGATGAGATAAATAAAATAATAACCGTGTCAAGGAGCTGGATAGGTATAGAAAGAAGTTGGACAAAGACGGAGGAAAGGAAAGGACAGAGACAGGATATAATAAGGACCTTTACAAGAGAATAGATAGAGAAAGACAGTATAAGGAGATAGAACTCCAAACAGCTCTAGAGCAAGACCTAGACAGGACACGCATGTGTCATAGCTAGGACATGACTAGGACATAACGGGATTAACTCCCGAGATAGGACAAATTACGGTAACCACGGGGACTACCCGTAAACAGACTGAACAATAGTACAGCTGTAGGGTAACAAGGACTGGACTCTGGACTACGTGACAAGTGACTCAGCACGCCATGCGGCTGACCGCACGAGAACTGAGGATGAGTAGCTGAACCAGACCTGTGAATTCAGGCAGACCGGACCCGACAGTTAGAGCGACAAGACCTGTGTGTTTACTCTCACCATCTGTGTAGTTTAGAGAGGGCATAGTTATACGTAGCGAGTGTAAAGAATGTATTTGAGTATTGAATGCCATTTGTGTATGCTCGAGAAGCGAGCTGTATCTTATGTAGAATAAATCCCGATTCATTATCTACCATTCATACGAAACGTGTTTTGTGATCGTGAGGTATGAATGAAGTAACCAGCATGCTTGTGTAAATTCAGGTTGTTGACAAGCGGTTAAGCGTGGTGTCAGATAGTGGTTTATGAACCTATGACCTATTACGGTCATGAATGAAAGAATGTTTATGTAACAACGGTAAAGCGTGGTGTCAGAAGTTCTTATGAACCCATGACAATTTTGTAAGCGTGGTGTCAGAAGTTCTTATGAACCCATGACAATTTTGTAAGCGTGTAAATGTGTAAAGGCAAAAGAAAGTGGCTAAACGAGCAGTGCAAGGAAACTGAATTAACTTCTACTGAAAATACCAAAAATATGCACAGACAAATCAGTGAGCTCACAGGATGAAAAATAAGAGTAAACACTGGGTGTTTGAAATCAAAAGCAGGAAAGATATTACTGGAGGAAGGTGATATAATAAAGAGGTGGAATAAGCATATAAGAGAATTATATGTTGGAAAAAGGGAAGAATTAACAGAACAAAGTAACTTGGAAGGTCCACCCACTCTAAAAGAAGAAATTGTTGATGCTATCAAATGTATAAACAAAGAAAAAAAAACAGCCAATCCAGATGGAATCACAATAGAAGAATTATAAGTAATGGGAGAATGTAGAGTAGAAATATTAACCAAAACATTGAATGATATTTACAACAGTGGATATTTACTAAGTGATATGCTGACATCTGTATTTTATAGCTATAGCAAAAAAAGATCAGGAGTAACTGAATGGGAAGATTTTTGTACAATTAACCTCATAAACCATGTCACTAAGCTTCTACTCAGAATTATAATGAGAAAAACAAGAAAGAAACTAAAAATGGAAATTGGTGACAAACAATATGGATTTGTGGAAGAAAAAGGTACATACAATGCAATACACATTATGAACATTAATAGAAAGATCAATAGAGACACAAAAAGACATATTTGTGCTTGACACATTATACCAAGATATTTGATAAACTAAAACATGATGAACTGATTAAAATATTGGAAGATATCAACATTGATGGAAAATGCCTCAGAATAATAAAGAATATTTACAGGAACCAAGTAGCAGCAATTAAATTGGGAAATAAAGAAGGCAATTATGAACAAATAAAGCCAGAAGTACAACAAAGATGTGTTTTATCACCGGATCTCTTCTCTTTCTATAGCGAAGTAAAAATGAGGGAGATGAAAGAGAAGCCAGGAATACTAATCGGAAGTTATCATATAAACAATCTAAGTTATGCGGATAATGCAAAAGATCTACAACAATTGTTGGACATTGTAGTAACAGAGAATGCAAAGAAAGGACTCTCCTTGAATATCAAGAAAACAGTGACAATGGTGATATCAAAGAAAAAAGTGACACCAAAATATGAAATGGAGCCAGAAGAGAAAATGTTTAACCAAGTGGATAATTTTAAATACCTAGGGCAATTATAACATCAGATGGAAGTTGCACAACAAAGATTAAGAACAGAATAGGGCAGGCAAAAGCTGCATTTCAGAAATTGAAAAGTATCTTCTGTAATAAGTCACTATCATTCATCTCATCTTGTTCCTTTTGTAGTACCTTGTGGTGTCGAAGTGAAGTATAAACAGCGGAAGAGTGCCCATTTATGGAATTCATGTATCAAGATTCCCATGGACTCTGCTATTCCCTCTGTCCATCATTTACGTGGTCGGCGTCTTCTTCTTCTTCCATTTAGTCTGTACATAATTGCTTGTTGTGGTATCTTTTAGTTAGTAACATAGTTACATGGTCAAACCATTTGACTTGCAGCCTTCTAATAAAATCTAGCGCTGTTATAAGCCCAACTTTAGTCCTGATTGCTTCATTTCTGATTTACTCTCTTCTTGATGCATTGAATATTCTTCTGTGGAATCTTCAGTTTTTGTGATTTTTCTTTTCTCTTTTTCTATCATTGTCCAGGTTTGGCATTAGTAGCATAGAGTTGGTAGGAAGATTGTGGTGTAGAATGCTTTTTAGCACTATCATTGAATCTAAGAAAGAGAGTGTTGAAGTGCTATACAGAACCTGTTTTGCTGTATGGAGTTGAATCTTTGAAAGTAAATGAACAAATTAGGAAGAACTTGGAAGCAACAGAGATGTGGTTCCTGAGACAATTGTTGCGAATTCCTTGGACTGCCAGAGTAACTAACAATGATTGCCTGAAAGAGGCTAATGCATCTAGAACATTATATGTTAGTTAGTTAGTCAACAGATCATCTTCAAAATGTCAGGTCTTTGTTAGATATGACTGAGCTACCGTATGACAGCAAACGGTGCTACCTGCTTTCTGTCAGCGCCGAATGTTCGGCGGCGCTTATCAAACCCGAGACCCCACATTGTGCAAATGGCTTTCGGCGGTAGAGTGCAATTGGGAGGGTACAAGCCTTATCCTGGTGCGAGGAAATGCAACCTAAAGACATAATGTCGTGGCAGGGCAGACCAGGTTTTAAGCCTTGGTTGGCAGCTGGTCTAGGATCGAAGCTCCAACAGGCGGACAGTTGGAGCATTGCTTTGCTGATCCGGCAGCTTATGCAGCTTGTATTGTTCCAGATGTATTGGAGTTACCATTCCTCTGGAGTGAACTAGGCAGGCCGAGAGAGGGATGATACTGCATGCGTAACACATGGTCTCTATATTTTAGCCCATTGAGTAATGACAAGGAAATACAAAACAAATTCAACATAGAAGTACAGAACAGATTTGAAATTTTGTCTGATCTAGAGATCCTATTCCAGGATGTGGATTATCAATCAGAAACGTTGAAGAATTCAATCAATGTGACTGCAGAAACAACTATTCCAAAATTAAAGAAGGTGGGTCGTAAGAAATGGATGACTGAAGAAATTTTACACCTCATGGAAACAAGAAGACTCAACAAAAATAATTCTGTCAAATATGAAGAAATTCACAGACAAGTCAGAACATTATGTAAGGAGGCAAAAGAAGCATGGCTTGAGGAAAAGTGCTTAGAAATTGAAAACCAACACAACAGTCAAAATACCAAATTAGTGCACAAAAGAATTCAGGAACTTACTAATAAAAGAACAAGTACATCAACAGGGTGTCTAAAAACTGAAGATGGCAAAATCATAATAGAAAAAGACCAGATTCTACAGGTATGGACAGATTATGTGAAACACCTTTATGATGATAACAGAGATGAACAGTATGATATTCGACTTAATAATGAAGGACCGCCAATTTTGGAGATGGAGGTTCGAAATGTTCTTAAGCATATGAAAGCTGGCAAGGCCCCCGGTGCAGATAACATCACAACAGAAATGATTAAAGCTTTAGAAGAATTTGGACCAGATCAAGTCACCAGACTGCTGAACACATTATATGATACTGGAGATATACCTCCTGAATTATGTAACTCTATATTTATTGCAATTCCAAAGAAATCAGGAACCTTGGAATGTGATTGTCACAAAATAAAACCTTGTGTTGATTATTATAGAGGCTTTCTGATTAAACGGACTATCTGCCAGCGACAAGTATTTTAACTAACAGTAAAAACAACTCGGATGTCAAAATCCCAGGACAATATTTGTAGCTGCACGTGTACATCTGGTCGACGGATTGGGAACATTCGGTGGTGAGTGAGACAAATCCCTGCATCGCTTTGACAGTTTATAAACAGGTCGGATTGGAAGCGAAAGTACTCAGCTCGGAAGGAAATAGTCCGTCTGTCAATTTCTAGTTTCCGGACATCAAGAAGATTGGCAGCTTGTTGGGGAAACCCGTTGTTGTATCATACGGTAACTCGCTGGTTTGTTGTGGGAGTCAAAACAACTGATGACAACTCTTGACAGTGACTAAGCCAGGGAAAATGGATTCTTGACAATGAATGATATGTCCAAATAACACCTGTGTAGACAGGAAGAATACCGTCACGTGACCAAGTTTAGGTTTTGCCAAAAACCATGATTGGAGAGGACAGTTGAACTCAAACCTTGGATTTTAGCGGACGTGCTTCGGCACTGCGGTTTTGATTGGAAAATGTCTACCGTGTGCGAATTGAGTTAATCTAATTTTACACGTGCCTGTCATGGCAAGAGTGGATGTAATTGGATCTAACTGCGGTGTGCCTAAGGTAGAACCTATTATAATTAGTTCTAATTAATATAGGCTGTAGCCTTGTTAAAACTAAAGTGTGATGATTAGCACTGTTAGTGGAAAACTAGCTAGAGTAGGGAAGTGAAACTTGGCTCTGTTAGTTGAAAATAGATTAGTGAAGTGTTGATAAGCTTTACTAGTTGAGAATTGAGTAATGAGGGATAATTGGGATATTCCAGTAGGTGTCCCTGGTGGGCGGGGTTCCGCATTCTGTTTGTTGATTTTTTTTTCTTGTCTTGGCCTGATGATAACCTATGTGTTCAGTCATCTGTCCCTGACAGAGTAGGTTCACTTTATTTTCTGAGCGAGGCCGATGGCCACGATCATCTAATAGAGATCAGTGACGGGGAGGCTATCACCAGTTGTATGATTTATTTTACAGGTTCCTCTGGTTGGAATGAAGAACCTGGAACCAATGAAAAATCCGATCCCGGATAAATTATGATGTAGAGAGATGGGCCAGCAACTTTCGCAATGGAAGAAGTTAATACACATTGCTCGGTGGAGCCTAATGGTATGTGTATCCTACATGAGTGAATACCAATCGTTAACACACCTGAAGTGATGGATGTTCAGCCCATGAGGAACTAGATCAGTAGGAACTGATGTTCACATTAGATGAAACCAACCATTGAAGTGTAGTTGTTCCATGTATCTAGGAAATCAGAACTTTCAGACTATATCTAGTGAATAAAGCAAGCCATTTTTGTCTAGATACATTGACTGTTTAAGAGTGAAAATACAGAACTAATAGGAACCATTGTGTTAGGAACAATAATAGTATTTTCCACGGATTATATATTTACATGGGATTCAGATCTCATGGTCATCAGAGCTCCTGGAGGAGGACATGTCTGGAGAGAAGGATACGACTTCGGTGAGGTCTATTGTACTGACTCGTGTGATGTCGTGTAATCCTTGCCATGATGTGTGCACTATGATCCTGAACTTTGAGGGCTGACATATACATTTATGTTATAATACACGACACACATTTTCTTCGCATACACGTCTCATATACGTTACACTTTTCTTTTAATAAATTAATCTTTATTAATTTTTAGAAGTAAGAGTTGTTGAGTATGTTGCGTTGGGGAAGTATGAGAGGGGGCATAGTACGACAGTGAGAGAGTGATAGGAAAAGGTGTCCACGGGCTGATGGAGTGTGTTGGACGGAAGCTGGTGGATTCTCCAGGATATTGATAGGAAAGAAAAATATTATAATGTGGGTGTTGACTCTCCTCACTCCAGGGACGACACTTTAAAGGAGGACACGACAGTGATCAACATAGAACAATTAGTATAATGAGTCACATCACAAAGATTTTGCTAAGAATTATCATGCAAAGAGTGAGGAAGAAGATACAACCTGAAATAGGGGAAGAACAATGCGGGTTTGTAGAAGGAAAGGGTACAGTAAATGCTGTGTATATGCTGCGAACAGTTATTGAACGTGCTATAGAAGTAAACAAGGATATACATCTTTGCTATATTGACTATACAAAGGCTTTTGATAGAGTTAGACATGTCAGCATGGTGGATATCCTTACTGATCTACAAATTGATGGGAAAGACATTAGACTTATAAAAAACATATATTGGAAACAACAAGCTGCAATAAGGATTGATAATGAAGTGGGACAGTATCAGCCAATTAAGAGAGGTGTTAGGCAGGGATGTGTGATATCTCCAGATCTTTTTTCCCTAATCAGTGAAAATATTTTCAGAAATGTAGAGGATATAAATGGAATCAGCATTGGAGGACGAAAAATCAATAATATTAGATATGCAGATGATACAGTATTAATTGCAGACAATACGCAGGACCTGCAACAATTAGTAGGCGGTTGTTGTACACAGTGAGCAACTGGGGTTAGAATTAAATTGTAAAAAGACTCAGGTTATGGTCGTCACTAGGAAGAAAGAAGTGCCACAATGTAATATACAAGTAAATGGAAATATTCTTGAACAAGTGAATCGGTACAATTATCTTGGAACAGTTATAACATCTGATGGGAGATGCCTTGAAGAGATTAGAACAAGAATCGCCATGCGAAAGTAGCCTTTAGCAAGATGAAAAACATTCTGACCAATAAAAAGATGTCAATTGAAACGAGAAAAAGAGTGTTGAGGGGATACATAGAGCCTGTTCTTTTGTATGGATGTGAAACTTGGACAATGAGCAGTCAAGCTGAAAAGCATCTGATGGCTGCAGAAATGTGGTTTCTGAGGAAAATGCAAAGAATACCATGGACAGACAGAAAAACCAATGACCAAATACTACAGGAGACAAATGAACATCGTAAACTGATTAGAGAAATTAGACGTAGACAGTCAAAATTTGTTGGACATGTTATGAGAAGAAATGGATTGGAGAACTTAGTGACAACTGGCAAGATCGAGGGGAACAGACCAAGAGGAAGAACGAGAGGAAAATACCTGGATGGCTTGGCCACATGGCATGGACGGGACAGGAACACTGAGCTGATCCACGACACTGATGATCGAGTGAAATGGCGAGTCATGACCGCCCACGCTTTCCAGCATGGCACATGATTGATTGATTTGTGCTATGGAGAGGTATAACTCCATCGCTGGTCTTAACCGGTCTCAGAATCAAAGAGAGAGGTAGCAGTTACGGGTTATAAGTCCTTGTCAATTGGCATAGACATGGGGTGCCACGGGTTGCCTCTGATGGTGGGAGACACCTAGAGGTGTCACTGATCAGCTACAGCCCGCCTTAAGCTGGCCAGCCTCTGGCCAATTGGGTGTTGATCCGCCACCACCTGCCTGCTTCAAAGGGTGCTTGGAACTAGGACAAAATCTGAATAGCAGGCTGTTAAATGAATGCATAATAATAGAAACCTCAAGCTAGGCTTGCAATCTGGAACATAAGAACCATATGTCCAGGATTTTCCACTGACCTGACGAATATTGACGATGTGAGAAAAACGGTTGTGATTGACCGAACTCAATCGTCTTAACATTGATATTTATGGCCTGCAGGAGACTCGCCTCGCTGAGGAAGGGTCACTCAGGGAAAACAATTACACCTTTTTTGGAAGGGTAGAGGGCAGGCAGAAAAAAGGCAACATGGTGTGGGCTTTGCAGTGAAGAATTTGCTACTGTGAATGATTGAAATTCCAGCTGGAGGTAATGAATGAATCACCCAAAAAAACGAGAAGTAGATTGTGAGCTTTACTAAAACACGACTACAAGAGAAAAATTGGACGTTGCGGCCAAAGCCTTCGTCAGCACAGGACAAACAAATACAAACCAACACAAACCTACATGAAACACACTATGACAATATTAAACTATTAAACTAATTAAATGTACTCATCTGATTCTGTGTACTTGCTTGGAAAGACTGGCACGCGTAGGGCTCCAGTGGATTAATAGACCGGTTGTATGGTATACGGGTCAAAGGTCAAGCGGGAGGGGAGTGGGGTGGAGAAGCGCCCATGTGTGCGGAAAAGTGAAAATTAAGACCGGTAAAGATGTCGCGGACGCAGTAGACAATTAGCAATTCTCGTTAAGCGCTCGAAATACCGCTCCGGAAAACTACATAGCGTTGGTCCACACAGAGGGGCATGAGTGGCGGTCGTTCAGAAAACGATGACAAAACACTGAACGCAAACCTGCCAAGAAAGTTGACTGTGATGTCCTATAAAGGACCTGCAAGTACCTAGATGGTGGACTGTAAGCTAGGGGGTGGGAGGGGGTGGGGTAGGGAGTTAAATGAAGCTGTGTTGGACATTAAGGCCGTGAGGGGAGAGTGTGCCCAACTGGAAGATGAGACGGTGTTCCAATGTCTTCCGATCCCGTTCGTGGGATGCGCATGATTTGATGGCCGTGACCTGTATGTCGGCTACGCCATGGTGGTCAGGACTGTTGAAATGCATGGATACTGGTTTCTGGGCACCGCTGGTGATATCAGAAAGATGTTGTCTAAATCTGTCCCCAAGACGTAAGCCTGTCTCACCGACATATCTCATGTCGCAACGTGTGCAGGTAATCGTATAGATGACGTTGCGACTGATGCATGAGAAGGTAGTTGGAGGTAATGAAAGACAATGATCCCTGCGCTTGGCAACCTCTTGTCATTTTGCCACCATCAGCACTGCAACTGCACCAACAGTTGCTTCCTCTGATGATGTGAAGGATTCATTCTATGAGGAGCTAGACTCTGTGATCAAGGCAGTTCCAAAATCCGACTACATTTATACCCTCGATGATTTAAATGCTCGTGTGGGCAAGGACTCGAGTTCATGGCCAGTGTGCCTTGGAAAATACATCGGTCACATGAATGAAAATGGGCAACGGCTGTTGGAGCATTACACCAGAAATGACCTATGTATTACAAACGCCTTCTTTAAAACAAAAGAGCTGCATAAGGTCACATGGGAACATCCAAGATCCGGCCATTGGCATCAGCTAGACTTCATCATAACACGGAGAAAACATCTGAACCAAACATCATTAACTCAAAGTTACCACAGTGCTGACTGTGATACGGATCATTCTTTGGTTGTTGCAAGAGTTACACTGAGCCCAAAGAGAATCCACATAGCTAAACACAAATCTAGCCACAGGATTAATGTTATTAACACCCACGATCCTGATAAGTGCTTTGAGTTCCAACAGCAACTTGGAGACGCTTTCACTGATACATGAGAAATTTGTACAGCAAGTGAAAAGTGGGATAAACTTAAGGTAAGGAAACTCTTTATAAAACAGCAGTAGAGGTTTACGGTACTGTGGATCAGAAGAGGCAGGACTGGTTTGCGGCAAACAGCCAGACACAGCAGCCCTTTATTGATAAAAAGATGATAGCTCTCTTAAGAAACAAGGAAATACCAACACATAAAACTCTTAGTGAGCTGAAGCAAGCTAGGAAGGATGTGAAAAGGGCTGCCAGGCAGTGTGCAAATGACTATTGGATCAAGTTATACGAGTCCATTCAAATCACAAGTGATAAGGGAAACATCAGAAGCATGCATGAAGGGATAAAGAAAGCCTGTGGTCCAATGATCAAAAGAAGTGCATCACTGAAAACCTTGACTGGAGAAATCATCACTGATAAGAAATAGCAGATGGATAGATGGGTAGAGCACTATATGGTGCTTTACTCAAGTGAGACCAAATTAGCGGATAATGCCTTCTATGCCATAGAGGCCCTGCCAACTCTTGACCACCTGGACACACTTCCCACCATAACAGAAGTTAAGTGTGCTATAAATGAACTTGCATCTGGCAAGGCTCCAAGTAAGGATGTGATTCCAATACAGGTTATCAGGAGTGGGCAAGACACACTCACTCTATAGATCCACCAGCTAACAGAACTATTTGGCAAGAAGAACAAGTCCCACAGGATTTCAAAGATTCAAGCATCATAACACTGTACAGGAACAAGGGCGATCGGAGTGATTGTAACAACTATATGGGTATCTCACTTCTGTATATTTTTGGGAAAGATTTTGCCAGAATTGTTCTGTGCAGACTTCAAGTCCTGGGAGATCAAGTCTACCCCAAATCACAGTGTGGCTTCCGATGATACGAGTATGATATTCTCATTGCAACAGATGCAAGAAAAATGTCGTGAACAGAATCAGCCACTGTTTATTGCCTTCATCGACCTCACAAAAGCATCTGATTTGGTCAGTTGTGAGGGTCTATTCAAGGCACTAAAGAAGACTGGCTGCCCACCAACTCTTCTGTCCATTGTGGAATCGTTCCACACAGGCATGAAGGATATAATCAAGTTTGATGATACAACTTCAGAAGAGTTTGAAATCAAGAGTGGAGTTAAGCAAGGTTGTGTACTACCTCCTACCCTCTTTGGAATATACTTTTCACTTCTACTGAAATATGCATTTCGTGATCAGGATGGTGGTATATACATTCACTCATGCTCAGATGGCGGCCTCTACAATGCTTAGA
This sequence comes from Cepaea hortensis, assembly GCA_963921405.1. Taxonomy (NCBI): domain Eukaryota; kingdom Metazoa; phylum Mollusca; class Gastropoda; order Stylommatophora; family Helicidae; genus Cepaea; species Cepaea hortensis. The sequence continues at coordinate 61,156,239 of OY992895.1, read as the reverse complement.
GATTGAAAACCAAGACCAAAATTAGGAGGATACTGATCAAAGAGTTGCTTTTTTGCAGATGATGCTGCAATTACGCCCCACTCTGAGGAAGAATTACGTCTACTATCTGTATTCTCCAATGCTTGTTCTGAATTTGGTTTAACAATTAGCAAAAAGAAGACACAGATTACGTCACAAGGTGCACATGGGGTACCATCAATCTTTATTGACGACTCCAAAATAGAGATAGTAGACCATTTTACATATCTAGGATCAGAGGTAAATAGCAAATTATCCCTAGATCGGAAAATCAACATAAGGATTGGTAAGGCAACAACAACAATGAACAGGTTAAGAAAAAGAGTCTGGGAGAACAGGAAGCTTACTGCCAAAACAAAAGTCCTTGTCTATCAAGCCTGGGTCCTTAGTCCTCTTCTTTATGGCAGTGAAACCTGGACAACTTACTCACATCAAGAGAAACGTTTAAACAGCTTTCATATGTGGTGTCTGTGAAGAATACTTGGTATTAAGTGGCAAGACAAAATCACAAATACTGAAGTATTGGGAAGATCAGGATGTGTGACGGTATATTCCATGCTCAGTCTTCATAGGCTTAGATGGATAGGACAAGTTAGGAGGATGGATGATGGTAGAATACCAAAGGACATCTTTTTTGGTGAATTACAGGTGGGTAAGAGATCTCAGGGTCGGCCTCTGCTACGATACAATGATGTGTGTAAGCGGGACATGACTGATACAGGCATTGATAATGCACATTGGGAGCACGTCGCTGCTGAACGTGTTGCATGGAGGACAACTATCAGAAACGGAATAAAGACAAAGGAGAAAATGATTGCAGATAAAGCACACACAGAGCGTGAGAGACGTAAGATGGTGCAAAATGGTTGGTGGAAATGACCATGTCTTCACATGCACCTACTGTGGACGAACATTTGCAGCAAGAATTGGCCTTAACAGTCACATTCGCCACTACCATGGGTTGTAGTTATTAAGCCATTTTGAAGCACAATGTAACAAACTATCGTCTGTCAAGACGGCAAGGTGCCAATGTAATGTAATGTAGATCATTCTCATTGCACATCAAACCATTCAGTCCATAAGTGCTCGGATCCCCTCCTCAGTAAATCCTGCAGCTTATAGCGGCTCATGACACCAGTTCTGTGTTGGTTTATTAATCTTCTTTGGCTTCTTGCATAGTGTTCTTGCTTGGCCACACCTTTTTTAACTTGCTGTTATCACAGTGTGATCATGGTTGTAGATTCACAGTCATCACTTGGTTCTCACAAATGTACTTCTCGTACAGCATTCAGTATATCAGCGTCTACCATGTCTTGTCCGACTTCCACAGTAGCCTTACCTGCTAATTTCCTTGTACACCCGCATGCCCTCGCATGAAAATGAAACTAAATTTTGTGAGCCATGATCGCCCCAAAGAAACGAGCCACTGTCTTCAGACCCAACCTAGCTCTCTCTCTCTTCCGGATCATACTCACTGAGTCACTAAGGAAGCGTGCCCGAGTGAAGGTCTATCTCAATGCATGTGATTTCTTTAATTGCTGCCATGACTTTGTGACATTTTGGATACCTAGTGTGCAACTTAAAAAATTGAGAATTAAACTACACTTGGGAACAGTCGAGAAAGTCCATTCCTACCTGCCTATATTATGATAGTCAAGACAAACAACAGCCGAGAAATAACACATTACGCCCAGTAATTACCAACCATATTTACTTTAGCCAGTTGACCTATGGTTGTAATAACAAGCCACGGCGAAAATGGAATGTAGGCGAGACGCCATTTTGTTTTTAGTGTGGGAGATAAGTAATTTTAGCATAAGCCAGGTACCAAATTCTGTTTTAAGGCAGTCAAAATGAAAATTTGATTCAGTCAAGGTGTGAATTCATTTTGGGATATTCCCTTGATGTCTCCCTGTTGACACAGGTAAGAGTGAAGGCTTATAATCATCCAAATATATAATTTGACATTTTCAGAAGAAGGATTAAAAACCTCTCAGTTAAAAATGATTAGTTCCCTTGGTTAATGAAGTATAACTAGATTATCCTTCTTTGATCATTACACATACTTGCTGAATGATGAGATTATCATATAATGCAATGATCTAAACACTCAGAGACAATAAATGCCAATTTATAGCCTTCATTTATATATGTATTCTAGGACTGATGGGGGAAGTGCCAAGATAATCTTTCTTTGCTATTTCCTAAATATCTTTTCTTTTTATATGTGTCAACATGTGTATGAAATATATCTATATATATTAATGTGTGTTTAATGACCCTGTTATAATTATATGAAGCCCTCTACCCGGCAGAGGAGATCATGGCCAGGAATTGGTGCAGATGTAACTCATGATCTGAGTCAGATCAATAAAAATAGACCAATGGGTAACTGAGGGTACTACTGAGTATGACACTCGGTGCACGCAAAGGATGAGACATGTCTTGGGGACATGAAGGGATGATGACCTATGTGATGTGGCTATCTGTTGGTAATAGGCATGCCCACTCATGGTTGTGACAACACACAGCAGGAAAGAGTCTGACTGACTTATACTTATGTTGTAGTATACATGCACTTTTTTCAAATTTTTTGTGAGGATGAGTACATAGGTGTTATGTTTGTGTTACTGACTGGTGGTCAGATGGTGCATGTGATGCTCCCAAGACTGGGACATCCCTGGCCTGAGTGGTGCAATCCTCAGTGAATGAGGAAAGCCTTCACCTTTATATTGCCATGAGGAGCGGAGGACGTTCTTTAGTATTTGCCACTTAGGACTGCCCATTGCCACAGGAGAATGCAGTTAAGTGGCATGACAAACCCATGTAACCTCAATACTTCTTTATGACCAGAGGCCAACAGTTTAAACTCTGAAAAATTACCCAGATCTCATGCAAAGGAATATAATCAATAGATACCCAGCAAGATGAAAAACTATCAACAGCACTTAGATTAGCTGAAGACCGAGGATATTCATCATCATTTGACTCTGCCAGACTTTATGATAGTTTAGATGTGACTGATACATGGACAAAGATATAAAGTTTGTAATCGTATTTATGTAAATTGTTATGCCCATGAAGCATACCCCCACCCCCTTTCTTCCATTACAATATTGTAACTTCTCCTACTGTGTTATTTAATTTCATCAGAGGCACATGTGTATTACTATGTTCAACTATAGTGTTTCTTCATTTGATAACATAATCCAGAGAGGGAGAGAAGGTGGCAGGGAGAATACTAGCTTCTAATCAAATCAGATTGAGCTTTATTTTTCTAAAAGCAGTGACTTCCCTGTGCTCTCCTAGCCTTCTATTAGAAAACCTGACTTATACTTAGTGAAATCTTATCTATATATATAAAATACAATGTATGTCTGTCTGTATGTATGTTATTTATGCGTTCGTGAACGGTCCATTCGATTGAGATGAAATTTTCTACACATGTTCTTCGCATTCCTGTGCTGCTAACTGGCATAGTTTGTTAGTTTACAAACAGTTATTTACATAATAAAATTTAATTTTGTAATTACATTATCTTATATATAAATTAGGATGTGCGTATGTATTTATGTATCTCTGTATGTCCTTTATTTGTTCGCGAACGGCCCATCCGATTGAGATGAAATTTTCTACACGCCTTCCTTTCAGTCCAGAGCAGCCAACTGTGATATTTTGTTAGTGTGAAATCGCCTGCTTACTCAGTATTATTTCATTTTTCATTTTTCATCATAATTTCATATATTTCAGGGGATCTAACTCGTAAAAGTTATTTCAAGGGGCATAACTTTTCTGTATAACTTATAGTCATATTGTGGCATCGTTTTCAAAGATTTATAAACTCTTTGTCCATAGTTATGTACCGGCATATGAGTTATAATAAATAATGATACAATCTGTAAGGCATTTTCAAAGTTTTCATAAAAATGATGCACAATGCATAACATTGTAACTCATCTTTTTTTGCTTAAGAAGTTACTGTAGTCATGCAGGTGATTAGAAAGAGTTTTCATTAAAAATAATGGATGGTGTGTGGAAGAACGTTCTTTTAAGTTACTTTTGTTGTTGTATGAATTTAACGAAGCCGGACAGGGTCAGGCAGACAGATAGACAGACAGATAGACAGTCGGGAACAGGAACTTATATGACTACTTATATAAATTAAATGAGATGCTTCACACCAGGAGCTGGGCAATGCCGGGCCGGGTCAGACAGACAGACAGACAGACAGACAGACAGACAGTAACGGGAACGAGAACTTATATGACTACTTATATGAATTAAATTAGATGCTCCCCACCAGGGTCTGGGCGAAGCCGGGCAGGGTCAGCTAGTAATTTATATATTGCGAGGGGACTTAACTTAAGAAAAGTTATATCAAGGGAGATAACTTTTAATAGCATTGCTATATATGTAATTAAAATAATTGTTGCATATTTCTCAAATAGGTGGACTTTTTCTCTACAGTTATCTACAGGCATATGCGTTATAATATATAATGATAAAATCTTTAAGGCATTTTCAAAGTTTTCATAAAAATAATGCATCTATTTAAATAGTGAAAATTTTCTAACTCATCTTTTTATTTTTCTTCAACAGCACATTTAATTATTTTTTTAAACATTCTCATATGTATGGCGCGTTAACCCACGTTGGGTATTTATGATGCCCATGTTAAACATTGGAGATGCTTCTCGGCCTTTTGGCTAAGATCAAGTGTATTTGCTGGCCTCCAGTAGTGCGCTTGGTCTGGTCGGAGGCCGGGATGATCAATCTCGGTCCCTTGGCTAAGATCAGGCGCATTTGCTGCATCCCCTGCAGTAGTGCGCCTGGCCTGGTCGGGGGCCGGGTGATCAAAAAAAAAAAAAAAAACCCTCACATTAGCATCACTTTAAATGTGGGCCCGGTGGACCACTGTGGGCAATAGCTCACAGTGGGACTAAGGTTCCACGCCAAAAACAGGGGAGGCGGGGAACCAGCTAGTCTGGGATGACCGCCAAACCCTAAAAAAAAAAAAAAAAAAAAAAAAAAAAACCATGTTAAACATTGCCTCAACAAGTTACTTTTCATGCGTTTTAATGCTTATTGTTCTTTTGTTGTCAAAGAATTGCTTCATAAGAGATGTTGAATGAAAGAATGTATGAGAGGAAATAGAGAAGAAGGGCAGAATGTAGGGCGGGCCTGCGCGCCCAATTCTTAACCCTTTGAAAATTAAGATTTTCGTTCGTTTAAAAAAAAACAAAAAAAAGTAATTTTTTGTGAGAGAAAGTTAGTTGCATATCCTTTGCAGTACTCTGCAGTCAACCCACCGCCCACCAATTATTGGCTGTTCGTGATATCTTGGTAAGTTTACTTTAGATAGATCTCTTCCAATCATATTTTCTACCAATCTATCTATTCTTCTATAATATCTATATTTTTAACGGGAACGGGCCGAACATAGACAGACAGACAGACAGACAGACAGACAGACAGACAGACAGACAGGCAGGCAGGCAGACAGATAGGCAGATAGATAGATAGACAAACAGATAGACAGATAGATAGATAGACAGATAGATAGATAGATAGATAGATAGATAGATAGATGGATAGATAGATAGATAGATAGATAGATAGATAGATAGATAGATAGATAGATAGATAGATAGATAGATAGATCCCCGCCAGGGGCTGGGCGAAGCCGGGTCCTATGGATGGATGGATGGATGGATGGATGAGTAGAAGCCGGGCCGGGTCGTCAGACAGACACACAGACAGACAGATGGACGGGCGGACAGACAGACAGACAGAGATAGATAGATAGATAGATAGATAGATAGATAGATAGATAGATAGATAGATAGATAGATAGATAGACAGACAGACAGATAGAGGGGTAGGTAAGTAGGTAGGCAGGCAGGCAGACAGATCCCCGCCAGGAGCTGAGCGAAGCCGGGCCGGGTCAGCTAGTAATATATATCCGTTTTAACACTAGGGAGTCTTACGAGCCAATTTCTGGTTTTCCTATTAATAGTTGGCAACTGGGATTTTGGGGATATTTCTCCCAATTTCTATGTTATCATCATACCACAGACTTCCATGGTCAGACCACTTGAGGTCAAGGGAAAAGCACCAGATCTTCCTTCCCAATTCTCCCTCCAGCCCGAGACGTAAAAGCCCATTAACTTGTCACACATGGAATGACCAACCCATCTGTGCAAATGACAACATCACCCTCTATAGAATTTTCAAAGATCAAAGTCTGTGCTTCCATCTCCACAGCAGCCGGATTTTCTAGTCTGCATTTTCTGTCTAGTTGGTGAATAGAACATTATATACAACAATGAGAAAGAGGAACCTGCTGAGATGAGATGAGAAGATGAGATGAGGAAAGAGAAAGAGACAAACAGCTTTCTTTGGTCATGTGATGAGAAGAGAGGCATTGGAGAACATCATGACAACTGGAATCATCAAGGCGAAGAGAGGCAGAGGCAGACCAAGATCAATGATGCTGGATGACCTGGGACGGTGGCATGGAGGAATATCATCAGCAGAGTTGATTCAGAACACCAAAAGCTTAGATTTGTGGAGAATGAATGCCTACGCTAGCTGGCAAGACACTTGATAATGATGATTATTACTTGTTTTGTGAAATTAAATTGTATGGTTCTGCACTTTTTATTCACCTTCATAGACTGAAATCTGCTTGTCTGCATAAAAAGTAGCTGATTATAAAAGTTAAATTTTTGTCATATTCTGATTCAGTGTCTGTGATATCTTCCTTTGCATAATGTGCTTTTTATTACTCTGACAATGCATATAATGAAAAGCAGCCCTAACGTACACCTGTTGTTATTTTGGTGTCCATTTGTCACATTAATTGATTGTAGCTTGCATGACAGTCTGGGTAGGGAATGATACACGATGGAGTTGAGTGCAATTACAAGTGTTTACACCACGGACTGGGTGGACGGTGCGTGAAATGACTCACAAATCCAATGAATAAGTGAGCAAGAAAGTAAGTGTTTAGATGTTGAAGTGCTTTAAAAATAGGAAAAAAAACTGTACAAAATTCAGACTGCTACAGTAATAATATATTAATTACATAGGCAAAATACATCTACATTTAAATGTTTCCTCGAATCGTACAAGATATTGTAGATAGTGAAATAATCACAACTTTGAATCATATTTAAATAATCTTCTGTCACAAATTATGAAACATACTTGTGAGAAGACAAAATCTGACTGCTGAATGAAAATGTGTTTCCTTCTTGGAGGCTGCAAGATGTGCAGGTGAGGCTCCCTGACGTAATAGAACAGCTGTAAGAAGTGGTGTATTTAATTTTCCAATTGTGATAGCTTCAAATACTCTGGACAATACTGCTCTGCTTGCATCATATTTTGCCATTATACCTGTCCTGCCTGTTTTGTTTTAATAGATGGAAACAACATCTTGTTAATGTAATATTGAATTAAGCACATAAATGTGTACTTGCAGTGTTTTTATCAAATATACATATAATGCCTTTTTTTAATTTGTAAACAAATTTTAACTTGTAAATTTGAGCCCATCTCTTTATTAATATCATCTCCTCTTTTGACCTCTCAACTTTAAGTCATCTGTTTTTAATCTTGATGTCTAGCAATATCTTCTCAACCACATACTACTTCACTGTGTTCTTTTATTTGACTCACTGTTGTAGTATAGCACTTAATTTTGTGTGATATTCACTGGCACAAGAACGGAGCATAATGGGGCGGCACTTTGCCGTGAAATTGGAACAGCGACTAACTGACTAACTTCATTTTCTTCTATTTTACATATTTTTATTACTGAAAGCTCCATTTCTTGAATTTAACGCTGTCCTCCATTTTGTTGTCTATTAACTATACCTTCTACCAACAGTCATTTAATGTCATTCATGGGACCTCCATGCTGAATTCTGACTCTTTATTGTTTGCTCATCTGCACAAACTCCAACATGTAACTATACAGAAGACTGAATAGTGTTGCAGATATGTAAATATATATGAATAAATAGTATAAGCAAAATGCCTATTTTATGTGGAAAACAAATGGGAGCCCACTTTCCAGTCGGACATTATCTTAGTAAGTTTTCTTTTATTCTTGGATTTTTATCAGATAGATTTCTGGAACTATTTACACAACACTTTCATCAGTATCCTAGCTGTATAATAAGATTAGACTTTATATGAAATCATCATCATGTGCCATGAAGATAAGTGTGAGCAGTTGTGGTTTGCCTTATTACATTATCACCTGCGTCTTGGATTGAGTTGTGTTCTTGTCCCAATTATACAACGTGAATTGACAAATCATGTTCTAAGCATCTGTAAAGAAGGCAGTCTGCCATTGTTTTCCTTCTTAGCAATGACTATACTTGTTCTTGACCACAGCCATTGTCTGTATAAGGAGATCTTCTGCCTAAGCAGCAAACCTGAGGCTATAAGCAGTAACTATGTGTTGGCTGCCATGAAGCTCAACCCACCAACCTGCTCCCATGGTTTCACATTATCCTGGTTGGGCAACTAAACAGGCATTCCACCTTGCCCAAGGATGTTCCATAGCCTAGCAGAAGTAGGAGGCATCACCTAACTTCTCATTTGATAGGTGAAACCCCTAACCCACATTTGTAAAAAAAAATAATACATATAAAATACACTTACCAAAATCTTCATAAGGAGGTCCCAAAATCAAACTGCTGACTTCAACCCACAAGCCATGCTGAGTTAGGCTCTCAATTACTTTTGGCCAAGTGCTGATTAACATACATTTCATGTCTTTGATAAGGTATTTATCAGCATCTGTGAGAGAGATTGTGAGAGAGAGAGAGAGGGAAACATTCACTCTGAGTAAAACAGACAAAAAAGATAAGACTGTTGAAAACAAGAGTATCATTATTGCCAGGCTAAGATTATTCTTTATATTATAAAATCATGCTATAAATTCTATATCAATGGCGTTGCGGCCGCGATTCGTAATGCTGCTTACCCGATCTCGAAACACAGCGGAGACCAATTTAGCAGCAGACCGTGTCGCACTGTTTTAACGTGTTGGTATGGAAGCCGGTTGTTCAGAAAACAATGGCAAACTACTGAACGTAAAAACTTGCCAAGACATCAACAATGACAATCCTGTAAGGGATATGCAATTTTAAATTTTAAAAAAACTAAACAATTCTAACATGTTTTCTGAAATTTTTATGATTTTTCCCAAATACTAATGCTAGGTTCTCAACCTATTCCACCACAGTATGAATTATAACACCAATGATTTGGGCTACTATGGTGGAGCGCCTCAGTCCCAGAGTTTTCCAGGCTGCTCATGGAGCAATGATTACTGCCTCTTAACAGGATAAACCAATGGGATGTGTTCCAGGATAATTCTTATAAATTACTTCATTACTATAAACCAAGCAATGCTGTGTAAATAAGTTTAACTGTACACCCTTGCACATCATGTAATAAAAATGTTTCCTTTGCATTCACTATAATAAAAAACAAAGGATTACAATCTAGCAATGCACCCAAAGTTTGGAAAAGTTATTTCTTTTTAAATCTAGATTTACAATTCCAGGGTAAGAGATTACAAGGCATTGGCGATAAGACTAACTAGCTCAAAGTGGCTCCTCATTTTTTCAGCAAAGGTCATAAACTGTCATTTACTGCCAATATAGTAGCTTGTGGTGTAGGCAGAGGGGTCTTTGAGCCTGAGGAATAAAGGCCGCCTGGCTAGTGCAGTCGCCGCGAACTGTGCAGGTTAGGATTTTCTTTTTGCCCCAGAAAAAAATCCCACACTTTACCGAGGGATCGAACCCGGGTCTCCCGAAGGAGAGTCCGGCATTCTAGCCAAATGGCCAGCCGCTCCTCAGCAAAGGTACAGCATTTAATTTAAATTAACCCATAGTTAATTAGCAACGTTGCTTTCTTCTTCTTCTACCAACTGTTATCTCCAAGTGGAACTTAGGTGTTAAACCACTCATGCCACACCCTCTTATCTGTTGATATCTCCTGCCACTTCCTCCCCCTATGCCCTCTGAATATTATTCTTGTGTCTCTAATAATCTTCTTGCTCTATTTATTTTGCTTTGTGGTATCCTGAGAAAGGACTGTATAGTTATATTATTCATAGGTTTTCTCAATGGGTATTCTATCCAGCACCAGCATCATTACCTCACCTCTTAATTCGCTGGAATTTGTTAAGTGCTCTCTATAAGCTCGATCCTGTCATACCATTTTAGTTCATCGATTCTGAGCAGGGACCAGTGAATAAATGCATGTAGTTTGTTATTAATTGTTTTATTCTTTCTCCATAATTACGATGCGCACAGTAGTACTGATTTGATGCTAGAGTTAAATATCCTAAGTGTGATGATAAGTGAAATAAAATATCTTACACACCCTGAGAGATATTGAACATATGGTGCTAAACCTGGATGGCTTGGCCACATGGCATGGTCGAGACAGAAACACGGAGCTAATCCACGACTTTGGTGATCGAGTGAGATGGCGAAACATGATTGCCCACGCTTATCGGCATGGCACATTATGGATGGATGGATGGTGCTAAACCCATATTTTTACACAGGGTGATCCTGGGGTGCACAAAGAACACACCAATTATATGTATGAGGCATATCCTGGCACTACCAACAATGGCATAGAGGCATAGGGTCCTTCAAGCCAAATGGTACCTGAGAGTTGCTGCAGATAAGGACCACCCTCTACATGAAGCCATGGAGATGGTCAAGGACTGAGTCATAGACTGAAACAAGGCAGGTTGTGGATGGCACAGGCAGAAATATCTATAAGCCAGGTGTGTGATCTAGAGACCATCAATCGAAAAAAAAAAAGAGTGGGTTAAAGTACCAGAAGACATCACTGAGTAGTGAATGCAGAGAATGGGCAACAACTGATCCAAAGTAACACACACCAAGGTGACATAGTGATCTACACTGATGGGCCAATGGTGTGAAACAGACGTAGTGTTTGGGGTTTCATCGTGAAGGCTTAATGGACGATGCTTGAAAAAGGAGAGTCTGGCATATGAGACTACAACCTCCAGCATGAGAATGGAGATGGAAGCAGTAACAGCAGCATTCCGTTGGTTAGAAGAGACCATTGTCACACACATAGTATTCATCATGGACTCAAAGAGTATGCGTAGTAAGTTGGAGAATGGAATACTTCGTGTGGAATGGCTATCCTCACTTGAGAGGTCACAGACTGTGAGAATTGTATGGGATTTTGTCCTGGCTATGCAGGAGTGCGGTGGAATGAACAGACTGATAGACTGGCAGAGAATGCACATCTTGGTGGCAGATTTTTTTTTTTTTTGTTCGCATATCCTTTACAGGAAATCGCTGTCAACATCAGCATCTTTCAGCTGATTGTTGATTTCTTGGCAAGATTACGCACAGTAGTTTGCCATTGCTTTCTGAGCGACTGGCTCAAATACCCCGTAAGTTACCGTCGCAGAGAGAACCGCTACCAATTCTCACGCAATGTCACGTTACTTACGAGAGTATGCGAGATTACGGAGAAAGTCGTGTAACCTCTAGACCAGAGAGACCGGCCATTGGAGATTATTATAGATAAAAATGGATGAATTTGTTGGGTTGAACAGACTTTTGGAACTCATGGGAGGTAATATTAACTCTGTAAACTTACATACAAAAAATGTTAATCAAATATAAAGACTGCATGTTGTCAACATTTACCATTTTACTTTCTGTGTCTCTATCATATTCAGTTTCTCTCACATCCACAATAAAAACCATGAGGATTATTAGATCATCCAGCCCACTTAGAACTCCAGGCCAATTTACAACAAATTGCAACTATGATCAATATTCTAATAACACTAGCAACAATGGAACTAACCTGGGATATAACGCATAATTTTTGCAGCCTCCAGAGAGAAATCAAATTTTACAGAGTCCTCCTGAGATTTCTGAAATCCTACAATGAAGGCTTCACATGCAGAATGGTATCTGTCCATTTTAAAAAGAGCTTGGCCTTTTCTAAAATATCCCTAAGGAAGAACCAAATAGAATTAAATAAATAAAAATAAAGTGAAATAATTTTGCTAATGGTCATAAAAGCACGTTCAGCAGATGAGTTTCAACAAATGTGTCTACAATAATTGTACATTTATTTACTTCTTCTACGAGAATGGAAATTAATTTGTTTGTGAATTAATGATGCATTTCAAATGTTTTAATAAATCAAGACAGTATTTATCCAACTTCAATAATAGTTGTTAAATGCTGAAACAAGGTAGTGCCTAAGAAAACAATTGTCTTGTTAATGCATAGGTTAACTGAAGGCTAATTTTTAAGTAATCATCTGGTCTTTACTGTCTTTAAGCACTCTAGGGAATTGTGTTTTCTTTCTTGGATGAAGTGCGACATTCTAGACATCAAGACCCTTACCAATTAAGATATTTCATGTTTTAACACCAGCTATTTTAATGTGATAGGCAAAACGGGGAGTTGGACAGGTTTCATTAACATAAGATTTTATACCATTTTACTTTCTGTGCTCTATCATATTCAGTTTCTCTCACATCCAAAATAAAAACTATGAGGATTATTTGATCATACAGCCCACTTAGAACTCCAGACCAAAATACCAATATCAAAAAACAAAAAACATTAATAGATTAATATGAAATCAAGAATTAACATCACTGTACGTAGGACATCCCTCACAGACTCCGACACCGTCTTCAGTTGTCAATGATATTAATACATGAGGTTCTAGATAGTGTTTACTAATGACAATAGATTATTTCAAGACAAATGCATCATGATAAATCACCGGTGATAAGAGAGATGCTAGTGTCAAGAGGGCAGAATTGTGACATAGTCTGTCTGGTGTACAACAACATGAGCAGTCACTATGCTTCATGCTGTTGTATCTCATCTCATCATCATTTCACTTTATTCCTCTTGTACCTTGCGATATCGAGGTGAAGAATAAACAGCGGGAGAGTGTCCTTTTATGGGCTTCATATATTATGATTCCCATGGATTCTGTCCATCATTTACATGGTCGGCCTCTTCTTCTGGATTCGTTTGGACTGTACATCATTGGTTTTGCTTGTTGTGGTATATTGTTAGCTGGTAGCCTAGTTATGTGGCCAAACCATTTAACTTGCTTTTTTTTATTAAATCTAGCGCTGCTATAACACCCACTTTCGTCTCGACGTCTTAATTTCTGATTTTCTCTCTTCTTGATACATTGAGCATTCTTCTCAGGAATCTAATTTCCATTGTAATTTCCTTTTCTCTTTTTCTGTCATTGTCCAGGTTTGGTTGGTTAGTTAGTTAGTCGACAGATCATCCTCATTGCACATCAAACCATTCAGTCCATAAGTGCTCGGATCCCCTCCTCAGCAAATCCCGCAGCGTGTAGCGGCTAACGACACCAGTTTTGTGTTGGTTTATCAATCTTCTTTGGCTTCCTGCGTAGTGTTCTTGTTTGGCGACACCTCTTTTAATTTGCTGTTCTCGCAGTCTGACCATGGTTGTAGATTTGCAGTCATCACTTGGTTCTCGCAAGTCTTACTTCTCGTAGAGCATTCAGAATGTCAGCCTGGTCCATGGCGCGGCCGCCCTCCACATTAGCCTTACCTGCAAGCTTGTCAGCCCGCTCATTTCCTTGTACTCCATGCCCTGACACGAAGATAAAACTAATTTTTGTCAGCCGAGACCGCTCCAGAGACAGCAACCACTCTCTTCGGATGCACCCCATCTCTATCCTCTTGAGCATGCTCATTGAGTCGCTGAGGAAACATGCCCTATTGAATGTCTATGTCTCGAGCCATGTTACTGCTTTACTTACTGCCATGACTTCCATAATCAGGCTACTTGTCGTCTCAACAAAAGCACCAGAGTCCTCCTTCACAATTCTCCCTCCAGCCCGTGCCATAAAGACCCATGAGCTTCTCACATGTCAGACGACAGACCATCTGTGTAAATTACAGCATCACCATCTAACGAATTCTCGAAAATCAACGCTTGTACTTCCGCCTCCACAGCAGCTGGATTTTCTTGTCTGCATTTTCTGTCTAGTTGGATGCACACTGAAAGAGATGTACAGAAATCTGTTGGCACTTGTACCCACTCCTCACAAGGTTCTAAGTTCTCCAGTGAACACACCTGCTGAAGAATGTCTTCGGTATGACCCATCCACGACCTTCCTCTTTTTAACCCTTTACAGGGCAAGTGTTTTTCCTTTTTCTAACTCTGAACGGGCAAGATATTTCGGGTGTTTACTAAGATTTAGTGTTGGGTTAGTAAAGACATCATATCTAAGGTGTTAGTGAACAGTATTTTACGAAATAAAGAACAAAATGAAGGAAACTGAATGCAGATTTCTGGGAAGGTTAACCCGGTCAACAAATGCCCGCAGAAGTCGGATGTGTCGGCCTAACGGCGCAAGAACGCAGCACTGCTGTAAACAGGCACAACGCAATCACTTCCGAAAAAAAACTCCGGATGAACGAAGAAGAAGACTGCAGATTTAAAATCGTACTTACATTTGAAATAAAGAATCCAATGTTGCCAGTAATCTACACATGAACACAAATATTGACAAAATACAACATATTGTTTGTGATTGTCAGTCATCTATACACTGATTCAGAATCAGAATCACTTCCTTCAAACTCCAAGATATCCGAAGTGTGTGTACACTGCCCATGCTGATATATATCACTGATATCTATTAAAATTGTTATTTATTTTATTGCTGTAATTTAGATTTGCTGGCTTCGTGGCTTAGAGGTTATGACTTTTATCCGTAATCTCATATACTCTCGTAGGTAACGTGTTGACGGTGAGAACCAGCAGTGGTTCGAATCGCATCGGTAACTTACGGGGTGTGTGAGCCGGCCGCTCAGAAAGCAATGGCAAACTACTGAGCGTAATCTTGCCAAGAAATCAACATACAGCTGAAAGATGCTGGTGTTGACAGCGATGTCCTGTAAAGGATATGCAAAAAAAAAATAAAAAAATTTAGATTTGATTTAATCACTTAACTCTTTCGCTACCAAGGGCCCATCTGGTGCCACATTGGATCCGCTGTGGTGGCAATTGATACTTTTATTGCCACAAAATGATCAGTGGTTTATTTGATACATTTCTGCTCCGTTTCGGAATTTTAAGTTACAGTAAACTGAAAATTTGCATGGCCTGAAAATATCTTTATCATCATTGTGCGGTAAAACATTTGCATTTTATAACATTATTGTCACACACCCCTACTTCCAGTTTTCTGCCATTATTTTTTTTCATTTTTTGTGAAGAAGACATGGTTCAGAATATGCAGCAAAACTTCCTTTTGGGTAATTTTAATGAGCAATACTGTTTATATTCTTGAAGACATGTGGTGTTTGTTTGATTATTCAGTAAATTAAACATGAATAGCAGTAGAGGAGTATAGAAAACACCATATAAGTGCAATTTTTAAAATAATTTTTACCTCTTTAATTTCAGTTGTTATTATTAAACCTCTCATAATTGTCATAATATTTGTAACCTATCAATTAATTATCAACACTGTCATGTTCCTTG
This sequence comes from Cepaea hortensis, assembly GCA_963921405.1. Lineage (NCBI taxonomy): Eukaryota > Metazoa > Mollusca > Gastropoda > Stylommatophora > Helicidae > Cepaea > Cepaea hortensis. Next base: position 61,140,634 of record OY992895.1, on the reverse strand, counting down.
TGCAATCCTCTTTAATTTCATATATAATATAATATAACTGCTACCATTTTAACCATTTTAAAAGCATTATTGTAAGACACCCCTATAAAGTGAGACATGTCAACATGATAAGGATGCTTGAAGATCTACAAATTGATGGAAAAGATCTTAGACTTGTAAAAAACATATATTGGAAACAACAAGCTGCCATAAGAGTTGATAATGAAGTAAGCCAATATCAGCCTATTAAAAGGGGTGTGAGACAGGGATGTGTAATGTCTCCAAATCTGTTTTCCCTGTACAGTGAAAGTATTTTCAGAAATATTGAAGATATGGAAGGAATCAACATTGGGGGACAATGCATCAATAACATTAGATATGCAGATGATACAGTCTTGATTGCAGACAATGAACAGGACCTGCAAAATTTAGTAGATGCGATTGTTACACACAGTGAACAACTAGGGTTAGAATTAAATTGTAAAAAGACACAGATTATGGTCGTCACTAGGAAGGACGAAATAACACAATGTAATATACAAGTAAATGGGAATATTCTTCAACAAGTGAGCAGGTACAATTATCTCGGAACAGTAATAACATCTGATGGGAGATGCCTTGAAGAGATTAGAACAAGAATCGCCAGGGCAAAAGTAGCCTTTAGCAAGATGAAAAACATATTGACCAATAAAAAGATGTCAATTGAAACGAGAAAAAGAGTGTTGAGATGCTACATTGAACCTGTACTTTTGTATGGATGTGAAGCGTGGACAATGAGCAGTCAGGCTGAAAAACATCTGATGGCTGTAGAGATGTGGTTTCTGAGGAAAATGCAAAGAATACCATGGACAGCCAGAAAGACCAATGAACAAGTCCTTCAAGAAACAAATGAAAATCGTAAATTGATTAGAGAAATTAGACGTAGACAGTCAAAATTTTTTGGGCATGTTATGAGAAGAAATGGATTGGAGAATTTGGTGACAACTGGTAAGATCGAGGGGAACAGACCAAGGGGAAGACCTAGAAGCAAGTACCTGGATGGCTTGGCCTTGTGGCATGGTCGAGACAGAAACACGGAGCTGATCCACGACTCTGGTGATCGAGTGAGATGGCAGAACATAACCGCCCACGCTTACCGGCATGGCACATGATGGATGGAACACACCCCTACTACCAATTTTCTGCCATGAATTTCTGTTTGGTCAGGAACCAATTTTTGTTTGGTAGCGAAAGAGTTAAATTAAACCCAGCAAAATCTCAGCTATCACTTGAAGAATCAATGAAATCGATTTTGAAAAACAAAGCGTAAAATCCCTGAAAACTACAAAAATCTGATCAAATCGCTTGAAAATGGCGCTCTTGTTATCTACTTATCGAGAACACTGGGCGTAAACAATCGGAAGTCTCGGAAAGCCGCGAGATCATGTTTTTACAACACTTAATAATAATGAACGTTTTGAGACGTTTTGCCCATTACGGGGTAAAAACGCTCTTGGCCGCTCTGCCCGGTAAAGGGTTACCCTGCTGCCCTTCACCTTCCTAATTTCGCTATGCAATGGGCGTTGTGTGTTTGCGTTAACTTTGAGGTAGGCACGTGCTCTGAAAATTTGTAGTCTGTCTTCAATGGTTGGAAAATCAAGAAGGTAGCGCATCACACTGCATGTTGTATCTCTTGTACATCCAAGAATAATGCGCATAGCTTCGTTTTGCATCCTTTCTATCTGCTTATGGCTGACAGTCAGGATCGCCATCGCATACTCAAAACAGACATGACCAGCCCTCATATAGGGGGCATAGATAGCGCTGCTCACAGTTCGCTGCCGCCACCATCCGCATCACAGCCAAACCCCACTTGGCCTTTGTTATCACCTGGTCTATGTGTTCATTATAAGCAAGGCTTCGATCAAAACGTATCCCCAGGTAATTCATTGCCTGCGTTCTTTCCACAGTCTCTGAACACAGATTAACAGTTGGTGTTCGAGTGTTGACAATATGATTATTCAAAGAGAACCATGTCACTGTTGCCTTTGTTGGGTTGACCATTGCCCCAGCTTCAGCATACCACGTGCTTATGCGACTGAGTTCGGTTTGCAGTTCCACAGCAACCTGATCTCTGTAAGGCATAAGAAACGTAGAAAGTTGAATAGAAGCCATGTGGATAATGCAGAAGAATATTTCGTATCTCATGGAAACAGAAACAATTACATACAGAGGTTCTAGAAAAACTGGGAATGAAAAGAGAGTTGATGAAAGAAATAAAAGAGAAGCAAGTGAAATATTTTGTCCACGTTAACAGACAAAACACTCTTATAAAAACCATACTGGAGGGCAAGCGAGCAAGAGGTAGACAATGATACAAGTGGGAAGATAACATCAAGAGATGGACAAACATCAGTCTGACAGAATGTAGTCAATGCGAAAGAGAGACAGTGTTGGAGACCCATTGCAGCCAAGCTTCATTATATGGAGACAGCACCGGATTGATTTATTAGAAATGGTAGCACAGAGTTGGTATGAAGACTGCATTGTAGAGTGATATTTTTAGCATCTATTAATATGTGTTTGTACTTTAATATTGCCCCATTTGTCCAATGAATTGGTTTGCCTTATTACATTTATTTCTGGGTAAAGCTGGGGTGACCATTCCCAACCCAGTGCGTCCACAGGTGGCAGATCATGGAACGGCCTCTAGATATAGAGGTTAGCTGCGAATACTCAATAAGCAGCCGCGGACCAACTGGCGGTGGGCACAGAGGGCGAGACAGGATCTCAGGGTGAGATCTGAGTTCCTTAGAAAATACCTCATATGCTCGGATACGTGCCTGCCAAGCAAGTCAGGGGTGCTCTAACCCCTCCCCCGGGTAGGTGGAACCAGTTAGCTTTGGACAGCAGTCCATCTAGGAGACGGAAAACTCCAAATATAAACCCCCAAGTTCAAGGTGGACCAGTGTGCTGAGGAACTGGATGGCCATGAGTAAACTGGTCGTGAACGTTGGACGTCTGGCAGGTGTGCGGGGCGGCACCAGGCATATGGTCTCCTGAGGGATATCCCCTGCCTCTTCCCTAGCTGTCAAGGTGTTGAAGAGGTACGTGCAGGACATAGAGAGGACAGGGGACAGAATAGAGGGAATGAAATATAGGACATAGATAAGGACTTCTACAGGGTAGTAGATAGAGTAGAGACAGAACACAAGTCAGGACTTAGAAGGGCCATAAGACAGGACATCTACAGGACAGTGGATAAACAGGAGACAGGACTTAGGTGGGGACACAGACATGTCATAACCAGGACACCGGCAGGACCAACCCCAAGGATAGGAGGGGACGCCAGTTCACGGGATACCACCCTGAACAGACTAGACGGTAGTACAAACCAGCTTAGCACGGACAGACTGCTGTACTACAAGACGGGTAGGACAGCACAGGGTTTTACGGACAGCACAGGGTTTTACAGACAGCATGGGGTCTAGGGCGACAAGGCCAGCCAACCGGCTGGAAATCGGCAGACAGGACGTGACAGCTTTCAAGAGAGGACACTTGTGTATTTCGGAGTGCAAATGCCTAGTTTGCGAGGGCGCTAGTTGAAGATAGCGAGTGTGGAGTTTGAATAAGTGATTGTGTATGATTAATGTAGAGAAGGCGGCAATTGTATATTTGTTCAGGCAGCCACCGCCTGGGTATAATGTATAACTATCTCAGGTTCGCCTGAAATAAAAGACGTGATGTACCATCCACACAACGGATGTTTCTTTGGGTGTGGATGAAGAAGCGAGAATGCCTGTGTGTGATATAAGACGTTGACACTAGCAAGCAGGCAATGCTAGGGCGACCGGTTATTTCCTGCAATATCCAAACTTTGCTTATGGAATTAATTCAACTCAGGAATCGTCGCCAGAGCTACGGAGCATGTGCTCTGCCCTTGACACATCTTTCAGAGGCTAGCGAAGAGAGAGTGAGGAGGAGAAGACGAGGAAATGGTGTGAGAAGAAGGCATAGAAATAGGAGGGCAGGCACCAGGAGAACAAGACGAAAAGTGAAGAGACTAGGTTTCAACCATGTCAGAGTGGGATACTGGAATTGTCTTAGTGCCAGGCAGAGAGATCCTGTATTGGAGAGGCTAGTATATGATTTTGATGTCCTCATGCTCCAGGAGCTAAATACAGACAAATACCATTGCCCTGGGTATGCCAGTTATATAAACCCTACTGGGCAGAAGAGACATGGGCAAGGTCTGCTGGTAAAGGAAGGTGGGAAGCATGTGGTACTTGACTTGAGCCAGTGGAATCACAGTGCAAGAGAGGTCCAGGGTATACAAATGGAGATTGGTGGCTGAAGTTGGAACATCATAAATGGATATACCACAGTGGACTGTTTTGTCAGAAAGGAACACTGGGACTGGCTTAAGGAATTGGAGGAATTACCAGGTGATTGGCTACTCATATGTGGAGACATCAATGTGAGGAGCAGAGATTGGGACAGTAGTGGAGAAAACCGACAGGGAATTTCCCTTGCGGATGCCATGGTGGACTCTGATGTGGTCTGCATAAATGATGGTAGGCCGACTAGGATGGCAATGAGGCCTGGCGATGCAGACACAGCTATTGACTTGGCACTTGTCTCCCAGTCATCAGTCCTTGATGTAAAGTGGACTGTTTTGAACGACCATGGGAGTGATCACATGCCATGCTCAGTCCTGATCTCTAAATCCAGTAAAGGAGTAATCCAGTAAAGGCTGGGAGAGCATGCAAGACCTTTCGGTATGAGTGGACCAATAGCCTTCTTGGACGCCTCAGACAGGGGCCTTGCAACAGGAATGTTAAAACTCCTTTTTTGCAGCCCCCATGGTGGACCCCAGAAGTAGACCATGCTTTGAAAGCAAAGAGAGCTGCAGTGAAGCAGCAAAGGAAAGTGCAACAGACACCCTGAAGCTCACGAGAGGAAGTGGACACAGCGGAAAATGTCAAGAACGACAAGGTGGAGGTCTTCAAGCGCTGTGCTGCAGAGGCCAAAAACGCACAATGGGAATGTTTCATGAAGGAGATTGGAGGGATTAAAACACTGCAAAAATTCTGGAAACTGCACAGACAAATGCAAAGAAAGTTAGTTAGTTAGTTAGTTAGTTATCAGTTGGGGTATCTTCGTTGCACTCCGGACATGTCCATAGGTGCTCAGATCCTCCCCCCAGCATATGCATCAGCGTCCGGTGGCTAATAGTGCCAGTTCTGTGTTGGTTGACGAGGCGCTTTGTTTTCCCGATGTACCTCTCGCGTCTGGCTGTGCCGATTCTTACTCCCAGGTCTTTCATCCTGGAAAGCGATGTGGAATCACTGGCGTCAAAATCCTCTGTTCTCGCCATATCTTTAAGGGCGTTAATAACATCGGCACGATCCATGGGCTGGCCATCTACAGGGGGTGCAGAGCCAGCCAATTTATCAGCTCGTTCATTTCCCTCGACTCCCGCATGTCCCGGGACGAAGATGAAGGTGACTTTGCGGACAACAGACTTCCGCAGCGACTCAGTCCACTGTCTACGTACAGATCCAGCTTCGACCTTCTGAATCATGCTCATTGAATCACTTAGTACACACACGTTGGTATAATGCTGTGATTCCAGCCATATGAAAGCCTGTGTAACTGCCATCACCTCCATCGTCATGCTGCTCGTGGTCATGGAGTGGGCACCACTGGATTCTTGAACGGTTCGGCCCGCTGAGCGGGCTGTAAATGCCCACGCACTTCTCTGCTGCTTTACAACAGATCCATCTGTATAGATGAGCACTTCGGGGCTATCTGAGTGATCATAGATGAGCGCGTTAACCTCTGCATTGACAGCGGCAGGGTTCTGCTCTCTGCACCGTCTGTCGAGTGTGATAATGCAGGAGAAGGTACACTTAAAAGCTGGAGGCACCGGCACCCATTCCTTGCCGGGGTTGATACTGGTAAGACTGCAGACCTGTCCGACGACATCTTCCGCCCGACCCATCCATGATTTGCCCCTCTTTAGCCTGTCACCCTTTTCTCTGAATACAGCGTCATGCAGAGGGTGCTGCTCATCTGCACTTATTTTTAAGTATGCACGAGCTCTCCAGATCTTGATCCTGTGTTCCATTGTCGGGAAGTCAAGGAGGTATCTCATTGCTACACAGCTGGTGTCTCTCGTGCAGCCCAAAATGATGCGCATGGCTTCGTTTTGTACCTTTTCAAAGGTACCTTTTCAAATTTTTCAAAATGCAAAGAAAAGATCGGCCTATGACAGTGGGAACAATTTATAGAGATGATGGTGTGCGCGTGACAACAGACAAAGAGAAAGGGGAGGCGTTTCTCCAGAGATTTTTAGAACAGAACAATCATAATGATGCGGACACCAGGGATGCAGTTAGAGAGGAATAATTATCTGGCACCATGAAGAATATGCATTATGAACACATCATACGGGTTGAAGATGTTAAACATATTTTGAGAAAGGCATAAGACACTGCACTAGGGCCCGATGGGGTCAGGTATGGCCACATGAAGACTTTGAGCGATGCAGACCTGAAGGAGATGACCGACTGCTTTAACCAGAGCATTAGGACAGCATCAGTACCGCAGGATTGGGTGCACAGCTATCTCATCCCTCTCCCAAAACCATTCAAGGATCATTCAAAGCTTAGAGGCTTTAGGATCATCACCCTTCAAAATACATTTGGGAATGTTCTAGACAAGACAGTCGCTGTCAAGCTGCAAGAGTTTTTGGAAAGTGGGAAGCTTCTTCCAAGAGGCCTGGGGAGCTATAGGCTAGGAAAAGATACCTGGTCAAATGCAGCCACTTTTACCTTTGATGTTTATGAGGGGTTCCAGAGTAGACAGGAAACGATGGCGGCAGCGCTTGATCTCGAGGATGCATACAATAGAGTTCAATATGATATTTTGATGACCGCACTGATGGAGAAGGGGGTAAATCCCTGGCTGATGAACTGGATAGCAGCCATCCTGCATTCTTGCCGGGTTGCTCTCCGTCTGGGAGCATGGACCTCAGAGCCACATATATTAACCCTGGGACTGCCACAGGGATCTGCAGTCTCACCAGTGCTCTTTAATGTGTATACGAGCAAGATTGCAAAGCTAGAAGCACCAGGGGTTGGAAGGATACTAACATTTGCAGATGACATTCTTGCATATAGGCAGGGAAGAGATAGGGAGCAACCAGCCCAGGAGCTACAGGCGACAGTAGACAAAGTGATTGACTGGTGCACTGAAATGAGTGCTGTCATCCACCCAGAAAAAGCAGTTGTTTTGATGTGCTTTCTGGACAACAGGATTGTGAGAGCTGATGTGCCAAGCCTCGCGATAGATGGTAGATGCGTCAACAGAGAGAACAAACTGAAGTATCTGGGAATCACATTTGACAGGAGCCTGTCCTTCAAGGACCATGTGGAGATGGTTGTGACAAGGTCTCAAAAGGGACTCAATGCACTTAAAACTATGGCTGCAATGGACACAGAGAATGCTTTTCACACTATACCAGCACTTGATCCTCTCAGTGATTGATTATGGAATAGGACTGCTCACTGTCTCAAAGAGTCAGCTGGTGAAATTAGAGCGCATACAGAACAAAGCTATGCGAGTCATTCTGGGATGCACCAGAGACACCCCAGTAGTGTGTATGTGCTACATCCTTGGTCTGCCGACAGTTGTTGGTAGGCTCAAGGTGATGCAGGCGAAGACATACCTCAGAGCAGCTGCAGACACAGATCACCCGTTGCATGAGGCGCTGGACGCCGTTAAGGGTCAGCGACTGATAAGAGGGAAATCATGGATGGCTCAGGCGGAGGATACGATCAGACAGGTGTGCATCTTGGAGAACATTAGGTGAGGAGAGGAGTGGGTCAGATTGCCAGCGGAGCAGTCAGACTTGTGCAGAGTTATAATCACATTGAGCTGACAGGAGACAGTGGCAGTAGCTCTTGACCTAGAGGATGCGTATAACAGGGTTAGGTATGATCGGTTAATACACACACTGTTGGACATGGAGATCTGCCCTTGCCTTGTTAGATGGCTTGCGGCAGTCCTTTATGAGCGTAAGGTTGCACTGCGCATGGGTACCTGGGCCCCACTGAGTTTGAAGTGCAACAGCTGATCCAGAGCAACACACATCAAGCTGACATAGTCATCTACACGGATGGGTCAGTGGTGAGAAACAGACGTAGTGGCTGGGGCTTTATTGCAAAGGCTAATGGGAGAGTCTTGAAAAAGGAGAGCCTGGCATATGAGACTACGACCTCCAGCATGAGAATGGAGGTGGAGGCAGTAACAGCAACATTCCGGTGGCTAGAGGAGACTACTGCTACACACGTTGTGTTCATTACGGATTCAAAGAATATGCTTAGCAAGGTGGAGAAAGGAATGTTTCGTGTGGAATGGCTCTCGTCGCTTCAGAGGTCAGATTGTTAGAATTGTATGGATATTTTGCCCTGGCCGTGCGGATGTACGGGGGAATGAACAGGCTGATAGGTGTAACAAGCTATGTGGAGGGTCCCAAATAACTATGTCTCAATTTTCTCATGTATATTTCATAGCCCTGGCTTTAAATAGGTCTTTCCCTGCCAACCCTCCTCCGTTTCCCCCGGACTCACTGTCACTCTCTATTCGACCTAAGGACCTATTTCCTGCAGGGTCGTTCTGGCTGACTCGCATACCACATGACGTTCTTCAACATATTTGTAATTGTAAATTTAATAACTCAATACATAACAGCACAGAAAAAAAAATATCTGACAATTAACTCATAAACATCTACACACAATCTAGAGAGAAAACTAGTCCATACAATATCAACACAAATATAAATCTCCTAGATCATCGTTTTCCATATTGTCCCATGAATTCACAACCACCTCATGGCAAGTTCTCTGGTCTTTATTTCCCGCGTAGGTTGTTCGAACAACAGGGTTCCATAAATCCAGGATTCCAAGTTTCCGTGGCCTACACGAATGTAGTGTGTCCAATGGTTAGGGAAAGTGCCCTGGGATCACATGGCACAATTTTGGTCGGAAAATACTCAAGGAGAATAAATAGGATATATGTACGGGTGTGTCAGTGACTTAGGCGGGATCTAGCCCAAAATGCAAACATACTCGATCACAGCTCAACGAAACGCCTGCCGAGGTGTCTGAAAGTATTCGTTCGGGCCCGCCGTGGTTCTATCTGGTATAGCCCAACAGCAGCAGGGACTTCATAGTAAACATAATGTTCTATGTCGATGCTCTGTCGAAACTTCCGGCTATATTCGCCGTCAAAAGAAGGATCCTGTAAAGTTAAAACAATTTTGAGAGCCTCTGGTGTAAACTTCAGATACAGCCGGCATGGAGATTCCAATGGTCTCAGCATGTCGGTTGCCATACATAAAATCCATACAATTACCTAGTATTCAATTGTCTTCATACCACACTCCTCTCCACACTCATACCATGCCTTTATTAATATTGGGCACATACCTTCTCAGGCTTCCCTCTCACTTGCAAACCTTGCCTTTCTCACGACAAAGCTATTGTGGAGTAGTGTGCGTAATTATGTATGTTTCCTACTCTTAACTAATACTAATATCATAATAGTGGGTCTGTATGGACCGCAGTGCATCTCCCTCCCCCATCCCTAGCAAGAACAGGAAAGAGGAAACTACCCTGTCCGGCCGCCGCTCTTGTCTGAGCTGTCACCGCAATGTATCGGCCGTGTCTCACATAACCCATATATTCAGATGAGTTCAGGTTCTCTCAGGGAGACAGGGAAGTCCATTTATACTCCCAACATCCTCCTATCGACCAGGAACCACCCGGTCCACCTGCCCCCCCCCCCCCCCCCCAATCAGCCGAAAGACGAAAGAGATAGCACAGTGGATCGCCTCTTCTGGCTCAAGAAGATATAACTCAGATGGGTGGAACCGGTCCCCACGGAGCCCTTCCCTCCCCTCGACATGCCATAGCTATAGAATGTTTATATTCAAATGAAATAGAACACTAAACAGAGGTAAAGCCATAGGAAGAAGGATAGCCCCGATTTGTTCCCCCGCCATGCCCAGATCTAGACGCTTAGCCAAATTGGCAAGACTGCCGTTTCACCAATTCGTCTCATTATTTGAGACGACCAAGCTTAATATGCCCATGTCTGGCAGGACCAATTAATCTAAATTACCTTTCATTCCCCAGCAGTAGGATGCGGCACTTTATCTGTAAAATTCTTTAAAACTTTAATACATTGTGCCGACCACAACCGACAAGGTTGACAACGGACTTTTCACGCCCAAACCATTACCCTAGGTCTTATTTGGTGCAAGGCGCGCCATTGGGTTTTCCCGAAGAACAGATAGATTTCAAAGTATTCGTGTCAAATGCTCGGGTTATGAAAGTAACCCAGAGAATCCCACTCCTGAGGAATTGAGCGGATAGGTATGAGGACATGGGCCACTGGGGTTTCGCTACATAGGCCCCCTCTTAAGAAAGTCGAACCCTACGAACTTTCAACTGCCAGAGGTTCTGTTCGAATTACCTCCCCCTCACCTTCGACCATAGGATGCCGTGACATAAAATCCGCTCCCACATTCTCCCTTCCGGGGATGTATTCGACCGTGAACTGATACGGTTGTAAGAGCAATGACCATCTCATTAACCTTGCGTTCAGTTTCTTAGAAGTTGCCAAAAACGTCAGAGGTTGATGGTCGGACTGCACTTTGAACGGTACTCCATACAGATAAGGTTGAAATTTCTGTACCGCCCACACTAGAGCCAGACATTCCCGTTCGACGGTGGAGTAATTCCGTTCCGCGGGTAACAGTTTTCTACTGGCATATGCCACCGGACATAGCACAGTAGGATCATCTCGCCCTTCCTGCAACAGAGTTGCTCCAATCCCTATGTTACTCGCGTCGGTTCTTAGAACAAACGTTTTCTCCAAATTTGGGAGTTGCAGGACTGGCCTATCCACCAAAGCCTGTTTCAGCTTCCCATAAGCCTCTTCACAGCTCGGGGTCCAGACTATAGGATCTGGCGATCCTTTCTTCAGGGTTTCGGTTAACGGTGCCCCAATTTCGTTGAACTTCGGAATAAATTTCTGGTAAAACCCACACAGAGACAAGAAAGACCTAACATCCTTTTTGGATTTAGGACGGGGTGCGAGTCTGACCTTCTCTACATTCTTTTCTTCCGGTACCAAACCCCCCGGGGTAATAGTATGTCCCAGAAATTCTAAGGAGTGATAGCCAATCATGCATTTGGCTGGACGGGCAGTTAACCCCTCCTCTTTCAATCTTATGAAGATCTGTTCCAAGGATTTTAGGTGATCTTTCAGATTGCCAGAAGCGATGAGAATATCATCCATAAACGAGACGACAGAGGGATCCCTTAAAGGGTCTAATAACTTTCTCATCATGCGTGTGAACACACTGGGCGCATTGCTCAGCCCAAAAGGCATCACCTTAAATTCGTAATGGCCGCTCGGAGTACTGAAAGCGAGCAAGGGCCGAACCTCAGGCTTCACAGGGATCTGATAATATCCCCGGCTTAAATCGATTTTTGAAAAGTACTTTGCCCTATTTAATCTGGCAAACAGTTGATTTGTGTTTGGTAACGGCTCAACTTGGAATGTCGTACAACTGTTTAAATGCCTGTAATCAATACACAAGCGGTGCTCCCCGCTTGGCTTTCTCAACAAGACAACCCCGGCATTATAAGGAGAAGTCGAAGGAGTTATGATGTCATCATCCAGAAGCTTCTGGATTTCGGCTTCCAGGGCCTTCTCTTTCGCAAAGGGCACTGGATATATTTTTTGGCGAATGGGGTCTTGGGTAGTCAGAGTCATATCAAACTCAACCAACCCTGTCCGCCCTGGACGATCGGTAAGAATCTGTTGATGGGACTCCAACAAACGGATGACTAGTTCTGTTTCTTCAGCCGACAGATCAGGATTTATATGTACATCCTTATAGGTTTCCCCAGGGTGTAAAGGATACTCCCTATCCGCGTCTTCGCCCGATTCAGTTTCCATCGCGACCGCCATAGTCATGAGTGGGAGAGAAGTACCATCGGATCGTTCCTCATATTTTTTGAGGAGGTTAATGTGGAAGATTTTAGATTTCCCCCTGATCCGGATAGCATAATTGGTACGGGACACAACCCTTTCCACCGGGAAAGGCCCCTGCCAACCAATCTCGAGTTTATTGGAACCTACTGGAAGTAACAACAGAACCCGATCCCCCACCTTCAGAGACCTATCTTTCGTCCTTCTATTGTAGTAGGCCGCGTGTCTCTTTCTGGCCGCTCTCAGATTCTGAGCCGCCAAAGCCCAACCTGTCTGGAGTTTCTTCTTTAACTCCTCGACGTATTTGTAGGAAGATACCACCTCTTCGGAAGTCTCCTCCTCTGTCCAACATCTCAATAAGGCTTCTAAGGGACCCTTGATTGGCCTCCCGAATAATAGAGTGGCTGGTGGCAACCCGGTTGACCCATGGGGAACCTCCCGATAGGCGAACAAGGCAGCTGGGATATATTCATCCCATCTGTCTGGTTTCTCTTGAGCCAGCTTCCTAAGCATGGTCATCAAGGTACCATTAAACCTCTCTACTTGCCCATTAGACTGAGGGTGGTATGGGCTTGTGTGAATGTGGTTAGTCTGGAAGATACAAAAGACTTCCTCCATCAGCTTACCACAGAACTGAGACCCATTGTCCGTTAGGATCTGGTTTGGAAATCCCAACCGAGTAAATGTCTCCATCAGTGCATCAGCCACTCGCTTAGAGTCGATGGTGGCCAACGGTATCGCCTCGCCCCACATGGAACAGCAATCCACCATCGTCAGAATATACATATTCCTCTTCCTAGTCCGAGGAAGAGGACCAACCAGATCGATGGCAACTCTCTCGAAAGGAGAGTTCATAATGGGCATATCACCCAAGACTACCGGAGCCGTCCAGTGTTTTGGTGCCACACGCTGGCACTCTGGGCACGACTTGACGTACCTACGCACATCTCCAGTCATCCCTGGCCAGTAGTAATGGCAGGAAATGCGCTGAAGTGTTGCCCCGACACCCATATGTCCACTGAAAGAAATGGTGTGTCCCATATGAAGAAGCTGTTCCCGATAAGCCTTAGGAACTACCAGCTGTCCATGCTGGCGTTCCTCCACTCCGGCTCTCCGGTACAGTAACCGATTCTTCATATAATACTGACCCCGTCTTGGTGGGTCAGCACTTTTTGGCAACTGGTTGAAGCAAGGTTGCAAAGTAGCATCCTGGCTTTGAGCAGCTCGTAACTCCCCAGGCAAGGGATTCACGATCAAGGCCGGCGTCTGCTCCTCCTCCGATTGAGATCTGGTTTGCATCGCCCCTACGTACATGGGTTCGTTTGGGATCCCTAGGAAGACGTAGCGGCAACCCAAGATCATCGGGAAGATAGGATCGATCAGAACGGCTGCCTGAATAGTGCCGGTAACATATTTTGATTTGATGTCCACCTTCGCAATTGGAAGAGACATCGCTACCGCACTCTTTGTCGCCGTTTGAATCTCAATGGATTCCCCGGTTAGCTGCTCTGGGCTCACTAAGTGTGATGAAATTACGGCCTCAAACTGAAGACCTGTGTCATAGAGACACTCGACTGGTTGTCCGTTCACAAGAACCGTCTCTACTACTGGTGGTTTTTCTGAATCTTTGTTCCCAGGATCCCTCCCTTCTACCTCCTTGTTAGACCCCTCCCCGGTTTCTACAAGACAGGCAGCATAGTGAGAGTCTTTCTGTTTGCGCCTGCAATCGGCCGTATTGTGTGTGGGAGATTTGCAGAAGGCGCACCACTTTTCACTCCACTTTCTTTTGGGAGATCCAGGTGGACTCTTACCAGAGGGTTTCTTAATGGGAACTTTATCGAAAGGATCCTCCTTTTTGGTGTGAGTTGGTTTGGGGTTCTTCTTCTTTCCAGACCCAGTGTCTGGTGATCGGAGATTGGGTTGTGCCAGTTCCCCATTATCCCCATGAGCTAGCACATACCTTTCCGCCAATGTGTTCACTACGTCTAACCTTTCTGTCCCATTTTCAACCAAGAAGGTTTGCAATGGCTTGGGCATCATCCTCTTCATTTGGTCCACGACCACTAATTCTTCTAAACTTTCATAGTCGTTGGCAAATCCTGCTAATGACATCCATTTCAAAAGGTAAGACTTAAGTCTAACACTGTATGCTGAGAACATCTCTCCTGGCTCTCTCCTCGACTTTCTGAACTGTTGTCGGTAAGTATGGGCTGTCATCTGGAACCTTTTCAATAATGCCTTTTCCAGGGCCTCATAGTCATTCTCCATACCAGGTGGCAACCTTGAATAGACCTCATACGCGGTCCCCCTCAGGCCCTGTGAGAGTTTCAAGTTCCATTTCCCACGTTCCAATCCCATAGCCAAAGCCATCGACTGAAATCTGTGAAGATACTGGTCGATCTTATCTTTGTGTTCATCGAACGGGAGCAATGGGAACTTCATTGCCTGGTATGGACCGCCACTAGAAGTTGTTGAGTCAGGGAGAACTGCGCCTCCAACTGCACCCTCGCTTTCCTTGGCAGTTTGAGCTTTCAGCTCCAACTCCCTCATACGGAACTCATGGTCTCTGGCTGCCTGCTCGGCCTCCATCTTCCTAGCCTCAGCCTCAATTTTCTTTGCTTCGCGCTCTGCCTCGATTTTCTTAGCCTCGCGCTCTGCCTCAATTTTCTTAGCTTCGCGCTCTGCCTCGAATTTCTTAGCTTCGCGCTCTGCCTCAATTTTCTTAGCTTCGCGCTCAGCTTGTCGAAAATCTCTCTCCACTTCTTGAACATATTTCTGTAACTCAGCCCCTTCATAGCCTATCTCACGCCCTGTAGCCTGCACTTCAGCCACATTAAATTTCGCGGATGCCATCTTAACTCAGAGGGTAAGTGAATAGGTAATGGACAAATGGATATAATACACGACCACAACACTTCGTATGTCGTCAGTCTGTGTCAGGAAGAGTATAGACAATAGCCAGGTACGGTAAGCAGAACCTATTGATATTAGACCAGAATATCTGTCCCCTATCCCTATATCAGCCAGAGCTCCACCAAGATTTAAAATATCCCGCGACGTGCCCCCAGAAATTGTAACAAGCTATGTGGAGGGTCCCAAATAACTATGTCTCAATTTTCTCATGTATATTTCATAGCCCTGGCTTTAAATAGGTCTTTCCCTGCCAACCCTCCTCCGTTTCCCCCGGACTCACTGTCACTCTCTATTCGACCTAAGGACCTATTTCCTGCAGGGTCGTTCTGGCTGACTCGCATACCACATGACGTTCTTCAACATATTTGTAATTGTAAATTTAATAACTCAATACATAACAGCACAGAAAAAAAAATATCTGACAATTAACTCATAAACATCTACACACAATCTAGAGAGAAAACTAGTCCATACAATATCAACACAAATATAAATCTCCTAGATCATCGTTTTCCATATTGTCCCATGAATTCACAACCACCTCATGGCAAGTTCTCTGGTCTTTATTTCCCGCGTAGGTTGTTCGAACAACAGGGTTCCATAAATCCAGGATTCCAAGTTTCCGTGGCCTACACGAATGTAGTGTGTCCAATGGTTAGGGAAAGTGCCCTGGGATCACGTGGCACAATTTTGGTTGGAAAATACTCAAGGAGAATAAATAGGATATATGTACGGGTGTGTCAGTGACTTAGGCGGGATCTAGCCCAAAATGCAAACATACTCGATCACAGCTCAACGAAACGCCTGCCGAGGTGTCTGAAAGTATTCGTTCGGGCCCGCCGTGGTTCTATCTGGTATAGCCCAACAGCAGCAGGGACTTCATAGTAAACATAATGTTCTATGTCGATGCTCTGTCGAAACTTCCGGCTATATTCGCCGTCAAAAGAAGGATCCTGTAAAGTTAAAACAATTTTGAGAGCCTCTGGTGTAAACTTCAGATACAGCCGGCATGGAGATTCCAATGGTCTCAGCATGTCGGTTGCCATACATAAAATCCATACAATTACCTAGTATTCAATTGTCTTCATACCACACTCCTCTCCACACTCATACCATGCCTTTATTAATATTGGGCACATACCTTCTCAGGCTTCCCTCTCACTTGCAAACCTTGCCTTTCTCACGACAAAGCTATTGTGGAGTAGTGTGTGTAATTATGTATGTTTCCTACTCTTAACTAATACTAATATCATAATAGTGGGTCTGTATGGACCGCAGTGCATCTCCCTCCCCCATCCCTAGCAAGAACAGGAAAGAGGAAACTACCCTGTCCGGCCGCCGCTCTTGTCTGAGCTGTCACCGCAATGTATCGGCCGTGTCTCACATAACCCATATATTCAGATGAGTTCAGGTTCTCTCAGGGAGACAGGGAAGTCCATTTATACTCCCAACATCCTCCTATCGACCAGGAACCACCCGGTCCACCTGCCCCCCCCCCCCCCCCCCAATCAGCCGAAAGATGAAAGAGATAGCACAGTGGATCGCCTCTTCTGACTCAAGAAGATATAACTCAGATGGGTGGAACCGGTCCCCACGGAGCCCTTCCCTCCCCTCGACATGCCATAGCTATAGAATGTTTATATTCAAATGAAATAGAACACTAAACAGAGGTAAAGCCATAGGAAGAAGGATAGCCCCGATTTGTTCCCCCGCCATGCCCAGATCTAGACGCTTAGCCAAATTGGCAAGACTGCCGTTTCACCAATTCGTCTCATTATTTGAGACGACCAAGCTTAATATGCCCATGTCTGGCAGGACCAATTAATCTAAATTACCTTTCATTCCCCAGCAGTAGGATGCGGCACTTTATCTGTAAAATTCTTTAAAACTTTAATACATTGTGCCGACCACAACCGACAAGGTTGACAACGGACTTTTCACGCCCAAACCATTACCCTAGGTCTTATTTGGTGCAAGGCGCGCCATTGGGTTTTCCCGAAGAACAGATAGATTTCAAAGTATTCGTGTCAAATGCTCGGGTTATGAAAGTAACCCAGAGAATCCCACTCCTGAGGAATTGAGCGGATAGGTATGAGGACATGGGCCACTGGGGTTTCGCTACAATAGGCTAGCAGGGAATGCACCTCTTGGTGGTATCTTGCCTATGGACAATGGGGAGGTGGTCGTGCGCTTGTGGGGCCAGGTGAAGAAGGCGGAGGAACAGATTGAGAACCCATATGTGGAAAGGATGAGATTGCAGGGGATTGGCAGGGGTTCTGGAAGAATCTCAAAACTGAGAGGGAAGACCAGGAGAACATTTAATCAGATAGCGGTGGGAACGATTAGTAGTATGACTCTTCGCTGGCTGTTGAACGAGGGGACTGAGCACATATGGGAATGTCCTGAGTGCAGTGATGTCGGTTCTTGACTCAACTCAACTGAGCTGGGAGTGCTGGGAGTGGCCAGCAGGGGCCATGGAAGTGGAAATCCAGCAACTAATTCAGGATAATGCTCGCTCAGGTGATGCGATTATCTACGCAGATGGGTCGGTGTTGAGAGGTAGGAGAAGTGCCTGGGGGTTCTTGGCAAAAGCTAATGGTCGACGTATGGTGCAGGAGAGCCTGGCATATGATACCACAACATCTAGCTTAAAAATGGAGGTGGAGGCGGTCAGTGCAGCTTTCCGCTGGATGGAGAATACGATACACACACACATCATGATTGTAACTGACTCAGAAAGCATGCTGAGGAAGGTGAGGACAGGCAAGCTTCGGGCAGAGTGGCTTGCTTCGCTTCGGCGGTCACGTGTGGCAAGCATCGCCTGGACTTTTCTCCAGGGCATGCCGGTGTGCTGGGGAATGAACAGGCGGACAGATTGGCTGGCTCTGCAAAACTTGGTGGAGTATTGATACATGACAAGGCAGACGTGGTTGCAGCCTTGTAGGAGCATGTGTACACCTCAGAGGAGTAAATGGATCACCATGGTCCAACTTGAATGAGACAGCGAAGAGTGACGAGGGGGTCTGGCCGATGCTCGACGCTCAAAGGAAAGGTGAGACAGACATATAATCAGATTGCTACTGGTACTGTTGGTGTTTGAACTCTTCGCTGGCTACTGAGGATAGGGACGGAGCGCTTATGGGAATGCCCCGAATGCTGTGATGTCAGTTCCTAAATCAATCAATCAATCAAACATTTATTTTTTATCTCACCTTCTGATGTGCCATTTGATGATATTATGCTTCCTAAATACTTGAAGCCAGTCTCTGTGGCTAAGGACTTATGGACGTGATTTGTGAGCCCGCTTACCCAGGTTTGAAACACAGCTGCAATCGATTTGGCAGCAGACCACGTCACGCTGGGTTTTAACATGTTAGGTATGGGAGATGGTCGTTCAGAAAGCAATGGCAAACTACTGAACATAAACTTGCCAAGACATCAAAAGCAGCAGTTATGTTGACAGCAATGTCCTGTAAATAGGATAAAAAAGTACCCCAAAAAAAATACTTGAAGCTCTTTACTTGTTTCAGGGGGTGTTCTTTTAGATGAATTTTTGTTATTTTTCTTCTTTGGTTATAGTCATTATCTCTGTTTTACTGATGCTAATTTTCATGTTATCCTCCTTACACACTTCATGTACGCTATTTATGTGGACTTCGTGATTCTACTTCTGATTTTGCTATTAGTGCTTGATCATCCGCAAATAGTTCTTTAATGATGTAATTTGCCGTTGGTTCTTCTTCTGTGTTCTGTTGGTTATGATGTGTTGTTAAGGTCTCTGTTTGGTTGGATTCTTTACATATGCTGTCTATATAGATTATGAATAAGAGGGGGGACAGGACACAACTTATGGTGAAGGGTTCTGAGTGTCCTCCTTTTATTCTTACCGTACATTCGCTGTTGTATAAAATTCTACATAAGCTTGTTAGATGTGCACATACTCCATATTTTTTAAGGATTTCCCACAACTTATTTCTATCTATCAAATGCCTTTTCTTGGTTGACAACGGCTAAGTAGAGTATTTCATTAAATTCAATTGCTTTTTACATACGTTGTCTAAGAGCAAAGATGGCATCTGTACATCCTTTGTTTTTCCTAAATCCAAGTTATGTTTTGCTTAGCAGAATATTTTTCCTATATGACAAAAGGAAAATACCTTTGTATTGTGTGCAGTCTCTCTTACTGCCTTAGTTTTTCCAAAGCGGGATAATTATGGCAATGCCCCAGTCTATGTAACCATGTTTTCCTACTTCTCTTGCTGCTTTAATTAGTTCATTTGGTATTTCATCTTGTCCCGGTGATTTGCTCAATGGGGCTAATCTTATGTCTTCTCTAATTTCTTCTTCTCAGTATGTCTGGTTCTAGTTCTTCGATGGCATCTGTGTCAGTTTCGTGGATTCCTTGCGGCGTCTCATGGAATGTGGAGAAGCTGTTTGAAGCACTGCCTCCATCTTTTTAGGATTTGTTTTTGTTCACTTATTGGTTCTCCTTTTTTGCCATTAATTATTTCAGTTGGGTCAAAGGGTTCTGCTTTGGCACCAATCGTTTTGTAGAATTTTCTAGTTGCCTCCTTGTAGATGTTATTTAGTGTTGTATCATACGCATGTAATTGACTGCAGGATTCTAACACTAATAACTGGATCACTAATCAAGTACCCAGATGTCAAACAAGACTATACACTGGCACCTGCTTATTCCTGCAACCTACAGTCATTTAAATTTAAAATCATCTTGTTCATAAATAAAAAAGTTGCTTAAAAGTCGACAGGGTCGTTTCATTGCACCGGGTTTTATCCCATATGGCTCGGTCTCTTTCCGCAGCGCGGAAGGCGTCACACAAAGCACGAACTCCGTAGCTCTAGCGACGATCCACAGGAGTCTCCAAAAATTTTAACTCGTGAACCGAAGGATGCGGCCTGGAATCGAACACACGACCTTCGGAGCCCGAATCAAACGGCTTAACCACTTCGCCACGGAGACTCCCTTGTTGTTGTTCATAAATAAACACACAGATGTTGTTTGGTGCTCATAGAAATAGAAGAAAGAAGCAGGAATTAAAGGATGCACTAGACAACGTACAAATTTAAAGCTATAGTTACCGACCGGAATTCAAAACTGTCACCTCCAAATTTGACTTACTGTAGGAACAAATGTATTTCAATGCATGACCAACTAGGCACCCCTTAAAAAGGTAAAAAGGTGTCTTCATTAGCCAGGTCTATCATCCACATGAATCCACCACTATGGAATATGGACAGAATTTGTACCTAACCACTGAAATAACACTAAAGGTCTCTGAATTGTGTATTAAACCAGCATAGGTCAAATAACACATATACAAACACATTAGACCGTAATGCATGGTCCAGTATATTAACCCTTTACAGGGCACAGCGGCCGAAAGCATTCGTACTACTGAACGGGCAAAACGGCCAAACGCATGCATGACTAAGGGTTGAAAACACACGATCGAGACTTTGCACGACTTCCCATTGTTTACGTCCGGTGTTGTCGATAACTTGATCAAGTGGCCGCAATTTGCTAGCGTGTTCTTTAAATTTGATCGGATTTTAACCCTTTACAGGGCAGACATCTATCCGTTTTTTAGCTCTGAATGGACAAGATTTTTCAGGTTCAGTAAAATTGTGGTTATGTTAATAAAAACATCACATCTAAGGTGTTAGTCAACATATTTTAGTTAAATAACAAACAAAATGAAGGAAAATGCATGCAGATTATTTTACTCCTGTGAATAAGTATGTTGAATGTTGCTGGTAATCCACACATGAACACAAATATTTACAAACTGCAACATATTGTTTGTGATTGTCAGTCATTTATACGGCAATTTACAAACACATTTTCAGAATCAGAATCACTTTCTTTAAAGTCTGACTCACGACTGCTAGCGCTGATCACTATCGGAGATAGATATCAGTTATATTAGTGTATGCAGTGTAATACTTCGGTTCTTTCAGACTTTGAAGAAATTTAGCAGTTGGCAGAGTGTTTGTAAATAGTGTATAGATGACTGACAATCACAAACAATATGTTGTATTTTGTAAATATTTGTG
The DNA here is from genome assembly GCA_963921405.1 of Cepaea hortensis. Classification (NCBI taxonomy): domain Eukaryota; kingdom Metazoa; phylum Mollusca; class Gastropoda; order Stylommatophora; family Helicidae; genus Cepaea; species Cepaea hortensis. The sequence goes on along the minus strand of OY992895.1, from coordinate 61,119,616 downwards.
TTCATGCATGGATTATTGAATTATTTATCTCACACATCAGTAAAATAATCTGCATTAATTTTCCTTCATTTTGTTTTTTATTTTACAAAAATATTTTCACTAAAACCTTAGATTTGATGTTTTTACTAACGTAACCCAAATTTAAACAAGAGACATGATTGGTTGATTCCAATGTTGTACCCGTATTACACACAAATATCAATTTCTTTCTTTCTTGTACTGCTATCAGTGCCAAACAATACATGTGTGTTTATTTATATTTCACTTATTTTAATGTACAAGGTATTAATATGGCAGTTCTTGTGTTCAATTTCTATGCAGTGTTGAGTCATTTTTCTTTACCTTCACTATATTTCTTCTAAATTTCTCAATTTAACCCTACCAGACCGCTGTACCGATTTTCGGACATTTCCGAATCTGCCGCTATACCGCTGTCTCTAATTTTCGGCATTTTGCCTATTTCGTGATAAACATGCTTCACAAACTAAAAATAACCAATCAATCGTGGTCAAAACTCATGTTTAGCCATTGCAAATGTCTGCCTCCATAGGTTTGAATTGACTTTGTGTGGATTAACGCGAAACATTTATGAAAGTTCACAATGAAAAGAGCGATTGATGAACCAAGCACTTCAACAAGAAAGCGAAGTAGGTCTAAGCTTTTCACAGTTCAACAGGTGATCGATACTTTGGTTTATTCAGACTGGATTGACACACAAAGGTGGAATACCAGCGCTAAATGAAAGTAGACCTATTTTCTACAATGTCTCCAAGTTACATCTTATTCTAACCACTTGTTTGCATGTAACTAACATTTTTCTACATCATGTTGTTTTTTTCTCTTTAATGCTCAGGAGCCCAGGAATAGGGAACAGTTAGGGCCTCAGGTCTGGTAGGGTTAATGTTTAACACTTCTTGTCTTCTTGACATCACTCTATGGAGGCTGATGCAGCTTGATACAAATGGTACAAGAAAATAGGATGGACATTATATACATTTAGAAACAAAAGTGATATTTATAAGTTGTATTTATAACGACTCTGGGCAAAACAGAAATCTTAAAAGTAACTGGTGTCAGATGTAAATGGCATGTGTGAAGAAATCAAATGAGGAATGAATTAATTGAAAATATTAAAAGGTTAATGTATATCCAACCTTATAATATTGTGGATCAGCCTTCAAACTATTATCAGCAAACACCACTGCTTTTACATAGACTTCCTGTTTCATGTAAACTGCTGATATATTACTGTTCAAAATTGCAGCTTCTCCGTTTAAATCACTGAAATGTGAAGTAATGATCAGTGCCTTCTGATACAATTCAATGGCTTTGTTATAATACTTCTCTGCTAAAGCTCTTCTGCCACTGTCACGAATAAATTCTAGTCGTTTCAGCACACCATCTGCAAAGTACAAATCTTAAATTCACTATTTCAATACTACGATTACAAGGAATAGGATTCATAAAAAATTGAAATAGTGAAAATTATCATCATCATCACACTCCCGACAGGCCCATAGGTGTTCCTATCTTCTGCTTAAAATCTCCACCAGAGTATATTGACAGGTCGTGCCAGTTCTGTGTTGGTTAATAAAATGTCTTGTGCTCTTGACAAAATGTTAATGCCTGGTGGCTCACTAACTCCCCACTTCACTTCCATCTCCGTCACTCTAGACAATGAAACAGATTCCCAGTTTCCTTAAAGTTATCAGTTCATCTAGCATATCTTACAGCACTGATGATGTCCACTGGTCTTCTCACCTACATAATCTCCAATATTCGCCAACTGATTGCCTTGCTTGTTGCCTTTTATCTTTCATTACTGAAATCCCTGGTTTATAGATAAAAATTAGCTGGACTAATTGTGATGTGCTCAGTATGTTGAGCCATCCCTGATGTATGAGGCCAGTCTGGACCTTCTTGAGCAAGTTCATGTCCCAATCATGCTTTGCCTCTCTTCAGTCAATTTCCTTTAGGTGTTGACAGGGCATCGTGGAGTAAGTGTTGTATATCGGCCTTCACTTTAAGGTAATCACAGTCTGGCCAGCTTTTATCTGCTATCCATAAGGGAGAAAGTCCAAAAGGTATCTCATGGCTCAACAAGATTATCTCTGGTGCTTCCATGGATGATCTGCATGACTTCATTCTCTATTTTTTTAAAGTCTTGTTTGTTACTGTGGTGATATGTTAGAATGGATGTAGTGTAGTGGTTCTCAACCGTTTTTTGGCCCATGCACCCTTTTACCATATGTTCAGAATGTCATTCCTCCTCTGTACACACACCCATACACATATATATATATATATATATATATATATATATATATATATATATACTAGCTGACCCGGCCCGGCTTCGCCCAGTCCCTGGAGGGGATCTATCTATCTATCAGTCTGTCTGCTTGTTTGTCTGTCTGTCTGTCTGGCTGACCCGGCCCGGCTTCACCCAGTCCCTGGTGGGGAGCATCTCATTTAATTCATATAAGTAGTCATATAAGCTCCCGTTCCCGACTATCTGGCTGTCTGTCAGTCTGACCCGGCCCGGCTTCACCCAGTCCCTGGTGGGGAGCATCTCATTTAATTCATATACATAGTCATATAAGCTCCCGTTCCCAACTATCTGTCTGTCTGTCTGACCCGGCTTCACCCAGTCCCTGGTGGGGAGCATCTCATTTAATTCATATAAGTAGTCATATAAGCTCCCGTTCCCGACTATCTGTCTGTCTATCTATCTGACCCGGCGTGGCTTCGCCCAGCTCCTGGTGGGGAGCGTCTCATTAAATTCACAAAGTAACTTAAAAGAATGTCCTTCCACACACCATCCATTATTTTTAATGAAAACTGTTTTTAATCACCTACATGACTGTAGATAACTTCTTTAAGCATAAAAAGATGGGTTACAATGTTATGCATTATTTTTATGAAAACTTTGAAAATGCCTTAAAGATTATATCATTATTTATTATAACTCATATGCCTAAAAATAACTATAGACAAAGAGTTTATAAATCTTTGGAAACGATGCAACAATATGACTATAAAGTATATAGAAATGTTATTAAAAGTTATGTCCCTTGAGTTAAGTCCCCTTGCTATATAGAAATATATAATGAAAAATGAAATATTACATTTTAGTAAGTAAGTAGCCGGAAAAAAACTAATAAACTATGACAGAAAGTTGCACAGGAATGAAAGGAAAACGTGTAGAAAATTTCATCTCATTCGGATGGACCGTTCGCGAACGCATAAAGAACGGACGGAAATACATACATTGTGTTTTATTTATATATATATATATGTGTGTATATATGTGTATATATATATATATATATATATATATATATATATATATATATATATATATATATATATTAGGGGCATTCATTTGAAACCCGTTCCAATGGCTTCATTTCAAATGCCGTCCACATAAAAGGATTGTAGTTGCTCACTGAACCAAGTGATTACCGCTTTCATTACGTCTACATCTGTGTGAAATCGTTGCCCCTTGCGAGCTTTAGAGGTCCAAACAAATGAAAATCACATGGTGACAAATCAGGACCATAGGCTGGATGTTGCAGAATTTCCCACTTCTTCCTTGCTAATTCTTCCTGCACAATCTTTGCGACATGCAGACGAGCATTATCGTGTAACAAAATCACACCGCGAAAAAGCACGCCGGGTCGTTTATTCTTGATGGCTTTTTGCAGCTTGTCTAGTGTTTGCAAGTAGGGAGTAGAGTTGATGTTGACACCAGGTTTAAAGTCGGCCAACAAAAGCCCTTCATGGTTAAAAAATGCACTCATCATAACCTTACCAGCGGAAACCTGTAACTTGAATTTTTTGGCTTTTGGTGATCCAGCATGCTTCTATTGCATGCTCTCTCTCTTTTGCTGCTCAGCTCAAAGTGGTGACACCATTATTCATCGCCTGCCACTATGCAGAAGAGAAATGCATCACGCTCCACTCTGTAATGCAGCAAGTGGTTCAAACACCATCACATGCATTCCTCATTTTTGGTGGTCTGTCAACATCCGTGGTACCCACTGTGAACACACCTCCTGATAATGCAGTTTCTTACGAACGACCTTTTGAATTGTCCTAAGTGACACATCAAATTCTTTCGCTAGCGAGCGTATGCTTCGACAATGGTTCATCTGTACTGCTGCATCAAATTTGGCAACGGTTTTTCTCTTGCAACATAACATCCCCACTCCCTGAAACCCTAAAATTCCCTCCTGAGGGAGGGGGAAATTCCCCACCGGCTGAGAACCACTGATATAGTATATTTAATGGTAGAGAGTATCAGTCCCTGGTACAACATCACAAGTAGCCATTGTTCAAGGTTTGTTGCAACCATTATTTTCAATGCTGACAAACCTTTCCTGGCCTTGGTTATAATGTGGTCTATGAGACCTGTGAATGTTAGACTTTGGTCGAATCTCACATCCAAATCTTTCATGGAGCTGGTTCTTTCAATGTCCTATCTGGACAGTTTCACATCACTGCGCTGACAACATGATCATTCAGTGTGAACAATGTGATGATAGCTTTAGATGGATTGACAGTTGCACCTTAGTTGTTCCACCATGATGATATTCAATCTACCTCCTTTTGTAGCATTTCGGTAACACTTGCTTAGTCTTTTCCCCGCCTGTATACCAGGATGTCATCTGCTTATGAGAAGGTAATGCCATCGGCATTTAATTATTCACCAGTAATTCTTGTGTAGACATTGAAGAGGACTGGAGACAGAAGAGAAATCTGAGGCAAGCCTAGATTTATTATGATCAAGTCCGATGACTAGCTGCCGCATCTGAGCACAGCATTTCTTTCAAACACGGCAGAGGATATTCACATAACAAACAGCGGGTAGAGATTAAATTCCAGCAGTAGATTTATCAGTAGATGAAATTGAACTTTGCTGGATGCATCTTCCAGAGCTATGACAATTGCACATGTTTCGAGACTGGTCTGGAAGACTTCATATGTGTCAAATGCAAAGGCAATAAATAGCATTGTGCCATGTTTTTGTATTCTGTTTGTATCTTCCGAGAATGTTAGGCATTACGTGACTCTTTTTAAGTTCTTCCTGATAATTATTTTCTCCACTATTTCGCTCGCCGGTCTCTCTGGCTGTGGGGTTACAACACTTTCTCTCTGTAATCCCGTTTATCACGCAGAGTCTCGCAGCGGAGCGAGAACTGAGGTGGTTCGACCCCCGCTCGTGACTTGCGGATACTGAGCCGGCCGCTCAGAAAGCAATGGCAAACTACTGAGCGTAATCTTGCCAAGAGATCAACAGACAGCTGAAAGATGCTGCTGTTGACAGCTAAGTCCTGTAAAAGGATACGCAAAAAAAAAAAAAACTATTTCGCTCATTGTGTTCTGCATAAATAACTGCACAAGTCCTTCAAGTATTTTGGATGCACTAATGCAAAATTAGTTATTAGCAATCACTTTAAAGATTCTGCATTTCACTCCCAAAATAACTGAATAACATTATTCTTGTCAGCGTTGATGTTGTAAGTTTCTATGTTTCAACTAATATAACACTTCTTACATTTCAATGTCTTAACTTCAATAATTTAATGTTTAAAATTGGTCTAAACATAAGCGTGTCCATTCAAGACCAAGGCTGATGGTCAAATATCTTCCCTGTGTCTTTATTTCGCATTATGATTATTCATTCACTGTATTCATGTCTTGTGGTTTATGGGTGAGCTGCAATCAAAGTTTCTCACACTTCCTTGCACCAATAACTTATGTTCATCATGCTGTTTTTCTGTCTCTCATTTACTTGCAATACCCACTTTCTTGTGAATAATCACACTAGGTATTAAACTCTTTCTCTCATTCAATAAATGTTAAATATGTATCTGCATGTCTGACACATGACAGAGACTTAAAAACACATAAGTAAATAAGGACCCTTTTATATGCCTTGAGGTGCATTTAGTATATCATGTTAGACCCATATTTCAATAGACAAATTGGCACTCAGTGGGTGATAAGGTCAATGTCAAGGACCAATGAGTGTGGCTAAAGCTCATACTCTAATCATGGTTGAAAGGGCAGATTGCTTTGTGCGAGAGGCACATTTTTGACCCGGGTAGAAGAGAGAAAGGTCTTTCCTAGATAGGACACTTGGAGTCAAGACCGTGGTCAAAGTTAGACCGGCTTAGACTCATATAGGTGAACAGCAACATTGAGATTGCCACCAGATATATTATAGTATTAATTACTATTGTTAGGCAGTTTACTGCGATTGAAGATTATGACAGATAGCTTATAGATAAAGAAATAATAAATAATTGTGTGGAGGCAAAAGAAAGTTGGTTAACGAGCAGTGCAAGAAAATTGAATTTAATTCTATTAAAGATACAACAAATATGCACAGACAAACCAGTGAGCTCATAGGAAGAAAAATAAGGATACAGGGTGTTTAAAATCAAAAACAGGAAAGATATTATTGAGGAAGATGCTATAATGAAGAGGTGGAATGAGTATATAAGAGAATTATATGAGGGAGAAAGGGCAAAATTAACAGAAGAAAGTAACTTAGAAGGTCCACCTATTCTAAAAGAAGAAGTCGCTGATGCTATCAAACATATGGGCCAGTAATAGATAATATCTTCACAATAGAAGAATTAGAAGTAACGGGAGAATTGAGTAGATATATTAACCATAATGTTAAATGATATTTACAGCAGTGGATATCTACCAAGAGAAATGCTGAAATCTGTATTTATCGCTGTACCAAAAAGACCAGGAGAACTTAAATGCAAAGATTTTCATACTATTAACATCATAAACCATGTCACTAAGCTTCTACTTAGAATTATAATGAGAAGAACAAGAAAGAGTACAAAAATGGAAACTGGTGAAGAATAATACAGATTTGTGGAAGGTATAAACAATGCAATATATATACATCACTCTCTCTTAATAGGTTGATATTGTCCCATTTCATTATCAATCCTTATGGCAGCTTGTTGTTTCCAATATATGTTTTTATAAGTCTAATGTCTTTCCCATCAATAATTACCATGTTGAGATGTCTTACTCTATTGAAAACCTTTATGTAGTCAATAAAGCAAAGATGTATATCTTTGTTTACTTCTATAGAACGTTCAATTACTGATCACGGCACATATACAGCATTTACTATACCCTTTCCTTTTACAAACCCACGCTGTTCTTCTCCTATTTCAGGTTGTATTTTCTTTCTCACTCTTTGCATGATAATTTGTAGCAAAATCTTCATATGTTTAAGAAAATTCCGAATCTCCATCTTCAAAATTGGCGGTCCTTCATTATTAATTTGAATCCCATACTTTTCATCTCTGTTATCATCAGAAAGGTTTTTCACATAATCTGACCATACATGTAGAATCTGATCTTTCTCTATTATGATTTTGTCATCTTTTGTTTTTAGACAGCCTGCTGATGTGCTTGTTATTTTATTAGTAAGTTCTTGAATTCTTTTGTGCATTGATTTGGTATTTTGACTGTTGTGTTGTTTTTAAATTTCTATGCAGTTTTTCTCAAGCCATGCTTCTTTTGCCTCCTTACATAATATTCTGACTTGTCTGTGAATTTCTTCATATTTGGCAGGATAATTTTTGTTGAGTCTTCTTGTTTCCATTAGTTGTAAAATTTCCTCAGACATCCATCTCTCACGACCCAAATTATTTAATTTTGGAATAGTTGTTTCTGCAGCCAAACTGATTGAGTTCTTCAACATTTCCCATTGATCATCGAAATCTTGAAATAGGATATCTAGATCAGACAATGTTGACCGTAGTCCCCGACAAGATGACCGTAGACCCCAAGGTGGACCAAGAAGATAGTGGAGAGATAATATATATACAGACCCACAAGCACTTGGAATCAACGACTGGCAAGAGAAGGTCAATCAGAGAGATGAATGGAGACGGATTGTATCTGCAGCAAAGAACCTCAATGGCTCGGAACGCTGAAGAAGAAGAAGATCAGACAATATATCAAATCTGTTCTGTACTTCTATGTTGAATATGTTTTGGATTTCCTTGTCATTTCTCAATGTACACAGATCATATTTAGTATTTCCTGTCATATACTTGACTTTCTTTAACTTTACCCTCAATGTACCTGTAAATAATCTGTGATCACTATAACAATCAGCACTGAGAACAGTTTTTGCAACTATTAACGCATTTCGAAACCTTCTGCTAATCAGAATGTAATTGTCACATGTTGCGCACCTCATTCATCTCAGAGTTGCACAGCACTTCTACCACACCAGAATACTGAATAATGCGTGCACAGAATATCATGTCATCTCGGGTTGACCTTAACCTTGGTCACGTTACCTAACGATTGCTAGGGAGACAAAACCCAATATCATACATTCAAGGATTCTTGATCCAGAGCCATGTTGTCTTCTGAATCGGATTAAACTTGGTGTCACTCCCAATTAGGGTAAGGGTACTTGCGCTTATAAATATTCACAGATGTAGAGGTCAGGTAAAGCGTGGTGTGTGTGTGTGAGATCGGTGTGTTCCAGCATGAACGAATGATGTTTATGCTTCCATTCAAATATAGCCGTTATCTTCTCATTCAGGCCGGATGCAATGGTGGATTCGACCTTCACTCAATCAAGTTATTTAACTTCATTCTTGTCTTTCGCTTACAATCAAGTGCTATAATATAAACTGAATCTTAACCTTGTAGAAAGAGGCAAGTCTAACCACATTCATGCTGTGTCAAATCTCAACCTTATAAACTCTTTGATTCATTCAAAACTTAGGTTAGATGGTTAGATAAGATCCGCTGTAATGTCTGTGTCGACTTTTGCTTTCTTCCAATCTACAGCCAATCTACCACACACTGGAATGAGAGAGAGGGAGAGAATGAATATACCTTCCCCTTCTGGCTTTATATGTCCGTGGCGTTGAGAAAGATTCATGTCGCATGACTGATGGACACTGATAACCAATTCAGCGTGGTTGAGCTTTTGTGATATCTTTAATATAAAGTGCATAATGACTACGCTAACAGAACCCCTCATACCGATTTGACGTCAGGCAAACTACCCAGTTCATGCACTTCAACCTTCAGCTGAAAGGACTAATGTTAGGCACTTGCTTGAGTGAAGAAGAAGAAGTTAACCGCAGATTGCGAGAATGGGCTTGTGCTTGTTATCTCCTATTCTTACATCTATGTAAATATGTCAATGTCAATGGATGAAAGACGGAGTGGAAATTCTCAAGGAATAATACACTTGTTAATTAATATTCATTCCATGTATATGACAATAATTATATTAATTTATGTGTTCACTATATATTTTCCTACATTATTGCTTATAACCAACATGTGAATGGCAAAGAGTAAAATCATATCTCTGTTGGGAAAGAAGTAAAGGAGTATATATATTATGTTTTCATGCACTATAATTACTGGCCAACATGAGATATCACTCATAATCCCACACCCAGCGTTCGAAAGGTAGGTAAGGGAAATGATAAAGGAAGAAAGTGAAGGAATAAATATGCACGTTACATAGGCAAACTAAGCATCTTTTGCAACCTTGACTTGGTAATAAGAGCCCAGGGAAATGATATACCATCACCACTCTGTTCTGTATCATTACGGTTCAGGATCTAATCTTGATGTGTATATTTCATCATGTGACTCTTCTTCAGTCTACTAGCCTTGTCATTCCTTGTTGTCTGGGTCCTCTTTGAAAGAACATCAGAACATATAAGGGAATATGTACAAGAGCAGAAATAGATGTAACTTGCCAGATGAAACACAGGATGCCTGATAACAGTTAAAGGAACCAGTACAAAGAAGAGACACTTAGCTCTCAACTTGTAGGTACTTCCTGAATCTTCTACTTTCTAAAACTTCTGTCTGTAGCCCTTTTCATTCTTGTCCACTACAGAACATCATCTGATGAACCTATATAAATAGGAGCCTATGTTTATTCAATAAAGGGAGGAAGGCGGTGTTCGCAGATATTATGGAATGACTAGAATGGTGAAGAAAGACGACACATCCAGAACAATATGCCACTGATTAAGCTCGGAAGATAATAAGGAATACAACTTCTGTCTGTATATGGTTAGTTCCCAAAATGTATGAATTATCTTACGAGTGGACTACCAGCCCTATGTGTCCCGAGAAGGTCAAAGAGCTAAATGTTATCTGGACTGTCAATCTATTCCTATGGTCATTCAAGCAATTGAATAAGTATCTCCTAATTCGGGAAGGTTATCTTTGGAGGGGAACCATCACCATTCCCGGGAATACCCTAGATTTCCTGAGCTACCAAGGGTCACTTTGGCTTCCAACGACCCGTCCCTTCCAAACGAAAGTAGTCCCATTATTGTAGCGTGACTTAGAAACGGGGCAGGCTACAGTGGGTACGGCATCTTCCTCCCCATTATGCCACAGTAATCATCAATCTAGTCTCTACTCCTGTTATCAGGACTCCTTCATGTCCATAATCTTATAGGGTGTTATTTATAAAAGGTATTTCTTACAATCATTTCCTGCTCTTTTGCCCATTCTACAAGTCTGTATCCTCTTTCATTTCTCTCTCCCAAACCATGGTTTCCTACTGTGTATCCATCATCTTGATTTCCTACTTTACTTTATAGAACCTCTTTTGATGTATGGCTGTGAATCTTGGAATGTAAATGAACGAATTAGGAACAGATTGCAAGCAACAGAGAGGTGGTTCCTGAGACAAATGTTGCGAATTCCTTGGACTGCCAAAGTAAATAACGACGACTACCTGAAAGAGGCAATTGAAACTAGAACATTATACGAGAGGAAGTCAATAAGTAAGTCACAAATGGCTGTATAAAAATAACTAAATTTGATAACAACTTGAAACCAGTTTATTTTTATACATTGTCCCTTTATTTCTCAACAAAATGTCCACCAACATTGATGCACTTATCCCATCGTTTTATCAGTCCTCCCAAACCGCTTGCATAGAACTGAGTGCTCTGTTTTCTAAACCACATTTTCACTTCACATTCAACTTCGGCATCATTCGCAAAATGTCTCCCACCAAGGTGAGTTTTCAGTGGACCAAAAAGGTGGAAACCGCTAGGAGCTAACAGCATGTTGCTCTTTGGTTGTACATTCTGTAAGTACAGTCGCCATATTTTTTTTTGCGCTGCGCATGCGCATAAGACACCTAGCGCCACCTGAGAAACGGGAATATATAGTTCGATGTTGCTGTCACCTAATGACACCTGTAGAAAACATTAATTACATTTACCTGCCACTCCAAAGAACCGTGTGACTTACTTTTTGACTCACCCTCGTATATAAGAATGAGACAAACAGCGTGTTTTAGTCATGTGATGAGAAGAGAGGCATTAGAGAACATCGTGACAATTGGAAAGATCGAGGGGAAGAGAGGCAGAGGCACACCAAGAGAAATTATGCTGGATGGATTGAGATGGTGGCATAGAGGAATATCAACAGCAGAGTTGATCCAGAAAACCAAAAACTGAGATCTGTGAAGAGTCAAGAACACCTACGCCAGTCAGCATGGCACTTGATGATGATGATGAACTTAGACAACGTTAAACATTGTAAATGTATCAGTCAAGGACATAATAGAAGTTGTGAAACTGTGAAAGTTAGAAACAGAACATTCTAGTCAACCACACATGCCAATGCTCAATCGGTTCAACAAGAAGTCATACTATACTCATGACAGTTTGAGGACACGCCTGTGTATACGTATCACGGGCCAGCAGAATGTAACACAGTTATGAGGGCCATGGCACTCAGCATCATGCCCATCTTTAATTCCCAAGATATTTCCTGGCACCCATTTTAGTCCAGGTTGACCTGGAAGCACAAGTCAATTTTTCAAAGTCTGCTTGGATTCAAATCCATGATCAACGGGCCACAGGCAGCATCTAGCCATTATGCTACTACAGCTCCCTAGAGACACATGGCGAAGACAGATAAATATGGGAGGACTTGAAGAGAGCTGCAGAGATGACAAAAGAAAGAAGCTTGGCATAAGTTGGTTGATGACCTATGCTCCATTTGGGGATAAAAAGAAGAAAAGGAAAAATAAAAGGAAGAAGACACATCATTGTCTGAAACATTGTTTTATATAATGAAAGTTTCCTAAATATATTTGTTTTATTTGAATAACGAAGACACAAACAATAGATTGCACGATTTATTGCCTGGCATATTTCGCTGCATCTCGTCAGGTACATACTGCAGAAATCACACAACTTACGTGAATTAATTAGATAAATCCTTCAAACTGAAATATACACATGTTCGCACAGTAATGTCGATTGTCTACCACGGTAATTTTAAACTGACTAACATGTCTTTCTGCTTACACAAGGACGGCTTACAAAGGTTGATTAGTATAGCTTCAGCAAACTTTAACAATCGACTACTTTGTGTGTTGAACAACACACGGAAGGTACTGTCTCTTTCAACCACGTGGCCACTCTCGAGCACATGTCTCCCGACCGAAGAAGCCAGATTTTTCCGGTGTGTCGGCCTGCCTAGGCTACCATCTTCTGTGTGTAGTATCTTGTCCAACCAATTCGGAATATGTTCCGAAACCCTGCAATGTAACTGTCGCTCAGTTCTGCCTATGTAGATGGCCTCGCATCTGCATGTAAATTGGTAAATACAATTTGATTTGGCGTACAAAGCTACAGGTTCTTTTACTGCTGGAACTGGGATCGGTGTGTTTCTGTACCTGATGACTAGAGCTGCAGCACAGTATGTTCGCTCGACTGCTGTGGTGAGCCGGTCCCGCAGACGTTGCATTACGTCATCTCCTCGGAAGGTTAGCTGGATGAATACTTTGAGTTTAGGGACTGTAGTTACTTCTTATTTCGGTTTGGGCTGTTGGCAGTGGCGCTTTATAAATCCTGTGGAGTACCCATTAAGGTTTAAGGCATTCTTCAGAGTTTTAAATTCCTCTGTCAGTGTGTCCTGGGTGCATATCTTCCTAGCACGGTCAAACAGGGTCCGTACTAAGCCCCTTTTGTACTGGACAGGTGCGAAGCTCTGAAAATTTAAGTATTGGCCTGTCCATGTTTCTTTGCGGTACACCGATCTTTGAATTGTGCCATCTGCTCTACGTCTCATTAGGATATCTAGAAACGGCAACGCTTCGTTGTGTTCGTGTTCCATAGATAAAGAGATGTTTATATGTGTCTCGTTCATTGTGGCCTGGAACGACGTTGCTTGTAGCTCGTCTGTGGTGATAATTAGTATATCGTCCACGTAACGACGGTAAAAGGCCAAGTTATTGATTTCTGAGGATCTCTTTTCTTCTAAGTGTGCCATGAAGATGTCCGCTAGAATAGGTCCAAGTGGGCTCCCCATGGCCACTCCGTCAATTTGGCGATATGACTTGTTTAGAAAGTTGAATTGTATGTTGGCAGTACATAATTTTAATAGCCTCTCTAGAATAGCTGATGGTATGCCTAGTTTTAGTTGTTTGTCTCTAATGCGTTCGCTTATTATATTCACGGTCTCATCTAATGGAACGTTGGTGAATAAAGAGGCAATATCCATGCATGCCATGTGTTTGTTGTTTATGTCCTTACTATCCAACAACTCCACCAGTTCGAATGTATCCCTGAGTGTTCTTGGATCGAAGGACTGTCGTACTGGCTTTAAAATTTCAGCTAGCCATCTCGCCATTCGGTGTTGTGCCGAGTTAACCATGGAAAGGATCGGTCTTAGTGGGATGCCGGGCTTGTGAAGCTTGGGTAGACCGTACATCTGAGGTGTTTGGGAGCCACGCGGTGTGAGCGTTTTTGCAGTGGCCTCACTGATGAGTCCTGCATTCACAAGTGACTGGATTTCTTTCCTCATTTTTGCATCCAGGTCCTCTGACTTGTTGACTGTTTGCTCTACTCTGAATTTAGATGCGTCTGATAATATATCATCCATTTTTCTCTGGTAGTCTGATATGTCCATCAGTACTGCACCACTCCCTTTGTCAGGTTTTAATATTACAAGGGTTTTGTTGGCCTTTAACGCTTTTAAGGCAGTAAGGTGTTCGTTGGTCAACGGACATGTCTGTTTAGAGGGGGTTGTGCGATACTGGTGTTCTAAATCTACCAGTTTGGCCTTCAGCCACCCGACTGACTCAGCAGAAGTAGGTGATAACTTGGAGACTTGATCAAACATTTCAAATTGTGCTTTTGACTCAACACGGTTAATGTGTTTGGGCTTTATGCAGAATTTTAATCCGCATGCAAGGGCCTCCGTTTCAATGTTGTTGAGTACGTACGACGATAAGTTCCTCACATATTTCTCTGGGTTGTCTAGTACTGACGTAGTTATCTTTTCAGTGCTCAGTGATTTGTTGAGGCGAGCATTCTCTGCGATTTTCACCTTGTACACTGTTTCTGTACAGAATTTGGTGAACTTCAAGTAGCCATACAAGCTCAATTCTTTGGTGATGTAGTAGGCAGAACTGTGTGTGCGCTTGAGGTTGGCCAGTTTAGACTGGGTTTCTTCTATCTGGTTTTTTGTCAGTCGTCTCAGGTTTTTTCTTGTTGGACATATTCTGTCTGCCCTGAGAGATCTGAAATACCGGTGAGGGAATATTCCCGTCTTTAGGCATTCCTCGAGAAATCTCAATCGACACTCCTGTACCGATATTTTACACTTCAGCTTGAGTAATCCATCCAATCGCTTCACTGTTGGTAATGGAAGGCGACGTAAAGGAATCCTTTTCACATCAAAGGTGCAGGTCAGCATGGTCAAATGGGTAAGAATGCGTGTTCTTAAACATCCGTTGTGCTGATGCCGAGGTAAGGGGTTCAACCCCTACACCTGACAGCTAAACTAAAATGTTGATCTGTCGTCCTTGACTTGGGGACATAAATTACAAGTACCTCTGAATTCGAAGTGGGTTCGCCTAATGGCGAGGGACACTGTTAACAGGGAAAGCTAATCCACACGCAAACAAAAAACCAAAAAACATCAAAGGTGTATTGGATATATAGTGCTAGCCCCATATTTATTTTACCAATCGGCACTTGACGGCTGATGTGGCCAATATTATGTTGACTGGTTTTACTTCCCAGATCATTTCCTGGTACCCATCTTAGACTGGGTCAACATGGGAGGCTGGGTTACTAAAAAACATCCCATTTTGAGGGAACTAGAACACATGACCACCAGGCCAGCAGAAAAGCATGCTAGCATGGCTCCCTGACTTAAATACACACCAGATGATAAGATAGCATTCTTGAGCTGCTTGTGAATGATATGCTCAGAGGGAATGTATTCATGTGGTAGTTTTCCATCCCTATCAACTTCAGTTGCCAGGCATCCATGGGCAAGAAGATCTCTGCAGATAACCTGCGGAAATATAACATAACAAAATCATGTGGGTAATAATAAATCTTGTTCAAAGTGAACAGATATAGTGGTGTGTTTATATGTGTATGACCTTGCACTGCTTGCTAAGAAAGGCATGTAAACTCTGTTATCTCTTTGTGGCAACATGGAAATATTACCTCCCAAGTTGTTGTTTGTCCATCAAGAATGATGATGACCATTCATTTCATCCAGTGGGGTTGAAAGTATGGAGCCATGAGTTCTAAGATGACTGATAAAGCCTATTTTGGCTCGAAATGTTCTTTGACAATGTGGGCAAAGAATGCTTGACATTCCAGAAGGAGGATCTCCTGCAGGGGTTTTTCTGCCCAGCCTTTTCTTCACAGTTCTTGCAGTCCTGGCTGATTCACAAGTGATGCACCCTTGCATAATGATGTATGCCACGAATTTCAGTCTTTGGCAGCAGTCTCCCAGGTGTCATGATGAATTCCAGAAGCTTTCAATTAGATTTTCAGAATGTCTTTAAAGCATTTCCTCTGGCCGCCTTGGGAGCGTTTACCACAACGCAGCTTGCCGTAGAAAAATTTGTTTAGGGAGCCTGTGATCTGGCATGCAAGTTGAGTGACCAGCCTAGTGCATCTGATTCTTCATTATTAGAGTGTGGATACTGGGCATGGATGCTCTTTCTAGGACTTCAGTGTCTGGGATCTTTCTTGTCTTGCCATTTAATCTTCAATAGCTTCCTTAGGCAGACTGTGTGGAAGTGGTTTAATTTCCTAGCATGTTGCTGATAAACAGTTCAGGTTTCACAAGCATATAGCAGTGTGGATAATACAACTGCTTTGTAGACTTTCAGCTTTGTTTGCAGGCTTATTCCATTTCTGTCCCATACATTCTTGTACAGTCTGCCAAAGGCCGTGCTGGCCTTGGAGATTCTTGCATTCACTTTGTCATCAATTGTGGCAGCTTGTTACACAGTGCTGCCAAGATAGGTGACTTTGTCCGCAACACTTAGTCTATGACCATTCACTTTGATATTCGGCACTGTGTGATTATTCCCTGGAGCTGGCTGGTACATAACTACAGTCTTCTCCAAGTTGATATTGAGCCCAAAGTTGGCACAGGCATATGAGAAAGCTGAAACATTGTGTTGCGTGTCTGCCTCTGAGTTGACATATAGAGCGAGATATCAGCAAACAGTAGCTCTCTGACAGTGCCACTGTTAATTTTGGTTTTAGCTTTCAGCCTTCTGAGATTGAACAACTTTCCATCCATGCAGTAGTTGATGTCTATTCCAATGTTGTTGTTCTCAAAGGTATTCGTCAGCATAGCTGAAAACATGAGGCTGAACAGTGTTGGTGCCAGGACACATCCTTGCTTCACTCCATTGGTGACAGGAAAGGACTCAAGACAGTTCACCATTTTCCTGTACTCTTGCCTGCATAGCATCATGAAATAGCTGTGCTAGACAAACTTTCATGGACAGCCATATTTCGCCATAATCTTCCACAGTTCTCTGCTATCAAAAGCCTTGGTAAGGTCAATGAAAGTGGAGAATATTTCAGAGTTCTGTTCCTGACATTTCTCTTGCAGCTGCCTTGCAGTGAAAATCATGTCAACAGTTCCTCATTCTTTTCTGAAGCCACATTGACTCTCAGGAAGAAACCTTGATTGAGATGGGCCATGAGGTGATTGAGAAGAATTCTGGCGAGTATCTTCCTGCAATTGAGAGCAAGGAGATGCCTTGGTGGTTGTCACAGGATTGACGGTTCCTTTACATTTGTAAAGGTGGACTATTAATGTGTCCTTGAAATCTTGTGGCATGGTCTTGTTCACCCATATGTTTGTAAAGACTTGGTGAAGCTGCTCTATTAGGACCTGCCTTGTATATTTCTGCTGGCATGGAGTCAGGACCAGGCACTTTACCGCTAGAAAGTTGCTGGATGGCTTTGTTTACTTCCATTATGGTTGGCAGGTCATCAAGTGTATCATTAGTGGGAACTTTAGGAAGGCCCAATAGGTGGTGATGGTTTCATTTAAGTTGCATTTAAGATGTTGCTGAAATGCTCTGCCCAGCGTTGAAGGATTTCTTTTTTATCGGTGACTAATGTTCCCCCATCTGCACTGAGAAGGAAAACTATGCCTGGTGATGTAGGACCATGGACCGCTTTCAGTGAATCGTAGAAGTTTTTCATATCATGTCTGTCAGTAAAGCCTTGAATTTCATCAGCTTTGTTGCTCAGCCAGGAGTCCTGCATGTGCCGAAGTTTCTGCTGCACTACTCTCTGAATGTTCTTGAAGGCATCGTTTTTTGATGTTGACTTCAGGTCATTCAAATGTGCCTTGAGGAGAAGATGTTTCTCGGCCAGCAATTGGTTAAGGTCTTCGGAATTTTCATCAAACCAGTCTTTATGCTTTCGGGGGGGGGGGGGGGGGGGGGGGGGGGGGGGGGGGGGGGGGGGGGGGCTGGTCCCAGGATTTCCATAGCAGTGTTGTAAATTATGTCCTTTAGGGCTCTCCACTCTTCTGCATCCTGTTTAGCTGCAGCATTGGGTTTGATGCAGTCTTCCAGCATATTTTCAAACGACAGCTGCATTTTTTTGCTGTTTAGGCGGGTGACATTTAGTTTTTTTTTTGCATTTTTACCCCTTGAGGACGCCGTGGTGGTTTGATGTGTATGTTTATTTTCGAGATAACGAGACAATGGTCTGTCCAACATTTGGCACCACACATGGATTTTGTCACTCTTGTCTGTTACTCCTCCTGACGATGACATAGTCAATGAGGTGCCAGTGTTTCGAGCGAGGGTGCATCCACGATGTCCTATTTCTTATGGGAAGAAGGAAAATTGTGTTGGTAATCAGGAGATCGTGTTCGGCACATGTCTGAAGGAGGAGGAGTCCATTGCTGTTACAATTTCCGACTCCGTGATTTCCAATAATGCAACTCCAAGAGGTGGTGTCCGTGCCTACTCTGGCATTGAAATCCCCAAGGAGGAGGAGTCCATTGCTGTTACAATTTCTGTTACAAATTGCTGTTACAAGTTTGTCTCCTTTGGGAACAGATGTTAATGCATTGTGCAGGTCCCCATAGAACTTGCTCTTGACATCATCTTCATTGGTTATAGTTAGTGTGTAAGACACTCCTTCCATTCAGCAGGGGCAACTTAATGGTCATAAGCCTGTTGTTTATAGCCTTTGGAAATCCAGCTAGTTTGCCAACCAGGGCCGACTTAATGGCAAATCCCACACCAGATTGGGATCTTTCCTCGCTTTTCTTTCCACTCCAGAAAAATGTGTAGCCGGCACCTACTTCACTGATTTGGCCTTCTTCTCAAGTCGTGTCTCGCTCAAGGCTGCAATGTCGATGTTGTATCACCCAGCTCTCTCCCAATCAGTGCTGTTCGTCTCTCTGGACCCGACATGCCGTCTCTATCAAGTAGGGTGCGTACATTTAAAGTACTGATTGTTAAAGGAATATGGTTTGCTCTTTCAGCTTTACCTGTTTTTTCTTTGTTTGTATGTCGGGCGCAATATAGGGTACCCACCAACTGCGGCTAGCTGGTTAGGTAATGATGGAGCAGACAATGTTTAGGGCACCTTTTCTAGCCCCTTCCTCATGCTATGGGGGTGAGCAGTGTGTTACTATAGAAGGCTGCTCAGTCGCTCAGGGGGCTGTCGAATCCCATTGCTGCTCCAGTCAGTAGAAGACGACCATGTGGCCTGAGCCACCTGTGTGCAGGTCTGCGACTACGGCTGCCAACGTACCCACGCCTGCTGCTTCGCCGCTCGCCCATTGCCACAGGGCTTGAAGGTGATATATGACATTGGATGAAGAATGACTTACGCGATGAATTGGATTAAAGTGAGGAAGAATTGCATAATTCGTCAACCTCACTCTCTCGCCTGAGTCCATCTGAGTCCAGTGGCAAGACAAGTCAAGACGACTGGAGACGAATACAGGTGCAGTGGATGACCAGGGCGCTCTACGTGCCTTGCCGTGCTCATTACGTTCCACAACGCTTTGCAGGTAAACGTCGTCTTGCCCGTTGAATCCCTCCCATATTGCCAGCCTAAATGGCAAATCAGAAGACGAGATCGAAAATAGATGCAATAAGGCAAACCAACTCATTGGACAAATGGCACCAATACTAAAGAACATGTATCAATAACTACTAAGAAAGCACTTTACAACACAATCTTCCTATCAACTCTATGTTACCAATGCCAAACCTGGACAATGACAGAAAAAGAGAAAAGAAAAATCACAACAGAAATGAGATTCCTGAGAAGAATACTCAATGTATCAAGAACAGATAAGATAAGAAATGAAGAAATCAGGACTAAAGTGGGGGTTATAGCTGCACTAGATGTTATTAGAAGGCAGCATGTCAAATGGTTTGGCCATGCAAGTAGGTTACCAACTAACAGTATACCAGAACAAGCAATGATGTACAGACTACAGGGAAGCAGAGGAAGAGGCCGACCACGTTAACGATGGACACAGGGAATAACAGTCCATGGGAATATCGATACATGAAGCCAACAAGCGGGCACTCTCCCACTGTTTATACTTCACCTCGACACTGCAAGGTACAAGAGGAACATGATGAGATGAGATGAGATAGCCAGCCTACATTCAATGTGACAAACCTGCTTCCAATCATTTCAATTCCTAATATAATAATGGATTCACTGTCATAAAACCATGTTATTCAGACTCAGAGAATGGTCAGCCACTTAATTACCACTATGGAAATCAATACTGTTATGGATGACACAGTTTAACAATGTTTGTCTAGTTTTCTGTAATTTTACTTTTGGCCATCCTGCTTTCACCTGTCATGTTTTGTGCACAGAAAGGTCCATACTTAGCTCTATCTTTCTCAGTGTGACATTGCCCATATTTATTTATTTTTACCTTTTCATGATTGGGCACCATCACACTGAAAATATTACACATGATTATTATATTCAAAGTCACGCACCCATTCTTGACCATTCACTTTTAAAAATTCAGTTATGTTTAACTGTTCATATACTGTGTTTATATTATATGTGGGAGTCTTTGTGGCGAAGTGGTCAAGCCATTTAACTCGGGCTCCAAAGGTTGTGGGTTCGATTTTGGGCTGCGTCTTTCGGTTCACGAGTTAAATTTTTCTGAGACTCCTGTGGGTCGTCGCTATAGCTACGGAGTTTGTGCTTTGTGCGACGCTTTCCATGCTGCGGAAAGGGACCGAGCCATATGGGATAAAACCCGGTGCAATGAAGTCGACCCTGTCGACTTTTATACTGTGTTTATAATTTATAATAATTTTCTTATTAGTTATGTTTGTGTTGTTCTTGACAAAGGTTGCTATAAGTGAAATGTGTTTAAACAAATTTATTATTACTTTGTTCGGTCATCATTATATTTTTTTTGTTAATTTTTCCAGTTATATGATGGTGTAGCCTGGCTTAAACACAACCCTTCCTCGCCTCTTGCAATACACCTGACAGGGTGCAGTGTTACTATTCTTTGCTTCCCCTGCAGGGCTGGGTATCATATGGCCACCTAAGTCCTTATTCAGCCCTGTTGTCTAGGAGCAAACCATGTGCTGAGAGATTGAAGGCAGAACTTTTGACCAAAGGAAGCAGTTTCAAATCAGAAGGTAATATTATCATTTAGGTAATAGTGAATTTATCGGACTCCAGGAACAATGATGCCACTAAGAACATTACTGAGAAAACATGTGGTGATGTTAGCCAACTATATATGCTAAAAAAAAAACAACTTCAACTGTCATTTAGAATATCAATCAATAGAATTACATTTCATTTGATATTACTCATATCTATCTCTTCAGAATTCTTATTTACTGTGAGCATGATAGGTGAGTAAGAGGATCTTCTTCTTCTTCTTTGCATTCATCTGGAGTGTTTTTTCAGATGTGATTGCGGTGTGCCTAGTTAGGCACCCTTGGGTCGAAACCCTTAGGCCAACACATCCGACTTTTAGCATGCATTTTTGACCAGGTTAGCATTCCTGGGAGACTCTCACTTTTGTGGTACTGTCCACATCCCAGCTAGTCAAGCTGGAACAGTCGAAGACTTCACGGTCATCCCTCAAGGAAGGCAGGGACAGTCCAAGGCATTTTCCACCATCCTGGGTGGCTTCCATAATTGCAGAGCCGACACGTAGCGCCCTGGTGCTGGGCTCACAGAGGGAATCATCACGTCCTGCTCATGGCTGCTTTAATTCCTCACTTCAATATATTGGGCATTTCGTTCGCCCCGGGCCATTCCCGGACAAACCAGACAGGTCTGCAGACGGTATCCACTCAGCGAGTTTTCATTTCGGACATGTGCTTGTCATTGTGCCCGTCAGAGCTGTTCCAGGCACGACGGACATTCGAAAAACTACCTAGTCAGAGCTGTTCCGAATGAGAGCCGCATTGTCCGGGAATGGCCGCATTCGAATCCGGTTTCAAGATGGCGACGGACAGTCGGGTTGTTTTGTGTTCGTTAACTTTTTCGCGTAGGGGATGGATTTATTCATCTCTTGCGTGTAATTGGTGTGCCAGGATGTAAAACCAGGAATTTCTACTCAAGATCTGCGCGGGTGCTACGGAGTTCGTGCATCGAGCGAAGCCATCCTTGAGTGAATCTTTAGCAGCGTGTGTGGGTTCTGTGTTTCGTTTTTTTCAACATGGCGGAACAACATGTGTTCTTCGAGCAGTCAGCAGTCAACATAACGAAGCGGCGTGGAAGCCGCGCAGGGAGAAAGAAGCAAGGTAAGCGTGGTGGTTTGAGATGTTTTAGACTCAAGTGTCACCGTCTAGGACTCAGGAATATCTGTATTCTATATTGGAACTGTGCCAGTGTAAAACAACGGGGCTCTATTTTAGAAACCCTAGTTTACAGGAACGACATTGTAGCACTCCAGGAGACGAGACTGGGCGATCAGCTACTCCAAATTGCCGGCTTCAAATGTTTCTACAACAGACGACATCTGGGAATGGCGATTCTCGTTCGCGACAGCATGGTGGCGTCAGAGCTAGACATGTCCAGTTGGGACAAATACAGGCGTTGAGAGTTCATTCCAATATACCATTCGTGTTGGTTAATGTTTATGCCCGCAATGGGAGTATGGACGCCCAGAAGTGGCAGTGCTTAAGTGGCATATTAGGCCACGAGAGAAATGTTATTTTCTGTGGTGACTTCAACGCTAAAGGCAAATCATGGGGAAACATTTCCTCCAATACATAGGGGGAGGAGCTCGAGACTGCACTTGAAACCATTGACCTGGTTTGTATCAACAGTGGCTGTGTCACCAGGACAGCAAGCCGTCCAGGCGATGAAGACTGCTATTGATCTGGCGCTAGTTTCACCTTCACTCACTACAGTGTGTAGATGGGGTGTCCTAGGACCACCACCCTTGCATCATATTGGTGGAGAAAGGCAGAACCAAGCAGCACAAGCTAAAGGTAAAGACTTTCCAGTATGACAGTACAGGGCAAGATGTGGTGAGTAAAATAAGACGTGACAAGCGCAGAAAGTTTCAGGGCAGGAAAAAAAGCTGGGAGCAGCCACTGTGGTGGAATTTCGAGGTGGAGGAGGCTTGGGTGGATAAGCGTAGTGCTGTAAGGAGATGGCAAAATGCCAAGAAGAACAGAGCTGGTCATCCTAGTCCCTGCATGCACTTAGAAAGAGAGATGCACACAAAAGTAAGCTATTTCAAGAAACTGGTCAAGGTGGTTAAAAGCGAAAAATGGGCAGAGGTGTGTCAAAGAGTAAGCACAGACAAGTCACTGAAATTGTTCTGGCAACTACATAAAAGCATGAGTGGTGTAGTGAAGAATAAGAGCATTTCTGACTTCCAAGGTGCTGACCTCATCTGGCAGAGGACTGACGAGGACAAGGGCAAAGCCCTCTTTGAACGCTATCTTGAGCAGAGCAACCAGACAGACATGGGAGGCCGAAATCTGGCCAAGGAGGTCACCTCAGACAGATGCAAGGCCCAGAACACTTCAGATGAAGACACAGTGACAGTGAAAGAAATCAAGGCTGTACTTCGACGATCAAAAAACAGCACTCCAGGTCCTGATGGCATAAGATACGACGACATCAATAAGTACACCGACAATGAGCTAGAGAAACTAGCAGACATGTACAACAACAGTATAGGGAGTGCTAGCATCAAGGAGGAATGGTTACACAGCTATCTGATTCCCTTGCCGAAGCCTGACAAAGACCACAAAAAAATTCAGGGATATTGAATTATAACTATGCAGAATACAATAGGCAAGCTGCTGGAGAAAGTAATTGCCAGGAAGATATCAAGCCAGCTAGAGAGGCAAGGTGTCTTCCCACCTACCCTGGGTGGGTACCGTCCACAAAGAGAAACCTGGACCAATGCAGCAGTCTTTGCCCATGATGTCTATGAATATTTCCACTCAGGCATTGAAACCTTTGCTGCAGCGATTGATCTTGAGGACGCATACAACAGAGTACCATTGGATTTTTTAATGTTTCAGCTTCTTGAACTAAAAGTAAGTCCATTCCTCCTTAGTTGTATCGCTGCAGCCCTCTTCCAACGGAAAGTAGTTTTTAGATGTGGCAGTTGGACTTCGGAACCAACAACAATATATCCTGGCCTACTACAGGGATCACCATTATCTCCGGTACTGTTCAACGCCTACACAGTGAGAATCACCAGTGAGCAGATCACTGGACCTGGCAGGACATTGTCGTATGCCGATGATGTTTTAGTGTATCGTCAGGGTAAGGATAGAGAGCAGGTTGCTGTGGAACTACAAACCGAACTCAATCGCATAAGTACTTGGTGTGATGAAGCTGGGGCAATGGTCAACCCAACAAAGGCAACAGTGACTTGGTTCTCGTTGAATAATCAGATTGTCAACACTCCAACACCAACTGTAATGCTGTGTTCAGAGACGGTTGAAAGAACGCAGGCAATGAATTACCTAGGGATACGATTCGATCGAAGCCTTGTTTATAATGTGCACATAGACCAGGTGATAACAAAGGCCAAGCGGGGTTTGGCTGCGATGCAGGTGATGGCGGCAGCAAACTGTGAGCAGCGCCATCTATGTCTTCTGTACGAGGGGCTGGTCATGTCTGTTTTGGAGTATGCAATGGCAATCCTGACTCTCAGCCATAAGCAGATAGAAAGGATGGAAAGGATACAGAATGAAGCTATGCGCATTATTCTTGGATGTACAAGAAATACAGCATGCAGGGCGATGCGCTACCTTCTTGATTTTCCAACCATTGAAGAGAGAATACAAGCTTGCAGGGCACGCGCCTACCTCAGAGTTAACGCAAACACACAACATCCACTGCATAGTGAAATTAGGAAGGTCAAGGGCAGCAGGTTAAAAAGAGGACGGTCGTGGATGGGTCAAGCCGAAGACATTCTTCAACAGGTGTGTTCACTTGAGGACTTAGAACCTGGCGAGGAGTGGGTGCAAGTGCCAACAGACTTCTGCACATCCTTTTCAGTTTGCATCCAACTAGATAGGAAATGCAGACAAGAAAATCCGGCTGCTGTGGAGGCTGAAGTACAAGCGTTGATTTTCGAGAATTCGCTAGACAGTGACGCGGTCGTCTACACAGATGGGTCGGTCGTCCGACATGTGAGAAGCTCATGGGCCTTTACAGCTCGGGCCGGAGGGAGAATTGTGAAGGAGGACTCTGGTGCTTTCACTGAAACCACAAGTAGCCTGACCATGGAAGTCATGGCAGTAAGTAAAGCAATAACATGGCTCGAGACACAGACATTCACTAGGGCTTGTTTCCTTAGCGACTCAATGAACATGATCAAGAGGATAGAGGAGGGGTCAATCCGAAGAGAATGGTTGCTGCCTCTGGAGCGGTCTCGGCTGGCAAAGATTAGTTTCATCTTCATGCCAGGGCATGCGGGAGTACAAGGAAATGAGCGGGCTGACAAGCTCGCAGGTGAGGCTACTGTGGAGGGCGGACGCGCCATGGACCAGGCTGACATTCTGAATGCTCTACGAGAAGTAAGACTTTTGCGAGAACCAAGTGATGACTGTGAGTCTACAACAATGGCCAGACTGCTAGAGCAGCAAATTAAAAGAGGGGTGGCCAAACAAGAACACTATGCAGGAAGCCAAAGAAGATTGATAAACCAACACAGAACTGGCGTCGTTAGCCGCTACACGCTGCGGGATTTGCTGAGGAGGGGATCCGAGCACTTATGGACTGAATGGTTCGATGTGCAACGAGGATGATCTGTCGACTAACTAACTAACTGAGAGCCGCATTCGGAAACTAGGTAGTCAGAGCTGTTCCTAGCACGAGAGACATTCGGACAAGACATTTCACTCGGACGTAAATGCGCAGTGCCAATTTTTATTTTGTCACCTGTAGGATGGCACTTACGACTTCGGCGGGCATTTTTAATGAAGTTAGCCTTCCTCAGGTTTCGAGGCACATTAGACTTATTGTTGTGATGTCGCCCACATCTCAGCTGGTCAAGATAGAACGGTCAAAGACATCACGGTCAACCCTCAAGGGAAGGCAGGGGCAGACCATGGGCATTCCCCCGCTATCCAAGGAGGCTTCCATAATTGCAGAGCCGGCACATATTGCTCTGAGACTGGGCTCACCCAAGGAGTTGTCATGTCCTGTTCATGGCTGCTTTAGTTCCTCACTTCCATGTGTTGGGCATCTCGCTTGCCACTGGTCGCTTAAGCACACACCAGGAATGGTCTGTCTGCAGGTCAACATCCACTAGGTAAGCTTTCGCTTTGGACTTCGGACCAACCAATGGATTCGCTAGCCGTGCGTTCCATTTCGTGTTATTGAGACGTTTTTCCATCTTTGTCTACACTCTCTATGAGTTAGTTACATACAGTTTTCGTAACCATTTTCATTCGACTGGAGCACTTCTTCTACCGTTTAGTACTTGCTCATGAGATAGGCTATATGTGCTGCTGGCTCAGCACCTTACCTCCGTGCAGCAGTGAGCGAGAAACGGCCAGGCCCTCTCATCCGGGGATCCCTCATATCCCCCAGCTGAGAGCTTTCAGACAAGTATCTGAACTGGGCATGTAGCGTGCTCAGTATCTCACCTCCATGTTTCGGTAGGTGGGTATCGGCCCGGCTCTCACATCCGAGGGTTTATGGGTTAGAGGCGTTCAGCCACAACCCTCGACAGAGAGCCTTAGAGTATGTATCCGGAACAAGAACTTCTGCCTTTGTGCGCCTGATTTAAACTTTTGACTGCTATCCTCAGTCTACCTGCAGCAGGTTGTGTCTCACTTAGTCTGGCCCCTATCCCATAAGCTGTCCGATATGTAGTTTTCATACATCGACATAGCACATGGGGTCAATGGGACACGCAAGTTCCCCCACCATGGCAAGGTGGAGACACATCGGGGGAGGTAAGAGGATCTGAGAAGTGCTCTATTCCATCTGCACTGGGAGTCATAATATACTTGACAGAAGAATATGTGGCAGATTAGTTATTATTCTCTGTAATCTACTTATCTTTGCTCAATGCCAGAATTATCTACCTGTCTCCTGACCAGCATCCCAGTCTCTATTTCTGCTAGGACCTGTCCTTAGAATAGTCTTCTGAATGAACAAACCAACTTTTAGGAGATAAGACGGCATATCATGATTAGAAATATGTCTAGGATAACTGTTCCAGCTTGGTAGCCACTACAGATACACCTAACACCTATCATAACCATGCAATAGATGTTTGGTCTCTTGTCCATCAAATCATGCCATGTCTTTGCACAAGTCAGAGCACATATTGTTGTAACCAATTATATTGATAATGAGAGAGACTGAAAAGTGGCCACAAATATGCAGAAGGTTATAATATAAACCATTCAGCAATATGAGTTAGAGGTTAAAATATAAACAATCTATGATTCTTCCACTTCTTCTGTATTCACCTTCAAACGTCAATGTGAATGAATGCAAAGAAAGCAGCAGTCAACTTAAGCTTGTAGACATCTACATAGAGTTTGTCCACAAATCGAACTGGTGTAGGCAAAAATAGTTTTCTCTATTATGCACATGCTGGACACTCCTGCAACAAATGATTAGCTTTGATTTTACCAGTTCCATAGTTACATTAATCAGTATCTCCTATCTTTAGTGTATTAAACATATGGTATTTCAGCATGTGGTGTCCTGTGCTGAATTTGAAGATTGTTACTTGTTCTTTACGGCTGAGTTGGTAATATGCATCCTTTTTCTGGTGGCCTGGATGCTCTGATGGCAAATTGTTTCTACAATTCTCCTTATAAATCTTGTGGCCTCATCATAGGTTGTGTATATATATGGCCGATGTAATGTTTAAATCTTGTGGCCTCATCATAGGTTGTGTATATATCAGGCTGATGTAATGTTTAAATCTTGTGGCCTCATCATAGGTTGTGTATATATCAGGCTGATGTAATGTTTAAATCTTGTGGCCTCATCATAGGTTGTGTATATATCAGGCTGATGTAATGTTCCATCTTTCTTTGCCGATCTGTCAGCTTCTTCATTTTCACAAATGTTGCAATGTGAAGGAATCTACTGTAACAACCTTTCTGGATTTCTGGCACAATTCATGTAGTTCTGTCCTTAGGTCTGCTAGTTCTGTCCTTAGGTCTGCTAAACAATCTATGCTATGCAGATGACACAAGGGATCCACAACTGTTGGACACTGGAGTAATAGAGTACATGCAAAGGCCTTGAATATAAAGAAAACATGAACAACGGATATAGCAAAGAAAGAAATAACACCAAATTGTGATATAACAATAAAAGGGAATCAAGGTGATAAATTGAAATCCCTAGAGTCAATTACAATATCACTTGAAAGAGGCAAGACAGAGATTAAGAGCAGAATATGTCAAGCAAAAGCTGCATTTCAGAAAATGAAAAGTATGCGGGTGGGGGGGGGGGGGGGGGGGGTCAATAAGTAAGTCACAAATGGCTGCAGAAAAATAACTAAATATGATAACAACTTGAAACCAGTTTATTTTTATACATACATTGTCCCTTTATTTCTCAACATAATTTCCACCAACATTGATGCACTTATCCCATCGTTTTATCAGTCCTCCCAAACTGTTGCATAGAACTGCGTGCTCTGTTTTCTAAACCACGTTTTCACTTCACATTCAACTTCGGCATCATTCGCGAAATTTCTCCCGCCAAGGTGGGTTTTCAGTGGACCATAAAAGGTGGAAATCGCTAGGGGCTAAGTCAGGGCTGTAAGATGGATGTTCCAGAACTTCCCACCTTAGTTGCTTAATTTTCTCCTGAGTTAATCGAGCCATATGTGGTCTGGCATTGTCATGAAGAAGCAACACGCCTCTAGTCAACAGTCCTGGACGTTTTCTTCGAGTTGCATCATGAAGCATCGATAGAACTTCACAGTATGATTCAGAATTCACACTGTCACCTTTCTTCTTGAAATTGGTTAAAAGCACTCCTTGACAATCTCAGAACACAGTCAGCATAACCTTCCCTGCTGATGGCGTAACCTTGAATTTTTGGACGCAAGGCGAAGAAGGACGTTTCCATTGCATTGAAGCACGCTTTGATTCAGGATGGTAGTGATGCACCCATGATTCGTCCCCAGTAACAATCCTGTTCAGCATGTCTTCTCCTTCATCTTCGTATCAACAGAGATGATGGAAGGACAGGCAAAATCGGTTCATTTTGTATTCAATTGTCTGGATACCCACCTTGAGCACACCTTCTTAAATTTCAATTGATCATGCATTACGCTGTATGCTGAACCACGTGGGCACCCTATTGCAGATGCTACAGAGTCTATCGTTACCCGCCTGTCACCTCTAATCATCTCCTCCACCTGCTGCACGGATGCTTCTGTTGCACTCTCAACAGGACGACCAGATTGGATTTCATCAACAATTTTAGAGCATCCTTGAGAAAATTTGTCTACCCAGCTATGCACCACTTTACGGGACAAACATTTGTCAGCATAAACAGGAAGCATTTCCTTATGAATGTCCTTTGCAGGCAGTCCTTTTGCCCACAAAAAACGCACAACAGCACGTTGCTCTTTGGCTGTATACTCCGTAAGTAGTCACCATTTTGTTTATGTGCTGCGCATGAGACACCTAGCGCCACCTGACGAACGGGAATATAAAGTTTGATGTTGCTGTCACCTAATGACACCTGTAGAAAACACCAACTACATTTACCTGCCATCCCACAGAACTATGTGACTTACTTATTGACTTCCCCGCGTATTTTATGCAATAGTTAGTTAGTTGTGGTTCCAACTTCACAGCAAAGGGTTGCCCCATAATGCTCCATTCTGGTTCCAGTGAATATCACACAAGATGCTCCTCACTGGCCCATGTGAAAAGTGGAATAGACAGGAGTCTCGACAAACCAACAGCCAGCACAGATATATGTAATAAGTTACTATCCTCAAATGTCAGAAAGAGAGTACTGAAACGTTTTATGGAAACTTGCTAATACCTTGTAGTGCCAGAGTAACTAACAATGGTTGCCTGGAAGAGACTAATGAGTGGATAACATTATAAACACCTAAAATACAAAGACAACCAAAATTATTTGGTCACACAATGAGAGTCAGTGGAAAACATTATGCTGACTGAACATGTCAGTGGGAGAAGAGACAAAGAGAAATGATTTGCTGGATGGCCTGACATAGTGGCATTGAGGAATATTTTCAACAGAGTTAATCCAGATTAACAAGGACTGAGATCCTTGGAAAGGCTGAATATCTACGCCAGTTGGTTGGGCACATGATGATGATGATGAAAGTGAACCACTAACAATTGGGCAAGTGATCATTCTGTGGAGTCATCTCATCTCATCTTGTTCCTCTTGTACCTTGCGGTGACGAGGTGAAGCATAAACAGTGGGAGAGTGCCCGCTTATGGGCTTCAGGTATCGATACTCCCATGGACTCAGCTATTCCCTCCGTCCGTTTACATGGTCGACCTCTTCCTCTGCTTCCATCTGGTCTGTACATCATTGCTTGTTGTGGTACATTGTTAGTTGGTAACCTATAGTCTGTCCGGAAATTAATGCCGTCATTCACAATCAATTATTTTGAAAACTGTCTGTTGCATCGTTATGAAATTTTTCCTGCCGTCTTATATTTACCCCCACCCAAGGAATATGTCTTTGATAGGTCCAAAAGCAACTTAAATAATCGAAAGCGGCGACATTTCTTTGATGTTTTGGGGAAAATGTAGTGAATTCACGCTAACAAACTAGTCTTACTGTAAACCACATTATTTCTGGTAAGGACACAAGTACAAGGCATAGCCAGATTCGTATGGGAGTGGGTGCAATAAAAAAAGTAGCTTAAAAGTCGACAGGATCGACTGCATTGCACCAGGTTTTTATCCCATATGGCTCAGTATCTTTCTGCAGAGCGGAAAGCGTCGCACAAAGCACAAACTCCGTAGCTCCAGCAACGACCCTCGGGAGTCTCCGAAAAAATGTACTATTGAAATGAAGGAATCGAACATACAACCTTCGGAGCCCGAGTCAGACTTCACCACGGAGACTCCCGAGAGGGGTGCAATGTGTAAAATTAGTAAAGACAGAGAATTTACAGAGGCATGTGGTAAATAATGTGTAAATTGACAGGAAAGTAGAAGGAATATATTTCTTACTTTATTTATTCAAGTATTCATGTTACTAGAATGCATTTAGCTTTTTATATTGAGTTCGTGAAAGCTTCCAAACAGCTGTGCATTAATGTGCGTATTGAGTGACCAGAAATGATACCGCAATTTAGTCATCATGTGTCCATTTTTAAGGATCTGTTCAGCTGTCTGTGTAGTTTGTTCACACGTACACATGGGTGACAGACCCGCTGTGAGTCTTCATGAAAGATTGTCTACTCTGCTGTTTACTGTTCGGAGACGGAACATGATTACCTGTTTTGCACTATGAAAATAGTTGTCAGTGTCTCTGTAGTGGGCTTTCTTCTTAACGACCAAGATGTTTGTCCTCTTTTCATTGAAGTTTATAGATTGATTCTTATGCACGTATGTTGTCCCCTAATTTTACAACGTGTTTGCTCTCACATTTCTTGTTATGCCACAATATGTCAGTTACCACCGCAATATTACTCTTCTGTTGGTATTCAATGCGTTTAGTTTTTTGTTTTTTTTCAATACCAGTTGTTTGTCACCACTGAGGGTTTGTGGAATTGAAAATTCATCACTGTGGAATACAAACTGTTGCCATTGACATTGTGCTTATGCTGTGATGTTTAGGGCCTGCAACTCTTCTGAATATGTGGAGCAAAATATCCCAGTAGGTGTGCATGTGGATTAATGTCTGCGATCTGCCCAGACCTTAATCGGTGTCGGACGATTCCAGTAGGTTGATGACTGTTATCGGTTGCATAAAATTCAATCCATCCTTTCTCCAATAGTCATCTTCCTCTTTCAACACATGGTCCTAACATTTTTTTCAGTAACTTTTATCAATTTTTAATAGCGCGGTCTGGGTTAGTATCTTGACGTCAGACAATTTCAATAGATTGATTGATTGATTGATTTAGAAACCGACATCACAGCATTCGAGTCATTCCCATAAGCGCTCCGTCCCCATCCTCAGCAGCCAGCGAAGAGTTCCGACACCAATAATTCCAGTAGCAACCTGATTATATGTCCGTCTCGCCTTTCCTCTGAGTGTCGAGCCTCGGCCAGATCCCCTCATCACTCCTCGCTCATTCTTGCCAGACTATGGTGATCCATTTGCTCCTCCGAGTTGTACACGTGCTCCCACAAGGCCGCAACCACCTCTGCCTTGTCATGCATCAATGCCGTACATATTTTGTCTTCTTGGGCAACTACATTGTGATATGATACATTGTCCATAATTAGACAAGACGGTCTATCTAGGGATAGAAGCATATCTAGGGATAGAAGCACTGTATTCTCGAGCCAATCGCTAAATACATTGCCATTCATCTCATTATGATAATCCCTATTGTCTGTATGCTTTGATACGAACACGAGTCCAACATTCTGTAGTAAACCATTTTTAGTACTACCAGCATGGGCTATGACGAAACGCTGTCCTTTACTACTGGGCACATATCGCGTTATCTTTCCGTCCACTGATTGCCATTCCTTTTCACTTGTGTGGTGCGCATTGATCCAGGTTTCATCCAAATACACTATGTCATAATTTTATTTGTCCATTTCCCTTATTTCACATAGGTATCTGCTTCTCGTGGTTGCTCGCAAATGATATTTCTACCTCCCTTGTACTTTCTAAACGTGATGCCTTATATGAAAGGACCCACATTAATGAGACACCTCTGAAGATACTGCGACACCACTGAACACTCCCCATTTCACTTCTCAATGCTATTTTCGTAAGGCCAATCCCGTGAAAAACGTGAAAATTTACTATTGAACGCTCATGTTTCCTCATGAAGATGTAATACTTCTAATAATGTGCGCTTCTCTCTGTCCCGTAAATTATATACCGCATATAAACAAACTTTGAAATCTGCTGTACAATCTCCAGAACAAAAAATTTGTTGTTGGGTGGATATCATGATAAGGTTATATGCTAAATCTCATCATTTTCTCTCAGCTGGTTACTGAGATATGGAATTTTATATTGGGGTAGAAAAAAATAAATGGACTATAGTTAAAAAAGTCGCTTAAAAGTCGACAGGGTCGACTTCATTGCACCGGGTTTTATCCCATATGGCTCGGTCTCTTTCCGCAGCGTGGAAAGCGTCGCACAAAGCACGAACTCCGTAGCTTTTAGCGACGACCCATGGGAGTCTCCGAAACATTTAACTCGTAAACCGAAGGACGCGGCCCGGAATCGAAGCCACAACCTTCGGAGCACGAGTCAAACGGCTTGACCACTTCGCCACAGAGACTCCCTATTGTTGCTACTATAGTTGCATGGCCAAACCATTTGACTTGCTGCCTTTTAATAAAATATTGCGCTGCTATAACCCCCACTTTAGTCCTGATTTCTTCATTTCTGATCTTCTCTTTTCTTGATACATTGAGTATTCTTCTCAGGAATCTCATTTCTGTTGTTGTGATTTTTCTTTTTTTCTTTTTTCGTCACTGTATAGGTATACACTGCAATAATGAGTGGGTTCTTAGTGGATCGAATATTGAATACCGTCATGTGTTAATTGTCAGGAGAGCAGAGAGAGCAGAGTGTGGTGTGCAGGGCAAACTGGACTGGAAATTCAGCAACTGTTAAGAGTGTTAGTGCACCATGCCAGTGATTATGATGCTATTATTTACACTGATAGATCAATGCTATTTGGGAAATGTTCAGAGCGGGGGATTTACAGACAGAGTGTGGGACAGAAATGCAGAAGAATAGAGCAGAGCTTGTGAGATCCCACACAAGGATGAAATAGGCAGTAACTGTTGCACTCTAATGGCTGTTAATGATTTATAATCTGTAGATATTGTGAACAATATATAAGAAGCTTAGAAGCTGCAGGATGTAAATATTCTTTCCTATTTGAAGAAAACAGAATTCAATTTCAAGTGTTGACATACAAAGCTAAAAATCATTGCTGAATGATAGCTTAAAGCAGAAGATTTCAGAAATAATCAGAAATAATGAACACACAAAGAAGCAAAGGCAAATATTAGTGCCACAAAAGGATATTCTTTGTCATTCAAGAAGAGCTTGATAAAAAGCTTGCTGAACAAATAGTAAACTTCAAAACAATGTATTCCCTTAGTGAATTTAAACACAGAAGCCACTATAAATGCTCCGAAATCTAACAATATCAGTGACTGTGTGTTTTAAGTATTTAAGCCAAAGTATAATTCACATACTCACTTCATATGATTTCTCTTCACCTGATGAGATGAAGTAAAATATGCCAGGCCATAAATTGTACAACCTATTGTTTGTGGCTTCTGGGTTTAACACGTGAACTGTCTTATTAAATATCCCCTGCCTGTCTACATGATTCAAACTCACTTCTGATGTCCGTTTAGAATACTTCATATGTTTTGCCACTATATGAACAGGAGAGTTTCCATGACTGTCTTTCTGATCATACTCCACTGGTGAAAGCTTCTCCCACGCCAGCAACAAAAAGCTTGGCACCTCTGAAAGATGAAGACAACAATACTACAGTTATTTTGATTAAATGCAGATTCTTATTACTTACTTTGTTATTTTCAGGAACATTTTAAACAAAAATTATTACCATGGAGAAAATTAAGCAATCACTTTTCAGAAATGCAGTTTCAGTAAAGTTAAAGTAACTACAAGATGTTACTCAAATATGGTCTTATTTTTTCATTCTATACTCAGAAAACAGAAGAAAGAAAGATAACAATACAACAAAAACATAGAGAGAGAGAGAGAGAGAGAGAGAGAGAGAGAGAGAGAGAGAGAGAGAGAGAGAGAGAGAGAGAGAGAGAGAGAGAGAGAGAGAGAGAGACAGACAGACAGACAGAGATGGGGGGGGGGGGGGGGAGAACAAACTTTTTTTTCAAAGGGTCACAAATTGGGTATGCAGGCCCATCTTACATTTGTCCCTTGCAGTCACTCATCTTTTGTACATTAATTATCTATTGTGCATGTTACATTCACATAGGAAAAATAAATATTGTCAAATGAATGTTGTGAACACAAT
This sequence comes from Cepaea hortensis, assembly GCA_963921405.1. Classification (NCBI taxonomy): domain Eukaryota; kingdom Metazoa; phylum Mollusca; class Gastropoda; order Stylommatophora; family Helicidae; genus Cepaea; species Cepaea hortensis. The sequence goes on along the minus strand of OY992895.1, from coordinate 61,084,615 downwards.
CAATGAATATTACCATGTTACGAGTCTGGCAGACACATACACACACACATGAAAAAATGCATAAATACATACCTGCATACATATTTACATCATTTACACACCAAACACTCAATAACACACAAATACCTCTCCCTCACATGCATATATGCTCACTCACAATCACAAGCTCAGTAACAAAACTTTACTTATACCAGGTGTTTGTAAAGTCTCACTACACTTTGTATATAGAACCAATTTGAAAAATGAAGTACATGTCATCAAAAGATGTACTACAAAATACATTAAATTAGTTACAATAGTCACTGTTATGGTTCAATGCTCTTTTGGGGAAGCTGGAAAGTACCAATGAAGTATTAATTATAACAGGTGTTGGAAATGTCCACTACGGGCTTCAAGATATGACAGTACATGTCTCTTCATATTGTGAAATACCTTCTCAACGTGTCTGTTGTTATTTCTTGAATGGTAATTCTGATTGCTTTTTTCAGATCTTCAGTTGTGTGTACGTTAGTTTTGTAAACATTTCCTTTCAAGAAACCCCCATAGATAATCATTTAATGGAGTTATATCTAGAGAAAAAGCAGACCAAAATCCACATGATATTATGCAATTTGCGAAAATTTCTTCCAGAAAAAATACAGTGATGCTGTAGTTGTATGTGCAGTTGCACCATCTTGCTGGAATCACACTTCTTCAATTTCACGTTCATTCAGCTGTTCTTAAAAAGGTTCCAGACTGTCAGTACGATACTGATCAGCATTTATAGCATTGTTGAAGAAAACTGGTCCAATAAAACATTTTCTACTGGCGGTACAGCATACCACAATTTTCTCATCGTGTAGAGGCACATCATGAAATGCATTGGGATTAATAGTGCCCCCAAATACAATTATTTTGGCTATTAACATATCCAGATGGACGTTAGTCTGCGGGACACCCTTGGGCAAGGTGGAGTACCCGTTTATCCCCCATATAAGGGTTACGTGAAGCCATGGAAGCAGGTGGTGGATGGAGTATGAGAGCAGCCGACAGATTGTTGTTGGTTATGGTCTGCACTCTGCGGCAATAGGCAGATGATCTCATTAGTAGAGACAATGGCTATGGCCACCGACTAGTACAGTCACTGGCCAGAACGAAAGCAATGGCAAACTACCTTGTGCAAAACTTGCCAAGAAACCTTAACAACCATAAATGAAAACCTAATAAGAAAGAGATCTTGTGGTGAGACCCCCAGGTCACGCAGATCAGATAACACTGGGGAAGAGTGTGACACAGGGACAGTACTAGTAATCATTATGGCGGAGTTAATCCTGACGGTGTTACCAAAGAAACCCCATGTGTCAGACTAAGAAGGAGAGTGAGACCAGGAACGTGGAATGTGAGAAGTCTGTATGAGGGAAAGCTTAAAATAGTATGTGATGAGTTTGAGAGGTTAAATATTATCATTTTATGAATTAGTGTACATTGCTGGAGAGGCAAGGGACATTTTACAACTGAAAATGGAAGTCTTTTCTTATATTCTGGCTTGAGATGCCAGTGCGGAGTGGCATTCTGTTTAGATAAAATAAGTGCATAGAGTTAAATAGATATAACCCGGTTAGTGATAGAATCCTCACTGTCAGACTTAAAGACCATCCAAAAAACACAACTCTCATACAGATATATGCACCTACTTCAACAGCAGAGGAAGACGAAATTGGAGATTTTTACAGCACACTGCAAGACATGTTACATAAGATTGGTGATAACAACATAACAATAATAAAGGAAGATTTCAATGAAAAGGTTGTTACAGGAAGCGCTGAAAATGAGAGACACATTTTAGGAAAATTTGGATTCGGAAATAGAAATGATGCAGGTGACACATTAATTTAATTTTGCACAGAAAATGAGTTAGCAATAGTCAACACACTGTTTAAACAACATCCAAGAAGACTCTTCACGCGGAAGTCCCTGGACAGTACTACCAAACACCAGATAAATTATATTTTAATATAAAAATGATAGAGATCAAGCATAACATCGGTAAAAACCTTATGAAGTGCAGACTGTGATACAGATCATCAGTTATTACAAGCAGATATGACAGTAAAATACAAACAGCTTATCCGAGGACCAAGGCCACTTTGCTTTGATCTCACAAAAATACCAGATGCATACAACGTAGAAGTGAAGAATCGTTTTGGGGGTCTTGATGTCTATACAGGAGGAATTGACACCTGATGAATTGGCAGTACAAGCTAAAGATATCTTGATAACTGCAGCTAAAGATTTAATTCCAAACAAGAAAAAGCAACATAAGCCATGGATTACATCAGACACGTTAGAATTAATAAAACAACGAACGGAATTGAAACAGAAAGGAGGTGAATCCGACAACAGCAGGATGAAGTATAAATCTTTGACTCAAGAAATAAGAAAGAACACAAGAAAGGACAAAAGCCAATATATACAAGATTGCTGTACCAGAACAGAGCAATATCATAAGACTAGAAGAGATTATGAAACGTTCAAAGAAATTAAGTTATTGACAGAAAATGTTCAAGATCAATTTATTGTTATCTGTGACAAGCTGGGAAATACCTTAACAGAATCTAAACAAATTTGAGAAAGATGGCAAGAATCCTGCAGTGGAATGTATGATATGAATGACAGTGAGAATATTAAAGATATATGAACCAATGACAGCAGAGACAGACCCTGAACTGTCATTAGATAAAATTGCATTGGCAATAAAGAACCTGAAGAATGGTAAATCACCCGGATGTGATGAGATACCAGCTGAACTAATTAAAGCGGGAGGAGAAGAAAGCATTCAAATATATCCCGCATTATGTAAAAAGATATGGAAATATGGTATATGGCCAAAAGATTGGTAGAGAACTATCTTCATTCTAATACCAAAATAGGGCAACCTGATATTATGCACCAATTATAGAACTGTTGTTGTCCTGATCAGTCTTGCAAGTAAAATTCTACTAAACATAATGGGAAGACTTCGTAAGAAAATGGAAGAAGAAATTAAAGTGGTTCAAGCTGGATTTAGACAAGGAAGAGGAACAAAAAATCACATAATCAACATGCGTTAAATAATAGAGAAGTGCAGAGAATTTAATGTAAACTTTTACTTATGTTTTCTGGATTATAGAAAGACATTTGATTGTATACAACATCAGAAAATTTGGGAAATCATGAGGAATATGGGCTTTCCATCACATGTAATACAACTCATAAAAATACTCTATCTAGACCAACAAGCAGCGGTTAGAATAGATGGCAAAACATCAGATTGGTTTGACTTCAAGCAAGTAGTCCGTCAGGGCTGTGTGCTGTCCCCCTATTTTTTTAACATGTATGCCGAAACTATAATGAGAGATATCAGAGATGATATAAACAGGGATCAATACGATGCCCTAAATATCGGTGGTCATGACATACCAGAGATTCGATAGGCTGATGATACAGTATTGCTATCCACAACACAGAATGGTATAGAAAACCTAATAACCTCAACCCAATTAGGAAAATCACAACTTACATCTTAACATAGCAAAAACAAAGATAATGCATACAGATAAAACTACTATGGAGAAAGAAATATATGTTAATGAGGAAAAATTGGAGGTGGTGGAAAATTTGTAACATCTTGGGTCATTGATTGAAGGAAATTCAAAGACGAATATCTATTGCTCTTCACAGACTGAAGCAACTGAATAAATTATGGAGTGGGACAGACAGAACTACAAAAATTAGATTTTTAAGAGCATGCATCTTTCCAATTGCAACATACGCCTTTGAGACCTGGACACTTACTAAACAAGCTGAACAGCACATAAATGCATTTGAATATAAATGTTATAGACGAGTTCTAAGAATATCTTGGATAAAGGAAAGAACAATTGCATCCATACTTCAAGGGCTGAGTACTGAAGCAGGTTAGCTATTAAAGACGATAAAACAAAGAAAATTAAAATATTTTGGTTACTTGAAACGTCATGAAAATTTGGAGAGAACAATAATGGAGGGGTATATGCCTAGGAAGAGAGGAAGAGAAAGGCCAAAGAGAAGATGGGTGCAGGATGTGGCAGATGATCTCCAGATCTCCAGTGTATCGGACGCAGGACATCTTGTTTATGATTGAGAAGTTTTCCGAAAGGTTGTTATGGGAGCGAGGTTCTGCAAAGGACATGCTACTGAATGAATGAGATAGACGAAACCATGCCTAATCATAGAAAAATGCTACATCGAGAATTCTTTATCTAAAAAAGCTTGAAACTATGTATAGTAGTTGACTCTGGATTGATTACTACACTCTTTTAGTTCAGACACAACAGAAATCCTGTATGGATGAAAATTTAATCGTTGTTTAAGAATTTTGTGCACTGTGCTCACTGTACCTCACAACCCGAGACCTCTCAATTGATGCATGCCATTCTGCACGAAGCATGCGAGTCTTCACCTTTGTCAGCACGCTTTGTGAAATCACAACATGCGTATACAGTTTGTTCTCCAACCAGTGGAAGGCTGCCTCATGTTTTAATCACTTCTTCACTAGCAGACCCTGCTCATGTCTCCCCTGTCCAGTCGGATTAATGTGGCCTACATATCCATGGCACTGGTAATCATCTCCATTCAATTCCTGCAGCATGATAACAAGGTCATAAATGAGCTTCTCTAGTACAGGCCCTCTCTGCCTGGCACTGCAACAATTCCAATAGCCCACTCTTATATATTTGAATCTTAGACATGTTTTTTTTCCTTCCTCTCCTGTCCCCCACCCTTCCATTTCTATGCCTTCTTCTCTCTTTATTTCTCGCTTTCTTTTCTTTACTCCATCTACACTGACCGCTGAAGATGATATCAAGAGCAGAGCATATACTTCGCTGCTCCAGCAATGATTCTTAGAAAAGAAATTTACAACCATATTTGGTGTAGTGTATGTGAGGGTTCATACATGGTCACCCCAGTAGTGCCCTCAAGCTAGGGAAGGGGCCTGGGACATGATATCCATCAGCCAAGCGTCACCCCTGCAACAGCTTGACAGCCTCTGTTATCAGCTGTGCTCTCCACAGGCATACAGTTCCTCGGCACACAGGAACTTGGGACATTACCCTGATCGGGGGGGGGGGGGGGGGGGGGGGGGGGGGTAAACGGGTACCCCACCTTGCCCAAGGGTGTCATGGAGGCTAGTGGAAGGAAGGAGACACCTTACTTCTTCTTTGATACCCCTAGCCCGCTACCCAACCAAAATCATTTAACAGCATCAATGAAATATCCACTTCATTCTGCTATCACATTCTTCAATATAAAGAATATGAAAAAATCCTGCAACACATTCTAAAACATTCTAGGACAAATAGTTATGAACAAGTACACTGACATTCTAGTAGCTTGGAATCAAAAGCCATTGGGTTGGCTATGATTTTAGATTTCACTGGCATTGAAATGTGCAGTTTCTCCATATGTGACTATAGTGTTTTTTTTTTTTTTTTTTGCCTCAATATAAAATTGAATATCTCAGTAACCAACTGATGGAAAATAATGAGATTTAGTATATAACCTTATCATTATGTCCACCCAACAAAAAAATTTTTTTTCTGGAGATTGTACAGCAGATTTCAATTTTTGCTTATATGAGGTATATATTTTACCGCCCCGCCATGAATGCCTTAATTTTTAGAGTATTACAGCTCAGCAAGACCCATTCGCGCTAATTTTAAAATTGTCTGGCGGTCTTTCGTTTTTGGACAAACTGTGGGTTCTTTCATGAAACGTGATTATATAAATAAATCTTACCATTAATGTAATCTTAATAGCTAATATTTGAATGTGTTAATACTGTTCAATGGGATTAAAAGTGAAATTGTGTACACTTCAAAACATCGCTATGAAGTTGTACACATATTTTTGTCAAGAAGCTGATCGCAGGAAACTGTTTCATACTGTTACAAATCCCGAAAAAAGAACAGTGCATGCATTAGGTTTGAGTAAACGATCGTTTCGTCGATGGGTGCAAGAATCTGGAATGAAACCAACACGCAATAAGCAAACGGTAGGTAGAAAGGCAATTGTAGACAGCTTTGACAAGGATGTCATCAGACGAGTTATTATAATAATGATGGATGCCAAAGAAACAGTGAGTGTAAGAAAACTGAGGGTTTTGTTGAGAAAGGACAATAACATAGAGCTATCCAAAACAACTTTGTGGAAAATTATAAGGACATTAGGCTTCACTTTTAGAAAGTACAAGGGAGGTAGAAATATCCTTTGCGAGCAACCGCATTTAGGAGCCATGAGAAGCAGATACCTACGTGAAATAAGGGAAATGTGCAAAGAAAATTATGAAATAGTGTATTTGGATGAAACGTGGATCAATGCGCACCACACAAGTGAAAAGGAATGGCAATCAATGGATGGAAAGATAAAACGTTATGTGCCCAGTAGTAAAGGACAGCGTTTGGTCATAGCTCATGCTGGTAGTACTCATAATGGCTTACTACAGAATGCTGGGCTCGTGTTCGTATCAAAGCATACAGACAATAGGGATTATCATAATGAGATGAATGGTAATGTATTTAGAGATTGGCTCGAGAATACAGTACTTCCATCCCTTGATAGACCGTCTTGTCTAATCATGGACAATGCATCATATCACAATGTTGTTGCCCAAGAAGACAAAATACCTACAGAATCGAGCACAAAGGAAGCAATAAAGATATGGCTCCGAAGGGAAAATATACCATTTCCAGAAACATATTTCAAGCTACAGTTGTTGTTCCTTGTAAAACAGATGCAAAAAAGCAAGAAATTTCAAATTGACAAGTTGATAGAAGAGCATGGCCATAGGTGCTTGAGACTTCCGCCGTATCATTCTCATTTAAACCCTATAGAACTTGTGTGAGTTAAAATTAAAGGACAAGTGGCAGCTGCCAATACTACATTCAAATTGTCTGACGTCAAGATACTAACTCAGTCCGCGCTATTAAATATTGATAAAAGTTACTGGAAAAAATGTGAGGACCATGTGTTGAAAGAGGAAGAGGACTATTGGAGAAAGGATGGATTGAATTTTATGCAACCGAGAGCAATCATCAACCTACTGGAATCGTTCGACACAGATTAAGGTCTGAGCAGAGTATGCCCTGGCCATCCTCACTGTCAGCCCTACACAGATTGGAAGACTTGAAAAGGTACAAAACGAAGCCATGCGCATCATTTTGGGCTGCACGAAAGACACCAGCTGTGTATCAATGAGATACCTCCTTGACTTCCCGACAATGGAACACAGGATCAAGATCTGGAGAGCTCGTGCATTCTTAAAAATAAGTGCAGATGAGCAGCACCTCTGCATGACGCTATATTCAGAGAAAAGGGTGACAGGCTAAAGAGAGGCAAATCATGGATGGGTCGGGCGGAAGATGTCGTCAGACAGGTCTGCAGTCTTACCAGTATCAACCCCGGCAAGGAATGGGTGCCGGTGCCTCCAGCTTTTAAGTGCACTTTCTCCTGCATTATCACACTCGACAGACGGTGCAGAGAGCAGAACCCTGTCGCTGTCAATGCAGAAGTCAACGCGCACATCTATGAACACTCATATAGCCCCAAAGTGCTCATCTATACAGATGGATCTGTTGTAAAGCAGCACAGAAGTGTGTGGGCATTTACAGCCCATTCAGCGGGCCGAACCGTTCAAGAATCCAGTGGTGCCCACTCTATGACCTCGAGCAGCATGACAATGGAGGTGATGGCAGTTACACAGGCTTTTATGTGGCTGGAATCACAGCATTATACCAACGTGTGTGTACTAAGTGACTCAATGCGCATGATTCAGAAGATCGAAGCTGGATCTGTACGTAGACGGTGGACTGAGTCGCTGCGGAAGTCTGTTGTTCGTAAAGTCACCTTCATCTTCGTCCCGGGACATGCGGGAGTCGAGGGAAATGAACGAGCTGATAAACTGGCTGGCTCTGCACCCCCTGTAGATGGCCAGCCCCTGGATCGTGCCGATGTTATTAACGTCCTTAAAGATATGGCGAGAACAGAGGACTTTGACGTCAGTGAATCCACATCGCTGTCCAGGATGAAAGACTTGGGAGTAAGAATTCGGCACGGCCAGATGCGAGAGGTACATCGGGAAAACAAGGCGCCTCGTCAACCAACACAGAACTGGCACTATTAGCCACCGGACGCTGATGCATATGCTGGGGGGAGGATCTGAGCACCTATGGACATGTCCGGAGTGCAATGAAGATACCCCAACTGATAACTGATAACTGAAGAAACAAGAAGGAAATGAAAAATAAGGTAAGAAATATATTCCTTCTACTTTCCTGTTAAGTTACAAATTATTTACCCCGTGCCTCTGTAAATTCTCTGTCTTTACTAATATTACACATTGCACCCCTCTCGGGATTCTCCGTGGTGAAGTGGTCAAGCCGTCTGACTCGGGCTCCGAAGGTTGTATGTTCGATTCCGGGCCGCGTCCTTCATTTCACGAGTGCATTTTTTCGGAGACTCCCGAGGGTCGTCGCTGGAGCTACGGAGTTCATGCTTTGTGCGACGCTTTCCGCGCTGCGGAAAGAAACTGAGCCATATGGGATAAACACCTGGTGCAATGCAGCCGACCCTGTCGATGTTAAGCTAATTCTTTCATTGCACCCACTCTCATACGAATCCGGATACGCCTGTGTGTGTCAACAGAATTGACATGTCTCACATTACCGTAAAAATAACTTCGTAAACGAGAAATCACTAGTTGTTCAGCAAAAGATCAAAGGAATGTCGCCGCTTTCAATGATTTAAGTTGTTTTTGGACCTTTCAAAGACATATTCCTTGGGTGGGGGTAAATATAAGACGGCTGGAAAAATTTCATAACGATGCAACAGACAGTTTTCAAAATAATTGATCGTGAATGAAGGCAACCAAATGTAGACATACTATAGCATAAAGTGTCCCTACAGAATGCCAGTTTCATAATGAGTTTCACACTAGATTACTTGACTATTTTTATCCACTGGTCTCCCCTACTAACTTATATAGTGAATTTACACTTTAATTCAAGTCATTCATGAACTATCAACCCAACCCAGAATGCAGGTGGAGGCTGTAATGGTGGCATTCTGATGGCTGCAGAATTTTACAGAACAATAAGTTCTGTTTGTGACAGACTCACAAAGCATGCTATGCAAACTAGAAACTGGCATGTTCCACGTTGAATGGCCTGCATAGCGCGAAAAGATAAAGGTCAGAAGCATATCATGAAGTTTCTGCCCAGAGCATGCAGGTTTGTGAGGAAATAACAGGCTGATAGACTGGCTGCTGTCTCTCCTTTGGGCTGCAAGCTATATTAAGACAAGGCTGATTTAGTAAAGGCTGATTTAGTAAAGGCCCTTTAGGATTGAAAGTGCAGAAAAACAAAGGACTCACATCTGGAGAGGCTGATTCAGAGGGGGTGAGCGGAAAGTCTGGAAAATAGTCAAGAGCATAGAGGAAAATGCAGACAGACGTTCAATCAGAAGGCAATGGTACCAATGGCATCAAAACTTTGTTGGCTACTGAAGAAGGGGACTCGGCTTGTGTAGGAATATCCCAAATGTTGATTCTAAGTTTCATATTCATCCTTATGCAAGATGGAAAACATACTGACCAATAAAAAGATGTCATTTACAACGAGAAAAAGAGTGCTGAGGTGCTACAGAAGAACCTGTGCTTTTGTATGCATGTGAAGCGTGGACAATGAGCAGTCAAGCTGAAAAACATCTGATGGCTGTGGAAATGTGGTTTCTGAGGAAAATGCAAAGAATACCATGGACAGACAGAAAAACCAATGAACAAGTCCTTCAAGTAACAAATGAAGATCGTAAACTGATTAGAGTCATTAGACGTAGACATTCAAAATTTTTTGGGCATGTTATGAGAAGAAATGACTTGGAGAACTTAGTGACAACTGGCAAGATCGAAGGGAAGAGACCAAGGGGAAGACCGAGAAGTAAATACCTGGATGGCTTGGCCATGTGGCATGGTCGAGACAGGAATATGGAGCTGATCCACGACTCTGGTGATCGAGTGAGATGGCAGAACATGACCGCCCATGCTCATTGGCATGGCACATGATGGAGGGAATATGCCCAAAACATCTTGACTGCCTGCATTTAATTTCTCTCATCATTGCAGTTTTCATTTATTTCTTGCAGAACTTTCTCATTCATTTTTTCTGTCTGTCCATGGCATTCTTTGCATTTTGCTCAGAACCTATGTTTCCACTGCCATTAGATGTTTCTCAACTTGACGGTGTCAACAAATTGTCCTGTGACCTGTTTACAGCAGTCACTGACCTGACAAAAGCATTTGACTCAGTCAGCTTAGAGGGTCTATGGATGATTATGGCAAAATATGCCCGCCCAAAAAATGTATCATTCAAGTGCTGCAACTACAGGCTAGAATCCAGAATTTCGAAGAACTTTCTGAACCTCCCCAAGTCACAAGTGGAGTCAACAAAGGGTGCGAACTTGCATTTACTCTATTCAAGATCATATTTTCAGCTTTGCTGTCTGATGCCTTTTGTGATGGGGCTAGAGTAATTGACAATCACCTTAGCATCAATGGAAAACTCTTCAATCTAAGACAGCTGAAAGCGAAAATCAAAGTCAAGTCCCATATCATTAGGGATCTTCTGTGCTCTTAATGCTGGCTCAGAAGGTGATTTACAATATAACTTAGACATATTCTACAAAGCCTGTTCCAACTTTGGTCTTACCATCAACACAGAGAAAATTGAAGTCATGTACCAACCAGCAACAGGCAAATTGTATAATGAACCAACCATCTTGGTAAATCATGAGAAATTAAGAGTTGTGGATAGATTGAAGTACCTTAGCTCCACGCTGTCTCTGAGACAATGAGGCAAACATCAACGTCTCTGTCAAAGAGCTACGTAAAAACTAAGAGCTAAACAGAGCTAGACAAGAGGAAGGTAACATAGCGATATAGGAAACCAGACAGAAGGGACACAAACACTATAAATAGTTCTTGAACGGGACACACTCGTGTCAACGAGGAGGTTAACAAGTATACGTGAGCTGGGGTTACCCAAGAGACTGGGAAACCCGCATCACGAGAAGTGACCATGCAACACTGGTTACTCTAACCAAGTGTGGAACCCCAAGCACGCAAAACTAGCGGATGCACGGAGAGCCAATTGCTCGTGGCTGAACACGCCACAGGGAGAGAGATCAGACTTGGACTCGACAGCGTAGGCGACGGACTGTATATCCGCTGTGAATACTTTGTTGTTAAGAAGGACAGTATCAATAGTTAGGACTTAAGCTTAGCTTCAGTAGTTATTATCATCAACATCATCTCCTCATTACATCTTCATAACATGTTTAATACCGATGTGGTATTCCGCTCATGGAGCTCATGTACTATTCGCTCCAAATAAAATGTATCCTTTTGCACACAGTACGAGTTGTCATTTTCGTGTGGTGCAAAAGTAGGGAATCCTTGTATGCCTGTCGCAATTGCGTTGTTGACAGTCTCCAAAATCAGCTGTACACTCTATAAACTGTACACTAACATTTAGCATCAAAGTGGCATTAGTCTGCAAACTAAACTGAAGGTATACAGAGCTGTGCTCCTTCCAGTGCTGCTATACATTTGCGAAACATGGACTGACACAGATGTCACGCAAAGAAGCTTAATGATTTTCATCCGGAAATTTCCGGTCCCCAGCATGGCAGATAGGCAGTGAAACGGTTAAGGCCTCTGGGTCTTTATGCTCGTGGCTACCGTTGCATTCGCATTTTCCTCATGTTGGACTGGTAGTTTAAGGTTGTCGCCCTGCTACTGAGTTGTGCATGGCGCAACACGGTGAGCTGTGAATTTTGTGTGAAATGCTTTTAAATCTGCCCGAGGTTGTGGAGCGTGATCTGCATGTTCAGAGCAATGGCGGATGGCTATGTCCCAGAACTGACCAGTTTTTGTACCTTATGCAGAAATGTGTGGCGGCTGTTCGTCTGGTTGACTGCCGCTTCTTTTGACGATGAACCATGCTTTCGTGGAGGACTGTTGTTTTGGCATTCTGGAGACAGCATTATGTATAGGGAAATGTTTTTTTACATCTGTCCGAGGTGTTGTGGTGTGATCTGCATGCTCAAAACCGCGTAGCTGGCTAGATAACATCTAGAAACGGAACAACATGCAGAAATATCTGCAGATATTTCTGCATGTATGGCGGCGGGTGTGTTGCAGAAGCGACCGCATTTCTTGCGTTATGCAGGAATGTGTGGCTGCTGATTTTGCTAGTGACTGCCGTTTCCATCGATGATGAACTGTGTTTTCAAGGAGGACGTTTGTGTTGGCATTCTGGTGATGGCATTATGTACAGTGAAATGTTTCTTTACATCTTTCGAGGTTGTTTTGTTATGTGATCTACATTTCGGAGAAAAAATGGTGTGGCTGGATAGAAAACATCTAGAAACGGAACAACAATATCTAGAAACATCTAGACTTTGTAGGTGAACTGCTGGTTGGGAATGTGACTGCCAATTCCATCAAGGATGAACTGTATTGTTCATAGAGAACTTTTGTGGTGACATTCTGGCAGTGGCATTTTGCACAGTATGCCTGAGCGGGCCGTAGTTTGTCGAGACTCCTGTCTTTTCCACTTTTCACATGGGGCAGTGGAGAACATTTTATGTGATATTCACTGGCACGGGACTGGAGCATAATGGGGACGACCCTTTGCTGTGATGTTGGAACTGCGACTAATGACTAATGACTTTCATCCAGTGTCTCTAAGAAAAATAATGAACATCAGATGGCAGGACATGATCCCGGATACTGCCATCCTAGACACAGCTAGCATCCACAGCATAAATATAATCCTGATGCAGACACAGATTCATTGGGCAGCTCATCTAATCTGAATGTCAGACCATTGGCTTCCAAAAATAATCTCTTATAGTGAGATACAGAAGGGCAGACGTTTTCAAAGAAAGAAAACATGCTACAAAGACACACTTCAGACATCATTTAATGCCTTCAATGTAAACTCTGACACACGGAAGACTGTCACACAAGACCAGATCACTTAGCGAGCATCCATCAGAGCTGGTGAAGTGGCTTGTGATGTATCCAGAAATACGGTGGCTGAACAGCAGAGATTAACAGGACCGTCATCTGCAGAAAATATTCCACGCCCTCACTGTCCAAAATATTTTTGGGCTCACATCGAACTTACAAGTAATCTCCAGACCCACAAACTACCAAACATGACCTCATGGTGGATGAAAGAAGGAATGGTCTTCATCACATGTGATGAACGAAAGAACATGACCAAATCCACCATTGACAGAATGCATGAACATTAGTATGTTTCATCAGGAACATCTACAGGAGCAAACACTGACAAAGGATGGCAATAAAATAAAATGACTAATTTACCTGCTTCAATGCTAAGTGATGTCATGATAATCAACAGTGGCTGCTTAAATATCTCTGCAACTGTTAATATGTTTGCTCCTCTTTTCACCACAAATTCTGCAAGCTTCAGATGCCAAGCTCTTGTGCCTACAATAAACAGTGACTGCAATTCATGTCATTTTCATAAGTAATATTTACTTATCAGAATAATTATTATCATCATGTTATTCAATCTGAAGATTGGTGTTGAAGTTGTCTGACCATGTCCCCCTATTCTCAGCATTTCTCTTCAGATCAGCGTTAAGTCTGAACCCAGATATTCATTCATGCAAGTGTAAGGTGCCTCTGTGGCGAAGGGGTTATGGATGCATTATGTAATACCACATACCACATTCAAAGCACAGCTGCTGGCGATTTGGAAGCAGACCGCCTTGTGTTGGCTTTTATTAAATGGTATGAGTGCTGGTTGTTCAGAAAGCCATGGTAAACTACTGAATGTAAACTTGCCAAGAAATTATAAACAGCTAAAAAATGCAGGGGTTGGCTGCGACATCCTGTAAAGGATACACAGCTAACTTTTTTAAGTGTAAGGTAAGTTGATTATTGGAATATTATTTTTTTTCTTTCCAATTGATTTTTTAAATATATGTGATCGCAGAAAAACAATTAATGTTAATGACAGTGTGTTATAACATATAGCTATACTTGTGTTTACTAAAGTGAGTTAGTGACATTTTTTGGTAACAATAGTTACATTCCTTCAGTAACATGTCCCTTGCAGAACTTCGCTCCCATAACAACCATCCGGGAAAATTGTCGGTCATAAGCAAGATGTCCCGTGTCCGATAGACCCATCTGGAGATCATCTGCCACATCCTGCACCCATCTTCTCTTTGGACTTCTTCTTCTTCTCTTCTCTGGCATATATCCCTGCATTATTGTTTTCTCAAAACTTTCACGGCGTTTCAAGTGACCAAAATACTTCAATTGTCTTTGTTTTATCGTCTTTAGTAGCCAACCTTCTTGAATAGACAGATCTTGTCGTTTAGATGCTTTTGTTCTTTTCTGTATCCAAGACATTCTTAGAACCCATTTATATTCAAAGGCATTTATGCGCTGTTCAGCTTGTTTAGTAAGTGTCCAGGTCTCACAGGCATATGTTGCAAATGCTCTTAATAATCAAATTTTTATAGTTCTATCTGTCCCCCTTCACAGTTTATTCAGTTGATTTAGTTCCTGAAGAGCAATAGATATTTGTCTTTTAATTTCTTTCATTGTGTCACCATTGTTGGTAATTAATGACCAAAGATATTCAAAATTTGCCACGACCTCCAATTTTTCCTCAGTAACATGTATTTCTTTCTCCATAGTAGTTTTTATCTGTATGCATTATCTTTGTTTTTGCTATGTTAAGATATAAGTTGTGATTTTCACTATTCTTTTTTAATTGAGGTTGTTAGTTTTTCTACACCGCTTTGTGATGTGGATAGCAATACTATATCATCAGCATATCGAAACTCTGGTATTTCATGACCACCGATATTAAGGGCATAATATTACTCCTCGTTTTTATCATCTCTGACATTTCTTATTATATTTTCGGTGTACAGGTTAAACAAATAAGGGGACAGCACACAGCCCAGATGGACTCCTTGCCTGATGTCAAACCAATCTGATGTCTCCCATCTATTCTAACCGTTGATGGTTGTTTTAGATAGAGCATTTTTATTGGTTGTATTACATGTGATGGAAAGCCCATTGTCCTCATGATTTCCCAAAGTTTCTGATGTTGTACAGTCAAATGTCTTTGAATAATTCACAAAACATGACAATATGTTCACATTAAATTCTCTTCACTTCTCTATTGTTAAATGCATATTGAGTATGTGATCTTTTGCTCCTCTTCCTTGTCTAAATCCAGCTTCCATTCTTACGATATTGCTCTGTTCTAGTACAACAATCTTATATACATTGGTTTTTGTCTCTTCTTGTATTCTTTTTTATTTCTCGTGTTAAAGATTTATACTTCATCCTGCTGTTATTGGTTTCTCCTCCTTTCTGTTTCAGTTCCCTTCGTTGTTTTATTAATTCTAACATGTCTGATGTAATCCATGGCTTATGTTGCTTATTTTTGGTCAGAATTAAATCTTTGGCTGCTGTTATCAAGATATTACTAGCGTGTACTGCCAATTCATCAGGTGTCATCTCCTCCTCGAAACGATTCTTCACTTCCATGCTGTTTGCATCTGGTATTTTTGTAAGATAGAAACAAAGTTGCCTTGGTCCTCGGGTAAGCTTTTAGAGTTTTACTTTTACATCTGTTATTAATAACTGATGATCTATATCACAGTCTGCACTACGTAGGGTTTTTGCTGATGTTATGCTTGATCTCCATCTTCTTTGGATTAAAATATAATCTGGTTTTTGGTAGTACTGTCCGGGGACTTCTAAGTGAAGAGTCTTCTTGGGTGTTATTTAAAAAGTGTGTTGGCTATCATTAACTCATTTTCTGTGCAAAATTCAATTTTTTGTCACCTGTATCATTTCAGTTTCCCAATCCAAATTTGCCTAAAATGGATCTCTCATTTTCAGCTCTTCCTGTACCTACTTTTGCATTAAAATCTCCTATTATTATTATGTTGTTATCACCAATCTTATCTAATGTGTCTTGCAGTGTGCTTTAAAACTCTTAAATTTGATCCACCTCTGCTGTTGATGTAGGTGCATATATCTGTATGATAGTTGTGTCTTCTATATGTCTTCTATATATGTCTGATAGTGAGAATTCTATCATTAACGGGTTATATCCAATTAAAGCTTTTGATGTTGTTTTATCTAAACAAACTGTCACTCGGCTCTGGCCTCCGACATCTCTACCAGAATATATGAAAACTGTCATCTACTGCCTATAGTACCTTGAGGTGTAAGACAGGGGAATCTTGAGCCTAAGGATTTAAGGCTGCCTGGCTACTGCAGTCACCATGAACTGTGCAGGATTTTCTTTTTGCTCCTGACAGAAAACAATCCAAACCTTACCAATGACTTCTTCTTCTGCTGCGTTCATCCAGAGTGTTTTTTCAGTTGTAATTGCGGCGTGTCTCGTTATGCACCCTTGGACCACAACCCTTAGGCCAACACATCCGACTTGAGCGCACGTTTTTTAACTAGGTTAGCATTCCTAGGGGACTCTCACTGTTGTGGTGCTGTCCAGAACCCAGTTGGTCAAGTTAGAAGACTTCACGGTCAGCCCTCAAGGGAAGGCAGAGGCAGTCCATGGGCATTTTCCACCATCCAAGGAGGCTTCCATAATTGTAGAGCTGACACATTGTGCTCTGGTACTGGGTTCACCCAAGGATTCACCACTTCCTGCACATGGCTGCTTTAATTCCTCACTTCCATATACTGGGTATTTCATTCGCCACAGGTCACTCCCCGCACAAACCAGGAATGGTCAGTCTGCAGATGACATCCACTCAGCGACCTTTCGGTTCGGACGTGTGCTGGACGCTTTGCCCAGAAGACAAGATCGTCAGAGCTGTTCTGGGCACGAAGGACATTTCACTCTGTTTTTGCGTTATGCCTGTTTTATTTGCGCTCTTAGGCGGGCACATCCGACTTCAACGGGCATTTGGTAAACGGGTTTGCCTTCCCATAGTTTTGAGGGACATTGGACTCTTACTGCAGTAGTGTCGTCCACATCTCTGCTGGACAAGTTAGAACGGCCAAAGACTGTACGGTCAGCCTTCAAGGGAAGGCAGGGACAGTCTATGGGCATTCTCCACCATCCAAGGAGGCTTCCATAATTGCAGAGCCGGCACACACCGCTCTGAGACAAATAGGGGGACAGCACACAGCCCTGACGGATTACTTTATCTTTGTTTTTGCTATGTTAAGATGTCAGTTGTGATTTTCCTGATTCAATTGGGTTGAGGTTATTAGGTTTTCTATACCATTCTGTGTTGTGGATAGCAATACTGTATCATCAGCATATCGAATCTCTGGTATGTCATGACCACCGATATTTAGGGCATCGTATTGATCCCTGTTTATATCATCTCTGATATCTCTCATTATAGTTTCAGCATACATGTTAAACAAATAGGGGGACAGCACACAGCCCTGACGGACTACTTGCTTGAAGTCAAACTAATCTGATGTCTTGCCATCTATTCTAACTGCTGCTTGTTGGTCTAGATCAGTGTTTCCCAACCTTTTTTGTGCTATGCCCCACCTAAACCTTTCTAAAATTCATATTGCCCTCCCCCCTCCGCCCCGCCATGCCCCCCCCCCCCCCCCAACATATACATTATTTTTAATATTCAAAAATTGAAATGTTCACTAAAGAAACTTGAATGATAGGTCTTAGGAAGAAATCACTAGGAAATTATTGAGCAAACACAGTAAGTAAGTTTTCAAAACATATAATGGAGAACTGAAATTCAAGTACAAAATAATTTTAATGAAAGATTTTTCTATATTATTTTAATTATTAATAATTATTTTTTTTTAAAATTTAGTGAGATCCTTGAGCTTGATGCTTGCTGCAAAGAGATCTTATGTCAGGTTCCAATTTAGTTAACTTCAGTCTCAAGTCTCCCCGTTTTGTTATACCCAGCCGATTTCTTCCATTTTCGAATTGCCCCCCTTAACAATCGAATTGCCCCCCTTTGGGGCGTGGGCCCCACGTTGGGAAACACTGGTCTAGATAGAGTATTTTTATGAGTTGTATTACATGTGATGGAAAGCCCATATTCCTCATGATTTCCCAAAGTTTCTGATGTTGTATACAGTCACATGTCTTTCTATAATCCACAAAACATAAGTAAAAGTTTACATTAAATTCTCTGCACTTCTCTATTATTAAACGCATGGCTGCTTTAATTCCTCACTTCCGTATATTGGGTATTTCGTTCGCCCCTGGCTGCTCCCCATGACAACGACTCAGCAGCTTTTCACTTCGGACTTCCACATGATGGATTCGCTAGCCAAGCGTTCCATTTCGTGTTAATGAGACGACATCCACTCTGCAAGCTTTCGCTTTGGACCTCCATGTAATGGATTCGCTATGTAACCAGTGGCATGCAAAGGGGATGTGTAGGGGGTTCAGAAATCAATGGCAAACTACTGAACGTAAGATTTGCCTAGTACATCAACGGCAGCTGAAAAATACTGGTGTTGACTGCAACGTCTTGCAAGGGATATGCAACATTTTTTTTTTAAAAACCTCTCAATCTCATCACATACCACCTTCAGCTTTCCTTCAAACATATTTCTCCCATTCCACGTTCCAAGTCTCACCCTGCTTATACTTCTCCCATTCCACATTTCTAATCTCACTCTGCTTCTTAGTCTGACACACGGGATTCCCTTGGCAACACTGTCAGGATTATCTCTGTCATCACGATTACTAGTACTGGCCCCTGCATCACACTCTTCCCCTGCGTCACACTCTTCCCCAATGTTGCCTGATCTGCCTGGCCTTGGGGTCTCACCACCAGATCGCTTTCTTATTATGTTTTCTTTTATGATTGTTAGGTTTTTTAGCAAGCAGAAAGTAGATTGCCATTGCTTTACTTCTGGGCAGTGCCTGTCCTAGTAGGTGGCCATAGCCATTGTCTATACTGATGAGAACTTCTGCCTATCACCACAGAGAGCAGACCATAACAACAATCTGTCAGCTGCTCTCACACTCCATCCACCACCAGCTTCCATGGCTTCACGTAACCGATAGGGGTGTGAGGGGCTAAACAGATACTCCACCTTGCCCAAGGGTGTCCCGTAGACTAATGGAAGAAAGGAGGCGTCTTCCATCTCCTTTGATAGGGGATACCCCAACCCCGATAACCTGAATAGTTACACAATTTACTAAAATGTTAAAACTATGTTATTTGAGAAACTATATATGATGGCACTATCACATTATAGACCCATAGCAGGAAACTACTAAGGACAATTTTTAACAAATTGTATGTATGTGATAAAAAAGTTAAATATGATTTAACAAGACCAAATAATTTTAGCTTTCGAGATATGTGGACTTTTATGTGATCGGTTTCAGAAGAAAAGTATATAGAGATTTGAAACAACATCTATAATTTGTTCATCATAGGTAGCTATTATTCTTATTCAATAACAAGGGAAAGCATGATCTAAAATTCAAACCAGTTAACACTGTGCTTTAGACATTTCAATGTTCCTGAGGCTGACTGAACAAAGAAAACAGACTGCTCGTGGTGCTGATGTATGACTTCAGTGGCAGCACCATCTGATTGTGAACTTATTCAAATCATGAACTGGGTTGGACCCAACTCTGTTATGGTGTGTTTAGCCTAGGCAAATGTATAATGTCGGTTGTCCAGCCTTAGATCTAAAAATAAAGAAACTGGCTCATAAAATGTATCATGTCTGGGAAACTGAGATACTCTGTCAATATAAAATTTCACAGTCATTTAGAAGGGGTATAGTGGCTTAGAGATTATTATTTTCACCTCTGGCTCACGCAGACCTGGTTCAATTCAGTCTGGACTGTGAGAATTTTTTATAAAAATAAGAAATGGATGGAATCTCCCCTCACAAATGCGTTAGTGGATCAGACATCTAGCCTTCTGGGACAATAGCAAATAACTCAAAGGACTTGCACGGACACTGTGCATGTTACAAGATAGTCGTATGTTTAGTTTAGTCGACGGATCAACATCATGGCACACGGGTGTAACCCATAAGTGCTCCATTCTACTCCTAACTCAAGCCTGAATCCGGAGAATCTCAG
This sequence comes from Cepaea hortensis, assembly GCA_963921405.1. NCBI lineage: Eukaryota > Metazoa > Mollusca > Gastropoda > Stylommatophora > Helicidae > Cepaea > Cepaea hortensis. The sequence goes on along the minus strand of OY992895.1, from coordinate 61,064,423 downwards.
CTCAGTGCACGAACTCCGTAGCACCAGCGAGGATCCTGAAATACTTTGAGTAGATTTTTAACTCGAAATTTTGCCTGGGCAGCGCCGTTAGGCTACTCTTTTTCGATTTCCAACTGCCAAGGGATTTTGTGTGTGCGCAACAATACACACGGGTGTCCGATCTCACCACCCAGACACCAGGGCAAATTTTGTTACTAGAAGTCCACGTGAAAAAATCCCGGCCCTCACCGGGACTTAAACCCAGGAGCTACAGCACTCAAGGCGGACACCATACCTCAAGACCACTCAGTCCCCCAGTCGAATGTAATGGAAGTGATCCTTAACCAAAAGCCAAACCAAAGAGTGGTTTAGAATTAACAGCTACATAAGGTAGGGGTCAACCAGTGATTGACACAGGACAATAAAAACACCCTTGGTATGAAAATGCAGGAGGCAGAGGAACTGGTGATGGATAGAAAGGCTGTGATGAGAGTGACATTCTGCAAAGAACTTGCTACATGATGAAATCAAGACAAACATTCAAATTGTTCAAATCCATTTACCTTCTTTCTCTGAAAGAAACTTAAGCATCCACCCAACATTGATAAAATCCAAGGAAAGTCCTGGTACACTTGCTAATTTATGCACCACCGAAGAAGGTAGATGGCAGCTGTCACACAAGCCAGTAGTTAGAATGGCCACTGCTTCATATTCATTATGTTCAGATAATTTTTTCAAAATCTTGGTCCATGTGGACAGTGATGAAGTTGTGATGATGGAAACATGTTCATAGCTTCTATATTCTTCTTTGCCTGAAAACAGAAAGTAATATTCCAAACAGATGTAAATATTAAAGCAACAAGAGTCCTTACATATTTTATCATCACTACTATAATGTGCAAGCTATTTATATTCATATGTGTACAATAATGTACATAATTCACAATAATTTACATAATATCAAATGAAAGTAAAGAAATAAGACCAGCTATGTATGCCCAAGAATCACCATAACTGTAAATAGCTGTAAAGAAAAACACAACTTAAAGTGGAACAAAATTATACAGTTTGTGGAAACATTAAATTGTGGAGAAATCACAAGAGAAAAATTACAATACCTCCTTTATAATTAAAAAAATGTGTATGTGTAAACTGGAAAGAATGCAATAAATGTGTTCATTAATAAATATAGAGGATGTAGCAAAATAAATGCAAGGTCACTGAAATAATAGAATAAGGGGTGTCTCATACTATTGCTAATTTATACGATCCACCATCATTGGTAATCACTTCAGACACGTCCAGATGTGCTCTGATCACCCCAGTAATAAATCCACAAAGCATATAGGGACTGTGTCAGTTCACATTGCATTCTAACTACTGACGTTAATACGATCGGCATAAACTATGAACTGTGGACCTCTGCGGGTATCAATCCAATATCTGCATGTGAACCCAGTCTCAACTTTCCTGATCATGCTCAATCACTTAGAATGCAAACATGGTTGTTGTTTTGCAACTCAAGTCAAAGTTGTGTTAATGTTAGTGTCAAAACTTTCATTGTTATACTACTTGTGATCACAGAAAATATACAGCTGGCTTCCTTTAACAATTTGCCAAGGGAGTGTGCCAAGAACATCAATGCATAGATTTTATGCTGAACAACCAACTTGTCTGTGTATTAACAGCGTCACAATTGTCACTAATGAGGACCTTGAGCTCCGCATCTACTGCATCACTGTCGAATTGTTTAAGAACAGAAAAGATGTCCCTAAATGGGAGAACAGGCATCCATTCTTGCCTAGAATAAATATTTGTGAACTCACTAGTTTAACAGTTCTTAACCCAATCTAACCATGTTTTACCACTCTTTAATGTTCCCCTTTCTTCTGCTGAGTGGTTCATGTAATGAATGCTCCTTTCTGGCACTAAATTTACAAAATTTAGCCTTCCTTATTCTATGTTCTGAGCTGATCCACGACACTGGTGATCGAGTGAAATGGGAGTCATGACCGCCCACGCTTTCCGGCATGGCACATGATTGATTGATTGATTGATTGATTCTATGTTATATGATATGGAAATCAAAGAGAAATCTCACTGCCAAACAGCTCACAGATGACTCAGAGGTGGTCACGTATAATTAGAAGTTTGGTTGTGATATGTCACTGGATATTTTTAAGCCATTGTTTAAAAACTGTTTTTGATTTCTGATTTTATCTTTCCATGCGTGTCTCTCTCTCTCTTCATTAAACATTTTTCATTCTTATTTATGGCACTCTTTTCTGGCAGTCTAACAGTCTCATCATACTGGTAAATCTGTTCTACACAACAAACAAGGAAGGCTTTTCCATTGTTCTCTTCTTATTTCTGCCATGTCTGGTCTGTGCTGCAAATGCCTCCTAAACCTCAAAGAAAAACAATTTTTACATTAACAAACAAAATGCAAACAGTAACACTTAAAATACAATCAATATAACTCATCTCATCTTGATCCGCTTGAGCCTTGTGGTGTCCAGGTGAAGTGTAAACAGCGGGAGAGTGCCCGATTATGGGCTTCATGTATCGATATTCCCATGGACTCTGTTATTCCCTCCGTCCAACGTTTACGTGGTCGGCCTCTTCCTCTGTTTCCATCTGGTTTGTACGTCATTGCTTGTTGTGGCATGCTGTTGACAGGTAACCTACTTGCATGGCCAAACCATTTGACTTGCTGCTTTCTAATAAAATCTAGTGCTGCTATAACCCCCACTTTAGTCCTGATTTTTTCATTTCTGATCTTATCTCCTCTTGATACGTTGAGTATTCTTCTTAGAAATTTCATTTCTGTTGTGATTTTTCTTTTCTCTTTTTCTGTCATTATCCAGGTTTGGCATTGGAAGCATAGAGTTGGTAGGAAGATTGTGTTGTAAAGTGCTTTCTTAGTAGTTATTGGAAGAAAAATCAAACATATCTAGCTTAGAAAATAGAAAGTAGACTAAGCTATTCTTTCATCCTGGAGTTATATTTAGCAATATAGACTTAACATGGATGGTGAAAGCTGACATGATCTCCCAGCACATTCCAGATTATGCATAATAGCAATACACATTTGCATGAAGTTGATGACATCTGTATCTGTGGGCCTGGTTGCAATCCTAGTTAGCAACCATCATTAAATGCACTTCGTATAGTGCACAGCAGTGACAGAACCAAGGCTATCCCTTGTAGCTACAGTTTGCAATAGCATTTTACTCATGTTGGACTGGTAGTACATGGTTCTGTCGCCCTGCTACTGAGTGAGTGCGTGGGCGACACTGTGAGCTGTGAAATTTGCGTGGAATGCTTTTACATCTGTCCTGTACAGTGACCTGCATGTTCGGAATAATGGCTACTGGCTGTTGCTGAATGGACTGATTTGCCTTTTCGGTTCACGAGTGCATTTTTCAGGAGACTCCTGGGAGTCGGCGCTGAAGCTACAGAGTTTGTGCTTTATGCGACACTTTCGACGGGTTGCCATGCAGTAAAAGACCGAGCCATGTGAGAAAACCCGGGTCAATGAGGTCTTTCTGGTGACTGCCGAGTCTATCGACGATGAACTGTGGTTTTGTGGATGAATTTTGTGTTGGCATTCTGGCGACATTATGCACTATGTACCTGTGCGAGCTGTTGGATTGCCGAGACTTGTCTATTCCACTTTTCACAGTGGACAGTGGGGAGCATTTTGTGTGATATTCCCTGGCACATGAATGGAGCATAATGGGGATGACTCGTTGCCATGAAGTTGGAACCTCGACTAACTAACTAACTGACTAACTATCCCTTGTCGTCTATACTCAGTAGTGTTATCCTAATCACCACCGGCACTGAAATTCTAGACTATCAGACATCATAGAAAGAAACAACAAGCTACCGTCAGAATTGATAACGATGTAGGTCAATATCAGCCTATTAAAAGAGGTGTGAGGCAGGGATGTGTAATGTCTCCAGATCTTTTTTTCCCTGTACAGTGAAAATATATTCAGAAATATAGAAGATATGGAAGGAATCAACATTGGGAGAAGATACATCAATAACATTATATATGCAAATGACACAGTCTTGACTGCAGCAATGAACAGGACCTGCAAAATTTAGTAGATGCGGTTGTTGCACACAGTGAACAACTAGGGTTAGAACTGAATATTAAGAAGACACAGATTATGGTCGTCACTGGGAAGAAGGAAATACCACAATGTGATATACGAGTAGATGGGCATATTCTTAAACAAGTGAATCGATACTGTTATCTCAGCACAGTCATAACATCTGATGGGAGATGCCTTGAAGAGATTAGAACAAGAATTGCCATTGCAAAGGTAGCCTTTTGCAAGTTGAAAAACATACTGACCAATAAAAAGATATCAATTGAAATGAGAAAAAGAGTGTTGAGGTGCTACATAGAACCTGTGCTTTTGTATGGATGTGAAGCATGGACAATAAGCAGTCAAGCTGAAAAACAGTTGATGGCAGTGGAAATGTGGTTTCTGAGGAAAATGCAAAGAATACCATGGACAGACAGAAAAACCAATGAGCAAGTCCTTCAAGAAACAAATGAAGATCGTAAACTGATCGCCATGGCGATTCTTGTTCTAATCTCTTCAAGGCATCTCCCATCAGATGTTATGACTGTTCCAAGAAAATTGTACCAATTCACTTGTTGAAGAATATTTCCATTTACTTGTATATTACATTGTGGCGACCATAACCTGAGTCTTTTTACAATTTAATTCTAGCCCCAGTTGCTCACTGTGTACAACAACCGCATCTACTAATTGTTGCAGGTCCTGCGCATTGTCTGCAATTAATACTGTATCATCTGCATATCTAATGTTATTGATGTTTCGTCCTCCAATGCTGATTCCATTTATATCCTCTACATTTCTGAAAATATTTTCACTGTATAGGGAAAAAAGATCTGGAGACATCACACATCCCTGCCTAACACCTCTCTTAATTGGCTGATACTGTCCCACTTCATTATCAATCCTTATTGCAGCTTGTTGTTTCCAATATATGTTTTTTATAAGTCTAATGTCTTTCCCATCAATTTGTAGATCTGCAAGCATATCCACCATGCTGACATGTCTAACTCTATCAAAAGCCTTTGTATAGTCAATAAAGCAAAGATGTATATCCTTGTTTACTTCTATAGCATGTTCAATAATTGTTCGCAGCATATACACAGCATTTACTGTACCCTTTCCTTCTACAAACCCGCATTGTTCTTCTCCTATTTCAGGTTGTATCTTCTTCCTCACTCTTTGCATGATAATTCTTAGCAAAATCTTTGTGATGTGACTCATTATACTAATTGTTCTATGTTGATCACATTCCAAGGTTCCTGATTTCTTTGGGATTGCAATAAATACAGAGTTACATAATTCAGGAGGTATATCTCCAGTATCATATAATGTGTTCAGCATTCTGGTGACTTGCTCTAGTCCAAATTCTTCTAAAGCTTTAATCATTTCTGTTGTGATGTCATCTGCACTGGGGGCCTTGCCAGCTTTCATATGCTTAAGAACATTTCGAACCTCCATCTCCAAAATTGGCGGTCCTTCATTATTAAATCTAATATCATACTGTTCGTCTCTGTTATCATCATAAAGGTGTTTCACATAATCTGTCCATACATGTAGAATCTGGTCTTTTTCTATTATGATTTTGCCATCTTCAGTTTTTAGACACCGTGTTGATGTACTTGTTCTTTTATTAGTAAGTTCCTGAATTCTTTTGTGCACTAATTTGGTATTTTGACTGTTGTGTTGGTTTTTAATTTCTAAGCACTTTTCCTCAAGCCATGCTTCTTTTGCCTCCTTACATAATATTCTGACTTGTCTGTGAATTTCTTCATATTTGACATAATTATTTTTGTTGAGTCTTCTTGTTTCCATGAGGTGTAAAATTTCTTCAGTTATCCATTTCTTATGACCCACCTTCTTTAATTTTAGAATAGTTGTTTCTGCAGCCACATTGATTGAATTCTTCAACATTTCCCATTGATCATCCACATCCTGGAATAGGATCTCTAGATCAGACAAAATTTCAAATCTGTTCTGTACTTCTATGTTGAATTTGTTTTGTATTTCCTTGTCATTACTCAATGTACACAAATCATATTTAGTGTTTCCTGTTATATACTTGACTTTCTTCAACTTTATTGAAGATTGACTCAGGCGAGAGAGTGAGGTCGACGAATTGCACAACTCTTCCTCACTTTAATCCAATTCATCGCGCAAGTCATTCTTCATCCAATTACAACAACCGAGGTATCTCCTTGCTTTCAATTGCAGGGAAGATACTCGCCAGGATTCTTCTCAATCGCCTCACGGCCCATCTCGATCAAGGTCTTCTTCCTGAGAGTCAATATGGCTTCAGAAAAGAACGAGGAATTGTTGACATGATTTTCGCTGCAAGACAGCTGCAAGAGAAATGTCAGGAACAGAACTGCGAAATGTTCTCCACTTTCATTGACCTTACCAAGGTTTTTGATACAGTCAGCAGAGAAGGACTGTGGAAGATTATGGCAAAATACGGCTGTCCATGAAAGTTTGTCCAAATAGTGTGGCTATTTCATGATGGTATGCAGGCAGGAGTACAGGAAAATGAACTATCTGAGCCCTTTCCTGTCACCAATGGGGTGAAGCAAGGATGTGTCCTGGCACCAACAATGTTCAGCCTCATGTTTTCAGCTATGTTGACGAATGCCTTCGAGAACAACGACATTGGAACAGAATCAACTACTGCATGGATGGAAAGTTATTCAATCTCAGAAGGCTGAAAGCTAAAACAAAAATTAACAGCGACACCGTCAGAGAGCTCCTGTTTGCTGATGATGGCGCCCTATATGCCAACTCAGAGGCAGACACGCAACACAATGTTTCAGCTTTCTCACATGCCTGTGCCAACTTTGGGCTCAATATCAACTTGGAGAAGACTGTAGTTATGTACCAGACAGCTCCGGGGAATAATCACTCTGTGCCGAATATCAAAGTGAATGGTCATAGACTAAGTGTTGTGGACAAATTTACCTATCTTGGCAGCACTATGTCAAAAGCTGCCACAATTGATGACGAAGTGAATGCAAGAATCTCCAAGGCCAGCACGGCCTTTGGCAGACTGTACAAGAATGTATGGGACAAAAATGGAATAAGCCTGCATACAAAGCTGAAAGTCTACAAAGCAGTTGTATTATCCACACTTCTATATGCTTGTGAAACCTGGACTGTTTATCAGCGACACGCTGGGAAATTAAACCACTTCCACACAGTCTGCCTTAGGAAGCTACTGAAGATTAAATGGAAAGACAAGATCCTAGACACTGAAGTCCTAGAAAGAGCGTCCATGCCCAGTATCCACACTTTACTAATGAAGAATCAGATTCGCTGGGCTGGTCACTTAACTCGCATGCCAGATCACGGGCTCCCTAAACGAATTTTTACGGCGAGTTGCATTGTGGTAAACGCTTCTAAGGCGGCCAGAGGAAATGATTTAAAGACACTCTGAAAATCTCACTGAATGCTTTTGGAATTCATCATGACACCTGGGATAATGCAGCCAGAGACCGAAATTCGTGGCGTGCATCATTATGCATAGGTGCAGTCACGTGTGAGGCAACCAGGACTGCAAGAGCTGTGAAGAAAAGGCAGGACAGAAAAACCACTGCAGGAAATCCTCCTCCAGAAACGTCAAACATTCTTTGTCCACATTGTCAAAGAAAATTTAGAGCCAAAATAGACCTTATCAGTCATCTTAGAACTCACGACTCCATACTTTCAACCCCACTAGATGAAATGAATGGTCATCATCATTCTTGATGGACAGACGACACATTTACTATGGATGTCCATCTTGTATGTCCAGTAGTTCAGACTGCTGCTTCAACAAAGAGATCTTATTCTTATTCTTTTATAAATTGATAAACAAAATTACTTATCATGAAGTGAATAAGTGTTTGCATAGCATATTTGTTGTTACTTAATTAATTTGCTAATATTAAGAAGAAAGCAGTGAAGGACTGAAACTTAAACGTTAATCATAATTATAACAAAGGAAAGTTTACCATGCAAGGTTTTTTCAGCATTTGTTTGTGCACACAATATTTGCTACACTGTTCTTTCTGTTTTAATCAATAACATTAAAAATGTTGGTGATAATAACATACAACAGTCAAATACATTACTTTTAATTTGTGGTACTAAGATGGCCAGTTCAGATATAAAGCATACAAATTCATCAGAGGAAATTTGTTTGGACAAGATTCTGGTAAGATAATATGCAGCTTTGGCATATTCTGACAATGCCTTTAGTGCTTGAGATGCATGCCAATAGCCCTGAAATGATATATAAAAATTATAATATTAAATACATGAAATGCTTGCCACATTCAGTGTGTGTATTTTGTCTTACACTAATTATTTTTAAGTGCCATTGTTGTTTGTTCTTAACTCCTTATGTGCCAAGCAACTATTGCTAACTCCAGACTTCATTAACTCCTTTTGTCCCATCCAGCTGTTACAATGTATGATATTTGTTAGTTTAACTCTTTCTGCCCTATATTTTTATTATTCTAATGCTTTTAGAACCAAGTCTTTAATACTTTAATATAACAACCGCTTAGAATAGAATAATTTAGTTTGGGGTCTTCGTAGTGAAAGCATACTCCAAAGGTTGTGGGTTCAAGTCCTGACTGCGTCATTCAGATCACGAGAACAATTTTTTTAAGAGACCCTTAAGGTTGTCGCTGCAGCTATGGAGTTTGTGCTTTGTGCGATGCTTTCGGCAGGCTGCCCTGCAGAAAAAGAATAGGCCATATTGGTTAAAAACCCAGTGCAATGAAGTCAATCTTACATCTTTAGAACAAGTTAAAGTAACAGCTGACAGAAAGAGTAGTCTTCTCTTATACCTTTATAATTTTGAAACTGCATGTTTAGTCTAATTTGTGTAGTCATGCTAACATCAGAGTATCATCAGTTTCCACCATCCAAGGCTTTAATAATCATCATATTCCGCTTTTACTGTCAAGCATCGTGGAGAGGAATAATTGGATTTTCGGCATCTAATAGGTGACACGGGATAGTGTCATCCAATTTGATTGTACAATGTCTTTGATGTCGTCAAATGATTTTCTTCTCAGGTGTCCTATTGCTCTCATATGAGATCTTCTTTGATGTAGGGCCGGTGCTGGAAGTTGATGGTGATGTATTCTAATAAGATGGCAAAACCATTTGATCTTCTGTCTTTCAATATATGTGGCACAAGGCGTTAACGCCACTATCTGTCTGATAACATCATTTCTTACTCGGCCTTGGATAGTTAAGTTGCCAGCTCTCCTCAAACATATCATCTCACAGGTGATGATTTTGTGTAAGTGTAATTTGATGTCCAAGTTTGAGATTGGTAGTGAAGCCGCTCAGCCCTGAATGATGATGATGCTCAGCTGATGTAACCTTCAGTTTATGTTGCGTGGCTGAGGGACGCTGGGTAATTTACATGGTTAAAATTGAGCGTGCATTTCGCCCTGGCAGGTCAGTTCCGAGGGAGCCTTTGCTCAAGGCGGGCGCATCAGCCCTGGCCTGGGCCAGATTGACCCCAGGTCCAGAGGAGGAATGGAATTGCCCTCCTCAACCTTCCATCAAAGAACATATAAGAGTGGCAAGTGTGACCAGGCCGTGTCACAGATATTAATTCAGGTGCATAAACCTGTGAAAAAGCGAAACAGAGCAAAGAGAATTTGCAGATTATGGCCTGCGGTGAGAAACACTCTCCCAAGATGCTGGAAGTATGTTCAAATAGATTTGTTTAAGTTTGGTAATTGGGATCGCAGTTATAATTGGCCGCGCACTGTATAATAGCCCATAATTCGTTAACAAATGTCTAGAATAGTTAACCCTACCAGACCTGAGGCCCTAACCCTAACTGTCCCCTATACCTGGGCTCCTGAGCATTAAAGAGAAAAAACCAACATGATGTAGAAAAATGTTAGTTACATGCAAACAAGTGGTTAGAATAAGATGTAACTTGGAGACATTGTAGAAAATAGGTCTACCTTTCATCTAGCACCGATATTCCACCTTTGTGTGCCAATCCAGTCTCAATAAACCAAAGTATCGATCACCTGTTGGACTGTGAAACGCCTAGACCTACTTCGCTTAGTTATTTAGTTAGTGGTGGTTCCAACTTCACGCAACGGGTTGTCCCCATATTGCTCCGTTCCTGTGCCAGTGAATATCACACAAAATGCTCCTCACTGCCAAAAGTGAACAATGGAACAGACAGGAGTATCAGCAAGCCAACAGCCCGCACAGGTACACTGTGCATAATGCCGCCGCCAGAATGCCAACACAAATGTCCTCCATGAAAAATACAGTTCATCGTCGATGGAAATGGCAGTCACCAGAAAGACTTCATTGACCCAAGTTTTATCCATATGACTCAGTCTCTTTCCACAGGACGACCTTCCGAAAGCGCTGCACAAAGCACGAACTCCGTACCTCCAGCGGTGACTCCCAGGAGTCCTCCTGAAAAATGCACTCGTGAGCCGAAAAGGCAAACCAGTCAATCCAGCAACAGCCGGCCGCCATCGTTCCGAACATGCAGTTCATGCTACACACAACCACGGACAGATGTAAAAGCATTCCACACGAAACTCACAGCTCACACTGTCACACCACGCACTCATTCAGTAGCAGGGCAACAGAACCATAACCTACTTCGCTTTCTTGTTGAAGTGCTTGGTTCATCAAACGCTCGTTTCATTGTGAATTTTCATAAATTTTTCGCGTTAATCCACATAAAGTCAATTCAATCCTATGGGGGAAGACATTTGCAATGGCTAAACATGAGTTTTGACCACAATTGGTTGGTTATTTTTAGTTTGTGACACATATTTATCACGAAATAGGCAAAATGCCGAAAATTATGGATAGCGGTATAGCGGCAGATTCGGAAATTTCCGAAAATCGGTACAGCGGTCTGGTAGGGTTAAGACATAAATAATAGAATAATGATAGGCGGCAGGTAGACTTGAGAATGCAACCTCCCTGAACCAGCAGACAGCTCTTGGTTTCTTACTCCTAGCATTAGTGGGTGACTAAAAGCAGAATGTAAATAAACCTTGGATGTGTTTCTGAGATGTAATGAGAGGCTAATAGGGTGTGTAAATAGCCTCTAAATGTGGGCAGATATGTGGTCATGTAGTTAAATAATTGGTAGCCGGTGAAATACCACCATCATAAGGCCGCATGAGCATTCCCTGATATATTGAATGCTGGGTTTGGCCACCATGTGAAATAATATGCTGTTAGTTATTCTGACCATTTTATATGATTTGCTATCATTCTATTGACATGTCATGTTATATGTAAAATTGTGGGTAGGTTCAAACAATGTTGTCCTGTTGAGGCAGTGTACACAGTATGTGACAGGTTGTTGTGTCCTGGCTTTCACATGCATCATGATGTTGTTTTGTCACTTGATGGTTGTCAGAACATAGATGATGTGTTGTTTGAGATCTGTGAATCTAACTAATGCTGAGATGTGATGTCCAACTGCCCTCAGTGTATGTGGCTGGCGCAGGGCTTAACCTGGCCAGTGTGAATAATGTGACAAGACTGTGTCTGAATGAACAGCAGGGAAGTGTATATGTACATTATTAATTCAGATGCATTTGTTTTATAATGTTAAATATGTTGTTGTTTACTTTTGTTGCAGCATGTGACTCTCCAATCATAGCAATGGGGAGGAACATTCCTGGGTTCTCGTTTATCCCCATTTTTCCTCATCTCCCATTTCCCCTCAATTACTTTTCCCCCTTCCCTTTCCAACTGATCCAATAGTCGAGTTTTTCATATCTTAGTTTGTGACTGCATGGTTAAGGCTACAGTTTCTAGTTTGATTTATTTGAGCTTTTCATGCTCAAGAAAAGATTTCTATTTAGTAAGAGTGGTGGTCCTGTTATAGTAATGTGTCCCAGTCAGTTCCGGGGTGTGACTTTCTCTGGTGGCATTAGGCACAATATTGAATTGGCTGAGGCACAGGGGTTTGGTAAAATCTGGAGCCCAATCCACCGATTTCCACTGTGAACTACAGGGATCCATAGTGTTGTGTTGTGTGTCTCAGGATGGTGAGTCTCATCTCAGCACTGTAAGGCTCATCCCCAGATTTAGAGTTGTGTTCTTGTTATTTTCCAAGTAATGGTCTCTCTGTTGTCCAGTCCTGGTCAGCCGGCTGTATAGGTATCGTAGCAGGGTCCCAGAAGCACCCTGTAGGCTCAGCCACAATGGGCAGAAGTCTGGCTATATGCAGCAGACTGCCTATAAGATTGACTGTGATGTAGAGTGTTGATTGTCTTGTTCATAAGTAACCACACTCTGTATCCACCCAGTTTAGAATATGTGCTATGAGAGTGGACAAAATAAAGACCCATGCATGTTATTCTGATTTTGTTTATCTAGTTCTAGTTGTTAATGATGTGTTATGTTTAGTCTTTGTTGTTCAAATGATGTTGGTTGTTGTTTGTTCCATTCATTAATGTTGGTCCAGTCCATCTCAGTGACCCATTGTCTGCAATATGCATTAAGGCATAGTTCCCCACTAAAGAAGTCCTGGATGTCTTGTCTTAAATCTTTTCTTTTTTTTTTTTGTTAACTGGGGAGAATGTATAAAGTGCTACTTTTCTCTTTCTTCTTATTCTTCTCTGGCCCACGAGAAGTCAGTGTTGCGCTTCTTCACCCTTGAGCACCTAAGTATAGGAAACTGAAATGAGTGCTGTCATCAACCCGGAAAAGGCAGCTGTGTTGTGGTGCTCTCTGGACAACAGGATTGTGAGAGATGATGCCCCAAGCCTCACAATAGATGGTAGAAGCGTCAACAGAGAGAACAAACTGAAGTATCTGGGAATCACATTTGACAGGAGTCTGTCCTTCAAGGACCATGTGGAGACGGTTGTGACAAGATCTCAAAAGGGACTCAATGCACTTAAAATTATGGCTGCAATGGACACAGAGCAGAGAATACTCTGCACACTATACCAGCACTTGATCCTCTCAGTGATTGATTATGGACTAGGACTGCTCACTGTCTCAAAGAGTCAGCTGGTGAAATTAGAGCGCATACAGAATGAAGCTATGCGGGTCATTCTGGGATGCACCAGAGACACTCCAGTAGTGTGTATGCGTTACATCCTTGGTCTGCCTACTGTTGCTGGTAGGCACAAGGTGATGCAAGCGAAGGCATACCTCAGAGTAGCTGCAGACACAGATCACCCGTTGCATGAGGTGCTGGACGTAGTTAAGGGTCAGAGACTGATAAGAGGGAAATCATGGATGGCTCAGGCGGAGGATACGATCAGACAGGTGTGACCCTTGGAGAACATTAGGCGAGGAGAGGAGTGGGTCAGAGTGCCAGCCGTGCAGTCAGACTTGTGCAGAGTTATAATCACATTGAGCCGGGAGAGAAGGGAGTGGCCAGCAGGGGCCACGGAAGTGGAAATTCAGCAATTAATTCAGGATAATTCTCGCCCGGGTGATGTGATTATCTACACGGATGGGTCAGTGTTGAGAGGTAGAAGAAGTGCTTGGGGGTTCTTGGCAAAAACTAATGGTCGGCGTTTGGTGCAGGAGAGCCTGGCGTATGATGACACTACATCTAGCTTAAGAATGGAGGTGGAGGCGGTCAGTGCAGCTTTCCGCTGGATAGAAAACACGATACATACACATATTGTGATTGTAACTGACTCAGAAAGCATGCTGAGAAGGGTGAGAACAGGCAAGCTTCGTGCAGAGTGGCTTGCTTCGCTTCGGAGGTCACGGGTAGCAAGCATCACCTGGATCTTTTCTCCTGGGCATGCCGGTGTGCAGGGGAATGAACAGGAGGTCAGATTGGCTTGCTCGGCAGAACTTGGTGGAGTATTGATGCATAACAAGGCAGATGTGGTTGCGGCCTTGTGGGAGCACGTGTACACCTCGGAGGAGCAAATGGATCACCATAGTCTGGTTAGAATGAGGCAGCGAGGAGTGACGAGGGGATCTGGCCGACGCTCGACGCTCAGAGGAAAGGCGAGACGGACATATAATCAGATTGCTACTGGAACTATTAGTGTTGGAACTCTTCGCTGGATGCTGAGGATGGGGACGGAGCGCTTATGGGAATGTCCCGAATGCTGTGATGTCGGTTCCTAGATCAATCAATCAATCAATCATGTATAGGAAACTATGTTTTCCTGTTGTCATAATCTCCCCTGTAGTTGTGCCGCGGCATCGTTAACGGCGCCAGGCGAATACCATTTACCTATCCACAGGTTCGCCTGTGAGCGGGACTAACCAGACAGCGGTCAAGCCAGTACATGCGTGACGCACGAAGTTCCCGCAGGGACTCAATCCCACATGGCAAGTGCTCAGAGCGAGGAACGACAGACAGGCTTGGGATTGTCAGACAGTACGGACGGGTCTGAGAGAAGCTTGTATGACTGCTGTGTCTGAATGCCGATTGATAGTAACTCTTAAGAGAGGATAGGAGACTGTGCTGCTGTGGTATAGGTCTGTGAGTGTATCCAGTGTATTGATTCATTGACTAATTGTATTGTAGTATCAATATTGTAATGGCGAGATGCCTGATCTGATTGTGTTGCGTGAGAAGTGTAAATAAAGTGTCTAACTTAGTGTTGCAGTGTGTCACGTCGAGTCATTCTGTGAATGTGTTTGTCTCACATGTGTTAGGTCACACGAGCCTTAAGTATTGTTATATGTAAGAACCTGACATGTGTGAACGTGGAGGCTTCGTCCGGCTTTGAACCGTGCATAAAATAAGTATGAACGTGATTTGTACGTGGATAGCTCATCCTTGTTGAATTTAAACCATTTGTGTGAACGTGGATAGCTAGTCTTTAGTGATTGAACTTGTATATGGTGCCAAACCACGCAGCCCATTGAATATATACCATTCCATGTTAACTGAAACTGTACCTGTACATAAACCCATATCATCATATGAACATGTAACATCATTGCGTGAAAGGATAATGAGATCTTGTATCATAGCCAAAGAAGCACTTAAACAATCTGGTGCTATCTACAGACAGTACACAAACAGAGGTAATAGGACGATAACACTGGCACCGGGACAAGACGTTCTACTTCTTCTACCTAGCGACCGACATTCAAGGTACTAAGACAGATCTCGACGGTTGACTATGAAATTGCAGTCAAAGACAAACATAAAATATTCCACATCAACATGCTAAAACCATACTACAACAGAGATGAAGACCAAGACGAGACAGCAGCCAGTACAACGATAGTTGACCATGAATATGACGATGGCACCGACGAAATACCGATACCATCACTTGACACGACAAACAAGTTGCAAGACATTAAAATAAACCCTAATCTGACTCAAACAGAGACAAACAGTTGCAGACAACTGCTACAAGACACTAACACAGATGACAAGACTTCTTGTGACTTCAACAGACAACGACAAACAACGTAACATAACTACAGCAGACATGTGACTTCAACAGACGACGACAGACCTGGTGACATGACCACAACAGACAATACAAACTGACAGTTAAACCATCTACAGCTGACAAAGCCTATTAAGAAACTTCATTCTTTGTTTATAAAATTTAGAACGGCTTTGTCACGACTGACAATAACATCGTAGCAAGAAAGAAAGAATTACGAACTGTTCTATGTCTGCCAAAATTATTACAGACAGTATACCAAATTGTGCCACAATGACCGAGTATTTTACTAATATACTAACCAAACAAAATTGTGCACAGCGAATGCCTAAGACCTGCATTTGCAAAAGTATTAACGTATTTTTCTAATAACTCCATTCTTATAAGATCCATATTTTGATATTATTTTCAGATTAACAGCTGACACGAGCTCCATAGCGAGTGCGTAATGCGGTTACAGGAGCACTACCAAATTTTTCTTCCTTGGGAACATGCAATAGTTGAAACCGACAATAGTCCGTTAACAATCATCACATCGGGAGCTCATACCACGTTGGTCGCTGTTGCTCCAAGACTACAGTTTCGAGGTCAGACATATTCCGGGCAAGCAAAATACGTTAGCTGATATTCTATCCCGTTGTCCTGACGACACCCAGTAGCCTAACTACGTCTGAGTGCAATGTGTCAGAGCACTCAAATCACAAAGCCATTAATGAAAGTGTTTCAGATAAGATGTGAAATATGTGATAGGGACGTGTTCCCATTGTAAATATAGTTATTATTTTATAATTAGTGTGATAATTGTGGTGTATACATGTGTAGAATGTGTTAGAAAGGAAACATTATTTATTGTAAATATTATGGACAAGAACAAACAGTGCCACATGAGTTCAGAACTTACTTCATTTGAACGATCTGATTTATCCGTGGTACCTGCCAACCGGAGATGTTTCGAGGTATTTTAATCCGTGTGAAAGAAACCGTGACATTTAAATTCCTGCAGAACACTTTAATCCATATTTTCCAAAGAAATATCGAACTCACCAGCTGTTTCTAAGAACTGTGTATTCCGATCATTGTGACAACATCCATGTGGAACAACACTGCGTTAATAACATCCGATTACATCAGCTGTGTGTGTAGTTCCGGTAATTTAAAAATTTATTCAAAAAGTTAGCAGACAACAAATAAATGTTCACAAAGAATTGACGAGAGTAAGACACTTTGTGAACGCGAATTTACAATACACGAATTGTGTGTGAGGATTTTTCATTAATGTGATCTGAGAATCATATCTTGATTAACTTGTTCACAATGGCGACATCTAGTTCGCTATTGTAAAGAAGCATCAATTTATGACGCTTATAAATAAAGTAACAAATGTAACTGATTGTTTTGAAAATATGTTAAAATTATCTCCCATGAATTTTAAATTATTTCACAGATTACACCAAAGGGAAACAAATTGTAATAGGTGGTAATGTGTAAGATATAAAAACCACCTTCATGTTGCCAGATTGTCAACACTCCAAGATGACTTCAGCTAGGTATGGAAGGAATTGCCGAAGTTGTAGACCAACATGAGATGTTCCTACCAAGTCTGGGTGGGACTCAAATGTTGGAGTTGTCTTATATCGGGACAGCTCGCAGTTTAACCTGACGTTTGGACGTTTTTGTAATGTTTCTTTATTGGTTGAGAGGTTGATGCGTATGTCGCTGTTGCTACCGGACTGACTGGGTCATATTACAACGGACGTGATAATCCATCGAGAGGATTGTACTTGGGAGATGTTACTTCTTGACACCATGTGAGAGTGTGTAGATATAACTTGCAATGCCTACATATTTCAATGAAACCTAAGTTAAGTTAGATGACAACTAATGGGAAGATTCTGACAGGGTTAAAATATTAACCCAAATTTACAGAGAGCTCACATGAAAGGTTTTACCTTTCATGAATGGAAGGCGGGGAAAGTGTCATAATCTCCCCTGTAGTTGTGCCGCGGCATCGTTAACGGCGGCCAGGCGAATACCATTTACCTATCCACAGGTTCGCCTGTGAGCGGGACTAACCAGACAGCGGTCAAGCCAGTACATGCGTGATGCACGAAGTTCCCGCAGGGACTCAATCCCACATGGCAAGTGCTCAGAGCGAGGAACGACAGACAGGCTTGGGATTGTCAGACAGTACGGACGGGTCTGAGAGAAGCTTGTATGACTGCTGTGTCTGAATGCTGATTGATAGTAACTCTTAAGAGAGGATAGGAGACTGTGCGGCTGTGGTATAGGTCTGTGAGTGTATCCAGTGTATTGATTCATTGACTAATTGTATTGTAGTATCAATATTGTAATGGCGAGACGCCTGATCTGATTGTGTTGCGTGAGAAGTGTAAATAAAGTGTCTAACTTAGTGTTGCAGTGTGTCACGTCGAGTCATTCTGTGAATGTGTTTGTCTCACATGTGTTAGGTCACACGAGACTTAAGTATTGTTATATGTAAGAACCTGACACCTGTCCTTTAAATTCTTCCTTCTGTTACAAAATGGAGAGCCTGCCCTAGGTTATAAGTGGCCTCTGGATCACCCTGATGGTAACTGTTCCAGTCCTTGATGATTGATTTAGGTGGTATTTCCATTTCTGTTTCCTTTGCCTTCATGGTCATGTGGAAAGCTCGATTGGTCACATTTGATTGAACCCAAGTTTGTTCCCCATCCTCCCCAAGATCCCATCTCCATCCCCCATCTTTCCATCCTCGCACCCACTCCCATCCTATGCCCTCCATCTCCCCATATCCCCCCATGTCTCCAAATCCCAAGGACAACACTGAAGAGAACCCAGGTGCCAGACAAAGCACAGGTCAACTACAAGCATGTCATCTCAAGTCGTCGAAACAACAGGTGACCCAATTATCTATTTATGAGAACCATAGTTTCTCCAACGGTAGATGTTCAAACCTGAACTTACCGATTTTAAAGAGTGCGCAAACTCCAACGAGGGTCACCAAGCTTTGTTCATAAAGTTTTACGGAATATGCACATATATTCCTACTGAAACCACCAGCTTTGCTCAGAAAGCTACAGAGATAGTCGACGACCCCATGAAGTGACACAGCAGGGGAGCAGAACCCTTCCATATTCAAGAGAGGCTGGGGCTGTGCTTGTCCAAGGGACAAATATAGTTGTTCACCACAGGACAGTTTTGAGGTGTGGTCAGGGGATGCAAGCACAGGTATTCCAGAATCCCCGGAGCTGATTGAACAGAGCATACAAATGTATCATCATTGGAATCAGCTGGTCTGTAGGCGGCGACACCGCTGGACCAGGGCAACCCCCCCCCCCCAACCACCAGCTCTGACTGTCTGTGAATGTATTCAACTCCCCAGGGTGACTTCATCCCAAGTCATCAAGAGACATTCCCCCCCCCCCCCCCCACATTCCCCCAAAGAAGGAGACATCAGAGATCCATCCCGCCAGTATATCCCTCCAGCAGCAAAGCACCAAACATTCTGTTTCAGACATAAGAGATAGCACATGTGGTGTGCCAGAGATGCACACATGGACAAGTTAATCAAGAGGGATGTGTCCCTTGCTTTACATAATGTTTTAACCGTGCCATTGTGATGTGACAGATGGACAGTGTTATCCGTGGCCATCAGGAGATTCTCTTCATTCAGGAAGGAAGCAGAGAAAGAGTTTAACTTGCTAATTTGACTTTAATTTAGTTATTAGTTAAAGGCAGTGTGTCTTATTGTTGCCTATTTGTATTCTAAACAGGTGTATGGTGACACATGATTCCGTGTTTTTTTTACAATGGGGATTATTGCTTTTGGAGCACAAGTATTTCTGTGGCTGCCTGTTTGTTTCAGATGTTCCTGGCTGTCATGCCCATATGACCCAGGGTAATCCTGTTTACGTGGTGTTGTAATGGAGAGATTTTCTCTCCCCGACAATGATGATGGTCATTTCTAGGCAGATGCCTATGTGAACATTCCTTTTATTTTGATGCAACTGTGTATTGCTCATTTGGAACTGTGTGTTGATTTTGATGTCAGGATTGCTGGCTTATTGTGTATGTAAACTGCGTATTTCCCATGGCCATCCATGGGATAAGGGATTATCTTTTGTCAGGGGATGATTATTTTTTTTAATGTTAATGGCATGCACAGGGGATTTATCGCTATCTCCCCAGGGGTGCAGGTTTTATCTTGGGCATGGGACCGCCCAATTCTGGGATGGGGGATATGAAGCCATTCAGCCCTGAATGATGATGATGCTGAGCTGATGTAACCTTCAGTTTATGTTGCGTGGCTGAGGCATGCTGGGTAATTTGCATGGTTAAAATTGAGCGCGCATTTCGCCGGGGCAGGTCAGTTCCGAGGGAGCCTTTCCTCAAGGCGGGCGCATCATCCCTGGCCGAGGCCAGATTGGCCCCAGGTCCAGAGGAGGATTAGAATTGCTCTCCTCAACCCTCCATCAAAGAACATATAAGAGTGGCAAGTGTGACCAGGCCGTGTCACAGATATTGATTCAGGTGCATAAACCTGTTAAAAAGTGAAACAGAGCGAAGAGAATTCGCAGATTATGGCCTGCAGTGAGAAACACTCCCCCAAGATGCTGGAAGTATGTTCAAATAGATTTGTGTATAGTAATATGGAATAGTGATTCCATATTGGCGAGGATGGGCCTTGGGTTCATGCCGGAATATGATCAGCGTTGCCAGTAGTGGGTTGTGCTCAATATTTAGATTTGTGTAAGTTTGGTAATTTGGATCGGAGTTATGACTGGCTGCGCACTGCATAATAGCCCATAATTCGTTAACAAATGTCTAAAATAGTTGCCGAAGTTAAGACATAAATAATAGAATAATGTTAGGCGGCAGGTAGACTTGAGAATGCAACCTCCCTGAACCAGCAGACAGCTCAATTCTATTAATAGATCGTCTCTTGGTTTCTTACTGCTAGCATTAGTGGGTGACTAAAAGCAGAATGTAAATAAACCTTGGATGTGTTTCTGAGATGTAATGAGAAGCTAATAGGGTGTGTAAATAGCCTCTAAATGTGGGCAGATATGTGGTCATATAGTTAAATAATTGGTAGCCGGTGAAATACCACCATCATAAGGCCGCATGAGCATTCCCTGATATATTGAATGATGGGTTTGGCCATCATGTGAAATAATTTGCTGTTATTCTGACGATTTTATATGATTTGCTATCATTCTATGACATGTCATGTTATATGTAAAATTATGTGGGCGCACTATAAGGCTCATCCCCAGATTTAGAGTTGTGTTCTTGTTATTTTCCAAGTAATGGTCTCTCTGTTGTCCAGTCCTGGTCAGCCGGCTGAATAGGTTTCGTAGCAGGGTCCCAGAAGCACCCTGTAGGCTCAGCCACAATGGGCAGAGGTCTGGCTATATGCAGCAGACTGCCTATAAGATTGACTGAGATGTAGAGTGTTGATTGTCTTGTTCATAAGTAACCACACTCTGTATCCGCAGTTTAGAATATGTGCTACGAGAGTGTACAAAATAAAGACCCATGCATGTTATTCTGATTTTGTTTATCTAGTTCTAGTTGTTAATGATGTTTTATATTTAGTCTTTGTTATTCAAGTGATGTTGGTTGTTTGTTCCATTCATTAATGTTGGTCCAGTCCATCTCAGTGAGCCATTGTCTCGAATATGCATTAAGGCATAGTTCCCCGCTAAAGAAGTCCTGGATTTCTTCTGTCTTAAATCTTTTCTTTTTTTTTTTTTTTTGTTAACTGGGGAGAATGTATAAAGTGCTCTTTTTCTCTTTCTTCTTATTCTTCTCTGGCCCACGAAAAGTCAGTGTTGCGCTTCTTCACCCGTGAGCACCTAAGTATAGGAAACTATGTCCTCCTGTCCTTTATATTCTTCCTTCTGTTACAGTAGTATAGGATTGGTGTGAATATGTTATTTATTCTGTCGTATTTTTTTTTTTACTGGGAGTCCTTCTCAGATGTCCTGTGGAGCCAGAGGACCTGAGAATAGAGTCTGGACATACCAAACAAAGACTAAAAATAATGCACTGGATTGAGGAGGGAGTCGGCAACAAAAACACAGAGCTAGAAAACATCTTGAACCAAGAAAGTTGCTTGCAAGAAACTCACCTCAATGAAAACATAGCCTTCAAAATCAGAGGCTGCCAGTGTTACCGATTTTATTGAAAGGACAGACAAAAAGGTGGGATACTGACCCTTGTAAAAAATGACATCACTGTTTCCCAAATTTAAGTTTACATGGAAGGGGCTGAGTATCAGACACTTAAAACAAACAATACAAATCTACATCTGATCAATTATTACCGTCCAAGCGACTACCCACAGTCACTGGACACACTACCATAAAAAAAAATGATTGTGTGTGGCGATTTCAACAGCTGCTCACAGAGCTGTGGCTCCAGAGAGGAGAGAGATATAAGAAAAGATTCATCTTGGTTAACAAGTCGCCTGACCCACATACCTTCTACTCAAGATCAGTGGCACACTACAACTACACATGACCTGGCTTTTCACTCATCAGACCTGGAGTGGAACATCACATGAATTGTTGGGAAACAACTTGGTGGCAGTGACCATCTGCCAGTCTTTCTAATTGTAGAAAATGAGCCTGTAAGTTAAAGCAGCACCCTCTCGAGGTGGAACTACAAGAAAGAAGACTGTGCAATGTACAAGCATCGCACCAGCATACTGGTTAGAAATCTGCAAACAAAGACATAAATAAAGTAGTTGAAGAGTTTGGGAAATGCATACTACAGAGAGCACGAGACAGTACCAGAGCTTGTAAATAATATAAACCATACTGGAATAGTGAACTGAAAGCAAGCAGAGGCCAAACCCACCACAATAAATACCAGCATGTAAAAGCCAAATTTTAAAGGGCCAACCTGCAGGCTAGACTAGATGGAAAAGCTGGCAGGAGAAAACAGAGTCACTGAATTTTGAAAGACACAAGTAAGTTGTGGAAACTAATAAAACTACTGAACGATGAGGGCACAGGGAGAAACTCAAATATTGCACTACATAAAGACGGAAGGAAACATCCTTAACAGGAGAGCAAGCAGCTGACCATTTTTCAGACTCATTCGCACAAGATAACAATATCGAAATTAGTCCAGAGAAACAACAAGAGATTCGAGAGAAATGGCAACATGCAGGACAGAATGAAATAGTACATTAGGTGCTGGAGGTACCAATCACAATCAGCGAACCAGAGCTAGCAGTATGAAAACTGAAAATAAGAAAGTCACCAGGAGCTGACGGTATCTCAATGAAATGATCAAAAACCAAGGAACAGTGGCCAAAACAAAGCTGTTGCAGATCTTCAATAACAGCTGGACCCTAGGTAGTGTTCCACAATCCTGGGAAGAAGCAATCATGATACCTCTCCTAATATCAGTGAAAGACAGTTCCAGTGCCTACAGCTACAGACCATGTAGCCTCACCAGCTGTCTCTGGAGTGCATCATCAATCACAGACTGCAGTGGTACATTGAAAGTGAAAACATTCTTGTTGCCCAGCAGGCTGGCTTTAGGTGGTGTTATTCTACGGAAGATCAGACAACCTACATCTCTTAAGAAATTGAGGATGCATTCCAAGAGAAGAAACTGGTGCTTGCGGCATGGATAGATCTAATGAAAGCCTTTGACAAAGTCTGGAAAGAAGGTCTGATGAAGAAACTGGGAAACTATAAAGTCAATGGAAGACTTACAAATGGGTGAAAGCATACTTGCAGAACAGAAGAGCCCAAGTACAGATAGACGTACTCAAGAACAAGAAAGTACTAATACAACATGGTGTTCCCCAGGGAGGAGTCCTGTCCCCCACACTTTTTTCTAATCTTCATCAATGATCTTGTTGCTAAAGTACCATATGGAATTAAAATTAAAGCAGCAAAGTACGCTGATGACCTGGTCTTATGAAACACAAATTAACATGCATCAGTGGTCACCAGATCAATACAAACATCTGTGGCTGCATTAGTTGCATGAGCAAATAGATGGTGTATCAGCATAAACACTGACAAGTGCAGCACCACTCTGTTTACCCCCTCTCCAAAACAAAAGGCAGGCATCATCCATTCATTCATTCATTCAGCAGCATGTCCTTTGCAGAACCTAGCTCCCATAATAACCTTCCAGAAAACTTCTCGATCACAGGCATGATCCAGATAAATGAAATATGCTTAAGAGAAGATAAAGAACTAACATACCTTAGAGTAACATTTGATAACAGGCTGACATGGAGAAAGCACATCAACAAAGCAGTAGCAAAAGCCAAAAGGAAAATAGCCATCCTGAGAAAACTAAGTGGAACCACATGGGGAGCCAGTGGGAATACATAGCAAAGTTTAAGCATATGACCACACCTGGAATACACGTCAACTGCATAGTGTTCAGCATCAAATACCACACTACAAGATTTGGACCAAGAAAGCTCTCGCGTAAGTGTCATTTAGATAATGTCCAAGTTTGAGATTGATAGTATAACACTTAAGAGTCACCACAGGAGGGATGAGATCAACCCCTATAGTGGAAATGGAGGAGATGGGGAGGGCACAAGCACTGAGAGAGCACATCCATCCATCCATCATGTGCCATGCCGATAAGCGTGGGCAGTCATGTTCTGCCATCTCACTAGATCACCAGAGTTGTGGATCAGCTCCGTGTTCCTGTCTCGACCATGCCACGTGGCCAAACCATCCAGGTATTTACTTCTCAATCTACCCCTTGGTCTCTTCCCTTTGATCTTGCCAGTTGTAACCAAGTTCTCCAAGTCATTTCTTCATAACATGCCCAAAAACTTTTGACTGTCTACGTCTAATGACTCTAATCAGTTTACGATCTTCCTTTGTTTCTTGAAGGACTTGTTCAATGGTTTTTCTGTCTGTCCATGGTATTCTTTGCATTTTCCTCAGAAACTACATTTCCACAGCCATCAGCTGTTTTTCAGCTTGACTTCTTATTGTCCACGCTTCACATCCATACAAAAGTATAGGTTCTATGTAACACTTCAACATAGAGATCTAACTATGTACCGTAGTCTGAGAAACAAAGTTCAATATGTTATTCGGAAGGAAAATAAAAACTATTTTAAGAACTTAATAATAGATAAAACCAACACTCATCTCAGTAATCTAAAAAAACAACAACTCATCAAGACTAGATGGAACAGTAATCGGATCTTTCGCCATGCTGCACCGGCGATCTGCGAGTCACTAACTTTTATATATAATCAATGTCTCACCAAAGGTCACTTCCCATCAGCCTTTAAAATCGCTAAAGTGTATCCTCATTTAAAAGCTGGTTCTCTAGAAGATCGTCTCATGAGTAATTATAGGCCAATTTCCATATTATCCTCATTATCCAAACCGCTAGAAAAGCACATCCACAAAACAACACTAGATCACTTAGTTCGCCACAAACTAATAGTTGACAGTCAGTCAGGATTTCAGCCAAAATATTCTTGTCATACGGCACTAACAAACATGATAGAAAACTGGCATCAAAATATTAACAACAATACTCTATGTGGAGCGGTGTTTATAGACTTTAGAAAAGCATTCGATATGATAGATCATACTATTCTAATTAAAAAACTAGAAACAATGAAAGTAAGCTTTAATATAGTGATATTAATAAAATCATTTTTATTAGACAGAAAGCAAGTAGTATCACACAATAAAGCTTTATCTCAAGCCATTACCATTAATATTGGAGTACCTCAGGGGTCTATTCTTGGCCCTCTGTTATTTGCCATTTATATAAATGATCTTCCCTTAAATCTGTCATCGTCCTGCGATATATTTCCTGATGACTGCACAGTATATACAAACGCTATTGATCGTAATGTGCTAGAATTATCCTTGCAACAGGAAATAAATAGTGTAGTTAACTGGAGTCATGCAAGCCGCATGCAAATTAACATTTCTAAAACAAAGTCTATGTTAATAGAACCAGGCAAAGACTTCACACTCTAAACTCACAGAGAACTCTTCAGCTGCACATTGGTAGCACGCCTGTAGAAAGTGTCACTGAGCACAAGGCATTGGGTCTTATCATAGATCAAAATCTAACATTTAACTCACATGTTCATGCTCTCGTTAAACAAATAGCCAAAAACGTATACCAACTTGCCAAAATTAAAAATTTCCTTGACGAAAACACAAGAAAGATATTCTATACTTCCCATATACAAATACATATTGATTACTGCTCCACAGTTTGGGATGGATGCTCCAAATCAATAACAAAACGCCTATATTCACTCCAGAAAAGGGCAGTGCGTTTAATTAATGGTGAAAAGCTTACCGACAATTCTAACCTACATAAATGTCTTCGGTTACTGCCACTCCACAAACGCCTACTTTTTAATAAGGCCAAACTAATTCACAAAATTCTATTTCAAAATGCTCCAAGCTACCTTTGGCCATTGTTTAAATATAACGCTAGACATAGCGAACGACTTAATATACTTCATGTCCCTAAACCTAGGATAGACTTATATGAAACAAGCTTAGCATACTCTGCCGCTCAGTTGTGGAACAATCTTCCACAAGAAATCAAAGACACCACCAATCATTGTACATACATTCGCAACCTGTTTGAACACTACCTCAGCACAGACTACATGCCCCCATAAACAAAAACACAAAAAGACAATAATGGTAACTTATCTCACACGACAACTAGCCAAAAAACATTCCCTTATGTATAGCACATTACACCCTCCTTAGGTATTTATAATGCCCATGTTATAATATGTTGAAATCAATCAATCAATGCCCATGTTAAACACTGCCTCAGTGAATCATTTGTTATTGATTATTTTTCATGCGTTTTAATGCTTTTGTTCTTTTGTTGTCAAAATTTGTTTCATAAGTGATGTTGAATGAAAGAATGTATGAGAGGAAATAGAGAAGAAGGGCAGAATGTCAGACGGGCCTGCGTGCCCTTTGAAAATAAAGACCTTCTTTTTCTCGTCTGAATTGATATCTTTTTATTGGTCAGTATGTTTTTCATCTTGCAAAAGGCCACCTTCGCAATGGCAATTCTTGTTCTAATCTCTTCAAGGCATCTCCCATCAGATGTTATGACTGTGCCGAGATAACTGTTTCGATTCACTTGCTTGAGAATATGCCCATTTACACATATATCACATTGTGGTATTTCCTTTTTCCCAGTGACGACCATAATCTGTGTCTTCTTATTATTCAGTTCTAACCCTAGTTGTTCACTGTGTGCAACAACCGCATCTACTAAATTTTGCAGGTCCTGTTCATTGTCTGCAATCAAAACTGTATCATCTGCATATCTAATGTTATTAATGTATCATCCCCAATGTTGATTCCTTCCATATCTTCTATATGAGAGAGCACAAAGATATGAAAATAATACAAGCATAAAAGTTCCTCAGCATGCCAGGCCACCCTGGTCAGATTTGAAAACTTACCTATGGGGCGGTTGAAAAGAAGCAGTTTTATCCACCAGGTCAAACGACTCTGCAGAGAAACCACTGATTTATCCACAGTTGGTATCCCCCTGAAAACTAGACCAGAAAGAACTCCATGGAAAGAGGAACATAGACTATCACTACAAATCCAGACAAAAGTGAGAGGAATGTTTGACAAGGAAGAACATAACAGTGTACAGCGAAGAACAGCCACTCTCAGCTTCCTTGATGAAGAATACCCACAGGACCACTGGATCCAAGTATAAAATGCACAAAATGCTGTTCGAAATGGAGGAACGGGAGCGTACATAGAATACCCAAATAAAACTAGGGACACGACCAGAGTTCCAACTGGAAAGTACTGCCATAACTATGATGCTGAAATCCAGGCAATCAAGATAGCAATAGAGAAATTACTAAATACCAGCCATGGTACACAACCTGCGGTGCTATTGACAGATGCAAAATCAGTACTAGAAGCGCTGTCTGAGAAATTGCCAGTATTATGGAAAGTACTTTCTAAACTTGGCAGCCAGCTTAAGGTCACCATACAATGGATACCATCTCACAGTGGAGTACCCAAAATGAGAGAGTTGATCGATTAGCCAAGGAAGGAGCAAAAGAACAACCTGATGTGTCAGTTACATACCACCAAACAAAAAGAATGATCAAATCAGTCAGAAAGTCACCAAAACCTGCTCAAGACGACTACCACGTTATGGACAGGCCAGAACAAATCATTATTCTGTGCCTCAGAACAAGACACAATAGATTACACAACCACATGTATACAAAATTCAAGATTAGTGAATCAGCCATGTGCACATGTGGATTGGCGCCACAAATCACTTACTTTAAGACTGCCCAAAATACAACATATCTAGGCAAACCTGGCCTAGAGAAATGACAGTGGAAAATAACACTTTATGGACCACTGAGTGAACTAAAAAAAGACAGTTAAATTTACTCAAGAGACAACATTGCAGTTATAGACAAATTTCAAGTGAACGAAAGAAGAAGAGATGTGTCGTTTTGCAGACATGGGTAAAATTGGATGTTTCAGCAAGAGTTAAAATTCCAATAGTCTGCCCAGAAATTAATGCCGTCATTCACGATCAATTATTTTGAAAACTGTCTGTTGCATCGTTATGAAATTTTTCCAGCCGTCTTATATTTACCCCCACCCAAGGAATATGTCTTTGAAAGGTCCAAAAACAACTTAAATCATTGAAAGCGGCGACATTCCTTTGATCTTTTGCTGAACAACTAGTGATTTCTCGCTAACGAAGTTATTTTTATAGTAATGTGAGACATGTCAATGCTGTTGACACACAAAGGCGTATCCGGATTCGTATGAGAGTGGGTGCAATGAAAGAATTAGCTTAAAATCGACAGGGTCGACTGCATTGCACCGGGTGTTTATCCCATATGGCTCAGTTTCTTTCCGCAGCGCGGAAAGCGTCGCACAAAGCACGAACTCCGTAGCTCCAGCGACGACCCTCGGGAGTCTCCGAAAAAATGCATTCGTGAAATGAAGGACGCGGCCCGGAATCGAACATACAACCTTCGGAGCCCGAGTCAGACGGCTTGACCACTTCACCACGGAGAATCCCGAGAGGGGTGCAATGTGTAATATTAGTAAAGACAAAGAATTTACAGAGGCACGGGGTAAATAATTTGTAAATTAACAGGAAAGTAGAAGGAATATATTTCTTACCTTATTTTTCATTGCCTTCTTGTTTCTTCAGCTGATGCTGATGCTGTAATGTTTAGGGCCTGCAATTCGTCTGAATAGTTGGAGCAAAATATCCCAGTAAGTGTGTACGTAGATTAAGGTCTGCGATCTGCTCATACCTTAATCTGTGTCGGACGATTCCAGTAGGTCGATGATTGTTCTCGGTTGCATAAAATTCAATCCATACTTTCTCCAATAGTCCTCTTCCTCTTTCAACACATGGTCCTGACGTTTTTTCCAGTAACTTTTATCAATATCTAATAGCGCGGACGGACAGACAGACAGACAGACAGACAGACAGACAGACAGACAGACAGACAGACAGACAGACAGACAGACAGAAAGGTAGGTAGGTAGGTAGGCAGAAAGGTTGGTGGGTGGGTGGGTGAGTCGGCCGGCCGGCAGGCAGATTAGATAGATAGATAGATAGATAGATAGATAGATAGATAGATAGATATCGGTAGGTCGGTCGGCCGGCCGGCCAGCAGTCAGGCAGGTAGATAGATTAGATAGATAGATAGATAGATAGATAGATAGATAGATAGATAGATAGATAGATAGATAGATAGCCAGCCAGCTAGCCAGATAGATAGATAGATAGATAGATAGATAGATAGATAGATAGATAGATAGATAGCCAGATAGATAGATAGATAGATAGATAGATAGATAGATAGATAGATAGATAGATAGATAGATAGATAGATAGATAGATAGCTAGATAGATAGATAGATAGATAGATAGATAGATATCGGTAGGTCGGTCGGTCAGTCAGTCGGTCTGTCGGCCGGCCAGCAGGCAGGCAGGTAGGTAGATTAGATAGATAGATAGATAGATAGATAGATAGATAGATAGATAGATAGATAGATAGATAGATAGATAGATAAATAGATAGATAGATATCGGTAGGTCGGCCGGCCCGCCGGCAGGCAGGTAGATAGATTAGATAGATAGATAGATAGATAGCCAGCTAGCCAGATAGATAGATAGATAGATAGATAGATAGATAGATAGATAGATAGATAGATAGATAGATAGATAGATAGATAGATAGATATCGGTAGGTCGGTCGGCAGGCAGGCAGGTAGGTAGATTAGATAGATAGATAGATAGATAGATAGATAGATAGATAGATAGATAGATAGATAGATAGATAGATAGATAGATAGATAGATAGATCCCCGCCAGGAGCCGGGCCGAGCCAGCTAGTTTATATAATCACGTTTCATGAAAGAACCCAGTTTGACCACACCTCTGACCCTACCCCATATAAATTCCCTCAGTCTGCCAAAAGCCAAAAGCAAAACCGCGCAGACAAATTTCAAAAATTTGGGGGTGTGTCTTGTTGAAACGGTAATACTCTTAAAATGATGGAATGAGTGCAAGGGCAAAAAAATATATACCGCATATAACCAAACATTGAAATCTGCTGTACAATCTCCAGAACAAAAATTATTTTGTTGGGTGGACATAATTATAAGGTTATATGCTAAATCTCATCATTTTCCCTCAATTGGTTACTGAGATATTGAATTTTATATTGAGGCAACCAAAAAAAACCACACTATATATATAAGCACACTTGCTTTTTGACATCTGATTTCAATTTCTCTGTCTATTTTATCATCTTCTGTGATCATACTTCCAGGATATTTGAATTCTTTAACTTGTTTCAGAGATGTGCTATTTATCAATATACTTAGTAGACCATGAGATCTGCCAACTTCCATTACTTCAGTTTTTGTTGTATTGATATTCATATTGCATCTGTTGCATGTTGAACTCAGCTTATTAATATGATTTTGCAGTCTGCCCTCATCACTGATTGGCTGCATCTAAAAGATCATTTATTGTGGATTAATCTGTTGTTTCATTAGAAGTAAAGAGTAGGAAATTGTCTGAATCTGTTCTGTCAAGGCTTGCTTATTTGGATATTCTGTCACAGTATATATTAAATAGCAAGGGAGAAAGCACACATCCCTGTCTCACTCCTGTAGTGACTGTGAACATATTTGATATACTTTCTTGTGTTCTTATTGCACTTTGGCTCGAGTGGTACATATCTATGTTTTATAGCAATTGTCCTTGTTTCCCGTTGTCTTCAAGAATGGTCCATAATTGTATCTATCTACTCTATTGAAAGCCTTTTCCTGATCCACAAATACAATATTCTGCTGGTCACTGTATTTGACAGTTTTTCCACATATTTGTCTAAGAGTGAATAGTGCATCAGTGCAACTTTTACCTTTCCTGAAACCAAATTGTAGGTCAGATGTTCGATCCATTACTCCTAAACACAGGGGATACATTGCTATACAGAGGAAAATGCCCATCTCAGTAAAGAAGTAATCAATCCTTTTTTTTTTGTTTGGTAAAAATCCATGCAACTCACACAGTGAATCAAACCAGGTGTACACAGATGGAGGCAGACCTGCTAACATCTAAGCAACCCCACCTCATCTTGATTACTGTATTGTTTGCCAAGAACAGAAAAATGAGGTGGCAATATGACAGTATATGTTACTATTGACTACACGCGAGTACGCGTGCGTGCGTGTGTGTGCATGCATGTGTGCATGTGCATGCATGTGTGCGTGCAAGTGCGGGCGGGGCGAGCGCGCGTGGGCGGGGTACCCAAATAAAATATGTGACGTGGGTAGGTAGATGGTTATTAATAGTCATGGATCCTAGGTGGAAACATTATTTTGCGGCAATGATTGCAGGACCAACGGGGAGTGGAAAATCCGTTTTTGTACAGAAGATCCTGGCCAATCTTCCAGACATGATCGTCCCAATTCCAGATGAGGGTATATGGTGCTACGGAGAATGGCAATCCATGTATGAGACTATGAAGGGTATCCAGTTTAACGAAGGCCTGCCGGATAGGGAACAATGAACAGGAGACAGACGTCGGCTACTGATGATAGATGACCTAATGTCCGAGGGGAATCTCTGTGACGAAGTCGTCAAGCCATCTATCTCGAGCTCCGAAGATTATGGGTTCAATTCCAGGCCGCATACTTTGGTTCATGAGTGCATTTTTTCTGAGAGTCCTGAGGGTCATCGCTGGAGCTGCAGAGTTTAAGCTTTGTGTGACGCTTTAAGCGCTGTGGAAAGAGACAGAGCCATATGGGATAAACCCGGTGCAATGAAGTCGACCCTGTTGACTTTTAAGCAACTTTTTTTTTATTGACTAACCATAGCTGGACATTTGTTAGACTTGTTATCTACAGAGAGAGGTGGGTGTCTCTCTCTCTCTCTCTCTCTCTATATATATATATATATATATATATATATATATATATATATATATATATATATATATATATATATATATAATATATATATATATATATATATATATATATATATATATATATATATATATATATATATATATATATATATATATATATATGCAATAACTGATCCAGAATAACATACACCAAGGTGACATAGTGATCTGTACTGATGGGTCAGAGGTGGGAAACAGACAGAGTGGTTGGGGTTTCATTGCGACGGCTAATAGACGATTCTTTAAAAAAAAGAGTCTGGCATATGAGGCTACGATCTCCAGCATGAGAATGGAGGTGGAAGCAGTCACAGCGGCCTTCCATTGGTTAGAGGAGACCACTGCAACACACACTGTCTTCATCATGGACTCAAAGAGTATGTTTAGTAATGTGGAGAAAGGGATGTTTGATGTGGAATGGTTCACCTCAGTTAAGAGGTCACAGATTATGAGAATTGTATGGGATTTTTGCCCTGGCCATGCAGGAGTGTGGGGGAATGAACAGGCTGATAGGCTGGCAAGGAATGCACCTCTTGGTGGTATATTACTTATGAACAAGGGGGAGGTGGTCGTGCGCATGTGAGACCAGGTGGAGAAGGTGGTGGAACAGATTGAGAACCTGTATGTGGAAAGGATGAGATTGCGGGGTATTGGCAGGGATTCTGGTAGAATCTCAAAATTGAGAGGGAAAATCAGCAGAACTTTCAATCAGTAGTAGTGTGACTCTTCGCTGGTTGTTTAACGAGGGGACAGAGCGCGTATGGGAATGCCCCGAGTGCAGTGTGTCAGTTCTTAGCTCAACTTAACTCAACTCAACTAATATATGTGCTCATATCATCCGTGTGTTGCCGGGGCCCATAAGGGAAGCAAAGAATAGCAACACTGCAGCCTACCACGTATGTCGTAAGAGGCGACTAAGGAGGCTTGATGGTTCCGTCGCCCTGCTACTGAGTGAGTGCGTGGCGCGACACTGTGAGCTGTGAGTTTCGTGTGAAGTGCTTTTGAATCTGCCCGAGGTTTTTTGGAACGTGACTGCATGTTCAGAGTGATGGCAGATGGCTATGTCCCAGAGTTGACCAGTTTTTGCCTTCTGCAGAAATGCATGGCTTCTGGGCTTCTGGTTGACTGCCACTGCCATCGACGATGAACTGTATTTTGTGGACTGTGTGGGTGAACATCTAGGAAACATCCAGATGGGAAAATGGCTGCAGATTCCATCAGAAATGAACTGGGTGTTTTGTGGGGGACTATTGTGTTGACATTCTGGCGGCGGCATTATGCACAGTGCATCTGTGCGGGCTGTTGTTTGTCGAGACTCCTGTCTTTTCCACTTTTCACTTTGGGCGGTGGGGAGCGTTTTGTATGATATTCACTGGCACAGGAACGGAGCATAATGGGGACGACCTGTTGCTGTGAAGTTGAAACTGCGACTAACTAACTAACTAACTATGTGCTTATATGTACATATGTTTGTATACGTATTCCTCATTCTTTTAGTCATGGGCATTTTCCTTTCCCTATTTTTTAAATTGTTACTTCGTTCCACAGATTTGTTTACTTTGTTTTATGTATTCATTGCAAACATGGATTATGTTTTCATAATTTTGATAATTCAGTTTTATAGTTAAGTAGTCTTGTTATTTTATGTGTGCTTCTTTTGTTGTTCCTTGATAAAGACTTAGGTTGAAATATTTGCTTGTATCTGTGTGTATATGTTTCCTTTCACTGAGCTTCCCAGTAATAGTGTTTGTTAATTCTGCACGTGGCGAATGATTAGTGAACATAATTTTTAATCCCACATACCATGTTTGAAATCAGCCGCAGGTGATTTGGAAGCAGACTGCCTTCTGTTGATTTTTAACAATGCTATCAGCATTGGTCTTTCAGAAAGCAATGGCAAACTATTGAACGTAAACTTGCCTAGTAAATCACATACAGCCAAACAATGCTGGGGTTGATTGTGACATCCTGCAAAGGACATGCAAACAGCTTTTTTTTTTTTTACAATTCTTATTACAGATACAATGTCACCAAGCTTGTAACTCAAGCTTGTATTCCTCCACCCTTATAATTAACAGTAATGAGGACAAGGCAAAGAGACATCATGCACCTAGGGTTAGATAAAATATGGATTTCATCACCAGGTCTGTGAACGAATATCCAATAGGTGAGCATGTCAGGTCTGATTTCCTTAGCCTCTGACCATCTCTAGACTACCTGCAAAACTCTAAGACCAACTGCAAAGTTGCAAGTTTTTAGTCTAGTCCATACCCATGCATGGAAGGTCCTGTCAGAAACTAACTACTAATAGCACAGTTCTTATGGCCATGGAAATATACGAACTCCTCTACAATTACAAGGTGGAGACACTAGATATTGCCTTTATTTATTTTAATTATTTAGCTGAAGTATCTCACCTTTGGGTAGTTTTCATCAGTCTGTATGCAGGTTTCTGCATCTTGTAGGGCCTCAGCATGTCTGCCCTGTTTGCACCTAACAAATGATCTATTGCTCCAAATAATGGCAAGATCTTGGAGTGGCAGAACTGTTAATTTCTTATTGTATTTTTTTACAGCATCGAGAGCATTCAGTGACAAGTTGTAGCATTCTTCTGCTTGATATAAACTTCCCTGCTTAAGATGAGCTTCTGCATCATATTTCAGTGCTTCGATCAACACGTGGCATGCATGCTTAATTTGAACATCTGCAACAAAATGAAACCATCTGAAAGTCATCAATAATGTACTTGACATAAGACAGAAGGAAACAATTTAAAATTTAATAAGTGTCAAATTTTAAAGTCTGAAGTTCAGTAGACAAATATATTTTACTGATTTTTATCACACCAAAATTGCCAAAAGCCATCTTTCTTCCCATTATTTATCTTCTCAACATTTCTCTCATGTATCACCTTCCTTTCTCATATTCTCTGATGACATTAGTTTCTATTCCCATTTTCTGACAATAAATAATCCTGGCAACAAATATTAATATAATCAACATGAACTACAGATGACAGAAAAGATTAGAGAGTCATGATCAGTGATGACTGCTCCAGAACGGGCACCAGAAAAAAGGAAGCACATATGCAAGTAATGTAACTAAATGGCATTAATTGAAAAACCACAAATGCAGGATGAGTGGAGAGAAGCTTGTCTTCTACAGGTGCATGCATGGAGCTGTGGATAACAAAACATCAAAATATAATGAATATACATTATGGACACTTATAGAAAGGTCAATAGAGACACAGAAAGACATATATTTATGCTTCATAGATTATACTAGCCGGTCTCTCTGGCTGTGGGGTTACAACACTTTCTCTCTGTAATCCCGTTTATCACGCAGAGTCTCGTAGCGGAGCGAGAGCTGAGGCGGTTCGACCCCCGCTCGTGACTTGCGGGATACTGAGCCGGCCGCTCAGAAAGCAATGGCAAACTACTGAGCGTAATCTTGCCAAGAGATCAACATACAGCTGAAAGATGCTGGTGTTGACAGCTAAGTCCTGTAAAGGATATGCTATAAAAAAAAAAAAAAAAAAAGATTATACTAAGGCATTTGATAAAGTAAAACATGATAAACTGATTAAAATGTTGGAAGATATCAACATTGCTGAGAAAGAACTAAGAATAATAAAGAATATTAATTGGAACCAAGTAGCAGCAATTAAAGTGGGAAATAAAGAGGGCAGCTACGAACAGATAAAGGAGTACAAAAGGGATGTGTCTTGTCACCGGATCTCTTCTCCATATATAGCAAAGTAATCATGAGAGAGA
This sequence comes from Cepaea hortensis, assembly GCA_963921405.1. Lineage (NCBI taxonomy): Eukaryota > Metazoa > Mollusca > Gastropoda > Stylommatophora > Helicidae > Cepaea > Cepaea hortensis. Next base: position 61,028,677 of record OY992895.1, on the reverse strand, counting down.
TCAAAGAAAAGCCAGGAATATTAATAGGAGGTTATAATATAAACAAAATACACTATGTAGATGACACAGTATTGGTGGCGGATAATGCAAAAGATCTACAACAATTGTTGGACATTGTAGTAACAGAGTGTAAAGAAAGGACTCTCCTTCAATATCAAGAGTTGTGTTGAGTTGAGTTGAGTTAAGAACCGACATCACTGCACTCAGGACATTCCCATATGTGCTCAGTCCCCTCGTTCAACAGCCAGCAAAGAGTCATACTACTAATAGTTCCCACCGCTATCTGATTAAAAGTTCTCCTGGTCTTCCTTCTCAGTTTTGAGATTCTTCCAGAACCCCTGCCGATCCCCCGCAATCTCATTCTTTCCACATATGGGTTCTCAATCTGTTCCTCCGCCTTCTTCACCTGGTCCTACAAGCGCACGACCATCTCCCCATTGTCCATAGGCAAGATACCACCAAGAGGTGCATTCCCTGCTAGCCTATCAGCCTGTTCATTCCCCTGTACGCCAGCATTGCCAGGGCAAAATATCCATACAATTCTCACAATCTGTGATCTCTGAAGCGATGAGAGCCATTCTACATGAAACATTCCTTTCTCCACCTTGCTAAGCATATTCTTTGAATCCGTAATGAACACAACGTGTGTTGCAGTAGTCTCCTCTAGCCACCGGAATGCCGCTGTTACTTCCTCCACCTCCATTCTCATGCTGGAGGTCGTAGTCTCATATGCCAGGCTCTCCCTTTTCAAGACTCGCCAATTAGTCTTTGCATTAAAGTCCCAGCCACTACGTCTGTTTCTCACCACTGACCCATCGGTGTAGATGACTATGTCACCTTGATGTGTGTTGCTCTGGATTAGCTGTTGCACTTCAAACTCAGTGCGGCCCGCTGCCCATTCTCTGCTCTCACGACCCAGTGTTATTATTACATTGTGCCATTCCGTCATGTCATCCGGAACTTCAACCCACTCTCTTTCACGATTGATGGTCTCTAGATCACATACCTGACTTATAGAAAGTTCTGCCTGTGCCATCCAGGACCTGCCTCGTCTTAGTCTATGACCCTTTACCATATCCATTGCTGCATGCAGCGGGTGATCCCTGTCTGCGGCAACTCTCAGGTACCATTTGGCCTGAAGGACCCTATGTCTATCCGTCATTGTAGATAGCGCCAGGATATGCCTCATGCAGATAATTGGTGTGTCCTTTGTGCACCCCAGTATTAACCGCATTGCAGCATTCTGTATGCGCCCCAACCTTTCAAGCTGGCTTTTTGATACTGTCAGCAGCCCCAAACCATACTCAATGACAGAAATTATTAACTGCTGAAAGAGCCTGTACAAAATCCTCTGATCTACCCCGGTTGCTGCCATAGCCCTCAATGCATTAAGTCCCCTACCAGCCTTCACCACCAAATCCTCCACATGATTCTTAAAAGACAAAACACCTGTCAAAGGTGATACCCAAGTACTTCAGTTTACTCTCTTGACTAAGAGGACATCCATTCAACATAATACCTGGGATGTCTGCCTTAACGATCCGGTTATCCAGGGAGTACCACACAACAGATGCCTTGTCTGGGTTTTAAATGGCCCCTGCGTCCCTGCACCACTCCGTCATCTTGTTAACCGCCACCTGTACATCTTTCGCCAAACTGGCCCTGTCTCTACCCTGTCTGTACACCAGCACATCATCTGCAAATGTCAAGATTCTACCCACACCTAGTGTCTCAATAGCTGCGATTTTGCTGGTGTAGACATTAAAGAGCACTGGGGACAAGGCAGATCCCTGTGGCAACCCAGGTGTAATAGTACAGGGGTCAGAAGTCCAGGTACCTATGCGCAGTGCAACCTTATGCTCATAAAGGACTGATGCAACCCATCTAACAAGGCAAGGGCAGACCTCCATGTCCAACAGTGTGTATATCAACTGATCATATCTGACCCTGTTATACGCATCCTCCAGGTCAAGAGCTACCGCCACTGTCTCTTGTTTATACTGGAAGCCCTCATAGACATCAAATGCAAAAGTTGCAGCAATGGCCCAGGTGTCCTTTCCAGGCCGGTAGCTCCCGAGTCCTTGGGGAAGCAGATTCCGACTTTCCAAATGTTGCTGGAGCCTGCGTGCTACTATCTTTTTGAGGACTTTGCTATACGTGTTTTGCAGGGTTATGATTCGGTATCCATTAAGTCTGGAGTAGTCCTTACCTGGCTTTGGGAGTCGGACCAGGTAGCTATGCAGCCAATCGTGGGGTATTTCCGCCATATTGATGCTTAGGTTGAAACAAAGAGCCATCTCCTCCAAGTCCCCATCATTTATGTTCCTCATATGGGAGTATCTCACCCCATCTGGACCTGGCGCTGTGTCTTTAGCCTGCTTCAGTACCCGTTTAATGTCCTCCACTTTAATCTCAGTCCTCCTTCCTAGTGAACCGTGACAAGGCTTCTCTGACGTTATCTCTAATAGCCCTATCCTGCTGATCCGTCTGTTTTAAAAATCGCGCAAGTAAAGCCTCCCCCTTTGTCCTTTGAATATCAAAAAAACAGGAACAATGGTGATATCAAAGAAAATGATGACACCAAAATGTTACATAGAAATAGAAGAGAAAAATCTTAACTAAGTGGATAATTTTAAACACCTAGGGGCATTTATAACATCAGATGGAAGATGCACAACAGAGATTACGAGCAGAATAGGGCAAGCAAAAGCCGCATTAAAGAAAATGATCAGAATCTTATGCAATAAGTCAATATCATTGAATGTAAGAGAGTGCTTAAATGCTATATAGAACCAGTTTTGCTGTATGGCAGTGAATCTTGGAATGTGAATGAACAAATTAGGAAGAATTTAGAAGCAACAGAGATGTGGTTCCTGTGACGAATGTTGCAAATTCCTTGGACTGCCAGAGTAACTAACAACAATTGCCTGAAAGAGGCTAATGAAACTAGAACATTATATACAACAATAAGAAAGCGACAAACAGCTTTCTTAGGTCATGTGATGAGAAGAGAGGCATTGGAGAACATCGTGACAACTGGAAAGATGAAGGGGAAGAGAGACAGAGGCAGACCAAGAGAAATGATGCTGGATGGATTGAGACGATGGCATGGAGGAATATCATCAGCAGAGTTCATCCAGAACACCAAAGACAGAGATCTGTGGAGAGCCATGAATGCCTATGACAGCTGGCAGGGCACTTAATGATGATGAGGAATGAATACTGAATAAACAACATAAGTGCTAAACTGTTACAAAAGAACATTTTACGGCCCTTACATTATGCTGATGATGCCATCTTTACAGCAGCAAAATCAGAAGGAGCTTACAAACTAGTGGTTGTAGAATGTGACAAAAATGGTCTCAACTTGAATAAAAGGTAGACAGACATAATAGTATTATCCAAAAAATGGCTTATGCCTAAATGTATAATTAAAGCAAATGACACGAATTTGAGCCAAACAGAGAAATCAATATATCTAAGTACATGCATAAAATCAGAAGGAAGAAACATCACAGAGATAAAGAAAATAAGTCAGTCTATCACTGGAGGTTAGGAAAAAAAACTGGCATGTTACATGGAACCAATTTAACATATGGTTGTGAATTCTGGACAATTAACAATAAATATCTCTTGAGGCCTCAGTGATGTGGTTTTACAGAACAATACTAAGAATACATTGGACAGCCAAAATGAGCAATCTAAATGTTTTTAAAGAGGTTAATACACAAAGAAATATTAACACAAACATCAGAAAGAGGCAGTGGTAATCTTTGGGCCACATTATGAGAAGAGAAACACAGGAACCTGTGACCACTGGAAAGATTTATGGTAAGAAATTTTTTTAAAAAGCAAGCGAGCAAAACATTCTTGTCGGTCTAAATTATGTTAGAGGTCACAAGATGTGGAGAAGCATGAACTTGTCTGTAGTATGTGCTGACAAGATACAGCTAATATGTGAGACAATAAATTGTGCAAAGCCATCCAGGTATTTATCTCTCTGCCTTCCTCTTGCTCTTTCCTTCATCTATTTTGCCAATTGTCACTACGTTTTATAATTTATTGCTCCTTATAACATGCTGGAGAAACATTTTGACTGTCATTGTCCAATTTCTCTAATCAATTTACGGTTTTTCCTTTTTTTCTTCTATAATTATCTCATTAGTTTTTTTGTTCATCCATGGTATTCTTTGCAGTTTCTTCACTGTCATCTATTTTGCCAATTGTCACTACGTTTTATAATTTATTGCTCCTTATAACATGCTGGAGAAACATTTTGACTGTCATTGTCCAATTTCTCTAATCAATTTACGGTTTTTCCTTTTTTTTCTTCTATAATTATCTCATTAGTTTTTTTTTTCATCCATGGTATTCTTTGCAGTTTCTTCACTGTCATGTGATTTTTCTCAGCATGTCTGATTATTGTCCTGTTTCACATGCATACAACAGTATAAGTTCTATATAGCACTTCAACTGCAATTAACACTTCTTTTTGGTAGTGTGTTTTCCATGTTACAAAAGTCTACCTTGGCCATAGTTATTACACTGGTCTACACACATTTTGGTGCCTTAAATTTTAGTTGTTCTTGGGTAATTCTGTATTGCTGATTCCCAGAATGTAATCATATTTTTTTTCTATCAGCTCTAGTTTTTGAGATAACTAAGAATGACCTTCTTAGTAGAGCAATTGTTATGTACAGTCCTAGAATCAGGTGCCATCAGTAGCATTCTGACTGTAATCTGCATTCATATTATATGTAATTACTGTGCATTTATTGCCTTCATATAGTTGAGCTAAAAACTGACATCACTGCCCTCAGGACTTTCCCATACGCCCTCTGTTCCCTTGTTCAACAGCCAGCAAAGAGTCTTCTACAAATCGTTCCCACTGCCAACTGATTGATAGTTCTCCTGGTCTTTCCTCTCAGATTTGAGATTCAACGAGAACCAATGCAAACACAATCTTATCCTTTCCACATACAGGTTCTGAATCTGTTCCTCCACCTTCTCAACCTTACTAAGCATACTCCTTGAGTCCATGATGAATACAATGTGTGTTGCAGTGGTCTCCTCCAACCATCGGAAGGCTGCTGTGACTGCTTCCACCTCCATTCTCATGCTGAAGGTCGCAGCCTCACATGCCAGACTCTCCTTTTTTAAAAATCTTCCATTAGCCTTTGCAATGAAACCTCAACCACTCCGTCTGTTTCTCACCACTGACCCATCGGTGTAGTGACCCATCGGTGTAGATCACTGTCACCTTGATGTGTTACTCTGAATCAGTTGTTGCACCTCAAACTTTGCATGCCCCGCTGCCAATTCTTAAAACACCAAAAATATATTAAAACTTTATCACTAGCATTTAAAAACAATATGTAGTTTCCACACAAAAAGCTTCTGTTCGAGGACTTCCTGGAATGTGATATGCCCGGACAGTCATGCTTAAGGGTCCAACAGTAATCTGCCATCATGTGGGCATCCCAAACTCCCTGGTATCTCTCTTTCATTGCTTTTATATCTTGGTGAATCTTTCACCTTGCTCCTCACCAAAGTTGCCAAGATTCTCGGGAAAGAAATGTAAATGATTATGGAGGTAGTGCAATTTTATGCTCATGTTGCATCCAAGCTTGCAAACACTCAACAGCATGTTTTCAACTAATTCAGAATAACTGTCTGCTTTAAAGTTACCCAGAAAGTTTTGCACAACTAAAACAAATGATGACCAGGCTGAGGACACTGTTGTATTCATTGAATCAATAAAATTTTGATCGTTTATTAACTTTCTAATTTGAGGTCTATCAAAAATTCAAGCTTTAAGTTTTTCTGTGCTCAATTCTGAATACTTTCTACATAAATAATTAAAACAGGTACCATCTTTGTTCAGTGCCTTAACAAATTACTTCAACAAGCCAAGCTTTATATATAATGGTGGCAAAAATACTCTTTTCGATCAATGAAAATCTTGTCGACAACAATTTCTTCTCCAACTTTAAATTCATCACACAACGGCCACTATTTCTTTGTCCAGTGTGTTTCTTTTGCCCTGCTATGCCACAAACGTATAAAACATGGATATTTGATGAATTTCTTTGTTGTCCAAGCAAGAAGTTCATCATTTTAAGATCTACACAGACCATCCAGTTATGTTCTAAACACTTCAATTTTTTCAGAACTGTGCTTATTGTAGCATACTCTTCCTTCATTGTAGTAGAATGAGCAATTGGAATTGAGCTGTATTTGTTACCATTGTGTAAGAGTACACCTTTCAAACTTCTTTCAGAACTGTCAATGAAAAGTCACCACTCATCTGATGTATAACTTACAACCTTTTTGTTTACAAGACCTCCTACAATAATACAAAACACAAGGTTGTTTTCTTTACAAAAGAATGGAAGAAAACCTTGCTCTCTGCTGCGATAAAATGTAACCTTTGTTTCAGCAGTCAGTAATTTTTTTTCTTTCAATCTTGAAGCCAAAAGTTCTGAAGATTCCTTGGACAGTTATAGATCTCGGATTAGATCATTCACTTCATGCTGGTCGAAGTATTGAGCAGCTGGAAAAGCATCTTCGAACTCATTATCACTGTCACTGATCGTTCAACATGCCACTGCTGTTTCATCTTCTGGTAGTGAATCTGAAATCTGACTGAAAGTTGGAATTGGTATATTATCTCCTTGTGGAACAGGTTGTCTAGAAGAATCTAAATCTTGATATTTCCAATTTCTGTTAATTTTTCCATTAATTCCATTAATTTTGACAACACAGAAATAACAGTCATTATAGTGGTTCTTGGGCTTTCTGCACAAATTTTGTAAGGGACTAGATCCATCCATCATGTGCCATGCCGATAAGCGTGGGCGGTCATGTTTTGCCATCTCACTCGATCACCAGACTTTGTGGATCAGCTCCATGTTACTGTCTCGACCATGCCACGAGGCCAAGCCATATAGGTATTTACTTCTCAGTCTTCCCCTTGGTCTCTTCCCTTTGATCTTGCCAGTTGTCACCAAGTTCTACAAGTCATTTCTTCTCATAACATGCCCAAAAAATTTTGACTGTCTACGTCTAATGACTCTAATCAGTTTACGATCTTCATTTGTTTCTTGAAGGACTTGTTCATTGGTTTTTCTGTCTGTCCATGGTATTCTTTGCATTTTCCTCAGAAACCACATTTCCACAGCCATCAAATGTTTTTCAGCCTGACTGCTCATTGTCCATGCTTCACATCCATACAAAAGTACAGGTTCAATGTAGCACTTCAACGCTCTTGTTCTCATTTCAATTGCTATCTTTTTATTGGTCAGTATGTTTTTCATCGTGCAAAAGACTAGAAAGCAATAGTTTTTTTTTTCCAGAGCCTTATATAGAAAATACTGTCATAATATTAATTCAATACAGAAATGGCTGTATCTCAAGAACTAGAGCTGCTATAGACAAATAAATGTGATATTTGGATTTAGCAGGCCTCATTTTTGCAAAATCAAGTATAAAATGTTTGGCAAGGCACCTTTCAAAAAATATGTTGGAAGTTAGTTGTATCAATTCACTTGTTTAAGAATTTTCCCACTTACTAGGATGTTATACTGTGGTATTTCTTTCCTCCTGGAGATTAACATAATCTCTTTCTTACAATTTAAGTATAACTCTAGTTGCTCATTGTGCACAATAATCATATCTATTGAATGCTACAGATCCTAAAGCAGTTATCAATCAATCAATCAATCATGTGCCTTGCCGGAAAGCGTGGGCGGTCATGGCTCGCCATTTCACTCGATCACCAGAGTCGTGGATCAGCTCAGTGTTCCTATCTCGTCCATGCCATGTGGCCAAGTCATCCAGGTATTTTCCTCTCGGTCTTCCTCCTGGTCTGTTCCCTTCATTCTTGCCAGTTGTCACTAAGTTCTCCAATCCATTTCTTCTCATAACATGTCCAAAAATTTTGACTGTCTACGTCTAATTACTCTAATCAATTTACGATTTTCATTTGTTTCTTGTAGTACTTGGTCATTGGTTTTTCTCTCTGTCCATGGTATCCTTTCCATTTTCCTCAGAAACCACATCTCTGCAGCCATCAGATGTTTTTCAGCTTTACTGCACATTGTCCAAGTTTCACATCCATACAAAAGAACAGGCTCTATGTATCCCCTCAACACTCTTTTTCTCGTTTCAATTGACATCTTTTTATTGGTCAGAATATAGCAGTTATACAATATAAAATTAACTTTATATAAATTATGGCATATATTGTACTTACCTCCTAACTGAAAAGATAACAAAAAGCCTTGTAAACAAGCTTGTGTATTCTGACTGCAATATCCTTGGATATTATTTAATTCCATTTATAGTAGTTATGTGACTTATCATCTCTAATTTTAATGGTAACTGAAGCAACAAGCGTTACTTGATCTGAAATGAAAACACACAATTACTCAACTTGAGAGCAACAGTATTTGCTTTTATAAACATAAAGAACATTTATGTGCAACTGTACGTGTACACACTTTCCAAAGGCATTATGTTATCTTAAGTAATATAATTATTTACCTGGATGTTACCGGAGCCTGCAAGGAAAGGGAAGAATAGTATCACTGTAACCTACAATGCATGATGTAAAAGGCAACTATGGAGGGTTGGGTTTGAGGCTGGCTCATCCATCCCATAGAAAACGTTAGCTGCAAAATCCAACCACCCACAAACAGGTTTGAAGATACAGAAAAAAAGAATAAACCATCCAACCAAGAGATAAAGAAAAAAAATAATAAATCGGCCAACTAAGAGGAAAAAGAGGTGCTTCTAGAAGAGGTTTAATTCAGTATCACAAAAGCCATATGGAGTCTGAAATACTGATTAACGTCCTTTCACGTAGGAAAATCTCAAGAATTGACACCTGAAATGTTAAAACTATAAAATGGGAAAGACAGCACAGGTGGCAGAAGAAATTAAATATAGCGTTAGCATTTTGGGTTTGCCGGTCTCCGTGGCAAAGGACAGTTCATAATCCTGTATACCCACATTAAAAAAACAGCTGTGCGCGATTTTGCAGCAGACCATGATGCATTGGTTTTGCGTTGGTATCAGTGCCAGTCGTTCAGACAGCAATGGCAAATTACTGAACGTAAACTTGCCAAGAGATCACAGTGGCAGAAATGCTGATGTTGACTGCAATGTCCTGTAAAAAGGATATGCAAACAACAACAAAAAAAGATTTGGGTTTAGGTGAAATAAGGTAGAATAGAGATGGCAAAAAAGGTTCTAAGAATACGGTTAACAGTGATGCAGATAGATGAAAATGCCTCCCACAGCAAAGGCCCTAGTATTATCTAAAGAGGCAGAGAATGTGTTAATTGAGTGAGATGAAGTGAGGCTAAAATAATCATGGTAACATTTAGAACCACAAAAAGAAAATAAATGTGAATGTGATCCAATGCTATGCAACAACAAATGATAAGGAATCAGTTATAGTGGAATTTTACATAGTTAAGGAGGAATTTTACATGAGACTTTCAAAGTACTATAGGTAAATTAATCAATCAATCATGTGCCATGCCAGAAAGCGTGGGCGGTGATGACTCGCCATTTCACTCGATCACCAGAAGTGAGCACCAGAATACGTGAAACATGTTTTGTATAAGTCGAATCTAGGCTTTGGAACATGCAATAAATTTAAATGCTCGCTGTTCATTGCATTAGATTGAATCATCGGTAGAAGATACTCTGGGGTATTTTGAGATATAATTGTACTCACTAATTTGGCTTTGTTAAAATGGAAGTAGTAGAAGTCTTAGATGACTGTATAAATGATTACTTTCAACATGCTTTATGCCAGAAACTAGATGTATAGTGCGGTTTTGAAGAGAACAGTCGTTTCATATTTGATTGAGGGCAACCATCCCAGACTGCGGAACAATAATTGAAATGTTATTGGATATAGGATGCATACAATTTTTTTTTGTGTGCTTTCATCCAGGAAGTGCCAAATTTTTGCAAGTTTTTAAACTTGTTGTGCTATTCTCTTGGTAAGGATGTGAACATAAAAGCTCCAGTTTAAATGTCTGTCAATTAAAAGACCTAATGTCCCCTCTGCCGTGCGTCCACCTTGACGAGGTAGAGGGGCTTGTGCGTCCCAATGACCCCAAGAGCTATGCCGACGGTAGCACAGCTACTGGTAGGGCCACCCATGTCGGACAGGTCAAGGGAGAGGGACCAGACGAAGAGACGTACAAACCTGCTGCCTTGTAGGTAGACTGGGGACAGTCAAAGGCTAGGGAAAGCATCCCGAACAAATGCTTGTCGAAATCGGATGTACTGAGCCACAGGCTTGACAAAGAAGTGCAACGTAACTTTATCATTTCATGATGCCACAGATGAAAATTAATCGTTATGGTGCTAATCCCGTGAAGTCCCATCAGGCGGTGATAGTGCCGGGCCCCCTGCCTCGAGGGGGTCCACCCATGACTACTGGTGGTCACCTTCCCCTGTGCTGTGGAGTCAAGGCACAGAGGAGTAGGTTAAGAGCTATTGACCAAACACCCCGGACACTCAACATACTACAATGGAATGCCGAAGGAGTTTATAACAAGAAAGCCTCCCTAACACAGCGTCTTCATAAAGATAGAATAGATGTGGCATGCATTCAAGAGACACACCTCAATGCCAATCGCACATTTTCAGTCGAGGGATATCAGGCCACACGTTTCGACCGCGAAGGACACAAAGGAGGAGTTGTAATACTTACACGAAATACAATACCTTGCAGCGAAGTATCTGTGATATCTGACAACCAAACGGAAATTATAGGTGTGGATATAATGATAAAGGACGTGAAAATAAGAATTTACAATCTGTATAGCCCGGCAGATAAGGATCTTACACTCTCAAACATGGAAATAACTGACACAAATTGCATTGTTGTCGGAGACTTTAATAGCCGTTCAGAAAGATGGGGATACCCAGATACTGACAAAAGAGGAGATGAAGTGGAGGACTGGGAAATAGACTCAAATCTCCATCTACTCAACAAAGTGGATGACACACCGAGCTTCTACTCCAGAAGATGGATTACCACTTCTACTCCAGACTTAGCTTTCTGCACAGGAGACAACCTCCACAAAATCGATCGCCATGTGCTTGACCAATTAGCAGGTAGTGACCACAGACCAATCAAGCTTGTAATAATTATGGAGTATGTTCCACAGGAGCAAAAGCCTTTGCCCCGCTGGAATTACAAACGAGCAGATTGGGACAGATTTGCCATACTAACAGACAAATATTGTGAAAACATAAATACACGATATGGCAACATGAAGCAAATGGTGGAAAGTCTAAACAGAGCAATAATACAGGCGGCCACTGAGTCTATTCCAAGAGGAGCGAGGAAAAATTACAAACCATACTGGACTGAAGAACTACAAATTTTGGAGGACAAAGTTGAAGATGCTAGGAAGACCGCGGAGAGAGAACAAACAACTGAAGCGAACATCTCTCTCAAAGCCATCTCAGCAAAATATAAAAGAACAGTAAATCAAACAACAAGAGATTGTTGGAGGAAAAAAACAGAAAACCTGAATTTTGACAGGGGTGGAAACAAACTATGGAAACTAGTGAAAGCCATGAACAATGAAGGACCTAGAAACAAACAAATAACAATTAAACAAGGAAATGCCTTGCTTACAGGAAAAAAGGCTGCAAATGCACTAAAGGAACACTATGCCAGTGCAAACCACATTGATATTACAGCCGAACAGAAGAAAGCAATCAAAGATAAACAGATACATCATAGATATACAGAGACAGCAGCAGAATATATGATGGCAAATCTAACAATGGAAGAAATGGAACAGGCAATGAATACCCTAAAAAAGAAGACATCACCAGGAAAGGATGGAATCACAAATGAAATGCTAATATGACTAGGCACTAAGGCAAAAAAGAAACTACTAGCAGTCGTAAATTACAGCTGGAAGAGGGGAATAGTCCCACAGGCATGGAAGGAAGCTATACTAATACCAGTCCCAAAGAAAGGAAAAGACCTGGAAGAACCAAGTTAGTTAGTTAGTTAGTTAGTCGCGGTTCCAACTTCACAGCAACGGGTCGTCCCCATTATGCTCCGTTCCTGTGCCAGTGAATATCACATAAAACGCTCCCCACTGGAAGAACCAAATGGCTATCGACCTATCAGTCTTCTTAGCTGTGTAGGAAAATTAATAGAACGCATTATCAATGGCAGGCTAACATGGCATCTGGAAGAAAACCAACTCTTAACATCTCACCAAGCAGGATTCAGAAAGTACAGATCCACTGAAGATCAAATAACCTATATAGCTCAGGAAATAGAGGATGCCTTCCAAGAGAAAAAGCACACACTAGCGGTCTGGATAGATTTAGAAAAAGCATTTGATAAAGTATGGAAGGAAGGACTGAAAGTAAAACTGCAAAAAATGCATGTTTGTGGGAAAATGTACAAATGGATCAGCCACTACCTTGAGAACAGAACTGCCAGGACAAAAGTACAAGGACAAACCAGCAAAATGATGCTGTTGGAGCAAGGTGTCCCCCAAGGAGGAGTTCTTTCACCAACATTATTCCAACATATATAAACGACATCACAGAAAATTTTCCAGCCAGAGTACACACATCATCCTTTGCAGATGACCTAGCCATATGGACATCTGAAGAATATATTAGTACAGCTAACAGCAGAATACAGCAAGCCCTATTAGCGTTAGAGGACTGGTCAAAATCATGGCTAGTGAAGATAAGTGAGGAAAAAACAACATGCACAGTGTTCTCCCTCTCAACTAAAACTCAGCAACCTAAGCTGGTATTGAATGGAAAAATATTGCGCCATGAAGAAAATCCAAACTATCTAGGAGTCACCTTTGATCGTCGCCTGACATGGAAGACACAGGTTGAGAAAAATCGAACAAGAGCAAGGCAAAGAATGGCAATCATGAAAAAGCTTGCTGGTACAACGTGGGGAGCAGATGAGGAAGTTCTCAAGAAGTTATATACTGGACGGGTGACGCCAGTACTAGAATATGGCATTGCAGCTTGGGCAACAGCAGCTAAGTCAAACTTTAACAAAATAAGTAGAGTCCAAAATCAAGGAATGCGAATCATAACTGGAAGCCTGAAGACAACGCCTATTAATGAACTAGAAAAGATCACTTGTTTACAACCAATGCAGGATAGAAGAGATAGCAGAGCCCAGCAACAAGCTGAAAAATTTAGAAGATTGACAGACCACCCTATGTATAAAAGGTTTAGTGGCTTTGGAAAGGGAAGACTGAAGCGTAGCAACTTTGTAGAAACTGCAAAACGAAAGATTAGGGCAGATCCCATACTTAACATATCAACAGTCAAACCCATTTACAATGCACACAAGTTCCCAGCTTGGAGAAAGCAGCAACTGCCTGAGATGATAGAAAACATTCCTGGTATTGAGAAAAAGAACACTCAGCATGAAACCGAAAGAAGAGAAATAACCCTAAACTACATAAAAGAACATTACCCAAGCAGCAATTGGACCCATGCATATACAGATGGATCAGCCAAAAATTCAGTAGAGAATGGAGGGGGAGGAATTCTCCTAAATTTAAAAAATGGAGTGAAAAAAACACATTCAGTGGCAACTGGAAAGTTTTCAAGTAACTTCAAAGCGGAGGTAGAGGCTCTGAAAACTGCAGCAGAAATGCTCTTGATGGAGGAAAATAAAGAGACGCAAATAGCTATCTTTACAGATGCAAAGTCAGTTGTCTCAATACTGAAGAGCAATAACAGCACAGAAATAGCTTACCTAAGAGCAGCACTCCATGGTCTATGCCAGAAATCCAAAAAAGTTGTAATACAGTGGATCCCATCACATTGCAGTATACCTGGAAATGAAGAGGCTGACAGACTGGCAAAAGAGGGCGGACGACTACCACAGCCTGACATAGACATAACCTATAATGAGGCAAAGAGGTTGATAAAAAGTACTTATAGAACCAAATGGGAATCAGAGCATCCAGGCCACCAGAAGGATGATGCATATTACAAACTCGACCGAAGAGAACAAGTAGCAATCTTCAGACTCCGCACAGGACATAACAGGCTGAAATACCACTTGTTCAACAAACTAAAGATAGGAGATACAGATGAATGTAATTGTGGAACTGGTAAAATGACAGCTAAACATTTGCTGCAAGAGTGCCCAATATATGCAGAACATAGAAAGATATTTTGGCCCTCACCTACTTCATTCGAGGACAAGCTCTATGGAGATATCAACAAGCTCAAGTCGACTGCAGCTTACTTTAACTGTATTCAGGTTGACATTTAAATGTACATGAAGAAGTATTTAGACTGCCACACTTCATACTACAGGCATGTCGGTTACACAAGCCTCCCAGAGGCATGAAATGGAATATTGCTTGGATAGCAAATCCATTACGCGGAAAGTCCGAATCAAAAGCTCACTGTGTGGGCTTCATAAAAATGGAAAAAGTGTCCTAGTGGCACAAAATGGAATATTGCTTGGATAGCAAATCCATTACGTGGAAAGTCCAAATCGAAAGCTCACTGTGTGGATGTCATCTGCAAACTGCATTCTTCTGGCTTCTGGAAGAACAGCCTATGGTGAACGGAAGGCCCAATATACGGAAGTGAGGCTAAGCAGCCATGTGCAGGACGTGACGATTCCTTGGGTGAGCCCAGTACCAGAGCGCTGTGTGATGGCTCTGCAATTATGGAAGCCTCCTTGGATGGCGAGGAATGCCCATGGTCTGCCCCTGCCTTCCCTTGAGGGCCGACCAGGATGCCTTTGGCTGTTCTATATGAGCCAGCTGGGATGGGAGATAACACCACAACAGTGAGAGTCTAACGTCCTAAGAAACCCCCGGGAAGGTTAACCCGGTCAACAAATGCCCGCAGAAGTCGGATGTGTCGGCCTAACGGCGCAAGAACGCAGCTCTGCTGTAAACAGGCACAACGCAATCACGTCCGAAAAAAAACTCCGGATGAACGAAGAAGAAGAAGAAGAAGACCTAATGTTGTGTGTCCATGTGGAGCTCAAGTGGTGTCCCAGTTATGGCTAGGGTCTGTAGTTTTTGTCTGGTCGTTATTAGCATGGATTTAGTTTTGTCGATGTTAATTTGCATGCGGTTTTCATTGTACCATCTACTAAGATTTGTAGACTTGTAAAAAACATATATTGGAAACAACAAGCTGCCATAAGAGTTGATAATGAAGTAAGCCAATATCAGCCTATTAAGAGAGGTGTGAGACAGGGATGTGTACTGTCTCCAGATCTGTTTTCCCTGTACAGTGAAACTATTTTCAGAAATATTGAAGATATGGAAGGAATCAACATTGGGGGGCGATGCATCAATAACATTAGACATGCAGATGATACAGTCTTGATTGCAGACAATGAACAGGACCTGCAAAATTTAGTAGATGCAGTTGTTACACACAGTGAACAACTAGGGTTAGAATTAAATTGTAAAAAGACAGATTATGGTCGTCACCAGGAAGAACGAAATACCACAATGTAATATACAAGTAAATGGGAATATTCTTCAACAAGTGAATAGGTACAATTATCTCGGAACAGTAATAACATCTGATGGGAGATGCCTTGAAGAGATTAGAACAAGAATCGCCATGGCAAAAGTAGCCTTTAGCAAGATGAAAAACATACTGACCAATAAAAAGATGTCAATTGAAACGAGAAAAAGAGTGATGAAATGCTACATAGAACCTGTACTTTTTAATGGATGTGAAGCATGGACAATGAGCAGTCAAGCTGAATAACATCTGATGGCTGTGGAAATGTGGTTTATGAAGAAAATTCAAAGAATGCCATTGTCAGACAGAAAAACCAATGAACAAGTCCTTCAAGAAACAAATGAAGATCGTAAACTGATTAGAGTGAATAGTCGTAGACAGTCAATATTTTTTGGGAATGTCATGAGAAGAAATAAATTGGAGAATTTGGTGACAACTGGCAAGATCGAAGGGAAGAGAGCAAGGGGAAGGCCGAGAAGTAAATACCTGGATGGCCTGGCCACATGGCATGGTCGAGACAGAAACACGGAGCTGATCCACGACTCTGGTGATCGATTGAGATGGCAAAGTATGACCGCCCACGCTTATCGGCATGGCACATCATGGATGGAGCACCTATTTTACTGGGTCACGAGGAGAACTGCTCATTTTCTCAGATTCCTTTGCACTTCCTGATTGTAGATCACGCACACAATTATTAATAACTTTGCTTAGAACTGACATACTGTCTTCATTGAGATACCGTTGGATTCATCTTGTCAAGCTGTATTCAACTAGCCACTACGAGTCAGAATTGCCGAATTAAACTGGAATAATTTTTGCGGTGTCATTTGGTTACTTGTTTTTGTGTCTCCGATCTGAGGAGGTTACTCATGATGTTAAATTCCCTGATTATTTCAAGATTGTGTTAAAACAGAAATTGATTACTGGATATTGTTGTTCCCTCCATTCTCTACGAATCTATACATCTTAGCTTCCCAAATTTTTCTTCTTATGCAGTTATAAGAGTGTCTTTATAAGATGTAAGTAGACTCATAAATTGTTTTATATAGACATTGGGCATTGATCTAGTATGCATTATTAAACTGAGCATCCATTTTTATGTGTATTGTATAATTTTCGACTATTTAAGTTGGAGGTAACATCCCAAACTCAAATGATGAAGATTGCATGCTATGATGCTATAATGGGATATTTCAATGGCGGAAAAATAGCAGTTTTTCATGTCATAATCCAGCAATTATCATTTAATATTCTTATGGACTATTCAGAGCTACAGCAATGATAATAAAAACATGTTTGCATTCCACATCTACTGTAGTATTTATGTGTACATTTTCATCACGCTACATGGTCGGTAACATGTAAATTTGGGTAACTTTCATCATGACTTCACTCAGAATCTCATATCTATGCACGCCGGTAGACAACAGACATGGCATGCAGACTGACGTCATCACAGCATGAAGTAGTCAGTGTATCTCACTCTCTCTCTCTCTCTCTGTCTCTCTCTTTCTCTTTCTGTGTGTGTGTGTGCGCATGTGTGCATGCGTGCGCTCTAGTGTGTCTTTGTATATATGTGGGTGCAAGTGTGTCGTTTACATATACAGCGGTACCTCGGGTTACGAACGCCTCAGGTCATGAACAATTCGGGTTACGAACAACTTCGAAAAATTTTTGTCTCGGGTAACAAACAGTGTCTCGGGTTACACATGACGGCGAGAGAGAGCACGGTTTAACGTTGGAGATAAACGATTGCTTACAGTACAAACGAAGGCCACGCAGTGCTAACATCGCTTAACGCTAGCCTAGTACACTAGTTTTGCACACGTTCACAGCCTCGCTTTCATTGGCCTTACTACACAGCAGTAAAAGATTTCTTAGCAGTGGCACTGTGTTCAGTTTATCTCTTTCATTATTTTCCTTGTTAACCCTAACCCCATCAATTATGAGTTCGAAGAACGGTAGTGGTGCTGCTAGGAAGCAGAAACGTATGACAGTGAAGGTAAAGAAGGAAATAATTACGAAACATGAAACTGGCGTTCGTGTGTGGGACATCGCTAATGAGTACAGCATGGCAAAATCAACTGTCCCCACCATCATAAAGAACAAAGAGTTACTCAAATCAGTCAATGCCCGGGAAGGTTAACCCGGTCAACAAATGCCCGCAGAAGTCGGATGTGTCAGTCTAACGGCGCAAGAACGCAGCTCTGCTGTAAACAGGCAAAACGCAGTCACGTCCGGAAAAAAATCCGGATGAACGCAGAAATCAGTCGATGTGGCTACAGGCGTAAGTAAGCTGCAAAGAAGCAAAGACCTCAAATTGTAGAGAAAGTTGAAAATCTTCTCTTGATCTGGATCAATGAAAAGCAACTTGCAAGAGACAGTGTTAGTGAGGCAATAATATGTGAAAAGGCGAAGCTATAGCACAGTGATTTATTGTTGAAATTGCTTGGTACAAATGCTGAGACTGACGATTTTAAAGCCAGCAGAAGCTGGTTTGAAATGTTCAAAAAAAGAAGTGGCATTCATAGTGTAATTAGGCTCGGAGAGGCTGAAGTTCTAATGAGAAAGAAGCAGAAGCATTCAAGGTGGAAGATGATAAGATCATCAAAGAGGGAGGTTATGTTCCACAAGTCTTTAATTGCGATGAAACTGGCAAGAGAAGTAGGAACAGCTTGGCTACATAGACTGTTCAAACATGTTTGGGTAGAACAACAGACACCACGAGACTGGGGAAACGCCATAATTATCCCAATTTGAAAAAACAAAGGCAGCAAAAGAGACTGCACACAATATAGAGGCATTTCACTGTTGAATCATACTGGGAAAATATTTTGCAAAATTCTTGAAAAAAATATTTTACGAACTACTTTAGAACCCCAGCTAAGCGAAACACAACTTGGATTTAGGAAAAACAAAGGATGCACAGATGCCATTTTTGCTCTTAGACAACTTATAGAAAAATCAATTGAATTCAATGAAACACTCTACTTAGCCTTTGTCGACCAAGAAAAGGCATTCGATAGAGTAGATAGAAACAAACTGTGGGAAATCCTTAAAACAATATAAAGTGAGTACACATCTAACAAACCTATGTAGAAGTTTATGCAACAACAGTGAATGCATAGTGAAAGCAACTGGAGGGCACTCAGAACTCTTCACCATAAGATCTGGAGTACGACAAGGTTTTGTCCTGTCCCCTCTCTTGTTCATAACATATATAGACAACATATGTAAAGAAACCAGCCAAGCAGAGACAGTAAGAATACCGCATGACGAGAACACAGAAGAAGAACCATCTGCAAATCTAACCATTAGAGAACTCCTGTTTGCGGATGACCAAGCTCTAATAGCAAAATCAGAAGCTGAATTACAAGACCACATGAATAGTCTAAAAGAAATGTGTAGGGAACATAACATGAAAATTAGCACAAGCAAAACAGAGGTAATGACTATAACTAAAGAAGAACAAACAACAACAAGTCACCTAAACGATCATCCCTTGAAACATGTAAAGAGTTTCAAGAACCTTGGAACATACTTCAAATATCATCAAATGGCAGATCAGAAGACGAGATCGAAAATAGGTGCAATAAGGCAAATCAACTCATTTGACAAATGGCACCAATACTAAAGAACAAACATGTATCAATAACTACTAAGAAAGCACTTTACAACACAATCTTCCTACCAACTCTATGCTACCAATGCTAAACCTGGACAATGACAGAAAAAGAGAACAGAAAAATCACAACAGAAATGAGGTTCCCGAGAAGAATACTCAACGTATCAAGAAGAGATAAGATCAGAAATGAAGAAATCAGGACTAAAGTGGGGCTTAAAGCAGCACTAGATTTTATTAGAAAGCAGCAAGTCAAATGGTTTGGCCATGCAAGAAGGTTACCAGTCAACAGCATACCACAACAAGCAATGATGTACAGACCAGATGGAAACAGAGGAAGAGGCCGACCACGTAAACGTTGGATGGAGGGAATAGCAGAATCCATGGGAATATCGATATATGAAGCCCATAATAGGGCACTCTCACAATGTTTATACTTCACCTCGACACCGCAAGGTGCAAGAGGAACATGATGAGATGAGATGAGAGAAACTGGCCTCTTCTGGAAGAAAATGCCAAAGAGGACCTTTATCACACAGGAGGAGAAAGCACTGCCGGGGCACAAACCAATGAAGGACAGGCTAACTCTGCTGTTCTGTGCCAATGCCAGTGGTGACTGCCAGGATTAAAGAAATTTGCAGCAAGTGGGCAGACATCAAAGACTTCATTGTGAACCATAATCAAAACAAACTTCTTGCTAACAAGGCAGTAAACCTGATGAATGATAACGCAATGGCCCACTTCAGAAAGATTCTCCAGCAAAGGAAGCGACAAATTTCCCTTGATAGTTTCTTGGTACAGAAAGATTCCCAGTCGGCTGCCAAGAAACAGCGACAAGAAACTCCTGAAACTAATGATTCAGAATAGCAAAGAAAGTGGCAAATTCCCCATGATCGTTTTCTTGGTAAGAAAGACTAAATCTTTTTTTATTTTACATTTAATTTATTTGGTTGTTTTCTTTCTCTTTATTTAATACATGAACTAATGTATTCTTTGCATTTTGTCAGGTAAACGACCGGATGTTAATAAAAAAAAGAACGATTCTTTCATCTTCAAATGGATTGTCTCTATTTCACTGATTTCAATGTTTCGGGTTACGAACCGAGTTCTGGAATGAATTAAGTGTGTAACCCGAGGTACTGCCATGTCACGAAAAGAACTATAAGATCTATTGAATTGAGACGATAGTGCGCACTCTAAATGAACAGAGCAATAAAATAACAGTTACTTCTTCTTCTTCTTTTGCGTTCATCCGGAGTTTTTTTTTCCGGATGTTATTGCGTTGTGCCTGTTTACAGCAGAGCTGCGTTCTTGTGCCGTTAGGCCGACACATCCAACTTCTGCGGGCATTTGTTGACCGGGTTAACCTTCCCGGAAAGAACAGTTACAATTTACGTCATTCAAGCGGAGACCGTCTTACAAGAGGCATGTCTCCGAACTGTGATTCCGGCAATAGCAAACTATATATTGCCGCTGTTAGGTCTGTGTTAGTAGGGTTAGCTATTAGTTAGTGCTAGTCATAGGATTTAGTCTCAGTGTGAAGTACGTTTCGATCATGTGCAACGATTTTAATATTTTTAGTCAGAAGAGAAAGATTATTTTCAAGAAAATAACTGATGTCCTGTTATCATTTACAAGGAGCGTGAATGTACATCATCATTTATCACGAGTCCACAGCGTCCATGGCAGTTGCCCGCACACTCTCGAGATCGCTCCTTGGCATGGGAGCATCACAGTGGTAATTATGAACCCGTTATTGTATTATTGACATATTGGAGTTGTAAACGATTCATCATTCAATACAGCGTGATGGATACAAATGAAGGTCAAGGTCGCATGCAGATTCTTGTCATGACGTCATTATATATAATTTACTCTAGGTGGAATAATCTCTAACCCACAGACAAAAGCGGTTGGGACTTAGCATGACGTCATTATTTTGGTTGTGTATAACACATCCGGGAAATGCCATTTATTCTTCAACAAACAGCTTTCCGCGGTGTGAAGTTAACTCAATACTGTTAAACTACAATCAAATTTCAGACATTCACTACCGTATAGAACGAATCATTGTCTTCCAGTTGCTTTGAAGACACTTTCGACAGCTCTAAGCCAGCCATTACCACCTAGTCTGAACTATTTCATTACAGAATCTCAGTGTCTCACAAAGAAAAAGAAAAGCTGTCAGATGATATTTATTATTACATTAAAATCAATGAATTAGACTTCAGAGGCAACCATTTATACGAATATTATTTACCCAAACCCTTGGACGATTTGAACTTTATATTGAACCCACCAATGACCCCGCTGAAATCTACCCAACACATGTGGTCAAGATAAATGACAAGTAACATCGTATCCACCTAATTGTCTTGACCTGCATAAACGTTCGTCTGCTGTGTTTTGATGTTTCCGGCGACACGAACATCATAACTTACGAATTGTCACTGATTGACACTCATGACAGTTTCAGCCAGTTGCCTGCGTTTTATTATTAATGAGGTAACAACATATCTTATGAGAACGAGAAATCCTTTGAGCTCATTACATATTCTAGCTGCAGTACAAAGCGGATTAACTGTATGAAAACTTTTAATTGCAGGGCTGACATTAGCATGTCAAACAGAACTCGCAATCGACACACTTGTGAATACTAACTCTTCTGAAAAGTATAGCCCAGAAAATGAAAATACATTACTACATGTGAAGTCTAATGAATCTTGTCAACTCGGAGGACAGCGTTCATTGACATTACATTGTCACCAACTACTCATTCCAACTAGGTAAGCTTGGCTTTAGCGCTTAATCTACAGGCGATGTGTTTTTGAAGGCCTAGTTCGAACAAGACAAATGACCCGTGTACAAAACCGTGCGCTGAAGAAAGTACACTACCTGAGCCTGATTTGGTGAGATACGTAAGGCAACCCTGTATGATTCAAATCTAACTGTTCTCTAAAGAAATCTAGACACCAACCCTTGTTCCACAGCCGGAAATGCCTGAACTCGAATGTCTCTTTGTCTATATTCCACCATGCACACGGATGAAGAAGACTGATAACAGTTTAACCGAGATTTGAAATAACAAACTGGATTAAATCAAACTGACGCGTTAGCATTGACAATCAAACATTTGGATGAAATCAGTTGCATCTTCATTTCTAGATCATGAATCAATGTTTCTCAGAACATTCAAATATTCTTCATGGTTTGAGAAATCTCCTATGTTTACTTTGAAAGAATTTTTCATAACAGTGATAAACAATTCTTACATGCATCAAAAATCAACCTTAAGAAACAGAAGCTTATCGAAACGTACACTACACCTACTACACAAGTCGTCAATAAGCCAAATGATAATCAACAGATAAGCTGCTGAAGTCTTAAATCACATACTTCACTTAAGACAGTGTGAATTGCGTACAGGAAACTTTCTGAAGTCATAATACAACCAACACTGGCCATTCTACATTCAATTGATATTATTAAGCCAATAATGACCAGATTCTACTGGTTAGTCAAAGCCGAGGTACTCAATCATTCATTATCAAATCACGAACTCCTCTGGCTACATTGTCAAATCTGAGGGATGTCCATGCATGTTTCAACTTTAAAGGCATCTTCTCGCATCTTACTGCTTTTGAGGAAATGCTTCACTACATCGAATCACCGAACCCGCAGATGGTTCCTCCTCCACGTCCATTATGTCAACAGAGAGAAAGGTGTCCGGAACGGGCTCCTATATGTCGAGACCAGAAGAGATTCCAATCAACGTGTTCAGGATAGGCTGTAACTCTTCGAGCAAAGCCACCCAGTCGCCCGAACCGATGAGTGGATCAATGCTTTGAGCCCTTCTCTATTTGGATGTCCGATTCCTCCGTCATTACCTCCACCTCAGTCGTTGTCTACATGTGAGCACGTGATCATCTTACATCATCATGCTACATCACATATAGATATTTTAACACATAACTGTAGATAACAGATATTATTCTTCCTGGGTACTTGAAGCTCTTTTCTTGTTTCAAGGGATATTCATTTAGGTGAATTGTTTTATTTTGCTTCTTCTTCGTTGGTTATGGTCATTACCCTGGTTTTACTTATGCTAAGCTTTATGTTATGGTCCCTACACATTTTATTTAAGACTATTTATGTGGTCTTATAATTCATCTTCTAATTTTGCTATTAGGCTTTGTCGTCCGCAAATAGAAGTTCTATAATGATGTAGGTTGCAGATAGTTCTTCTTCGGTGTTCTCGTCATGCGGTGTTCTTGCGGTATCTGGTTGCATAGTTTCTTTACATATATTGTCATTTAGGAATTCCCTACAGCATGTTATATCTACTCTATCAGATACATTTTCTTGGTCTACAAAGGCTAGGTAGAGTGTTTGGCTTAGCTGATGTTCTGTAGTTCGTAATTTTTCTCAAGAATTTCGCAAAAATATTTTCCCATTATGACTCAAAAGGGAAATATCTCTGTATTACGTGCATCTAAAACATATGGTGAAAACTATACGCATATTAATATTACTACAATTTGGAAAGATTATCTAAGTTATAAATAACTATATAAAACAGCAACTAGAATATAAACGTATAAACTTAATAGATATAGGACTGGAAAGATATTTATGTGACAGTATTGTATGATATTGTACATAAAGATGTTTTAGTCATAGTTACACATGATCAAGTAGATGAAGGTATAGGAAGAAACTGGAATAGAAGAAAATTAACAATATGATAAATATATTATTTTAGACATGAAAGGGTAGACATTGTAATAATTTAAGGTAGTTGTTAAGATATATGACAAACATAATGACAAAATAGAAAATATAACAATAGGAGTATCTAAACAACTCGTGAACAATCACCAGTGGAAAAGTGCATTTACGTGACAGACCCCAGAAATCAGAGAATCATCAAGCAGTCATACGGTAATAAACATGGACTAAGATGGATGGAACGGTAATAATAGTCAACTACAAGACAAGTAGGCGATTCACATACCAGTATGACCATATGAGGGTGGTAGCCATACACTTCCAGGGTACACACGTCCCCTCAATTGGGCGTAATAACTCAGTTGGGGATGCTTGCTTAGCAAATGAGGGGCTTACTGGGAGGAGGCCGCGGGACCTTTTGAAACTCTTGGTTAAAGCTAGCACAGCCCTCCCATAGGTTGGTGCTACACGTCATCTACTGGGGATGTAGATAGAAGGGCGTGCCTGGCATAAATAATTTTTTTTTCTTTTGTGATGTATCTCTGGGGGAGTATGTATTCCACATCTCACTGCAATATAGATATTTGTGACTGCGCTTGAGCAGGTTAGTTAGGTAAAATGAATAAATGATACCATTTTACGTTCTATGTCAACCTATAAGAGACCGAATAGACTGACAAAATGTTTGCAACATTTTGCTATGTGGAGGGGGTGAAGTGCCATGTCACGAAAAGAACTATGATAAGATCTATTGAATTGAGACGATAGTGCGTACTCTAAATGAACAGAGCAATACAAGAACAGTTACAATTTACGTCATTCAAAAGGAGACCGTCTTACAAGATGCATATCTCCGAACTGTGATTCCGGCAACGGCAAACTATATATTGCTGCTGTTAGGTCTATGTTAGTAGGGTTAGCTATTAGTTAGTGCTAGTCATAGGATTTAGTCTCAGTGTGAAGTACGTTTCAATCATGTGCAACGATTTTAATAGTTTTAGTCAGAAGAGAACGATTATTTTCGAGAAAATAACTGACGTCCTGTTGTCATTTACAAGGAGCATGAATGTACATCATCCTTTATCACGAGTCCACAGCATCCACGGCAGTTGCCCGCACACTCACTAGATAGCTCCTTGGCAGGTACCACTGTATATACATACATATATACATATATATATATATATATATATATATATAGAGAGAGAGAGAGAGAGAGAGAGAGAGAGAGAGAGAGAGAGAGAGAGACAGAGAGAGAGACAGAGAGAGAGAGAGACAGAGACAGACAGACAGACAGACAGACAGACAGACAGACAGGACTGACTGAAAAACATAATGAACAGACATGACTGATAGCACAAGGCATCTTATTAAAAGTGAGAACACTTCATTATTATTCTTTAACACATGGTGATCTGATCAGACTGATCTAATAAAAATATTTCAATAATTCAACTGTGATGGTTTTAATTCATCTTATATATAAAATAGAATGTATGTCTGTAACTATGTATGTCTGTATGTATGTTATTTATGCGTTCGCGAACGGTCCATCCGATTGAGATGAAATTTTCTACACGTCTTCTTCTCATTTCCGTGCAGCCAACTGTCATAGTTTCTTAGTGTCAAACAGTTATTTACTTAATAAAATTTAATATTTTAATTTACATTATAATTTATATATAGCAAGGGGACATAACTTTTAATAGCATTGCTATATATGTAAAATTGATGCATATTTCTCAAATAGGTGGACCTTTTCGCTACACTTATCTACAGGCATATGCGTTATAATCCTCCTCTTCCTCCTTTCCTACTCCTCTTCCTTCTCCTCCTCCCCCTCCTCCCCTCATCCTCCTCCTTTTCCTCCCCCTTTATCTTCTGCTGCTGCCGCCGCTCCATTTACCCATGTTAATTGTTGGGGGAAGATGTAAAGATCTTTCAAGTGCTCTTTCTAATAATAGACAGACAGATAGCTGGGAACGGGAACGGGAGCTTATATGACTACTTATATGAATTAAATGAGATGCTCCCCACCAGGGACTGGGCAAAGCCAGGCCGGGTCAGACAGACAGACAGTCAGGAACGGGAATTTATATGACTACTTATATGAATTAAATGAGATGCTCCCCATCAGGGGCTGGGTGAAGCCAGGCCGGGTCAGACAGACAGACAGACAGACAGACAGACAGATATATCGTCGGGAATGGGAACGGGAGCTTATATGACTACTTATATGAATTAAATGAGATGCTCCCCACCAGGGACTGGGCGAAGCCGGGCCGGGTCAGCTAGTAATTAATAAAAGCTTAAACCCAATTTTTTAATATTGACTAAAATTGCTATATAATACCTCGGCTTAGAATTGACCTAGACTTGAATAAGGTACCGTTGCATTTGTTTTTTCAAGGGTATCCACCTATGCATGTTGCATAATTAAAATAAAAAGCAATTTAGAAAAAGTAGAAAAAAAGTTTATACTAGTAAAACTAAAATTAGCAATGTCAGAGTTATCGAACTTTCCCGGGTGGGGCGAGTTTGGTTTTTCTTTATTTCGCATACTTTTTCTTGCGTCCAACAATTCACTTCCGGTTGTTACCATGTCCATCTAGATGTCAATTAAATGAAAGCAGTGTGGGACGATGAAAGGGGAAGCTATTCTGATATTTTCAGTATTGATCCTTCTGCTAGGCGCAAAGAGATTGAGCCGAAAAACCATTTTCTCTGGAATTTTTTTTATTCTATTCATGAATAGTAAGCTAATGTGTCTTATAACTACTGCATTTAAAAGAATCCTCAAATTTTTGTTGCATTTTTTAATTCCCCCGTTCAATTTTACATAAATGTGAAGAGTTTCAACATTGCAGGTGTTTGCTGGTATTCAGGAAAAAATATTTAGTGACATGGCCATGGTCATCATACAAAAAATTCAAGATTGCGGCGCCCATACAATAAACTATAGCGGACCTGTATTTATTTATAATTAGAACTGGTAATTTAACTACTAAAATTAAACAGAATACAAGTGTCATTTATAGCAGTAATGTATCTGTGTACTTGCATAATATTTCAGCATTTTACATGACTGAAAATAATTTTGAAAGCCAGTTTTCAGACCCGTCTGTAAACTTGAAAGTAGTGTAACTGTAAGTAAGTAGTGTAACTGTAAGTAAGGAGTACTTTTTTTCTAAGCTGCGCTGCAGCACATAATTATTTAAATTTAAGTACAGTACTGTAAAATGAGTTATATGTTTTAAATAAGTTAGTATTTAATTATTAATTGCTCACTATTAGATAAAGAACAGTGTAATTATAGAGCAGAAGTAGAAATCAATTTTTTGTGAATATTTCATTATCTAATGCTTTTATTTTTTATTATTTAATATCTTAATAATTAATTAACTGCTGCTTAATTTATGCAGCAGTTACAAACTTACTTACTTACATTAATGCATGATATTTAATCAACAAAAGAAAGCTGTCGCAATGCAGTTAGTACATTAAGACAATATGATACATTTTCATGAATTGTTCTTTCACTAACGACGAACATTTCATATGACATTTAATTAATATAAATGGGCAGCTATTTGTAACTGTTAATTAGGTAACAGCACATCCTATCAAAAAATAAATAATACGTCAAGTTAGGCCTCGCCGCCCCGGACGCAATGATATATGGCATTACGTTGCCCGTTTAAAAATAAACAAGCCACAGTAATAGAAGGCAAATAATAAACAATTGGCGGCCATTTTAAATTGTTAATTAGGTCACGGCACATCCTATCGAAAAATAAATAATACGTCAAGTCCGGCCTCGCCGCCCCGGACGCAATGATATATAGCACTATGTTGTCCGTTTAAAAATAGGGAGAGTTTATACATAGTTGAAGTATGAATAAACAGATACTTTATACATAGCTGAAGTATGAGTAAAGGGATACTTTATACATAGCTGAAGTATGACTAAAGGGATACTTTATACATAGTTGAAGTATGACTGTTTAAATATCAAGAATAATTTTCCAGATTGGTATCCCCAATACAAATAATTGTGTCCCCAGGCGTGTTCAAGAATTGTTAACTTGCGTTTCTGTACACTTGCTGTTTACAGGCATCCATCTTTGTTTACATTACCGACCTACTATTTCCTACTATTTATGTCCTGATCATTCCGGTCCAAGCTGACAGTAATATGCGTCGCCTCAGAGAGACTTGATTAGGCAATTAAAACATCAGGCTTTCGACTGACTGGTCTGATGAATAAACAAATAAACAAGGACATGCTACTCATATAAAGTGCAGGAAAACCTGGTATATGTGAAGCTAACGAAGCTAGTGTGAGAGACAGAGATATGAGAAATATGTGTTGAAAGACATAAAAAAGTGATAACTTTTATATAATATAAATAAGATAATTAAAGTGACAAAAAAGAAATAACTTCGATAAACAAATATTTAAAACATCAGTTCATAATCATAGTTCCTAATATTTGTTTATTAAAAAGTCGCTTTCACCCAATTAATTCCTGAAGAATTAAAAAAAAATAGTGTCCGGCAGGGAATCGAACCAACAGCTCCCGCTTATGAGGCGGAGACACTTACCACTGTGCTACTGAGGATACAATTTTGAATCGTAACAAACATATATAACATAGCCACGCTCATGTCCCGATGATGTCACATGCGTTAAGTCACGTGACTTGGCAAATCACGTGACCAGCCGGGAAAGTTCCTCTATGAATAAAGGGATAATTTATTCATAGCCGGGGTATGAATAGTCACTTCCTTAAAAATAAACAAGCCACAGTAATAGAAGGCAGAATGTCTCAGCTTCCAATTTAATGGGCCGCGATAAAATCTTCCTTATCTCTTAGGTCATCATTACACTTCCTGGTATTAAATTACGTCACCAAAAAGTTCAAAAAACTCCGCTCAGAATTAAAGTACACTCTTCGTTGAGATACCGTTGGATTCGTCTTGTCAAGTTCTATCTAATTGGTATGATTTCATAAATAAAAACCCAATTTTTAAATACTGACCACAAATGCTACTAAAATACTAAAAACAAATGGCTAACTTACTAACACTACTATTAGCAATGTCAGAGTTATCGAACTTTCCTGGGTGGGGCGGGTAAGGTATTTCTTAATTTCGTGAACTTTTAGTTGTGCCGAACGATTTCACTTCCGGTTTGACCAACTAAAAATCAATTAAACGAAAGCAGTGTGGTACGATGAAAGGGGAAGTTATTCTCATATTTTAAGTATTGGTCCTTCTGCTAGAAGCCAACTTATTGAGGCGAAAAAACCGTTTTCTCAGGTTTTATTTTGATTCTATTTACGAATATTAAGGTAATTTGTCTTATAACTCCTGTAGCTTAAAGAAGTTTAAACTTTTTATTGCATTTTTGAATGCCTCGTCCAATTTTACATAAATGTGAAGAGTTTCAACACTGCTGGTGTTTGCTGGAGTTCAGGACAAAATATTTAGTTTAGTGACATGGCCATGGCCGTCATGACTCATACTCAAAATTGAAGATTGCAGCGCCCATACAATAAACTATAGCGGACCTGTATTTATTTATAATTTTTTTTTTTTTTTTTGCATATCCTTTACATGACATCACTGTCAATAGCAGCATCTTTCAGCTGTCTGTTGATTTCTTGGCAAGATTACGCTCAGTAGTTTGCCATTGCTTTCTGAGCGGCCGGCTCAGTATCCCGCAAGTCACCAGCGGGGGTCGAACAGCTCCCAGTTCTCTCCTGCTACGGGACTCTGCGTGATAAACGGGATTACAGAGAAAGTGTTGTAACCCCTCGGCCAGAGAGACCGGCTATTTATAATTAGAACTGGTAATTTAAGTACTAAAACTAAACAGAATACAAGTGTCATGAGTAGCAGTAATGTATCTGTGTACTTGCATAATATTTCAGCATTTTACATGACTGAAAATAATTTTGAAAGCCAGTTTTCAGACCCGTCTGTAAACTTGTAAGTAGTGTAACTGTAAGTAAGGAGTACTTTTTTTCTAAGCTGCGCTGCAGCACTTAATTATTTAAATTTAAATACAGTACTGTAAAATAAGTTATATGTTTTAAATAAGTTAGCATTTAATTATTAATTGCTCACTATTAGATACAGAACAGTGTAATCAATAATTATAGAGCAGAAGTAGAAATCAATTTTAGTGAATATTTAATTATCTAATATCTTAATAATTAATTAACTGCTGTTTAATTTATGCAGCAGTTACAAACTTACTTACTTACATTAATGCATGATATGTAATCAACAAAAGAAAGCTGTCGCAATGCAGTTAGGACATTAAAACAATATGGTAGTAGATTGTCGTGCTGTACCTGATGTGCTGAGAGAAGTGAGGAGTCTCGTTCATGCCAACGAACCAGACAAGCTAATACAGGAAAGGACTCTTACTAATAATTTACATATATTTAAAAAATTAGTTGTGAAACATAAAAAGCAATTAACCAAAGAATGGCCATCACTTGTGACACTCTTTCTTGAACCATTTCCTGTGACATTCAAGATTCTGCTTGTCACACCTACTTTGCCACAGCCTGTATCAATTTGATAAAACAATTGAGGTGCACACCTTCCTGTGGTGAGTTTCTATATATTTGTTAAAATATGAATAAATTTAGTGGAACTGTGATCAATCAATCAGGTGCCGTCTCCACAATGAAGGTTGGCTGCAATGGATCTCCAACACTGTCTGTCTCTCACCCTGACTGTACATTCTCTTGATGTTATCTTCCCACTTGTATCGTTGTCTACCTCTTGCTTGCTTGCCCTCCAGTATGGTTTTTATAAGTGTCATGTCTTTTAATGTGGCCGAAATATTTCACTTCTTCTTCTTCTTCATCGTTCCAAGCCATTGAGGTTCTTTGCTGCAGATACAATCCGTCTCCATTCGTCTCTCTGGTTGACCTTCTCTTGCCAGTCGTTGATTCCAAGTGCTTGTAGGTCTGTATATATATTATCTCCACCGTCTTCTTGGTCTACTTGCCTCTTTTTTTTCTTTTTGTACTGCGACAAAGCTGAAAATATAAAAAATATAAAATTACACAGAGTAATGAAGCTTACATAAAATAACGAAAAACACAGGACGTTTTGACTAGCTTCATCAGCAAACAAATACTTACACAAAATACAATAAATAATCAGAGAAGACCCTCCAGTGACTACATTGTTAATTAGGTCATGGCACATCCTATCAAAAAATAAAACATACGTCAAGTTAGGCCTCGCCGCCCCGGACGCAATGATATATGGCACAACGTTGTCCGTTTAAAATTAAACAAGCCACGGTAATAGAAGGCAAATAATAAACAATTGGCGGCCATTTTAAATTGTTAATTAGGTCACGGCACATCCTATTGAAAAATAAAAAACACGTCAAGTTAGGCCTCGCCGCCCGGGACGCAATGATATATGGCACAACGTTGTCCGTTTAAAAACAAGCCAGGGTAATAGAAGGCAAATAATAAACAATTGGCGGCTATTTTAAATTGTTAATTAGGTCACGGCACATCCTATCGAAAAATAGAAAATACGTCAAGTTAGGCCTCGCCGCCCCGGACGCAATGATATATCATGGCACAACGTTGTCAGTTTAACAATAAACAAGCCATGGTAATAGAAGGCAGAATTTCTCAGCTTCCAATTTTAGGGCCGCGAGAAAATCTGACTTATCTTTTAGGTTATCATTGCACTTCCTGGTATTAAATTACGTCACCAAAAAATTCATAACTCCGCTTAGAATTAACGGACAATCTTCGTTGAGATACCGTTGGATTCGTCTTGTCAAGCTCTATCTAACTGGTATGATTTCATAAGTAAAAACCAAATTTTTAAATATTGACCAAAATTGCTACTACTAACAGTAACACTAACGCTAACTCAACTAACTGACTGGAGGAATGAAAGAATGAATAATTTACTACAATACCTGACTGCAAACTACATTTAAAATAATATTCGTGTAACGCTGTATAAGTGTACAGCATTTAATTAACTTACAACAATCTATGAAGAAATGATACCACCGCGGATCATGAAGTTAGACACATTAACGGTGAATCAGAATAAGAACAAAGGTTCATTTTCATTTCATAAAGTTTACGCCGCCAACATCGTATTGCCGGTAAAGACTTTGTAAGGCCTAATATAGTAATACGACAGTTGCAAAGTTATTCTAAAGTAAAGTATTATAATTTCTAACTGTTATCAAGGGATCAATTATATTTTGATTCAACAGTGTCTTAAGTCAAAATAAGACAGGCTTAGGTCAATTACATTCGATCTGACTGCGCGCTATAAGAGGAAACTGAAAATAATTGTTTACGAAAGCTCGTTGACTGCATCATATAGAATATAGGCTTAATAGGCCAGCATCGAATTTTACATATGATATGTAATGAAACTGAAAATACTTAGGCTTAGGAAATAACAACCACATGTCACACTTTCACACACACACACACGCGCGCGCGCACACACACACACACACACACACACTCACACAATATATATATATATATATATATATATATATATATATATATATATATATATATATTACATTGGCA
This sequence comes from Cepaea hortensis, assembly GCA_963921405.1. Taxonomy (NCBI): domain Eukaryota; kingdom Metazoa; phylum Mollusca; class Gastropoda; order Stylommatophora; family Helicidae; genus Cepaea; species Cepaea hortensis. Next base: position 60,996,166 of record OY992895.1, on the reverse strand, counting down.
CATTGCCGTCTTGACAGACGATAGTTCCTTACATTGTGCTTCAAAAAGGCATAATAATTACAACCAATGGCGGTAGCGAATGTGACTGATAAGGACAATTCGCGCTGTAAACGTTCGTCCACAGTGGATGCATGTGAACACGTGGTCATTCCCACCATCCTGCACCATCTTACGTCCCGCGCGTGCGGTGTGTACTTATCTGCAATCATTTTCTCCTTTGTCATTATTCTATTTCTGATATTTGCCCTCCATGCAAAACACGTTCAGCGGCGACTTGCTCCCACTGTGCATTATGAATGCCTGTGTCAGTTATGTCCCGCTTACACGCATCTTTGTATCGTAGCAGAGGTCGACCCTGAGATCTCTTACCCATCTGTAATTCACCAAAAAAGATATCCTTTGGTATTCTACCATCATCCATCCTCGGTTTTCATCGATAATTCCTTCGAAAACAATCAGTGAAATCTTTTTAAAAAACGACGATAACCGAGGCAATAATTTACATATGAATCAATGTAAATCCATTAAATTTTTTCTAGACCAGTGTTTCCCAACCTTTTTTGTACCATGCCCCACTTAAGCCTTTCTAAAATTCATATTGCCCCCCTCCCCCGCCCCATGCCCCCCCCCCCCTCAACATATACATTATTTTTAATATTCAAAAATTGAAATGTTCACTAAAGAAACTTGAATGATAGGTTTTAGGAAGAAATCACTAGGTAATTATTGAGCAAACACAGTAAGTAAATTTTCAAAACATATAATGGAGAACTGAAATTCAAGTACAAAATAATTTTAATGAAAGATTTTTCTATATTATTTTAATTATTAGTAATTATTTATTATTTAAATTTAGTGAGATCCTTGCGCTTGATGCTTGCTGCAAGGAGATCTTATGTCAGGTTCCAATTTAGTATTTAATATAAAATGAATATAATGTCATACTTACGTAAAGAATACATGAGCATTTAAAATGGCATTTACCTTTCTGAAGACTTCTTGGCGTATGGAAGACGGCGAAGATATTATTATTTGGGAGGGGAATCTGCCTACATAGGGGCCTTAGGTATCAAGGCACTATCTGGGGTCAATTCCCTTCTTGGTCTTCTTGTCTTTTGTATGCCAGTGCACCTTTTGAGTTTTTCAAACCATCCTTTGCTGGCCTTAAAATCACTAAGAACATTAGCAAATCGTTCGAGGCATTTTCTGAGATCGGCATTCAACAGTCTGACCTTTTCACATATAATTGCCTCCAAACAGAATAGCCATCTGTTTTTGATTTATCCAAATTAATAATAAATAACAGCCGACATCTTCAATGTGTAGGGAAAATAACATGAAAATTAGCACAAGTAAAACAGAGGTAACGACTATAACTAACGAAGAAAAAACAACATTTCACCTAAACGAACATCCCTTGAAACAAGTAGGCCTATAGAGTTTCAAGTACCTAGGAAGTTATGTTGTTTGTCCATCAAGAATGATGATAACCATTCATTTCATCCAGTGGGGTTGAAAATATGGAGCCGTGAGTTCTAAGATGGCTGATATTATTGATAAGGCCTATTTTGGCTCGAAATGTTCTTTGACAATGTGGACAAAGAATGCTTGACGTCTCTGGAGGAGGATTTCCTGCGGTGGTTTTTCAGTTCTGTCTTTTCTTCACAGCTCTTGCAGTCCTGGTTGCCTCACAAGTGACTGCACCCTTGCGTAATGATGCACGCCACGAATTTGGGTCTCTGGCTGCAGTCTCCCAGGTGTCATGATGAATTCCAAAAGCATTCAGTGAGATTTTCAGAGTGTCATTAAAGCGTTTCCTCTGGCCGCCTTGGGAGCGTTTACCACAACGCAACTCGCCGTAACAAAATTCGTTTAGGCGCCAAGTGACCAGCCCAGCGAATCTGATTCTTCATTATTAGAGTGTAGATACTGGGCATGGACGCTCTTTCTAGGAGCCTAGGAAGCACAATATTATCAAATGGCAAATCAGAAGACGAGCTCGAAAATAGATGCAATAAGGCAAACCAACTCATTGGACAAATGGCATCAATACTAAAGAACAAACAACTACTAAGAAAACACTTTACAACACAATCTTTCTGCCAACTCTATGTTACCAATGCCAAACCTGGACAATGACAGAAAACGAGAAAAGGAAAATCACAACAGAAATGAGATTCCTGAGAAAAATACCCAATGTATCAAGAAGAGATAAGATCAGAAATGAAGAAATCGGGACTAAAGTGGGGGTTATAGCTGCGCTAGATTTTATTAGAAAGCAGCAAGTCAAATGGTTTGGCCATGCAAGTAGGTTACCAATTAACAGTAGGCATATACCACAAGAAGCAATGATGTACAGACCAGAGGGAAACAGAGGATGAGGCAGACCACATAAACGATAGGCGCATGGAATAACAGAGTCCATGAGAATATCGATACATGAAGCCCATAAGCGGGCACTCTCCCACTGTTTAGACTTCTCCTCGGCAACTCTAGTCAAAATTTGTTGGGCATGTTATGGGAAGAAATGACTTGGAGAATTTGGTGACGACTGGCAAGATCGAAGAGAAGAGACCAAGGGGAAGACCGAAAAGTAAATACTTGGATTGCTTGGCCATGTGGCATGGTCGAGACAGGAAGACGGAGCTGATCCACGACTCTGGTGATCGAGTGAGATGGCAGAACATGACCGCCCATGCTTATCGGCATGGCATGGATGGATGGAATACTGCTCTTGTATTTTTTTTAGTGATTTCCTTCTTTAACTCGGTCGTGTTCCTGGCCTTCTTCTTTGAAGGGCTGCTGGTTCTGGAAACTTTCTTTGTCCCATGATTGAGCTAAAAGGAAAGGGCTAACTTATTATTATAAAGTGATGCTCACACAGCGAGAAACAACGCCAAACTGAGCAGAAGAACGTGTGAGTACCTACGTTTCCGTAAAATTGGTAGCGAAGCTACGTGGGCATGCCGACGAAATCCGAGGCAACCGACGAAAACCGAGACAGATTTGTCTAGGAGAAATATCGACGAAAATCGAAATATGTGTCATCCTAATTTAAGTGCTATACCGGCTGGCGTAGGCGTTCATGATCTCGGTCTTTGATTTTCTTGATCAACTCCGCTATTGACATTCCTCCATGTCACCGCTGCAATCCATCAAGCATCATTTCTCATGGTCTGCCTCTGCTTCTTTTCCCCTCGATCTTTCCATTCGTCGCAATGTTCTCCAATGCCTCTCTTCTCATTACATGACCAAAAAACGCCGTTTGCCTCGGTCTTATTGTTATATATAATGCTCTAGTCTCATTATCCTCTTTCAGACAGTCGTTGTTAGTTACTTTGGCAGTCCAAGGAATTCGCAACCTTTCGTCTCAGGAACCACATTTACGTCGCTTCCAATCTCTTCATAGTTTGTTAATTTGCATTGCACGATTCACAGCCATACAGCAAAACATGTTCTATATAGCACTTCAGCACTCTTTTTCTTACGTTCAATGAAAGTGACTTATTGCCTAAAATATTCTTTATTTTCTGAAATGCAGCCTGTGCTTGAACTATTCTGCTCTTAATAAATACCCCTAGATATTTAAAACTATCCACATAGTGATGAATGTTCTCTTATATTTCTATTTCACATTTGGGTGTCACCTTTTTCTTTGATATCACAATAGTTACTGTTTTCTTGATATTCAAGGAGAGTACTTTTTTTGCACTCTCTGTTACTACAATGTGCAACAATTGTTGTAGATCTTTTCCATTATCCGCCATCAATACAGTGTTGTCTGCATAGCGTTTATTGTTTATATTATAACCTCCGAATAGTATTCCTGGCTTCTTTTTTATCTCTCTTATTATTACTTTGCTTGGGGGGGGGGGGAGGGTTCCAATGACAAAACACATCCCTTTCGTACTCCTAGCCTTATAAATACGCTGAAAACATGAGAAATGTCAGAGATGATATAAACAGGGAGCAATATGATGCCCTAAATATGGGTGGTCATGACATACCAGAGATTCGATATGATGATCATAGTGTTGCTATCCACAACACAAAATGGTATAGAAAATGCCAGGTGTCGCAGGACAAATAATGCAATAATCGGGGTTCCAAATTGCTGTATGTAGCCGGGGCGCGGTGTTGGGGTGAGCGCCCAACATTGTTTAAATACCCCAATGGCTCGTGAATACATAACCTCTGCAGCAAAAGTCCAACTCCTGGCCTTCACGTGGCGGAACTGTTTTAACTAACAGGAGAAGGGGCGAAGGCGAGTATCTGGCGCCGGAAAATAACCAGTGTGCTCTAGATGTGTATACACATACATGCATGTGCAGACACGTGTGTGCGTGTGTACACATCTAAACTCGAGTGAGACCACGGTCTGCTCTAGCAAAGGAAAGGTGCTGAAGACGGAGGCAACCAGCCAGGAGGCGCACCACAGAAATCAGGATGCCACGCAATTACGCAAAATGGAATATGTCGACTGTTGCTAAACGTTATGGTGCTCGCCCTGCTTTGGACCCCCAGGCAGGTGCAGTGCCGGGCCCTATGTCTCGAAAGGGTCCAACCCCAACTACTGGAGGTCCTTCTCAGATATCCTGTGGAGCCAGGGGACATGAGAATAGAACAGCTGGCCATACTAAACTAAGACTTAAAATAATGCACTGGAATGCGGAGGGAGTCAGCAACAAAAAAGTAGAATTAGAAAACATCCTGGACAAAGAAAAAGTAAGCATATGTTGCTTGCAAGAAACTCACCTCAACGAAAATATAGCCTTCAAAATCAGAGGCTACCAGTGTTACCGATCTGACCGAAAGGACAGGCGAAAAGGTGGGATACTTACCCTTGTAAAAAATAACACCACTGCTTCCCAAATCAAAGTCCATATGGAAGGGGCTGAGTATCAGACACTTAAACTTAAAACAGGCTATACAGACCTACATCTGATCAATTACTACTGTCCAAGTGACCGTCCACAGGCACTGGACACACTACCATTAACAGAAAAAATGATTGTGTGCGGCGATTTCAACAGCCACTCGCAGAGTTGGGGCTATGATCACATGGACCAGAGAGGAGAGAGACTGGAAGACTGGCAGGATGAGAATAGATTCATCTTGGTTAACAAGCCGTCCGACCCACATACTTTCTACTCGAGATCATGGCACTCTACAACTACACCTGACCTGGCTTTTCATTCACCAGACCTGGAGTGGAACATTACACGAATTGTTGGGAAACAACTAGGTGGCAGTGACCATCGACCAGTCTTTCTAACTGTAGAAAATGAGCACCCTCTCGAGGTGGAACTACAAGAAAGCAGACTGGGCAGTGTACAAGCATCGCACCAGCATACTGGTTAGAAACCTGAACACCGAGAAAGACATAAATAAAGTAGTTGAAGAGTTTGGGAAATGCATACTACAGGCAGCGCGAGAAACAGTACCAAGAGGAGCCCGTAAACAATATAAACCCTACTGGAGTAATGAACTGGAACAGTTGCATAATGATGTGGAAGTATGTAGAAAGCAAGCAGAGGCCACACCCAGCCAAGATCACCACAATAAATTCCAGCATGCAAAAGCCAAATTTCAAAGGGCCACGCTGCAGGCTAGACGGAAAAGCTGGCAGGAAAAAACAGAGTCTCTGAACTTTGAAAGAGACACAAGGAAATTGTGGAAGCTAATAAAACAACTTAACGATGAGGGCACAGGGAGAAACTCAAAAATTGCACTACATAAAGATGGAAACATCTTAACAAGAAAGCAAGCAGCTGACCATTTTGCGGACTCATTCACACAAGATAGCAATATCAAAATCAGTCCAGAGAAACAACAAGAGATTAAAGAGAAACGGCAACATACAGGACAGAAGGAAATAGTACATGAGGTTCTGGAGGCACCCATCACAATCAGCGAACTGGAGCTAGCCATATCAAAACTGAAAATGAGAAAGTCACCAGGAGCTGATGGTATCTCCAATGAAATGATCAGGAACCTAGGAACAGAGGCCAAAGCAAAGCTGTTGCAGATCTTCAATAACAGTTGGACCTTAGGCAGTGTTCCACAAGCCTGGAGAGAAGCAATCATGATACCCCTCCTAAAATCAGATAAAGATAGTTCCATTGCCTCTAGCTACAGACCAATTAGCCTCACCAGCTGTCTCTGCAAAACACTGGAGCGCATCATCAATCACAGACTGCAGTGGTACATTGAAAGTAAAAACATCCTTGTGCCACAGCAGGCTGGCTTTAGGCAGTGCTACTCTACGGAAGATCAGACAACCTACCTCTCTCAAGAAATTGAGGATGCATTCCAAGAGAAGAAGCTGGTGCTTGCGGCATGGATAGATTTGAAGAAAGCCTTTGACAAAGTCTGGAAAGAAGGTCTGATGAATAAACTGAGAAACTGCAAAGTCAATGGAAGAATGTACAAATGGGTGAAAGCATACTTGCACAACAGAAGAGCCCGAGTACAGATAGACGGACTAAAGAGCAAGAAAGTACTACTGCGTCACGGAGTTCCCCAGGGCGGAGTATTGTCCCCCACACTCTTTCTAATCTTCATCAATGATCTCGTTGCTAATCTACCGCATGGAATTAAAGCCGCAATGTATGCCGATGACCTGGTTCTATGGAGCACAAATGAACATGCATCAGTGGCCACCAGATTACTACAAAGAGCTGTAGATACATTTGTTGCATGGGCAAATAGATGGTGTGTCAGCATAAACACTGACAAGTGCAGCACCACCCTATTTACCCTCTCTCCAAAACAAAAGGCAGGGACCATCCAGATAAATGGAACACCCCTACGAGAAGATAAAGAACCAACATACCTTGGAGTAACATTTGATGGCAGGCTGACATGGAGAAAGCACATCAACAAAGCAGCAGCAAAAGCCAGAAGGAAAATAGCCATCCTGAGAAAGCTAAGTGGAACCACATGGGGAGCCAGTGGGGAAATACTTAGCAAAGTTTATCAACAGAGCATACGACCACACCTGGAATACGGGTCAACTGCATGGTGTTTGGCAGCAAAAACCACACTACAAGAGCTGGATAAAGTGCAAAATCAAGCACTTAGAGTCACCACAGGAGGGATGAGATCAACCCCTATAGTGGAAATGGAGAAGATGGGGAGGACACAAGCACTGAGTGAGCGCAGAGATACGAAAACGCTAATACAAGCAGAAAAGTTCCTCAGCTTGCCAGGCCACCCTATGAAGAACAGATTTGAAAACCTAGCTATGGGGCGGTTGAAAAGAAGTAGTTTTATCCACCAGGCCAAACGACTCTGCAGAGAAACCACCGATCTGCCCACAGTTGGTATCCCCCTAACAACTATTCCAGAGCGAACTCCATGGAAAGATGAGCATAGACTATCATTACAAATCCAGACAAAAGTGAGAGGAATATTTGACAAGGAAGATCAGAACAGTGTGCAGCACAGAACAGCCACTCTCAGCTTCCTTGATGAAGAATACCCACAAGACCTCTGGATCCGAGTCTACACAGATGGGTCAGCACAAAATGCTGTTCGAAATGGAGGAGCGGGAGTGTACATAGAATACCCAAATAATACCAGGGACACAGCTAGAGTACCGACAGGAAAGTACTGCCATAACTACGATGCTGAAATTGAGGCAATCAAGATAGCAACAGAGAAATTACTAAATACCAGCAATGGTACGCAACCTGTGGTGCTATTGACAGATGCAAAATCAGTACTCGAGGCGCTCCTGTCTGGGAAATTGCCAGTACTAAGGACACTACTTTCTGAACTTAGCAGTCAGCATAAGGTCACCATACAGTGTATACCATCCCACTGTGGAGTACCCGGGAACGACAGAGCTGATCAATTGGCTAAGGAAGGAGCCAAAGAAGAACAGCCTGATGTGCCTGTAACATACCACCAAAAGAAAAGAATGATCAAATCAGTCAGAAAGCCACCAAAACCTGCTCAAGATGACTACCACGTTATGGATAGACCAGAACAAGTCATTATTCTGCGCCTCAGAACAGGGCACAATAGATTACGCAACCACATGTATACAAAATTCAAGATTGGTGAAACAGCCATGTGTACATGTGGATTGGCGTCACAGACAGCAGAGCACATACTCCAAGACTGCCCAAAATATAACATATCTAGGCAAACCTTCTGGCCTAGAGAGACGACAGTGGAAGATAAACTCTATGGACCGCTGTGTGAACTGAAAAAGACAGTTCAATTCATACAAGAGACAGCACTGCAGTTATAGACATATTTCAAGCGAACGAAAGAAGAAGAAGAAGAAGCAATAACCGGGAAATAGGATAATACAGCACACATTGAACGCACCAGACTTGACTTGGTGATAGAAAACGTCAGAAAGAGACAGACGGCGAAGATGATCCATAAAGGAAGGACGGCACGGAATTATCTGCATGATACGATCTTTGAGAAGCGAGCTGAGGGGTGACATCTAAGTGGAAGAGTCACCGAAAAGGTTACACAATAGACAATACCCTAAGTTACTGGCGTGAGTAATTAGTTAGCAATATTTTCTGTGAACTCTGAACACTATGGATACATGTGATGGGACAGGCGACATGGTTGACTTTAATTGTAGTTATATTAAGTAGGGTAACATGAGCAGTTATGATGAAATGCGTGATGGTTGCATCATGTTGATGGCCTGCATGTCATAAAATCATGGGATACTGCCCGAAATAAAATATGGACTCAAAATTGAGGCACTATGTCGATGTTATATTATCAGCAGTTCGGTTACTGAGTTCAAGTTGTTTGATTCAGAAAACTAAAGCTAGATATAACGAGCTAATATATTGCCAATGAAGGACAGTTAACTACATAGCAAAGGTGGTTCACTTCTTGGCAGATATGGGTGCACGTCTCGGTGGATAATTAACCCAGGACATAAGTGACGATAGTAACAGTGTGTAAACATCAGCTCTTCTAAAGGAAAGCCTGCTCAGATCGCATTACATTTAGATTTCATGGTGAAAGGAGGTATGGCAGTGTTGCCGGATTATTAGAAGGTTAGCTGTGCCGTTGGAGGAAGAGGTTAGCCGTTCCTACGAACAGAACAAGGATGTAACGACAATACACTTTTGATATCAATACGTACATCTGTTTTGGGATCTTTTACACAAACCCATCAGGACCATAGAAGTATTTTCTACGAATCAACCAGATGTCTTGTTTGTTTGTACATCATTCAAGTTCAGTAAGCATGCACTGACAGGATTTTTTCTAACATGTCTGAATCCAACATCCATCGCTATCATGTGGCAGTTTCAACTGCAAACTATAGCAAATGTATCCAGGGAACCCATGATATTGTGTGGTGATTTGACGAAGGCTAATCGCACGGTGTATAGACATTTTTCATTACAGAAAGCAGGTTGCAGCAGTGATCGGTGGTTTCCTGTATCCAAGAACTGACGTCCGCAGACGAGTGAGTCAGACAACAGCCAAGACCCGAAGAGGCGTATCATCTGGTCGGAAGAACGACATCAAGGTGACAGAGGACAGTAGCTGAAGGAGCAAGTACTAGCATCTGGAGGTCACTACGAACAAGGACAGGAGCAGATACATAAGGTGCTAATCATTTTAGATTGTCGGTGTAACTTGATCTGTATCACGCATATTTATTATATTATTGTATATATATTGATGATAATATTGTTGTAATTTATAACACAGCGATTTAATTTAGTGTACATTAAGTATGTCCACATTAGGTGAGTTTATTGCCTTAGGGGAAATGTGCGGCTTAACTGGACCCGAACTAATAGCTTGGGCTGAGGCCAAGATGTCCGATTTTTAAATACAAAAGAGGGAGGAGAGAGCAGCAGCTAGGGAGGCCAGAGAAGCACAAGAAGCAGCAGCAAAAGAGGCCAGAATTGCACAGGAAGCAGCAGCCAAGGAAGCTAAAGAAGCCAGAGAATTTGAAAAAGAAAGAATGTTGACTCTAGAAAAACAGAGGGAGAGAGAAATAGAATTAGAAAAACAGAAAATAGAGAAAGAAATGGAATTACAGAAACAAAAGATGGAGAGAGAAATAGAAATGGAAAAACAAAAACTAGCTCTCTAGGAGAAAACACTTGAGTTTGAGAGGGACAAGTTAGCGGCCGAGCAAATATTAAAAGACAAGGAGGGTGAGGGAAATATTAAGGTAAAGATGTTGGAGATGGAGAAAGAGGCAGAAATATCCAAGAATAAGTTAGCATGCAAAGCACTGGATCCCACCAAAAGATATCAAGGGATTATTAGAAATTTTTTCCAAGGGGACTCGATTTCTGCATGGCTGACTAATTGTGAAGTCCTCTTGACTCATTACGAGGTACCGTCTGACCAGTGGGGAGTGTTACTTCATAGGCACTTGTCTGGGGAGCCGTTAAAGGTAATCGAACTCATACCTGAACAACGACGTACAGATTACCAATACATGAAACAAAGACTATTTGCACATTTCTCATTGGACACGGCAGGTCTGCGTACAGCATACAAGACACTCGGACCTAAATCAAATCAAACTTTTCTAGATTTCGTTTCTGAAACGACATTACTGTTTGACATGTGGCTGAAATCGGCTGAGGTAGGTAGGGATTTTGACAAAATTAGAGACCTGATGCTCAGGGATAAACTTATCTCCGCAGTACCACAAACAATGTCAACATTCCTTATAGAACAGAAGTGTGATTCAGTAGCAGAACTGGAAGCAAAGGGGGAGTCATCTTTCAACGCCCATAAGGACATTTTCGCAGAGACTACTCAGCCAGAACTGATCATAGGAGCATCCGCCAGAGTGTCTAGTCACAGATATGACAATTCGCATAACAAATTTCAACGTCAGGACAAATACAGACAGAACAAACAATGGTCTAACACAAAAAAGGGTTTGACAGTCCAATGTAGGTTTTGTCGACGCATACACGGAACATCAGAAATGTGTGATTCCAACCCGGATTATGAATCGTATATAAAAGAGCTAGCTACGAAACGTAACCATAAATATGCAGACTACAAAAACAACTTAAAATGTTTCACGTGCAATAGTTTTGGTCACGTGGTCAAGTCATGTAGATTGCGAAAGATGACTAAAAATGCATGTTTAGCCTATGTTATTTCAAGTAGCGACGACGAGGAACAGCAATACGAGTGCGCGTCTGGCAAGTATGCACGACCGGAGAACAATCCAAACAGAGCATATGTACAAGAAGCAAACTCCGCTTATATAAACGGTGGAAGACTCAACGTTGAACGTGCAATTGTCAATGGATTAGCAGTCAGAATGGTGAGGGACACAGGGACCTCGATTATTGGACTGGACAGAAAACTGGTGAAAGAGGAGGATTACACCAATGAGAAAGTTATATGTAGAACATTTGGTGGATCGCTAGAACAATTTGATGTGGCATGGACAGACATCAATTGCCCATACTATCAAGGACGTGTAACAGCGGCAGTACTACCACAACCAACGACGGAATTAATTGTGGGAAACATTCCTGGAGTAAAATAGTGTACCGCCCAAGAGGTAGAACAACGGGAAAAGGATAATATGAAAATACATGAAGGAAATTACACAGAATTAATTTTCCCGACAGAAGACAAAAAGATACCTGTCGCAGGCGATGATTCAGAAATAGAACCCAACATGTATGAAATAAATGAAAACTACACGGGAAACCAAAAGCAAACCAGTCAAGCAATGGACACTGAATTGACATATAGTAGTAAAGACAGTATACAAAAGACATCCCATAACAATTCACAAGAGTTAACACAGTCAGAAATTACTTGGGATTAATTACCAATAAGATCGAATTTAACTCAAGCAGAACTTAAGAAAGTTAAATTTGGTATTGAAAATTTTAGACGTATTAGTCCTTCATTTAGTGACAGCACAGCAATGATTAAAAAATTTTTTGTGCCATACTTGGATAATGATAACGTAGATCACATACACGGATGTGCAGCTAGAGGATATGAGTCGAGTTCAGATGATGAGGAGCCATACAGAAAGAATAACATGCAACAGCGTGGGGGGGGGGGGGGTGGGAAGACAGCCCAACCACGACAAATAGATATGGCAGACTATACAAAATCAAACTGGCATGAAGAAACTCCGCCAAAGATGTCACAAACCCATTATACCAACACAGACACTTTACTAACAGAATGGAAACAACAAAGTATTCCCGAAACTCAAATTGACAAAAGAATACGGGATGTGAAAATAAGGAATTGGAATCGGTATTGGAAATATCTAGGTTTGTCCGATGAAGAACGGAAGGAAAGAACACGTCAAATAGATGACTATAAATCAGTAACAACATATGTCACACAGGAAGATGAGAATCACTGCCCAGTTCTACACATTAAAGAAACATAGATTAAATAGATTAAAACAAGTCAAGACAGATACATCCATTAGATACACATGCAGTACACACAGCGACAGATGAGCATTGTATTTCTGAACACTGAATTCTGTCTATAAATTTCACTTATATTTTAATTAAACGACACAATACATATACAGCTAGTTACATATACAATTTAGGAAGTACAATTCTGTACAATCAAGTAATACGTCAAACACATGTAATATATCAGTCAACCACATACATCACAGTACGTCAATAATATATACATACAATACAACAATTCACATGGTCGATCAGCTTATACACATCATCCACAATATAGCAACTCATAAAGGGTGTTTGAACAAATTTGATACTCTGAACAAACGGTTAGGACATTTCAGACTATCGGAAAACAGCTGATAGTAATTGATGTTAGCAATTGTTATTAATTATTTTATAACTATGTCAATATTGATTGGTTCAGATGCATACATATTTGGGTTATTATTGTTACAGACATATTTACAATACGGCAATATCAGTGCGGAAGGATGACTATTAGTACATGTCATTGATGGTCAAATGAGATCTGAAGCATGTTGAGCAGACGAAATGTAATCCAACGTTGCAAGTTATCTGCGAGCGAAATCGTCGTATTCCAGATAAGTTAGATTAATTATTAAGATATATTTTGCATCTGTAAAGAAGGTAGTTTGCCATTGCTTTCCTTCCTAGCAGTGACCATACTGGTCAGTGGCCGTAGCCATTGTCTCCTAAAAAAAGAGATCCTCTGCCTACCGTCGTGAAGGTGGAGACCATAACCTACAACTATCTGTCGGCTGCTCTCCATCTTCATCCACCACCTGCACACATGGCTTCACGTAACCCTGATCGGGGGGCTAAACGGGTACTCCACCTTGCCCAAGAGTGTCCCGTAGGCTAGCGGAGGGAAGGAGGCGCCTTACTTCTCCTTTGATAGGGGATACCCCTACCCCTCTACCCGATTGATAAGAAGAAGATAGCTCTCTTAAGAAACAAGAAAAAACCAACGCGTAACACTCTGGGTGAGCTAAAGCACGCTAGGAAGGATGTGCAAAAGGCTGCCAGGCAGTGTGCAAATGATTATCGGATCAAGTTGTGTGAGGCCATTCAAATCGCAAGTGATAAGGGAAACATTAGAAGCATGTATGAAGGAATAAAGAAAGCCTGTGGCCCAATGATAAAAAGAAGTGCACCATTGAAAACCTTGACCGGAGAAATCATAACTGATAAGAAATAGCTCCTATTTGGAGCTTTACTCAAGTGAGACCAAACTAGAGGATGATGCCCTCAACGCCATAGAGGTTCTACCAACTCTTGACCTTCTGGACACAGTTCCCACCATAACAGAAGTTAAGTGTGCTATAAATGAACTTGCATCTGGCAAGGCTGCAGGTAAGGATGGGATTCCAATAGAGGTTATTAGGAGTGGGCAAGACACACTCACTCTACAGATCCACCAGCTAATAGAGCTATGCTGGCGATAAGGACAAGTCCCACAGGATTTCAAAGATTCAAGCATCATAACACTGTACAAGAACAAGGGCGATCGGAGCGACTGCAACAACTATAGGGGTATCTCACTTCTGTGTATTGTTGGAAAAGTATTTGCTAGAATTTTTCTGCGCAGACTTCAAGTCCGTTGAGATCAAGTCTACACCGAATCACAGTGTGGCTTTCGACAGAACCGGTCTACCATTGATATTGTATTCTCATTGCGACAATTGCAAGAAAAATACCGTGAACAGAATCAACGACTGTTTATTGCCTTCATCGACCTCACAAAGGCATGTGATTTGGTCAGTCGTGAGGGTCTATTCAAGGCACTAAAGAAGATTGGCTGCCCACCAACTCTTCTGTACATTGTGGAATCGTTTCATACAGACATGAAGGGTATAATCAAGTTTGATAGTGCAACTTCAGAAGAGTTCGAAATCAAGAGTGGAGTTAAGCAAGGTTGTGTACTAGCTCCCACCCTCTTTGGAATATACTTTTCACTTCTACTGAAATATACTTTTCGTGATCAGGATGGTGGTATATACATTCATTCACTCTCAGATGGCGGCCTCTACAATGCTCAGAGATAGAAGGCCAAAACCAAAATTAAGAGGGTAGTGATCAGAGAGTTGCTTTTTGAAGATGATGCTGCAGTTACGTCCCACTCTGAGGAAGAATTGCAATGTCTACTATCTGCATTCTCCAATGCTTGTTCGGAATTTGGTTTAACAATTAGCACAAAGAAGACACAGATTATGTCACAAGGAAGAACAAACAAAAAAAATTCACCTAAACGAACATCCCTTGAAACTAGTAAAGAGTTTCAAGTACCTAGGAAGTATAATATCATCAAATGGCAGATCAGAAGACGAGATCGAAAATAGGTGCAATAAGGCAAATCAACTCATTGGACAAATGGCACCAATACTAAAGAACAAACATGTATCAATAACTACTAAGAAAGCACTTTACAACACAATCTTCCTACCAACTCTATGCTACCAATGCCAAACCTGGACAATGACAGAAAAAGAGAAAAGAAAAATCACAACAGAAATGAGGTTCCTGAGAAGAATACTCAACGTATCAAGAAGAGATAGATCAGAAATGAAGAAATCAGGACTGTGGGGATCAGGAAGTGGGGGATAAAGCAGCACTAGATTTTATTAGAAAGTAGCAAGTCAAATGGTTTCGCCACGCAAGTAGGTTACCATTCAACAGCATACCACAACAAGCAATGATGTACAGACCAGATGGAAACAAGGAAGAGGCCGACCAAGTAAACGTTGGATGGAGGGAATAGCAGAATCCATGGGAATATCGATATATGAAGCCCATAATAGGGCACTCTCACGATGTTTATACTTCACCTCGACACCGCAAGGTGCAAGAGGAACATGATGAGATGAGGTGCACATGGGGTATCATCAATCTTTATTGATGACACCGAACTAGAGATGGTAGACCATTTTACATATCTAGGATCAGTGGTAAATACCAAGTTATCCCTAGATCAGGAAATCAACATCCGGATTGGTAAGGCAGCAATAACAATGAACAGGCTAAGAAAAAGAATCTGGGAGAACAGGAAGCTTACTGCCAAAACAAAAGTCCTTGTCTATCAAGCCTGTGTCCTTAGTACTCTTCTCTATGGCAGTGAAACCTGGACAACTTACTCACACCAAGAGAAAAGTTTAAACAGCTTTCACATGCGGTTTATCGCCGAAGCAACGGAGTACGTGCTTTGTGCTCGATACTTTTGACAACAGTCAGCGGGGAGAGAATGAAGCGGAGGAGAAGAGGTAGGGGAGAGGGGGGAGGAAAAGGAAGAAGAGGGCTGGAGCAGAAGGGGTAGAAGGAGAACGGATCGTTTGGGATTCAAAAATTTACGTGTTGGGTATTGGAATTGCCGTAGTGCAAAGCAACGAGGACCAATACTGGAGAAACTGGTCTACGATTTTGATGTCCTGATGTTACAGGAACTGAATACGAACTCTCTTAAGTGCCCTGGCTATACATGTTACATCAACCCAACTGGGCAGGGAAGACATGGGCAGGCTCTGGTGGTCAAGGACGGTTTACAGCATTCAGTACTGGATATGAGTGGGTGGGGTCAGGAGAGTAAAGAGGTGCAGGGAATGTGGATACAAATCGGCCATTCAGCTGGAACCTGATAAATATATATGTGAGTGGGGAATCTTGTATAAGCAGAGAGAATTGGGACTGGTTGAAAGGTTTAGTGGACACCCCAGGTTCCAGGTATCTGATATGTGGTGATTTCAAAGCCCGCGACAAGGAATGGGACAGTTCGGGAGAGAACAGACAGGGTACTGCTCTTGCTGAAGCCTTGCTTGAGACGGATGTTGTCTGTCTAAATGACGGGACACCCACTAGACTAGCAATGAGACCGGGGGACACTGCCTGACACGGCCATCGACCTGGCGCTTGTATCTCAAGAGGCGGCATCTGATATAAAATGGAGCGTCCTTGGAGACCATGGAAGTGACCACCACCCCTGTTCTGTGCCCAGCACAGTTAGGACTATAAGAGCTCGCAGGGCATTCAGTTATGATCGCGACCACTCTTCGCTCTTGGGGTGTCTTAGATCACAGAGAGGATCTAAACCAACAAGAAGAATCTTTACCCAACCACCATGGTGGACACCAGAGGTAGAGAATTCACGGAGGGAAAAGAGGGCGACCATAAGGAATTGGCAGAGGGTGTAGAGTGCAATCAATTCAGTTGACACAGAATTGGAAGAGGCTGAAATATATAAAAAAGTAAAGGTGTAGGATTATAAACTCCAGGCAGCTGAGGCAAAGCGGATTAAGTGGGAACAGTTTATCAATGAAGTCGATGGGGATGGGAAATTGGGACAATTCTGGTGGCTGCACCGGCAAATGAAGAGACAGGTGATGCCTGGTACACATGGCACCGTTTATGATGATAACAACCGACCTATGACAACTAACAAGGACAAAGGGGAGGCTTTACTTGCGCGATTTTTAAAACAGACGGATCAGCAAGATAGGGCTATTAGAGATAACGTCAAAGAAGCCTTGTCACGGGTCACTAGGAAGGAGGACTGTGAGATTAAAGTGGAGGACATTAGACGGGTACTGAAGCAGGCTAAAGACACAGCGCCAGGTCCGGATGGGGTGAGGTACTCCCATATGATGAACATAAATGATGAGGACTTGGAGGAGATGGCTCTTTGTTTCAACCTAAGCATCAATACGGCGGAAATACCCCCATGATTGGCTGCATAGCTACCTGGTCCCCCTCCCAAAGCCAGGCAAGGATCACTCCAGACTTAATGGATACCGAATCATAACCCTGCAAAACACGTATGGCAAAGTCCTCGAAAAAATAGTAGCACGCAGGCTCCAGCAACATTTGGTAAGTCGGAATCTGCTTCCCCAAGGACTCGGGAGCTACCGGCCGGGAAAGGACACCTGGGCCAATGCTGCAACTTTTGCGTTCGATGTCTACGAGGGCTTCCAGGATAAAAAGGAGACAGTTGCGGTAGCTTTTGACCTGGAGGATGCGTATAACAGGGTTAGGTATGAAGTTGCGGTAGCTTTTGACCTGGAGGATGCGTATAACAGGGTTAGGTATGATCGGTTAATACCCAAACTGTTGGACATGGAGGTCTGCCCTTGCCTTGTTAGATGGGTTGCGGCAGTACTTTATGAGCGTAAGGTTGCACTGCGTAAGGGTTCCTGGACTTCTGACCCCTTTACTATTACACCTGGGTTGCCGCAGGGATCTGCCTTGTCCCAAGTGCTCTTTAATGTCTACACCAGCAAAATCGCAGACATTGAGACACCAGGTGTGGGTAGAATCTTGACATTTGCAGATGATGTGCTGGTGTACAGACAGGGCCGGTTTGGCGAAAGACTTACAGGTGGTGGTAAACAGGGTGGTGGAGTGGTGCAGGGACGCAGGGGCCATTATAAACCCAGACAAGGCATCGGTTGTGTGGTACTCCTTGGACAACCGGGTTGTCAAGGCAGACGTCCCAGGTATTATGTTGAATGGATGTCCTCTTAGTCGAAAGAGTAAAGTGAAGTACTTGGCTATCACCTTTGACAGGTGTTTGTCTTTTAAGGATCATGTGGAGTCTATGGTGGTGAAGGCTGGTAGGGGACCTAATGTATTGAGGGCTATGGCAGCAACCGGGATAGATCAGAGGATGCTGTACAGGCTCTTTCAGCAGTTAATAATTTCTGTCATTGAGTATGGTTTGGAGTTGTTGACAGTATCAAAAAGCCAGCTTGAAAGGTTGGAGCGCATACAGAATGCTGCCATGCGGTTAATACTGGGGTGCACAAAAGGACACGCCAATTATCTGCATGAGGCATATCCTGGCGCTACCTACAATGACGGATAGACATAGGGTCCTTTAGGCCAAATGGTACCTGAGAGTTGCCGCAGACAAGGATCACTCGCTGCATGTAGCAATGGAAATGGTAAAGGGTCATAGACTAAGACAAGGCAGGTCCTGGATGGCACAGGCAGAACTTTCTATAAGAGAGGTGTGTGATCTACAGACCATCAATAGTGAAAGAGAGTGGGTTGAAGTTCCGGATGACATGACAGACTGGCACAATGTAATAATAACACTGGGTCGTGAGAGCAGAGAATGGGCAGCGGCCGCACTGAGTTTCAAGTGCAACAGCTAATATAACAGAGCAGACGTTATAGAGCAGAGACAAAGTCCTCGCTGTAGTTTATATGTTTATTTGATTGAATACATTGTAGAATATAAAACATCGTACAATGACTTTCTGGACATATGTTGTTACAGTAGGTGTTATTGAGTTGAAATACAGATGGTAACTAAACATCTCTACCCCCCGCGTCACAGCTTGAGCGTCCCTAGTTTCCCACCAACGGGTGCTCAGCCGTGCCTTTTATCCTAGTCTTTTCCCTTTTGCACACCACCCATTAACTCATTAACTCCCTAACAGAGGTGGTGCTCTGTTACATTCCTCTCTACCCTCAACAAGACTTTTCCCCGAAAAGTCTTACTCCAAATTCTATGTGTTTCTAAATTACTTAACTAAAGGCTCTCACAAAATTACTTCGTCTTCAAACCATTAGCAATCCGCTTACATGTATTTTACACTGAACAATTTAAAGCTGACTCAACTAAAATCTAAACCGGTACTCTTATTTAGCATACTACACTACTCTCTACTACTCTTTATCTCCCATCCACGTAAGTATATTTTACAAAAGATATGCGCTTTATAAAAAATATCGATCTAAATTATGATTAACAAAAATTGAAGATTTTCAACTTATCATTCTCTCGGTAACTACACAGGATAGACAGGAAAGTGGTTGGTGCGCTCCAAAGAGAAAGTAATAAGAAGTGGTCACAATTAATGAATTATCCCATTTATCCTCTCATGCACTCTCAAAACTTTACAGCGTAAAGTTTTCAAAAATCTAAATGATATAATCTACTAATCTTCAATTATCTTCATTTTTTGTTAATAATAAATGTTCCTGTCAAGATATAAAAATCCCTTCTTCTGTCAGGATTATAAATCATCCAGCAACAATTGCCCTTTTTCTCTCTCTGTTTATCGCATATTAGTATCTATTCTTTACTTATAATATACCTTCGCAAGCTCCCAAAAATTATGATTTATGCTGTTACCACAGCGTCCCTTCATAACTATTGCTCACGTTTGGTTACTCTGACCACACAACACGTGTCAATAAGCCAAACCACTCCTCTCCCCTAACACAACATGGCATCCAATCCATGTATTTTCAATTAATGCTGACCTAATGCAGCTCCTATTTCAATCCCCCAGAACCATATATTTCTACCAACGTTTATTTGTGTAGGGTTATAAAACCCGTCATCCAAGCATGGCATTTAATTCATGTGTTTCTAAATTACATGTACTCCCTTTTTAGCCACCCTGTAACTAACCCCTCATATCCCAAACATTAGTGTTGACTGAAGCAGCAGCCTTCTTACAAGTACAAGGCCGAAGTTTATGGTACTCATGTTTACTAAAACTTATTACTCACAAGGGGAATATGTCTCTCTTCTAGTCCACAGTCGTTTGTTTACTATTTTCTGAACGAAAGATCCTATTATTTATTCAATAAGATCTAGTCTTATTGATCTAAACCAACTCTTTACTCTAAGTAAAACAATAACAACTTATTTTTAAACAAGGTTAAATACTATTCAATAAACAAAGTAATTCAAATAGAATTACAATTCATGAGCAAACCAAAACGAAGTCAAAACAGGATATCATTCCCCCCAATATTTTAAAGATACTTTTATCCCCACATTTTAAATAAAGGCAATTAACCAAGTCAAAGGAAGACATTATTCGAAATAATATAACATACATGATGAAACAAAAAAAAAAATCATATCTAAATACAAGCTATCCATTTTTGGACTAATAACCAATTATTTATCTACTAAGACAACTCAACAAGTCAAATTTCAGAATTAAATGACAATAACGAATACATCTTCTAGACTACACGAGAATTGACATCCATATCACCTAACTTATTATTATACAAAATCATGTCTACTCATCAAGACAACTCACAACAACTATTAACCAGGCTATTTATTAACCTGTTTCTATAATTCATCTGTAATTCACAGCTACCGTATTTCATCAATTATAAATTTCCTCTTTAAAGCAAAAAATTTTCATCCTGCTATCTGCAGAATATTCTATCAATTTATTTACCATATCTCCATTTCTTCAGTAATTCTAGATTTTTCTGTATAAGTGCCATCTCCACATCAATGTCCTCGTTTTCCCGAAGAGAAACATCTTCCTTCATGCTACTATCATCTCCATTAGATTCTGAATTTTCGTCCATTCCTTGTTCTTCATCTGTATATCTGTTGCTAGCAGCCGCTAATTTTTTTCTTTCTATATGTAATCTAATCTGTCTATCATGGTTTCTTAACGATCTTTCGAGTAGTGGCATATCTTCGTCGCTTGACGAATTTTCTCTAATTCTCTTCTGTCTTTTAACTTCTCTATCTCTTTGTCTCTCTATCCTCCTCTTCACTGCTTGCCTGGTATTTTTAAATGGAGCGGTTACCTCCTCCTCCATAGATTCAACACTATTATAACCATCATACGTATTATTTTCTTCAACTCTAAGAATTTTCGGTACTGTTTCTGCTTGTTCACTAGTTTCGTCATAAATTGGTGTTGTTATTGTTTGTTTTTGTACCAGTTCTTTTCCAAAATCTGAGGGTATCGTATATTTGACTCGTCTGACGAGTTGTCCATCTGAGTATACCCCTTCTGTATAGTTATTATTATTATCATCTCCCTTATCTTCATTATCTCTTCTTAAATGCTCCACGTGTGACCGCGCCACATGTCCTGTGATTTGGTTCTTGATACTATATGATACTGGACCTAACTTTTCTAAAATGTAATATCCTGGAATCCAATGAGCATCAAATTTGGAGTTTCTTCTATTTTTTTTATAGTAAATATCACAGTGTGAACACGGCCTGGCTGTGAATCGTTAGTGGCTGACATCAATATAGATGACAGACTCCGCGTTGTAGTGTATAAAAGGTTTATTTGAGTCATCAATTACATTTTCATGCTGCCGATGTAAATACAGACATCTTTGTTGTTCGTCTCATGGCCGAATCCCCAGTGACGTGTGAGTAACCCCTGGATACCTAAACCCATTCGTGCTCACGTGTTCACTAACTTTATTTCCCCATTAGTTAATGAATGCGCAGCATTCATTAACTCTCTAACTACTAACCTAAATCCCTTACTGTTATATACCTCCCCTTCTTCAAGAAGACTTTTTCTCTGGAAAAGTCTCAACCCCAACCCTTAAACACTTAACTCTACTGAAATATTTCTTCTTCTATACCACATCTGCCCAACAATCCCTCAACATATATTTCATAATTCAAATCTCATCCTCCTATCTCATCATAGCCAAACGCTAACCAGAGACATACTTTATACAATGTCAGTAATACAAAACCCTACTATAAACTCTCTACAAAACTCTCTACAAAACTCTCTATAAGCGAACCGCTTTTAAAGTGTCCATCTAAATTATGATTGACAAAAATTGAAGATATTTTCCTTACCTTTTTCTCACTTAATCACATTCTCACTATTCCAGGATAGACAGAAAAAAAGTTTAGTTTAGATTGGTTTGGTGCGCACTGAAGAAAATTAGAAAGTAAGAAAATAGTAAGAAGTAATCACATTTCTCTTCCCATGCATTCTCAAAACTTTATAAAATAAAGTTTTCAAAATTTATCTTCATTGCCGTCAATAATAATTTTTGTTATCAAAAAGTTATGTTAATCCAAAACTACAACCTTTTGTATTATTCACCTCGTCAAGTTCAACCATTCCTTCAAAACCTCCAGAGTCCACTTATTTAAATGCCAAAATTCAACCTGGCATTCCCCCCATATTCTCCCATTAAACGCTGTTCAACCCAGCTCCTATTTCAACCCCCATTTACCCAGTATCGCCCGTCATTCCCCTCATCCATGGCTTTCAATCCATGTATTTACATTACGAACCGTCTAATGTAGTCCCTAATTCAATCCCCCAAACCATTTTTAACGGTTTAACTCTTTCCAACCGCCATGTAATTATCAATTGTTGCTGACAACCCCAGCCACTTTTAAATATACTCCTCCATTACTTTCTCTACTACATACTGAGTTACTTCGCTAATCACCACAACTTCCCCCTTAACTCAATCATGTTTCACCCTCAATTTCTATTTATAAACGTTATACACGTTAAGCAACTCAACTTCAAGTCACAAAATTCGTAAAATAAGCATGGCCCTTACTCCATGTTTCATATTTTCTGCAAGCTCCCAAAAACAACTCTTAATTTTTCCCCATAACTGAACGTCAACCTAAAAATTATTTTAAACACACCCAGGGTAACTCAAAAAAATTAAACCAAAGTTTTGTAAAAATAAACAGCTAAGGTAACATATCATCACATTTTATAAAGAACAACTGAAGTCAAAACAATAGAGCAAACAATATCAACCCCCTCATTCTTTGACATCATTTTTATCCCCACACATTATTCAAAATAAACATATGTGATGAAATGAAAAATCATATATATACATACACCATAATATATTATGACTACTAATCCATCATTTTCCGTCTAAGAAAAACTCAACACTTCAAACTTAAAAATCAGAATGATAATAAAGCATATATCAATCACTCCTAACTTAATACAATATTATGTCTACTCATCACGACAACTCTCAACAACTCTTGATTAAGTTATTTGCTAACCTTCTTCATTTGAAATTCACAATTACCGTGTCCCACTTCTTCTTCTATCTGCAATCTGCAGAATATTCTACCAAGCTATTCATCACTTCTCCATTTTCTTAATAACTCCAATTTTTTTTCTATAAGTGCAATCTCTACATCAATGTCGTCATCTTCCCGAGGAGAAATATCTTCTTTCATAGCAGCATCCTCATCAGTTTCTGACTCTTCATCCATCTCTTGTTCTGCGTCTGTATACCCATTACTAGCAACTGCTAATCTTTTCCTTTCTAAATCCAATCTAATCTTTCTACCTTGATGTCTTAATGATCTTTCAAATAGTGGCATATCTTCATCACTTGAGGAATTTTCTCTAAATTTTCTTTGCCTCATAATTTCTCTTTCTTTCTGTCTATCTAACTTTCTTTTTACTGCCTGTCTAGTATTCATAAATGGAGCGTCTATTTTTTCTTGGACCGATTCTTCACTATTATAACCGTCATACGTGTTGTTTTCCTCTGTCACGATCGTTTTTGGTATTGTTTCTTCTTGTTCACCAGTAGTAGATGCTGTTATTATTTGTTTTTGTACCAATTCTCTCCCATTATCTATAGGTATCGGATATTCCGTTTGTCTGATAATCTGTCCATCTGAAAATAATTCTTCTGAATAATAATAATAATTATTATCCTCTGCATCTTTTTCCTCATTATCCCGTCATAAGTGCTCTACATGTGAACGTGCAACATGCCCTGTAATTTGATTTTTTATAGTATATGATACTGGACCCTTTTTATCTAAAATATAATATCCCGGGACCCAATGAGCATCAAACTTAGAGTTTTTCCTATGTTTTTTGTAATAAACTCTATCACCTATGTTAAACTCCTGTAAGTGTGCATTTTTATTTGTGTATTTCTTCTGTCTTTCTCGAGCCTTAATTATATTATTTCTTAAACGTATATGTGCTTTGTGCATTTCTTGTAACCTCATTTCCTGAAACTCCTCCCCCATATATTTTCTTCTAGGCTTTAATAAATTGTCAATCGGTAATATTGGTTCTCTTCCATGTAGTAGGTAAAATGGTGAGAAACCTGTTCCTTTATTTTGGTGTGTACGGATCGCCCCCAATGCTATTCCCAAATAAAGATCCCAATCCATATCGTGTTCTTCTACATTTTTCGCCAGTATATTGTACAATGTTCTTCTTCTTCTTCTTCGTTCATCCGGAGTTTTTTTTCGGACGTGATTGCGTTGTGCCTGTTTACAGCAGAGCTGCGTTCTTGCGCCGTTAGGCCGACACATCCGACTTCTGCGGGCATTTGTTGACCGGGTTAACCTTCCCGGGGGTACAATGTTCTATGTTGTCTCTCATTTTTGGCATTCGAAGATGGTCTGTAGTACGAAGTTTTAATGTGCTTTATATTCAAATCTTTTAACAATTTTTCAAACTTTCTATTTACAAATTCTTTCCCATTGTCTGTGGACACCCAAACTTTGGTATAAATTCTTGTAAAAACATATTTATAACAGAATCAGAACTCTTGTCTGGAATTGGATAAACTTCTGGCCAGAGACTATATGAATCTACGATATGTAGTAGATATACATTTCCCGATAATGTTTTTGGATGAGGACCTGAAATATCCAAACTCACTTTCTGCATTGGATATTGAGGAATATCTGTATCTTGTAAGGGACATTTAATTATCTTCATGTTTCTTAACCTACACTTTTCACATGCATCAACATATTCATATACGCTTTTAAATAAATTCGGCCAGTAATATTTACTGCTAATAGCCTTAAATAATTTATCTCGTCCAAAATGACCATTATTATCATGATATGCCTTTAAAACTTCCCGTTCTAAATGTTTCGGAATATATTTTCTTAATCCCTCACCTTTTTCACCGACATAATATAATTGATTGTCTTCTTGCAGCTCTAAGAATTTTCTTTTAAAACTGCTTTCCCCTGTTTCTTTCAATTTTTGTTTAATCTGTATTATTTTTGGATCTAATTCCTGTTCATTTTTCATATTAAAATGCATCAACTGTGTATCTTCCTCTATTGATTCAGAATCTTGTTCTGTCTGTGAGCTTTCATAATTTATTTTAGCAGAATCTAATATATTTACTTGCCAATTCCTGTCGTCAATTTCTGGTTCTCCCTCATCTTGAGTAGTGGTTTCAGATATTGTTGTATGTGGAATTCTGGACAATAAATCAGCGCATGTATTATGTTTTCCTGAAATATACTCTACTTTAGCATTGTATCCCTGTAAATTTAGTGCCCATGTTTGTATTTTCCTATTTTGTATTGGTGCTTCTAATATAGACTTTAATGGCATGTGATCAGTTTTAATAATGAAATTGGCGTTATGTAGATAATAATTTAGTTTCTGGAGAGCATAGTGTATAGCGTAGGCCTCCTTCTCAATAGTCGCCCATTTTCGCTGAGATTTGCTAAGTCTATGTGACAAGAAATAGATTGGTCTTTCATTCTTAACTCCTGGTATTCCTGAGTCTTCTCCTATAATAATGATCTGCTTCTTCCTCTTAATACTTAGAGCTTCCTGTAAAATATTGTGGTCGCAGCATCATATATTCTTTGATTTTCCGTGCATCATCCTCTGTATAAGTCGGGTTAATAGAAATTCCCGCTACCTGCCTTTTCTCCTTAATTGCTTTCTTTCTGTTACCTCTATTTGCTGTTCGTGTCTTTACTTCATCAGTCTGCTCGCTATTTTCAGTACACGTCTTATATGTCTTATATCTTCCTATCTCGTCCTCTGAAGATTCACTAACTATAGTTGTTCTCCCAGCTTGTTTACTATATGCTGTAGAGGAGGAAGCAACATCCTTATAGTTGGAACTATCACCCCTGCCAATTTTCTTACTTCTAGGACCACCCCTCCGGTCGGGGATACATTTAACGTCCCACTCTGACAAGTCTGATGCCTCTGTCGTGTCATCTCCTACATTTACTAATAGACTGGTCGCAGTCCTAGTCCCAGCACTTTTTCTAACCTGCCTTCTGGTATCTTTAGTCTTTGTCTGTCTATCTTTCTTAATTGTAACTGTGTCTCTCTTTTCTGATTTCAACTGAGGTGGTTCTGTAACTTCTACCGTCTTAATAGTTTGTGTTCCCCTTGCTATCTTGCTAGCCGCTTGTACCTGTGTCTGGGTGGCATTCTCTATCGTCCTAGATGTCTGGGTTTGTGTCTCTCGGTTTATTTTCTTTACTAATACCGTCGTCTTCTTTTCCTGTCCAATCCTAATATTGGCAAGTACTTTAGGAGTCGTTGAATTCTTATCTGTGTGTTCTACCCTGTCCTTCGATCCTGACTTCAAATATTGTCTTTGTCTTTGCTCAAACCAGTCGTCACGTCTTTTTCTTGTGGTTGCACTGTGGGAGGGTCAACCCCTTGATTTCTTTAAAAGGTTTCTCTCATGCCCATTTCTGTATCCTTGATCATTATACCAGCTCCTAACCCTAGTCATATTTGAATTAACGTAAGTGCTTCTATACTGCCCTCTATTTTCATTAACTAGTGGCTGTCCTCGGCTATTCTTGTTGTTCCTTTTTATCTCATTATTTCCTACATTAGTTGATTTACTCTGTAACCATTGTACGAAACATTCTACCTCGCTGACTGCCACCTTTAACTCTCCTAACCATGCAGTCACGCGTCCTAAATCTCTGCTCAGGTGCATTTTTACTCTTTATGCTATCTCAGCCTAAAAACAATATCTTCTTCTATATGCTTCTTAGTACCTGAGTTAACGAAGCCTCATCCTTTGCAATGCTGCAATATTTGTAAATTACATCAATCAGTTTTCCAATTAATAAACTAATTACCGTTTGAGTAACCCTGCAAAGTGCTGTAATATTTGTAATTTACATCAATCAATTTTCTAATTAACAACTAATTACCGTTTGAGAAACCTTGCAAAGTCTAGAACTACCTAGTCCAACTATGATATTGCCCTACCAACTCCACCAAGTACTTGTGAAAGATCTTGGGCTTCCATTCTAAAAAAAATCTGAAATGGAAAATACAGCAGTACCAAACAATCTAATATATTAATATGTCCTAAATCAAGCAGTTGGACATCTTAATCTAAAATTTAACAATACTTGCTATACTTATAGTCCTGTCGTTTGTCCAATCGTTTTTCTTATTCAAAACAGATGATCTACCGTTGTAAAAATTTTAGAACAATTCCAGCGTCTCGCAGAGTATGGTTGTCGTCCAATCGAAAAAATTGAATTAGTATGACGCCCAATCGACAAAATTGAAGGAGTATGACGCCCAATCGACAAAATTGAAGGTTGTCTTCTTCTCTCGCAGGAAAAGAAAAGGAAGAGCCTCTGGATTCCTCACTTCAATCGAAGTCGGTGCCTTCTGACTTACTTTCACCGAAAAATGGCCCTTCTAGTCGTCTTCATGCCGCTGATTGTGCTCGTCTGGATTTGAAATGACAACGATCGAGACAATACTCAATTGATTGATTGATTGATTGATTGATTGATTGATTGATTGATTGAGCCGGCTCACTGTAAGCGTTGACCAACAACTCCGGACTTTATCTTCAGACTACCAAGGTCACCTTCAATGTACTTAAGACGATAACGGTTAAATCGACAGTTCCAGCAAGACCAGATTTCACAGCAGCATATCTGGAACATCCATACGTTTCGAAAAGAACGAGCAGGTCAACACAGGATTCAAGATTGACGATGGCTGCTCTGTTTCACGACTCGGAACATTGTGTGTTGTGTGGCGGTTTTAACAACCATCAACCCCATCACAAAGACTTGAAAATACGACATAAGTTGTTCCTCCAGAGTGCAGTACTTCAACACAACCTTCCATGACTTCTGTTGACTTCTATATTTCAATTTGATTTATTTTATGAGGACCTCTGTGATCAGTGGTGGCCGCGACAGCACGATTCCGAAATCTTGGTATACTCGGCGCCAAATCAGGTCATATCACAGTGTGAACATGGCCTGGCTGTGAATCGTTAGTGGCTGACATCAATATAGATGACAGACTCCGCGTTGTAGTGTATAAAAGGTTTATTTGAGTCATCAATTACATTTTCATGCTACCGATGTAAATACAGACATCTTTGTTGTTCTTCTCATGGCCGAATCCCCAGTGACGTGTGAGCAACCCCTGGATACCTAAACCCATTCGTGCTCACGTGTTCACTAACTTTATTTCCCCATTAGTTAATGAATGCGCAGCATTCATTAACTCTCTAACTACTAACCTAAATCCCTTACTGTTATATAAACCCTATCACCTACTTTAAATTCCTGTAGTTGTGTATTTTTATTTGCATACTTCTTCTGTCTCTCTCTGGCTTTAATTATATTGTTTCTTAACCTTACATGCGCTTTGTGAATTTCTTGTATAATTACTTCCTGAAAATCCTCCCCCATATATTTACGTCTCGGTTTTAACAGATTGTCAATTGGGAGTATTGGTTCTCTTCCGTGTAACAAGTAAAATGGTGAAAAACTTGTCCCTTCATTTTGATTTGTGCGTATCGCGCTCAATGCAGATCCCAAGTAAAGATCCCAATCCCTATCATGTTCCTCTACAATTTTTGCTATTATATTATATAATGTCCGATGTTGTCTCTCATTTTTCGAATTTGAGGAAGGTCTATAATAAGAAGTTTTTATGTGGGCGATATTCAAATCTTGTAATAATTTCTCAAACTTCTTGTTCACGAACTCCTTTCCATTATCTGTGAGTACTGTCTGTGGGAAACTAAACCTTGGTATGTACTCTTGTAAAAAAAATATTAATGATAGTATCAGCGCTCTTATCAGGAATTGCATAAACCTCCGGCCATAAACTGTAGCAATCCACAATATGTAGTAGGTATACGTTCCCCGATAACGTTCTAGGGTGAGGACCTGAAATATCTAAACTCACTTTCTGCATTGGAAACTGAGGGATGTCAGTATCTTGTAAGGGACATTTGATCGTTTTCATATTTCTTAACCTACATTTCTCACACGCGTCAACATATTTACAAGCGCTTTTAAATAAATTCGGCCAATAATATTTATTCTTGAGGGCTTTAACTAACTTGTCTCGACCAAGATGACCATTCTCATCATGATATGCCTTTAGAATTTCAATTTCCAAATGTTTCGGAATGTATTTTCTCAACTCTTCACTCTTTTCACTCACATAATATAACTGATTGTCATCCTGCAAGACTAAAAAATTCTTCTTGGAACTGTTTTCAGCCGCTTCTTTCAACTTCTGTTTTATTTCTATAACTTTCGGATCCAATTCTTGTTCCTCTTTCATATCAAACTGCATTAACTGTGGATCTTCCGCTATTGGTTCGGATTCTTGACCTGACAGTGAGCTCCTAAAATTTTCTCTATTCACTATGGCAGAATCTAATATATTTACTTGCCAGTTTCGGTCGTCTATCTCTGGTTCACCCTCATCTTCAGTACTTTCTGTCGCTTCTGGATATGGAATTCTGGATAATAAATCGGCACATGTATTATTTTTACCGGATATATATTCCACTTTTGCGTTATATCCTTGTAAATTTAACGCCCACGTTTGTATTTTTCTATTTTGTACTGGAGCCTCTAACAAAGATTTTAATGGCATGTAATCAGTTCTTATAATGAAATTGGCGTTATGTAAGTAATAATCTAATTTCTGTAAAGCATAGTGTATAGCGTATGCCTCTTTTTCTATGGTCGGTCATTTTTTTTAGATTTACTAAGTTTGTGTGACAAAAAGTAGATTGGTCTTTCGTTTTTAACTCCTGGTATTCCTGAATTTTCTCCTTCATACGGTTGCGTTAAACATGCTCCTATTGCGTTATCTGAAGCATCTGTATATAAAATCAACTGTTTGTCTAGATCTGGATGCGCCAACAATGGAACTACCGTTAAACTATTTTACAAAAAATCAAATGCTTTCTGACAATCTTCATTCCATTTAAATCTTGCATATTTGCACGTCAGATTAGTGATGGGTTCTGCTATCTGTGCAAAATTTGGAATGAACCGACGATAGTACCCACATGTACCAATAAAAGCTCGTACTTCTCTTCCGTTGGTCGGAGCAGGTAGTTCTTTAATGACTTTCACTTTGTCCTGATCTGGTTTAATTCCTTCTCTATCGATGATGTACCCCAAATACTTAGTTTCTGTTTTTAGGAATTCACATTTACTGAGTTTCAATTTAACACCGTGTAATCTTAGCCTATCAAATACTACTTTTACGTGTTTCAGATGGTCTTGTACGTCTCCTGTTGTGTAGATTAAAATGTCATCTATGTATGCTAATGCAAAATTTTGCAAGCCCTCCAGTACTTGATTTATTAATAGCATATAATGAGAAGGCGCCGTCTTGACCTCAAAAGGCATTCGTAAAAATTCGTAAGAACCTGCGTGAGTACAGAAAGCACTTTTTTCTGAGCATCCGGCGTCATAGGGGTACACCAAAATCCTGACCTTGCGTCTAGCGTAGTGAAGAAGGTAGAGCCATTAAGTAGCCCCAAAATATCGTCAATCACCGGCAATGGATAAGCTACATTCTTGGTGATTTTGTTCAGGGCCCTGTAGTCGCAGCAGAATCTGTGACTCCCATCCTTCTTGGTCACAATTACAATCGGAGATGACCATTCTGACTTAGATCTTGTTATTATTCCTGCTTTTTGCATATCTTCTATTGCTTTTTCTACTATCTCTCTATCCCTTAGAGGAGTTCTATATGGTTTCAAACTAATTGGTGGATGATTTCCTGTGTCTATTTCCATAGTAACTGTCTTAGTCTTACCTAACTCCAAGTCATTAATAGCAAAAACATCCTGATTTTTTCTTACTAAGTCTTCTAATACTTCTTTATAGTCTTGCGGAGCTTTCAATTGTGATAATAACTCTTGTTCTCTCTTCAAAGATGACGTTGTTTTGTCTACTGAATGTACTTGCGATGGATATTTTCTGAATGCATGGATCGATTCATCATTCCGTATTTTCCAACTTCCTCTACTTCTATTTCGGTTATTAATAGGGCCTTCTGGATATTTATTTATTGACAATCCTTCTTTAACTGTTGTTGCTATGTTGTTAAGATCACGTGCTATTTTTGCAATCACACACCCTCTATACAATTTAATCTCTTTCCCTGTGTTATTAAAAATCATTACCGGAAAACTGAATTGTCAATCTAAAGTTATTATTCCGTCTGTGACTTCTAACCCTGGTTCATCTATTATCTCTCTCTCTCTCTCTCTCTCTAACTCTGTTACTGTAACTGTTTGTCCTGTCGTAAAATAAGGATTTTTTTAAATTTTTGCTTGTATCAGATTGACTGTCTGTGGTTTTAAAGTCATAGATGTTTTTACTCTAACCAGGGCCTATACGTGAATGTCTTCCTCCAAATCCACATAGACGTCTTGAAATCTCAACTTATGTAAATCAAAATAAAGCCTTACACCATTTTTTAGCAAAAAATCTCTACCTAGGATCATGTTCCTATTTAACTCTTTGACCACGTGAAAAAGATGTCTTACGTTTATGTTTCCCAACCTAAAGTTGATCATTGTTTGTCCAATTACTTCCAAATTTTGTCCAGTAACCGAGTGTAGGGTATCCTGATTCTTAACTATTATGGAATTCTTTAATATGCGATATAAAAAAATTTCCTTCATCACACTGACTTGAGCTCCCGAATCAATCAATGTTCTAATTCTAAATGTTCCTATTTCTATAATGCATGAACTGGGATCAATCATATTCACTGAAAACTGTTTTATCTCTCCAAGTTGAGGCCATTTTCTATATTCTCTCTTTCTACTTGTCCACCTATGCTTGTCATTTGGGTAGTTGCTGTATTCACTCATTCTTGGGACCTTTTTGTTTTCCCTCCTACCGCAGGTCCTACTCAGTAAGTGGGATGCCAGTTTTCCTGCGTTCTTGGCCTTGTAAAATTCCTCTGTCTGTCTTCAAAATTTCTATTTGGTCCACTGTTTCTACTTCTATTCTGTGCACTAACCTGAGCACGTCTGTTACCACAAAATCTAAAAACGTGTCCCCTCTGACCACAACTCCAACAAACCATATTTGTGCTACCTACCGTCTCTCTTATAGGGTTTTTCATTTGTCTTTCTCTATCATAAGTATTTTGATTATTATTTCCGTGCAGTGTTTGTATTTCTCCCCATCTTCTCCATCCGTACCTCGCTTGTCCTATCTCCATAGGTTCCTCAATCCTCTCTTCTCTATTACTTCCTATTTCTCGTCCTACCCTCAGTCTAAATCTTCTTCTCAAACTTTCTTCCTGTACAGCTATATCCACAGCCTGTGATAATCTCGCAGGATTTTCTCTCATAAGTTTAAATTTAAGTCCATCTGACTTTATCCCATCAACAAAAATTCCAACCAGCATCCTCTCTACTTCTTCGCCTTGAACATTCTGTCCTATGAATGCCTCCTCAGCTAGATTAATCAGCCTGTCACTGAACAGCTGAACACTCTCTCCATTATCTTGCCTAGATTGTCTTAATACTGAGAAAGCATGTTGTGGATCCGTGATCTCCGCATACTTGTGAGCTAAATCATCCTTAAATTGCTCCCACGTCTCATCTATTCCTGCTTCCAATTTTCTTCGAATATGATCTGAGACAGGCGATGCACTAGTCCTATAAGCTAAATTTTTCTTGTCCTCATCTGTGGCGGCCACTAAATAAGCATGTTTTTCGATGGACACAACCCATTTTTTTAAATATTTTCCTTGTCCACTAAACTTCTCGATGTCAACAGCTACACTTTGCTGTTTCAAAATTGTGTCTAATTTGGATATGGCTCTACCTACACCACCAAGCACCTGTCCTAAAGAAAGGTCCTGGGGTACCATTATTGAAATCTGAAATACAAAATATACCAGTACGATACAATATAGTATAATAATATATAGTAACACAATATTATTATCCTAAACTAAGCAAGTTCTATAATTTTTCAGAAATTTAAACTATTAAATTTGTACTTTCTTCAGTTGGCAATGTTGTCGACATTGTTATTCTAAACTAACCAAGTTTTATAATCTTCTACTAAGTTAAACTATTAGACTTATACTTGCTGCTTTAGTCAGCACTGTTGACTGCTCGAGCACTTCCCAGCTGAACAAACTGACCAGGTGCCTGTCCTAAGTTCATTCTCGACACTGGGAGAAACTGACATGAGGGCTCACGAAGTACAGCGCCCAGGAGATGACCCAATCGACACAGTAAGGATTTATTTGACTGCCGCCTCTCGGTAGGCCCTTGATAGAAACCTCACTGACAATTCGCCCCTGGTCGGGTTTTTGACTGCCGCCTCTCGGTAGGCCCTTGATAGAAACCTCGTAGAGTGCTCACGTCCAACTTGATAACGTGGACTTGACGACTTCAGAGCCAACGATCAACTTGATAATGTGGACTTCGGCCTCGATTATGTTAGGCCGCTGGAATGAGAATTGCGAGCGGCGATCTGATCAAGCAGCCTCTTGACGCAGTTGAACAAGGAAGATCACAAACCCACAAACAGGCCACCCCTGGTCGGGCTTTTGGCTGTTGCAAGTCTTAGCTTGAAGGTTGTATCAACTAAAACAGCCATCTTCCATGCGTGTTCAACAGATGTTTCAAAACGTGTCATGATCGATACTTCGGTTAGTCACCGCAACAAATGAAGTTGTTTGACGAGCCTTTCAAAATATGCCGCGGCTAATACTTCGGTCCATCCAGACAATTCGTATCCTGGTCAAGCGGCAACATTTCTGCTTTTATAACAGAGCAGACGTTATAGAGCAGAGACAAAGTCCTCTCTGTAGTTTATATGTTTATTTGATTGAATACATTGTAGAATATAAAACAGCGTACAATGACTTTCTGGACATATGTTGTTACAGTAGGTGTTATTGAGTTGAAATACAGATGGTAACTAAACATCTCTACCCCCCGCGTCACAGCTTGAGCGTCCCTAGTTTCCTACCAACGGGTGCTCAGCCGTGCCTTGTATCCTAGTCTTTTCCCTTTTGCACACCACCCATTAACTCATTAACTCCCTAACAGAGATGGTGCTCTGTTACACTAATCCAAAGCAACACACATGAAGGTGACATAGTCATCTACACCGATGGGTCAGTGGTGAGAAACAGACGTAGTGGCTGGGGCTTTATTGCAAAGGCTAATGGGCGAGTCTTGAAAAAGGAGAGCCTGGCATATGAGACTACGACCTCCAGCATGAGAATGGAGGTGGAGGCAGTAACAGCGGCATTCCGGTGGCTACAGGAGACTACTGCAACACACGTTGTGTTCATTACGGATTCAAAGAATATGCTTAGCAAGGTGTAGAAAGGAATGTTTCGTGTGGAATGGCTCTCGTCGCATCAGAGGTTACAGATTGTGAGAATTGTATGGATATTTTGCCCTGGCCATGCGGATGTACGGGGAAAAGTACAGGCTGATAGCCTATCAGGGAATGCACCTCTTGGTGGTATCTTGCCTATGGACAAGGGGGAGGTGGTCGTGCGCTTGTGGGACCAGGTGGAGAAGGCGGAGGAACAGATTGAGAACCCATATGTGGAAAGAATGAGATTGCGGGGGATCGGCACGGGTTCTGGAAGAATCTCTAAACTGAAAGGGAAGACCAGGAAAACTTTTAATCAGATAGCGGTGGGAACGATTAGTAGTATGATTCTTCGCTGGCTGTTGAACGAGGGGACGGAGCACGTATGGGAATGTCCTGAGTGCAGTGATGTCGGTTCTTAACTCACCTCAACATTCTAGAGCCAACTCTGCCTGATCAGTTTGCGTAACTCATCGTGTTAGACTTGTTTCTGCGTTTTCTTTGAGTTTTAGCTCGTGCTGATCTCGTGGAAGCATCTTCTGTTTGTGCCTGAGCTACTCTTCCTATAGCCATTTCTGCAGGACAAGCTAGTGTATCTGCTTGAGGCACGTCCGTTTCTGAAAGTTCTGAATGAGTTTCAGCTGGTGCTGATCCTGTGGAATCATCTTCTGTTTGAGCCTCAACTGCTTCTTGTAGGGCCATTTCTGCAGGAAAAGATTGTGGAATTGCTGGTGGCACGTCCATTTCTGCAAATTCTGAAGGAGTTTTTCGTGCTAATCCTGTGGCAGCATCTTTTGTTAGAGCCTTTTAGAGCTATTTCTGTAGGACAAGCTTGTGTAACGGCTCTTGGCACGTGCATTTCGGCAAATTCTGAAGGAGTTTCAGCTCGTGTTAATCCTGTGGAAGCATCTTCTGTTTGAGCCTCAACTGCTTCTTCTAGAGCCAAGTCTGTCTGATCTATTTGCGTAACCGATAGTTTTAGACTTGTTTCTGCTAGTTCTCTTTGAGTTTTAGCTCGTGCTGATCGTTTATGCCTAAACTAGAGCCATTTCTGCAGGAAAATGTCCTGTTATTGCTCGTTGCGTGTTCATTCATTCGTTCTTCTTCTTCTTCTTCTTCTTCTTCCTCTTCTTCTTCTTCTTCTTCTTCTTCTTCTTCTTCTTCTTCTTCTTCTTCTTCTTCTTCTTCTTCTTCTTCTGCTGCTGCTGCTGCTGCTGCTGCTGCTGCTGCTGCTGCTGCTGCTGCTGCTGCGTTCATCCGGAGTTTTTTTTTTAAATTTCGGACGTGATTGCGTTGTGTCTGTTTACAGCATAGCTGCGTTCTTTTGCCGTTAGGCCGACACATCCAACTTCTGCGGGTATTTGTTGACCCGGTTAACCATTCTGGAGGTTTCGTAGGACGTTTGACTCTCACTGTTGTGATGTTATCCCCCATCCCAGATGGCCCATTTAGAACAGTCGAAGACAACCTGGTCAGCCCTCAAGGGAAGGCAGGAGCAGACCATGGGTATTCCCCGCCATCCAAAGAGGCTTTCAAAATTGCAGAGCTGATACATAGCGCTCACCCTAGGAATCGTCACCTCCTGCACATGTCTGCTTAGCCTCACTTCCTTATGTTGGGCCTTCCAGTCACCACAGGCTGTTCCCCCGGAAACCAGAAGAATGCAGTCTGCAGATGACACCCACACTTCTACATGCACCTTTAGATGTCAACCTGAATGTAGTTAAAGAAAGCTGCAGTCAACTTGAGATTGTTGATATCTCCATAGAGCTTTTACTCAGATGAAGCAGGCGTGGGCCAAAATATATTTCTCTGTTCTGCATATAATGGGCACTCCTGCAGCAAATGTTTAGCTGTCATTTTACCAGTACCACAATTACATTAACCGGTAACTCCCACCTTTTGTTTATTGAACAAGTGGTATTTCAGCCTGTTATGTCCTGTGCGGAGTCTGAAGATTTCCACTTGTTCACTTCTGTCTTTTTTGTAATATGTATCATCCTTCTGGTGGCTTGAATGCTCTGATTCCCATTTGGTTTTAAAAGTGCTTTTTTAAACCTCTTTGCCTCATTATAGGTTATGTTTATATCAGGCTGTGGTAGTCGTCCACCCTCTTTTGCTAGTCTGTCAGCCTCTTCATTTCCAGGTATACTGAAATGTTATGGGATCCACTGTATTACAACTGTTTTGGATTTCTGTCATAGTCCATGGATTGCTGCTCTTAGGTCTGCTAGTTCTATGCTGTGTTTGCTCTTCAGTATTGAGACAGTTAACTTTGCATCTGTGAAGATAGCTATTTGTTTCTCTTTATATTCCTCCATCAAGAGCATTTCTGTTGCAGTTTTCAAAGCCTCTACCTCTGCTTTGAAGTTACTTGAAAATTTTCCAGTTGCCACTGACTGTTTTTTTCGCTTCATTTGTTAAATTTAGGAGAATTCACCCTCCTCCATTTTCTATTGAATTTTTGGCTGATCCATCTGTATATGCATGGGTCCAATTGCTACTTGGGTATTATTCTTTTATGTAGTTTAGAGCTATTTCTCTTCTTTCGGTTTCATTCTGAGTGTTCTTTTTCTCAATACCAGGAATGTGTTCTATAATCTCAGGCAGTTGCTTCTGTCTCTAAGCTGGGAACTTGTGTGCATTGTAAATGGGGTTGACTGTTGCTATGTTAAGTATAGACTCTGCCCTAATCTTTCGTTTTGTGGTTTCTACAAAGTTGCTACCCTTCCCTTTCCAAAACCATTAAACCTTTTATATATGGGGTGATCTGTCAATCTTCTAAATTTTTCTGCTTGTTGTTGCGCTCTACTATCTCTTCTATCCTGCAACAAGTGATCTTTCCTACTTCGTTAATAGGTGTTGTCTTCAGGCTTCCAGTTATGATCCGCATTCCTTGATTTTGGACTTATTTTGTTAAAGTTTGACTTAGTTGCTGTTGCCCAAAGCTGCGGTGCCATATTCCAGTTCTGGCCTCACCCGTCCAGTGTATAACCTCTTAAGAACTTTCTCATCTTCTCCGCACGTTGTGCCAGCAAGCTTTTTCATGATTGCCATTCTTTGCCTTGCTCTTGTTCGATTTTTCTCAACCTGTGTCTTCCATGTCAGGCGACTATCAAAGGTAACTCCTAGATAGTTTGGATTTTCTTCACGGCGCAATATTTTTCCATTCAATACCAGCTTTGGGTGCTGAGTTTTATTTGAGAGGGAGAACACTGTGCATGTTGTTTTCCCCTCATTTATCTTCACTAGCCGGGATTTTGACAAATCCTCTAGCGCTAATAAGGCTTGCTGTATTCTGCAGTTATCTGTACCAATATATTTTTCAGATGTCTATATTGGCTAGGTCATCTGCAACGGAGGATGTGTGTACTCTGGCTGAAAAAGTTTCCGTGATGTAATTTATATATGCTAGGAATAATGCTGGTGAAAGAACTTCTCCTTGGGGGACACCTTGTTCCAACAGCATCTTTTTGCTGGTTTGTCCTTGTACTTTTTCTCTTGTAGTTCTGTTCTCAAGGTAGTGATTTGTACTTTTTCTCACAAACATGCATTTTTTTGCAGTTTTACTGTCAGTCTTTCCTTCCATACTTTATCAAATGCTTCTTCTAATTCTACCCAGACCGCTAGTGTGTACTTTTTTTCTTAGAATACATCCTCTATTTCCTGAGCTATTTGGGTTATTTGATCTTCAGTGGATCTGTACTTTCTGTCTGAATCCTGCTTGGTGTGTGTTAAGAGTTGCTTTTCTTCCAGATGTCATGTTAGCCTGCCATTGATAATGCGTTCCATTAATTTTCTTACACAGCTAAGTAGACTGATAGGTCGATATCCATTTGGTTCTTCCAGGTCTTTTCCTTTCTTTGGGCTTGGTATTAGTATAGCTTCCTTCCATGCCTGTGGGATTATTCCTCTCTTCCAGCTGTAATTTAGGACTGCTAGTAGTTTCTTTTTTGCTTTAGTGCCTAGTCCTATTAGCATTTCATTTGTGATTCCATCCTTTATTGTGATTTCTTATTTTTTAGAGTAGTCATTGCTTGTTCTATTTCTTCCATTTTCAAATGTGCCATCATATATTCTGCTGCTATCTCTGTATTATTATGATGTGTCTGTTTATCTTTGATTGCTTTCTTCTGTTCGGTTATTATATCAATGTGGTTTGCACTAGCATAGTGTTCCATTAGTGCATTTGCAGTCTTTTTTCCCCCTTTAATCAAGGCATTTCTCTGTTTAATTGTTACTTGTTTGTTTCTGGGTCATTGTTGATGGTTTTCACTAGTTTCCATAGTTTGTTTCCATCCCTGTCAAAGTTCAGGTTTTCTTTTTTTTCCTCCAACAATCTCTTGTTGTTTGATTTACTTTTCTTTTATATTTTGCTGAGATGGCTTTGAGAGAGATGTACGCTTCAGTTGTTTGTTCTCTCTCTCTGTTGTCTTCCTGGCATCTTCAACTTTGTCCTCCAAAGTTTGTAGTTCTTCAGTCCATTATGGTTTGTAATTTTTCCTCGCTCCTCTTGGAATGGACTCAGTGGCCGCCTGTATTATTGCTTTGTTTGGATTTTCCACCATTTGGTTCACGTTGCCATGTCGTGTATTTATGTTTTCACAATATTTGTCTGTTAGTGTGGCAAATCTGTCTCAATCTGCTCGTTTGTAATTCCAGCGGGGCAAAGGCTTTTGTTCCTGTGGAACATACTCCATATTCATTACAAGCTTGATTGATCTGTGGTCACTACCTGCTAATTGGTCAAGCACATGGCGATCGATTTTGTGGAGGATATCTCCTGTGCAGAAAGCTAAGTCTGGAGTAGAAGTGTAGACCATCTTCTAGAGTAGAAGCTCGGTGTGTCGTCCGCTTTGTTGAGTAGATGGAGAATTGAGTCCTCTTCATCTCGTCTGTTGTCAGTATCTGGGTATCCCCATCTTTCTGAACGGCTATTAAAGTCTCCGACAATAATGCAGTTTGTGTCAGTTATTTTCATGTTTCAAAGTGTAAGGTCCTTATCTGCCGGGCTATACAGATTGTAAATTCTTATTTTCACGTCCTTTATCATTATATCAACACTTATAATTTCTGTTTGGTTGTCAGAAGTCACATTTACTTCACTACAAGGTATTGTGTTGCATGTAAGTATTAGAACTCCTCCTTTGTGTCCTTTGCGGTCGAAACGTGTGAACTTATATCCTCTGAGAATCTGCGATTAGCGTTGAGATGTGTCTCTTGAATGCGTGCCACATTAATTCTATCTTCATGAACACGATGCGTTAAGGGGACTTTCTTGTTATAAACTCCTTCGACATTTCACTTGAGTGTCCGGGGTGTTTGGTCAATAGCTCTTAACTTACTCCTCTGTGCCTTGACTCCACAGCACAGGTTAATGGTGACCACCAGTAGTAATGGGTGGACCCCTTTCGAGGCAGGGGACCCGGAACTATCACCGCCTGATTTGACTTCACGGGATTAGCACCACACTGATTAATTTTAATCCTTGGCATCATGAATTGATTAAGTCACGTTACACTGCTTTGTCAAGCCTGTGGCTCAGTACATCTTCTTCTTCTTCTTCTTCTTCTTCTTCTTCTTCTTCTTCTTCTTCTTCTTCTTCTTCTTCTTCTTCTTCTTCTTCTTCTTCTTCTTCTTCTTCTGTGTTCATCCGGAGTTCTTTTTTCGGACGTGATTGCGTTGTGCCTGTTTACAGTGTTGTAGAATGCGACCTTTACACAAATTTCGATTCACTTTTGATGGACCATGTAGAGAAGTTACAGAAGAAGGAATGAAATTCTCAATAATAAAGAATGCTGGAATGGGAGAAACTGACCCAGAATTCTTAATAACACCACACAGACATGCAGTGTTAAACGGACCGCGGCTGTGAATGGCAAGTATAACTGCTCAGGCATGACGCAAGCAACTTGGGGCTATAAATATGCCAAGTCCAGAGGATCACACAGACTCAGTAGAGTGTGAAACAGACCTTGTAAACCATTCCGACTGGATCCAGAAATGAGGTGTTGGGTGTCTGACAGAGGCAATTAAAACTGGGCCTGTGGACTTTGTACCAGACAGAGAGACGCAAGGTGTGAACTCACTGCTTGATAAGACTTCCCGGGCTAAACAGTGTCAGACTGACTGGGACCTCTCAACAACACAAGATGTGAAAGTCTGGCTGACTAGAAGCTGCCCATGGTCACAGGTGTGAAGGCCAGTTCAGAAAGAATTTATGACTGGACATGTTGAGAGATAAATGAGTCTGCACTGTAGGGATGTGTGAAACAGATCCAAGTAGGCAATTAAATAGGACTGTGGAGAATTGAAATAAACACACAATGAACCAGACAGGGTGGCGCCAAAAAGATTAATGGCGTTTGGGGTACTTAGTTAAATAGGCTAGGCTGGTAGGTTTCAAGTCAGAATAAGTCTGACTTCTGAACAGGTAGGCAGCCAGCTTAATGTTTTGTAGTCATATGCATGATTTTGATGTTGCTAGACTTCACTAGGAAAGTTATTTCTTAGTAACTAGTCAAGTCTTTTAGATGTATGTACTGATTTTCAGTCTATATCTGACCTAGTTTATTTTCAAGAACTATCATTGTCTCAGATTACTTGAGTGTGCACTATTCTTCCTCAGTTCAGTGTACAATATCAGTTTGCTGTAAGGGTTATTCTTACTATACAAGTAGATACCTTTTGTGAGGCAGACTTTTGACTTTCATTTATCATGTTAGATGTCTGTTACTCTATGGAAACTATTAGTTTTTCAGTCGTTGTAGATAATCATGTTACTACAACTTTTTTGCATTTCATACTATGTATTAGGAGTACCTTCATATTGTAGCAGAATGAATATCATATCAGTATTAGCTTTAGGGGTGCAAGACTACAGCACGCTTGAGCATCGATATAGAACAGTAAGAAAGATGCTCAAGTCGTGACGTAGCTAGTTGTTGAGTGGCAACCACCATGAACGAGAGAAGAGAAGACAACATCATAATACAATTGATTTGAACTTGGATTTTGTATCATCATGTGAAATTAAAGCCTATTTAGAAACAACACAGAACTTGTTGATACTCTGTATACACACATTGTTACAGATGGGTTAAATGGCGCCGCATACAGGATTTTTTGACTTGAAGGTCGCGTGAACAACGTGAAGTATGAAAGTAGTCAACATGCCGCATGCTAAACTGGACTAACCAATTTGTTCAGGTACGAACGATATTTTAGACATTCATTAAATAAAAGAAAAAATTCAAAATCGGACCAACTATAAGTGAATCAAGGTCAAAATTTAAACGTTTTTCAGACTACCTAAATTAAACGTACACACATCAAAATTTTTGAATGGAGCCGTCTACATAATTTGATTGACTATGACTGTGGAGTTTTATCAAGATGTTTTTCGTCAGAAATACTTGAAGCAACGTGATGTTTGTCGAATTGCTGTGAAGTTTGACTTGCATTATTTCAGCCGTTAAGTAACCTTGTGTTGAAGGTCACACACTTACATACTGGCAAAGAAATCTCAAGACAGCTATAACAACTCGAATTGGTTTAAAGGAGCTGTTTCCTTTTATTATGTTCATTTAAAATTT
Source organism: Cepaea hortensis (assembly GCA_963921405.1). Classification (NCBI taxonomy): domain Eukaryota; kingdom Metazoa; phylum Mollusca; class Gastropoda; order Stylommatophora; family Helicidae; genus Cepaea; species Cepaea hortensis. The sequence goes on along the minus strand of OY992895.1, from coordinate 60,953,948 downwards.
ACTTTATGAACCTGAAGAAAAATGAGAGCTTATTTTGAATCAACCATATTGCTCCTTCAATTAGAAATCACGAGAAAATACCGTTGCATTCGCTCATCCTGAATTCTAACAAGTCAGAATGTTTTTCAACAAAAGCGAACATCTCAAAATCTAGTCGCTTTATCGCTTTATCGCTAGACCAGTTTTCAAGACGTCGCCTGAAGTGCCCTGTTCAGGGTGAAGAGAATGCTCAAGTCTGGTAGGGGCTCAACCAGGGGCTGAAAGTGAAAGGAAAGTGACGAAACCTGAGACGCTGGAAGAAGAACATCACTGAAGTCGCGTTTGGATGGCTACTGAATAATAAGAACTCCAGACGTTTGAGTATACAGGAACCGTAACAAGGGATATTTTTAAAGAACGTACCTGAATTCACGCTTCTCTTGAATCAAGGAAAGACATGCTCGACGGTAATTAATTTAATTATAACTGATAAGAGAACAATTTTTTAATGTGATTTAAATATTTAAATAAGATCATTTAGATAAATTGTTATAAATCTGAATTTGCTTGTATAAGTGTATAGCGAAATATTTCAGCATGGCAGAAGAACAAGGTTCACTGACACAAGTTTTGACTGGGGTAGGAACGGTAATAGGTAAACTCAACACAGTCATGAAACAACAAGGAATGGCAGCTGAAATTGTTAAATTTAGTGGACAGGCGAAAGATTTTAAGAAGTGGATAACTTCAATAGAGAAATATGCATATTTGGTGTCAGCATCAGATGAAGAGAAAATGAAACTTGCTTATCAGGCAGCAATAGAACCGGTTTCTGATCATATCAGAAGAAAATTAGAGGCTAGGGTATATGAGACATGGGAGCAGTTCAAGGACGATTTAGCTCATAAATACGCGGAAATAACGGACCCACAGCATGCGTTTTCAGTGTTAAGACAATCAAAACAAAACACTGGAGAGACTGTACAATTATTCAGCGATAGGTTGATTAACCTGGCTGAGGAAGCATTCTTAGGACAGAACGTACGAGGAGAAGAGGTGGAGCGGATGTTGGTCGGGATTTTTGTAGATGGTATAAAGTCAGATGGACTGAAATTTAAGCTGATGAGGGAAAATCCTGAGAGATTATCACAAGCTGTAGATATAGCAGTACAAGAGGAGAACTTGAGACGTAGATTTAGGTTGAGAGTAGGACGAGAAATAGGTACCAGTCGAGAAGATAGAATTGAAGAGCCTATGGAGATAGGACAAACAAGGTTCGGATGGAATAGGAGAGGAGGTATACAGACATTACAAGGTAGTAATAGTAATGCTTATGATGAAAGAAGACAAATGAGATATCCTACAAGTGAGACGGTAGGTAACACAAATATAGTATGTTGGTCTTGTGGTCAGAGGGGACACATTTTTCGCTTTTGTGGTAACAGGCGTGTCCAGTCGAATACACAAAGTAGAAATGGCAATAGCAGATTAAATAGGAATGTTGACGAGAGACACAGAAGTTTTACAAGTACGAGAACGCAGGAAAACCGGCGCCCTACCTATTAAATAGGACCTGTGGTAGGAGGGAAAATAACAAGGTCCCAAGATTTAAAGAATATTTTAATAACGGGTATAGCAGGACGAGTAGAGAATGCTCTCAATTAGATGAAATGAAACAGTTCACAGCGAATAAAACAGATCCCAGTTCATGTATAATAGAAATAGGGAAGTATAGAGTTCGTACATTAATTGATTCGGGAGCTCAGGTTAGTGTGATCAAAGAAAGTTTTTTATACAAAATAATGAGAAATTGCAAAATATTCAGAAGTCATAATATCTTCACTCTGTTACAGGACAGAATTTACAAGTAATTGGACAAACAATAATTAATTTTAAGTTAGGAGGGATCAACGTAAGACATCTTTTTCATATAGTGAAAGATTTAAATAGAAATATGCTCATAGGAAGAGATTTTCTAATAAAAAATGGTGTAAGACTTATGTTTGATCTACATAAATTAAAATTCAAGGACGTGTACGTAGATTTAGAAGAAGACATGCACATTTCATCACTGGTTAGAGTTAAAATGTCTACGACGTTAAAACCACAGACGGTTAATTTGATACAGGCAAAGGTAAAAAGAAATCCGTATTACGAAGTAGGACACACAGTTAGAATTACTGAATTGCAAAGAGAAGTAATTGATGAGCCTGGTCTAGAAGTTCCAGATGGAATAATATCATTAGATAAACACTTAACTTTTCCAGTAATGATTATTAACAACACAGGTAGAGAAATTAAATTATATAGAGGATGTGTAATAGCCAAAGTAGATCATAACATTAATGACATATTAGCAACAGATAGAATAGAAATGTCGGGAATAAATTATTCAGAAACTCCTAGTGAAAGAATTAATAACAGACGAAAGAAGAGGGAACGTGCAGAAGGATGAATTGATCCATCCATTCAGAAGAAATACAGCCCAAATACATTCACTAGACAAAATAACAAGAGAGTATAACAGTACAGCGAAGGGACAGTGGACTATCAACAACTCCAAGACGGACGGTTCTAGTTCCATATCATTTTATTCAGAATCAAGCCAGATGTTGCTCAGTTAAATCATACGTCCATCTCTTCTTAGTCCCTGATGTTAACTGCCCCGTAACAACCAACTACGTCACGACTTGAGCATCTCTCCTCCCATTCCATCCCGATGCTCAATCGTGCTGTAGCCTTTTCCCACCTAATACCTAACTTCTGCTACACCTCCCTATGTTTTTCTAAATAATTTTTCCCTTAAAAATTCTTTACTCCCAATCCCCCTACTCTATTCCCTCTCTTTCCTTACTTCCCTCAATTCCTCTAATCTGCTCCCAAACCAACTCTATTTTAAGTAAATATTCTATTCTGTAACTCTTTTCCCCTGCAATATAGTAAACTATAAACTTCTTCTGCATAACATAACACATTACATATAACCTTAAAAATCTCAACTTTATACAATACATCATAACAACTTTTTGAAATAAACACTCCTTCTCTTCACAAGCGATCCGCTTAAAATTCCAAACGCTGTACTCTTCTGATACCAACTCCCTATTGTCATTACCAACATTACTTACTAATTCTCTATTTTCAATCAACCTGTGAACATTCTCACATGATAGAAAGATAAGAAATCGGTGCGCACCGGAGATACAAAGAAGAAGTAGAACTCTTCCACACACAAAAACCACACTCAGCTAAATCACACACCTTTACGCCCCTATGTCATTTGAGACTTTATGTAATAAAGTCTAAAACAATTATCTCTTCTACAGTACCACTTATTTACGCTGCTATCTACAACCTCAAGTACCAATTCATCAAAAATATTATTCACTCCCAAATGTCTATATATTACAGACAGTACACAATTAACAAGGTCCATCATCCCTCTAGACCTCTTCCAACTTTATACAGATCACCTCACATAACTAATCTTCTCTCATACCTCACTCAGAATTCTCTCTTAACGACCCCTTAATGTCCATTTATTATGGGCATCTCTACTAAAACTTCTACTTATGCCGTTATCAACAGCAACACTATACTCATGTCTGCAATCAACTTTATTCTATTACAGTCCATATATCACGGACCCTCTAAACCCCCATGTCATTATGTCTCCACAATGTTCATTTCACACTTACAACCCTTTACTATTGTACTGCTATCCACAGTCTCTAACCGTTCTTCAGAGTCAAACATGGATTCAATTCATGTTTTGGTAATTGCCTGGCGTAGCACGTTATTCACTTCTTCTTCTATAAGCCAGCAATCTTGTGTCTCTTATGAAAGTGCACCATGGTTCTTCTGACCCCATGGAAACTATGTTTAAAACTTTCCCCTCATTCACCCCACTGCTATATTCTTTAATCTTTTCCTCCCCAATATGGCGTTCAATCCATATATCCAATTAATGTTCACTTAAATTCCCCATAACCATTTTACTTGTGTATTAACCCCGTGGAGAACTTGGTGACAGCTGGCAAGATCGAGGGGAACAGACCAAGAGGAAGACCGAGAGGAAAATACCTGGATGGCTTGGCCACATGGCATGGACGAGACAGGAACACTGAGCTGATCCACGACTCTGGTGATCGAGTGAAATGGCGAATCATGACCGCCCACGCTTTCCGGCATGGCACATGATTTATTGATTGATTGATTAACCCCGTCACTTAAGTATGGCCTATGTTTCCACAACTTAACCTCTCAACGCTGATTATCACAGCAATCTTGCTAGTATAATATACATAAACTTGTTATTCACAAGGAGAATGTGTCTCTCTTCTAGTCCCCAGTAGTTTATTACTATTTTCTGAACGAAGGGTCTCAAATAAAGCCCCATACACTGTCTTACACAAAACCATGTAAATCAAACTTAACTTAACTAATTTCCAACATGTATATACAAACATACAAGACAATTCACTTAGACCACAAGTGAAGCGAAATAAAATCAAAACAGGACATCATACCCCCCAAACAGTTTATACATATTTTATGTTTCCCCTCATATAATTTAAAATAATACAACATACATCCTATTCTATTGTTGCCTAATACTACTGGTCACTTTTACGGACCAATAGTTTGTACGCAAAAGTCTAAGAACACAATAATCCTATTCTAAAATCAAATACTAACAATCATTGTGCAATTCAAGCAAAAAAAAACATATTACATATATGAGGCATTAAAAACTCAGATTCAATAAAAACAACTGTCTTCTCGCTAAAGAGAAGGTTTTCAAAAAAAATATAATTCATTTAGAATTAACTACATAAAGTGACCCAGCAAGATTGGTCTCTTCTACGAACCAATGTAACACATATCTATTTACCCAAATCACTCCTTTATAACCAAGAAAAACAAAACAACTCACTGCCAAGTATATATATATATATCTGTTACCTACAGACCAATTCTTAACTTAAAACAATATCTGTTCTCTCAATAAAATTCACTAATTAATAAATGACCGTCAATCATTTATTCTCTCCCGTCACAATATTCTATCTTTTACCAGACTAACTCCTAAGACATCACAATATCTGGAATATCAGCCTAACCAACCGCTGTAAACTGCAGCTCAATATCACTTCACTTACTACTATTGTGGCGGCTATCCCAGCACACTACAACTCATCTCTCTACTAAAGGAAATCTTACCTCGACACACTAATTGTTTCCCTTGGATTTGTTTCAAGTATTACTACAACTACTTAATCATTATTACCGTTAACTACGGTATCTCCACTCTCTTACGTCCAACAAAACTTTGTCTATTTACTATAGACCTCTCACCAATACAACTAATTCTACTTTTAAGTTTCTCGTATATCCGACGCAATTAATATGCATTCTCCTGCATCAGTACTTTCAACATCTCACCACAACTCTAAGCTATCCTCAAGTCTCTCCTAGCGTTCTTGCACCGCACTGATACTAGTCACATTTATTGGAACATGTTCTCATGTTCTCCAACATTCATTAATCTAATCTTGTTTACCTCTATATCTTTCACTCCTCTTCCTATTTATCGGGATTCTTACAGAACAGCAACCCACACTACTTATAACTGACAACGGACTTCCATCTGTCCCTGTCAACAATACTAAACATATTTTATGAAACGTCATTCAGAATGTTAACTCCCTTTCTGTCAACCTGTCATACAACTTCCATAAATTCCGTCCAAGATTACACATTCCAAACAAAAGACATCACACCTTTCTAATCACCTACATTGACAATTTAGCACAAACAAAACAGAGGCAACGACTATAACCAAAGAAGAACAAACAATAACCATTCAGCTAAACGAACATTTCTCGCAACAAGTAAAGAATCTCACGTTCCCAGGAAACTTTATACACATCAATTGGCAAACCAGAACAATAGGACAACCATATATCAACAACTACCAAGCCTAAGTGTGTCGATCATTTTCACCCACATTGACACTTGACGACGTTTTTAAAACCTCACTCCTGCTTCACTCAGCGTGACGAACACCCGTTTATCTACACTTATACTCACGCACGGACTAAACGTCTCGTACATGCATATTTCTACTTTTCTTAATCATTCTCTCGTTTTCAAAGGTCAGAATCTAATCATTGCAAACTATATCTCTCTTACACACTAACCAGCACTATCAACGGTCTCACAGAACAAACTTTACTCCGACGAGCCACTAACCTATACTTTTCCACAACCTTCTCAGATTTAATTACCTCTTCTTTCTTCGCAAGCATCACGTAATTACTTCATCCCCCTCACCAAGAACTCGTATTCTTCAAGCATCAACTGGCTATTTCTCCTCAACCTATATCTCCTCATCAGACACTCTCAGTTCAGCTACTTACTTCTCAACTACCAAGCGAAACTATCATAGCTTTGAGTTGCACCATCCACTCTAGTACGAGCATTCATACTTATTTTCTCTCTCTCTCTACTAATTATTTGCTGAATCTACTCTACTTTAATCACTCCAGTTATACATCACTCAACGTGATCGCCTCTCTATATCTATCCATTCTAGACAAAGGACTATTTTAATTTCTACCGTGTTTACTCTCCCTACATCACCACCAAACACAAGATATCCTGTATTACGTATCCACGTAGAATATCATTTGTCGTAACTCTCTATCCTCAACAACACTATTGCCTACTTTGTACCATGTGACGCTACACCAAAAAAATTCATCTGCCTATTTTAGACAGCCCATATGTATTTGCTCAAACCGCAACTCCTTTCATAAGCCAAAACAATGCCATATGTCCTTCGTTACCCGAAGAATTTTAACAGTTATAGAGTGTATCTAAGTTAAATATTTCATTATCTCTCAGTATATTAGTACGTCTTTCTTTTATTATATCATCTTCACTATCTGTTGCTAACATGTTGTTAAAGTACTCAGGTCTTAATTCTCTGAGTTTTTTTATGTTATCTTCTGTCGTCAATGAGTAAATTTCCGCTATCTGTCTATTACTATTCTTCTTCTTAAATGCTTTCTTTCTATTTCCTACATTTACGTCGGTCTGGTCACTGTTTCCTGTATACCTTACGTAACGTTTATATTTCCCCATCTCGTCTTCAGATGACACACTTATAATAGATCCTTCATCAGATTCATAATAGTTTACTGCAGACACGTCGACCCTATTCCCATAGTCGCCTTTTGCACGTCTGGCTTTCTTTCTCTTTTTTGGTATTCGTCTCTTAGCCTTCCCCACTTTCTTGTCATATAAACTGGTATCTAGTTCTAAAGAGTCACTAACTAAAACGCTGTCCGTCTGTCCACCAGCAACTACACCGTATAAGGGAACATCACGCTTCGAGTCAGGACCTGCTTGTAGTGCAATTCTCTCATTCTCCGAATCATCAGTATTCACAGTTGTCTCAGCATCACGGTATGTACTATAACATGCGGCGGTAGAATTATCTTCTCCATAACCTGAACTCTCACACCTAATATTTCTACACCATTTGGGAATTAATTTCATGTCTATACCTTAGGAACTTGACATAGCAGTACCTCTATTAACTATCATACTACTATTTCTTTCTTCAATACTTTTCCTCTTTGGTTTCCTTTCGTCTTTGGTTCTCTTCTGTCTATCCTTCTTAACTTCAACTGTGTCTCCTTTTTCTAATTTCACGTGAGGTGGTTCCGCAATTTCCACCGTCTTAATAGTTTGCGTTCCCTTTTCTATTTTCTTAATTGATTGTACCTGGGTTGTCTTCTCTACAGTATCCCTATGTGTCTGCGTACTATCATTTATCGTATTACTTGTCTGCGTCTGTGTCTCTCGGTCTCTCTTTATTAACACCGTCGTTTTCTTTTCCTGTCTAACAATCATATTGGCAATCACCTTAGGAATAGTTGAACTTTCACTTACGTTTTCTGCTCTGTTCTTTGACCCTGACCTCAAATACTGTTTCCGTCTTTGTTCAAACCAGTCGTCACGTTTTTTCCTAGCAGTCTTACCATGGGATGGCCATTTCCATAATTTCTTGGAAAAGTCTCTCTCAGGACCATTCTTGTACCTATAACACCTATCCCAGTCCGACCCTTCACCATTACGTCTGTTCTCACCGTCTTTTACCCCACATACATCAGGTCTTGGTTCATAATAGCCATATTGTCTTCTGTCTTTATTAAGCAGTGTCTGTTTCCTGTTATTCTTTCCTACTCTATTATAGTCTACCTTAAATCTATAAGGGTCTTGTCCAGTCGTTCTGTTCTTCAACGTTTCTACAAAATTCTCTACTTCATTAACTGCTACCTTTAACTCTCCCAACCATGTACTAATACGTTGTAATTCTACATGTAGGAAATTCATATTAACTTCTTTGTAATTTCTATCAAGCCTAAAACAATATTCCTACATCTTCTTCTGCATTTTCCTTGGTACCTGGAAAAAAAATTCGTATGTTTCTCTACTGTGTTGTGTTGGGTCTGCCTGCTGTTGCCGTTCCTATCCCAGTCAAAACTTGTGCCAACGAATCTTGTACCGTCATGCTGAAATATTTATAGTTATTCAAGCAAAAAAAAACAATCAATACTTATTACTATACAGTCTTAAATTAAGCAAAGGATGTTATCTTCCTCCTGAAACTCAATAATTTCTATCTAATATAAAAATTTAATTATATTACCCCTGTTCTCGTTGAGCTAAACTTTCCAATCGAAAATGAAGTTCTTGTCGTCTCTTCCCCTGTATGCCTAGACTGAGAAGCACGGTATCTGGAACCAAGATCGACAAAGCGGCTTCAGTAAGGATCAAAAGTGCTCGACTGGGCTCGATAGGCTCGACTGGGCTCGATAGGCTCGACTGGGCTCGATAGGCTCGACTGGGCTCGATAAGACAGTGAAGAACGACTAAACGTATCAGCCACCCAGGGACGGGCTCTTGAAACAAGGCAAGGAACGATTGGATGTATCAGCCACCCAGGGACGGGCTCTTGAAACAAGGCAAGGAACGATTGGATGTAACAGCCACCCAGGGACGGGCTCTTGAAACAAGGCAAGGAACGATTGAAATCAGAGGACAGCACTGGCCATCCCTCTGAAATCAGCAATGAACAATAGTCAGCCTCTCAAAACAACCGACAGTGTAGAGCAGCGGCGGCTGACTGACTTGACAAAGCGGCTCTCTCACACAACGGAGTCCGGAGATGATTTTACATCGGGTCGATTGGCTCGATAATGATCTGAGAACTGCCTGGGCTTCACCACCAGTAAAGCTCGAAAACGATTTGAGAGCGGACTGGACTTCACCACCAGTAAAGCTCGAAAACGATTTGAGAGCGGACTGGACTTCACCACCAGTAAAGCTCGAAAACGATTTGAGAGCGGACTGGACTTCACCACCAGTAAAGCTCGAAAACGATTTGAGAGCGGACTGGACTTCACCACCAGTAAAGCTCGAAAACGATTTGAGAGCGGACTGGACTTCACCACCAGTAAAGCTCGAAAACGATTTGAGAGCGGACTTCACCAGCGCATGAAGATATTACAGGCTGATCTGTTCCAGTCTAGGTCGACATTTTGGAAAACCTTCTAAAGTCCGTTCAGCAACAATCTGATAACGTGCTAATGTTTCAAAGGCACCGCATTTTCCACACAACCGCTGTATGAAGTAGTGGCTGCATCAAATATAGTGGCACAGTAGCTCCGCTATGTACCGCGACAACTGAAGTTTTTCATCCTGGTATGGGCAACAATTCTGTACTATAACAGTACAGCGAAGGGACAGTGGACTATCAACAACTCCAAGACGGACGGTTCTAGTTCCATATCATTTTATTCAGAATCAAGCCAGATGTTGCTCAGTTAAATCATACGTCCATCTCTTCTTAGTCCCTGATGTTAACTGCCCCGTAACAACCAACTACGTCACGACTTGAGCATCTCTCCTCCCATTCCATCCCGATGCTCAATCGTGCTATAGCCTTTTTCCACCTAATACCTAACTTCTGCTACAAGAGCAAGAATTGTTGGCACAGTTAAAAACTCCACCAGAAAATAAGGAAGTATTAGAACAACTTATAAAAGAGAATCAGGATGTGTTTGCAATTAATGATTTAGAATTGGGAAGGACAAAAACAGTTACGATGGAAATAGATACTGGAGATCACCCACCAATTAGTTTGAAATCGTATAGAACACCCTTAAGGAATAGAGAAATTGTTGAAAAAGCAATAGAAGACATGCTGAAAGCAGGAATAATAACAAGATCAAAGTCGGAATGGTCATCTCCGATTGTCATCGTGACCAAAGCTGATGGTTCACATCGATTCTGCTGCGACTATCGGGTGTTGAACAAAATCACTAAGAATCTAGCGTACCCATTGCCGGTGATTGACGATATTTTGGGTTTACTTAATGGGTCTACTTTCTTTACCACGTTAGATGCAAGGTCAGGATTTTGGTGTATACCTTTGTCCCCAGACGCCCAGAAAAAGAGTGCTTTTTGTACACACGCAGGTTCTTACGAATTCTTACGAATGCCTTTTGGAGTTCGTACAGCGCCCTCGTATTATATGCTATTAATTAATCAAGTTTTAGAAGGTATGCAAAAGTTTGCATTGGCATACATAGATGACATTTTAATGTATACAGCAGGAGATGTAGATGATCACTTAAAACATGTAAAATTAGTATTCGACAGATTAAGAATACATGATGTCAAACTGAAGCTCAGTAAATGCGAATTTTTAAAAACAGAAACAAAGTATTTGGGGTATATTATTAATAGAGACGGAATTAAACCAGATCAAGATAAGGTTAAAATTATTAGAGAATTATCTCCTCCAACTAACGTAAAAGAAGTGCGTGCGTTTATTGGAACCTGTGGGTATTATAGGCGTTTCATTCCAGGGTTCTCAAAGATAGCAGAGCCTATTACTAACTTAACTGGCAAATACGCTAGATTTAAGTGGCATGATGAATGTCAAAAAGCGTTCGAGTTTTTAAAAAATAGCTTAACAATAGTGCCACTATTGACATATCCATATTTGAATAAACAGTTAATATTATATACAAATGCTTCAGATAATGCTATAGGAGCGTGTTTGGTTCAACCATATGAAGGAAAAGAATCTGGAATACCAGGTGTTAAAAATGAAAGGCCAATCTATTTCTTGTCTCATAAACTTAGCAGGTCTCAACGGAAATGGTCTACTATTGAGAAGGAGGCTTATGCTATCCATTACGCTCTTCAGAAACTTAACTACTATCTACATAACGCAGATTTCATCATTAGAACTGACCACATGCCTTTAAAATCATTGTTAGAAGCTCCAGTGCAGAACAGGAAAATGCAGACATGGGCGTTGAATTTACAAGGATACAATACAAGAATAGAATACATACCAGGTAGGAACAACACATGCGCTGATTTATTGTCTAGACTCCCATATCCACAGTCATCAGGAAACACGGAAGATGAAGGAGAACCGGAGATAGACGACCGAAACTGGCAAGTAAATATATTAGATTCTGCCATAATAAATAGAGGAGATTTTGAGAGTTTACCGTCGGATCAAGAGTCTGAACCTAGAGCGGAAGACCCACATTTAGCACAATTTAATATGAAAGAAGAACAAGAATTACATCCAAAAGTCTTAGAAATAAAACAGAAATTGAAAGAAACGGATGAGAATAAGTATAAGAAGAATTATTTAGTTTTGCAAGAGGATGAACAGTTATATTATATGAGTGAAAGAAACGAACAGCTAAGGAAATATATTCCAAAACATTTGGAAAATGAAGTTTTAAAAGCATATCATGATGAGAATGGTCATCTCGGTCGTGATAAATTAGTGAAAGCACTTACGAATAAATATTATTGGCCGAAGTTATTTAAAACTGCTTGTAAATATGTCGATACGTGTGAAAGATGCAGATTAAGGAATATGAAAACAATTAAATGTCCCTTACAAGATACAGATATTCCTCAGTTTCCAATGCAAAAAGTTAGTTTAGATATATCAGGTCCTCACCCTAGAACATTATCAGGGAACGTATATCTAATTCATATGGTGGACGTCTACAGTCTTTGGCCGGAAGTTTATGCAATCCCAGATAAGAGCGCAGATACTATCATTAATATTTTTTTACAGGAATTCATACCAAGATTTAGTTGCCCACAGATTGTACTCACGGATAATGGTAAAGAATTTGTGAATAAGAAATTCGAAAAGTTATTAAAAGATTTGAATATAAAACATAGAAAGACCTCATACTATAGACCTTCTTCAAATGCTAGGAACGAAAGACAACATAGAACATTGTACGATATTATAGCAAAGATTGTTGATGAACATGAAAAAGATTGGGATCTATTCCTAGGACCTGCGCTTAGCGCCATACGCACAAATCAAAATGAGAGCACAGGGTTTTCACCATTTTATTTATTACACGGGAGAGAGCCAATATTACCCATAGATAATCTGTTAAAACCAAGACGTAAATATATGGGGGAAGACTTTCAGGAGGTCATCATACAAGAAATGCATAAAGCACATGTAAGATTAATGAATAATATAATTAAAGCTAGAGAAAGACAGAAAAAGTACAGAAACGTGAATACAAAATTACAGGAATTCAAAGTAGGTGATAGAGTTTATTATAAGAAGCATAGAAGGAACTCTAAGTTTGAAGCTCGTTGGGTTCCAGGTTTTTACATTTTAGAAAGGCTAGGAAATGTATCGTACAGTATAAAGAACCAGATCACGGAACATATAGTAAGGGCACACGAAGAGCACTTAAGAAGAGATAGTGATGATAAGGGAAATAATAATTATAATAATTATTATTATTCAGACACCGGATACTTAGATGAACAAGTCGCCAGAAGAGCTACAATAACCCCAGATTTTAGAAAAGATCCAACACAAAGTCAATTAGTAACAACTCCAGTTTGTGATGATACTCAAGAACAGACAATACCAAAAAAGATAGAAGAAAAAAATATGAATGAGAGTCATTATGATAGCATAGAATCTATGGAAGAAGAGATAGGTGCTCCATTTAAAAATACTAGACAAGCAACGAAAAGGAGAATAGAGAGACAGAGAGAAAGAGAAGTGAAAAGACAGAGAAGAATTAGGGAAAATTCATCAAGCGACGAATTTATACCCCTATTGGAAAGGTCATTAAGAAACGATGATAAAAAAATTAGATTGGATATAGAAAGAAAAAGATTGGCAGCTGCTAGTAATAGACATACAGATGAAGAAGAAATGGATGAAAATTCAGAATCAAATAGTAGTATGGAAGAAAGTAATACTTTATACGAAGAAGAAGATATTGATGTGGAGATAGCACTTATTCAAAGGAACTTGGAGTTACTGAAGAAATGGAAACGTAGGAAATAAATTGATAGAAAATACTGCAGATAGCAAGATATAAATTTCATGATTTAAAAAGGAAAATGATACTTGAGGATGTATATGACACATTTGTTATGGAAAAGGAGATATAAATTTCATGATTTAAAAAGGAAAATGATACTTGAGGATGTACATGACACATTTGTTATGGAAAAGGGTTCTATTGATACTTATAATGAGTTGTCTTGAAGAATAGACATAATTAGGTATTAAGATAATTAATATGGAGATAATTCGAGTGAGGTATATTTTTTTTTACTGTAATTTGATTGCCAATTGATTTTATGGTTTGACTTCTTAAGTTTTCTTAAATAGATAAATAAGTTAGTTATTGTTAGTCCAAAAAAGAGACTAACAATATATAGGATGTATGTTATATTAATTTAAAATATGTTTTTCTTTGAATGAGTTAATACCTTTTATTGATATGAGGGGAAACATAAATAATGTATAAAAACTTGGGGGGGGGGGGGTATGATGTCCTGTTGTGATTTTATTTCGCTTCACTCATAATTTAAGTGAATTGTCTTGTATGTTGAATGGTAATTACCTTGTTTATATATATATGTTAGAAATTAGTTAAGTTAAGTTTAATTCACATGGCAATACATGGGGCTTTATTTAGGACCCTTCGTTCAGAAAATAGTAATAAACTACTGAGGACTAGTAGAGAGACACAGTATCTTTGTGAATAATATGTTCATGGGTATATTCTGTTGCTGTGATAATCAGCATAAAGAGGTTGATATGGCTATGAAGCATTAGAAACATATGCCGGGGATGGTTATGGGAAAGTTAAAATAGGAGCTGCATTAAAGTCAGCATTAATTGAAGATATATGGATTGGATACCATATTATGAGTAATGATATGATAGTTGGTTAATAGAGAATAGATAAAAAGGGGGCTGTGAATGGCAGCATATAAGGTTGGATATATGGAATAGATAAACAAGGAGGCGTACCATGGGATATGAGGGGGTAAATGTAGGAGCTGTGAAAAAACAGCGTTAATTAATTTGAAATGTTCATGGAATATGAACATTGGTTCGTAGTTGAAGGTGAGATAAGTGAAATATAGACAAGGTTGTGGATGGCAATATATGGCAATATAAATGTTGAGTATATAAAAGAAAACTTAGATCAACTTAATTTATAGTGAACAGAGATGCATTTCATAAGATATATTTTAAAAAACTGTTTACAAAAGTTTTTTCGTTGGCAAGAGAGGTAAATGTGATTCTGTTGACTATTTCCTTATACTTTTCATAAATTTGGGTGCGCACCCTTTCTTTACCCCTTCCTTACTTTTTTTCTGTCTACCCTATGCTGTGTGAATGAGAAATTTCATAATGCCAAGTGTACGATAACGATGATATGAGCCATTCTTATGATATATATATATATATATATATATATTGATAAGGAAACTGTGAAGAGCCAGAAACGAAGAAGAAATATAATCTCATAGTGGTTTGCTATGTGGTACAATTGGAGGGAAATGTTCACCTAAGGTAGAGTTAGTTTGGGGCGGCTTAGAGAAATTATGGGAGGTGAGGAGAGAAGGTGTAGGATAAAGGGGTTAGGAGTTAAGACTTTTGAAGAAGAAAAGTCTTTTAAAAGACAGGGAGGTGTAGCAGAATGAATATCATATCAGTATTAGCTTTAGGGGTGCAAGACTACAGCACGCTTGAGCATCGATATAGAACAGTAAGAAAGATGCTCAAGTCGTGACGTAGCTAGTTGTTGAGTGGTAACCACCATGAACGAGAGAAGAGAAGACAACATCATAATACAATTGATTTTAACTTGGATTTTGTATCATCATGTGAAATTAAAGCCTATTTAGAAACAACACAGAACTTGTTGATCCTCTGTATACACACATTGTTACAATATGCGTAATGTTTAAGTATATGTTGGATGTATGTATTTGTAACTTCATATGAATATACGATGCTAGGACTACGCTTTGTACATATTTTTTTTATGTGTCTCATTTTGTATGCATACAAACTAACTTTGCATAATGCTATTATGTTAAAGTATCATAATATGTCTATATATATTTTATGTGTATTGGATGTTTGTGTGTCAGGTCTTAGTCAGATATGACTGAGCTACCGTATAACAGTAGACGGTACTACCTGCTTTCTGTTAGCGCCGAACGTTGGGCGGCGTTTACCAAACCCGACACCCCTTATTGTGCCAACGGCTTCGGGCGGAAGAGCACAATTGGGAGGGTACAAGCCTTACTCTGGTGCGAGGAAATGCAACCTAAAGACAAAATGTCATGGCAGGGCAGACCAGGTCCTAAGCCTTGGTTGGCAGCTGGTCTAGGATCGAAGCTCCGACAGGCGGACAGTTAGAGCATTGCTTTGCTGATCCGGCAGCTTCTGCAGCTTGTCTTGTTCCAGATGTAGAGGTGTTATCTTTCCTCTGGAGTGAACTAGGCAGGCCGAGAGAGGGATCATGCTGCATGGGCAACACATGATCTCTATATTTTAGCCCAGGCTTTGTGCTATGGAGAGGCAATAGCTCCATCCCTGGTCTTAACTGGTCTCGGAATCAAAGCGAGAGGCAACTGTTACGGATTATAAGTCCATGTCAATTGGAGTAGACATGGGGCGCCACACGTTGCCTCTAACGGTGGGAGACACCTACAGGTGTCACTTATCAGCTACCGCCCGCCTCAAGCTGGACAGCCCCCGGCCAATTGGGTGCTGATCCGCCACAGCCTGCCTGCTTTAATGGGTGCTTGGGGCTAGGACAAAATCTGAATCGCAGGCTGTAAAACCAATGTACCAGGTACTAATAACAAGAAAAATAGAAACCTCAAACTACGGCTTGCAACCTGGAACGTGAGAACCATGTGTCCAGGATTTTCCATTGACTTGACCAATATTGACGATGTGAGAAAAACGGCTGTGATTGATGCCGAACTCAATCGTCTTGACATTGATATTGTTGGCCTGCAGGAGCCTCGCCTCGCTGAGGAAGGGTCACTCAGGGAAAACAATTATACCTTTTTTTTGGAAGGGTAGAGGGCAGGCAGAAAAAAGGCAACACGGTGTGGGCTTTGCAGTGAAGAATTCGCTACTGGGAATGATTGAAATTCCAGCAGGAGGAAATGAAAGACTATTATCTCTGCGCTTGGCAACCTCTTGTAGTTTTGCCACCATTATTACTGCATATGCACCGACACTCGATTCCTCTGATGATGTGAAGGATTCGTTCTATGAGGAGTTAGACTCCGTGATCATGGCAGTTCCAAACTCTGACTACATTTATATGCTCGGCGATTTCAATGCTCGTGTGGGCAAGGACTCGAGTTCATGGCCAGTGTGCCTTGTAAAATACAAAATCGGTCGCATGAGTGAAAATGGGCAAATGCTGCTGGAGCATTGCACCAGAAATGACCTATGTATTACAAACTCCTTTTTTTAAACAAAAGAGCTGCATAAGGTCACATGGAAACATCCAAGATCCGGCCATTGGCACCAGCTGGACTTCATCATCACACGGAGACAACATCTGAACCATATATCATTGACTCGAAGTTACCACAGGGCTGACTGTGATACGGATCATTCTTTGGTTGTTGCAAGGGTTAGACTGAGACCAAAGAGAATCTACACAGCTAAACACAAATATAGCCCCAGGATTAATATTATTAACACTTGTCAGGTTCTTACATTCAACAATAACTAAGGCTCGTGTTTCCTAACACATGTGAGACAAACACCGTCACAGAATGACTTGACGGGACACACTGCAACACTAAGCCAAACACTTTATTTACACTTCTCGCGCAACACAATCAGATCAGGCATCTCGCCATTTCAATGTCGATACCGCAATACAATTACTCAATAAATCAATACAATGGATACACTCACAAACCTATACCACAGCCGCACAGTCTCCTAGCATCACACAAGGTTTACTATCAATTCACATTCAGACGCATCAGTCATACGAGCTTCTCTCAGACCCGTCCGTACTGTCCGACAATCCCAAGCCGTCTGGCGTTTCTCGCTGTGAGTTCTTGCCAGGCGGGATTGTGTCCCTGCGTGAACTTCATGCGTCACGCATGTACTGGCTTGACCGCTGTCCGGTTAGTCCCGCTCACACGCGAACCTGTGGTCAGGTGGATTGTATTCGCCTGGCGCCGTTGACGACGCCGCGGCACAACTACAGGGGAGATTATGACACTCTCCCCGCCTCTCTGTAAATTCGGGTTCATATCTTAACCCTGTCAGAATCTACCCATTAATTGTCATCTGACTTGACTTATGTTTCATTGTAATATGTAGGCAATGCAAGTTATATCCACACACTCTCACATGATGTCAAGAAGTAAACCCTCCCAAGTACAATCCTCTCGATGGATTATCACCTCAGTTGTAATATGACCCAGTCAGTCCGGTAGCTATCAGCGACACACGCAACTACCTCTCAACCAATAAACAAAAATTTCAAAAAACGTCAGGTTAGACTGTGAGCCGTCTCGATCTGAGGCGACTCCAACATTTGAGTCCCACCCAGACTTGGTAGGAACATCTCGTGTTGGTGTACAACTTCGGAAATTTCTTCCATACCTAGTTGACGTCATCTTGGAGTGTTGACAATCTGGCAACATGAAGGTGGTTTTTATCTCTTACACATTACTACCTATTACAATTGTTTCCCTTTGGTGTAATCTGTGAAACAATTCAAAATTCATGGGAGATAATTTCAACATACTTTCAAAACAATAAATTACATTTGCTCATTCATTTCTAAGCGTAATAAATTGATGCTTATTTACAATAGTGAACTAGATGTCGCTATTGTGAACAAGTTAATCAAGTTATGATTCTCAGATCACATTACTGGAAAAAAAAATCCTCACATACAATTCGTACATGGTAAATTTTCGTTCACAAAGTGTATTGCATTCGTCACTTCTTTGTGAACATTAGTTTGTCGTCTGTTAACTTTTTGATTTGATTACATTTCTAAATACCGGAAGTACACACACACAGCTGATGTGTTCGGATGTTCTTAACACAGTGTTGTTCCGCATGGATGTTGTCACAATGATCGGAATACACAGTTCTTAGAAACAGCTGGTGAATTCATTATTTCTTTGGAAAATATGGATTAAAGTGTTCTGTAGAGATTTAAATGTCACAGTTTCTTTCACACGGATTAAAATACGTCGGAACATCTCCGGTTGGCAGGTATGACGGATAAATCAGATCGTTCACATGAAGTAAGTTTTGAACTTCCGTAGCACTGTTTGTTATTGTTTATAATATTTACAATAAATAATGTTTCCTTTCAAACATGTTCTACACATGTATACATCACAATTATCAAACTAATTACAAAATATTAACCTATATTTACACTGGGACCGGGTCCCTATTACATTTCCCACAGCTTATCTGAACCACTTTCATTTTTGGCTGTGTGGTTTGAGTGCTATAACACATTGCACTCAAATGTAGTTAGGCTACTGGGTGTCGTCAGGACATCGGGATAGAAGATCCGCGATCGTATTCTGTGTGCCTGGAATATGTCTAACCTCAAAACTATAATCTTGGAGCAGTAGTGACCAACGTGCAATCTTATGGTTGGTAGGAGCTCTCGATGTGATGATTGTTAACGGACTATTGTCGGTTTCAACTATAAAGTGCCTCCCAAGGAGGAATCTGGATAATTTCGTAACTGCATACACAAGGGAAAGGGCCTCAATTTGAGGGGTGGACCAATTTCGTTCCCTCTGTTTTAGTTTGCGGCTCAGGTAGATACAGGATGGAGAATATGGTCATATTCCTGTAGTAATACTGCGCAAATCGCCACGGAGCTCGCGTCTGTTCTTAACCTGAAAATAATATGCAAATTTGGCAACTTAAGAATGGGATTATTAGAGAAATAAGACAATACTTTTGAAAATGCAGGTCTTAGGCATTCGCTGTTCACAATTTTGTTTGGTTGGTCTTTTGTTAATAGGTTAGTAAAACACTCGGTCAGCTCCGCAAAATTTGGTATAAACTGTCTGTAGTAATTCAACAGACCTAAGACACTTCGGACTTCTTTCTTTGTAGTCTGAAGCGACAATTTTAGAATTTTTGACACGATGTTATCATCAGTCGTGACAAAGCCGTTACAGATTTTATAGCCCAAAAAGGAGATTTGTTGGTAGGCTATGTCAACTTTAGATGATTTAACTGTCCGTGCTGTCTGATATGTTCAAATGTCTGCTGTAATGTCGTTATATGGTCTGTCATTGTCTTTGTGTGTACACAAATGTCGTCCATGTAAGAGATAATATTAGATATGTCTGTCAAAAGAAGTCTTGTCATACCTACGAATGTTGCGGGGGCATTTACAAGCCCGAATGGCAGCTTGAACCATTCGTACAGTCCCTAGGGTGTGGAAAATGCTGTCAGGTGTCTGCTCTGCTCGTCTACCAGTATTTGCCAATACCCTTTTGTCATGTCCAGTTTCGTAAAGTTTCTAGAGTCTGTCAGTTCAGTAAGTATGTCTTCACAGTTGGTCATTGTTTCTAAATCCAACTGTGTGATTTTGTTCAGTTTCCTATAGTCAACACAGAGTCTTATTGTGTCGTCCTTCTTTCTCACAATCACTATCGGTGAACAAAAATGTGACTGATCGTCTGATGATGTGATTCTTTTTTAAGTCTATAATTTCTTGGTGTAGTTTTTCTTTGTAATGTATTGGAATGGAGTATGGTCTGCATTTTATTGGTGTGCTGGATGTCAAAGTATTGTGATGATGCACTAAGTCTGTTTGTCCTGGGTGTTTAGAGAAGATGGTACTGTAGTCTTGTACCAGTTGTCTGCAACTGTCGGTCTCTGTTTGCGTCAGATGCGGGTTTATTTTAATGTCCTGCAAATTGTTTGTCGTGTCAAGTGATGGGGTCGGTATTTCGTCGGTCTCATCGTCGTCTTCATGGTCAACTATCGTTGTGCTGGCTGCTGTCTCGTCTTGGTCTTCGTCTCTGTTGTAGTATGGTTTTAGCGTGTTAATGTGGATTATTTTATGTTTGTCTTTGACTGCAATCTCATAGTCAACAGTCGAGATCTGTCTGAGTACCTTGAATGGTCCTTGCCATGAGTCTGTCAGTAGATGTCGGTCATTAGGCAGAAGAAGTTGAACGTCTTGTACAGGTGTCAGTGTTATCGTCCTATTTCCTCTGTTTGCGTACTGTCTGTAAATAGCACCAGATTGTTTAAGTGCTTCTTTAGCTATCATACAAGATCTCATTATCCTTTCACGCAATGATGTTACATGTTCATATGATGATATGGGTTTATGTATAGTTACAGTTTCAGTTAACATGGAATGGTACATATACAATGGGCCTCGTGGTTTGGCACCATATACAAGTTCAAATGGTGAGAACCCTGTGCTGGAATGAGGTACTTCGCGATATGCAAATAATATGGCAGGCAGATAAGTATCCCAGTCTTCAGGATGTTCCTGGGTAACTTTAGATAGCATATGCTTGAGATCGCCATTTATTTTTTCCCGTGGAGTGTGGGTGGTATGGGCTGTTGAAACACTGCTTTACCCCTAACATTCTAGTAAAAGCTTGAGTATTTGCAGCTATGAATTGACTTCCTCGATCTGACAGGATGGTATCAGGAAATCCTACTCTAGAAAATATGTGGAAGAAAACTTCCATTATATCTTTGGCAATTATGTTCTTAAGTGGAATAGCTTCAGGCCAGCGGCTACAGAGATCAATTATTGTTATTATGAACTTATTTCCTCTTGATGTTACATGGTTTAGAGGACCTACAATGTCGACAGAGATCTTCTCAAAGGGTCTACTAGCTAAATCTGTAACTTGTAATTCAGCTTGTGGGTGTTTACCCTTTTTGACCAGTTTTTGGCAGATGTCACAAGTTCTGCAATATTGCTTCGTATCACTACAGAATTTTGGCCAGTAAAACTGGGTCAGCAATCTGGATCTAGTTTTTGAATAGGCCATATGCCCTGCAAAGGGTATATCGTGTGCCAGATGTAAGGCTTGTTTGCGGTGTTCGATTGACAACACCGTTTGCTCGGTGGTGCTGTTACCTTTGGTATAGTACCTTGTAAGGATGTCATCTTTTAAAGCAAAATGCCATCTGGCGTTCTTTGTTAATCTTGGCTTTTGGCCTATAAGATTGAAATATTTATGCAATGTTGAATCAGCCTTTTGGGCTGTTATAAAATTTTCCCTCATGGTTTTGGGAGGTAATATTACTGGGCTTAGCATTTCTAGTGCCTCAGTTTGGTTGATTTGCTCTTGCATTTTTGCAGCTGATCTAGTTACTGCATTTTCAGTAACATGACATGGTGATGAAACATTTAAATCAATGGATTCATGTGATGACATTACTGAATTAGCAAACATACATTCACTCGATGATAACACATTCTCAACAATGCATTCAGTTGGAGATGATGTTGCATTATCATCAATACATTTGACAGCAGTTGTTATACAGTCATGAAGCATATCATGTACCTCAGGAAGGGTACCAACAATTATGTCGCAACATGGATTGGATAATGCTGCACATTTAACCTTTCCTGTTAGGAATGGGGTGTCAATATATGCCCATGCAAGTGGGTATTTCTCGATGTTACCTGAGAAAGTTCTGCATGTCACATGTTTACCTGTATAATCTGTAGGCAATATGAAGTCTCTCTTTAAACCGATAAGAGTGCTTCCGCTATCTCGTAAAACTGTAGCAGGCTTGCCATTCACGTATCCTTGGTGGATGTTAATCTTGCCTTTGGAATCTATCACCAAATTAGCTTCTTCATTGGCAATAGGTATTTAGTGGCCGCATGTTAATAGGCCATCTTCATGGAACCGATCACAGATGGTACACTTTTCAAGATGAAATACATCAATGGCCTGTGCTGAGTTAACCGGGTGATTTTCAACTTGTTCCTCATCTGAGGAAGAGCTATCAAACAAGGCTGCATTAGCCTTCCTGGTCATCTGTCTACCCTTACAAGAATGGCGCCAGTGGCCATACACTTTGCAAAGGAAGCATTTGGTTAGCCGTTTATAGCTCTTACGCTCCTTATCTTGCTTATCTATATAGTTTTGCAAGTATGTGAGGTACCCTGGGTTTTTGTCACACATATCAGTTTGGTTGTGTGGCAGTTGGCAATATCTACATTGGTAGTATTTCTCAGTAGATTGTTTAAATGGTTTTTGCCTATTGTAGGGATCTGACCTTGATTTGTCATAGGTAGCGGCTGCTACAAAATTTATGTCAGTCAACCCACTAGAAAAACATTGTTTGTTGGCTGTAAAATAAGCCGAACCACGTTTCTCTATCTGTTGCACACTTTCGCACTCACACTCTTGCAGAAACGTAGAAAATGGTGGTGGTAGAGATGAGATGATTTTATCTCTAAGAATGAGATCTTTAAGTTTATCAAAGTTGTTGTTTACTTTGGCTGCTGACAGCCATTTACTAAAAATATCCTGCACTACAGAAATGTAGTCAGAGAACGTTTGTGTAGGTTTTGGAGCTACTTTACTGAATTGTTCTCTGTAGCCTGCTTCATCTAACAGGAAATGTGACATAATTTTGGACTTAATGTACTGATAATCTTTCCTAAGGTCTTTGCGAATGGTCTCTATCACTTTTAGAGGTTCCCCTGAAAGACTTCTCATATATATGATGTTCCATTCAGTCTCTGGGATCTGATAATGCTCCATTAAGGTTTCAAAGTTCTGGGTGAAGGCTGCAATGCAGTCACCCGTGGTGAAATTTCTTACGATCTTTTGGTACTTTTTGTACTGATTCTCTTTTTCAAGTCTTTCTGACTTTCTAGACTGACTTTCTATTTGTCTGCAGATGTATCGGCTTCCAGCTGTTTAATTTTCAGCTGCATTTCGAGTTCTTCTCGCTTACTCTGGGATAAGATCTCAGCTTTTCTTAACTCGGCGTCTAATTCTGCCAGTTGGGGTTTGGTAGCTCTTTCCGCAGCTCTGTCTTCGCGTTCTCTAGCTTTCTCCTTACTAGGAGGTGCTCTGAATACTTTGCCTCACTCCATTTTGTCAACTCATCACCAGTTAACTTTAATTTTAACCCAGCCTTGATGAAGTCATTTAAAGTAGAAATGATGGAATATTACAATGGCAATGAATGTTCAAATAACTGTTAGTTATAAGATGTTAGTAAATGTAATAATTTTGTACAGTATTTCTTCACTACAGCGCGTGCCTAAACTTGCTTACAAAAGTATGTTTAAAAAAAAAAGATAATACTTAAATGCTCTGGAGAACTTGAGAATGGTGGAAAACTGGACCAGAGACTGTAAGGTCGTTACTGCCCGGAAAAATGACCTTTACTGCTAACGGTTTCGGATGACACACAAAAATCTGTTGCTTTTGGAAGAAGAAAATATTAGGACATGTATGTTTGTGAGGTGTATGCGTGTCAACTACGTTTTGTAGGTTTGTATGCTGTCAAGTATGATTGTTCGTCGTAATGTCGTCCGTTCAACACATTCACCAATTTACTTTCTTTCCAGAACTTTCTTTCCAGAACTTTCCGCTTACACACGCTTTCTGTGCTACTCAACTAAACTAACGAGGACAAGCTAACCATGTTATCTATGGTTTAATCAAAGTCTGTCGTAGCACTTACGTTCACATTTATCGTTCAACTGTACTAAAGACTAGCTACCCACGTTCACACATTCTAAACATTCCTATTTCTTATGATTCAAAAGCTGGACGTTCATACATGTACTGTTCAGATCTAACAAGGACGAGTTACTCACGCTCACATATATGGTTCAAATCCAACAAAGACGAGCTACTCACGCTCACATATATGGTTCAAATCCAACAAGGACGAGCTACCCACGTTCACACATGTAAGGTGCTTACATTTAACAATAACTAAGGCTCGTGTTTCCTAACACATGTGAGACAAACACCGTTACAGAATGACTTGACGAGACACACTGCAACACTAAGTCAAACACTTTATTTACACTTCTCGCGCAACACAATCAGATCAGGCATCTCGCCATAACAATGTCGATGCCGCAATACAATTACTCAATAAATCAATACAATGGATACACTCACAAACCTATACCACAGCCGCACAGTCTCCTAGCATCACACAAGGTTTACTATCAATTCGCATTCAGACGCATCAGTCATACGAGCTTTTCTCAGATCCGTCCGTACTGTACGACAATCCCAAGCCGTCTGGTGTTTCTCGCTGTGAGTTTTTGCCAGGCGAGATTGTGTCCCTGCGTGAACTTCATGCGTCACGCATGTACTGGCTTGACCGCTGTCCGGTTAGTCCCGCTCACAGGCGAACCTGTGGATAGGTAAATTGTATTCGCCTGACGCCGTTGACGACGCCGCGGCACAACTACAGGGGAGATTACGACACACTCACGATCCTGAAAAGTGCTTTCAGTTTCAACAGCAACTTGTAGACGCTTTCACTGATACACCAGATATTGTACAGTAAATGAAAAGTGGGGTCAACTTAAGGAAACTCTTTATAAAACTGCCGTATGGGTTTACGGCACTGTGGATCATAAGAGGCAGGACTGGTTTCCGGCAAACAGCGAGACTCTGCAGCGCTTGATTGATAAGAAGAAGATAGCTCTCTTAAGAAACAAGGAAAGACCAACGCGTAACACTCTGAGTGAGCTAAGGCAAGCTAGGAAGGATGTGCAACAAGCTGCCTGGCAGTGTGAAAATGATTATTGGATCAAGCTATGTGAGTCTATTCAAAACGCAAGTGATAAGGGAAACATAAGAAGCATGTATGAAGGAATAAAGAAAGCCTGTGGTCCAATGATCAAAAGAAGTGCACCATTGAAAACCTTGACTGGAGAAATCATAACTGATAAAAAACAGCAGATGGACAGATGAGTAGAGCACTATTTGGAGCTTTACTCAAGTGAGGCCAACTAGCGGATGATGCCCTCAACGCCATAGAGGCTTTACCAACTCTTAACCACCTGGACACAATTCCCACCATAACAAAAGTTAAGTGTGCTATAAATGAACTTGCATATGGCAAGGCTCCGGGTAAGGATGGGATTCCAATGGAGGTTATCAAGAGTGGGCAAGACACTCTCACTCTACAGATCCACCAGCTAATAGAGCTATGCTGGCGATAAGGACAAGTCCCACGGGATTTCAAAGATTCAAGCATCATAACATTGTACAAGAACAAGGGCGATCGGAGCAAATGCAACAACTATAGGGGTATCTCACTTCTGTGTACTGTTGGAAAAGTATTTGCCAGAATTTTTTCTGCGCAGACTTCAAGTCCTAGGAGATCAAGTCTACCCCGAATCACAGTGTGGCTTTCGATAGAACTGGTCTACCATTGATATGATATTCTCATTGTGACAAATGCAAGAAAAATGCCGTGAACAGCATCAACAACTGTTTATTGCCTTCATCGACCTCACAAAGGCATTTGATTTGGTCAGTCGTGAAGGTCTGTTCTTCTTCTTCTTCTTTTCGTTCATCCGGAGTGTTTTTTCAGATGTGATTGCGGTGTGTCTGTTATGCGCCCTTGGGCCGAAACCCGTAGGCCAACACATCGACTTTAGCGTGCTTTTTTGACCAGGTAGCATTCCTGGGAGACTCTCACTTTTGTGGTGCCATCTACAAACATGCTGGCCAAGTTAGAACGGTCGAAGACAACGGTCATCCCTCAAAGGAAGGCAGGGACAGTCCATAGCATTTTCCACCATCCAAGGTTGCTTCCATAGTTGCAGGGCCGACACATAACGCCCTGGTTCTGGGCTAGCCGAGGGAATCGTCACGTCCTGCTCATGGCTGCTTTAAATCCTCACTTCAATATATTGGTCATTTTGTTTGCCCCGGGCCATTCCCGCACAAACCAGACAGGTTTGCAGACGGTATCCACTCAGCGAGTTTTCGGACATGTGCTTGTCGTTGAGCCCGTCAGAGCTGTTCCAGGCACGACAGACATTCGGAAAACTACCTAGTCAGAGCTGTTCCGAACAAGAGCGGCATTCGGAAACTAGGTAGTCAGAGCTGTTCCTAGCACGAGAGACATTCGGACGAGACGTTTCACTCGGACGTAAATGCGTAGTGTCAATTTTTAGTTTGCCACCCGTAGGACGACGCTTCCGGAGGGCATTTTTTAATGAGGTTAGCCTTCCTCGGGTTTCGAGACTCTTGTTTCGGCTTCCACACAGCAAGCTTTTGCTTCGGGCTGCCACGTAATGGATTCGCAAGACAGGCGTTCCATTTCGTGTCAACGAGACAATTTTATACCTTTGACTACACTCACTCCATGAGTGTGGTTACAGACTATCGGACGTCTGCGAGACGTGCGACCGAGGTGTTTTTCCACCTTTTTTACTCACTCACGAGGTAGGCTACATGTGCTGCCGGCTCAGCACCTTACCTCCGTGCGTCTGTGGGCGAGTAACGGTCAGGCCCTTTCATCCGGGGATACCTCATATCCCCCAGCTAAGAGCCATCGAACGAATCTGCGCTGAGCATGTAGCGTTGTCAGCACATCATCACAATTTTGATGTAGGTTTGTGTCGGCCAGGCTCTCACTTCCGAGAGTTTATGGCTTAGAGACGTTCAGCCATACACCTCGGATGGGAACCTTAGAGGTTATGCCCGGACTGAGATTTAGGGATCGTTTGCCTGATTTTGACTGCTATCCTCAGTCTTACCTGCAGAGCAGCAGGTTGTGTCTCTCTTAGTCTGGTCCTTATCCCACGAGCCGTCCGATATGTAGATTTCACCCATCGGCAAGCACATGGGGTCGATGGGACACGCAAGCTCCCCCACCAGTGAAGGTCTGTTCAAGGCACTAAAGAAGATTGGCTGGCCACCAACTCTTCTGTCCATTGTGGAATCGTTCCACACAGGCATGAAGGGTATAATCAAGTTTGACGGTGCAACTTCTGAAGAGTTTGAAATCAAGAGTGGAGTTAAGCAAGGTTGTGTACTAGCTCCCACCCTCTTTGGAATATACTTTTCACTTCTACTGAAATATGCCTTTCGTGATCAGGATAATGGTATATACATTCACTCACGCTCAGATGGCGGCCTCTACAATGCTCAGAGATTGAAGGCCAAGACCAAAGTTAGGAGGGTACTGATCAGAGAGTTGCTTTTTGCAGATGATGCTGCAGTTACGACTCACACTGAGGAAGAATTGTAGTTCTACTATCTGCATTCTCCAATGCGTGTTCCGAATTTGGTTTAACAATTAGCAAAAAGAAGACACCGATTATGTCACAAGGTGCACATGGGGTACCATCAATCTTTATTGACTACGCCGAACTAGAGATGGTAGACCATTTTACATATCTAGGATCAGTGGTAAATAGCAAATTATCCCTAGATCAGGAAATCAACATCCGGATTGGTAAGGCAGCAACAACAACGAACAGGTTAAGAAAAAGAGTCTGGGAGACCAGGAAGCTTACTGCCAAAACAAAAGTCCTTGTCTATCAAGCCTGTGTCCTTAGTACTCTTCTTTATGGCAGTGAAACCTGGACAACTTACTCACACCAAGAGAAACATTTAAACAGCTTTCATATGCGGTGTGGGACGCAGAGGTGTTTCCAAGGCACCAGGGCCGGGTTATATACTGGCCAAGACCTATTGACGCGTCCTCGTCGAGCGTCCTGGGCAACAGGTCCCTTCGGGGTCCTGGCTAAAGTCAGTAGGATCGCCGATTCCTCCGAAGTCGGAGAGTGTCTGCCTGTACGGCGAGGAACCACCAGTCTGCACACCAATAAGCCAGACATGAGACAACGGATACTCACGCAAAACTCAGGTCCTATATGACATCACACTGATGTTGGACAACAGGATGCCTTCATCCGACATACAGGACTTCGCGTTGGAGCTCAAGCCAACGGACACAAGCAAGAAAGCAAGCATATGCGGTGTCTCCGAAGAATTCTTGGTATTAAGTGGCAAGACAAAATCACAAATACTGAAGTATTGGAAAGATCAGGTTGTGTGACGGTTTATTCCATGCTCAGTCTTCGTAGACTTAAATTAATAGGACATCTTAGGAGGATGGATGATAGTAGAATACCAAAGGACATCATTTTTGGTGAATTACAGATGGGTAAGAGATCTCAGGGTCGGCCTCTAACTACGATACAAAGATGTGTGTAAGCTGGATATGATTGATACAGGCATTGATAATGCACACTGGGAGCAAGTAGCCGCTTAACGTGTTGCATGGAGGGCAAACATCAGAAATGGAATAAAGACAAAGAAGAAAATTATTGCAGATAAGTCGCACACCGAGTGTGTGAGACGTAAGATGTGCATGATGGTGGAAATGACCACGTGTTCACATGCACCCACTGTGAACAGACATTTACAGCGCGAATTGGCCTTATCAGTCACATTCGCTACCGCCATAGGTAAAAGTTATTATGCATTTTTAAAGCACAAACTATAGTCTGTCAAGACGGCAAGGTGCCAATGATTGGATGTTTGATATATTGATTTGTCATATGCAAACCTACCGATATGAAGTGTTATGCTATTGTGCGCGCATTGGCACCTTACCTATTGCTCGAATTTGTAGCAGAGGTGTAATGGTACAGACATTATCCACAATTGGTATAGAGTATATGGTGCGTAGCCTTTTCAGTGTATTATGGGCGAGCGTTCAACTGTAATTCATGGAAGCCTGGCACAGATACTGGTCACGGCTTGTAAGCCCGGATGATCAGGAACGCTATCTAGAGCAGAGCAACCAGACAGACATGAGAGGCCGAAATCTTGCTAAGGAGGTCACTTCAGACAGGTGCAAGGCCCTGAACACTTCGGATTAAGACACAGTGACAGTGAAAGAAATCAAATTCGACGAAAAAAAAACAGCGCTCCAGGGCCAGATGGCATAAGATACGACATCAATAGGTGTAACGACAACGAGCTAGAGGAACTAGCAGACATGTACAACAACAGTATAGGGAGTGCTAGCATCAAGGAGGAGTGGCTACACAGCTATCTGATTCCCTTTCCGAAGCCTGGCAAAGACCACACACAAATTCAGGGATATCTAGTTATAACCATGCATAATACAATAGACAAGCTGCTGGAGAAGTTAATTGCCAAGAAAATATCAAACCAGCTAGAGAGGCAAGGTGTTTCCCCACCTACCCTGGGTATTTTACTCACCACATCTTGCCCTGTACTGTCATACTGGAAAAGAGAAACCTGGACCAATGCAGCAGTTTTTGCCCATGATGTCTATGAAGGCTTCCACTCAGGCATTGAAACTTTTGCTGCGTGTACAACAGAGTAACATTGGATTTTTTAATGCTTCAGCTACTTGAACTTAAAATAAGTCCATTCCTCCTTAGTTGGATCGCTGCAGCCCTCTTCCAACGGAAAGTAGTTTTTAGATGTGGTAGTTGGACGTCGGAACCAACAACAATATATCCTGGCCTACCACAGGGATCACCATTATCTCCGGTACTGTTCAACGCCTACACTGTGAGAATCACTAGTGAGCAGATCACTGGACTTGATAGGACATTGTCATATGCCGACAATGTTTTAGTGTATCGTCAGGGTAAGGATAGAGATCAGGTTGCTGTGGGACTACAAACCGAATTCAATCGCATAAGTACTTGGTGTATGGAGGCTGGGGCAATGGTAAACCCAACAAAGGCAACAGTGACTTGGTTCTCGTTGAATAATCATACTGTCAACACTCCAACACCAACTGTAAATCTGTGTTCAGAGACGGTGGAAAGAACGCAGGCAATGAATTACCTGGGGATACGGTTTGATCGAAGCCTTGCTTATAATGAGCACATAGACCAGGTGATAACAAAGGCTAAGCGAAGGTTGGCTGCGATGCGGGTGATGGCGGCAGCAAACTGTGAGCAGCGCTATGTCTTCTATACGAGGGGCTGGTCATGTCTGTTTTTGAGTATGCAATGGCAATACTGACTCTCAGCTGTAAGCAGATAGAAAGGATGGAAAGGATACAGAATTAAGCTATGCGCATTATTCTTGGATGTACAAGAGATACAGCATGCAGGGCGATACGCTACCTTCTTGACTTTCCAACCATTGAAGACAGAATACAAGTCTGCAGAGCTCGCGCCTACCTCAGAGTTAACGCAAACACACAACATCCACTGCATAGTGAAATTATGAAGGTGAAGGGCAGCAGGTTAAGAATAGGACGGTCGTGGATGGGTCAAGTCGAAGACATTCTTCAACAGGTGTGTTCACTTGAGGATTTAGAACCTGGCGAGGAGTGGGTGCAAGTGCCAACAGATTTCTGCACATCCTTTTCAGTTTGCATCCAACTAGACAGAAAATGCAGACAAGAAAACCCGGCTGCTATGGAGGCCGAAGTACAAGCGTTGATTTTCGAGAATTCGCTAGACGGTGATGCTGTCATTTACACAGATGGGTCGGTCGTCCGACATGTGAGAAGCTCATGGGCCTTTACGGCTCAGGCCGGAGGGAGAATTGTGAAGGAGGACTCTGGTGCTTTTGCTGAGACCACAAGTAGCCTGACTATGGAAGTCATGGCAGTAAGTAAAGCTATAACATGGCTCGAGACACAGACATTCACCAGGGCATGTTTCCTTAGCGACTCAATGAACATGCTCAAGAGGATAGAGATGGAGGGATCCGAAGATAATGGTTGCTGTCTCTGGAGCGGTCTCGGCTGGCAAAGATTAGTTTCATCTTCGTGCCAGGGCATGCGGGATGCCAATTTGTTAGTCGTCTCCTCTCCCGTATAAAGCCATGTTACTCCAATTATCTTAACTAACAATGAGGCACTTGGCTCGTAAACGAAACGGTGAAAATCAACTTGTAAAGAACATGATTGGGGAACGGGAAAATCAATTACAATGTCGACGCTCGTAAACAGTTAATATCCATTTTTTAATCTGGACTCTGCAAAAGCAGTCACATATACTAGTTAGCAGTTAAACTAGTTTCTCGTGCCACCGAGAAGGGCCTAATTTATATCTTACACTAACCTGAGTATTCAGCACTGCCTTTTCCTACGAACCTTCATTAACCTTCATTCTCCCTTGTGTTCTTCCAATTCGTCGTCCTCGCTGTCGTTTTCAACCGAATTTATCGTCTAGCGTTTTCCCGTCTTTAGAAATTCCATGGCGTTTTCCCAGATATGTTATAGGCTATCCATATCCTTGACTAATTCCACTGCCATCCTTCTATCTCTTCAAAAGACGCCTTAATCCTTCTCGAACTTAGAAATACAACTGATCCGTTCAATGGAAGTCACAGCGTATGCTTCGGTTGTCAAGTTCCCATCTCGTGACTTATCCCTTCTCATTGGTTTTCTATTGCACTGTGTACTTTGCTATCCCTTGGGATTTTTCCTTTTATCCTTTCTGCATGTCTTATCTTATATATAAAAGGCATTGTCTGTATGTATGTATTTTATGCGTTCGCGAACGGTCCATCCGATTGAGATGAAATTTTCTACACGTCTTCCTCTCATTCCCGTGCTGCCAACTGTCATAGTTTGTTAGTGTAAAAACAGTTATTTACTTAATATTATTTAATATTTTAATTTACATTATAATATGTATATAGCGAGGGGACATAACTATTAATAGCGTGGACCTTTTCGCTACAGTTATCTACAGGCATATACATTATAATCCTCCTCCTCCTCCCCTCTTCTCCCCTCCTCCTCCCTCCTCCTCCTCCACCTCCTCCTCCTTCATCCTCCTCCTTCTCCTCCTCCCCTCCTTCTCCCCCTCTTCCTCCTCCTCCCTCTCCTCCCCCTGTTCCTCCTCCTCCCTCTCCTCCTCCTACCCTCCTCCTCCTCCCCCTCCTCCTCCTTCCTCCTCCCCCTCCTTCTCCTCCTTCTCCCCCTCCTCCTCCCCTCCTCCCCTCCTCCTATCCCCCCTCCTCCTCCCCTCCTCTCCCCTCCTCCTCCCCATCCTCCTTCCTCCTCCTCATCCCCATCCTCCTCCCCTCCTCCCCTCCCGTCATCCTCCCCTCCTCCTCCCCCTCCTCATCCTCCTCCCCCTCATCCTCCTCCTGATCCTCCTCCTCCCCTTCCTCCTCCTCTTCCTCCTCCCTCCTCTTCCTCCTCCTCCTCCTCCTCCCTCCTCATCCTCCCCCCTCCTCCTCCCTCCTCCTCCTCCCTCCTCCTCCTCCCTTCTCCTCTCCTACTCCTCCTCCCCCTCCTCCTCCCCCTTCCTCCTCCACTCCTCCTCCCCCTCCCCTCCTCCTCCTTCCCCCTTCTCCTTCCCCTCCTCCCCCCTTTTCCTCCCTCTTCCTCCCCCTCCCCCGCGCCCTTCTCCTCCTCCTCCTCCTCCTTTTTTTTCTTCTGCTGCGTTATAATATATAATGTTAACATCTTTAAGGCATTTTCAAAGTTTTCATAAAAATAATTCATCTATTTTAAATACATGAAAATTTTCTAACTCATCTTTTTATTTCTCTTCGACATCTATACAGCCATCCCAGAATTTATTGCGTTTTCGTGATATCTTGGTAATTTTAAGCTGACTAACATGTCTTTCTGTTTGCACAATTCTGGCTTGCGTTGATTGATCATAATTGCTTCTGCAAACTTTAACAAGCGAGTATTTTGTGTGTTAAACAACACACGAAGGCAGTGTCTCTGTCCACCACATGGCCGCTTTCGATAATATGCTTACCAATTGAAGACGCCGGGAGCTTCCGGTGTGTCGGTCCCACGAGGCTAGCATTTCCTGTGTGTTGTATCTTGTTGACCCATTGGGGTATGTGTTCTGACACTCGTTTGTTAAGCTGTCTCTCTGTTCTACCAATGTAGAAGACCTGGCATCTACATGTGAATTGGTAAATACAATTGTTTTTGGCGTACAGAGGAACTTGCTCTTTGACTGCTGGTGTAGGAATCGGTACGGTTTTATATCTAATGACTGGAGTTGCAGCACAGAATGTTCGGCCTACTGCTGTAGTAAGCCGGTCTTATAGACGTTGCATTATGTCATCCCCTCGAAAGGTTAGCTGGATGAATACCTTGAGTTTGAGGACTGTAGTTACGTCTGGTTTTGGTTTGGGCTGTTGGCAGTGGCGCTTTATAAATCCTGTGGAGTACCCATTCAGGTTTAAGACATTCTTCAGAGTTTCAAATTCCTCTGTCAGTGTGTCCTGGGTGCATATCTTTCTAGCACGGTCAAACAGGGTCCGCACTAAGCTCCGTTTATACTGGACAGGTGTGAAGCTCTGAAAACGCAAGCCAGAATTGGGCAAACAGAAAGACATGTTAGTCAGCTTAAAATTACCGTAGTATATAATTGACATTACTGTGCGAATATGTGTATATTTCAACTTGAAGGATTTATCTAGTTAATTCACGTAAGTTGTGTGATTTCTGCAGTATGTACCTGACGAGATGCAGCGAAATATGCCAGGCAATAAATCGTGCAATCTATTGTTTGTGTTTTCGTTATTCAAATTCACTACGGGAAAACATTGTTTTGAATATCTTGGTAAGTTTACGTTCAGTAGTTTCAGATTGCCCTATTTAGTTATTGGGATGAAGATTGTTCTCTTCCAATCTGTTCGCCATATTTCCGGTATCGGGAACTGGAGCTTATATGACTACTTATATGAATTAAATGAGACGCTCCCCACCAGAGACTGGGCGAAGTCGGGCCGGGTCGTCTTTTTTGGGAACGGGAACGGGGGCAGGGGCCGAATATGAATTAAATGAGACGCTGCCCGCTTTGGGAATGGGAACGGGAGCTTATATGACTACTTATATGAATTAAATTAGATGCACCGCACCAAGGGCTGGGCGAAGAAGGGCCGGTTCAGACAGACAGACAGACAGACAGACAGATAGATAGATAGATAGATAGATAGATAGATAGATAGATAGATAGATAGATAGATAGATAGATCCCCGCCAGGGTATGGGCGAAGCCGGGTCGGGTCAGCTAGTGTATATATGTGTGTATATATATATATATATATATATATATATATATATATATATATATATGTATATGTATATGTATATGTATATATATATATATATATATATATATGTGTGTGTGTGTGTGTGTGTGTGTGTGTGTGTGTACGTGAGTGTGTGTGTGTGTATTCTTCTTCTTCAGCATTCCGAGCCATTGAGGTTCTGTGCTGCAGATACAATCCGTCTTCATTAGTCTCTCTGGTGGACCTTCTCTTGCCAGTCGTTTTCCAAATGTTTGTAGGTCTGTATGTATATTATCTTTTCACCGTCTTCTTGGTCTACCTCGGGGTCTACGGTCATTTATTTCTTGAGTGTAAGCGAGTTTTGTTTCCCTATTATCTTCCATTCTTTCTGTATGCCCCAGCCATTGCATTCTATTAGCCTTCATGATACCAGTGATTAGCGGTGACTTAAACAGATCATAAATGTCTTTGTTGCTTTTCCTTTTCCACTCTTCACTGTGTGTATTCCTAATGGGCCCAAAGATGCGTCTTAAGACTTTGTTCTCAAAGATTTATAACAAGGCTTCGTCTCCTTTAGTTGTACTCCAGGTTTCACAGCCATACAGCACAAATGGTCTGATCAGTGTTTTGTAAATTGTGATCTTGGTGTTACGAGATAGCGCCTTTGATGTTAGCAGATGTTGTAGTGCATAGTATATCTTATTTCCAGAGTTGATTCTAACTTGTATTTCTTCCCTTATTATGTTGGAGCAGTTGAATATTGTACCCAGGTATTTGTATGTTTCCGTTCTTTTAATGGTCATATTATCTACTTGTTTCACGCATCGAGTATGCCCTGGCTATCCTCACTGTCAGCTCTACACAGATTGGAAGACTTGAAAAGGTACAAAACGAAGCCATGCGCATCATTTTGGGCTGCACGAGAGACATCAGCTGTGTAGCAATGAGATACCTCCTTGACTTCCCGACAATGGAACACAGGATCAAGATCTGGAGAGCTCGTGCATACTTAAAAATAAGTGCAAATGAGCAGCACCCTCTGCATGACGCTATATTCAGAGAAAAGGGTGACAGGCTAAAGAGGGGAAAATCATGGATGGGTCGGGCGGAAGATGTCAGACAGGTCTGCAGTCTTACCAGTATGAACCCCTGCAAGGAATGGGTGCCGGTGCCTCCAGCTTTTAAGTGCACTTTCTCCTGCATTATCACACTCGACAGACGGTGCAGAGAGCAGAACCCTGCCGCTGTCAATGCAGAGGTTAACGCGCTCATCTATGAACACTCAGATAGCCCCGAAGTGCTCATCTATACAGATGGATCTGTTGTAAAGCAGCAGAGAAGTGCGTGGGCATTTACAGCCCGTTCGGCGGGCCGAACCGTTCAAGAATCCAGTGGTGCCCACTCTATGACCACGAGCAGCATGACGTTGGAGGTGATGGCAGTTACACAGGCTTTCATATGGCTGGAATCACAGCATTATACCAACGTGTGTGTACTAAATGATTCAATGAGCATGATTCAGAAGGTCGAAACTGGATCTGTACGTAGACAGTGGACTGAATCGCTGCCGAAGTCTGTTGTCCGTAAAGTCACCTTCATCTTCGTCCCGGGACATGCGGGAATCGAGGGAAATGAACGAGCTGACAAACTGGCTGGCTCTGCACCCCCTGTAGATGGCCAGCCCATGGATCGTGCCGATGTTATTAACGTTCTTAAAGATATGGCGAGAACAGAGGACTTTGACGTCAATGATTCCACATCGCTGTCCAGGATGAAAGACCTGGGAGTAAGAATCGGCACAGCCAGACGCGAGAGGTACATCGGGAAAACAAAGCGCCTCGTCAACCAACACAGAACTGGCACTATTAGCCACCGGACGCTGATGAATATGCTGGGGGGAGGATCTGAGCACCTATGGACATGTCCGGAGTGCAACGAAGATACCCCAACTGATAACTGATAACTGATAACTGATTATCTACTTGTATGTGGCCAGAGTTTTTAGCCGTTCATTCTCTTGAAATTACCATATATTGTGTCTTATCTTGGTTGATAACCAACCCTATTTGTTGAGCTTTGTCCTTTAAGTGAGTCAATATTTCCACTGTCTTTTGTTCATTTCCCCCTATAATATCTATATCATCTGCGTAACCAAGTAGTCTGGATGTTCCTCCAATATCACATTCCTCCTTTACCTTCCTTACAACTTTCTCTAGAGCCAGATTGAAAAGGAGCGGCGATAGTCCATCACCCTGTTTCAAGCCAGATGTTATTTGGAAAGGGTCTGATTTCCTGCCTTTATACGCAATATTATTTCTTCAAATTGCCGCCCCACCGCCAACTCACGAAACACATGAAGACGTAATGGCCACAGATCGAACTGTCGGTCCCCTGTAGTTGAAAAGTTTGGGTACGCACGGGGCACCCTAGATAATCCAGGATCGCCTGAGAAGGGTCAAGCCTGAAACTATCGTATTTGATCACTGTAGGCCCAGCCTTATAGTAAGCCGCCCAATGTGCCCTCCCCCCCCTCCGCCCTGAGATGTATCGAGAATTACCGGGCGCCTCAGCTGTGCCCGACTCATAATGGTGAGTCAATGGTGATGCTGTTAAGCTGGTAACGAATATGGATGAACATGAACGCGATGGCGTTGTTAACCAAGGCAACGTTGGTATTCTTATCATAGGCCCCTCCAGTTGGAGTGAGCTTGCTGAGCTTGCCTTCTACTAGAAGGTAACTAGCTCTTGGAGGGGAGCGTGAAGGCATCCTGAGCGTGTATATCAATCTGGATAGGACGTTCTGTTGGAGAGCGCTCGGTTCTGTGACTCATACTCCCGATACTCAAATGATTCAATACCCTCATCAACGAGCACAGGCTCGGTAATTTCAAGCATGGTGATATTATAAACGCATAGACTTAGTTCTAATTGTCTTGAAATCCCCCCTTCCACCTCCTTGGCTGGCGATGACTAGCGGCTCCAGGTTAGCCTACCGAACCTCAGGGGGCCGGACTGCGAGCTGCTTCAAGACCTCAGTGCTCTTATCCGTGAGTTTTTTTCTCAACGAGGGCAGCAGCAAAGGTTTGTCCCGGAGGGCGTCCACGAGCTTCTGTGCTGCAACACCGGCGGTGGCCACCAAACCTGTCGTTTTGGCCACATTCCTAACTAAGGGGCTGCCGACAAATGTGGCAACCTTAGTGCCGGCACTGGGTGTCACCTTAGTGCCTGTAGAGACGAGACTTCCAACCGCCCATGCTGCCGAGCCCAACCAGTCGAACATTCCCCCACTCACTTTGTGCCACCAACGTTGGAAAACATACATGGTTATACACTGCGAATATGTAGTCGTATAGTTAGTTATCTGCTCTCCTGTAAAGTTTAATTGTATACCGTCTTGATCAGTCAACCTGGTGCGCATGCTGGGTATATCACCAGATTGGGTGATAGGGAGGTACACGGGCGTTTTAGGGGCCTCCAAGATCTTATAGCCAGGGCACAGGTCGGGGAAGAACGAGTAGATGGTGGTGTGGGTGCCCCATTGAGGTAAGAGCCACTCACCACATTATAATTAACCAAATTACTATTCACATGGAAAATGCCCATTGGTTTCTCTCACTCTTTATGCCCCTTAGATAGTATTTGTGGCCACATCATCCACCGGCTTGGCGTCCAAGCATCTTGGACGAAGCGCCCATGTCGACCTCATAGTCGGGGCTGGTTATCTTTACGAATGCTCAGCGAGTTGCGTGGTTGGGCCCTATGGTGATTTAGTATTTCTCATCAGCCTTCTCATTCCAATCCTTGGCCTCCTCCATCTTTCTTTGAATCTCTCGTTTGATCTGCGCGAGCTCATAGGCCCCCTCCTCTATTGTAATGGTTTTCCACTCCTCCTTCCCCACGCTGTAGATGAAAGTATTGTTGGTGGAGTTAACATTGCTGATGGAGTTGTAGGTCACTAGATCTAGCAAGGCCAGCTCGTATGGCTTCTTGGGGTCTAGGTACAGCGCTGGGGAGTATTTGGTTGTCTAGTCGGTGTTGTCTGAAGATACCACCAGGGATATATTCTCCTTCGGCGCGGCCCACTCCTCCAGTGCCACGAGCCGCTCATCCATCACCGCGAGCCGGTCGCGGATCTCCTTCAACACTTGAAGCTCCATGTTTAATGAACGAAGATGCTTCTGTTCAACTCGTGGGCCTGCTCCTTAGAGATGGCGCCGCTGAGCATAAGCCAATCCAATATCGCAGGTATTTCTGTGTCGAACCCCGTATTCCCAGCCTCCTTCGAGGCCACTAATAGGTCTAGACGCTCCACCAGAGTATTGGGGTAGTTGTAGCATAACACACCACTGCCACAAATTTTCTTCCCCTTTTATTTTAGATATTAGTATTTAGGCTAGTTGGACCAGTCGACTAAATGTCTCAATGGCCTGAGGGGTGTAATGCTTTGTTTTGATAAAGCGTTTGGTTAGGAAGTCACACAGTGTCTCATCTGCTGGTGCCGACAATACTAGGGTGTCCCCATCGAAGGCTTACAGCCGACCCGTGGCAAGGGTGACGGGATTACTGATAGAGGGCCGAAGTTTCCCCCTCGGAGTTTCTGCCCAGTGCCGCCTTTGAGGGGGGGGGGGGGGGGTTAGCTGGGGCATCCTTTCCTCAAGCCTAGTTGTGTAATTCTGTACATCCTGGGTTTGGCATG
Organism: Cepaea hortensis; assembly: GCA_963921405.1. Lineage (NCBI taxonomy): Eukaryota > Metazoa > Mollusca > Gastropoda > Stylommatophora > Helicidae > Cepaea > Cepaea hortensis. Next base: position 60,914,833 of record OY992895.1, on the reverse strand, counting down.
CCCACATAGCCTTCTCCTCCTCATTCTTTGACGAACTCATCTACCCACAAAGGCGTTGGTTCTGGCTGGAGCCCGCCTCAATGGTCTTATTAATCTCGGTCGGGTCTGTAATCTCGCTAGGAAGTCTAAATCCATAGTGTGTAATGGGCCCCACATCTGGATCCTCTGCTACCCAGGAGGCTGCGTCGATGCATGGCTGCTTCACGTGAAGTTTTTATAACTTCTGGGTCAACTCCCCGGTCTGTGTTGTGGTTATTTCAGACAAACCACGGATCTGCGTCTTGGCAATTCTAGACAAATCCCTGGTCTGTGCCTCGGCAATTTTACCCAACTTCCGGGACTGTGCTGAGGCCACATCATCCACCGCCTTAGTGGCTCTTCAAGAAATGGTTAAGGAATAAACAACAGATGATTCCACAGAATCAGCATCAGCAGAAACGGTAACAGAACGGGCAGAAACAAGTCTAAAACGAAGAGTTACTCAAAATAATCAAGCAGAATTTGCTCAGCAGAAGCAGATGAAACACAAATGGAAAATACTTCCACAGGATCAGCACGAGCTGAAATTTTACCAGAAATAGCAGAAACAAGCCTAACACTGACACAAACAATAGATTGCACGATTTATTGCCTGGCATATTTCGCTGCATCTCGTCAGGTACATACTGCAGAAATCACACAACTTACGTGAAATTAACTAGATAAATCCTTCAAGTTGAAATATACACATATTCGCACAGTAATGTCACTTATCTACCACGGTAATTTTAAGCTGACTAACATGTCTTTCTGTTTACACAATTCTGGCTTGCGTTGATAGATCATAATTGCTTCTGCAAATTTTAACAAGCGAGTATTTTGTGTTCTAAACAACACGCGAAATGCAGTGTCTCTGGACACAACGTGACCACTGGCGACAATGTGTCTGCCGATTGAAGACGCCGGGAGCTTCCGGTGTGTCGGCTCCTCGCGGCTAGCCACTCCTGTGTGTTGTATCTTGTTGACCCATTGAGGTATGTGTTCTGACACCCGTTTGTTAAGCTGTCTCTCCGTTCGACCAATGTAAACGGCCTGGCATCTACATGTGAATTGGTAAATACAATTGTTTGTGGCGTACAGAGGAACAGGCTCTTTGACTGTTGGTGTAGGAATGGGTACGGTTTTACATCTAATGACTGGAGTTGCCGCACAGAATGTTCGACCTACTGCTGTAGTAAGCCGGTCTTGTAGACGTTGCATTACGTCATCCCCTCGAAAGGTTAGCTGGATGAATACCTTGAGTTTAGGGACTGTAGTTACGTCTGCTTTGGGTTTGGGCTGTTGGCAATGGCGCTTTATAAATCCTGTGGAGTACCCATTCAGGTTTAAGACATTCTTCAGAGTTTCAAATTCCTCTGTCAGTGTGTCCTGGGTGCATATCTTTCTAGCACGGTCAAACAAGGTCCGTACTAAGCCCCGTTTGTACTGGACAGGTGTGAAGCTCTGAAAATTTAGGTATTGGCCAGTCCATGTTTCTTTGCGGTACACCGATCTTTGAATTGTGCCGTCTGCTCTACGTCTCATTAGAATATCTAGGAACGGTAACGCTTCGTTGTGTTCGTGTTCCATAGATAGAGAGATGTTTTTATGCGTCTTGTTCATTGTGGCCTGAAACGATGTTGCTTGTAGCTCGTCTGTGGTGATAATTAGTATATCGTCCACATAACGCCGGTAAAAGGCCAAGTTGTTGATGTCTGAGGATCTCTTTTCTTCTAAGTGTGCCATGAAGATGTCCGCTAGAATAGGACCAAGAGGACTCCCCATGGCCACTCCGTCAATTTGGCGGTATGACTTAGTTAGAAAATTGAATTGGATGTTGGCGGTACATAGTAGTAGTAGCCTCTCCAGAATAGGTGTTGGTATGCCTAATTTTAGTTATTTGTCTTCAATGCGTTCCCTTATTTGTGTATTTACCAATTCACATGTAGATGCCAGGCCGTTTACATTGGTCGAACGGAGAGACAGCTTAACAAACGGGTGTCAGAACACATACCTCAATGGGTCAACAAGATACAACACACAGGAGTGGCTAGCCGCGAGGAGCCGACACACCGGAAGCTCCCGGCGTCTTCAATCGGCAGACACATTGTCGCCAGTGGTCACGTTGTGTCCAGAGACACTGCATTTCGCGTGTTGTTTAGAACACAAAATACTCGCTTGTTAAAATTTGCAGAAGCAATTATGATCTATCAACGCAAGCCAGAATTGTGTAAACAGAAAGACATGTTAGTCAGCTTAAAATTACCGTGGTAGATAAGTGACATTACTGTGCGAATATGTGTATATTTCAACTTGAAGGATTTATCTAGTTAATTTCACGTAAATTGTGTGATTTCTGCAGTATGTACCTGACGAGATGCAGCGAAATATGCCAGGCAATAAATCGTGCAATCTATTGTTTGTGTCTTCGTTATTCAAATTCACTACGGGAAAACATTGTTTTGAAGCCTAACACTATCAGTTACGAAAATAGATCAGAGAGACATGGTTCTAGAAGAAGGCGATGGATGATGAGGCACAAACAGAAGATGCATCCACGGGATCAGCACGAGCTTAAACTTTAACAGAACTATTAGAGACAAGTCTGACACGAAGAGTAATGCAAACTGATCATGCAAACATAAGATGCTTCCACAGGATCAGCATGAGCTGAGAATTCAAAGGAACCTATGGAACATGTCTAACACGAAAAAAGGAACACAAAAGGAACATGTCTAACACGATGAGGTACGAATACTGAGCAGGCAGACTTGGCTCTTCAAAAAGCAGTTAAGGAATAAACAGAAGATGCTTCCACAGGATCAGTACGGGCTGAAACTAGTAGCCAGATGGTTTACACAAACTGATCATGCAGAATTCGCTCTGGAAGAAGCAGTCGAGGCACAATAAGAAGATGCGTGACAGGATCAGCACGTATGGGAATGTCCTGAGTGCAGTGATGTCGGTTCTTGACTCAACTCAACTCATCTCAACAGATGGATCAGTTGTCCGACGCGTGAGAAGCTCGCGGGCCGGAGGGAGAATTGTGAAGGAGGACACTTTTGTTGAGACCACAAGTAGCCTGACTATGGAAGTCATTGCAGTAAGTAAAGCAATAACAAGGCTCGAGACACAGGGCATGTTTCTTTAGCGACTCAATGAGCATGCTCAAGAGGATAGAGACGGGGTGGATCCGAAGAGAGTGGTTGCTGCCTCTGGAGCGGTCTCGGCTGACAAAGATTAGTTTAATCTTAGTACCAGGGCATGCGGTAGTACAAGTAAATGAGCGGGCTGACAAGCTCGCAGGTAAGGCTAATGTGGAGGGCGGACGCGCCATGGATCAGGCTGGCATTCTGAATGCTCTACGACAGAGGTTCCCATCCTTTTCTATGTCCCGCACCCCTAGAAAACTTTTAGTATGTTCTTTTTTTGTGTGTGGCATGATTAAGGTTTAATCTGTGAGAAAAAATAGAAAACAGAAATCAATAAATAAATGTATAAAAATGCATTTTCAGTTCTACATATATAAAAGTCAAGCATATGTATAAAATTTTTCTCAACTTACAAATTAGTTGTATTTGTAATTATTCTACTGAATATAGAAACTAAATTCAAACAGATTTGTATACGGTTTTCAGAGCATCTTGATTTAAAGTCATAGTTTTGTTAAATTGAAAGTTAGTTAGTTAGTCGAGGTTCCAACTTCGCGGCATTATGCTCCATTCCCGTGCCAGCGAATATCACACAAAATGCCCCCCACTGTCCAATGTGAAAAGTGGAATAGACAGGAGTCTCGGCAATCCAACAGCCCGCACAGGTACACTGTGCATAATGCCACCGTCAGAATGTCAACACAAAATTAATCCACGAATACCACAGTTCATCGTTGATGGACTCAGCAGTCACCAGAAAGACCTCATTGACCCAGGTTTTCTCACATGGCTTGGTTTCTTACCGCAGGGTGACACGCCAAAAGTGTCGCCCAAAGCACGAACTCCACAGCTTCAGCGCCGACTCCCAGGAGTCTCCCGAAAAATGCACTAGTGAACCGAAATGGCAAAACATTCAATTCAGCAACAGCCCATAGCCGTCGTTCCGAACATGCAGTCCACTGTACAGGACAGATTTAAAAGCATTCCACGCGAATTTCACAGCTCACCGTGTAGTCCACGCACTCACTCAGTAGCAGAGCGACGGAACCATTTACTACCAGTCCAACATGAGGAAATGCGATTGCAAAACGTAGCCACAAGCATAAACACGTCACAAGCCTTATCGGCTCAACGTCTAACCGCCATGCTGGCAACCGGAAGTTATTAAATTGAAAATGTTATGTAACATCTTACATCCACCCCGTTTTCTGTATTTCAGTATTGTTACGTTGGGTAAGTTAAGAAAGAGTCGTTGTCTTTTTCCATGCTGGTTAAATTTCGCACCCCCTGAAATGCTATCTCGCACCCCCTGTGTGTGCGAGCACCCCTGGTTGTGAACCCCTGCTCTACGAGAAGTAAGACTTTTGCGAGAACCAAGTGATGATTGTGAATCTACAACAATGGTCAGACTGCGAGAACAGTAAATTAAAAGAGGTGTGGCCAAAGAAGAACACTACGCAGGAAGCCAAAGAAACACAGAACTGGTGTCGTTAGCCGCTACATGCTGCGGGATTTGCTGAGGAGGGGATCCGGGCACTTAAGGACTAAATAGATCGATGTGCAATGAGGACCATCTGTCGACTAACTAACTAACTAACTAACTAACTAACTAACTAAGTAACTAACTAACTAACTAACTAAGGCAAGTCATGGAATTCAGAATCAATTTCTTCAAGAAAAGCCTAGAACTGACGGTGATTAGGTGCATGTCCCCGGATGAAGTTCACAGCAGAAACGACTGGTTTCAGTACACAAAAACATATCTGAGTCTTTCCCACATAGTGCTTGCTGATGTAGTGTATGAACAGAGCGCCCAGAATTGTAAATCTTCCAAATGAGTCCTGGTCTGCCCAATCAGATCCTTCCTCACTCCAGCCATGTTTTTTACCACATCAACTGTAACACCTTGAAGCTGATTCCACTGAAAGTTATAGCCTTGCAAACCTTTTGGCACTTCCATGAAAATGTCTTTTCCAGTTGTTGTTCCATGCATGCTGCAAACGGATGCCAACTCTTCCGTCCGTTATCTGAAAGTCCAAATTGACACCACCAATGAACACGAGAAGCTGTGACGTACTCGAGAGATCAGTAGACTCAGCCAGCGCGAGAGAATACCACAACATATTCCTAGGTTGCTCGCGTATCTGTAGCACTATGTTCTTTCTAAGTTCTTATTCTTAGCACAGCTGAACTTGCCGAAAGGCTGATAGTTCCAATCAAATCGTCTTTCTCAAGACACAAGTCATTTGCTACTTCCATCATACACTCTTTGATAAAGTTGTCATCAGTAAATGGTTTCCCCCGTTCTGCTATCTTATGCACTATTTTGTAATTTGTACCAGTGACAGATGATTCATTTTCAGCAAAGTTTCTCGTGAAGAGATTTTTCTGTGTTTTTAACCGACGTTTCATGGACTTCTCGGAGTGCAACTTTCCAGAAAACTGTGAATATGTTGATAGATGTCTTGTTTCGTGGAAAAGCCGAAGATTGTACTCTTTCATAACGGCAACACTTTCACTGCATATTACGCAGCTGGTTTTCTGGTCCTTTGTTTCCACAAAGAAGTACATCACTCCTCATTCTTCATTGAAAAAGCGACACTCGGGGTCCACTTATCTTTTATTAGGGTGAAGGGTGAAGTACACAGGATCTAAAAATGAAAAAACATTGAATTAGAAACATAATTAAAATCCTATTGAAACACAAGAAAAGCAGAGTACTAGAGGTCACTGGTAAAGCTAGGGCTCACCAAAGGTACATATAAAGTTTATAGGTACCTTTGGTAATAGAATATATCTCACAATAAGGTTTGCAAAATATATAAATAGGGCTGGCGTAAATAAACAGCACAGAGAAGAGTTTTTCAACCGGTATTCCACGAGTGGCAGCCAGGGGTTCCGCCGAAACAAACCGAAATCGCCTAAATGCAACATTTATGCCCATCTCGTTTATTACATAAAGTAGGACAGACACTTGGATAATCGCACAGAGTTCTTTGAGCAACGTAAACATTTACGTAAGGATCTGTCCCAGCAGATAGGTTGAAAAACACTGGCCAAGAGACCAGCTCGATTAACACCGTGACCGGGGAATTCTTCTGAGCTGGGGATAATATTTTCGTAATAACACGAGGCTTTTATGGCATTTCTATGCTATGTTTGCTACTTTAATGCCTCTATTCAAACTTGTAGTTCACTTACCTATCACTGTCAAACAAAGAAATCCTTGTATAAAATAGATGACTGGCAAAGAGAAGTAAATATTTCTGGAGCATCGGACCTGTGTTGACATCCGGATGTATCTAGGGTGTGTATGTGTGTGTGTGTGTGTTGCCATGGAAACCATAATAACGTCAGAGCGTAGGCGGCGCTACCACGAGGCTGTGAAGGACTTAAGATGACGCGAAATAGGCAAACAATGCAATGGACAAGAAAATCTAGATACAATAATTTATAACTGAAAATCTATATCTATAAAACAGAGTGTATGTTTGTTTGTGCGGATTTATGTATTGGATGCGTTCGATAACGGTACATCCGATTGAGATGAAATTTTCTACACGTCTTCCTTTCATTACTGTGCAACCGACTATAATAATTTCTTAATGTAAAATCTTCTAAACATTTAATAACATTTACTTTTCCATTTTCATTATATAATGTCTATATAGCAGGGGACTTCACTCTAGAAAAGTTATTTCAAGGGGCATAACTTTTAATACCATTTCTATATACTTTATAGTCATATTGTTGGACTTACCTGCACTATTGTTAAACTCTTTGTCTATAGTTATTTTTAGGCATATGAGTTATATTAAATAATGATATAATCTTTAAGGTATTTTTAAAGTTTGCATAAAAATAATGCATTATGCATAACATTTTAACCCATCTTTTTCTGCTTACAAAACTTATCAACTGTCATGTCGGTGATTAAAAACAGTTTTCATTAAAAATAATGAATGGTGTGTGGAAGGACATTCTTTTAAGTTACTGTGCGCCAGGAGCTGGGCGAAACCACGCCGGGTCAGATAGATAGACAGATAGTCGGGAACGGAAGCTTATTTGACTACTTATATGAATGAATTAAATGACATGCTCCCCACCAGGGACTGGGTGAAGCCGGGCCGGTTCAGACAGACAGACAGATAGACAGACAAACAGATAGTCGGGAACGGGAGAGCTTATATGACTACGTATATGAATAAAATGAGATGCTCCCCACCAGGGACTGGGTGAAGCCGGGCCCGGTCAGACAGACAGACAGACAGATAGACAGACAGACAGATAGTCGGGAACGGGAGAGCTTATATGACTACGTATATGAATAAAATGAGATGCTCCCCAACAGGGACTGGGTGAAGCCGGGTCACACAGACAGACAGACAGATAGTCGGGAACGGGAGAGCTTATATGACTACTTATATTAATTAAATGAGATGCTCCCCACCAGGGACTGGGTGAAGCCGGGCCGGGTCAGCCAGACAGACAGACCGACCGACAAACAAGCAGACAGACAGACTGATAGATAGATAGATCCCCTCCAGGGCCTGGGCGAAGCCGGGCCGGGTCAGCTAGTAGTAAATATAAGACACATAGCAACCAAGAGATCTCCGCGCTTGTGAAGGTCTCCTATTATTCTAAACATAATATTTACATTTAAGTTGTATCACAACGTCTCGTGTTCCATATGTTACATCAAGCAAGTTCGAGTACCGTCGGCGGGCCGGATGAAATGACGTCGCGTGCCGGATCCGGCCCGCGGGCAGTAGTTTGGTGACCCCTGTTTTAGACCCTCGTCTGTCTTACTTATTTGCGTAATTGATAGTGTTAGACCTCCTGAAGTCCTTGTCTATCTTTGCATGCTGGCACTGGCTGCATGGATGAGGTCCAGAGCAGTATCTGCAAACCTCAACCTCACTCTTGCAGATGGCATGGGTGTGCCAAAACTTCTGGCACTTAGAGCACTGCAGCACTCTCGGTATGTAGTGCTCTGGAACTTGGTCTCTTTTGTCCCATCTGATGTACTGAGGGATCAATCGGTCCTCTGATGTTACGACGACGACAGTAGAGGGGATGTTGTTCTTGCCGATGGTCCTCTCGGCACTGGTGATCTTGAGTTTGTGATTCTCTCTTGTCAGCAACTCCCTGATCTGGTCGTTGGTGAGATGGGTCTTGACTCGTTTAATGACCCATCGTTTCATCATGTTGTGTCGGCTGACTTCCAATAAGATGCCGTGGTGAAGCTTGATGTCGGCTTTCTCATCTCGTGCTATCTTCTGTATCAGTGCTGTGGTCTTTGGGTTTTTGTTGATGGAGACCACTACTGCATCACGTGTCTTGCGCAGCTGGTTGATGCTGTGTCTTCCCAGCTCGTTTTCCAACAGACTGATTATCTTGTCTGTTGGTAGCGCCGACAGTTTCGCTTCTCCCACGCTTGTCTGTTTGAGCAGTATACTGTCGGTGAAGTCCTTAGATGTTGCTGTTGTTTCCTCCTGTGTGGGGGTCACTGGAAGATTGGGCTGCATCGTCTTGGGGCTGGTTGGAACTTCCCGGCTGCTGCTGGCTTGAATTGTGGTTTCTTCATCAACTGGGACGGTTTCAGCTGGTACAGAAAATGCGCCAACTGCCTCGGCAACCACTGCGCCAGGTACCTGGGCTGCCCCTGCCACCAAGACAGCAAAGAAGCCATGAAAATCGCCATCAAGTCTAACCTACAATATAAGGAAGCCAGGAGGCAGTACGAGGCGACCAACCGACTCACCAAAAATAATAAAGCGCAACTGGGAGGCCAACTGGAGGGCCAACTGAAAGACCTGAGAACACTGTTCAAAACCATGGAGGAAGGAAAACCCAAGACGCAAGAAACACAGCTCAGCGCATCCTTGACGAAACGAAGCAAGTTAAGCAGAAGGTTGAGAATAATGTCGCTCGAATGGCTGTCATACAGGCTGAGACAGAAGAAAGGCTTTCAAGCAGGGAGAAAGAAAAGGACAAGAAGAAAGAAACACAGACAACTACCGTTCAGCGCATCCTCGACGAAATGAACCAAGTTCAGCAGAAGATAGAACAGGATGTCGCTCGAATGGCTGCTATAAAGGCTGAGACGGATGAACAGCTACTTAAAATACAAGACACTTTTCATGAGATGCTTGACCTGCTCCAGACCAAGACCCAGACAGCCACACCTGAACCAGAGGATACAAGAGCACAAGCAGAAGAAGAAGCAACAGAGGAAGAACGATATCGCTCACCACCAATATCCGATTGGCGAACGCGATTCGAAGGCAACTCACGACGCGGAAATAGGAGGAACACCAGGAGAGACGACAACTGGTAAAACTCCCTGAAGGAAAAGAGCACCATATGACGGGGTGGGCACCCAATTACTTCAGGCCTCAACAAGTGCGCGACTCTGTCCAGACATGAAAAACCTCATCAAGAAAGTAACGAACGCAATCAACCCATCAGAAGCCGGGAAGCTGACAACAAGCAGCCCAAAGTACGAAAGACAAACGTCAAGCTACACCATAGACACCCTTCATAGCCAAGTCGAAACCCGAAGGCTGAAAGGGTGTACTCGTACCAAAATTTGGATTGGATTGGATTAGTGTTAGACTTGTTTCTGCTAGTTCTTTTGGAGTTTAAGCTTGCTGAACTATTTTTCGTGGAGGACTTTTGTGTTGGCATTCTGGTGGCGGCATTATGCACAGTGTACCTGTGCGGGCTGTTGGCTTGTCGACACTCCTGTCTATTCCATTGTTCACATAGGGCAGTGAGGAGCATTTTGTGTGATATTCACTGGCACAGAAACGGAGCAATATGGGGACGACCCGTTGCCGTGAAGTTGGAACCGCGACTAACTAACTAACTAACTAACTAACTAATTAACTAACTAATAAAGCTTGCTGATCGTATGGAATATCTTCTGTTTGTATTTCATCTAAAGCATTTTCTTTATGATCAGTTTGCGTAACACATCGTGTAAAACTTGTTTCTGCATATTCTTTTGGAGTTTCAGCTCGTGCTGATCCTACATCTTCTGTTTGCGCCTCAACTGCTTCTTCTAGAGCCGATTATGCCAGATCATTATTCGTAACTCATCGTGTTAGTCTTTTTTCTGTATGTTCGTGTGGAGTTTGTGCCTCGTCTGCTTCTTCTAGAGTAAATTCTGCTTGATCAGACTGCGAAATGTTTCTTGTTAGAATTGTTTCTCGTCGTTCTGATACAGTTTCACCTCATGCTGATTCTGTGGAAGCGTCTTCTGTTTGTGCCTCAACTGCTACTTCTAGAGCCAATTTTACATGATCAGATTGCGTAATTCATTGTGATAGACTTGTTTTTGTTGGAGTTTCAGCTCGTGCTGATCCTGTGGGAGCATCTTCTTTTTGTGCCTCAACTGCTTCTTCTGCAGGGGTGTCAAACTCAATCGCTCAGCGGGCCAAAACTCAAATCACACGTAAGGATAAACATTCAATAAGCCGAAAATTGAACCGCTTTTAAACATTAATATAAATTAAAATAGAAAAAAAAGTTTTAATAATAAACAATCATTGGTTATGCACATTTTCACTCTTATGTAAATTTGTCAGAGCCCGATGTTTATCATCTTTTCTTGGTTACACGTTCTTTTATGTTGGGCGTAATGTCATTGAGATTCTCATGATGGACTGCAAGTGTTCATCAGTGAGACGACTCCTATGTGATGTTATTGTTAATCTTCATCACAGAAAACAGCTGATCACACAGATATGTGCTACCAAACATGCTCAATTTTAGAGCCGCATGTAGACGAAGCCGGGGCATCTCTTCGTGAATGTCGTACTTTGCCTTTCGTGTCCCATTACACTGCAGCTCTATTAACTCCATCTGCAAATTTGCAGGTGCAGTTTTCACATCTATGGCAAATGGATTACGAAACAGCTCGAAATTACTTTTCTGTGCTTCAAAGTCACTAAAGCGCCGTGCGAACTCGGCGCGAAGTAAGCTATATTTTTCAGCATAGTGTGCATTGGGAAACATCATAGCATTGACTTGGTTTAACATTTCTTGGCAACAACAAAAAAGTGAGACATGATGCAATTTGCATTTGTGTCTCCCATAAGAGCAGATTCACTTGAAATGCCTTCACTGTATCATGCATATCAGTGATAAAGTTGTCCCGTCCCTGTAGCTTCAGGTTCAAGTCGTTGAGATGAGTGGTTATATCAGACAGAAACTCTATTTCATGCAAAAAAGACTGAAATTGGCGGTGAAATAAACCTTTGGCTCTGATAAAGTTGACAGTTTGTGTTACAGGGCGCATTACATCTTCCATTGTTGAGGACTTTACCACACAGCGATCCTTGGTGTCTGATGCAGCGATATGCGCCAATCCAAAACGTTGCTAGGTCACTATAACGACGAACATCCACTAACTAACAACTTTTATTTTCGCTTATTCTGATCGAAGCGAGAACGCTCTCAGGTAGCCTATCATTCGGCAAGGCTGTTCATTAGGGAATGTCATTCGCACTTTGTATCGTGGCCATTACAAAATATTGTTGCCTAAAATTCTCTCACGGGCCGAATATGTTTGTACGTCGGTTGAGACCTCTCGGACCTGATATGATTGTATGTCGGGCCTGATGTGGCCCGCGGGCCTTGAGTTTGACACATGTGTTCTAGAGCCACGTCTGTCTGACCTATGTACGAAACTGATAGTGTTAGACTTGTTTCTGCTAGTTCTTTTGGATGATAAGCTTGTACTGATCCTATGGAACCATCTTCTGTTTGTGCATCTGCTGCTTCTTCTAGAGCAATTTCTGCATGATCAGTTTGCGTAAGTCATCGTGTAAAACTTGTTTCTGCTAGTTCTGTTGGTTGTGTCTCCACCTTGCCGCGGTGGGGTGGGGGTGGGGGGGGGGGGCTTGCATGTCCCAGCGACTCCAAGTGCTATGCCGACGGAAGCACAACTATTGGTCGGGCAGGTCTTGGGGTAGAGGCCAGACCAAGAGAGACAACCTGCTGCTCCGCAGGCAGACTGAGGATAGCAGTCAAAGTTTAAATTAGGTGCACGATGCCGCTAATTTTTGGTCCGGACACATACTCCACGGCTCCCAGCTGAGGGATATGACTGAACGCCTCTAAGCTATTAACCCTCAGTTGTCAGAGTCGGGTCGATAATCACCCACCTTAAAAATGGAGGTGAGATACTGAACACGCTACATGCTTAGCACAGTCACTTGTCCGAAGGCTTTCAACAAGTGCCATGCACTTCAACAGTTCCGACCACTGTGGTGTGGCGGACATACAGGTCACGGCGCTCAAATCGTGCGCATCTCACGAACGTGATCGCAAGACGTTGGAAAACCGCCTCATCTACCAGTTGGGGACACTCTCCCATCACGGCCTTAATGTCCAACATAGTTTCATTTAACGTCCAACTCCCCCCCCTCTCTCTCTCTCTCTCTCTCTCTCTCTCTCTCTCTCTCTCTCTCTCTCTCTCTCTCTCTCTCTCTCTCTTTTCCGCGGCTGTATAGCCCACTAGAATAACGTGATAGCGTATCTTTTACAGAGCGTTGCCATCATCTCTAGCATTACTTTTACCGTTAGTGATTTTTTGGCAAGTTTGCGTTCGGATGTTTTCACTACTTTCTGAGCGACCGTTACTATTCTATGCTAACCAACACAGGGCGTACTACATTCCAAACGCCCGCCAACTGGGTATACGGAATGGCGAACTAAAACAGAGCCGGCTTTAGTTCACTGCTAATTCGCCCTTCACCGTTCGCCCACATGGGTGTTCTCCCCCACCCACCCCCGCCCATCGGGCATCTTAGCCAATCCCTGTTACCCATCGACCCGTTTCAATCCTCACATCCGGCCGTCTCCACACTCATCAAACGGCTAGCGCTTTAGACACATTCAAACAAGACAGGTCAGCTAAGTAACCTCTGTATTTTCTATGTAGTGATTATTGTATTAGTTTGGTGTCTGTGTTGTTTTGTTCTGTGCTGACGAAGGCTTTGGCCGCAACGTTAATTTTGTTTCTTGTAATCGTGTTCTAGTAAAGCTCACAATCTACTTATCGTATTTTGGTAATTCAACTGGGGGATATGAAAGGTTCCTGTACAGGCTCTTTCAGCAGTTAATAATTTCTGTCATTGAGTATGGTTTGGGGCTGCTGACAGTATCAAAAAGCCAGCTTGAAAGATTGGAGCGCATACAGATTGCTGCCATGCGGTTAATACTGGAGTGCACAAAGGACACGCCAATTATCTGCATGTGGCATATCCTGGAGCTACCTTGTTTAAATATAACGCAAGACATAGCGAACGACTAAATATACTTCATGTCCCTAAATCTAGGATAGACTTATATAAAACAAGCTTAGTATACTCTGCCACTCAGTTGTGGAATAATCTTCCACAAGAAATCAAAGACACCACAATATATTATACATACAGTCGCAAACTGTTTGAAAACTACCTAAGGACAGACTACATGCCCCTTAAAAAAAAACAGCAACAAAGACAATAATAATGGTAAATGATCTCGAACGACAACTAGCCAGAAAAAAAAAACATTCCCATATGTGTTGCACGTTAAACCCACCTTGGGTATTTAGGATGTCCATGTTAAACATTGCCTCAACGAGTCATGTATTATTGATTATTTTTCATGCGTTTTAATGCTTATTGTTCTTTTGTTGTTAAAGAATTGCTTCATAAGAGATGTTGAATGAAAGAATGTATGAGAGGAAATAGAGAAGAAGGGCAGAATGTCAGACGGGCCTGCGTGCCCAATTGATTTTCGTTCGTTCGTCCGTTCGATAGGCATAGGGTCCTTCAGGCCAAATGGTACCTGAGAGTTGCCGCAGACAGGGTCAATCCGTCTGAGTAATCGGGATCTAAGTGTATCTGCTGTAGGTAAGTCTGATTCATGTTGCTCTCACTGAGTGTTGTCCTCCCCAGGTTCTACCTTGATGAGAGCAGGGGGACGATCTGGTGACGAGTCCAATGACGGACTATGGCGAGTGCCGGCGTTAGCAGCTTGTAAGCCCACCACCACAGCGAGAGGTACTTACCACCGAGAGTTACGTCTCAGTATGGGGCCCAGCTAACTCATCGCCCACTCCACGTCTGATATACCAGATTGTTCGCCATGAGAGCACCATATTGCCCTGTTCGTTATTTCACCTGGGCAAGTATCTTGATGTTGTGATTGTCCCAGTTGTGATCCTGACTGACTGACTGTATAACAAAGTCCGAATAGAAAGGATTAACTGACTCAGTTGGTTCTTTATAAATGGCGTTTTATTGCATTTTGATGACCACTAAAAGATTCTTGTTTCAATTCCAAAATCAGGGACTTCTTTCTCTGGCCGTAGATGTTTACTGACTGCCCTAACAACAAACTACGTCACGACTTGAGCATCTCTCTCCTCATCCCATCCTGATGCTCAAGCGTGCTGTAGCTTTGCACACCTACATTCTGCTACACTTCCTGCCAGCTAGCTATGATATCTTCGCTACCAAGTGCCTGGTACCTTGTGGTGCATAATATTGAGGAAAGGACTTTTATCTGCTGTGACCTTTTCTACAGCGCCACGTTTCAGCGAGGGATGTATCTGTGCTGTGATATCTGCGCTATGAGTCAGATGATCGACGCTGGTCGCTTAGACAGTTGTGACTGCTACTACCATTGAGTGGAAGATCCACATCTCGCTAGACCAGCAGTGCCATTTAAACTTCCAGACTTTTCCTGGGAAAGGTCCTAGTTCCACCGCCACACGAGAGACAGTATTGTGCCCTATCCTAGTGTGGTCCAGACTTCAGTGACGTCATCCACTGGAGGTCCCAAGTACCTGTGAGTCGACTCGCCAGCCATCCTGTCCAAGGGGAGAAGCCTATACCTGGCTGGAGGCCTGATATACTTGGTGAACGTATCAGGAGCGCCAGGATATGCCTCATGCAGATAATTGGTGTTTCCTTTGTGCACCCCAGTATTAACCGCATGGCAGCATTCTGTATGCGCTCCAACCTTTCAAGCTGGCTTTTTGATACTGTCAGTAGCCCCAAACCATACTCAATGACAGAAATTATTAACTGCTGAAAGAGCCTGTACAGCATCCTCTGATCTACCCCAGTTGCTGCCATAGCCCTCAATGCATTAAGTCCCCTACCAGCCTTCACCACCAAATCCTCCACATGATTCTTAAAAGATAAACGCCTGTCAAAGGTGATAGCCAAGTACTTCACTTTACTCTCTCGACTAAGAGGACATCCATTCAACATAATATCTGGGAAGTCTGTCTTGACGATCCGGTTATTCAGGGAGTACCACACAACCGATGCCTTGTCTGTGTTTAAAATGTGTAAATGACAGCATCACCGTCTAACGAATTCTCGAAAATCAACGCGTGTACTTCCGCCTCCACAGCAGCCGGATTTTCTTTTCTGCATTTTCTGTCTAGTTGAATGCAAATTGAAAAGAACGTACATAAATCTGTTGGCACTTGTACCCACTCCTCGCAAGGTTCTAAGTCCTCCAGTGAACACACTTGTTGAACAATGTCTTCGGCTTGACCCATCCACGACCGTCCTCTTTTTAACCTGCTGCCCATCACCTTCCTAATTTCACTATGCAGTGGATGTTGTGTGTTTGCGTTAACTCTGAGGTAGGCATATGCTTTGCAAATTTGTAGTCTTGTCTTCAATTGTTGAAAAATCAAGAAGGTAGCGCAAAGCCCTGTATGCTGTATCTCTTGTACATACAAGAATAATACGCCTAGCTTCGTTTTGTATCCTTTCTATTCTTTCTATCTGCTTACGGCTGAGAGTCAGGATCGCCATCGCATACTCAAAAACGGACTTGACCAGCCCCTCGTATAGGAGGCATACATGGCGCTGTTCATAGTTTACTGCCGCGATCGTTTGCAGCGCAGCTAAATCCCGCTTGGCCTTTGTTTTCACTTGGTTTATGTGCACATAAGCAAGGCCACAATCAAAACTTATCCCCAAGAAATTCATTTCCTGCGTTCTTTCCACAGTCTCTGAACACAGATTAACAGTTGGTGTTGGAGTGTTGATAATAGGATTATTCAAAGAGAACCATGTCACTGTTGCTTTTGGTACCAGCACCAGTTTCAGCACACCAAGTACTTATGCGATTGAGTTCGGTTTGCAGTTCCACAACAACCTGTTCTCTATCCTAACACTGACGATACCACCACTAGTTGGGTTTATGAAACAGGCATTGCCACGCCTGGTGCGGATACTAATATACAACAACTCAACTAGCTCGCCCTATTCGTGAGAGTCCATAAGAAATAATTTTTATTTCACCATGATGCGAAAGGTATAAACTGTCGGTGAAATATAATATTTTCTTGCGAGATTAGTAAAAATAGTATTACGACTATTAAAACGTAACTAAGCGCGGCTCGCAATCTTAATGTTGTAAGCATTACGTATTAACTTATACTAAAACATCGTCGGCATATGACAATGTCCTCCCCGGTCCAGTGATCTGCAAGCTGGTAATTCTAACATTGTAGGCGTTGAACAGCACCGGAGATTATGGTGATCCCTATGGTAGACCAGGATATATTGTTGTTGGTTCCGAAGTCCAACTGCCACATCTAAAAACTACTTTCTGTTGTCTGCGATCCAACTAAGGAGGAACGGACTTATCTTGAGTTCAAGAAGCTGAAGCATTAAAAAATCCAATGGTACCCTGTTGTATGCGTCCTCAAGATCAATCGCTGTAGCAAAGGTGTCAATGCCTGAGTGGAAACCTTCATAAACATCAAGGGCAAAAACTGCTGCATTGGTCCAGGTTTCTCTTTTGGGGACGGTACCCTCTCAGGGTAGGCGGGAAAACGCCTTGCTTTTCTAGCCGGCTTGATATTTTTCTGGCAATTAACTTCTCCAGCAGCTTTCCAATTGTATTCTGCATGGTTATTACTCGATATCCCTGAATTTTTGTGTGATCTTTGCCAGGCTTCCAAGGGAATCAGATATCTGTATAACCACTCTTCCTTGATGCTAGCACTCCCTATACTGTTGTTGTACATGTCTGCTAGTTTCTCTAGCTCATTGTCGGTACACCTATTGATGTCGTCATATCTTATGCCATCTGGCCCTGGAGCGCTGTTATTTGATCGTCGAAGCACAGCCTTGATTTCTTTCACTGTCACTGAGTCTTCATCCGAAATGTTCTGGGCCTTACACCTGTCTGAGGTGACCTCCTTGACAAGATTTCGGCCTCTCAGTCTGTCTGGTTGCTCTGTTCTAGCTTTGCCCTTGTTCTCGTCAGTCCTCTGCCAGATGAGGTCGGCACCTTTGAAGTCAGAAATTCTCTTATTCTTGACTACCCCACTCATGCATTTATGTAGTCGCCAGAACAATTTCATTGACTTGTCTGTGCTTACCCTGTGATATACCTCTGCCCATTTTTCACTTTTAATCACCTTAACCAGTTTTTGGAAGTAGCTTACTTTTGTGTGCATCTCTTTTTCTAAGTGCATGTAGGGACCAGGATAGGCAACTCTGTTCTTCTTGGCGTTTTGCCATTTCCTTACAGCACTACACTTCTCTATCCAAGCTTTCTCCACCTCTAAATTCCACCAAGGTGGCTGCTCCCAGCTTTCTTTCCTGCCTTGAAGCTTTCTGCGCTTCTCGCGCCGTATTTTACTCACCACATCTTGCACTGCACTGACATACTGGAAAGTCTTGACAGTTGACTTGTGCTGCATGTACTCACTGTAATGAGTGAAGGAGAAACCAGTGCCAGACCAATAGCACTGTCCTAATCACCTGGGCGGCTTGCTGTCCTGGTGACACAGCCACTGTTGATACAAACCAGGCCAATGGTTTCAAGTGCAGTCTCGAGCTCCTCCCCCTGAGTGTTGGAGGAAATGTTTCCGCATGACCTGCGTTGAAATCGCCACAGAAAATGACATGTTTTTCGTGACCCAATATTAAGCACTGCCACTTCTGGGAATCCACACTCGCGTTACGGGCATAAACATTAACCAACACGAATGGTAGATCGGATGGAACTCTAACCGCCTGATGTCGTCATTGTCCAAACTAGACACGTCTAGCTCTGAAGCCACCATTCCCAGATGTCGCCTGTTGTAGACACATTTGAAGCAGGCCATTTGGAATAGCTGATCACCCAATCTCGTCTCATGGAGTGCTACAATGTAATTCCTGTAAACCAGGTTTTCGAGAATAGGGCCTCGTTGTTTTACGTTGGCGCAGTTCCAATATAGAATAAGAGTATTCCTGAGGCCCAGGCTCTCACATTTAAGTCTAAAACGTCTTACCCCACCTCGTATTACTTGTCGCTTGCGGCCACCACGTTGGCCCCGTCACCTTGTTTTGTTGACTGCTTTCCGCACGGAACACACAAACTATTGTTTTGACTTGCCTTACCACACATCAGTGAGGTGGCTCAGGTAAGGTACTGTTTCGTTTATACAAGCTCCGAAACGAAATAGATGTTTTCCTAACTGAAAAAGATAGAGCTGATCCAAAGCTGTCAGATCGTTTCTGGGTGACAAAGTTGTCATTGTGGGTCGAAATCACATCCCACATGAGTGAACTGAATTTGAAACAATAATCAAAGGATTTCGGAGAAAGCTGCCATTGTTTGAAACACAACTGGAAGGATACAATTTTTCTCATTTTCACTGTTTCAAAGAGTGTTGCGCTGCAATCGACGAAGATGTCAACCTCGATTTTCCTTTTTTTAAAAATAATTGTGACTTGATGAAGCATATTTGGGGAGATTTTCAGATTGGCATTCTTCTGTTCCAGAATCCGTTTGATTGTAACCTTGATGATGTGCCAGTTGAAATACAGTTGGAGCTAATTGATTTGCAAGCAGAAGAAAAACTTGTTGAATTTCACCACTGCTTACATGATGTTGAGTTTCCAAAACTGAAGAAATTTGCCGCTTGTATAGCATCAGTGTTTGGAGCAATTTATGTCTGTGATCAAACATGTTAAAAAATGAAGTATGTGAAGTCAACACATGGAACGAGATTGATTGATAAACATTTGAAAGCAATTTTCTTGATTGGATGCAGCAATTCCAAATCAAACATTGATGATATCTTGAAAGCCAAATATCAGTTTCACAAATCTCACTAACCTTTTTTTAGGTTTGAATAGGTTGTGTCCTGTCCCCTCTCTTGTTCATAACATATATAGACAACATATGTAAAGAAACCAGTCAAGCAGAGACAGCAAGAATACCGCATGACGAGAACACAGAAGAAGAACCATCTGCAAATCTAACCATTAGACAACTCCTGTTTGCGGATGACCAAGCACTAATAGCAAAATGGGAAGCTGAATTACAAGACCACATGAATAGTCTAAACGAAATGTGTAGGGAACATAACATGAAAATTAGCACAAGCAAAACAGAGGTAATGACTATAACTAAAGAAGAACAAACAACAACAATTCACCTAAACGAACATCCCTTGAAACAAGTAAAGAGTTTCAAGTACCTAGGAAGTAAAATATCATCACATGGCAGATCAGAAGACGAGATCGAAAATAGGTGCAATAAGGCAAATCAACTCATTGGACAAATGGCACCAATACTAAAGAAATAACATGTATCAATAACTACTAAGAAAGCACTTTACAACACAATCTTCCTGCCAACTCTATGCTACCAATGCCAAACCTGGACAACGACAGAAAAAGAGAAGAAGAAAAATCACAACAACAGAAATGAGGTTCCTGAGAAGAATACTCAACGTATCAAGAAGAGATAAGATCAGAAATGAAGAAATCAGGACTAAAGTGGGGGTTAAAGCAGCACTAGATTTTATCAGAAAGCAGCAAGTCAAATGGTTTGACCATGCAAGTAGGTTACCATTCAACAGCATACCACAACAAGCAATGATGTACAGACCAGATGGAATCAGAGGAAGAGGCCGACCACGTAAACGTTGGACGGAGGGAATAGCAGAGTCCATGGGCATATCGATATAAGAAGCCCATAATCGGGCACTCTCACGAAGTTTATACTTCACCTCGACACCGCAAGGTACAAGATGAACATGATGAGATGAGATGAGATGAGATGAGTTTGTGAAATTCGGATATGTGTACACTAGATCTGATGTAACTATTGTGGTGCTACGTCACCTTCTTTGATAACTTGATTTAGTAAATAAATTGGTTGCTTGTCATTTTGGTTTTTTTTTTTTTTGCATTGCACGCCACTCACCCATGATAAACTTAGTTTTTCGTCTATTTTCCCGAAGAGCTTTCGTTCTGGCTTGCAAGTATTGTGAAAGATATAGTGCATTCACATTTGTTTGCCTCCATATAAAAATCCATATCTCAGAAACCAACTGAGGGAAAACTATGAGATTTAGCATTTAACCTTATGATCATGTCCACCCAACAAAAATATTTTTGTTCGGGAGATTGTACAGCAGATTTCAATGTTTGTTTATATGCGGTATATAATTTACGGGTCAGAGATTAAGTTCATAATTTTAAATGTATTACACCGTAGCCAGACAATCAGCGTTCAATATTGAATATTCTACGTGTTTCACGGGATTGGCCTTATGCCAAGAACCCCGCGCTGTTTAAACTAGGAGTGTTTCAGAGGTGTTGTCAAAATGTGGGTTATTTCATGAAACCTGATTATTATTTTTATTTAAATCTTACCACTTATCGCTAACATTGAAATGTGTGAATATTTTTCAATGGGATTGAATGCGAAATTGTGTATACACTTCAAAGCATCGCTATGAAGTTGTACACATATTTTTGTACAGAAGCTGATCGCAGGAAACTGTTATTACAAATTCCAAAAAAAAAAGCACACTGCATGCATCTGGTTTGAGTAAACGGTCATTTCGTTGATGGGTGCAAGAATCTGGAATTAAACCACCACGCTATAACCAAACGTTAGGTAGAAAGGTTATTGTAGACAGCTTTGACAAAGGTGTCATAAGGCGAGCTATTATAAAAATGCTTTAAAAAGTCGCTTAAAAGTCGACTGGGTCGACTTCGTTGCACCGGGTTCTATCCCATATGGCTCGGTCTCTTTCCGGAGCGCGGAAAGCATTGCACAAAGCATGAACTCCGCAGCTCTAGCGACGACCCACAGAAGTCTCCGAAAAATTTAACTCGTGAACCAAAGGATGCGGCCCGGAATCTAACCCACAACCTTTGGAGCCCGAGTCAAAAGGCTTTACCACTTCGCCACGGAGACTCCTAAAATTATAAAAATTTTGGATTTTATATCCAGGATTATCCAGCATTATAAAAATGCTGAATGCCAAAGAAACAGTGACTGTAAGAAAATTTAGGGTTTGGTTGAGAAAGAACAATAACATAGAGCTATCCAAAACAACTTTGTGGAAAATTATAAGGACATTATCTTCACTTTTAGAAAGTACAAGGGAGGTAGAAATATTCTTTGCGAGCAACCGCATTTAGGAGCCACGAGAAGCAGATACCTACGTGAAATAAGGGAAATGCGCAAAGAAAATTATGGCTTAGTGTATTTGGATGAAATGTGGATCAATGCGCACACCACAAGTGATAAGGAATGGCAATCGGTGGCTGGACAGATAAAGCGATATGTGCCCAGTAGTATAGGACAGCTTTTGGTCATGGCCCATGCTGTTAATACGCATAATAGCTTACAACAGAATGCTGAGTTCGTGTTTGTATCAAAGTATACAGACAATAGGGATTATCATAATAAGATGAATGGTAATGTATTTAGAGATTGGCTCGAGAATACTGTGCTTCCATCCCTAGATAGACCATCGTGTCCAATTATGGACAATGCATGATATCAATGTTGTTGCCCAAGACGACAAAATACTTACAGCATTGAGCACAAAGGGAGCAATAAAGATATGGCTCCGAATGGAAAACATACCATTTCCAAAACGTATTTCTAGCTAGAATTGTTGTCCCTTGTAAAACAGACGCCAAAAAGCAAGAAATATCAAATTGACAAGTTGATAGAAGAGCATCGTCATGGGTACCATTCTCATTTTAACCCTATAGAACTTGTGTGGGCTAAAATTAAAGGACAGGTGGCAGCTGACAATACTATATTCAAATTGTCTGACATCAAGATACTAATATAGTCCGCGCTATTAAATATCGATTAAAGTTACTAGAAAAATGTGAGGACCATGTGTTGAAAGAGGAAGAGGACTATTGGAGAAAGGATGGATTGAATTTTATGCAACCGAGAGCAGTCATCAACCTACTGGAATCGTCCGACACAGATTAAGGTATGAGCAGATCGCAGACCTTAATCCACGTGCACGCTTACTGAGATATTTTGCTCCAACTATTCAGACGAATTGCAGGCCCTAAACATTACAGCATCAGCACAATGTCAATGGCAACAGTTTGTATTCCACAGTGATGAGTTTTCAATTCCGCAAGTCCTCAGTGGTGAGAAACAAATGGTATTGGGAAAAAAAAAAACACTAAACGTGAAAGATTGTCTACGCTACTGTTTACTGTTCAGAGACGGAACATGATTACCTGTTTTGCACTATGAAAATAGTTGTCAGTGTCTCTGTAGTGGGCTTTCTTCTAAACGACTAAGATGTTGGTCCTCTTTTCATTAAGTTTATAAATTGATTCGTATGCACGTGTGTTGTCCCCTAATTTGACAACGTGATTGCTCTCACGTTTCTTGTTATGCCACAATATGTCAGTTTCCACCGCAATATTACTCCTCTGTTGGTATTCAATGCGTTTAGTGTGTTTGTTTGTATTTTTTTTTCAATACCAGTTGTTTGTCACCGATGAGGGCTTGCGGAATTGAAAATTCATCACTATGGAATACAAACTGTTGCCATTGACATTGTGCTGATGCTGTAATGTTTAGGGCCTGCAATTCTTCTGAATATGTGGTGCAAAATATCCCAGTAGGTGTGCATGTGGATTAATGTCTGCTATCTGCCCAGACCTTAATCGGTGTCGGACGATTCCAGTAGGTTGATGACTGATATCGGTTGAATAAAATTCAATCCATCCTTTCTCCAATAGTCATTTTCCTCTTTCAATACATGGTCCTCACGTTTTTCCCAGCAACTTTTATCAATTTTTAATAGCGCGGTCTGAGTTAGTATCTTGACGTCAGACAATTTGAATAGATTGATTGATTGATTGATTTAGAAACCGACATCACAGCATTCGGGTCATTCCCATAAGCGCTCCGTCCCCATCCTCAGCAGCCAGCGAAGAGTTCCAACACCAATAATTCCAGTAGCAACCTGATTATATGTCCGTCTCGCCTTTCCTCTGATCGTCGAGCCTCGGCCAGATCCCCTCGCCACTCCTCGCTGTCTCATTCTTGCCAGACTCATCCGAGGTGTACACGTGCTCCCACAAGGCCGCAACCACGTCTGCCTTGTCATGCATCAATGCCGTAGGTATTTTGTCTTCTTGGGCAACTACATTATGATATGATGCATTGTCCATAATTAGACAAGACGGTCTATCTAGGGATAGAAGCACTGTATTCTTGAGCCAATCGCTAAATGCATTGCCATTCATCTCATTATGATAATCCCTATTGTCCGTATGCTTTGATACGAACACGAGTCCAGCATTCTGTAGTAAACCATTTTTAGTACTACCAGCATGGGCTATGACGAAACGCTGTCTTTTACTACTGGGCACATATCGCGTTATCTTTCCGTCCACTGATTGCCATTCCTTTTCACTTGTGTGGTGCGCATTGATCCAGGTTTCATCCAAATACACTATGTCATAATTTTATTTGCGCATTTCCCTTATTTCACGTAGTTATCTGCTTCTCATGGCTCCTAAATGCGGTTGCTCGCAAACGATATTTCTAGCTCCCTTGTACTTTCTAAACGTGAAGCCTTATATGAAAGGACCCACATTAATGACACACCTCTGAAAATACTGCGACACCACTGAACACTCCCCGTTTCACTTCTCAAGGCTCTTTTCGTAAGGCCAATCCGTGAAAAACGTGAAAATTTACTATTGATGTTTTTTCGTGAAGATGTAATACTTCTAATAATGTGCACTTCATCTCTGTCCCATAAATTATATACCGCATATAAACAAACTGTGAAATCTGCTGTACAATCTCCAGAACAAAAAATGTTTTTGTTGGGTGGACATCATGATAAGGTTATATGCTAAATCTCATAATTTTCTCTCAGCACTGAGATATGGAAATTGATATTGCTGCAGACAAAAATAAATGGACTATTATAGCGTGGATTCACTACATTTTCCCCAAAACATCAAAGAAATGTCGCCGCTTTCGATGATGTAAGGTGCTTTTGGATCTATCAAAGACATATTCCTTGGGTGGGGGTAAATATAAGGCGGCAGGAAAAATTTCATAACGATGCAACAGACAGTTTTCAAAATAATTGATCATGAATGACGGCATTAATTTCCGGACAGACTATAGTAGAAGCAGCTGAGATACTTCAGCATGAGCTGAAACTCCAACAGAGCTAACATAAATAAGTCTAACACAATGTGTTATGCGAACTAATTATGTATAATTGGCTCTAGAAGTAGCAGGTGAGGCACAAACAGAAGATACTTCCATGTGATTAGTACGAGCTGAAACTCCAACAGGAAGACACCAGCTGCTGAAACATGTCTAACACGACGAGTTACGCATACTGAGTATGCAGAATTGGCTTTCCAAAAGGAAGTAAAGGAATAAACAGAAGATGCTTCCACAGGATCAGCACGAGCTGAAACTCCACAAGAACTAGCAGAAACAAATCTAATATGATAAGTCACGCAAACTAATCAGGCAGAATTGGCTCTTCAAGAAGCAGTTGAGGCACAAATGGAGGATTCTTCCGGAGATTTAGCCTGAACTGAAACTCCAAAAGATATAGTAGAAATAAGTCTAACACTGTTGTCGCGGAAATTCTTGGAGTTGTCGATCGATGAAAGACTGTCGCGCCATTCGTCTACAGGCGGCAGCCATCCTTTGATGTAGTAGACAGACTGTCCTGGTGAAAGTCGGCTTGATCTTTTGTTGTGGAGGGGGGGGGGTGCGGATATTCAGGATGTCCCACACATAGCGGTGCACCCCCTACCCCACCGCCTGGCCCTACCCCACCGCCTGGCCCGCCACCTGGCCCTGGGGCTAAGGAATGGATTCGACAGAAACTGAAAGACCTAACTAGCTGGTAAGGCTGCGGAGGCACTCCCAGAAATCATAGGCGGCATTATCTCCTGGCTTCTTAACTTCTTGAGTAAGGGTGTGGGATGGCTGGCTGGAAATATCTGGGCATTAGTGGTTGCACTCGGTGGCTTGCTGCTGCTGGCTATCAGAGAGCGGCTAATTGCGAAGTAAATGAACTAACCATAGGGCCATTAGACCGACTGCGACACCCCCAGCAATGAGTGCTATCTTTTCGTTTTGATGCTGCAGCCTAGCTGCCTTATCAGCTATGCTGGTGGTCGGCTGCGCTGGCTGAGCATTGCTGGGCAGCTCTACCGTCGGCTGTGCAATGCTGGGCGGCTTAGGGTCTGGGGCATTAATGGTTGTATTCAGGCCACGCTTTAGGCCTGGCTCTGCGATGAAGATCATGTTGTTATATCCTGCTATCTGGCCAATGCGGAGCAGCATGTCGCTGGGGGCCATATACAACCCCGTTCCAAAGATATAATTAACTTCTGAGCTCGCGTTTTGTAGCACGTCCTGATACCTTTTGATGGCCGCCGCGAGATCGACGGGCGCAGATATGGCGTCTTCTACTAATACTAGGAATTGCTTCTGGGCATCAAACGGCGTTCCAGTTCCCAGAATTCGTGTTCTAGTCTGAGCCTGGGCCCCTAAGATGGCCCACACATAGGTTCGAATGCTGTCATTTATTCGCTCAACCCCACCAGGGTGAGTGAAGCCTTGTGACTTGTTAAGAATGAAAGCCCGCCAGGCGGAGTCAGCCTGAAAATCATCTTGTGCGACGTACTCTATGTGTAGTACATCGTTTGTGGTCTTTTGTTTGAATGAATGCCGCTTTGGGTCATATACACCACCTTGGCCGTCATTCAGGATGTGATAACCACTGTTCGTCCAGTAAATGTATACACTCCCCAACCCGTTATTCTTCCCGAGCCGTCTCCAGTTTTCATTCTGGGGAATTCTAAATTCCGCGCATATACGCTGATAGGCTCTTACATCGTAGGGATTTTCAAAGGCGGTCCAACCCTGGTCTTGTGCTAGAGCCACACGCATCTCTTTGAGGATTCGACGAATCTGGTAGTAGACATGGAATATGAAGACGGCTCGTGTTAGTGGGTCAGGGTCGGACAGATGTTCCTGCGGTGACACCCCACACCCCGCCGTGGCACACCATACTGCGAAGTTGAGTTGGTTTTGCCAGAATTGCATCGGATTGCTGTACCAGGCTTGTACGATCTGGTCTGACTCCAAGTATGGCAACCGGTATTTTTCAAACACGTTGGGGAACTGTGCCTGAAAGAATCCTTGGAGGTTGACCTGTATGTCCACATTTGTGAGATCCTTTATTTGCGCAAACGGGTATACCCCACCCGCCGGGTATTTGGCGTCCTTATTGAACTCGTAACCAGTCATTATTATTAACTGTGCTAATGTTTCTCACACTTAGCAACGTCCAACACGGAGAACCCATCCCCCTCAACCCGGTCCTAGACAATCGCGATGGTGACCTAGAGGTGGCTATCGTGGAATTGTTGTTCTACCCCGCGTGGGTTAATATTTCCGAGAAGTTGAAAAACAATTGGTTCAAACTTGGTGACGAAGTTGTTACTATCCCCGACAGGTATTATGATGTCTGTGCTCTTAACAAACAATTCTTTGAGCCACGGAAGCTCTCTCTTTCTCTCAACCCCGCAACTGGACTTGTAAGTCTCGGTGGTATAAAATCGGGAGTGGCCTTAGCGTGGGGAGGGTTAGGTGGGGTTCTTGGGTTCGGCTTAGACGATAGAGGTAAGCTGCTCAATGAGGTGTTTACATTCTATGCGACGAAGTATATAAGGAGTTGTACATTCATCTCGAGGGTCTATCGTCATATGAAAACCGTCATAATTCGCTTCCCTCCACACTGCTCCGGGCTGTACATGTTAAAAAAGAGGAATGTAATCAAGGGAGACATGAGATTTTCTCTGTGCCTCATTATAAAAAGCTAGAAACTGGAACTGTAGGGGGTATACGACTGTCGGTCCGAGATGAAAAGGGTGACGACGTGCCACTGGCATATCTAAGCTGTGTACTCCACATCAGACATGGCTGCTCCGTTGGGAATTTACCGTCCTTATTGAACTCGTAAGCGGCCATTAATATTAGATGTGCAAATATGTACATAACATTAAACAACATCCAACATGGGGAACCCATCCCCTTCAATCAGGTCCTAGAAAATCGTGATGGTGACCTGGAGGTGGCTCTTGTGGAATTGTTGTTCTACCCCGCGTGGGTTAATATTTCCCAGGAGCTGGCCAATAATAAGTTCCAGGTGGGGGTAAACAGATTGTTATCCCCGATGGGTACTACGACGTATGTACCCTCAACAAGCAATTCTTTGAGCCTCGCAAGTTTTCTCTGACGCTGAACCCCGCAACTGGCCTTGTAGATCTCGCTGGTATGTATAATCCCGATATAATGGAAGGAGGCTTAGCCTACACTCTTGGGTTGTCTCATTGGGAATATAGTGATGACGGGATTGTTGGAGTAGCTTTTCCTAGACTCCTCATATATAAGGAGTTGTACATTCATCTCGAAGGGCTGTCGTCATATGAGAACCGTCATAATTCACTTCCCTCCACACTCTTCAGGGCTGTGCCCGTTAAAAATGTGGAATGTTATCAAGGGAGACACGAGGTTTTCTCTGTGCCTCGTTATAAGAAGTTGGAGACTGGAACTCTAAACGATATTGGACTTTCAGTCCGTGATGAACAAGGCAACTCTGTGCCGCTGGCATATCTAAGTTGTGAACTCCACATCAGAAAACACAATGGCTGATTCAGAAGGTCCAGGAAGGCATCGCCCAAGAGCCTGCTCTACCCTAACCTTTGCTGATTTGGCCGACACTATTGGGTGGAGGGAGCCGGGTCATAACTACAAGATCTATGGCCTGCAGCTCACTCCCCAGGGGGTCTATGCTCGTGCCGTCATAGATCATCCCGACGACGATGACTGGGATCTGCAGCTTGAGCTTCGCACGGGATATACTCACCTCGAGCCCAATGGGATACTTATTAGGTTAACCAACATGGGTGTAACAAGCTACGTGGAGGGTCCCAAATAGCCCGGTCACAATATTTCAAATATCTTCTATAGCCCTGGCTGGGATAGGTCTTTACCTGCCAACCCTCCTCCGTTTTCCCTGGACTCACTGTCACTCTTTCTTTCGACCTATGGACCTATTTCCTGCAGTGTTCTTCTGGCTGACGCATAAATAACATGGCAGTCGTCAGAACAACTTGGAAGTAATTTTATTAACCTAATCAAGAACAGCACAGGAACACATAAAGGCAGATAAACAGATAGATCTACACAGACACTACACTGGTAAAGTTCCAACACAGAGCCTCAAGTCGCCACAGTCACAGATCCAGCTTCAGATACTGTCTGATCTGTCCACACACTTCTCACCAAAGATGTCCGAATCACCTTCCTTCTCCAGCAACTGGGTGTAGGTTCAACCGGCTTTTGTAGAATCCAAGCGACTGGTGTGTTGAGGACTTCTGTTCATTGTCATCTGAATTAGTTCGGCACTAGGTCTTCACTGACCTATGAAAGGCTTTAGTGTTGCCGATAAGGTGAGGTGTTTGTGAAGGATAATGGATGGGTCCTTTTAATGTCCGGTATAAAATGGGTATGCCAGAAAATCACTCTTAGGCTCCCTCCAGACAACAACTGCTCTCAGGCGTATGTTGTTAAAACAAAACCGGCAATGCACCAGTCATACAAAATGTCCTTGCCTCAAGACCTGCACCTTGCCTCTGTCTCAGAGTTAAACACACCAAACCTTGAGTTGGCCTCGTTGGACATATTGGCGTTAGCCTAGAAGCACTGGTGATAATGTCCCTTAGAAGACATAGTCACTTCCCATAGAAGAGGACCCTGGAAATGATAAACAAAACCTGAGCGACTGGGCTGACTCATGTATCACACAAATACACTATATTTAATACCTGAATGACCAGGCCTGACCTGTCAGGTAGCCCCTGGATTGGCCACGTCCGGGTTTGAGTAGACCTCCAGCTGGACGAAGTCCGGTTGTCTTTTTGGCCACACGACACACCCTCCACACTCATACCAAGCCTTTATTATGATTGGGCACATTCATTCCCATGCTTCCCTCTCACTTGCAACCATGCCTTTCTCACCCGCAAGATCTTGTGGTGTGGTGCGCCCAGTAATCCGTGTGTTACATCTCATTAACTAATAGTATAGTAATGGGGTTGTATGGCACGCAGTGTAGTTCCCCACTCCCTGCAAGAATAGGAAAGAAGATCCTACCCCCTCCCGGCTCTGCTCTTGTTTGAGCTGTCGCCGCAATGTACCAGCAGTGCCCCACAGAACACATAGATTTAGCGGAATGCAGGTTCTCTAAATGAGATAAAGAAGTCCATTATCTTCCCTACATCATCCTATCTAGTAACAGATGAAAGAGATAGTCCTGTGAATAGCCTCTTCTGGCTCAAGAAGATAGATCAGAGATTGGTGTACCCCATCCCCAAAAATACCATAGCCATCCACTGAGTATATACAACAGAAAGATGACAATCTGTCCAATTCAAGCCGTAGATAGAAAGATAGCAACAGCTCATCTGACGCCAAGAACAAATGAAATCCTCTTGGGAGATATATGGTTCAGATTCACTTCCCCGGCTATGCCAAGGACAAGACGCGCAGCCAGATCGGCTAACGGTCACCCAACTCGTCATTGGTTATGATTGGCCTTTCGCCAATTCATCTTCCCCTTCAACACATTGTATATTTATAACTCCATGTTTGGCTGGAGTACCCACAACCCAAGCCCTACCTTTCTTCACCACTTCAGTAGGATGTTGCATCTCTGTCCCAATCTTCAAATCGACTTGACAAGATGCCACTATCCAACGGTAGGTGTGTACACGGCCATGAATTGCTTAGCAGCCGCACCAGCGCACATTTGGCGCAAGGCGCTCCATCGGGTTTACCCGATGTGAAAGACATTGGCTACTTGCTCCATGTAAAGATTGTGATAGGAAGATAACCCAAAGAACCATCTTTCATGGAGATTTGAGAGAACAAGAGAACTGAGAGCTTCCGAAAGCCGTTCCCCCCTGTCTACCCAAAATAAAAGAATGCATAAGGACATGGACCACTGGCGTTTCGCTACATAGGCCCCCTCTTAAGAAAGTCGAACCCTACGAACTTTCTACTGTCAGTGGTTCTGTTCGAATGACCCCACCCTCACATTCAACCATAGGATGCCGTGATAGGAAATCTGCTCCCACATTCTCCCTTCCGGGGATATATTCGACCGTGAACCGATACGGTTGTAGGAGCAATGACCATCTCATCAACCTCGCGTTCAGTTTCTTAGAAGTTGCCAAGAACGTCAGAGGTTGATGGTCGGACTGCACTTTGAACTGGACTCCATACAGATAAGGTTGAAATTTCTGTACCGCCCACACTAGAGCTAGACATTCCCGTTCGACGGTGGAATAATTCCGTTCGGCGGGTAACAGTTTTCTACTGGCATACGCCACCGGACACAACACCGAAGGATTATCTCGCCCTTCCTGCAACAGAGTTGCTCCAATCCCTATGTTACTCGCGTCGGTTCTCAGAACAAACGTTTTCTCCAAATTCGGGAGTTGCAGGACTGGCCTATCCACCAACGCCTGTTTCAGCTTCCCATAAGCCTCTTCACAGCTCGGGGTCCAGACTATAGGATCTGGCGATCCTTTCTTCAGGGTTTCGGTTAACGGCGCCCCAATTTCGTTGAACTTTGGAATGAATTTCTGGTAAAACCCACACAGAGACAAGAAAGACCTAACATCTTTTTTGGATTTAGGACGGGGTGCGAGACGGACCTTCTCAATATTTTTTTCTTCCGGTACCAGTCCCCCTGGGGTAATAGTGTGTCCCAGAAATTCCAAGGATTGATATCCAATCATGCATTTGGCTGGACGGGCGGTTAACCCCTCCTCTTTCAATCTTATGAAGATCTTTTCCAAGGATTTCAGGTGATCTTTCAGATTGTCAGACGCGATGAGAATATCATCCATAAACGAGACGACAGAGGGATCCCTTAAAGGGTCTAATAACTTTCTCATCATGCGTGTGAACACACTGGGCGCATTGCTCAGCCCAAAAGGCATCACCTTAAATTCGTAATGGCCGCTCGGAGTACTGAAAGCGAGCATGGGCCGAACCTCAGGTTTCACAGGGATCTGATAATATCCCCGGCTTAAATCGATTTTTGAGAAGTACTTTGCCCTATTTAATCTGGCAAACAATTGATTTGTGTTTGGTAACGGCTCAACTTGGAATGTCGTACAACTATTTAAATGCCTGTAATCAATACATAAGCGGTGTTCCCCGCTTGGCTTCCTCAACAAGACAACCCCGGCATTATACGGAGAAGTCGAAGGAGTGATGATGTCGTCGTCCAGAAGCTTCTGGATTTCAGTTTCCAGGGCCTTCTCTTTCGAAAAGGGTACTGGATATATTTTCTGGCGAACTGGGTCTTGGGTAGTCAGAGTCATATCAAACTCGACCAACCCTGTCCGCCCTGGCCGATCGGTAAGAATCTGCTGATGGGACTCTAACACACGGATGACACGGTCTGTTTCTTCAGCCGACAGATCAGGATTTATATGTACATCCCTATAGGTTTCCCCAGGGTGTAATGGATACCCCCTATCCGTTTCTTCGCCCGATTCAGTTTCCATCGCGACCGCCATAGTCATGAGTGGGAGAGAAGTACCATCAGATCGTTCTTCATACTTTTTGAGAAGGTTAATGTGGAAGATTTTGGATTTTCCCCTGATCCGGATGGCATAGTTGGTGCGGGAGACAACCCTTTCCACCGGGAAAGGCCCCTGCCAACCAATCTCGAGTTTATTGGAACCTACTGGAAGTAACAACAGAACCCGATCCCCCACCTTAAGAGACCTATCTTTCGTCCTTCTATTGTAGTAGGCCGCGTGTCTCTTCCTGGCCGCTCTCAGATTCTGAGCTGCCAAAGCCCAACCCGTCTGGAGTTTCTTCTTTAACTCTTCGACGTATTTATATGAGGATACAACTTCTTCGGAAGTTTCTTCCTCTGTCCAACATCTCAATAAGGCTTCTAAGGGACCCTTGATTGGCCTCCCGAATAGTAGAGTGGCTGGTGGCAACCCGGTCGACCCATGGGGAACCTCCCGATAGGCGAACAAGGCGGCTGAGATATACTCATCCCATCTGTCTGGTTTCTCTTGTGCCAGCTTCCGAAGCATGGTCATCAAGGTACCATTAAACCTCTCTACTTGCCCATTAGACTGAGGGTGATACGGGCTTGTGTGAATGTGGTTGGTCTGGAAGATACGAAAGACTTCTTCCATCAGCTTACCACAGAACTGAGACCCATTATCCGTTAGGATCTGGTTTGGAAATCCCAACCGAGTAAAGGTCTCCATCAGTGCATCAGCCACTCGCTTAGAGTCGATTGTGGCCAAAGTTATCGCCTCACCCCACATGGAACAGCAATCCACCATCGTGAGAATGTACTTATTCCTCTTCCTAGTCCTAGGAAGAGGACCAACAAGATCGATGGCAACTCTCTCGAAAGGAGAGTTCATAATAGGCATGTCTCCCAGGACTACCGGAGCTGTCCAGTGTTTTGGTGCCACACGCTGGCACTCTGGGCACGACTTGACGTACCTGCGCACGTCTCCAGTCATCCCTGGCCAGTAGTAATGGCATGAAATGCGCTGGAGAGTTGCCCCGACACCCATATGTCCACTGAAAGAAATGGTGTGTCCCATATGAAGAAGCTGTTCCCGATAAGCCTTAGGAACCACCAGCTGTCCATGCTGGTGATCCTCCACTCCGGCTCTCCGGTACAGTAACCGATTCTTCATATAATACTGACCCCGTCTTGGTGGGTCAGAACCTTTTGGCAACTGGTTGAAGCAAGGTTGCAAAGTAGCATCCTGGCTTTGAGCAGCTCGTAACTCCCCAGGCAAGGGATTCACAATCAAGGCCGGCGTCTGCTCATCCTCCAATTGAGATCTGGTTTGCATTGCCCCTACGTACATGGGTTCGGTTGGAATCCCTAGAAAGACGTAGCGACAACCCAAGATCATTGGGAAGATAGGATCTAGCAGAACGGCTGCCTGTATAGTGCCGGTAACATATTTTGATTTGATGTCCACCTTCGCAATTGGAAGAGACATCGCTACCGCACTCTTTGTCGCCGTTTGAATCTCAATAGATTCCCCGGTTAGCTGCTCTGGGCTCACTAAGTGTGATGAAATTACAGCCTCAAACTGCAAACCGGTGTCGTAGAGACACTCAACTGGTTGACCGTTCACAAGTACCGTTTCTACTACTGGTGGTTTTTCTAAATCTCTGTTCCCAAGATCCCTCCCTTCTACCTCCTTGTGAGACCCTTCCCCGGTTTCTACAAGACAAGCAGCATAGTGAGAGTCTTTCTGTTTACGCCGGCAATCAACCGTATTGTGTGTGGGAGATTTGCAACAGGCGCACCACTTTTCACTCCACTTTCTTTTAGGAGATCCAGGTGGACTCTTACCAGAGGGTTTCTTGATAGGAACTTTATCGGAAGGATCCTCCTTCTTGGTGTGAGCTGTTTTAGGGTTCTTCTTCTTTCCAGACCATGTGTCTGGTGGTCGGGGATTGGGTTGTGACAATTCCCCATTATCCCCATGAGCTAGCACATACCTTTCAGCCAACGTGTTGACTAGCTCTAACCTTTCTGCCCCATTTTCAAGCAAAAAGGTTTGCAATGGCTTAGGCATCATTCTCTTCATTTGGTCCACGACCACCAATTCTTCCAAACTTTCATAGTCGTTAGCAAATCCAGCTAAAGACATCCACTTCAAAAGGTAAGACTTCAATCTGACACTGTAGGCTGCGAACATCTCTCCTGGCTCTCTCTTCGACTTTCTGAACTGTTGTCGATAAGTATGAGCTGTCATCTGGAACCTTTTCAAAAGTGCTTTCTCCAGAGTTTCATAGTCATTCTCCATACCAGGTGGCAACCTAGAATAGACCTCGTACGCGGTCCCCCTCAGGCCCTGTGAGAGTTTCAAGTTCCATTTCCCTCGCTCCAATCCCATAGCCAAAGCCATCGACCGAAATCTGTGAAGATACTGGTCGATCTTATCTTTGTGTTCATCGAACGGGAGCAATGGGAACTTCATTGCCTGGCATGGACCGCCACCAGAAGTTGTTGAGTCAGGGAGAACTGCGTCTCCCACTGCACCGTCTCTTTCCTTGGCAGTTTGAGCTTTCAGCTCCAACTCTCTCATACGGAACTCATGGTCTCTGGCTGCCTGCTCGGCCTCCATCTTCCTAGCCTCAGCCTCCATCCTCTTAGCCTCAGCCTCCGCCTCAATCCTCTTGGCCTCAGCCTCCATCCTCTTAGCCTCAGCCTCCGCCTCAATCCTCTTGGCTTCGCGCACAGCCTGTCTGTAGTCTCTTTCCACTTCCTGCACATATTTCTGTAACTCCGCTCCATCATATCCCATCTCACGCCCTGTAGCCTGTACGTCAGCGACATTAAACCCAGCTGATGCCATCTTAAACTCAGAGGGTAAGGGAAGAGGTAATTGTCTAATAAAATTTTTCTCACAATTACACAACAAGTTACATTACACGACCACAACACGTCGTATGTCGGTCAGTCTGTGTCAGGAAGAGTATAGACAATAGCCAGGCACGGTAGGCAGAACCTATTGATAGAAAACAAGGATATCTGTCCCCTATCACTAAATCAGCCAGAACTCCACCAGGATTACAAATATCCCGGGACGAGCCCCCAGAAATTGTAACAAGCTACGTGGAGGGTCCCAAATAGCCCGGTCACAATATTTCAAATATCTTCTATAGCCCTGGCTGGGATAGGTCTTTACCTGCCAACCCTCCTCCGTTTTCCCTGGACTCACTGTCACTCTTTCTTTCGACCTATGGACCTATTTCCTGCAGTGTTCTTCTGGCTGACGCATAAATAACATGGCAGTCGTCAGAACAACTTGGAAGTAATTTTATTAACCTAATCAAGAACAGCACAGGAACACATAAAGGCAGATAAACAGATAGATCTACACAGACACTACACTGGTAAAGTTCCAACACAGAGCCTCAAGTCGCCACAGTCACAGATCCAGCTTCAGATACTGTCTGATCTGTCCACACACTTCTCACCAAAGATGTCCGAATCACCTTCCTTCTCCAGCAACTGGGTGTAGGTTCAACCGGCTTTTGTAGAATCCAAGCGACTGGTGTGTTGAGGACTTCTGTTCATTGTCATCTGAATTAGTTCGGCACTAGGTCTTCACTGACCTATGAAAGGCTTTAGTGTTGCCGATAAGGTGAGGTGTTTGTGAAGGATAATGGATGGGTCCTTTTAATGTCCGGTATAAAATGGGTATGCCAGAAAATCACTCTTAGGCTCCCTCCAGACAACAACTGCTCTCAGGCGTATGTTGTTAAAACAAAACCGGCAATGCACCAGTCATACAAAATGTCCTTGCCTCAAGACCTGCACCTTGCCTCTGTCTCAGAGTTAAACACACCAAACCTTGAGTTGGCCTCGTTGGACATATTGGCGTTAGCCTAGAAGCACTGGTGATAATGTCCCTTAGAAGACATAGTCACTTCCCATAGAAGAGGACCCTGGAAATGATAAACAAAACCTGAGCGACTGGGCTGACTCATGTATCACACAAATACACTATATTTAATACCTGAATGACCAGGCCTGACCTGTCAGGTAGCCCCTGGATTGGCCACGTCCGGGTTTGAGTAGACCTCCAGCTGGACGAAGTCCGGTTGTCTTTTTGGCCACACGACACACCCTCCACACTCATACCAAGCCTTTATTATGATTGGGCACATTCATTCCCATGCTTCCCTCTCACTTGCAACCATGCCTTTCTCACCCGCAAGATCTTGTGGTGTGGTGCGCCCAGTAATCCGTGTGTTACATCTCATTAACTAATAGTATAGTAATGGGGTTGTATGGCACGCAGTGTAGTTCCCCACTCCCTGCAAGAATAGGAAAGAAGATCCTACCCCCTCCCGGCTCTGCTCTTGTTTGAGCTGTCGCCGCAATGTACCAGCAGTGCCCCACAGAACACATAGATTTAGCGGAATGCAGGTTCTCTAAATGAGATAAAGAAGTCCATTATCTTCCCTACATCATCCTATCTAGTAACAGATGAAAGAGATAGTCCTGTGAATAGCCTCTTCTGGCTCAAGAAGATAGATCAGAGATTGGTGTACCCCATCCCCAAAAATACCATAGCCATCCACTGAGTATATACAACAGAAAGATGACAATCTGTCCAATTCAAGCCGTAGATAGAAAGATAGCAACAGCTCATCTGACGCCAAGAACAAATGAAATCCTCTTGGGAGATATATGGTTCAGATTCACTTCCCCGGCTATGCCAAGGACAAGACGCGCAGCCAGATCGGCTAACGGTCACCCAACTCGTCATTGGTTATGATTGGCCTTTCGCCAATTCATCTTCCCCTTCAACACATTGTATATTTATAACTCCATGTTTGGCTGGAGTACCCACAACCCAAGCCCTACCTTTCTTCACCACTTCAGTAGGATGTTGCATCTCTGTCCCAATCTTCAAATCGACTTGACAAGATGCCACTATCCAACGGTAGGTGTGTACACGGCCATGAATTGCTTAGCAGCCGCACCAGCGCACATTTGGCGCAAGGCGCTCCATCGGGTTTACCCGATGTGAAAGACATTGGCTACTTGCTCCATGTAAAGATTGTGATAGGAAGATAACCCAAAGAACCATCTTTCATGGAGATTTGAGAGAACAAGAGAACTGAGAGCTTCCAAAGCCGTTCCCCCCTGTCTACCCAAAATAAAAGAATGCATAAGGACATGGACCACTGGCGTTTCGCTACAATGGGCAAGGTGTTTGTGAGTTATCAGGCCTGCAGGACAGTCACACGCCCCAACAAGTCTCCTGTTGTGACCTACCAGTCATTTCTGAAAATGCAGTGCGCCAGGGCTCTCTTCTATGCCGTATCGGTGACTGAGGCTAAAGCCCAGGGGACTAAATATTGCCTGAAGGCCGTTACAGAGTGTAAAGCGGACCTTGATATGTTAGGTAAGCCTCCTAAGGAGTTAACCATCTATCTCGAGTTAGCTATTGGGGCTGTGGCGCAGACTGAGTTTGCCCCAGTCCTTCCTGGGGTCTCTATTAAATGGAGTGCGTCATCACTCCCCAGGCATGTTGCTCTCGTCATTACTTCCGCGACCGACGGGACGTGGGCGGCCCGGGCAACAGAGACGGATATTATAGTAGAGCTCGGTGAGGTTGCGGTGGATGAAATCATTTTTAATACCGTTACTGCTTTTGTCCGGCTTTTGTTCACTACAGGGTCGATTAGCACCGTTCGCATTGAACATTTAATATCTCAGTTGAAGAAGTAGGTTTGACGCGTAAAGAATAATGTCGCTCTATCCGTCATTTGATACTAGTGACGGCGGTACCTATCGCATTCAAGAGCTTACCCGTCTTCGGAAGTCTCTGGAAGATGAAAGGGACAAACGGGCTGCACTGTATAAAAAATATCGGCGTGCCGTTAACGCATTAGACGCTGTGGACAGCGTGATGCTGGCGGCTAGCCTTGGTATGGGTGTAGGGGGTGTTGGGCTTCTTACCACCATTATCGCTGCCCCTGTAGTTGTCGGGCTTGAGATAGCTGCCCTAGCTTGTGGAATCATGTCCGCTGGGAGCAAGCTAGCGTCCCGCAAACTAACATCGAAAGCTAAGAAACACGATGAAATTCGCACTCTGGCGACGGCTAAGCTTTTTAGTATAGCCGATCTTGTTTCAAAGGCTTTAGATGATGGGAGAATTACAGACGTGGAGTTTAAAATAATTACAGCTGAAGAAAATAAATTTCACCAGTTGAAAAAAGATATTCGGAGCAAGGCGGCGGCGGATCTGGACGAAGAGACAAAAAAATCTCTCATTCTGAAAGGCAGAGACGAGGCACGGGCAGAATTCGTCAAAGCTATAGGGTCGAAATAACCTGTATACGCGATCAGGACAGTTTTGAACCACCCCCCTATTCTGCCGAACGATCCGCCAGTGGATTTCAGTAATGCGCGGAAGGATATACTCCTCGGATAAACAATGTAAAATTCTGAGGTATGTATGAACATTTTTTCCATTCATTGCTTTTCCATTTTTCTCATCCTATTGTCACATGTGAATGAAGAGATCTCCTGTTCTATATGTTGTGTTTTGTTTGTTGATGAAGGCTAATCACCGCAACGACATGTATCAACACCATACACAATATACCAATGTGGTGTAATTGTGTTTGGTAAAACAACTACTTTATATGGAAGTAATGAATATGAAAGAATACTAAGAGCTGTGGATTCCACTAATGCCCACTACACAGAAGTAATACACTTAACATCTCAAGTGTTATTCTGTCAAAACGCTCATTACACACCCACCATGAAATGTGTTTCAGCTGACTCAATCAAGTGTCGTCTCCACAATGAAGGTTGCCTACACAAAGCTAACTGGCGCTTGCCGTGTGGGATTTTTCACGAGAACAAAAATCACCGCGCGGCACGCGTGGGATTTTTTTCGCGAGAACAAAAATCACGGCGCGGCACGCGTTCATAAAAACTCGTCACGCAAAGACAAATTGATCACGTTTCTTTGTTTTGATCACGGTACTTCCGGCGTGATCATTTTTGCCGGAAGTGGCGTTGTCTGGCGCACATATTTGATTATCGGGGCGTGTGTGTATGTGTGCGTATGTGTGTGTATGCGTGCGTATGTGTGCGTGTGTGGATGTATGTGTGCGTGCGTATGTGCCCCATTATACACCTATTTATCGTTGGTATAGTGGGCGTCCTCTGGTTCATATTGAGGACTTAGCTTCATCCCTTTATAGAGTAGCAGCTTGATGCCGGTCGTCTTTTCAAACTTCCGAAACATCTTATGAAGCGCGTCTAACGTGCAACGCTCACACATCTCATATGGTTTCCTAACACCCCTCTCACAGAATATACACTCTTCTATCACCTCGCCCCGCTTTGCCTGTTCATCGTGCCAAGAACAATAAAGGTCGATGGATGGGCGGCCGCAATGAAGTTCTGTGTCGAGCTTCGGCCACTCACATCCATAGGTCTCCATCTGTATGTGCCCAATAAGTCAACCTCTAATTCGACGCGCTGCCCGGCGCCCCCTAATATTTCTGGGAGGAGGTCCGGGCTGTTGCAATTTGTGTTGGTGGTGCTCGGTGAGAGAGCGTACCCGCTCGCCGAGTGCTCCCGTTCTTATTCGCATAGCGGTGCCCATCTTTATATGGCTGGTTGGTACCGCTCTAATTGTGTAACGCAGTATAGTCACCCCCTATAACAAAATATGGTTGCCCGCTGTTGCCCTGCCGAAAAAATATGCTATAGTCAGACTACCGAGGCCAGCCTCTCTTGCTGGGGTCGGTTCGGAACCTCTGTTCGAGCCCTTAGGGGGGTCGGTTCGAACCCTTAGGGGCGCGCATCGGTTCGGACCCTTATACGACCCCCCTTAGGGGGCAACATCCTCTGAAACATGAACTGCAGCAGCGAGCTTCTGAATGGCCGCAAAACCTTTCCATTAGCCCTGAGGGCTGTAGTAGATGTCCTCCAGACGTTTCATTTGTTACTTTGTA
This sequence comes from Cepaea hortensis, assembly GCA_963921405.1. Classification (NCBI taxonomy): domain Eukaryota; kingdom Metazoa; phylum Mollusca; class Gastropoda; order Stylommatophora; family Helicidae; genus Cepaea; species Cepaea hortensis. The sequence continues at coordinate 60,874,718 of OY992895.1, read as the reverse complement.
GCAGTGGCTAATCTCTAAAGCAATTTATAAGCAACAATACCCTTCGCTACCAGCCCAAGAACGATGAAAATGATCTCACGGTCTTTCTGCGGCTCGGATGGCACGTAGAAATCCGACAGGCGAGGTTCAGGCTCGAGGGGCTCTACACGTGTGCCGGAGATCAGACTGTATTCCCGCATGGTCTGGTCGACATCATGGAAAGAGTGAACGGCGTGGCCTTCGCGCTGTAGCTCCTCGTTGAGCTAGTCCAGCCGCACGGTTCTCTTTTTCGGCCACTCAGCCTGGGCCGCCTGTAGCCGCTCGACAGATTCATAGTGGCGCCTTATTTCTTCATAAGTGTCCGCATGCCCTAGCTTGGAAAAGAGGTAGTTGCCCCCCGTAAACACGAGTGCATTGACAACGGCACCCACTATCATCATTGCGACAGAGGCCATAGTTAGCGGGATGGCTTATGTAATATATAAGCGGGGATCAAGCCCTCTTTGATAAGCAAATCTCGGAGTGCTAAGGCGATGGACATGTCTAAAACCATCATTCCAATGTCAAATATATCAGCGTCTAGCTTGGGCAAAGTTGCCCCTTTTAAAATCACCTTGGTCAATTTTGCGGTGCCTACCGAAAGCAGGGCCACCACTGCGCCGTGGTAAGTAGCATTAAGGATAGCTCTCCCATCAACATATAAAATGGATCTCTATTCTTTAATACGTTAGTCTCCGGTCGCCTGGAGGGCGGGGCACGTGCTTTAGTCCGCCGCAATTTCTGCCTAGTAATTACACCGACGACAAAGACAACGCCACGTCACTCCGATAATCTAGGGAGTCCAGCCGCGGTTATCAACGGGCACCATTGGAAACAGCGGTGGTGGGGCCTGCTCATACTCCGGGGCTAACTTTCGTTTCTTCTCACGAACAGCCTGCTGCAGAGCCAGAGACAACCTATCTGCTTCACGAGTCTTTCTAGCAGCAGCTCCACTCTTCCCAGCCGCAACTTTTCTGGGGTCCTTCGTCACTAAGTTCTCCGACTGCGTCTCCTGTGGAGCAATTTCGGGGGTCTCCTTCTCCATATTGTTCTTGCTTAGGACAGATATGTCCAAAACGGCAGTGCCTAAAAGTTGCTAGCGCGACAGTTGCAGGTGCTAAGCACATGCCGAACTTATGGTAGAATTTACATGTAACCGTGTTTAGCGCATGCCCTAGAAACGGGTCGGCCTCCAGGTCTGTCACCAAAGCTTGATTATCAGCAATGGGGAGGAACATACTTGCCACTTGTGCGTACATCTGTAGCATGGCCGTGCCCATGTTCTTTGTTATTGCAGATCCAAGCCTCGCCTCGTGCCTCGCATATAGCGTCTCAATATTTTGATCAGGCAATGCCTCAACCTGTTCCACTGTAAGTTTGGAGAACTTACCTCCTATATACTGCCCGGCACGTCCCCCAGCCGCAAGTGCTGCCAGCCTTTCACGATGCAACGATTGTCCGGACTGTGGCGTTATTGCAGGTGGTGTTGCATGTATATCCGTTGTTGCATGTGTATCCGGAGCAGACTCTGCTGGCTTTGCCTCTTCACGTAACAGCTGGTCGAGTATGGTGTCACAATCCATCACGGCATTTGCAAATACCCAACGTCTAACTCTAAAATAGGAATGCACAGCCCATCCAAGCACACAACATGTGCATATCAGTTGTAATACAACTAAGGCTGTTACGGAGTAACAAAGCACTGCTTCATACATGCTTAAGTAGTTCTTAGCTGATGCTTAACATATACTTAGTATCTGTATCTAACAAACCTTACCAGCTTTGATTGAGCACTTTATAAGAAAATGGGAACTTGGTCCTCAGTACCAGCTTTGAGAACTCATTAGCTTCGAGTTGCTTTCGCACCCCATCACGTTCCTCCCGAGAGTGGATGACGTAGTTCTCGTCCAGGCAGTCTTCAAAGCTATCCTTATCCTTGGAATGGAAGAGCGCCACTCACTGTGTCTGCGCCCTGAGGCCTTTCGCAACGGCGTTGTACTTCTGAGTTTAAACCCACAGACTTTGCTGGGCATGTCGCACGCTAATAGCTGGATAAGTCAACATAGTCCGCTTCTGATCAATAGCGTCCTCTGCACTGCAGTCATCAATGATGTATAACGTCGTTGTCCCCTGAAACATTTTATAGAAGGCCTCTAGTCATTTGAGCAGCCTATCACCGGGGTCAAATATGAAGCTTGAACGACAGCATCTGCTGCGCCAACACGCGCATTGGTAACATTCATACCGGTGCTTGTATCTCGGGATCTGATAACACCCACGGCCGGGCCCGGTATGTTTCTTTATATCGTACCGAAGGGCAAGCAATGACAATATGCTCGAAAACACCCCTGTACGGGCCTTCCAGGAGGTCGAGAATGAATTCTGTTTTACCACACGATGTGGGGCCCGTGATGATGGCCGAGTGTGGCTTAAGCGGGAACTCCATTAATAAACAGCACTAACGAATCTCCCGGTGTCGATGTTCAGCTGTCCGTCTATAACCAAATAAACGTAGCAGTACAGTGGCCCCGCAAGTTCAACATCTTTCGTGATCTGGAGTGTGATGCCCTCAGAGCCGTTCTGTACACGCCGGCCTCTGCCGTGAAGATGGTCATCGTCGGAGGTCCGGAAGTCCAGTCACAAGCAGAATTTTGTCGTCAAGTACTGGCCTAGACTGACATCGAACAATCCTAGCTCTTTGGCGACTGCGCTTGTCTCAGGGTGGCTTTTGAGGCCACAGGCGAAGAATTTCCTCGCTTCGTCCCAGAGCTGGTGTGGCGCTAAGCCGTGCGCAAATAGCTGACTGGCTTGTCCTTCCACGAAGACTTCAACTTTGGTGATTTGCGTTTTATAAAACAACTCTGTTTGGCGTGCAAAATCTTTGTGGTTCGCGGGATCCTCCTATAATAGGAGTATGCCTTTCAGAGACTTACGGGGTCTATGCCGTAGGACCCGCTCGTATAACACCACCATACAGTTTTACACATGCTCCGAGTTAACCGTGCCAACGTGGGTTCAGTGACTACTTCGTACACGAGACAGATGTTTTCTAGGGAATACGTGGAATTGCCAGCATCTTTGTCAGTTGCGCGAATCACGCGGGAAGTGTCGTTAAAGGTCAACTCAAACTCCAGCCGATCACTAAGAGCAGATTGGTAGAAGAGCGCATGCGTTTCAAGCAGCTCAAAGTCTACTGGTATGTAATACCTGTTTTTGAAGGCCTTTGCGATGGCCACGTCTGGCACATTGGCAGGGGGCAGAACGACAGCATCTGCTGCGCCAACACGCGCATTGGTAACATTCATGCCGGTGCTTGTATCGATGCCTTGATACACAGCGCTCGCCCGCTCCGATCGACTCTTACAAAGATCCAGGTAGACATTGTAGACGTCACTGTCCACAAGAGAGAAGACTTCATTGCCGGAGAGCCTAACGGTCAGCTTTTGAACCATTGCTCGGCCGAGGTTCTGAACAACGAACCGGATCAGGCAGCTGAGGGCGACATCGAATGCCAGTCGCTCTGACCCAGGCACGATAACATCGTGTGCGCCGAGATTTGGGAAACGAACTAGTAGCTGCTGCTTCGGGCAGATCGTAGATGGATTGTTGGGCACGATGATCGTTTGCCGCAATCCTTTCACACCAAGCGACTCCTGGACCATATGCACATGAAGACATGGCTAGTCTATTGTTGTTACTTCGTAGCAATATCTAATATGGATAGGGTTGAGTTGACCGATTTTGGTGGCGAAGAGGGGCCTCATCAAACGCGGTCCCAGTTCCCAGAATGCGTGTTCTAGTCTGCACCTGTGCCTCTAAGATGGCCCACACGTAGGTTCGAATGCTGTCATTTATTCGTTCAACTCCGCGGTGTGTGAAGCCCTGTGACTGTTTAAGAATGAAAGCGTGGGGAGGGGTAAGTAGGGTTCTTGGGTTCGACTTAGGCGATACATATAGGATGCTCGCTGATAAAACGTTTATATTCCACGCGTCGAAGTTTCCTAACCTTATCATGTATAAGGAGTTGTACATTAATCTCTAGTTGCTGTCGTCATATGAGAACCGTCATAATTCGCTTCCCTCCACACACCTCAGCGCTGTGTCCGTTAAAAATGTGGAATGTAATCAAGGGAGACATGAGATTTTCTCTGTGACTCGTTATAAGAAGTTGCAGACTGGAACTTTAAGCGAAATTAGACTTTCGGTCTATGATGAACAAGGCAAAGCCGTGCCGCTGGCATATCTAAGTTGTGAACTCCACATCAAACATTGCAATGGCTGATTCAGAAGGTCCAGGAAGGCATCGCCCAAGAGCATGCTCTACCCTAACCTTTGCTGATTTGGCCGACACTATCGGGTGGCGGGAGCCGGGTCATAATTACAAGATGTATGGCCTCCAGCTCACTCCCCAGGGGGTCTATGCTCGTGCCGCCATGGTCCATCCCGACGACGATGACTGGATCTGCAGCTTGAGCTTAGCACGGGATATACTCACCTCGAGCCCAATGGGATACTTATAAGTTAACCAACATGGGCAAGGTGTTTGTGAGTTATCAGGCTTGCAAGACGGGCATACGCACCAAATGGTCCCCCTGTTGTGACCTACCAGTCGTTTCTGAAAATGAAGTGCGCCAAGCCTCTCTTCTATGCCGTAGCGGTGACTGAGGCTAAAGCACAGGGGACTAGATACTGTTTAAAAACGACATTCATATGCTAGGTAAGCCTCCTAAGGAGTGAACCATCTATCTTGAGCTAGCTATTGCGGCTGCGGCGCAGACTGAGGTTGTCCAAGTCCTTCCTGGGATCTCTATTAAATGGAGTGCGTCAACACTCGCCAGGCGTATTGCTTTCGTAATCATTTCCGCCGCTGACGGGATGTGGGTGGCCCGGACGACAGAGACGGACATTATAGTAGAGTTCGGTGAGGTTGCGGTGGATGAAATCATCTTTAATACCGTAACAGCATGTGTCCGGCTTTTGTTCACTACAGGGCCGGTTAGAGCCGTTCGCGTTGAAGAAGAAGGAATAAGTTTGATGCGCAAAGAATAATGGCGCTCTATCCCTCATTTAATACTAGTGACGGCGGTACCTATCGCATTCAAGAGATTACCCGTCTTCGGAAGTCTCTGGAAGATGAAAGGGCAAACGGATTGCACTGTATAAAAAATATCGGCCTGCCGTTAATGTTAGTTAGTTAGTCGCGGTTCCAACTTCACGGCAACGAGTCGTCCCCATTATGCTCCGTTCCTGTGCCAGTGAATATCACACAAAATGCTCCTCACTGTCCAATGTGAAAAGTGGAAGAGACGGCAATCTCGGCAATCCAACAGCCTGCACAGGTTCACTGTGCATAATGCTGCTGCCAGAACGCCAACACAAAACACATCCACGAAAATTACAGTTCATCGTTGATGGAACCGGCAGTCACCAGTAAGTGACCCGAGTTTCTCACATGCCTCTGTCTCTTTTCACAAGGTGACCCGTCGAAATCGCCGCACCAAGCACGAACTCCGTAGCTCCACGACGACTCCCAGGAGTCTCCTGAAAAAATGCACCAGTGAACTGAAAAGGCAAACTAGTCAATTTTGCAACAGTCGGCCGCCATCGTTCCGAACATGCAGTTCACACTACAAACTGCGAACAGATGTAAAAGCACTCCACGCGAAATTCACAGCTCACAGTGTCGCGCCACGCACTCACTCAGTAGCAGGGCGACGAAACCATAGCCTCCTTAGTCGCCTCTTACGACGTGCATGGTAGGAAACAGTGTTACTATTCTTTGCTCCCCGATATGGGCCCCGGCAACACACGGGCCGTTAATGCATTAGATGATGTGGACAGCGTGGTGCTGGCTGCTAGCCTTGGTATGGGTGTGGGGGGTGTTGGGCTTCTTACCACCATTATCGCCGCCCCTGTAGTTGTTGGGCTCGAGATAGCTGCCCTAGCTTGTGGAATCATGTCCGCTGGGAGCAAGCTAGCGTCGAAAGCTAAGAAACACGATGAAATTTGCCCTTTGGGGGCGGTTAAGCTTTCCAGCATAGCCGACCTTGTTTCAAAGGTTCTGGATGATGGGAGAATTACGGACGTGGAGTATAAAATAATTACAGCTGAAGAAACGAAATTTCACCAGTTGAAAAAAGATATTCGGAGCAAGGCGCCGGCAGATCTGGACGAAGAGACAAACAAATCTCTCATTCTGAAAGGAAGAGACGAGACGCGGGCAGAATTCGTAAAAACTATAGGGTCGAAATAACTTGTATACGCAATCAGGACATTTTGGAACCACCCCCTATTCCACCGAACGATCCGCCACTGGATTTCAGTAATGCGCGATACACGGAAGTAATGAACTTGATATACTACTCAGAGCAGTAAAATGTAAACAATGTAAAATTCTGAGGTAAGTATGAACATTTTTTCCATTGCTTTCATTTTTTCATTCTTCTCGTCCTGTTGTCACGTGTGAATGTAGTTACAGGAGATCTCTTGGACTATGTTGTGAATGTGGTTTTTTGCTGATGAAGGCTAATCATCGCAACGTCCTGTATGTGTCGTAATCCTGTTATGTAAAGCTGCACTAATTTGTGTGGAAGTAATGAACATGATATACTACTCACAGCAGTTGATTTCACTAATGCTCGCTACACGGATGTAATAAACTTGACATCTCAAGTCTTTGTCTCTGAATAAACAGTGCAGTGTTTTCCCTCTGTCAACGCGCGGGTGTTAATTATGTGCATGAAATACGCTTTTCTGTTGTAAAGCTAACTACACGAAGCTAACCGGTGAAGCGGGTGGTCTGATGTTTTCGGCTTTGGAATGCGGAAGTATAAAGCTTGAGACGGTTCTCACACTGGTCACTGGGTGGTCACGGTGCACAAGTTTGATTTGTCTCCTCCTTGTCGGGGCCGGTAGAGGCTATATAACAGAGTAACAGTTATATGGTAGATGTAAAGGAAGTCCTGGTTGTAGTTTCCACAGGTTTTATTTGACTGAATACATCGGAATATATAAAACAGCATACAAGAAGTTTTCTGTTATTACAAAAGATGTTGTCAACTCAAGGTCCAGCCAGTAACTCCGATCTCTAACCCCCGCGTCACGGCTTGAGCGTCCCTAGTTACGTTTATACGGGATGCTCAATCGTGCCTAGTCTTTGCACATCACCTCCTAACCCACTAACAGAGATGGTGCTCTGTTACAGCTACCCACGGCTTGGTTGCTCCCGCTGATAGCTGCGCTATAGTTAGCTACGCACACCTATTCATTTTTGGTATGGTGGGCAGCCCTCTGGTTCATATTGAGGACCTAGCTTCATCCCTTTATGGATGTGTTCGGCCTGGGAACTAGGTGACCTCTATCTACTTTCTCTTACCAGCCTTTGGATACCTATCTCCGTTCAGACTAAACCAAGGGAGACTAACCTCTCACACCTCGTCCTGAATGCATGACTCAATACTCAACTCTGTCACTTGTCGTCCCTGGGGGTGGGGGGGGGGGGGGCTGAGTAGAATCAACAAGCACACCTTTTAAATTCCCTTTTCTGAGTTTTGGTCTTCTGCCGGACCTTTGTCTACACACATCCCTTTTAGTCTTGGGGTCACCCTCTCTCTCTCTCTCTCTCTCTCTCTCTCTCTCTCTCTCTCTCTCTCTCTCTCTCTTCCTACCACCAGACAATACCCCTCTTCATATTCCTCCAGAACATACCCACACTAACACTGGCTTCGAACAAAATGATAAAACATTTAAAGCAGAAAAGTGTCATTTGTGTGTGCGATGTATGTGTGTGGAGATATGTGGTGTAGTCTATCGTGAATGTGAGACAGGATTATTCAGTCTAAGATCAGCATCACATTCCTCATCATGATACAGCCATACGACTTTACAACAGCACAGAATTGGAAGGAGCTCACCAGATGATGTGTCTCTCCGACCGATTTTGGACTTCCAGTATATCCTTAAACGTTTGAATGTCTGATCACCAATGGTTGATTGGGTTAGTTAGTGTCTTTTATTTCTACACAGACGATAAACCGGTATTTAATATAGTCCTTGTATGAAAGAATACAAACACTGGTCCAACAATATATCTCGCCTACACACTGCGGTTTGTCAATCAACGATTGGTTCATGTAAACAGGGAAAATATTATTTATAGTCTTCTCCTTTCCATAATGATTAGGATAAATATTATAGTTAATCATTCCGTGGTTGTTTGGAATACCTTCCTCTGAGCACCTCTCTTCTAGTGACTCATTTCTAATGTTCAATTTAGGTCAGGAATTGTCTGACCTTCTTTGGTAAGTTTATGTCGTTGAATATATCTGTTCTATTATGTCCCTTGGAGAGAATGTCATTGTCGTCTGTCTTCAAGTCGGTGAGTCCACCATTAGCGCCGAAGTCGTCAATCGTTTGTGTGTTGTTGAATGTCGGGGAGTGTCGTTTTCCGTTCGTATCTTTCAGAATGTGTTGTCTGTGTGTACATGGCCGTAGGGCATCTTATTCTAGTCCTAAATGTAATGTTTGAGTTCTCTTGTTAGCATACCGTCTATATGCAAGACTGCCTTTTTGTGATGTTAATTTAGTGATAGTACAAACTTTTGTAGGCTTGTCACTACTGTCCTTTGCATTTTTGTCTGAAAATATAAAATGATTCAATGCGTAATGCTCTCCCATGGAATGTTTTGTCATTTTGTGAATGGTAGTCTCCCTTGGGTTTCTTGGATTTAATGGCTGTTTTTGATACTTTGATTTCTGTTTCATTGCAGTCATATTTGTTGTTGCCATATCTTTCGGGTGATTCTGTTCCCAGGCTTCAATTTGTTCTTGGGAAAAGTTCTTAACTCTGGCAGACATCATATTATAAAATCAGTGCATGGATTGTCTAGCACGGCACAGATAAGTTTTCCTGTCAAAAAGGGTGTGTGAATATTTGAAACAGCTAATGGGTATCTCTCGATGTTACCCGCAAATGTACAACAAGACACAAATTTTTCAGTATAATCATTTTCCTTTACAAATTACTTATTTAAACCAATAAGAGTAGACCCGGAATCACGAAGTATTCTGGCGGGTTTGTTGTTAATAAACCCGTTATGAAATTCAAGTTTCCTTTTGGAGGAAACTACTGCATTTACATTTTCATATGAACATAGCACAGAGTGGCCGCAGTTCAAAATGCCCTCACTGTGAAATTTATTACATGTCTCACATTTATCAAAATCAAAAATATCAATCACTTCTAGCACATTTCCTTCTTTCTCCTCTTTCTCACTGTCAGTTAGTTAAAATTGAATTGTATATTTCTAACTAAGTCATACCGCCAAATTGACGGAGTGGCCATGGGGAGTCCTCTTGGTCCTTTTCTAGCGGACATCTTCATGGCACATTTAGAAGAAAAGAGATCCTCAGACTTCAACAACTTGGCCTTTTACCGTCGTTATGTGGACGATATACTAATTATCACCACAGACGAGCTACAAGCAACATCGTTTCAGGCCACAATGAACAAGACGCATAAAAAACATCTCTCTATCTATGGAACACGAACACAACGAAGCGTTACCGTTCCTAGATATTCTAATAAGACGTAGAGCAGATGGCACAATTCAAAGATCGGTGTATCGCAAAGGAACATGGACTGGCCAATACCTGAATTTTCAGAGCTTCACACCTGTCCAGTACTAACGGGGCTTAGTACGGACCTTGTTTGACCATGCTAGAAAGATATGCACTCAGGACACACTGACAGAGGAATTTGAAACTCTGAAGAATGTCTTAAATCTAAATGGGTACTCCACAGGATTTATAAAGCGCCACTGCCAACAGCCTAAACCCAAAGCAGACGTAACTACAGTCTCTAAACTCAAGGTATTCATCCAGCTAACCTTTCGAGGGGATGACGTAATGCAACGTCTACAAGACCGGCTTACTACAGCAGTAGGCCGAACATTCTGTGCTGCAACTCCAGTCATTAGATATAAAACCGTACCGATTCCTAAAACAACAGTCAAAGAGCCTGTTTCTCTGTACGCCACAAACAATTGTATTTACCAATTCACTTGTAGATGCCAGGCCGTTTACGTCGGTAGAACAGAGAGAGGGCTTAACAAACGGGTGTCAAAACACATACCTCAATGGGTCAACAAGATACAACACACAGGAGATGCTAGCCCCGTGGGGCCGACACACCGGAAGCCCCCGGCGTCTTCAATTGGTAGGCACATTATCGAAAGTGGCCATGTGGTGGACAAAGACACTGCCTTTCGCGTGTTGTTTAACACACAAAATACTCGCTTGTTAAAGTTTGCAGAAGCAATTATGATCTATTAACGCAAGCCAGAATTGTGCAAACAGAAAGACATGTTAGTCAGCTTAAAATTACCGTGGTAGATAAGTGACATTACTGTGCGAATATGTGTGTATTTCAACTTGAAGGATTTATCTAGTTAATTCATGTAAGTTGTGTGATTTCTGCAGTATGTACCTGACGAGATGCAGCGAAATATGCCAGGCAATAAATCGTGCAATCTATTGTTTGTGTCTTCGTTATTCAAATTCACTACGGGAAAACATTGTTTTGAATTTCTCAAACGTCGCCCTGAATAATGTCCAAAACTTTTGTTTTAAAAAAAACAAAACACTTTATAGCTCTCTTGTATTGGTTTTGTTTGGTCTGTTGTTTATTGACTATCATTTGTAAATGAGCTCTGTACCCTGGGTTTTTGTCACACATTTGATATTGCTCGTGCAATATATGCAATGTGGGCATGGTGTTAAGTTTACCTTTGCTTTGTTCTTATACGCAAATAGTTTTTGTTGTTAACGCTGGAATTTAGTGTAAAGATGTCTCTGTTTGCGGTGAAAAAAGCTGAGCCCCTAGTTTCTACCTGTTGAATGTTCTGACAGTCACATTCTTGTAAAAACTTAGCAAAAGTAGTGGGTAAGTGTCAACAACTCGTGTTTCAGGCATCATCGGATTACTTCTCCCACACCCTACAAGAAACTTGCAAGTCGTGTGCGAGGAATGAAATGGTACATTTTATTGCCGTTGGCTCTTTACAATTGCAAAAACAGTCGCTATCTAAGCACACATAAAGTCACAATATTCTCTATCACTAGTTTTTATAAACCCTATAGCTAATCTCTATCTACTAGGCTATATGAAAAACACATATCTATTCTATACGATGTGAACACTACAGAGTCAGTCCCCAGTCTGACTTGCTTCACTCGCGTTGCTACACGCCACGCGGAAGGACCTTCATACGCCCTTCGGCTCTTTGCGTGCTAGGTCAGTTAGCACGCTTCTATTAGCTGGCTTTGGTTTGAGTACTAATCGTTGCTATCACGCAGGCGTGATTCTGTCGTGACCAGTAGTGCTAACTATCTGGTCAACGCCTTCGTGTGAGGACTAGTTAATAGTCCCCCTTTTCTATCATCTATCCTGCCCTGATCCCGGGCACTCTGTTCCCTCTACTCAATCTGAGGTTGACCCCACGTCCCGGTGGTGTTCTATCATGAGGCAGGCTTCCTGCCTCCTCCTTCAGTCTTTGACACACACCCTCCCCTCCTGTGTTGCGTCATCAACTTTGACTCCTTGGTTGTGACGCAAGAGGTTTCTAAAAAATTAGTGTGTCTAATTTTTGTCAAAGACTGTAGATAACCTGGCTTTGGGCTACTCAATAGACCTACTGACTAATGTCACAATGTAGCATCACTTTACTTGGCTACTGGCAATCGCCACAAACTTGTCTGGTTGGCGTGAGCCCTCTTCTCAATCGCAATATTATATTCATTAGAGGTATGTCTGAACCGGACCGTTGTCTTATAAGACCTGCCCTCAAATAGTAAATTAACTCACTACCCATACAAAGTTGACTTTCTTAAGGTCAACACATGAATTGCTTCATGTCCCCCATATAATATTAAACAACCATTACACAAGCTGTGAGCGACAGGCTTTACCTATCTCGCTTCCGCATGTAAAGTCATATTTCACTGTTAAGTTAGTGTTTCGTTGTCTATTATGTCCCCTGACCCGGAGTTATCTCCCTTTGATCTAATAAAAGTTTATGCAATTTATATGTTTGTTTTTCTGGTTGTTTGTGTGTTTGGATGTAATTAAACGTATAATCTACCCTCTAACATGTGTATCTAACTATCATGTGTATGTAAGTTAGTTTTTCAAGTGCCATAATTCATTTAACTGTGGTCACAAAAATGTGTATAATACACATCTGTGACTACGTTTCTGTCTTATGAGACTCAAAATACTTTCACTACGATTCTTAACTAAACTACACAAAATACATTCATTACCACACATTTTCAACATTGAAACCAACATTTGACGGCAATAAAAATAAAAAGTTTTGTTGAGCGGCAAAAAAAATCCGCTGACTGTTCTCACTCTTTCCTGTATATTTTACATTTGTTCTCACTTTCACACTTCTGTCACACATCTTTAACATTCGTTTATGTCACACTTCTTTTACACTCACTATTGGCACACATCTTTTACCCTCATTTCTGTCACACTTCTTTCATCCTCATTTCTGTCACAAATCTTTCATCCTCATTATTGGCACACGTCTGTTACCCTCATTTCTGTCACACCTCTTTTACGCTCACTTTTGTCACACATCTTTCACCCTCACCTTTGTCACACATCTTTTACCTTCATTTCTGTCACATAACTTTCACTCTCATTTTTGTCACGCATCTTTTACTCTCATAGTTATTTAAAAACCTTGGAGTGACACTGTACAAGTTTGGCTCAGTTTGACAGAGTTGAGCGTAATGACTGTGCATCAACCGTTGCACACGTCAAGTATTTACAACATATTTACATGTAAGAAAAAAGGGTTGATGGTTTGTACCCTGGTATTCTTAACCACTGTATTCTACAGAAATATTACTCTAAATATTGACATACTAATACTAGTTCTATAAATATACATTTAATGTGTTGCCTATTTTAATCTATCTGTCAATTTAATCCTAAAATAAGCTTACATTACTCCTAATATTTATCTAATTTAAGGGATGTAATTTAACTATGTGAAATGAAATTGATGTGAGATGAGTTATGTCTCTTTGTGAAATGGGTAATGTGAAATGTAATAAGTTACGTCCCTTTCTAAAATGGGTGATGTGAAATATAACATATTCTAACTAATGTTTTTAAATGAGACAAACTATATGATTGATATCCTTATTCTATATGGTGAAAATGATGTATCTTTAAGTGTATAATATTTCTATTCTATTATGGTGTAACCTAATCATGCTACTAAATGATAACGTTTGTTAAATGGATTGGTTTAAGATGGAATGAAATCAAATGAAATGAAACAAAGTGAAATATAATAACCGGAATGATACTATTCATATCTAAACTTCTTATAATTAGTTGTCATGTTTAAATTACTATCCTAATGTACTTTTAAAGCTAAATGAATATGTAAATTAATATTCTATCTACTAAACTAAAATGAAAAAGTATTATATTACCTAAATCTAACTATAAATTAAAATGACATAATATATCTATATTTTATCACTATATTAAAACATTATGATACATATCACATTAAGTTTTATATACATGGTTTTTTAAATACCCCAGCTTAGTTGTTGCCATTAATGTTCAGAAACATGCTTTCATTGGCATAATATCTATACAATTGTTCTGGGTATTTGACATCCATTACACAGTTATATTTATTCTATGCGTATTGCACCTGTAGAGTTCGTTTGTAGACCACTGTTCTCGTGTCTGTATGTATATAATCATCTGACACTGTTTTTCTCTGTTTAACACAACTACTTCACTGGAACATATTTGGAGCTTAGCAAGTAATAAGCTGTCCTAGTTCACAAAGTGATATATTTGTTCCCAGAGTAAAGTTCTTACTTTTGATGTCTACAGACACAAAGCAGGTCAATGTTTTTGGTACTTAGTTCAGCACATCATATTCATGTATTTCTAACATATTTCACATAGAATATTTGACTGTACTAAATTAACATATATTACAATATAATTTTATGTGGAAATTTCTGGTATTGCTACATCAGATGGTCGACTAAGGGTATCAGCCAAGATGTTATCTTTCCCCTTAATATGTTCTATACTAAAGGTGTAATTTTGCAGTATTAACGACCACCTGTATATTCGGTCATTTCGATGTACACCACTCTGCATGACCGTTATTGGGGAGTTGTCAGTCTGGACAATGAAGTGTACACCCGACAGAAATCGATGCAGCTTTCTCACCGCATAGATGACGCTTAAGGCTTCCAACTCGGATATGGAATATCTGGACTCGGTGGGTGTGATCTTACGGCTCACGTAGCAAATCGGATGGAAGATGCCCTCATAAAATTGGCCTAGTACTGCAGCGATGGAGATCCTGCTGGCATCTGTCCTAAGATAATAAACGAGCCTCGGATTAGGCAAGCGGAGGATTGGAACATTACTAAACAAAATTTTCAATTTTGACAATGCATAAATTAATAATGCATCTTTAACATCCAATTTTACAGAAGCTTTTAGAACATTGGAAAATACACTTGTAATCTCCGCTAAATTTGGAATAAATTTACTATAGTAATTCACTAACCCCAAAAGGCTTCTGACCTGTTTCTTGGTGGTAGGCATGGTCAGATTCATAATTTTGGTAATAATTTTCTGGTCAGTCTTTAGTTGACCTTGAGAAATGACATGACCCAAAAAATCAATTTCTTTTAGGCCCAATTCGACTTTGCTCGGTTTGACAGTGAGCCCGAAGAGTCGCAACCTATTAAAGACATGTCTTAGTTTCAGTAGGTGTGTTGTCCAGTCATCAGTATGGACACATATATCATCTATATAGGTCACTGTATTCGTCACTCCATGAAGTAGATCTCTAGTTAAGCGTACGAAAGTGGCCGGAGCGTTTCGAAGTCCGAAAGGAAGAAAACGCCACTCGTACAGTCCTAAAGGAGTTGAAAAAGCAGTAAGATGGATGGATTGAGACTGCATAGGGACTTGCCAATATCCCTTAGTGAGATCTAATTTAGAAAAGATTTTGGAGGTGGACATGTCAAGAATAAGATCTTCGCAGGAAGGAATTGGCTCTGCGTCGATCTTGGTGACGTTGTTGAGCTTTCGATAGTCCACGCACAGACGAATTGTAGAATCATTCTTCTTAACTGATTGCCTGCCAAACAAAAACATGGCCATACCCAAACAGAGATTCAAGGCAGAAAATTTGAACTAGGGGTATACCACAATCTTGCTTTTAAAATGGTTACAATTGTAGCAGATCTATTGTATTACATATAAAATTAAAGAGGATTGCACAAGGAACATGACAGTGTTAATAATAAATTGATAGGTTACAAATATTATGACAATAATGAGAGTTTTAGTAATAACAATTGAAATTAAAGTGTTAAAAATTATGAAAAAAATTCACTTACCAAGGCGTTATTTCATATCCGAATCTGCTAATCCAGTTAAATTTAGTGAATTTTATTACAAACACCAGTTGGGTTCTAGAATATCACAAGAACTGCTCCATAAAACGAATAAAACACAATGAAATCATAACATTATGAAGTACATCATTTTCACACAAAATGGAAAAACCATCATTTTCTTAGATTGTTGGTTGATTGTTGTTGTACTTAGACTGTTAGATTTTTTTTCTCTATATTATTTCCGTCTTCTACATAACTATCTCACTACTGCACAGGTTTGTTTTCGAATCTATCACAAAGTCGTTTACATCACAATAACTATAATATAAAACTGTTTAAAACTGTAATTTTATTAAAATATATGAGGTCCTTCACCAGAAAGTAATGTCACAAAAATTCGAATCACAAAAATCCATTTCGAAACATGTTTTCATGTGTATTCTGCTTTGTCATGCGGGATTTTTGCACACGGAAGCCAGGTAATTCTTTCGTTCTGAAGTTTAACTTAATGGGACACTGAAATGGTGGACTGGAATGGAGAAATGGTTCAGTTTAAACCACCATATATAAAAAGCCTAAAGTGTGGTTCACGGGTGTCGCACAAGGGTTACGGGGTCTATCAGACGGTCTCCAGCGGGCAATCAGTTAACTAGAACAATTGGAAAAGAGTACTCCGAGGTGGATTTCTGGATGATCCCACTAGCCTCTAAATTCAGAATTTCTTTATTTAGATTTTCCCTATAGCTTAGTGGGATTGAGTACGGCCTGCATTTAATAGGCTTAGAGTCCGTAAGAAGAATGGAGTGTTCGATTCTGTCCGTCCTACCTGGAATGTCAGAGAATATGTCTTTGTATTCCGTCACTAATTCTACTAATTGTCGTCGTTGACTGTCTGTTAGTCCCTGTTCTATATGTATGCTATCTAATGTAGCAGTCTTGTCTACAATAGGAACTGGTAGTTCCATTCCGTCGTCGTCTACCTGATTCAGTACGGTGGTGGTGCTAAGTGTGTATTCTGTATTCTCGCTAAGTGTATGCTCGTCGGATATGCCAGTCTCGCTAACTAGTGTAGTTGCGTTGTGTATGTCTGTCGTCTGATCACTTGGTGTGGGTGCACTGTGTTCGTCTGTCTCTACTTCTGTCTCTTGTCGTGAATAGTAGGGTTTCAACATGTTGACATGGAATATCTTTAAGTTTCCGTTTATTGATATTTCATAGTCAACATCTGAAATCTTACGTACCACCTTGAATGGCCCTTGCCATGAAGTCAATAATAAATTTCGTTTGTCAGGAAGCAAGAGAAGTATGTCTTGATCTGGTTCAAGTTCAATTGTTCTCGCCCCTTTGTTGGCATATTGGCGGTAGATTTGACCCTTCCTCTCCAAAGCTGCCTTAGCTATAATACACGATTTCATGATTTTATCTCGTGTTTCAGTCACCATTTCATAGGGTGTTTTTGGTTCGGGAATTTGAATAGAATTTGTTATTGCCTGATGATAAATGGTTAGGGGTCCACGTGGGTTAGCCCCGTACACTAATTCAAACGGTGAGAAACCCGTGCTTGAATGGGGAATCTCCCGATAGGCGAACAGCACTGTTGGTAACAGTGTATCCCAATCAGCTGGGTTTTCTGCTGTTACCTTAGCCAGCATATGCTTCAGATCTCCATTAATTTTTTCTACTATCCCATTGCTGGCTGGATGGTACGCTGTCGTGAAATGTTGTTTTATCCCTAACATTTTTGTAAGGGCTTGCGTTCCAGCCGATATGAATTGTGTTCCACGATCGGATAAAACGGTCCGTGGAAATCCGAATCGTGAGAACAGGTGTAGAAATACATTGGCAACATCTTTGGAGGTGATGTACTTCAAAGCTACTGCCTCAACCCACCTTGTACAGAGGTCGACCATCGTCAATATGAAGCGATTTCCTTTGCTGGACACCTGATTCAGGGATCCAACAATATCTACCGCCACACTCTCAAATGGTCTAGAAGCCAGTGTAGAAGGTTGTACTTCAGCTGTAGGATGTTTACCCTTTCGTACTAACTGTTGACAGACATTACACGAACGACAAAATAATTTAATATCATTGCAAAAACCTGGCCAATAAAAATGAGCCTGAATTCTGGCCCTGGTTTTGTCATATGCAAGATGGCCAGCAAACGGTGACTCATGTGCAATCTTTAGCACAGTTATGCGATGTTGTACAGGTAACACCGTTTGCTGAATCTCATGGTTACCAGTAGTATAATATCTAGTAAGAATGCCATTATTTAATCTGAAGAACCATGATGCGTTCTTTGTAATTTTGGCTCGTTCTTTCAATAATTTTAAATAAGGAGACAAACTAGGATCAGCTTTCTGCTGTTCTATGAATTTTTGTCTGTTGGTATCATCAGTGCTAGATGGAGACAGCACCAGTAGTCTCTCATCTTGAAGCGTGTCTTGATGTTTTATAGTGTCTGCTCTGGTTGTTGCATTAACTGCATTCAGTTGGTTCCATGCAGTTATTTCATCGCTAGTACATTGTTTTAGTTGAGGTAAGCAACCGAGAATTAAATCAGTACAAGGGTTGTCAAGTACAGCACAAGTAAATGTACCCGAAAGGAAAGGAGTGTCAATACGGGCTTTGGCCAAAGGGTAAATTTCAATGTTACCCTAAAAGGTTCGGCATTTGACAGAGTCACCTGTATAATCCTCTTGACTCACCAGTTCCTTTCTGAGACCAATAAGGGTACTACCGCTGTCCAGCAAACATTGGCATGGTCTATCATTGACCATTGCATTGTGGAACTCTAAATTGCCTCTGGAGGCTAAGGCTGCATTCACACTCTCAGATGAGAATGGAACTGTATGTCCACATTCTAATTTTCCGTCAGCATGAAACTGGTGACATCGCTCACAACTGTCAAAACTCAACATATCGTTTACACAACACACCTCTTCCGTCTGGTTAACAGGTAAGTCATTTTCAACATCACACTCAGTCTCACTACCACTATCAGAAGATGTATCAAGTAAAATAGCATTGTTGGCTTTCATACGTTGGCGGCCAAGGCACTTATTTGAATAATGGCCGTAGCTGGAACAAAAAAAACATTTAATGGCACGCCGGTATGCAGATCTTTTGTTCTGTTGCTTCTTAATCACATTTTCAAGATGTGCCGGATAACTCGGCGATTTGTCACACATTGAATAAGTGTCATGTAAAAGTTGACAGTGGATACATTTTGAAACTTTTCTATCTTTCTTGTCAAATTTATTAAATGGTTTTCTATTGCTCTGATAGTTTTTAGATTGATCTTTTACAAAGGAAACTATTTCAGAGTCATTTGAAGTTTTAAAAATATTTCTGTTTGAAGAAAAATATGCTGAACCTTTCTTTTCAAACTGTTCTATGGTTTCAATGTCTGACTGCTGCAAAAATTTAGCAAAAGAGGATGGTATCGTGGATATTACCTTATCCATAGTTATTAAGTTTTTCAATCTATCAAAGTCTTTTCCTATGTTAGCCGCTTTAAGCCACCTATTTAGTACACTTTGAACATTTGAGACGTAGTCAATGAAAGTCTCAGTAGGTTTAGGTTTTAAAGTTGAGAACTGAACCTGATACCCAGGGGCATCAAGTAAAAAGTGTTGCATAATCCTATCACGGATGTATTGGTAGTCAGATCTAAGATCGGTTGGTATAGATTCTATTACTTTAAGGGGCTCACCACTTAGGTTCTTCATATAAATCATAGCCCACATCTCTAAAGGAACCTGGTGATATTTAAATTGATACTCGACATTTTCTGTCCAGGCCGATATTGAATCCTCTTTACAATATGCTTTGATAATATTTTTGTATTTGTTGAACTTATTTTCTTCTTGTTGACTTTTAAGTTTAGTGGCAGAGATCTCTGCGTGTGAGTCTACATCCATCTCTTTCATCTTTAATTGTGTCTCTGATTCTACTTGTATTTGTTTTTCCTTAACTCTTGCCATTTCATCTATTTCTTTTTGCTTTAATTCTCTCTCCTGATCTAATGTCTTCTGTTTAATTTCCTTATCTTGTTGTAACTGTTGTTGCTTAATTTCCTTATCATGTTCTAATTGCCTCTGTTTTAATTCTAGTTCTTTCTGTTTAATTTGTTTGTCATCTTCTAGATGTTTTTGTTTTGTTACTTCCGCTAGTTCTGCAATCTCCTTTTGATGTTGTCTTTCTAGTGCCCGTTCATTTCTCTCAGCCTCTTTTGCTTCTTTAAATTTTTGATCCGCATATTGTTCTAGTTCTTTACCTGTGTATTGCAATTCTTTGCCTGCTTTAATGAAGTCAGCTAGAGTAGCCATGTTGTTGGGGAATTGGCTCGCGTTGACTTTAACTGACTGCTTTAATTAGTTATTATTCTTTGATATGCTATGTTATTTAATATCTGAGCACTACAAATTGTACTCTTTGTTTACATTCTGGAAAATTGTATTCTCCACAAAATTAGAGCACAAAGTCTGTTCATACATTACACGCTGAAAAAGAGATGCACTATTAATCACAATGCATGCCAAAAACGTAGGTTTTACTCAACTTAATGTTCCCCAGAACAAGGAACAACACGTCAGCAACACCGGTCCCGTTGTTTGGCACCCCGGAATACACACGAGTTTTCTACTCAGGTCACCCTGTTTGGCACATCGGCACACACTCACGTTATTTATCAGCTGTTGTTCGCCCTGTTTTACAGAGCAGCAACAATTAACAACTCGTAAACGAAAAATAGATTTTTGACAAATTGGTACAATGACACAGACATGCCCACGAACAAACAGAACATCGATTAATTAATATTTAATGTCAATGTCCTGTCTTCGTTCTACTGTAATATGTCTTTCGTTACTAACCTAGTTTAATCTATGGAAGTATCGTGCAGACAAAATCTAATTTGCATAGCCGAAAGTAGTGCCTTCGTGACGGTAAACAAATAGAAAAGTACGAAAAAAAATCAATAACTGCTTTTAAATAAATATAAATATAATAATAATGTGTAAATAAATAAATATATTCATTCTCTAACTTAAATAAACAAATAATACTTAATATATCGTAAAGATTCAGGCAGGCAGCTGCTTGCCAGTATGTAAACACTGAAATGCTGATTGCAAATGGCGAGGCCCAACTGTTTGTCATCGTGCCACGTCACAGGCGCAGCGCTATTTTTAGCTTGCAAAAATCAATACTGTCGCTGACCTTTGTATTGCTCCGCCATGAATCATTTTTGACAATTATTCAAAAACAAATAAATAATTACATAAATAAATGCAAGAAGAACATAATATGAATACTTACAACTTTGAAAAGCACATTATTTAATTATATAACATTCTAATAAGCACAAATAAACATTATTTCATCACGATAGGCACAATTCTGCTGGCAACTCGATCTAGTCTGCACACGTCATCGTAACTGACACAAATTAAACATTTAATCTTTGTAATATCCTATCTGTAATCCTAGTCTAGAGCCGTGGGTAAGTGTTATAGCTTGAACTCAGGTTCAAGCAGCACTTCTGACACCACATTTAATCCTATTGCCTGTCAACAACTCGTGTTTCAGGCATCATCGGATTACTTCTCCCACACCCTACAAGAAACTTGCAAGTCGTGTGCGAGGAATGAAATGGTACATTTTATTGCCGTTGGCTCTTTACAATTGCAAAAACAGTCGCTATCTAAGCACACATAAAGTCACAATATTCTCTATCACTAGTTTTTATAAACCCTATAGCTAATCTCTATCTACTAGGCTATATGAAAAACACATATCTATTCTATACGATGTGAACACTACAGAGTCAGTCCCCAGTCTGACTTGCTTCACTCGCGTCGCTACACGCCACGCGGAAGGACCTTCATACGCCCTTCGGCTCTTTGCGTGCTAGGTCAGTTAGCACGCTTCTATTAGCTGGCTTTGGTTTGAGTGCTAATCGTTGCTATCACGCAGGCGTGATTCCGTCGTGACCAGTAGTGCTAACTATCTGGTCAACGCCTTCGTGTGAGGACTAGTTAATAGTCCCCCTTTTCTATCATCTATCCTGCCCTGATCCCGGGCACTCTGTTCCCTCTACTCAATCTGAGGTTGACCCCACGTCCCGGTGGTGTTCTATCATGAGGCAGGCTTCCTGCCTCCTCCTTCAGTCTTTGACAGTAAGGATGTAATTCCTAATCTTTAAATCTTTCAATAGGTCAAAACTGTTATCTACTTTTGATGCAGCTATCCATTTTGAAAAGTTATCCTGATATCCTCTAAAAGTACTGGTGGTTTTGGTCATAGACCATAACTTTATGAAGGGAAAATCCCAACTGCACATCCACGTGGTAGAGGATGGAAACACACTACGGTGTGACTAACACAGCTCTGGGGACCGAGTATCCACCGGAATAAGTGCACAACTCTACAGCTGAGCAGAGCAGGGCACTCACTTGTCCTGACAGTCGGAAATTGCTGTCAAAGGCAGAGTTAAAAGACCACCATGTGAATGTGGAAGGCAAGGGGAAACCACCACATTATCTTCTCAAGATTTCATGGCGACACACATTTCAGAAATACTGAACGACGTTAATGGCTGTCTTTGGACATCCTCGTCCGGTAGGGACAGTCATGAGCCACAGGTGACACCAGACCGTCATCCAGCTACTGATGGCAAAACTAAAACTATAACTAAACTAAATAAATTTAGGGTAGGACCATGGAATGTTAGGACATTAAATGAGCTAGGAAAGTTAAGCAATGTTTTAAGAGAAATGGAACACATGAAAATGAATATACTAGGCATAAGTGAGATTAGATGGAAGGGATCTGGCAAAATTATAACCGACAACACACAATAATTTATTCTGGAGGGGACACGCGTGAAAAAGGTGTAGGAATAATATTTGATGAAAAAACAGCCAAATGGATACTGGTGTATTTCAGATAGGGTTATAATGGTCAAAATAAAAGGCAAACCAATAGATATAAATATTATACAAGTATATGCACCAACAACAAGTAGTAGTGAAGAAGAAATACAACACATTTACGATGGAATAGAAATGGCAATAGCTCAAATTGGATCACAAGAAATAAAAATAATACTGGGAGATTTTAATGCAAAAGTAGGAAAGGGAAAAATAGAGGATATAGTGGGGAATTACGGTTTAGGTACAAGAAATGAACGAGGAGAGAAACTAATAGAATGGGCAAATATTAATTAGAATAACGAAGACACAAACAATAGATTGGACGATTTATTGCCTGGCATATTTCGCTGCATCTCGTCAGGTACATACTGCAGAAATCACACAACTTACGTGAATTAACTAGATAAATCCTTCAAGTCGAAATATACACATATTCGCACAGTAATGTCACTTATCTACCACGGTAATTTTAAGCTGACTAACATGTCTTTCTGTTTGCACAATTCTGGCTTGCGTTGATAGATCATAATTGCTTCTGCAAATTTTAACAAGCGAGTATTTTGTGAGTTAAACAATACGCGGAATGCAGTGTTTCTGTCCACCATATGGCCACTGTCGACAATGTGCCTACCGATTGAAGACGCCGGGAGCTTCCGGTGTGTTGACCCCACGAGGCTAGCATCTCCTGTGTGTTGTATCTTGTTGACCCATTGAGGTATGTGTTATGACACCCGTTTGTTAAGTTGTCTCTCTGTTCTACCAATGTAAACGGCCTGGCATCTACATGTGAATTGGCAAACACAATTGTTTGTGGCGTACAGAGGAACAGGCTCTTTGACTGCTGGTGTAGGAATCGGTACGGTTTTAAATCTAATGACTGGAGTTGCAGCACAGAATGTTCGGCCTACTGCTGTAGTAAGCCGGTCTTGTAGACGTTGCATTACGTCATCCCCTAGAAAGATTAGCTGGATGAATACCTTGAGTTTAGGGACTGTAGTTACATCTGCTTTGGGTTTGGGCTGTTGGCAGTGGCGCTTTATATTAATTATATGATAATTGGAAACACATGGTTTAAATACCATAAAAGGCGACTATACACATGGAAAAGCCCTGATATGAAAATACGCAACCAAATTGACTACATACTTATTAATAAAAGATTTAGAAATGCATTCATTAATGTAAAGACAATGCCTGGTGCTGACGGTAATAGTGATCATGTACCACTATGTGGACAAATAAAAGTAAGATTAAAGAGAGGGGGAAAAATGGTTAAGAACCTGAGACTTAATAAAGAGGTTCTGAAAGTAGATAAATAAATTCAAGAACAATACAGAGTGACTGCGAAAATAGGTACAATACAATAGCTAAAATACAGAGTTTAAATGTTCAATGGGAAATGTTAAGGGACTCCATACATCAAACTAGCAAAGAAGCCAAAAAGCTAAGAAAAAATGAAGAAATGAAGAAATCTTAATTCTGATAGACCAAAGGAAACAGAATAAAAATGACAAACAAGAGTATGCTAAGATAAATAAAGAAATAAGAGATAAATGTGTGAAGGCGAAAGAAAGTTGGTTAAACGAGCAATGCAAACAAATTGAATTAAATTCCATTAAAGATCACAAAAGTATGCACAGACAAATCAGTGAGCTCACAGGAAGAAAAATAAGAATAAATACAGGGTGTTTTAAATCAAAAACAGGAAATATAATATTAGAGGAAGATGCTATAATGAAGAGGTGGAATGAGTATATAAGAGAATTATATGAAGGAGAAAGGGAAGAATTAACAGAAGATAGTAACTTAGAAGGTCCACCTATTCTAAAAGAAGAAGTCGCTGACTCTATGAAACATATGAAGAAAGGAAAAACAGCTGGGCCAGATGAAATCACAGTAGAAGAATTAGAAGTATTGGGAGAATTTGGGGTAGATATATTAACCAAAATGCTAAATGATATTTACAACAGTGGATATTTACCGAGCGATATGGTAAAATCTGTATTTATCGCAATACCAATGAGACCAGGAGCAATTGAATGTGAAGATTTTCGTTCAATTAACCTCATAAACCATGTCACTAAGCTTCTACTCAGAGAAGAACAAGAAAGAAAATAAAAATGGTAATTAGTGACGAACAGTACGGTTTTATGGAAGAAAAGGGTACAAACAATGCAATATATATATTACGAACACTAATAGACAGGTCAATAGAGAAACAGAGGGACATATATTTATGCTTCATAGATTATACTATTTGATAAAGTAAACATGATGAGCTGATTAAAATGTTGGAAGATATCAACGTTGATGGGAAAGATTGAAAAATAATAAAGAATATATACTGGAACCAAGTAGTAGCAATTACAATGGGAAATAAAGAGGGTAGTTACGAACAGATTAGCTCTTGTCATCCGATCTCTTCTCCCTATATAGCGAAGTAATAATGAGAGAGATCAAAGAGAAGCCAGGAATATTAATCGGAGGATATAATGTAAACAATATACGCTATGCAGATGACACAGTATTGGTGGCGGACAATGCAACAGACCTACAACAATTATTGGAGATTGTAGTATCAGAGAGTGCACAGAAAGGACTCTCCTTGAATATCAAGAAAACAGTAACAATGGTGATATCAAAGTAAATGGGGACACCAAATGTGACATAGAAATAGAAGGGGGAATTCTCAACCAAGTGGATAATTTTAAATACCTAGGGGCACTTATAACATAGGATGGAAGATGTACAACAGAGGTTAAGAGCATAATAGGGCAGGCAAACGCCGCATTTCAGAAAATGAAGAGTATCTTATGCAATAAGTCGCTATCAATAAATGTAAGAAAGAGAGTGCTAAAATGCTATACAGAACCAGTTTTGCTCTATGGCAGTGAATCTTGGAATGTAAATGAACAAATTAGGAAGAACTTAAAAGCAACAGAGATGTGGTTTTTAAGACGAATGTTACGTATTAATTGGACTGCCAGAGTAACTAACAACGATTGCCTGAAAGAGGCTAATGAAACTAGAACACTATATACAACAATAAGAAAGAGACAATTAGCTTTCTTTGGTCATGTGATGAGAAAAGAGGCATTGGAGAACATCGTGACAACTGGAAAGATCGAGGGGAAGAGAGGCAGAGGCAGACCAAGAGAAATGATGCTGGATGGACTGAGACGGTGGCATGGAGGAATATCATCTGCAGAGTTGATCCAGAACACCAACGACCGAGATCTGAGGAGAGTCATGAACGCCTACGCCAGCCGGCACCGCACTTGATGACGATGATCCTGAACTTGTGACACATAATCAAGGAAGGTCTGGTTTGGTTGTGGACTTAATTTAGAAAATTGTAGTTGGTACCCTTGAGCATCTAAAAGAAAATGTTGCATAACACGACCTCGGATGTAATCATAATCTTTCCTTAACTCTTGTGGAATTGTTTCTATGACTTTTAATGGCTCCACTGCGAGATTGCGCATATATATCTGTCAGCGACTTACTTGCGACAGCTATTTCAGGACTCCCCTACTTTTGCACCACACGAAATAATAACTCGTGTCATTTGCAAAAGGGTACAATTTATTTAGAGCTGATTACAAACAAGCTCCGCGAGCGGGATACTTCATTAACAATAAACATCATAGTACGTTACATAGATGCAATGAAGAGGTGATAATGATACTATTAATCACTGAATGGAATCTAAAGCCTAACAATCACTATTGTCTATAAACCTATAGTATTCATAAGGAACACGTCTACTCTCTAGCCGTCTCAGTCGCAGTCTGAGCCACGCTTCTATTTGCGTGTTCAAACACGGACGTTGGATCCTCCGTGCGCTGGCGAGTCTTGCGTGTGTGGTGTCCCAGCACGCTGGTCGGTTAACTAGAGTAACCTGTACTCCATGGTTACTCGTCGAGGCGAGTTTCCTAGTGTCTTGGGAAACCCTCGCTCACTTACACTCAATGCCCTCTTGGTTGACACAAGTGTGTCCTGTTGTAAAGCTATTTATAGCGCTTGTGTCTCTTCTGTCTGGTGTTCTTTAATGGTCTCTGTCTTAGCTCTATTTCTTATATTCTTAACTCTGTAACCTCTTATCCAGATCTTTGACAATATCATTGCCCAGTTATCTTTAGAAATTTCAAGGAACTTCATTAATATCTCAAAGTTCTCAGTCCAAGCTGAGATACTATCCCCTGCACAAAAAATGTGACTATGCCTTGAAATTTCATGAACTTTTGTTCTTCTTCTTTACTTTTTAACTTATTTGTTGATATCTCTTTCTGAGGGTCCGTTTCTAACTGCTTCATATTCATCTGCATGTCATCTTCAATCTGTTTCTGTTTAGTAGCTTCTGATAGCTCTAATTCCTTCAATTTGGTAGCTTCTGCTAGTTCTAATACCTTTTATTTGGTAGCTGCTGCTAATTCTACCTGTTTCAGTTCTAATTCTTCTTTCTTTTGTTATCGTTCGAATAATCTTTCTTCTCTTCCTTTATGACAAATCTCTTTATCAGACCATTCAGCTAATTTATCACCACTATAGCCTTATTCTTTACCTGCATCAATACAATCTTTCAGTGAAGACATTTTCAAAATTCTGGTTTACAGCAATAATATATATATATATATATATATATATATATATATATATATATATAATTTATTACTTCCCTTTAATTAACTTCTTATTTGGTTGTAAATGTAGTTACAAGATATGGTAAAAATATAGTGCCTACTATAGACAAATAAATCAACAAATAAAGTACTTAGCTTACTGGGAATTATTTTATCCAGCGCTACTGTTCTTGTTGGTGTCTACGCCCAGTTTATGCTAGTGACATTAGTTATTACATCGAAATACACATTCTCTGTTGCAGAAAAAGAAAATATTAGTATCGTCGATGGTTACGTCAGTCTAATGTCATACAAAAGTGAAATCGTTAGGTTGAGAAAGGAATATTACTGATATAATGTAGTCGAGTAGTGTGTTTGAATTTTGTTTGTCTGTCAAATGTTTTTGCGTCTGGAAACTCTAATTGTTGTAACTACATAGTTTCCGTTGTGTTAAAGTGTGTTGTATCGTAAGATTGTCTGAGTCGTAACTTTGTAGTTTTAATTGGTGAAACCAATAGCTGTCAAAATATTATATTACTGTTATAATTACTATTTCAACTGTCTTGGGGTTTCGTTAAAACGGAGCGAGACCCCCATAATTACTGTCAACGTCTCAGTCGCTCGTTGTCGTAGATGTGACAGTAATGTAATACACGTGCAAATAATTCACCAACAAATAGTTGCATCGCTATTTGTTTTACAACGGAAAATTCCGAGTATAAACCCCTAAGTTGAAGGTGGACCGACGTGCCGAGGACTAAATGACCACGGGTGAGTTGGTCGTAAACGTAGAACGTCTGGTATGCGGGCGGAGCGGCGCCAGGCGTATGGACTCCTGAGGGACATCCCCTGCCCCTTCCCTAGCAGGCAGGCTCTACTAGGGTGACCGCTCATTTCCTGCATTATCCAAACTTTGTGTATATGGTATTATTTAAACAAGGGAATCGTCGCCGGAGCTACGGAGCACGTGCTCTGCGCTTGACACATCCTTCAGAGGCTAGCGAAGAGAGAGTGAGGAGGAGAAGACGAGGACATGGTGTGAGAAGAAGGTATAGAAATAGGACGGCAGGCGTCAGGAGAACAAGACGCAAAGTAGAGAGACTAGGTCTCAACCATGTAAAAGTGGGATATTGGAACTGTCGTAGTGCCAGGCAGAGAGGTCCTGTACTGGAGAGGCTAATATATGATTTTGATGTCCTCATGCTCCAGGAGCTAAATACAGACAAATACCATTGCCCTGGGTACGCCAGTTATATAAACCCTACTGGGCAGATGAGATGTGGGCAAGGTCTGCTGGTGAAGGAAGGAGTGAAGCATGTGGTACTTAACTTGAGCCAGTGGAATCACAGTGCAAGAGAGGTCCAGGATATACAAATGGAGATTGGGGGATTAAGTTGGAACATCATAAATGTATATGCCACAGTGGACTGTTTTGTCACAAAGGAACACTGAGACTGGCTTAAGGAATTGGAGGAATTACCAGGTGATAGGTTACTCATATGTGGAGACTTCAAACAGAGATTGGGACAGCAGTGAAAAAAAAACCGACAAGGAATTGCCCTTGCGAATGCCATGGTGGACTCCAATGTGGTCTGCATAAATGATGGTAGGCCGACTAAAATGGCAATGGGGCCTGGCGATGCGAACACAACTATTGATTTGGCACTTGTCTCCCAGTCATCAGTCCTTAATGTAAAGTGTACTGTTTTGAATAACCATGGGAGTGATCACATGCCATGCTCAGTCCTGATCTCTGAATCCAGGAAAGTTAAGGCTGGGAGAGGGCGCAAGATCTTCCTGTATGAGTGGCCTTCTTGGACGCCTCAGACATTGGGCATGCAACAGGGCTGTTAAAAATCCTGTTTTGCTTGGAAAGCAAAGAGAGCTGCAGTGAAGCAGCTAAGGAAAGTGCAACTGACACCCATAAGCTCACGAGAGGAAGTGGACACGGCGGAAAATGTCAAGGTGGAGGTTTTCAAGCGCTGTGCTGCAGAGGACAAAAAGGCAAAATGGGAATGTTTCATGAATGAGATTGGAGGTGATAAAACACTGCGAAAGTTCTGGAAACTGTACAAACAAAGAAAAGACAAGATCGGCCCATGACAGTGGGAACAATTTTTAGAGATGATGGTAAGCGCGTGACAACAGACACAGAGAAAGGGGAGGCGTTTCTCCAGAGATTGTTAGAGCAAACCAATCATGATGATGTGGACACCAGGGATGCAGTTAGAGAGGAGTTATCTGGCACCATAAAGAATATGCCTTACGAAGACATCATACGGGTTGAAGATGTTAAACATATTTTGAAAAAGGCAAAAGACACGGCACCAGGGCCTTATGGGGTCAGGTATGGCCACATAAGGGCTTTGAGGCATGCATACCAGAAGGAGATCACCAGAGCATTAGGATAGCATTAGTACCGCAGGAATGGTATCTCATCCCTCTCCCAAAACCATTCAAGGATCATTCAAGGCTTAGCGGCTTTAGGATCATCACCCTTCAAAATACATGTGGGAAGGTTTTAGAGAAGACTGTCAAGCTGCAAGAGTTTTTGGAAAGGGGGAAGCTTCTTCCAAGAGGCCTGGGGAGCTAGGAAAAGATACTGGTCAAATGCAGCCACTTTTGCCTTTGACGTTTATGAGGGGTTCCAGTGTAGACAAGAAGCGATGGAGGCGGCGCTTGATCTCGAGGATGCGTACAATAGAGTTCGATATGATATTTTGATGACCGCACTGATGGAGAAGGGGGTCAATCCCTGGTTGGTGAACTGGATAGAGGCCGTCCTACATTCTCGTCGGATTGCTCTCCGTCTGGGTGCATGGACCCCAGAGCCACATATTTTAACCCGGGACTGCCAAAGGGATCCGCAATCTCACCGGTGTTCTTTAACGTGTATACGAGCAAAATTGCAAACCTAGAAGCAGCAGGGGTTGAAAGGATACTAACATTTGCAGATGATATTCTTGCGCAGGGTAGAGATAGGGAGAAAACAGCCCAGGAGCTACAGGCGACAGTAGACAAAATGATTGACTGGTGCACTGAAATGGGCGCTGTCATCCACCCTGAAAATGGAGCTGTTTTGTGGTGCTCTGGACAACATGATTGTGAGAGCTGATGTTCCAAGCGTCTCGATAGATGGTGGAAGCGTCAACAGAGAGAACAAACTGAAGTATCTGGGAATCACATTTGACAGGAGCTATAACAGAGTAGCCTGTTATACGGGATTTAGTTAGGTGGCACGGCGTGCAAAGGGAAGGAAATAAATAGCTGATGCACGCGTGAGCACCAGAGTTAGGTAGTTAGGGACGCTCACGTGCTGAAGTGGAGATAAACAAGGACTCAGCCGTCAAGCCAGCAGGATCTATTTAATTTTGTAGTCGCTGTATGCATTTTGATATCACCGAAGATTTTCCCAATAAACTGAATTTTATAGTCATCGTTGGCTTGACTTCCTATATGCAGTTGCTTTTGAGTCTTGTCGCTCTGTTAAAGACTCAAATTGGTGCCGTGACCAGGGTTTGAACCTGGGTTGTCGCGGAAAACGCGAAGTATTGACCACGGCAGGAATTTTCCGAAGTGCGTTTTAAAGAAAATGCTGCTACCTTTCAAAACTATTGGTGAACGCAGTTGGAAAAGATGGCTTCTTCTATTACCATAGCCGTGGCCTGAATCTGTCGTTCCCAAGAGGCTGCTGCTGCTCCAC
The DNA here is from genome assembly GCA_963921405.1 of Cepaea hortensis. Classification (NCBI taxonomy): domain Eukaryota; kingdom Metazoa; phylum Mollusca; class Gastropoda; order Stylommatophora; family Helicidae; genus Cepaea; species Cepaea hortensis. Next base: position 60,843,966 of record OY992895.1, on the reverse strand, counting down.
ATCGTCGTTTTCAAGGGACTATAAGAGCTCGTTGTCAAGTCAGCTCCAGGCTCTGTGAAGTCCGCTGTCCAGTCAATCCTGTACGCCGCTGTTGGATACTAGATACACCATATAACCGTACCTCTCAATGTTGCAAACCTGAATCGTTACTATGCAATTTATATCAAGGGTCTACCTGCAGCCGTAAAAGCATTTTGGCTGAATCGATAACTGGTCTAATTAGCCAGCCGCAACAACGCTGAAGGTTACGCAAGTTTGAGAGAAAAATGTCCAGGTCATGAAGATGTTTCTCATAAAATGCGATCCAGCCGCATTGGGCTCCTCTGAGGCGGTTGGGCATAATGGTTGCCGACCCTGCTAAAGAGGATAGCCTATTTCAATCGTCTTGTTTACCTGACCAAAGCTAAGCTCAAAACGATACAGAAGTGCCCATCCACGGGTGAAGAAGTCCGAAATCAGAACTCAGAAGTGCCCAGCCACTGGTGAAGAAGTCCGAAGTTGCCCATCACACAAGCGAAGCCAGATACCTGAACCCAGAGGTTTTCCGGGACCGAAACTGAGCCAGAACAGAAGCAAATATCACGCTCGTCATTTAGGAGAACTTTGAAGGACACTAGTCGGTTGGAAAGTAAAGTCTGTATACGCCTCAAGTTGTATCCTTACATAAAAAGTATATTGATTATATGTAATTATAACATTGTAATTGTGCAAAAATTTTTATTGATTGAAGTATTAAGATATCTAACAAAAACACTAAAATGGCACTGGATGAGGCTTCGTTAACACAAATTTTGGGTGGAGTAGGTAGAGCAATAGGCAGACTTAACACAGCAATAAAACAACAAGGGGTAAGTACAGACATTGAAAAATTCAGTGGACAAGCAAGAGATTTTAAGAAATGGATGACAGCGGTAGAAAAACACTCTTTCCTAGTAGGAGCCACGGACGAAGAAAAGAAAAAAATTGCTTACCAGGCCACAGTAACACCGGTTTCGGATCATATTAGGAGGAAATTAGAAGCTGGGGCAGATGAGACCTGGGAACATTTTAAAGATGATCTAGCGCATAAATACGCGGAGATCACAGATCCTCAACATGCATTTTCAGTGCTGAGACAGTCTAAGCAGAACAATGGAGAAAGTGTGCAGTGATAGATTAATTAATTTAGCTGAGGAGGCGTTTCTAGGACAGAACGTACAAGGTGAATAGGTAGAAAGGATGTTAGTTGGAATATTCGTTGATGGAATAAAGTCGGATGGACTTAAATTCAAGCTTATGAGGGAAAATCCTGCAAGATTATCACAGGCTGTGGATATAGCTGTACAGGAAGAAAGTTTGAGAAGGAGATTTAGACTAAGGGTAGGACGAGAAATAGGAAGCAATAGAGAAGATAGAATTGAGGAACCTATGGAGATAGGACAAGCAAGGTACGGATGGAGAAGACGGGGAGAAATACAGACACTGCAGGGAAGTAATAACGAAAGTAATCAAGATAGAGGAAGACAAACGAGAAATCCTATAAGAGAGACAGTAGCTAATACAAATATGGTCTGTTGGAATTTCTAGACAGAGGGGACACACTTTTAGATTTTGTGGCAACAGACGTGCTCAGGTTAGTACACAGAATAGAAGTGTTAATAGTAGACCAAATAGGAATTTTGGAGAAATGCAAAGAAGACGCGGAGTTAATCAGACCAGCGCAGAAATACTGACACTGGTAAGAAATTATAGAAGACAACGTAGTCGAGGTTTCCAATCGATTGGCCAGTATGATACTATTACGCTAAGACCACGTCAAAGTTCAACCTGCTTTAGAAGACAACAGCTTTGTAACAACGACAGGAACTACCGCAGACGGGATGTAAACGACGTGACGAGAACACGAAGGTATGAAGAGAGACAACATAGCAGGCCAGAAGTCAATAGTTGGCAGAGACAGAATTTTTATAAGAAAAGATGGAACTGGAACTGGCCATCTAATAATGAAGAGCTGAGAACATTGCGAAGTCAATGGTTTGAGATCAGAAGTTTGAGATATGCACTCGCAAAGTCAAACAAAAGAGAAAATCAGCATCAGACTAATAGAACCTTAGCTGATGATCGACAGGTGTTTTCAGTTGTTAGAAGTAGACAAGAAAGAGCAACACAGACACAGACGCAGACAGGTAATATGATAGACAATAATACGCAGACTCAGGTAGACACGGTACAACCGACTAAAAAGATAGGAAGGGGAACAGAAACTATTAAGACGGTAGAACTTACAAAACCAGCACAAGTAAAAATTGAAAAGGTTGCGCCATTCAAAATTAAAGAGAATGTATGTAAGCCGTTAAAACCATGAAACACCAGACAGAAAGTTAGAAAAAGTGTTAAAGCCAAATCTGCAAGTTTGCTAGTAAACGTAGGTACGACTGGCGTAGTAGCAGATGCCTCAGATGGAGACATTGAGTTTCTCCCTGACTGTGACATGAAAGGTAACGGTATAAATAAAAAGAATATTGGTTGTATGAGTTCCGACTACAGAGATGTTGCTTCCTCTTCTACACCATATAATCAACAGGTTGGGGGAACGACCATATACAGTGATTATTCAGAGGACGAGTGAGGAAGATATAAAATATATCGGACGTATACTGAAAATAGTGAGCAGACTGACGCGGTAAAGACAGGAATAGCAAATAAAGGAAATAAAAAGAAAGCACTTAAGAAGAAGAATAGTAATAGACAGATAGCAGAAATTTACTCGACTACGGAAGATGACATAAGAAAGATCAGAGAATATATGACCATAAGACCTGAATACTTTAATGACAGTCTGACAGTTATAGATACTGAAGATGAGATAGATGAAGAGAGAGACACACTAGTAGTAGGAGACAATGAACTATTTGGGTTAGATACGCTCTATAGCTCTTAGAATTCTGAGGATGATGAATGGCATATTGCATTGTTTTGGCTTACGAGATGAATTGCGGTTTGAGCATATACATATGTTTCTGTCTAAAATAGGCAGATGAATTTTTTTTGGTGTAGTATCACAATATATGGTGCCGGCAATAGTGTTATTTTGGGTAGAGAGTCACAGCAAGTGATAGATAATTTTAAAGCTGGTGAGTGGTGGAATATTCTACGTGGGTACGCTATAAATAATATCTTGTGTTTCGTTGTGGTGCGGGGAGAATAGACAATGTGGAAATTGAAATGTCCCTTGTCCGGAATGGCCGGATGGAGTGGGTTGATCATGTTGAGTGATGTATAACTGGTGTGATTAAAGTAGGGTAGACTCAGCACAGAATTTGCACGGAGAGAGATAAGCTAATTATGAATGTTCGTACTAGAGTTGAAACGTTGTTTGAGATGGCTTGACTCAGAGCTTTTGGAAGAGTAAATGGAGTATGAAAATGCTATGACGTGATGTCTGAGATAGAATTAAAGTTTCGCTTGTTGGTTTGGGAAGCAGATATAGTAGCATTGGCAGAGGTAAGATTAACCGAGCGTGTCTGATGAGGAGATGTAGATTGAGGAGGAATTGAGTATCCTGTGTAAAATAGCCAGCTGAGCCTGAGAGAGTATTAGGAGTAGAAGACTGTGGAAGCTGATGCTTGAAGAATGCGAGTTCTTGGTGAGGGGGATGAAGTAATTACGTGATGGCTGCGGAGAAAGAAGAGACTAAATCTGAGAAAGTTGTTGTGTGGAGAAGTATGGAATAATGGTTATGGTTACGAGGTTAGTGGCTCATCGGAATGAGGTTTGTTGTGAGAGATCGTTGATAGTTATGATTAGTGTGTAAAAGAGATATAGTTTGCTTGATTATGTGTGCTGAAATGATTCTTGGCCGGATGTGTTTCTGGTTGTTGGTTGATTCGAACGTAGTCCGAGAGATATGAGAAATATAGCCGCCAACGTTGTATGCTTGAACGAAGTTAAGAGGGAGTTAATGTGTCAGACGAGAGATGAGAAGTTGACTGAGATTGCTTGGAAGAATAGAAAAGTCTGTGTAAATAATCAGTTAAGCGTGAGACAGTTATGAATAAAAGATTGTGCAAGAAGATGGGTAAATATGCGGGTATTCGTTTGTCAGAATGGAATGTTGTTAAGGAGATTGAATATAGTAATGCGGGAGAATGAGATGTAAGTTGTGATAGTCCAGAGAAGACTAGTTGCAAGTGAGAAAACAGATAGGCTGGGGTAAGCTTATCTATAATAAGTGGAAATAATTGTCAAATTCCAGAGAATCTGTTAAAAGTCGTCATTGTTGATTTGTGTTGTTTATTTCATTTCATTTCATATTTAGAAATGATGGGTTCATGGACTAAAAATTCTGCAGATAGCAGAAGAGAAATTTGGTTTTGACTTAATGATGGTTTAACATATAGTTGACTAGGTATTAAGATGTGGATAGCATCGTAAATTGGTATAAAACAATACCTGTAGTTCACAGTGCAGAGTTGTAGAGTACTGAAATAGACATGACTTGTGTTCCTTGTAGTGAATAGAATAGAGACTAATGATGTTTGATTACAATAAGTAGTTGATTTCAATTGAACTTGATTACTATTTCATTATGTATATTTATTTTGAAAAATGTATGGATATATGAAAACACGTTTGAAAACCAGGGGGGGGGGGGGGTGATATTGTTCTATGTTGATTTGTCTTGACTACAGTTATTTATGAATTGTGGTTTTATTTAGCTTCCATATTACTTTGTTTGGTTATGTGCATAACTTATAATGATTTTGCTTCTTGGGTTGCCTTGACCATGTTTACAATAGATTTTTCTTTTGGCGTTCAGTTGTTGGGAATAATAAAATATGAACTGGTCCATATTAAAGAGACTTGTTAATAGGGTCCTTGGGAGTTCTGGATGCAGAGTTACGTTCAGAAAATATGAGGCAACTTTAAGAAATGATTTTCATGGGGTAGGGAGAAACACATGGAATGAGCGCCATGGAGGGATATAGTTGGCATTGAAAATGGCTGCGGTTGTCAGCAACGATTGGAATAAACGTGGACTGAGAGCCATGGGGGGCGGATTAAGTAGGCAAGTCCATAACATGGGAGAAAAGTGTTTTGTTATAATTTACGATTATTTATCATGTTCAATCGTTTTGCATTAAGTATAGAAATTTTTAAGTTGTTAGAAATAGTTACCAGTTGCTCGTTCTGAATAAAGACAGTGTTAATAGAAATGTGGGGGTTGAAATAGGAGCTGTATTGGACAGCGTTAATACATGGATTGAATGCCATGGGAGGAGAGTGGTTTATCAGCATAAAACAAACATATTGGGAATAAGTATATTCACGGGCAATAATAATTGGGGGATGCTGTGCTTACAGCATGAAAGAAGAAGTGGAAATTAAAAATATAGGAACACTAAAGCTATAGAGCTTGGGAAGGTGTGTTACAGATAAAGGATAGATACTAAGATAGATAAACAATGGGGAAAGTGCAGTCATATATTGCTGGCTGTTGTTGGCAGCGCAAATAATACAGGTTGGCGAGTAGAATAATATTTTTAATACTGAGTGTAGAAGGCTGGAGATTTAGATCGATGTAACTTTTGACAAGAGCATTTATTAACAAAAATGAAGATTAGCGGATTATGTATTTGAGTTTTTGAAAACTTTATTTTATAAAGTTTTGAAAGTGCATGGGAGGATAAATGTGATAAGTGTGGCTACTTCTTACTACTTTCTTCGGTGCGCACCAACCACTTTCCTGTCTATCTTTCCTGTGTTGTTGAGAGTATAATAAGTTGTAGAAATACATAAGAATCTTCAATTTTTGTTAACCATAATTTCGATCGACATTTTATCAATGTAATGAAGCGGGTTGCTTTGCGAAGAATATTATAAGATGGGTTTTTGTGATATAGACTTACGATATGTGAATAATATATGTGGATGTTATAGAGTATGGGGTCGTGGCGGCTGGCTATAAGATAAATAAGAGTTCCAGGTTAGAGTAGAAGTATATGAATTTTGTAGTTGGGAATGGAGATAGATTAAGATTGTTTGGTGCAAGATATGTAAGCGGATTGCTTATGATTTTACAGAAACGAAGAAGAAGTAACTTTAATTGTGTGGGATTATTGGGTTAAGTGTCTTGGGTCATAGATTTGGGGTAGGTGAGTTGTGGAATTAAGACTTTTCGGGGAAAATTCTTGTTAGGGTAGGAAGGTAATATAACAGAGTAGCCTCTTATACGGGGTTTAGTTAGGTGGCACGGCGTGCAAAGGGAAGGAAATAAATAGCTTATGCACGCGTGAGCACCGTAGTTAGGTAGTTAGGGACGCTCACGTGCTGACGTGGAGATAAACAAGGGGTTAGTTACGGCTCAGCGGTCAAGCCAGCAGGATCTATTTACTTTTGTAGTCGCTGTATGCATTTTGATATCACCGAAGATTCTCCCAATAAACTGAATTTTATAGTCATCGTTGGCCTGACTTCCTATATGCAGTTGCTTGTGAGTCTTGTCGCTCTGTTAAAGAGCATGTCCTTCAAGGATCATGTGGGGACGGTTGTGACAAGATCGCAAAAGGGACTCAACGCACTTAAAACTATGGCTGCAATGGACATCGAGCAGAGAATGCTTTTCAGACTATACTATCACTTGATCCTCTCAGTGATTGATTATGGACTAGGACTGCTCACTGTATCAAAGAGTCAGCTGGTGAGATTGGAGCGCTTACAGAACGAGGCTATGCGGGTCATTCTGGGATGCACCAGAGACACCCCAGTGGTGTGTATGCGGTAGATCCTTGGTTTGCCGACTGTTGCTGGTAGGCTCAAGGTGATGCAGGCGAAGGCATACCTCAGAGTAGCTGCTGACACAGATCACCCGTTGCATGAGGCGCTGGACGCAGTTAAGGGCCAGCGACTGATAAGAGGGAAATCATGGATGGCTCAGGCGGAGGATACGATCAGACAGGTGTGCCCCTTGGAGAACATTAGGCGAGGAGAGGAGTGGGTCAGAGTGCCAGCGGATCAGTAAAGCCTGTGCAGAGTTATAATCACATTGAGCCGGGAGTGCTGGGAGTGGCTAGCAGGGGCCACGGAAGTGGACATCCAGCAACTAATTTAGGATAATGCTCGCCCGGGTGATGTGATTATCTACATAGATGGTTCGGTGTTGAGAGGTAGTAGAAGTGCCTGGGGTTTCTTGGCAAAGGCTAATGGTCGACGTTTGGTGCAGGAGAACCTGGCATATGATACCACAACATCTAGCTTAAGAATAGAGGTGGAGGCAGTCAGTGCAGCTTTCCGTTGGATAGAGAATACGATACACACACATGCTGAGTAGGGTGAGGACAGGCAAGCTTCGTGCTGAGTTGCTTGCTTCTCTTCGGAAGTCACGGGTGGCAAGCATCATCTGGATCTTTTCTCCGGGGCATGCTGGTGTGCTGGGGAATGAACAGACAGACGGATTGGTTGGCTCTACAAAACTTGGTGGAGTATTGATGCATGATAAGGCAGACGTGGTTGCGGCCTTGTGGGAGCACGTGTACACCTCGGAGTAGCAAATGAATCACCATGGTCTGGCAAGAATGCGACAGCGTGGAGTGACGAGGGAAAGGCGGTGGAAAGGCGAGACGCTACTGGTACTATTGGGTTTGGAACTCTTAGCTGGCTTCTGAGGATGGGGACGGAGCGTTTATGGGAATGCACCGAATGCTGTGATGTCGGAGTTATAATCACGCTCTGGCATCTCTGGCGAATCATGCAAACATTAAACAGCAAAGCACTCATGCGTTCTCACAATCCATTCCGTATATTAGGCTATCTAAGATCAACACTCTCACAACAATAGTAAATCTCAAGCATGAGGCAATCAGCAGACTCTCTCTCAGGTAACCCAAAATCACTCCTCTCTCAACCACAGTCAGGTCCAGTCTGATCGTCCTTGTCTCGGTCTGTGGTCACGTGGTGTTTGACCAACGTGTTGTCCGTGCAAAGTCGGATGTCTCGGTATTTTGGTATCGTCCTGTCCTTCACCCGTCTATTGATGAATGATGTCTCAGGTCTAGACGAAACCTGTCCTACTCTACCCATGTCCTGTCCTTGTCCTGTGTCCTCTCTCACACTTACTAGGATTCAGACGTGGCTCTAAAAGAAGGGGTTGAGGCACCAAAAAGATGCTTTCACAGAATCAGCAGAAGCTGAAAATCCAAAGGACCCTGCGTAAACATGTCTAATACGATGAGGTACGCATACTGAGCAAGGCAGAATTGGCTCTTCAAAAATCCGTTAAGGAATAACCAGAATATGCTTCCACAGGATCAGCACGAGCTGAAACTCCACAACAACTAGCAGAAACAAGTATAATACTATCAGTTACGGAAATAGGTCAGACAGACGTGGCTCATGAACAAGCTGTTGAGGCACAAAAAGAAGATGCTTCCACAGGATCAGCACGAGCCGAAACTCCGCAAGAACTAGCAGAAACAAATCTAACATGAAGAGTTACGCAAACTGATCATGCAGAATTCGCTCTAGAAGAAGCAGTGGATGCACAAACAGAAGATTATTACATAGGATCAGCAACAAGCTTAACCTCCAAAATAACTAGCAGATCTAACACCATCAGTTACGCAAATAGATCAGACAGAATTGGCTCTTCAAGAAGGAGTTGATTCACAAATGGAGAATGCTTCCAGAGGTTTAGCCTGAAATGAAACTCCAAAAGAACTAGCAGAAACAAGTCTAATTTAGCACTGTCGGTTACGCAAATAGTTCAGACAGACGAGGCACACAATAAAGAAGATGCGTTCACAGGACTAGCACGAGCTTAAACTCCGCAAGAACTTGCAGAAACAAATCTAACATGATGGGTTACGCAAACTAATCATGCATAATTGGCTCTAGATGAAGCAGTTGAGGCGCAAACAGAAAATGCTTCCACAGAATCAGCATGAGCTGAAACTTTAAAACAACCAGTTACGCATATGGGTCAGACAGACTTGGCTCTAGAAGTAGCAGCTGAGGCATTAAAAGAAGATGCTTTCATGGGATCAGCAAGAAACAATTCTAACACAATCAGTTATGCAAAATGATCAGGGATATTTGGCTCTAGAAGCAGTTGAGTCGCAAACAGAAGATGCTTCCGCGGGATCAGCACGTGCTGAAACTTTAAAATAACTAGCAGAAACAAGTCTATTACAAATGGGTCAAGCAGGATCTTGAAAAAGCAGTTGAGGCACAAACAGAAGATGCTTCCATGGGAAAAAGAAGAGCTGAAACGCCAATAGGAAGACACCAGCTGCAGAACCAAGTCTAACACGACGAGTTACATATACTGAGCATGTAGAATTGGCTTTTCAAAAAGATGTTAAGGAATAAACAGAATATGCTTCCACAGGATTAGCATGTGCTGAAACTCTAACCGCTGAAACTAGTAGAAACTTCTTCTTTTGTTCGCTTGAAATATGTCTATAACTGCAATGTTGTCTCGTATGAATCTAACAGCCGTTTTTAGTTCACTCAGCGGTCCATAGAGCGTCTTCCACTGTTGTCTCTCTAGGCAGGAAGGTTGCCTGGATATGTTGTAGTTTGGGCAGTTCTGGAGTATGTGCTGTCTTGTCTGCGACACCAAACCCCAATGAATTCATCCATCTTGAATTTTGTATACATGTGGTTGCGTAATCTATTGTGTCCTGTTCTGAGGCGCAGAATAATCACCTGTTCTCGTCTGTCCATAACGTGGTAGTCGTCTTGAGTAGGGTTTGGTGGCCTTCTGACTGATTTGATCATTCTTTTCTTTTGGTGGAATGTAATGGGCACATCAGGCTGTGCTTCTTTTGCTCCTTCCTTAGCCAATAGCTCTGTTGTTTCCGGGTACTCCACAGTGGGATAGTATCCACTGTATGGTGACCTTATGCTGACTGCTAACTTCAGAAAGTAGTGTCCTTAGAACTGCTAATTTCCCAGACAGGAGTGCCTCAATTACTGATTTTGCATCTGTCAATATCACCACAGGTTTTCTTCCATGGTTGGTATTTTGTAATTTCTCATTTGCTATCCTGATTGCCTCAATTTCAGATTTATAGTTATGTCAGTACTTTCCTGTTTGGAACTCTGGCCGTGTCCGTAGTATTATTTGGGTATTCTATATACACTCCCGCTCCTCCATTTCGAACAGCATTTTGCGCTGACCCATCTGTGTAGACTCGGATCCAGAAGTCCTGTGGGTATTCGTCATCAAGGAAGCTGAGAGTGGCTGTTCTGCGCTGTACACTGTTCTGTTCTTCCTTGTCAAATATTCCACTCACTTTTGTCTGGATTTGTAGCGTTAGTCTATGTTCATCTTTCCATGGAGTCGAATACCAACTGTGGGAAGATCGGTGGTTTCTCTGCAGAGTCGTTTGGCTTGGTGGATAAAACTACTTCTTTTCAACCGCCCCATAGCTATGTTTTCAAATCGGTTCTTCATAGGGTGGCCTGGCAAGCTGATGAACTTGTCTGCTTGTATTAGTGTTTTTGTATCTCTGCGTTCTCTCAGTGCTTGTGTCCTCCCCATTTTCTCCTAAGAGCTTGATTTTGCACCTTGTCTAGCTCTTGTAGTGTGGTTTTTGATGCTGAACACCACGCAGTCGACCCTATTCTAGGTGTGGTCGTATGCTCTGTTGATAAACTCTGCTAAGTATTCTCCCATTGGCTTCCCATGTGGTTCCACTTAGCTTTCTCGGGATGGCTATTTACCTCCTGGTTTTTGCTACAGCTTTTTTGATGTGATTTCTCCATGTCAGCCTGACATCAAATGTTACACCAAGGAATGTTGGTTCTTTATCTTCTCTTAGGCTTGTTCCATTTATTTGGATGATTCCTGCCTTTTGTTTCGGAGAGAGGGTAAATAGAGTGGTGCTGCACTTGTCAATGTGTATACTGACACACCATCTATCCGCCCATGCAACAAATGTATCTACAGCTCTCTGTAGCAATATGGTGGCAACTGATGCATGTTCATTTGTGCTCCACAAAACCAGGTCATCAGCGTACATTGCCGCTTTAATTCCATCGGGTTCATGATCATAGCATTGATCATTGATGAAGATTAGGAAAAGTTAGTTAGTCAGTTAGTCAGTTAGTCGCAGTTCCAACTTCACAGCAACGGGTTGTCCCCATTATCCTCCGTTCCTGTGCCAGTGAATATCATTCAAAACGCTCCCCACTGCCCAAGGTGAAAAGTGTGGGGGGGGGGGGGCACCCTGCGGAACACGGTTACGCAATAGTACTTTCTTGCTCTTGAGACCGTCTATCTGTACTCGGGCTCTTCTGTTGTGCAAGTATGCTTTCGCCCATTTGTACATTCTTCCATTGACTTTGCAGTTTCTCAGTTTCTTTATACGACCTTCTTTCCAGACGTTGTCAAAGGCTTTCTTCAGATCTATCCATGCCGCAAGTACCAGCTTCTTCTCTTGGAATGCATCCTCAACTTCTTGAGAGAGATAGGTTGTCTGATCTTCCGTAGAGTTGCACTGCCTAAAGCCAGCCTGTTGTGGCACAAGGATGTTTTCACTTTCAATGTACCACTGTACTCTGTGATTGATGATTATGATGTTTAATTCTGAATTTTTACATTCCTCAACACTGTCTTCACTGGACTCTCCTGTTGGGGCATATACTTGAATACCATTTATACTAAAAGGTCTGCCGCTCAATTTTAACTAGTAGAACTCTGTCCGACACGGCCCAATATCCTTGAACAGATTTTGATGTTTTCGGGTCCAAAATTATTGCCACTCCCCTGTGTCGATCTTCACCTTCAGAATAAATAATCTGAAAATTTTCATCTATCTTGATGCCCACCCCTGTCCATCTCGTTTCGCACATCCCTAAAGTATTAATTTTTTTCTCTGTATTTATTGTTTTATGTTCTCTAATATTCCGTCGTCGTTTAACGTCCTAACGTTCCATGTTGCTAATTTTAATGTCTCTGTCCTTGTCTTGCGATGATCAGTCTTTAAGTGAATCATAATGTACAAGGCACTTTTAAAGATTTGCCGTTGCTTTCCTCTATGGCAATGACCATATTGGCCGGATGACCGCAACCATTGTCTCTCGAAAGAGATCCTCTGCCTGCCGTCGCGAAACTCGAGACCATGACCAACAAATATCTGTCGGCTGCCCTCAAAATTTCATCCACCACCTGCCTTCCGTGGCTTCTTTTGAAAACTTCCAATAAACGAACATAAAATAACATCACATAATCCACAGGAAAACACTATCCACATGAAATCCCCAGGAAATCCACAGGAAAACACTAAACAGAGTCTCCCCGAATAATAACGCGTCATTTCGTCGCCATTGTACCGGAAGTACCATAGGATTAGCCTGAACTGAAACTCCAACAGATCTAGTAGAAACAAGTCTAACACTATCAGTTACGCAAATGTATCAGACAGGCTCTAGAAAAAGCAGTTGAGGCACTGTGGGATGTGGATTGTAATTATGAGAATATTATGTTAAGTTGTCTAGGGGATTTAATTTGATTCTCTATTATTTTAGCCACTTGTTTCTGCTAGTTCTGTTGCAGTTTCAGCCCTTGCTGATCCTGTGGAAGCATCTTCTGACTGACCCATTTCCGTAACTGATATTGATAGTTTCAGCTCGCGCTGATTCTGTGGAAGCATCTTCTGTTTGTGCCTCAACTGCTTCTTCTAGAGTCTGTCTGACTCATCTGAGTAACTTATAGTGTTATACTTGTTTCTGCTAGTTCTTTTGGAGTTTCAGCTCGTGCTGTACCTATGGAAGCATCTTCTGTTTGTGCCTCAAATACATCTTGTAGAGCCAATTCTGCATGAACAGGTTGCGTAACTCATCATGTTAGATTTGTTTCTGCAAGGTCTTCGGCATTTTCAGCTCGCGCTGGTCCTGTGAAAGCATCTTCTTTTGTGTGCCAAGTCTTTCTGAACTATTTGCGTATCTGACAGTATTAGATTTGTTAATGCAGCATGTGTCTTCCTATTGGATTTTCAGCTCCTGTTAATGCCATGGAAGTATCTTCTGTTTGTGATTCAACTGCTTCTTCTAGAGGCAAGTCTGTCTGAACCATTTGCGTAACTGATAGTGTTATACTTGTTTCTGCTAGTTCTTTTGGAGTTTCGGCTCGTGCAGTAACTATGGAAGCATCTTCTTTTTGTGCCTCAATTGCTTCTTCTATAGCAACGTCTGTCTCACCCATTTGCGTAACTGATAGTGTTATACTTGTTTCTACTAGTTCTTTTCGAGTTTCAGCTCGTGCTAATCCTGTGGAAGCATCTTCTTTTTGTGCCTTAACTGCTTCTTGTAGAGCCACGTCTGTCTGACCCATTTGCGTAACTGATAGTGTTATACTTGTTTCTGCTAGTTCTTTTAGAGTTTCAGCTCGTGCTGATCTTCTATTTTTGCAGCTGATGTCTTCCTATTGCTCGTGCTAATCCCATGGAAGCATCTTCTGTTTGTGCCTCAGCTACTTTTTCTAGAGGCAAGTCTGATCTATTTGCGTAACTGATAGTGTTATACTTGTTTCTGCTAGTTCTGTTGCAGTTTCAACTCGTGCTGATCCTGTGGAACCATTTCCGTAACTGATAGTGATAGTTTCAGCTCGCGCTGATTCTGTGGACGCACCTTCTGTTTGCGCCTCAACTGCTTCTTCTAGAGCCAATTCTGCCTGATCGGTTTGTGTAACTCATCATATTAGATTTGTTTCTGCTAGTTCTATTAGAGCTTTCAATTCGTGTTGATCCTATGGAATAATCTTCTTTTTGTGTCTCAGTTGCTTCTTCTATAACCAATTTTGCCTGCTCAGTAAACGTCTTAAACTTGTTTCTGCAAGTTCTTTTGGAGTTTCAGCTCGTGCTGATCCTGTGTAAATTATGTTTGATCAGATTGCAAAATGTGTCTTGTTAGAATTCATTCTGATATTGTTTCAGCTCATGCTGATTCTGTGGAAGCGTCTTCTGTTTGTGCCTCAGTTTGTGTCTATAGAGCTAAATATCCCTGATCATTTTGCTTAACTCATTGTGTTAGAATAGTTTCTGTGAGTTCTATAGGAGATTCAGCTCGTGCTGTTCCTGAGGATGCATCTTCTGTTTGTGCCTCAACTGCTTCTTCTAGAGCCACGTCTGTCTGACGCATCTGAGTAACTGATAGTGTTATACTTGTTTCTGCTAGTTCTTTTGGAGTTTCAGCTCGTGCTGTACCTATGGAAGCATCTTCTGTTTGTGCCTCAAATACATCTTGTAGAGCCAAATCTGCATGAACAGGTTGCGTAACTCATCATGTTAGATTTGTTTCTGCAAGGTCTTCGGCATTTTCAGCTCGCGCTGGTCCTGTGAAAGCATCTTCTTTTGTGTGCCAAGTCTTTCTGAACTATTTGCGTATCTGACAGTATTAGATTTGTTACTGCAGCAGGTGTCTTCCTATTGGATTTTCAGCTCCTGTTAATGCCATGGAAGTATCTTCTGTTTGTGATTCAACTGCTTCTTCTAGAGGCAAGTCTGTCTAAACCATTTGCGTAACTGATAGTGTTATACTTGTTTCTGCTAGTTCTTTTAGAGTTTCAGCTCGTGCTGATCTTCTGTTTTTGCAGCTGATGTCTTCCTATTGCTCGTGCTAATCCCATGGAAGCATCTTCTGTTTGTGCCTCAGCTACTTTTTCTAGAGGCAAGACTGATCTATTTGCGTAACTGATAGTGTTATACTTGTTTCTGCTAGTTCTGTTGCAGTTTCAGCTCGTGCTGATCCTGTAGAACCATTTCCGTAACTGATAGTGATAGTTTCAGCTCGCGCTGATTCTGTGGAAGCACCTTCTGTTTGCGACTCAACTGCTTCTTCTAGAGCCAATTCTGCCTGATCAGTTTGTGTAACTCATCATATTAGATTTGTTTCTGCTAGTTCTTGTAGAGCTTCAATTCGTGTTGATCCTATGGAATAATCTTCTTTTTGTGTCTCAATTGCTTCTTCTACAACCAATTCTGCCTGCTCAGTAAACGTCTTAAACTTGTTTCTGCAAGTTCTTTTGGAGTTTCAGCTCGTGCTGATTCTGTGTAAATTATGTTTGATCAGATTGCAAAATGTTTCTTGTTAGAATTCATTCTGATACAGTTTAACTCATGCTGATTCTGTGGAAGCGTCTTCTGTTTGTGCCTCAGTTTGTGTCTATAAAGCTAAATATCGCTGGTCATTTTGCTTAACTCGTTGTGTTAGAATAGTTTCTGTGAGTTTCAGCTCGTGCTGTTCCTGGGAATGCATCTTCTGTTTGTGCCTCAACTGCCTCTTCTAGAGCCACGTCTGTCTGACTCATCTGAGTAACTGATAGTGTTATACTTGTTTCTGCTAGTTCTTTTGGAGCTTCAGCTCGTGCTGTACCTATGGAAGCATCTTCTTTTTGTGCCTCAAATGCTTCTTGTAGAGCAAATTCTGCCTGATCATATTAGATTTGTTTCTGCTAGTTCTTGTGGAGTTTCAGCTCGTACTAATCCCATAGAAGCATTTTCTGTTTGTGCCTCAACTGCTTCTTCTAGAGGCAAGTCTGTCTGATCTTTTTGCGTAACTAATAGTGTTAGACTGGTTTCTGCTAGTTCTTTTGGAGTTTCGGCTCGTGCAGTAACTATGGAAGCATCTTCTTTTTGTGCCTCAAATACATCTTGTAGAGCCAATTCTGCATGAACAGGTTGCGTAACTCATCATGTTAGATTTGTTTCTGCAAGGTCTTCGGCATTTTCAGCTCACGCTGGTCCTCTGAAAGCATCTTCTTTTGTGTGCCAAGTCTTTCTGAACTATTTGCGTATCTGACAGTATTAGATTTGTTAATGCAGCAGGTGTCTTCCTATTGGATTTTCAGCTCCTGTTAATGCCATGGAAGTATCTTCTGTTTGTGATTCAACTGCTTCTTCTAGAGGCAAGTCTGTCTGAACCATTTGCGTAACTGATAGTGTTATACTTGTTTCTGCTAGTTCTTTTAGAGTTTCAGCTCGTGCTGATCTTCTGTTTTTGCAGCTGATGTCTTAATATTGCTCGTGCTAATCCCATGGAAGCATCTTCTGTTTGTTCCTCAGCTACTTTTTCTAGAGGCAAGACTGATCTATTTGCGTAACTGATAGTGTTATACTTGTTTCTGCTAGTTCTGTTGCAGTTTCAGCTCGTGCTGATCCTGTAGAACCATTTCCGTAACTGATAGTGATAGTTTCAGCTCGCGCTGATTCTGTGGAAGCACCTTCTGTTTGCGCCTCAACTGCTTCTTCTAGAGCCAATTCTGCCTGATCAGTTTGTGTAACTCATCATATTAGATTTGTTTCTGCTAGTTCTTGTAGAACTTCAATTCGTGTTGATCCTATGGAATAATCTTCTTTTTGTGTCTCAATTGCTTCTTCTACAACCAATTCTGCCTGCTCAGTAAACGTCTTAAACTTGTTTCTGCAAGTTCTTTTGGAGTTTCAGCTCGTGCTGATTCTGTGTAAATTATGTTTGATCAGATTGCAAAATGTTTCTTGTTAGAATTCATTCTGATACAGTTTAACTCATGCTGATTCCGTGGAAGCGTCTTCTGTTTGTGCCTCAGTTTGTGTCTATAAAGCTAAATATCGCTGGTCATTTTGCTTAACTCGTTGTGTTAGTTTCTGTGAGTTTCAGCTCGTGCTGTTCCTGGGAATGCATCTTCTGTTTGTGCCTCAACTGCCTCTTCTAGAGCCACGTCTGTCTGACTCATCTGAGTAACTGATAGTGTTATACTTGTTTCTGCTAGTTCTTTTGGAGCTTCAGCTCGTGCTGTACCTATGGAAGCATCTTCTTTTTGTGCCTCAAATGCTTCTTGTAGAGCAAATTCTGCCTGATCATATTAGATTTGTTTCTGCTAGTTCTTGTGGAGTTTCAGCTCGTACTAATCCCATAGAAGCATTTTCTGTTTGTGCCTCAACTGCTTCTTCTAGAGGCAAGTCTGTCTGATCTTTTTTCGTAACTAATAGTGTTAGACTGGTTTCTGCTAGTTCTTTTGGAGTTTCGGCTCGTGCAGTAACTATGGAAGCATCTTCTGTTTGTGCCTCAAATACATCTTGTAGAGCCAATTCTGCATGAACAGGTTGCGTAACTCATCATGTTAGATTTGTTTCTGCAAGGTCTTCGGCATTTTCAGCTCGCGCTGGTCCTGTGAAAGCATCTTCTTTTGTGTGCCAAGTCTTTCTGAACTATTTGCGTATCTGACAGTATTAGATTTGTTAATGCAGCAGGTGTCTTCCTATTGGATTTTCAGCTCCTGTTAATGCCATGGAAGTATCTTCTGTTTGTGATTCAACTGCTTCTTCTAGAGGCAAGTCTGTCTGAACCATTTGCGTAACTGATAGTGTTATACTTGTTTCTGCTAGTTCTTTTGGAGTTTCGGCTCGTGCAGTAACTATGGAAGCATCTTCTTTTTGTGCCTCAATTGCTTCTTCTAGAGCAACGTCTGTCTCACCCATTTGCGTAACTGATAGTGTTATACTTGTTTCTACTAGTTCTTTTCGAGTTTCAGCTCGTGCTAATCCTGTGGAAGCATCTTCTTTTTGTGCCTTAACTGCTTCTTGTAGAGCCACGTCTGTCTGACCCATTTGCGTAACTGATAGTGTTATACTTGTTTCTGCTAGTTCTTTTGGAGTTTCGGCTCGTGCAGTAACTATGGAAGCATCTTCTTTTTGTGCCTCAATTGCTTCTTGTAGAGCCACGTCTGTCTGACCCATTTGCGTAACTGATAGTGTTATACTTGTTTCTGCTAGTTCTTTTAGAGTTTCAGCTCGTGCTGATCTTCTGTTTTTGCAGCTGATGTCTTCCTATTGCTCGTGCTAATCCCATGGAAGCATCTTCTGTTTGTGCCTGAGCTACTTTTTCTAGAGGCAAGTCTGATCCATTTGCGTAACTGATAGTGTTATACTTGTTTCTGCTAGTTCTGTTGCAGTTTCAACTCGTGCTGATCCTGTGGAACCATTTCCGTAACTGATAGTGATAGTTTCAGCTCGCGCTGATTCTGTGGACGCACCTTCTGTTTGCGCCTCAACTGCTTCTTCAAGAGCCAATTCTGCCTGATCGGTTTGTGTAACTCATCATATTAGATTTGTTTCTGCTAGTTCTATTAGAGCTTTCAATTCGTGTTGATCCTATGGAATAATCTTCTTTTTGTGTCTCAGTTGCTTCTTCTATAACCAATTTTGCCTGCTCAGTAAACGTCTTAAACTTGTTTCTGCAAGTTCTTTTGGAGTTTCAGCTCGTGCTGATCCTGTGTAAATTATGTTTGATCAGATTGCAAAATGTGTCTTGTTAGAATTCATTCTGATTTCAGCTCATGCTGATTCTGTGGAAGCGTCTTCTGTTTGTGCCTCAGTTTGTGTCTATAGAGCTAAATATCCCTGATCATTTTGCTTAACTCATTGTGTTAGAATAGTTTCTGTGAGTTCTATAGGAGATTCAGCTCGTGCTGTTCCTGAGGATGCATCTTCTGTTTGTGCCTCAACTGCTTCTTCTAGAGCCACATCTGTCTGACGCATCTGAGTAACTTATAGTGTTATACTTGTTTCTGCTAGTTCTTTTGGAGTTTCAGCTCGTGCTGATTCTGTGGAAGGATCTTCTTTTTGTGCAGCTGGTGTCTTCCTGTTGGAGTTTCAGCTCGTGCTAATCCCATGGAAGCATTTTCTCAACTGCTTCTTCTGTCTGCAAGCTATTTGCGTAATTGATAGTGTTATACTTGTTTCTACTTGGTCTATGGCAGTTTCAGCTCTTGCTGATCCTGTGGAAGCATCTTCTGTTTTTGCAGCTGATATGTTCCTGTTGCTCGTAGAAGCCCATGGAAGCATCTTCTGTTCGTGCCTCAACTGCTTCTTCTAGGGGCAAGTCTGTGTGATCTTTTTGCGTAACTTATAGTGTTATACTTGTTTCTGCTAGTTCTGTTGCAGTTTCAGCTCTTGCTGATCCTGTGGAAGCATCTTCTGTCTGACCCATTTCCGTAACTGATAGTGACAGTTTCAGCTCGCGCTGATTCTGTGGACGCACCTTCTGTTTGCGCCTCAACTGCTTCTTCTAGAGCCAATTCTGCCTGATCGGTTTGTGTAACTCATCATATTAGATTTGTTTCTGCTAGTTCTTGTAGAGCTTCAATTCGTGTTGATCCTATGGAATACTCTTCTTTTTGTGTCTCAATTGCTTCTTCTATAACCAATTCTGCCTGCTCAGTAAACGTCTTAAACTTGTTTCTGCAAGTTCTTTTGGAGTTTCAGCTCGTGCTGATCCTGTGTAAATTATGTTTGATCAGATTGCAAAATGTTTCTTGTTAGAATTCATTCTGATACAGTTTCAGCTCACGCTGATTCTGTGGAAGCGTCTTCTGTTTGTACCTCAGTTTGTGTCTATAAAGCTAAATATCTCTGATCATTTTGCTTACTCGTTGTGTTAGAATAGTTTCTGTGAGTTCTATAGGAGATTCAGCTCGTGCTCTTCCTGAGGATGCATCTTCTGTTTGTGCCTCAACTGCTTCTTCTAGAGCCACGTCTGTCTGACTCATCTGAGTAACTTATAGTGTTAGACTGGTTTCTGCTAGTTCTTTTGGAGTTTCGGCTCGTGCAGTAACTATGGAAGTATCTTCTGTTTGTGCCTCAAATACATCTTGTAGAGCCAAATCTGCATGAACAGGTTGCGTAACTCATCATGTTAGATTTGTTTCTGCAAGGTCTTCGGCATTTTCAGCTCGTGCTGGTCCTGTGAAAGCATCTTCTTTTGTGTGCCAAGTCTTTCTGAAGTATTTGCTTATTTGACAACAGTATTAGATTTGTTACTGCAGCAGGTGTCTTCCTATTGGATTTTCAGCTCCTGTTAATCCCATGGAATTATCTTCTGTTTGTGATTCAACTGCTTCTTCTAGAGGCAAGTCTGTCTGACCCATTTGAGTAGCTGATGGTGTTATACTTGTTTCTGCTAGTTCTCTTGCAGTTTCAGCCCTTGCTGATCCTGTGGAAGCATCTTCTGTCTGACCCATTTCCGTAACTGATATTGATAGTTTCAGCTCGCGCTGATTCTGTGGAAGCATCTTCTGTTTGTGCCTCAACTGCTTCTTCTAGAGTCTGTCTGACTTATCTGAGTAATTTATAGTGTTATACTTGTTTCTGCTAGTTCTTTTGGAGTTTCAGCTCGTGCTGTACCTATGGAAGCATCTTCTGTTTGTGCCTCAAATACATCTTGTAGAGCCAATTCTGCATGAACAGGTTGCGTAACTCATCATGTTAGATTTGTTTCTGCAAGGTCTTCGGCATTTTCAGCTCGCGCTGGTCCTGTGAAAGCATCTTCTTTTGTGTGCCAAGTCTTTCTGAACTATTTGCGTATCTGACAGTATTAGATTTGTTACTGCAGCAGGTGTCTTCCTATTGGATTTTCAGCTCCTGTTAATGCCATGGAAGTATCTTCTGTTTGTGATTCAACTGCTTCTTCTAGAGGCAAGTCTGTCTGAACCATTTGCGTAACTGATAGTGTTATACTTGTTTCTGCTAGTTCTTTTGGAGTTTCGGCTCGTGCAGTAACTATGGAAGCATCTTCTTTTTGTGCCTCAATTGCTTCTTCTAGAGCAACGTCTGTCTCACCCATTTGCGTAACTGATAGTGTTATACTTGTTTCTACTAGTTCTTTTCGAGTTTCAGCTCGTGCTAATCCTGTGGAAGCATCTTCTTTTTGTGCCTTAACTGCTTCTTGTAGAGCCACGTCTGTCTGACCCATTTGCGTAACTGATAGTGTTATACTTGTTTCTGCTAGTTCTTTTAGAGTTTCAGCTCGTGCTGATCTTCTATTTTTGCAGCTGATGTCTTCCTATTGCTCGTGCTAATCCCATGGAAGCATCTTCTGTTTGTGCCTCAGCTACTTTTTCTAGAGGCAAGTCTGATCTATTTGCGTAACTGATAGTGTTATACTTGTTTCTGCTAGTTCTGTTGCAGTTTCAGCTCGTGCTGATCCTGTAGAACCATTTCCGTAACTGATAATGATAGTTTCAGCTCGCGCTGATTCTGTGGAAGCACCTTCTTGTTTGCGCCTCAACTGCTTCTTCTAGGGCCAATTCTGCCTGATCAGTTTGTGTAACTCATCATATTAGATTTGTTTCTGCTAGTTCTTGTAGAGCTTCAATTCGTGTTGATCCTATGGAATAATCTTCTTTTTGTGTCTCAATTACTTCTTCTATAACCAATTCTGCCTGCTCAGTAAACGTCTAAAACTTGTTTCTGCAAGTTCTTTTGGAGTTTCAGCTCGTGCTGATTCTGTGTAAATTATGTTTGATCAGATTGCAAAATGTTTCTTGTTAGAATTCATTCTGATACAGTTTAACTCATGCTGATTCTGTGGAAGCGTCTTCTGTTTGTGTCTCAGTTTGTGTCTATAAAGCTAAATATCGCTGATCATTTTGCTTACTCGTTGTGTTAGAATAGTTTCTGTGAGTTTCAGCTCGTGCTGTTCCTGGGAATGCATCTTCTGTTTGTGCCTCAACTGCCTCTTCTAGAGCAACGTCTGTCTGACTCATCTGAGTAACTGATAGTGTTATACTTATTTCTGCTAGTTCTTTTGGAGTTTCAGCTCGTGCTGTACCTATGGAAGCATCTTGTTTTTGTGCCTCAAATGCTTCTTGTAGAGCAAATTCTGCCTGATCATATTAGATTTGTTTCTGCTAGTTCTTGTGGAGTTTCAGCTCGTACTAATCCCATAGAAGCATTTTCTGTTTGTGCCTCAACTGCTTCTTCTAGAGCCACGTCTGTCTGACGCATCTGAGTAACTGATAGTGTTATACTTGTTTCTGCTAGTTCTTTTGGAGTTTCAGCTCGTGCTGTACCTATGGAAGCATCTTCTGTTTGTGCCTCAAATACATCTTGTAGAGCCAATTCTGCATGAACAGGTTGCGTAACTCATCATGTTAGATTTGTTTCTGCAAGGTCTTTGGCATTTTCAGCTCGCGCTGGTCCTGTGAAAGCATCTTCTTTTGTGTGCCAAGTCTTTCTGAACTATTTGCGTATCTGACAGTATTAGATTTGTTAATGCAGCAGGTGTCTTCCTATTGGATTTTCAGCTCCTGTTAATGCCATGGAAGTATCTTCTCTTTGTGATTCAACTGCTTCTTCTAGAGGCAAGTCTGTCTGAACCATTTGCGTAACTGATAGTGTTATACTTGTTTCTACTAGTTCTTTTCGAGTTTCTGAATCAGCACGAGCTGAAACTCCAAAAGAACTTGCAGAAACAAGTTTAAGACGCTTACTGAGCAGGCAGAAATGGTTATAGAAGAAGCAATTTAGACACAAAAAGAAGATTATTCCATAGGATCAACACGAATTGAAGCTCTACAAGAACTAGCAGAAACAAATCTAATATGATGAGTTACACAAACTGATCAGGCAGAATTGGATCTAGAAGAAGCAGTTGAGGCGCAAACAGAAGGTGCTTCCACAGAATCAGCGCGAGCTGAAACTATCACTATCAGTTACGGAAATGGTTCTACAGGATCAGCACGAGCTGAAACTGCAACAGAACTAGCAGAAACAAGTATAACACTATCAGTTACGCAAATAGATCAGACTTGCCTCTAGAAAAAGTAGCTGAGGCACAAACAGAAGATGCTTCCATGGGATTAGCACGAGCAATAGGAAGACATCAGCTGCAAAAACAGAAGATCAGCACGAGCTGAAACTCTAAAAGAACTAGCAGAAACAAGTATAACACTATCAGTTACGCAAATGGGTCAGACAGACGTGGCTCTACAAGAAGCAGTTAAGGCACAAAGAGAAGATGCTTCCACAGGATTAGCACGAGCTGAAACTCGAAAAGAACTAGTAGAAACAAGTATAACACTATCAGTTACGCAAATGGTTCAGACAGACTTGCCTCTAGAAGAAGCAATTGAATCACAAACAGAAGATACTTCCATGGCATTAACAGGAGCTGAAAATCCAATAGGAAGACACCTGCTGCATTAACAAATCTAATACTGTCAGATACGCAAATAGTTCAGAAAGACTTGGCACACAAAAGAAGATGCTTTCACAGGACCAGCGCGAGGTGAAAATGCCGAAGACCTTGCAGAAACAAATCTAACATGATGAGTTACGCAACCTGTTCATGCAGAATTGGCTCTACAAGATGTATTTGAGGCACAAACAGAAGATGCTTCCATAGGTACAGCACGAGCTGAAACTCCAAAAGAACTAGCAGAAACAAATATAACACTATCAGTCACTCAGATGCGTCAGACAGACGTGGCTCTAGAAGAAGCAGTTGAGGCACAAACAGAAGATGCTTCCACAGAATCAGCGCGAGCTGAAACTATCACCAGTTACGGAAATGGGTCAGACAGAAGATGCTTCCACAGGATCAGAAAGAGCTGAAACTGCAACAGAACTAGCAGAAACAAGTATAACACTATCAGTTACGCAAATGGTTCAGACAGACTTGCCTCTAGAAGAAGCAGTTGAATCACAAACAGAAGATACTTCCATGGCATTAACAGGAGCTGAAAATCCAATAGGAAGACACCTGCTGCAGTAACAAATCTAATACTGTCAGATACGCAAATAGTTCAGAAAGACTTGGCACACAAAAGAAGATGCTTTCACAGGACCAGCGCGAGCTGAAAATGCCGAAGACCTTGCAGAAACAAATCTAACATGATGAGTTACGCAACCTGTTCATGCAGAATTGGCTCTACAAGATGTATTTGAGGCACAAACAGAAGATGCTTCCATAGGTACAGCACGAGCTGAAACTCCAAAAGAACTAGCAGAAACAAGTATAACACTATAAGTTACTCAGATGAGTCACAGACTCTAGAAGAAGCAGTTGAGGCACAAACAGAAGATGCTTTCACAGGACCAGCGCGAGCTGAAATGCGCAAGACCTTGCAGAAACAAATCTAACATGATGAGTTACGCAATCTGTTCATGCAGAATTGGCTCTACAAGATGTATTTGAGGCACAAACAGAAGATGCTTCCATAGGTACAGCACGAGCTGAAACTCCAAAAGAACTAGCAGAAACAAGTATAACACTATAAGTTACTCAGATGCGTCAGACAGACGTGGCTCTAGAAGAAGCAGTTGAGGCACAAACAGAAGATGCATCCTCAGGAACAGCACGAGCTGAATCTCCTATAGAACTCACAGAAACTATTCTAACACAATGAGTTAAGCAAAATGATCAGGGATATTTAGCTCTATAGACACAAACTGAGGCACAAACAGAAGACGCTTCCACAGAATCAGCATGAGCTGAAACAATATCAGAATGAATTCTAACAAGACACATTTTGCAATCTGATCAAACATAATTTACACAGGATCAGCACGAGCTGAAACTCCAAAAGAACTTGCAGAAACAAGTTTAAGACGTTTACTGAGCAGGCAAAATTGGTTATAGAAGAAGCAACTGAGACACAAAAAGAAGATTATTCCATAGGATCAACACGAATTGAAAGCTCTAATAGAACTAGCAGAAACAAATCTAATATGATGAGTTACACAAATCTATCAGGCAGAATTGGCTCTAGAAGAAGCAGTTGAGGCGCAAACAGAAGGTGCGTCCACAGAATCAGCGCGAGCTGAAACTATCACTATCAGTTAAGGAAATGGTTCCACAGGATCAGCACGAGTTGAAACTGCAACAGAACTAGCAGAAACAAGTATAACACTATCAGTTACGCAAATAGATCAGACTTGCCTCTAGAAGAAGTAGCTGAGGCACAAACAGAAGATGCTTCCATGGGCTTCTACGAGCAACAGGAAGATATCTTCCATGGGATTAGCACGAGCATGGAAGACATCAGCTGCAAAAACAGAAGATCACGATCAGCATGAGCTGAAACTCTAAAAGAACTAGCAGAAACAAGTATAACACTATCAGTTACTCAAATGGGTCAGACAGACGTGTCTCTACAAGAAGCAGTTGTGGCATAACAAGATGCTTCCAAAGGATTAGCAAGAGCTGAAACTCCAACAGAACTAACAGAAACAAGTTTAAGAAGAGGATATAAATATAAAGCAGGCAGATTGTGTTCAGAAGAAGCAGTTAAGGCACAAAAAGAATTCTAACAAGAAACATTTTGCAATCTGATCAAACATAATTTACACAGGATTAGCACGAGCTGAAACTCGAAAAGAACTAGTAGAAACAAGTATAACACTATCAGTTACGCAAATGGGTGAAACAGACCTTGCTCTAGAAGAAGCAATTGAGGCACAAAAAGAAGATGCTTCCACAGCATCAGCACGAGCCGAAATTCCAAAAGAACTAGCAGAAACAAGTATAACACCATCAGCTACTCAAATGGGTCAGACAGACTTGCCTCTAGAAGAAGCAGTTGAATCATAAACAGAAGATACGTCCATGGCATTAACAGGAGCTGACAATCCAATACGAAGACACCTGCTGCGGTAACAAATCTAATGCTGTGAGTTACGCAAATAGTTCAGACAGACGTGGCACACAAAAGAAGATGCTTTCACAGGACCAGCGCGAGCTGAAATGCGCAACACCTTGCAGAAAGAAATCTAACATGATGAGTTACGCAATCTGTTCATGCAGAATTGGCTCTACAAGATGTATTTGAGGCACAAACAGAAGATGCTTCCATAGGTACAGCACGAGCTGAAACTCCGAAAGAACTAGCAGAAACAAGTATAACACTATAAGTTACTCAGATGCGTCAGACAGACGTGGCTCTAGAAGAAGCAGTTGAGGCACAAACAGAAGATGCATCCTCAGGAACAGCACGAGCTGAATCTCCTATAGAACTCACAGAAACTATTCTAACACAATGATCAGGGATATTTAGCTCTATAGACACAAACTGAGGCACAAACAGAAGACGCTTCCACAGAATCAGCATGAGCTGAACAATATCAGAATGAATTCTAACAAGACACATTTTGCAATCTGATCAAACATAATTTACACAGGATCAGCACGAGCTGAAACTCCAAAAGAACTTGCAGAAACAAGTTTAAGACGTTTACTGAGCAGGCAAAATTGGTTATAGAAGAAGCAACTGAGACACAAAAAGAAGATTATTCCATAGGATCAACACGAATTGAAAGCTCTAATAGAACTAGCAGAAACAAATCTAATATGATGAGTTACACAAACCGATCAGGCAGAATTGGCTCTAGAAGAAGCAGTTGAGGCGCAAACAAGAAGGTGCTTCCACAGAATCAGCGCGAGCTGAAACTATCACTATCAGTTACGGAAATGGTTCCACAGGATCAGCACGAGTTGAAACTGCAACAGAACTAGCAGAAACAAGTATAACACTATCAGTTACGCAAATAGATTAGACTTGCCTCTAGATAAAGTAGCTGAGGCACAAACAGAAGATGCTTCCATGGGATTAGCACGAGCAATAGGAAGACATCAGCTGCAAAAACAGAAGATCAGCACGAACTGAACTCTAAAAGAACTAGCAGAAACAAGTATAACACTATCAGTTACGCAAATGGGTCAGACAGACGTGGCTCTACAAGAAGCAGTTAAGGCACAAAAAGAAGATGCTTCCACAGGATTAGCACGAGCTGAAACTCGAAAAGAACTAGTAGAAACAAGTATAACACTATCAGTTACGCAAATGGGTGAGACAGACGTTGCTCTAGAAGAAGCAATTGAGGCACAAAAAGAAGATGCTTCCATAGTTACTGCACGAGCCGAAACTCCAAAAGAACTAGCAGAAACAAGTATAACACTATCAGTTACGCAAATGGTTCAGACAGACTTGCCTCTAGAAGAAGCAGTTGAATCACAAACAGAAGATACTTCCATGGCATTAACAGGAGCTGAAAATCCAATAGGAAGACACCTGCTTCATTAACAAATCTAATACTTTCAGATACGCAAATAGTTCAGAAAGACTTGGCACACAAAAGAAGATGCTTTCACAGGACCAGCGCGAGCTGAAAATGCCGAAGACCTTGCAGAAACAAATCTAACATGATGAGTTACGCAACCTGTTCATGCAGAATTGGCTCTACAAGATGTATTTGAGGCACAAACAGAAGATGCTTCCATAGTTACTGCACGAGCCGAAACTCCAAAAGAACTAGCAGAAACCAGTCTAACACTATAAGTTACTCAGATGAGTCAGACAGACTTGCCTCTAGAAGAAGCAGTTGAGGCACAAACAGAAGATGCTTCCACAGAATCAGCGCGAGCTGAAACTATCAATATCAGTTACGGAAATGGGTCAGACAGAAGATGCTTCCACAGGATCAGCAAGGGCTGAAACTGCAACAGAACTAGCAGAAACAAGTATAACACCATCAGCTACTCAAATGGGTCAGACAGACTTGCCTCTAGAAGAAGCAGTTGAATCACAAACAGAAGATAATTCCATGGGATTAACAGGAGCTGAAAATCCAATAGGAAGACACCTGCTGCATTAACAAATCTAATACTGTTGTCAAATAAGCAAATACTTCAGAAAGACTTGGCACACAAAAGAAGATGCTTTCACAGGACCAGCGCGAGCTGAAAATGCCGAAGACCTTGCAGAAACAAATCTAACATGATGAGTTACGCAACCTGTTCATGCAGAATTGGCTCTACAAGATGTATTTGAGGCACAAACAGAAGATGCTTCCATAGGTACAGCACGAGCCGAAACTCCAAAAGAACTAGCAGAAACAAGTATAACACTATTAGTTACGCAAAAAGATCAGACAGACTTGCCTCTAGAAGAAGCAGTTGAGGCACAAACAGAAAATGCTTCTATGGGATTAGTACGAGCTGAAATGAGCTAGCACAAGAACTAGCAGAAACAAATCTAATATGATGAGTTACACAAACTGATCAGGCAGAATTTGCTCTACAAGAAGCAGTTGAGTCGCAAACAGAAGGTGCTTCCACAGAATCAGCGCGAGCTGAAACTATCACTATCAGTTACGGATTTGTTTCTGCTAGTTCTTGTGGAGTTTCAGCTCGTGCGGATCTTATGTCTATGCATCTTTTGTTTGCGCCTCAACTGCTCCTTGTAGAAGCAAGTCTGTCTGACCCATTTGCGTAACTGATAGTGTTAGAGTAGTTTCTGATAGTTCTTTTGGAGTTTCAGCTCGTGCTGTACCTATGGACGCATCTTCTTTTTGTGCCTCAACCGCATCTTCTCGAGCCACGTCTGTCTGACCCATTTGAGTAGCTGATGGTGTTATACTTGTTTCTGCTAGTTCTTTTAGAGTTTGTGCTGATGCTGTGGAAGCATCTTCTGTTTGTGCCTCACCTATCTCTTCTAGAGCCAATTCTGCCTGATCAGTTTGTGTAACTCATCATATTAGATTTGTTTCTGCTAGTTCTTGTGGAGTTTCAGCTCGTGCGGATCTTATGTCTATGCATCTTTTGTTTGCGCCTCAACTGCTCCTTCTAGAGGCAAGTCTGTCTGACCCATTTGCGTAACTGATAGTGTTAGAGTAGTTTCTGATAGTTCTTTTGGAGTTTCAGCTCATGCTGTACCTATGGAAGCATCGTCTTTTTGTGCCTCAACTGCTTCTTCTAGAGGAAAGTCTAGTCTATTTGCGTAACTGATATTGTTAGACTTGTTTCTACTAGCTCTGTTGGAGTTTCAGTTCAAGCTAATTCTGTGGAAGCATCTTCTATTTGTGCCCCAACTGCTTCTTCTAGAGGCAAGTGTCTTATCTATTTGCGAAATCGATAGTGTTAGACTTGTTTCTGTTGGAGTTTTAGTTCAGGATTATCCTGTGGAAGCATCTTCTGTTTGGGCCTCACCTATTTCTTCTAGAACCTATTCTGCTTGATCAGTTTGTATAACTCGTTGTGTTAGAATTGTTTCTGTTAATTCTATTAGATTTTCAGCTGTTATGTCCCAACTGCTTCTTGTAGAGCCACGTCTGTCTGACCCATTTGCGTAACTGATAGTGTTATACTTGTGTCTGCTAGTTCTTTTAGAGTTTCAGCTCGTGCTGATCCTGTGGAAGCATCTTCTGTTTTTGCAGCTAATATCTTCCTGTTGTTCGTGCAATTTCTATTTGTGCCTCAACTGCTTCTTCTAGAGAAAAGTCTGCCTGATCTATTTGTGTAACTGATATTGTTAGACTTGTTTCTGTTGGAGTTTCAGTTCAAGCTAATTCTGTGGAAGCATCTTCTAATTGTGCCATAACTGCTTCTTCTAGATGCAAGTGTCTTATCTATTTGCGAAATCGATAGTGTTAGACTACCACGTTATGGACAGACCAGAACAGGTCATTCTTCTGCGCCTCAGAACAGGACACAATAGATTACGCAACCACATGTATACAAAATTCAATATTGGTGACTCAGCCATGTGCACATGTGGTTTGGCGTCGCGAGACGCACATACTCTAGGATTGCCCAAACTACAACATACCCAGGCGAATCTTCTGGCCTAGAGAGACAACAGTGGAAGATAAACTCTATGGACCGCTGAATAAACTAAAAAAGACTGTTAGATTCATACAAGAGACGACATTGCAGTTATAAACATATTTCAGGCTAACGAAAGAAGAAGAAGAAAATCAGTATTATCCTGTGGAAGCATCTTCTGTTGTGCCTCACCTATTTCTTCTAGAACCAATTCTTCCTGATCAGTTTGTATAACTTGTTGTGTTAGAATTGTTTCTGTTAGTTCTATTAGATTTTCAGCTCGTGCTGTCCGGTGGAAGCATCTTCTGTTTGTGCAGCTGGTATCTTCATATTTGAGTTTCAGCTCTTGCTAATCCTTTGGAAGCATCTTGTTATGCCCCAACTGCTTCTTGTAGAGCCACGTCTGTGTGACCCATTTGCGTAACTGATAGTGTTATACTTGTTTCTGCTTGTTCTTTTAGAGTTTCAGCTCGTGCTGATCCATCTTCTGTTTTTGCAGCTGATATCTTCCTGTTGCTCGTGTGTTTTCTATCTGTGCCTCAACTTCTAGAGAAAAGTCTGCCTGATCTATTTGCGTAACTGATAGTGTTATACTTGTTTCTGCTAGTTATTTTGAAGTTTCAGCTCCTGCTGTTTTTGCAGCTGATATCTTCCTGTTGCTCGTGCATCTTCTTTTTGTGCCTCAACTGCTTCTTCTAGAGCCACATTGTGTTAGAATTGTTTCTGTTAGTTCTATTAGATGTTCAGCTGTTATGCCCCAACTGCTTCTTGTAGAGCCACGTCTGTCTGAACCATTTGCGTAACTGATAGTGTTATACTTGTTTCTGCTAGTTCTTTTAGAGTTTCAGCTCGTGCTGATCCTGTGGAAGCATCTTCTCAACTGCTTCTTCTGTCTGCAAGCTATTTGCGTAACTGATAGTGTTATACTTGTTTCTACTAGGTCTATGGCAGTTTCAGCTCGTGCTGTACCTATGGAAGCATCTTCTTTTTGTGCCTCATCCGCTTCTTCTAGAGCCACGTCTGTCTGACCCATTTGAGTAGCTGATGGTGTTATACTTGTTTCTGCTATTTCTTTTAGAGTTTGTGCTGATGCTGAAGCATCTTCTGTTTGTGCCTCACCTATTTCTTCTAGAACCAATTCTGCCTGATAAGTTTGTATAACTCGTTGTGCTGATCCTGTGGAAGCATCTTCTCAACTGCTTCTTCTATCTGCAAGCTATTTGCGTAACTGATAGTGTTATACTTGTTTCTACTAGGTCTATGGCAGTTTCAGCTCGTGCTGTACATATGGAAGCATCTTCTTTTTGTGCCTCATCCGCTTCTTCTAGAGCCACGTTTGTCTGACCCATTTGAGTAGCTGATGGTGTTATACTTGTTTCTGCTAGATCTTTTGGAGTTTGTGCTGATGCTGTGGAAGCATCTTCTGTTTGTGCCTCACCTATTTCTTCTATAACCAATTCTGCCTGATAAGTTTGTATAACTCGTTGTGTTAGAATTGTTTCTGTTAGTTCTATTAGATTTTCATCTCATGCTGATCCTGTGGAAGCATCTTCTGTTTGTGCAGCTGGTATCTTCATATTTGAGTTTCAGCTCTTGCTAATCCTTTGGAAGCATCTTGTTATGCCCCAACTGCTTCTTGTAGAGCCACGTCTGTGTGACCCATTTGCGTAACTGATAGTGTTATACTTGTTTCTGCTAGTTCTTTTAGAGTTTCAGCTCGTGCTGATCCTGTGGAAGCATCTTCTGTTTTTGCAGCTGATATCTTCCTGTTGCTCGTGTATTTTCTATCTGTGCCTCAACTTCTAGAGAAAAGTCTGCCTGATCTATTTGCGTAACTGATAGTGTTATACTTGTTTCTGCTAGTTATTTTGAAGTTTCAGTTCCTGCTGTACCTATGGAAGCATCTTCTTTTTGTGCCTCAACTGCTTCTTCTAGAGCCACGTTGTGTTAGAATTGTTTCTGTTAGTTCTATTAGATTTTCATCTCGTGCTGATCCTGTGGAAGCATCTTCTGTTTGTGCAGCTGGTATCTTCATGTTGGAGTTTCATCTCGAGCTAATCCCATGGAAGCATCTTCTGTTTATGCCTTAACTGCTTCTTCTGAACGCAATCTGCCTGCTCTGTATGCATATACTCTTCTTAAAATTGTTTCTGTTAGTTCTGTTTGAGTTTCAGCTCTTGCTAATCCTTTGGTAGCATCTTGTTATGCTCCAACTGCTTAATGTAGAGCCACGTCTGTCTGACCCATTTGCGTAACTGATAGTGTTATACTTGTTTCTGCTAGTTCTTTTAGAGTTTCAGCTCGTGCTGATCCTGTGGAAGCATCTTCTGTTTTTGCAGCTGATATCTTCCTGTTGCTCGTGCATTTTCTATTTGTGCCTCAACTGCTTCTTGTAGAGAAAAGTCTGCCTGATCTATTTGTGTAACGGATAGTGTTATACTTGTTTCTGCTAGTTCTTTTGAAATTTCAGCTCATGCTGTACCTATGGAAGCATCTTCTTTTTGTGCCTCAACTGCTTCTTCTAGAGGCAAGTCTCTCTAGTCTATTTGCGTAACTGATATTGTTAGACTTGTTTCTGTTGGAGTTTCAGTTCAAGCTAATTCTGTGGAAGCATCTTCTAATTGTGCCATAACTGCTTCTTCTAGATGCAAGTGTCTTATCTATTTGCGAAATCGATAGTGTTAGACTACCACGTTATGGACAGACCAGAACAGGTCATTCTTCTGCGCCTCAGAACAGGACACAATATATTACGCAACCACATGTATACAAAATTCAATATTGGTGACTCAGCCATGTGCACATGTGGTTTGGCGTCGCGAGACGCACATACTCTAGTATTGCCCAAACTACAACATACCCAGGCGAATCTTCTGGCCTAGAGAGACAACAGTGGAAGATAAACTCTATGGACCGCTGAATAAACTAAAAAAGACTGTTAGATTCATACAAGAGACGACATTGCAGTTATAAACATATTTCAGGCGAACGAAAGAAGAAGAAGAAAATCAGTATTATCCTGTGGAAGCATCTTCTGTTTGTGCCTCACCTATTTCTTCTATAACCAATTCTTCCTGATCAGTTTGTATAACTTGTTGTGTTATAATTGTTTCTGTTAGTTCTATTAGATTTTCAGCTCGTGCTGTCCTGTGGAAGCATCTTCTGTTTGTGCTGCTGGTGTCTTCCTGTTGGAGTTTCAGCTCGTGCTAATCCCATGGAAGCATCTTCTCAACTGCTTCTTCTGTCTGCAAGCTATTTGCGTAACTGATAGTGTTATACTTGTTTCTAATAGGTCTATGGCAGTTTCAGCTCGTGCTGTACATATGGAAGCATCTTCTCAACTGCTTCTTCTGTCTGCAAGCTATTTGCGTAACTGATAGTGTTATACTTGTTTCTACTAGGTCTATGGCAGTTTCAGCTCGTGCTGTACCTATGGAAGCATCTTCTCAACTGCTTCTTCTGTCTGCAAGCTATTTGCGTAACTGATAGTGTTATACTTGTTTCTACTAGGTCTATAGCAGTTTCAGCTCGTGCTGTACCTATGGAAGCATCTTCTTTTTGTGCCTCATCCGCTTCTTCTGGAGCCACGTTTGTCTGACCCATTTGAGTAGCTGATGGTGTTATACTTGTTTCTGCTAGATCTTTTGGAGTTTGTGCTGATGCTGTGGAAGCATCTTCTGTTTGTGCCTCACCTATTTCTTCTATAACCAATTCTGCCTGATAAGTTTGTATAACTCGTTGTGTTAGAATTGTTTCTGTTAGTTCTATTAGATTTGCATCTCGTGCTGATCCTGTGGAAGCATCTTCTGTTTGTGCAGCTGGTATCTTCATATTTGAGTTTCAGCTCTTGCTAATCCTTTGGAAGCATCTTGTTATGTCCCAACTGCTTCTTGTAGAGCCACGTCTGTCTGACCCATTTGCGTAACTGATAGTGTTATACTATCTGCTAGTTCTTTTAGAGTTTCAGCTCGTGCTGATCCTGTGGAAGCATCTTCTGTTTTTGCAGCTGATATCTTCCTGTTGCTCGTGTATTTTCTATTTGTGCCTCAACTTCTAGAGAAAAGTCTACCTGATCTATTTGCGTATTGCGTAGTGTTATACTTGTTTCTGCTAGTTATTTTGAAGTTTCAGCTCCTGCTATACCTATGGAAGCATCTTCTTTATATGCCTCAACTGCTTCTTGTAGAGCCAATTCTGCATGATCAGTTTGCGTAACTCATCATGTTAAATTTGTTTCTGCAAGTTCTTGCGCATTTTCAACTCGTGCTGGTCCTGTGAAAGCATCTTCTTTTGTGTGCACCGTCTGTCTGAACTATTTGCGTAACTGACAGTATTAGACTTGTTTCTGTTAGTTCTTTTGGAGTTTCATGTCAGGCTAAACCACCGGAAGCATCCTCTATTTGTGCCTCAACTGCTTCTTGAAGAGCCAATTCTGACTGATCAGTTTGTGTAACTCATCATATTAGATTTGTTTCTGCTCTTGTGGAGTTTCAGCTCATGCTGATCCTGTGGAAGCATATTTTTTTTAATTCCTCAACTTCTTTAAGGAAAGCCAATTCTGCATGCTCGATATGCTAACTCGTTGTGTTAGACTTGTTTCTGCAGCAGGTGTCTTTCTGTTGGAGTTTCTGCTCGTGTTAATCCCATGGAGTTTCAGCTCGTGATGTTCCTGAGGATACATCTTCTTCTGTTTGTGCCTCAACTGCTTCTTCTAGAGCCACGTCTGTCTGACCCATTTGAGTTACTGATAGACTTGTTTCTGCAAGTTCTTTTGGAGTTTCAGCTCGTGCTGATTCTTTGGAAGCATCTTCTTTTTGTGCCTCAAATACTTCTTGTAGAGCCAATTCTGCATGAACAGATTGCGTAACTCATCATGTTAGATTTGTTTCTGCAAGGTCTTGCGCATTTCAGCTCGCGCTGGTCCTGTGAAAGCATCTTCTTTTGTGTGCCAAGTCTTTCTGAAGTATTTGCTTATCTGACAGTATTAGATTTGGTACCGCAGCAGGTGTCTTCCTATTGGATTGTCAGCTCCTGTTAATGCCATGGAAGTATCTTCTGTTTGTGATTCAACTGCTTCTTCTAGAGGCAAGTCTGTCTGACCCATTTGAGTAGCTGATACTTGTTTCTGCTAGTTCTGTTGCAGTTTCAGCTCTTGCTGATCCTGTGGAAGCATCTTCTGTCTGACTCATTTCCGTAACTGATAGTTCAGCTCGCGCTGATTCTGTGGAAGCATCTTCTGTTTGTGCCTCAACTGCTTCTTCTAGAGCCACGTCTGTCTGACTCATCTGAGTAACTTATAGTGTTATACTTGTTTCTGCTAGTTATTTTGAAGTTTCAGCTCGTGCTGTACCTATGGAAGCATCTTCTGTTTGTGCCTCAAATACATCTTGTAGAGCCAATTCTGCATGAACAGGTTGCGTAACTCATCATGTTAGATTTGTTTCTGCAAGGCCTTCGGCATTTTCAGCTCGCGCTGGTCCTGTGAAAGCATCTTCTTTTGTGTGCCAAGTCTTTCTGAACTATTTGCGTATCTGACAGTATTAGATTTGTTACTGCAGCAGGTGTCTTCCTATTGGATGTTCAGCTCCTGTTAATGCCATGGAAGTATCTTCTGTTTGTGATTCAACTGCTTCTTATAGAGGCAAGTCTGTCTGAACCATTTGCGTAACTGATAGTGTTATACTTGTTTCTGCTAGTTCTTTTGGAGTTTCGGCTCGTGCAGTAACTATGGAAGCATCTTCTTTTTGTGCCTCAATTGCTTCTTCTAGAGCAACGTCTGTTTGCGTAACTGATAGTGTTATACTTGTTTCTACTAGTTCTTTTCGAGTTTCAGCTCGTGCTAATCCTGTGGAAGCATCTTCTTTTTGTGCCTTAACTGCTTCTTCTGAACACAATCTGCTTGCTCTGTATGCATATCCTCTTCTTAAACTTGTTTCTGTTAGTTCTGTTGGAGTTTCAGCTCTTGCTAATCCTTTGGAAGCATCTTGTTATGCCACAACTGCTTCTTGTAGAGACACGTCTGTCTGACCCATTTGCGTAACTGATAGTGTTATACATGTTTCTGCTAGTTCTTTTATAGTTTCAGCTCATGCTGATCCTGATCTTTTGTTTTTGCAGCTGATGTCTTCCTATTGCTCGTGCTAATCCCATGGAAGATATCTTCCTGTTGCTCGTAGAAGCCCATGGAAGCATATTCTGTTTGTGCCTCAGCTACTTCTTTTAGAGGCAAGTCTGATCTATTTGCGTAAATGATAGTGTTATACTTGTTTCTGCTAGTTCTGTTGCAGTTTCAACTCGTGCTGATCCTGTGGAACCATTTCCGTAACTGATAGTGATAGTTTCAGCTCGCGCTGATTCTGTGGAAGCACCTTCTGTTTGCGCCTCAACTGCTTCTTCTAGAGCCAATTCTGCCTGATCAGTTTGTGTAACTCATCATATTAGATTTGTTTCTGCTAGTTCTATTAGAGCTTCAATTCGTGTTGATCCTATGGAATAATCTTCTTTTTGTGTCTCAGTTGCTTCTTCTATAACCAATTTTGTCTGCTCAGTAAACGTCTTAAACTTGTTTCTGCAAGTTCTTTTGGAGTTTCAGCTCGTGCTGATCCTGTGTAAATTATGTTTGATCAGATTGCAAAATGTGTCTTGTTAGAATTCATTCTGATATTGTTTCAGCTCATGCTGATTCTGTGGAAGCGTCTTCTGTTTGTGCCTCAGTTTGTGTCTATAGAGCTAAATATCCCTGATCATTTTGCTTAACTCATTGTGTTAGCATAGTTTCTGTGAGTTCTATAGGAGATTCAGCACATGCTGTTCCTGAGGATGCATCTTCTGTTCGTGCCTCAACTGCTTCTTCTAGAGCCACGTCTGTCTGACGCATCTGAGTAACTGATAGTGTTATACTTGTTTCTGCTAGTTCTTTTGGAGTTTCAGCTCGTGCTGTACCTATGGAAGCATCTTCTTTTTGTGACTCAAATACTTCTTGTAGAGACAATTCTGCATGAACAGATTGCGTACCTCATCATGTTAGATTTGTTTCTGCAAGGTCTTTCGCATTTCAGCTCGCGCTGGTCCTGTGAAAGCATCTTCTTTTGTGTGCCAAGACTGTCTGAACTATTTGTGTAACTGACAGCATTATATTTGTTACCGCAGCAGATGTCTTCCTATTGGATTGTCAGCTCCTGTTAATGCCATGGAAGTATCTTCTGTTTGTGATTCAACTGCTTCTTCTAGAGTCTGTCTGAACCATTTGCGTAACTGATAGTGTTATACTTGTTTCTGCTAGTTCTGTTGCAGTTTCAGCTCTTGCTGATAATGTGGAAGCATCTTCTGTCTGACCCATATCCAGTTGCAGTTTTAGCTCGCGCTGATTCTGTGGAAGCACCTTCTGTTTGCGCCTCAACTGCTTCTTCTAGAGCCATTTCTGCCTGATCAGTTTGTGTAACTCATCATATTAGATTTGTTTCTGCTAGTTCTATTAGAGCTTCAATTCGTGTTGATCCTATGGAATAATCTTCTTTTTGTGTCTCAGTTGCTTCTTCTATAACCAATTTTGCTTGCTCAGTAAACGTCTTAAACTTGTTTCTGCAAGTTCTTTTGGAGTTTCAGCTCGTGCTGTTCCTGGAATGCATCTTCTGTTTGTGCCTCAACTGCTTCTTCTAGAGCCAATTCTGCCTGACTCATCTGAGTAACTTATAGTGTTATACTTGTTTCTGCTAGTTCTTTTGGAGTTTCAGCTCGTGCTGTACCTATGGAAGCATCTTCTGTTTGTGCCTCAAATACATCTTGTAGAGCCAATTCTGCATGAACAGGTTGCGTAACTCATCATGTTAGATTTGTTTCTGCAAGGTCTTCGGCATTTTCAGCTCGCGCTGGTCCTGTGAAAGCATCTTCTTTTGTGTGCCAAGTCTTTCTGAACTATTTGCGTATCTGACAGTATTAGATTTGTTACTGCAGCAGGTGTCTTCCTATTGGATGTTCAGCTCCCGTTAATGCCATGGAAGTATCTTCTGTTTGTGATTCAACTGCTTCTTATAGAGGCAAGTCTGTCTGAACCATTTGCGTAACTGATAGTGTTATACTTGTTTCTGCTAGTTCTTTTGGAGTTTCGGCTCGTGCAGTAACTATGGAAGCATCTTCTTTTTGTGCCTCAATTGCTTCTTCTAGAGCAACGTCTGTTTGCGTAACTGATAGTGTTATACTTGTTTCTACTAGTTCTTTTCGAGTTTCAGCTCGTGCTAATCCTGTGGAAGCATCTTCTTGTTGTGCCTTAACTGCTTCTTCTGAACACAATCTGCCTGCTCTGTATGCATATCCTCTTCTTAAACTTGTTTCTGTTAGTTCTGTTGGAGTTTCAGCTCTTGCTAATCCTTTGGAAGGATCTTGTTATGCCACAACTGCTTCTTGTAGAGACACATAGGTCTGACCCATTTGCGTAACTGATAGTGTTATACATGTTTCAGCTCATGCTGATCCTGATCGTCTGTTTTTGCAGCTGATGTCTTCCTATTGATCGTGCTAATCCCATGGAAGATATCTTCCTGTTGCTCGTAGAAGCCCATGGAAGCATCTTCTGTTTGTGCCTCAGCTACTTCTTCTAGAGGCATCTCATCTATTTGCGTAACTGATAGTGTTATACTTGTTTCTGCTAGTTCTGTTGCAGTTTCAACTCGTGCTGATCCTGTGGAACCATTTCCGTAACTGATAGTGATAGTTTCAGCTCGCGCTGATTCTGTTGAAGCACCTTCTGTTTGCGCCTCAACTGCTTCTTCTAGAGCCAATTCTGCCTGATCAGTTTGTGTAACTCATCATATTAGATTTGTTTCTGCTAGTTCTATTAGAGCTTCAATTCGTGTTGATCCTATGGAATAATCTTCTTTTCGTGTCTCAGTTGCTTCTTCTATAACCAATTTTGCCTGCTCAGTAAACGTCTTAAACTTGTTTCTGCAAGTTCTTTTAGAGTTTCAGCTCGTGCTGATCCTGTGTAAATTATGTTTGATCAGATTGCAAAATGTGTCTTGTTAGAATTCATTCTGATATTGTTTCAGCTCATGCTGATTCTGTGGAAGCGTCTTCTGTTTGTGCCTCAGTTTGTGTCTATAGAGCTAAATATCCCTGATCATTTTACTTAACTCATTGTGTTAGAATAGTTTCTGTGAGTTCTATAGGAGATTCAGCACGTGCTGTTCCTGAGGATGCATCTTCTATTTGTGCCTCAACTGCTTCTTCTAGAGCCACGTCTGTCTGACGCATCTGAGTAACTGATAGTGTTGATACTTGTTTCTGCTAGTTCTTTTGGAGTTTCAGCTCGTGCTGTACCTATGGAAGCATCTTCTTTTTGTGCCTCAAATACTTCTTATAGAGCCAATTCTGCATGAACAGATTGCGTAACTCATCATGTTAGATTTGTTTCTGCAAGGTCTTGCGCATTTCAGCTCGCGCTGGTCCTGTGAAAGCATCTTCTTTTGTGTGCCAAGTCTGAACTATTTGCGTAACTGACAGCATTAGATTTGTTACCGTAGCAGGTGTTTTCCTATTGGATTGTCAGCTCCTGTTAATGCCATGGAAGTATCTTATGTTTGTGATTCAACTGCTTCTTATAGAGGCAAGTCTGTCTGAACCATTTGCGTAACTGATAGTGTTATACTTGTTTCTGCTAGTTCTTTTGGAGTTTCGGCTCGTGCAGTAACTATGGAAGCATCTTCTTTTTGTGCCTCAATTGCTTCTTCTAGAGCAACGTCTGTTTGCGTAACTGATAGTGTTATACTTGTTTCTACTAGTTCTTTTCGAGTTTCAGCTCGTGCTAATCCTGTGGAAGCATCTTCTTGTTGTGCCTTAACTGCTTCTTCTGAACACAATCTGCCTGCTCTGTATGCATATCCTCTTCTTAAACTTGTTTCTGTTAGTTCTGTTGGAGTTTCAGCTCTTGCTAATCCTTTGGAAGGATCTTGTTATGCCACAACTGCTTCTTGTAGAGACACATAGGTCTGACCCATTTGCGTAACTGATAGTGTTATACATGTTTCAGCTCATGCTGATCCTGATCGTCTGTTTTTGCAGCTGATGTCTTCCTATTGATCGTGCTAATCCCATGGAAGATATCTTCCTGTTGCTCGTAGAAGCCCATGAAAGCATCTTCTGTTTGTGCCTCAGCTACTTCTTCTAGAGGCATCTCATCTATTTGCGTAACTGATAGTGTTATACTTGTTTCTGCTAGTTCTGTTGCAGTTTCAACTCGTGCTGATCCTGTGGAACCATTTCCGTAACTGATAGTGATAGTTTCAGCTCGCGCTGATTCTGTTGAAGCACCTTCTGTTTGCGCCTCAACTGCTTCTTCTAGAGCCAATTCTGCCTGATCAGTTTGTGTAACTCATCATATTAGATTTGTTTCTGCTAGTTCTATTAGAGCTTCAATTCGTGTTGATCCTATGGAATAATCTTCTTTTCGTGTCTCAGTTGCTTCTTCTATAACCAATTTTGCCTGCTCAGTAAACGTCTTAAACTTGTTTCTGCAAGTTCTTTTAGAGTTTCAGCTCGTGCTGATCCTGTGTAAATTATGTTTGATCAGATTGCAAAATGTGTCTTGTTAGAATTCATTCTGATATTGTTTCAGCTCATGCTGATTCTGTGGAAGCGTCTTCTGTTTGTGCCTCAGTTTGTGTCTATAGAGCTAAATATCCCTGATCATTTTACTTAACTCATTGTGTTAGAATAGTTTCTGTGAGTTCTATAGGAGATTCAGCACGTGCTGTTCCTGAGGATGCATCTTCTATTTGTGCCTCAACTGCTTCTTCTAGAGCCACGTCTGTCTGACGCATCTGAGTAACTGATAGTGTTGATACTTGTTTCTGCTAGTTCTTTTGGAGTTTCAGCTCGTGCTGTACCTATGGAAGCATCTTCTTTTTGTGCCTCAAATACTTCTTATAGAGCCAATTCTGCATGAACAGATTGCGTAACTCATCATGTTAGATTTGTTTCTGCAAGGTCTTGCGCATTTCAGCTCGCGCTGGTCCTGTGAAAGCATCTTCTTTTGTGTGCCAAGTCTGAACTATTTGCGTAACTGACAGCATTAGATTTGTTACCGTAGCAGGTGTTTTCCTATTGGATTGTCAGCTCCTGTTAATGCCATGGAAGTATCTTATGTTTGTGATTCAACTGCTTCTTCTAGAGGCAAGTCTGTCTGAACCATTTGCGTAACTGATAGTGTTATACTAGTTTCTGCTAGTTCTTTTGGAGTTTCAGCTCGTGCTGATTCTGTGGAAGCCTCTTCTGTTTGTGCATCAGTTTGTGTCTATAGAGCTAAATATCCCTGATCATTTTGCTTAACTCATTGTGTTAGAATAGTTTCTGTGAGTTCTATAGGAGATTCAGCACGTGCTGTTCCTGAGGATGCATCTTCTGTTTGTGCCTCAATTGCTTCTTCTAGAGCCACGTCTGTCTGACGCATCTGAGTAACTGATAGTGTTATACTTGTTTCTGCTAGTTCTTTTGGAGTTTCAGCTCGTGCTGTACCTATGGAAGCATCTTCTTTTTGTGCCTCAAATACTTCTTGTAGAGACAATTCTGCATGAACAGATTGCGTAACTCATCATGTTAGATTTGTTTCTGCAAGGTCTTGCGCATTTCAGCTCGCGCTGGTCCTGTGAAAGCATCTTCTTTTGTGTGCCAAGTCTGTCTGAACTATTTGCGTAACTGACAGCATTAGATTTGTTACCGCAGCAGGTGTCTTCCTATTGGATTGTCAGCTCCTGTTAATGCCATGGAAGTATCTTCTGTTTGTGATTCAACTGCTTCTTCTAGAGGCAAGTCTGTCTGAACCATTTGCGTAACTGATAGTGTTATACTAGTTTCTGCTAGTTCTTTTGGAGTTTCAGCTCGTGCTGATTCTGTTGAAGCACCCTCTGTTTGCGCCTCAACTGCTTCTTCTAGAGCCAATTCTGCCTGATCAGTTTGTGTAACTCATCATATAAAATTTGTTTCTGCTAGTTCTATTAGAGCTTCAATTCGTATTGATCCTATGGAATAATCTTCATTTTGTGTCTCAGTTGCTTCTTCTATAACCAATTTTGCCTGCTCAGTAAACGTCTTAAACTTGTTTCTGCAAGTTCTTTTGGAGTTTCAGCTCGTGCTGTTCCTGGGAATGCATCTTCTGTTTGTGCCTCAACTGCTTCTTCTAGAGCCACGTCTGTCTGACTCATCTGAGTAACTGATAGTGTTATACTTGTTTCTGCTAGTTCTTTTGGAGTTTCAGCTTGTGCTGTACCTATGGAAGCATTTTCTTTTTGTGCCTCAAATGCTTTTTGTTTCTGCTAGTTCTTTTGGAGTTTCAGCTCGTGCTGTACCTATGGAAGCATCATCTTTTTGTGCCTCAACCGCTTCTTCTAGAGCCACGTCTGTCTGCCCCATTTGAGTAGCTGATGGTGTTATACTTGTTTCTGCTAGTTCTTTTGGAGTTTGTGCTGTGGAATCATCTTCTGTTTGTGCCTCACCTATTTCTTCTAGAACCAATTCTGCCTGATTAGTTTGTATAACTCATTGTGTTAGAATTGTTTCTGTTAGTTCTATTAGATTTTCAGTTCGTGCTGATCCTGTGGAAGCATCTTCTGTTTGTGCAACTGGTGTCTTCCTGTTGGAGTTTCAGCTCGTACTAATCCCATGGAAGCATCTTCTGTTTATGCCTTAACTACTTCTTCTGAACACAATCTGCCTGCTCTGTATGCATATCCTCTTCTTAAACTTGTTTCTATTAGTTCTGTTTTGAGTTTCAGCTCTTGCTAATCATTTGGAAGCATCTTGTTATGCCCCAACTGCTTCTTGTAGAGCCACGTCTGTCTGACCCATTTGCGTAACTGATAGTGTTATACTTGTTTCTGCTAGTTCTTTTACAGTTTCAGCTCGTGCTGATCCTGTGGAAGCATCTTCTGTGTTTGCAGCTGATGTCTTCCTATTGCTCGTGCTAATCCCATGGAAGCATCTTGTGTTTGTGCCCAGCTACTTCTTCTAGAGGCAAGTCTGATCTATTTGCGTAACTGATAGTGTTATACTTGTTTCTGCTAGTTCTTTTACAGTTTCAGCTCGTGCTGATCCTGTGGAAGCATCTTCTGTGTTTGCAGCTGATGTCTTCCTATTGTTCGTGCTAATCCCATGGAAGCATCTTGTGTTTGTGCCCAGCTACTTCTTCTAGAGGCAAGTCTGATCTATTTGCGTTACTGATAGTGTTATACTTGTTTCTGCTAGTTCTGTTGCAGTTTCAGCTCTTGCTGATAATGTGGAAGCATCTTCTGTCTGACCTATTTCCAGTTGCAGTTTTAGCTCGCGCTGATTCTGTGGAAGCACCTTCTGTTTGCGCCTCAACTGCTTCTTCTAGAGCCATTTCTGCCTGATCAGTTTGTGTAACTCATCATATTAGATTTGTTTCTGCTAGTTCTTGTAGAGCTTTAATTCGTGTTGATCCCATGGAATAATCTTCTTTTTGTGTCTCAATTGCTTCTTCTATAACCAATTCTGCCTGCTCAGTAAACGTCTTAAACATGTTTCTGCAAGTTCTTTTGGAGTTTCAGCTCGTGCTGATCCTGTGTAAATTATGTTTGATCAGATTGCAAAATTTTTCTTGTTTGAATTCATTCTGATACAGGTTCAGCTCATGCTGATTCTGTGGAAGCGTCTTTTGTTTGTGCCTCAGCTTGTGTCTATAAAGCTAAATATCCCTGATCATTTTGCTTAACTCGTTGTGTTAGAATAGTTTATGTGAGTTCTATAGGAGATTCAGCTCGTGCTGTTCCTGAGGATGCATCTTCTGTTTGTGCCTCAACTGCTTCTTCTAGAACCAATTCTGCCTGATTAGTTTGTATAACTCATTGTGTTAGAATTGTTTCTGTTAGTTCTATTAGATTTTCAGTTCGTGCTGATCCTGTGGAAGCATCTTCTGTTTGTGCAACTGGTGTCTTCCTGTTGGAGTTTCAGCTCGTACTAATCAAATGGAAGCATCTTTTTATGCCTTAACTGCTTCTTCTGAACACAATCTGCCTGATCTGTATGCATATCCTCTTCTTAAACTTGTTTCTATTAGTTCTGTTTTGAGTTTCAGCTCTTGCTAATCATTTGGAAGCATCTTGTTATGCCCCAACTGCTTCTTGTAGAGCCACGTCTGTCTGACCCATTTGCGTAATTGATAGTGTTATACTTTTACAGTTTCAGCTCGTGCTGATCCTGTGGAAGCATCTTCTGTGTTTGCAGCTGATGTCTTCCTATTGCTCGTGCTAATCCCATGGAAGCATCTTCTGTTTGTGCCCAGCTACTTCTTCTAGAGGCAAGTCTGATCTATTTGCGTTACTGATAGTGTTATACTTCTTTCTGCTAGTTCTGTTGCAGTTTCAGCTCTTGCTGATAATGTGGAGGCATCTTCTGTCTGACCTATTTCCAGTTGCAGTTTTAGCTCGCGCTGATTCTGTGGAAGCACCTTCTGTTTGCGCCTCAACTGCTTCTTCTAGAGCCATTTCTGCCTGATCAGTTTGTGTAACTCATCATATTAGATTTGTTTCTTCTAGTTCTTGTAGAGCTTTAATTCGTGTTGATCCCATGGAATAA
Organism: Cepaea hortensis; assembly: GCA_963921405.1. Classification (NCBI taxonomy): domain Eukaryota; kingdom Metazoa; phylum Mollusca; class Gastropoda; order Stylommatophora; family Helicidae; genus Cepaea; species Cepaea hortensis. Next base: position 60,800,046 of record OY992895.1, on the reverse strand, counting down.
TCTTCTTTTTGTGTCTCAATTGCTTCTTCTATAACCAATTCTGCCTGCTCAGTAAACGTCTTAAACATGTTTCTGCAAGTTCTTTTGGAGTTTCAGCTCGTGCTGATCCTGTGTAAATTATGTTTGATCAGATTGCAAAATTTTTCTTGTTTGAATTCATTCTGATACAGGTTCAGCTCATGCTGATTCTGTGGAAGCGTCTTTTGTTTGTGCCTCAGCTTGTGTCTATAAAGCTAAATATCCCTGATCATTTTGCTTAACTCGTTGTGTTAGAATAGTTTCTGTGAGTTCTATAGGAGATTCAGCTCTTGCTGTTCCTGAGGATGCATCTTCTGTTTGTGCCTCAACTGCTTCTTCTAGAGTCACGTCTGTCTGAACCATTTGCGTAACTGATAGTGTTATACTAGTTTCTGCTAGTTCTTTTGGAGTTTCAGCTCGTGCTGATTCTGTGGAAGCCTCTTCTGTTTGTGCATCAGTTTGTGTCTATAGAGCTAAATATCCCTGATCATTTTGCTTAACTCATTGTGTTAGAATAGTTTCTGTGAGTTCTATAGGAGATTCAGCACGTGCTGTTCCTGAGGATGCATCTTCTGTTTGTGCCTCAATTGCTTCTTCTAGAGCCACGTCTGTCTGACGCATCTGAGTAACTGATAGTGTTATACTTGTTTCTGCTAGTTCTTTTGGAGTTTCAGCTCGTGCTGTACCTATGGAAGCATCTTCTTTTTGTGCCTCAAATACTTCTTGTAGAGACAATTCTGCATGAACAGATTGCGTAACTCATCATGTTAGATTTGTTTCTGCAAGGTCTTGCGCATTTCAGCTCGCGCTGGTCCTGTGAAAGCATCTTCTTTTGTGTGCCAAGTCTGTCTGAACTATTTGCGTAACTGACAGCATTAGATTTGTTACCGCAGCAGGTGTCTTCCTATTGGATTGTCAGCTCCTGTTAATGCCATGGAAGTATCTTCTGTTTGTGATTCAACTGCTTCTTCTAGAGGCAAGTCTGTCTGAACCATTTGCGTAACTGATAGTGTTATACTAGTTTCTGCTAGTTCTTTTGGAGTTTCAGCTCGTGCTGATTCTGTTGAAGCACCTTCTGTTTGCGCCTCAACTGCTTCTTCTAGAGCCAATTCTGCCTGATCAGTTTGTGTAACTCATCATATAAAATTTGTTTCTGCTAGTTCTATTAGAGCTTCAATTCGTATTGATCCTATGGAATAATCTTCATTTTGTGTCTCAGTTGCTTCTTCTATAACCAATTTTGCCTGCTCAGTAAACGTCTTAAACTTGTTTCTGCAAGTTCTTTTGGAGTTTCAGCTCGTGCTGTTCCTGGGAATGCATCTTCTGTTTGTGCCTCAACTGCTTCTTCTAGAGCCACGTCTGTCTGACTCATCTGAGTAACTGATAGTGTTATACTTGTTTCTGCTAGTTCTTTTGGAGTTTCAGCTTGTGCTGTACCTATGGAAGCATTTTCTTTTTGTGCCTCAAATGCTTTTTGTTTCTGCTAGTTCTTTTGGAGTTTCAGCTCGTGCTGTACCTATGGAAGCATCATCTTTTTGTGCCTCAACCGCTTCTTCTAGAGCCACGTCTGTCTGCCCCATTTGAGTAGCTGATGGTGTTATACTTGTTTCTGCTAGTTCTTTTGGAGTTTGTGCTGTGGAATCATCTTCTGTTTGTGCCTCACCTATTTCTTCTAGAACCAATTCTGCCTGATTAGTTTGTATAACTCATTGTGTTAGAATTGTTTCTGTTAGTTCTATTAGATTTTCAGTTCGTGCTGATCCTGTGGAAGCATCTTCTGTTTGTGCAACTGGTGTCTTCCTGTTGGAGTTTCAGCTCGTACTAATCCCATGGAAGCATCTTCTGTTTATGCCTTAACTACTTCTTCTGAACACAATCTGCCTGCTCTGTATGCATATCCTCTTCTTAAACTTGTTTCTATTAGTTCTGTTTTGAGTTTCAGCTCTTGCTAATCATTTGGAAGCATCTTGTTATGCCCCAACTGCTTCTTGTAGAGCCACGTCTGTCTGACCCATTTGCGTAACTGATAGTGTTATACTTGTTTCTGCTAGTTCTTTTACAGTTTCAGCTCGTGCTGATCCTGTGGAAGCATCTTCTGTGTTTGCAGCTGATGTCTTCCTATTGCTCGTGCTAATCCCATGGAAGCATCTTGTGTTTGTGCCCAGCTACTTCTTCTAGAGGCAAGTCTGATCTATTTGCGTAACTGATAGTGTTATACTTGTTTCTGCTAGTTCTTTTACAGTTTCAGCTCGTGCTGATCCTGTGGAAGCATCTTCTGTGTTTGCAGCTGATGTCTTCCTATTGTTCGTGCTAATCCCATGGAAGCATCTTGTGTTTGTGCCCAGCTACTTCTTCTAGAGGCAAGTCTGATCTATTTGCGTTACTGATAGTGTTATACTTGTTTCTGCTAGTTCTGTTGCAGTTTCAGCTCTTGCTGATAATGTGGAAGCATCTTCTGTCTGACCTATTTCCAGTTGCAGTTTTAGCTCGCGCTGATTCTGTGGAAGCACCTTCTGTTTGCGCCTCAACTGCTTCTTCTAGAGCCATTTCTGCCTGATCAGTTTGTGTAACTCATCATATTAGATTTGTTTCTGCTAGTTCTTGTAGAGCTTTAATTCGTGTTGATCCCATGGAATAATCTTCTTTTTGTGTCTCAATTGCTTCTTCTATAACCAATTCTGCCTGCTCAGTAAACGTCTTAAACATGTTTCTGCAAGTTCTTTTGGAGTTTCAGCTCGTGCTGATCCTGTGTAAATTATGTTTGATCAGATTGCAAAATTTTTCTTGTTTGAATTCATTCTGATACAGGTTCAGCTCATGCTGATTCTGTGGAAGCGTCTTTTGTTTGTGCCTCAGCTTGTGTCTATAAAGCTAAATATCCCTGATCATTTTGCTTAACTCGTTGTGTTAGAATAGTTTATGTGAGTTCTATAGGAGATTCAGCTCGTGCTGTTCCTGAGGATGCATCTTCTGTTTGTGCCTCAACTGCTTCTTCTAGAACCAATTCTGCCTGATTAGTTTGTATAACTCATTGTGTTAGAATTGTTTCTGTTAGTTCTATTAGATTTTCAGTTCGTGCTGATCCTGTGGAAGCATCTTCTGTTTGTGCATCAGTTTGTGTCTATAGAGCTAAATATCCCTGATCATTTTGCTTAACTCATTGTGTTAGAATAGTTTCTGTGAGTTCTATAGGAGATTCAGCACGTGCTGTTCCTGAGGATGCATCTTCTGTTTGTGCCTCAATTGCTTCTTCTAGAGCCACGTCTGTCTGACGCATCTGAGTAACTGATAGTGTTATACTTGTTTCTGCTAGTTCTTTTGGAGTTTCAGCTCGTGCTGTACCTATGGAAGCATCTTCTTTTTGTGCCTCAAATACTTCTTGTAGAGACAATTCTGCATGAACAGATTGCGTAACTCATCATGTTAGATTTGTTTCTGCAAGGTCTTGCGCATTTCAGCTCGCGCTGGTCCTGTGAAAGCATCTTCTTTTGTGTGCCAAGTCTGTCTGAACTATTTGCGTAACTGACAGCATTAGATTTGTTACCGCAGCAGGTGTCTTCCTATTGGATTGTCAGCTCCTGTTAATGCCATGGAAGTATCTTCTGTTTGTGATTCAACTGCTTCTTCTAGAGGCAAGTCTGTCTGAACCATTTGCGTAACTGATAGTGTTATACTAGTTTCTGCTAGTTCTTTTGGAGTTTCAGCTCGTGCTGATTCTGTTGAAGCACCTTCTGTTTGCGCCTCAACTGCTTCTTCTAGAGCCAATTCTGCCTGATCAGTTTGTGTAACTCATCATATAAAATTTGTTTCTGCTAGTTCTATTAGAGCTTCAATTCGTATTGATCCTATGGAATAATCTTCATTTTGTGTCTCAGTTGCTTCTTCTATAACCAATTTTGCCTGCTCAGTAAACGTCTTAAACTTGTTTCTGCAAGTTCTTTTGGAGTTTCAGCTCGTGCTGTTCCTGGGAATGCATCTTCTGTTTGTGCCTCAACTGCTTCTTCTAGAGCCACGTCTGTCTGACTCATCTGAGTAACTGATAGTGTTATACTTGTTTCTGCTAGTTCTTTTGGAGTTTCAGCTTGTGCTGTACCTATGGAAGCATTTTCTTTTTGTGCCTCAAATGCTTTTTGTTTCTGCTAGTTCTTTTGGAGTTTCAGCTCGTGCTGTACCTATGGAAGCGTCATCTTTTTGTGCCTCAAATACTTCTTCTAGAGCCACGTCTGTCTGCCCCATTTGAGTAGCTGATGGTGTTATACTTGTTTCTGCTAGTTCTTTTGGAGTTTGTGCTAATGCTGTGGAATCATCTTCTGTTTGTGCCTCACCTATTTCTTCTAGAACCAATTCTGCCTGATTAGTTTGTATAACTCATTGTGTTAGAATTGTTTCTGTTAGTTCTATTAGATTTTCAGTTCGTGCTGATCCTGTGGAAGCATCTTCTGTTTGTGCAACTGGTTTCTTCCTGTTGGAGTTTCAGCTCGTACTAATCCCATGGAAGCATCTTTTTATGCCTTAACTGCTTCTTCTGAACACAATCTGCCTGCTCTGTATGCATATCCTCTTCTTAAACTTGTTTCTATTAGTTCTGTTTTGAGATTCAGCCTTTGCTAATCATTTGGAAGCATCTTGTTATGCCCCAACTGCTTCTTGTAGAGCCACGTCTGTCTGACCCATTTGCGTAACTGATAGTGTTATAACTGATAGTGTATACTTTTACAGTTTCAGCTCGTGCTGATCCTGTGGAAGCATCTTCTGTGTTTGCAGCTGATGTCTTCCTATTGCTCGTGCTAATCCCATGGAAGCATCTTCTGTTTGTGCCCAGCTACTTCTTCTAGAGGCAAGTCTGATCTATTTGCGTTACTGATAGTGTTATACTTCTTTCTGCTAGTTCTGTTGCAGTTTCAGCTCTTGCTGATAATGTGGAGGCATCTTCTGTCTGACCTATTTCCAGTTGCAGTTTTAGCTCGCGCTGATTCTGTGGAAGCACCTTCTGTTTGCGCCTCAACTGCTTCTTCTAGAGCCATTTCTGCCTGATCAGTTTGTGTAACTCATCATATTAGATTTGTTTCTGCTAGTTCTTGTAGAGCTTTAATTCGTGTTGATCCCATGGAATAATCTTCTTTATGTGTCTCAATTGCTTCTTCTATAACCAATTCTGCCTGCTCAGTAAACGTCTTAAACATGTTTCTGCAAGTTCTTTTGGAGTTTCAGCTCGTGCTCATCCTAGGTAAATTATGTTTGATCAGATTGCAAAATTTTTCTTGTTTGAATTCATTCTGATACAGGTTCAGCTCATGCTGATTCTGTGGAAGCGTCTTTTGTTTGTGCCTCAGCTTGTGTCTATAAAGCTAAATATCCCTGATCATTTTGCTTAACTCGTTGTGTTAGAATAGTTTCTGTGAGTTCTATAGGAGATTCAGCTCGTGCTGTTCCTGAGGATGCATCTTCTGTTTGTGCCTCAACTGCTTCTTCTAGAGCCACGTCTGTCTGACTCATTTGAGTAACTGATAGTGTTATACTAGTTTCTGCTAGTTCTTTTGGAGTTTCAGCTCGTGCTGAACCTGTGGAAGCATCTTCTGTTTGTGCAGCTGGTGTCTTCCTGTTGGACTTTCAGCTCGTGCTAATACCATGGAAGCATCTTCTCAACTGCTTCTTCTGTCTGCAAGCTAATTGCGTAACTGATAGTGTTATACTTGTTTCTACTAGGTCTATGGCAGTTTCAGCTCTTGCTGATCCTGTGGAAGCATCTTCTGCTTTTGCAGCTGATATCTTCCTGTTGCTCGTAGAAGCCCATGGAAGCATCTTCTGTTTGTGCCTCAACTGCTTCTTCTAGAGGCAAGCCTGTCTGAACCATTTGCGTATAGTGTTATATTTCTTTTTGCTAGTTCTTTTGGAGTTTCAGCACTGAAAGAGTTTCTGTTCTTTTATGGAAGCATCTTCTTTTTGTGCCTCAACCGCTTCTTCTAGAGCCACGTCTGTCTGCCCCATTTGAGTAGCTGATGGTGTTATACTTGTTTCTGCTAGTTATTTTGGAGTTTGTGCTAATGCTGTGGAATCATCTTCTGTTTGTGCCTCACCTATTTCTTCTAGAACCAATTCTGCCTGATTAGTTTGTATAACTCATTATTAGAATTGTTTCTGTTAGTTCTATTAGATTTTCAGTTCGTGCTGATCCTGTGGAAGCATCTTCTGTTTGTGCAACTGGTGTCTTCCTGTTGGAGTTTCAGCTCGTACTAATCAAATGGAAGCATCTTTTTATGCCTTAACTGCTTCTTCTGAACACAATCTGCCTGATCTGTATGCATATCCTCTTCTTAAACTTGTTTCTATTAGTTCTGTTTTGAGTTTCAGCTCTTGCTAATCATTTGGAAGCATCTTGTTATGCCCCAACTGCTTCTTGTAGAGCCACGTCTGTCTGACCCATTTGCGTAATTGATAGTGTTATACTTTTACAGTTTCAGCTCGTGCTGATCCTGTGGAAGCATCTTCTGTGTTTGCAGCTGATGTCTTCCTATTGCTCGTGCTAATCCCATGGAAGCATCTTCTGTTTGTGCCCAGCTACTTCTTCTAGAGGCAAGTCTGACCTATTTGCGTTACTGATAGTGTTATACTTCTTTCTGCTAGTTCTGTTGCAGTTTCAGCTCTTGCTGATAATGTGGAGGCATCTTCTGTCTGACCTATTTCCAGTTGCAGTTTTAGCTCGCGCTGATTCTGTGGAAGCACCTTCTGTTTGCGCCTCAACTGCTTCTTCTAGAGCCATTTCTGCCTGATCAGTTTGTGTAACTCATCATATTAGATTTGTTTCTTCTAGTTCTTGTAGAGCTTTAATTCGTGTTGATCCCATGGAATAATCTTCTTTTTGTGTCTCAATTGCTTCTTCTATAACCAATTCTGCCTGCTCAGTAAACGTCTTAAACATGTTTCTGCAAGTTCTTTTGGAGTTTCAGCTCGTGCTGATCCTGTGTAAATTATGTTTGATCAGATTGCAAAATTTTTCTTGTTTGAATTCATTCTGATACAGGTTCAGCTCATGCTGATTCTGTGGAAGCGTCTTTTGTTTGTGCCTCAGCTTGTGTCTATAAAGCTAAATATCCCTGATCATTTTGCTTAACTCGTTGTGTTAGAATAGTTTCTGTGAGTTCTATAGGAGATTCAGCTCGTGCTGTTCCTGAGGATGCATCTTCTGTTTGTGCCTCAACTGCTTCTTCTAGAGCCACGTCTGTCTGACTCATTTGAGTAACTGATAGTGTTATACTAGTTTCTGCTAGTTCTTTTGGAGTTTCAGCTCGTGCTGAACCTGTGGAAGCATCTTCTGTTTGTGCAGCTGGTGTCTTCCTGTTGGAGTTTCAGCTCGTGCTAATACCATGGAAGCATCTTCTCAACTGCTTCTTATGTCTGCAAGCTAATTGCGTAACTGATAGTGTTATACTTGTTTCTACTAGGTCTATGGCAGTTTCAGCTCTTGCTGATCCTGTGGAAGCATCTTCTGCTTTTGCAGCTGATATCTTCCTGTTGCTCGTAGAAGCCCATGGAAGCATCTTCTGTTTGTGCAACTGGTGTCTTCCTGTTGGAGTTTCAGCTCGTACTAATCCCATGGAAGCATCTTTTTATGCCTTAACTGCTTCTTCTGAACACAATCTGCCTGCATATCCTCTTCTTAAACTTGTTTCTATTAGTTCTGTTTTGAGTTTCAGCTCTTGCTAATCATTTGGAAGCATATTGTTATGCCCCAACTGCTTCTTGTAGAGCCACGTCTGTCTGACCCATTTGCGTAACTGATAGTGTCTTGCTGATCCTGTGGAAGCATTTTCTGCTTTTGCAGCTGATATCTTCCTGTTGCTCGTAGAAGCCCATGGAAGCATCTTCTGTTTGTGCCTCAACTGCTTCTTCTAGAGCCACGTCTGTCTGACTCATCTGAGTAACTGATAGTGTTATACTTGTTTCTGCTAGTTCTTTTGGAGTTTCAGCTCGTGCTGTACCTATGGAAGCATCATCTTTTTGTGCCTCAAATACTTCTTGTAGAGACAATTCTGCATGAACAGGTTGCGTAACTCATCATGTTAGATTTGTTTCTGCAAGGTCTTGCGCATTTAAGATCGCACTGGTCCTGTGAAAGCATCTTCTTTTGTGTGCCAAGTCTGTCTGAACTATTTGCTTAACTGACAGCATTAGATTTGTTACTGCAGCAGGTGTCTTCCTCTTGGATTATCAGCTCCTGTTAATGCCATGCAAGTATCTTCTGTTTGTGATTCAACTGCTTCTTCTAGAGGCAAGCCTGTCTGAACCATTTGCGTAACTGATAGTGTTATATTTCTTTTTGCTAGTTCTTTTGGAGTTTCAGCACTGAAAGAGTTTCTGTTCTTTTATGGAAGCATCTTCTTTGTGTGCCTCAACCGCTTCTTCTAGAGCCACGTCTGTCTGCCCCATTTGAGTAGCTGATGGTGTTATACTTGTTTCTGCTAGTTATTTTGGAGTTTGTGCTAATGCTGTGGAATCATCTTCTGTTTGTGCCTCACCTATTTCTTCTAGAACCAATTCTGCCTGATTAGTTTGTATAACTCATTGTGTTAGAATTGTTTCTGTTAGTTCTATTAGATTTTCAGTTCGTGCTGATCCTGTGGAAGCATCTTCTGTTTGTGCAACTGGTGTCTTCCTGTTGGAGTTTCAGCTCGTACTAATCCCATGGAAGCATCTTCTGTTTATGCCTTAACTGCTTCTTCTGAACACAATCTGCCTGCTCTGTATGCATATCCTCTTCTTAAACTTGTTTCTATTAGTTCTGTTTTGAGTTTCAGCTCTTGCTAATCATTTAGAAGCATCTTGTTATGCCCCAACTGCTTCGTGTAGAGCCACGTCTGTCTGACCCATTTGCGTAACTGATAGTGTCTTGCTGATCCTGTGGAAGCATTTTCTGCTTTTGCAGCTGATGTCTTCCTGTTGCTCGTAGAAGCCCATGGAAGCATCTTCTGTTTGTGCCTCAACTGCTTCTTCTAGAGCCACGTCTGTCTTTCTCATCTGAGTAACTGATAGTGTTATACTTGTTTCTGCTAGTTCTTTTGGAGTTTCAGCTCGTGCTGTACCTATGGAAGCGTCATCTTTTTGTGCCTCAAATACTTCTTCTAGAGCCACGTCTGTCTGCCCCATTTGAGTAGCTGATGGTGTTATACTTGTTTCTGCTAGTTCTTTTGGAGTTTGTGCTAATGCTGTGGAATCATCTTCTGTTTGTGCCTCACCTATTTCTTCTAGAACCAATTCTGCCTGATTAGTTTGTATAACTCATTGTTAGAATTGTTTCTGTTAGTTCTATTAGATTTTCAGTTCGTGCTGATCCTGTGGAAGCATCTTCTGTTTGTGCAAATGGTGTCTTCCTGTTGGAGTTTCAGCTCGTACTAATCCCATGGAAGCATCTTTTTATGCCTTAACTGCTTCTTCTGAACACAATCTGCCTGCTCTGTATGCATATCCTCTTCTTAAACTTGTTTCTATTAGTTCTGTTTTGAGTTTCAGCTCTTGCTAATCATTTGGAAGCATCTTGTTATGCCCCAACTGCTTCTTGTAGAGCCACGTCTGTCTGACCCATTTGCGTAACTGATAGTGTTATACTTGTTTCTGCTAGTTATTTTACAGTTTCAGCTCGTGCTGATCCTGTGGAAGCATCTTCTGTGTTTGCAGCTGATGTCTTCCTATTGTTCGTGCTAATCCCATGGAAGCATCTTGTGTTTGTGCCCAGCTACTTCTTCTAGAGGCAAGTCTGATCTATTTGCGTTACTGATAGTGTTATACTTGTTTCTGCTAGTGTAACAGTAATAGAGTACTGGGGTATTATTAGGATCTAGTGGGAAACAGATACAGCACGATTGAGCATTGAGACTGAAAGCGGGGAGAGATGCTCAATCGTGACGTATTGGGTTGGCAAGGGCAGTTTACATCCCGGCTCAGAGGAAGAAGGAGCCATGTTGTCACCATCAAGAGAATAAACAGTATTTGCATAAAACCAACGCGTCTTGTTAGTCTTTGTACACTGTTACAGGACTCGAAATGTTGCCCAGACCAGGATGAACAACTTCAATCGTCGCGGCACATAGCGGAGGTACTGGGCCACTATATTTGATTTGATACAGCCACTACTTCATACTGCGCTTGTTGGGAAAATGCGGTGCCCTTGACACTGGCACGTTATCAAACCTCTGCTGAACAGATTTCAAGAAGTTTCTACAAGAATCTGTATGCGGTTGTGAAGCCCGCTTTGCAGGTTCAGTTCCACTGTCTTTATGCGGTTGTGAAGCCCGCTTCGCTGAGTCCGCTCTCAAATCGTTTTCGAGCCTTACTGGTGGTGAAGTCCAGTCCGCTCTCAAATCGTTTTCGAGCTTTACTGGTGTGTGAAAGCTGCTATCACTGTCAAGTCCTCGCCGGGCACTGTGGCATTGTTGTTCGAGCGGTTTGCTGACGGGATTGATTTTGGCGGACGACATGGGGATACCTACTTCTGATCGTACCTCCCACTGTTGCAGGGACTTCAAGGTTGAATCGTTGTCACACAGCCTGCTCGTTACCACGGCTGTTGTCTGAACTTTATCATTTTAAAGGGGCCTACCCTGGCCGTTGCCTGAACCTTGCCATTTTCAAGAGACTTGTATCCAATTTAAGTTCAAGATTTCATCTGAAGTCAGAACTCGTTCAAGGTCAGATCATCACTGGCCGTTGGCTGATATTAATCCATTTTTTTTTGGGCCTCGTAATTCCTATGACCCAAACACACCTAATCCATTTTTGGGCCTCGTAATTCCTATGACCCATTTAAAACGACGGTGACTTACCCACTCGAGAATCAAGGAAGGGACCCAACCAGGGGTTGAAGATTGTCTGGCAGCCCATGAGATGTGACCCAACCAGGGGTTGAAGATTGTCTGGCAGCCCACGAGAAGGACGAAATTACCTGAGGGAAGAGAAGGGATATCTGAACTCCGCCACCTGAATTCCGAGACTAAATTTCAGTTGATGCGGGCTCTTGTTGGTTGAACTGGATCCGTCAGCGAGTAAAAGAAGGTAACTGCTTAATTAAGGAGATAGGGTCAGAGTAAAATTGTGTATTTCGAGGTCTCCCGTGATGTTCCGAATTTCTTAATTAGAGCGGAGTACAGGACATTATTGTGGTTTAAGAAGCAAATATCTACAAGGAACTTTCTGATTTCCACAAATATGAGTTTTTTATTGAAGACAGGGTTCATTCTTCCTCTGCTCGGACAGGATATTGTTGGTGCTTCTTGTGATTAATGTTCTATCTTACAATATTATAAACAACTGAATTGTGCTGTTTGGGATTTGGGAAATTGTAATTGTGTTTCTTTGCTTGCCTTGTTTCAGTATTATTTCAGCATGGCGGAACAGGACACCTTAGCACAGGTTTAGCAGAGCAGATTCATCACGACACAAGTGAGAATTATTTCGGCTGAGATAGCATAAAGAGTAAAAATGTACTTGAACAGAGACTTAGGACACGTGACTGCATGGTTAGGAGAATTAAAGGTGAGGTAGAATGTTTTGTACACTGGTTACAGAGCAATGTAAGAGGTAATGAGATAAAAGGGAACAACAGGAATAGCCGAAGACAGCCACTACTTGATGAAAATAGAGGGCAGTATGGAAGCATTTATGTTAGTCCAAGGATGACTAGGGTTAGGAGCTGGTACCATGATCAGAGATACAGAAATGGGCATGAGAGAGATTGTTCTAGGAGTTGGCCATCCTATACGGTAAGCGCCAGAAAAAGACGTAACGACTGGTTTGAAAAGAGACAGAGACAGTATTTGAAGTCAGGGTCAAAGAACAAAGTAGAAAACGTAAGTGAAAATTCAACTATTCCCAAGGTGATTGCAAATATGACTGTTAAACAGGAAAAGAAGACGACGGTGTTAGTAAGGAAAATAAACCGAGAGACACAGACGCAGACAAGTAATACGATAGAACGTAGTACGCAGACTCAGGTACAACCAGTCAGCAAAGTAACAAAGGGAACTCAAACTGACTTAACAGAGAATCAGTCAAAACCAACTCAATTGACTAAGAGAGACAAGGGTGAATTTGGGAAAGATGGACAGACGAGGACCAAGAACGAAAGAAAGATAAAGAGGAGAAGTATTGAAGAAAGAAATAGTATGGTTGTAAATAGAGGTAGTGCCATGTCAAGTTCCTCAGCTATAGACAGGAAACTAATTCCTAAATGGTGTAGGAATATTAGCTGCCAGAGTTCAAGTTACGGAGAAGATATTCCTACAGCCGAATATTCTAGTGATGCTGAAACGGATATTATTACTGAGGATTCGGAGAATGAGAGTGCTGCACTAAGAACAGATCCTGAATCGAGGCGTGATGTTCCCTCATACGGAGTAGTTGCTGGTGGACAGACGGACAGAGTTTTGGTTAGTGACTATGTAGATACTGGATTATATGACAATAAAGTAGGGAAGGCTAAGGGACGAAGACCGAGAAAGAGAAAGAAAGCCAGACGTTTTAAAGATGACTATGAGAATAAGGCCGACGTGTTTGCAGTAAACTATAATGAGTCTGATGAAGGAACTATTATTAGTGTGTCATCTGAGGACGAGATGGGGAAGTGTAAACGTTACGTAAGGTTGACAGGGAACAGTGAGCAGACCGACGACAGAAATAAAGGAAATAGAAATAACTCATTTAAGAAAAAGAATAGTGGTAGACAGATAGCGGGAATTTATTCAACGACGGAAAGCGACTTAAGAAAAATAGAAGACCTTATGACCTTAAGACCTGAATACTTTAACAGCTTGACAACAGATAGTGATGAAGACATAATAAGCGAAAGACGGGTGAATGTATTGAAAGACAGTGAAGTGTTTAATTTGGACACACTATATAACGCTTAAAATTCCTTGGGTGAAGAAGAAAAAATAAAATAGTTTTGGGCTTATGAGAAGAACTCCGGTTTGAGAGTATAGGTATATGAACTGTCCAAAATAGATAGATGAATTTTTGGGGTAGCATGGTACAGGGTAGGTGGTAGTGATGTTGAGGTTAAGGAAGTACGGCAAATGATATTCCACGTGGATTACGTAATACAGGATATCTACTATTGGGTCACGATGTAGAGAGAGTATATTAAGTAAAATAGGGCAGATTCAGGACAAAATTAGTAGAAGGTGAGTGATAAATGGTTTGACTCAGAGCTATGACGTGTTGTCTGAGATAGTTTTGCTTGTTGGTTTGAGAAGAAAGAATAGTATTGTATGACAGCTGAACCGAGAATGTCTGATGAGGAGAAATAGATTGAGGAGGAATTAAGTATCCTGTGAGTAAAATAGTCAGTTGAACGCGAAGAGTATTAAGAGTAAAAGACTGTGGAGAAAGAAGAGTTATTGTGTGGAGAAATATAGAAAGCGGAATGTAGTTTGTTTTGAAAAGATAGTAGGTAGTGCTGTGAAAGCGATATAACTTGCGAGAGGCAGCGTCTGACTTTCGTATGGGAGTGAATGATTAAGTAAAGTAGAAATAAGGAAGAAGTGAATTGTGAAAGTCCTGTGGAAAAATTCGTCTGGTTATGCGTTGTTCATACATGAGTATAACTGTAGTCAAACAGGTGTTCGTCGTGATGAGTAAGGCAGGATAGAGCTGTGATAACGTCACTTAAGTGTAATATATAGATAAAATGTAATGGTTGCGTTAATATGTCTTGTGTCAATGTGTGTAGAGGAGATCAATACGTGTAGATATGTGGTAAATGATTGCTGGAATGTTGAGGTGGCGTCTAAAGTATTTTGTTGTAGTAATAGTATGGAGACGTTAGGTTGTCGCGATGCGAGAGTAGGCGTGAGATGAGAGCGAGGTTGTGTGTCATTGTCCGTGTGAATATGAGAAGAGCGGTTGATAAGTGACGTTGATAAATCGTGGTGGAACATAGAGCATGCGAAAATTGAGAGATAGAAAGAAAATTGTAATGTCTTTTCGTAGAATATCTGAACTTGGAAGGAAATTATGGAAGTTATATGCTGAATTAACATTATGAATGTTTAGTATTCTTGACAGGAAAATGGCGAAGCAAGAGTGCCTAAGACTGAGAAACGAGGAAAGAGAGGTCTGTTGTTGGTTATAAGTGGCGTAGGTTGCAGTTCTGAAAGAGTTCCGAGAAATAACAAGAAGAATGAAAAATGCGGAGGTAAACAGGGTTAGTAAAATGAATGTTGGAGAACGTGTTCCGAGGAGGGTGACCAGTTTGATTGTCATCACGATGTAAGAGTGCTAGGAGAGACTTGAGGATAGATAGAGTAGTCGTGGTGAGATGTTGGAAGAAAATGATGTGTTTAAGTAAATTGAGTCGGATAGACGAGAAACTTAAAAAGTAGAGTTGGTTGTATTGGTGAGAGACAAAGTTTTCTTAGACGTAAGAGGTTAGAAGGTTGGAGATACCGTGGTTAACGGTAATAAAAATAAGTAGTTGTAGAAATACTTGGAATAAATCTAAGGGAAATAATTGACCACTGGTACTTTGTGGTAACATTGAGATAGGTGACCTGTAGTTTACAGTGATGGAATTACAAATAATGTGATGTATAAGGAGTTAGTTTGACTTCCAGAAAATGGAACGGTCAATTGTGGAGTGGTGATTGTGGTTGAGGAGAACAAATATTGTTCTAGATTAAAGAAGTTAGTCTGTGGTTAACAGATATACATACGTAGCAGTGAGGTGTTTTGTTTTCTCGGTTATGGGAGGCCAAGGCTGATGGGCCACTGTACGTAGTAGTTTGAAGGGAGTTGTCTTTAGCGAGAAGACAATTCTTTTGTGGAGTCTGAGTGTTGATGCCTCATGTATAAAATGTTTTTTTTTGCTTGATTTGGTCCTGTAAAATGATTGTTATTATTTTAGAATAAGATTATTGTGTTTGTAGACTTTTATGTGTAAACTACTGGTCCGTAAAAGAGACCAGTAGTAGTAGGTAAAAATAGAATAGGATGTATGTTGTATCATCATCACCATCATCATCACCATCGTCATCATACCTTTAGTTGAGTTGCGGGGAAACATAAATGATTGTTACAAAAATTTGGGGGGGGTATGATGTTCTGTTGTGATTTTATTTCGCTGTTTTATAGTTAAATAGTAGTTAGTTAAGTACAGGGTTTTGTCTAGAATAAAGACAATACATGGGCTTTATTTTAGTCCTTCGTTTAGAAAATAGTAATAAACTACTGGAGACTAGAAGAGAGACATTTATTTGGGATCCTTCGTTTAGAAAATAGTAATAAACTACTGGGGACTAGAAGAGAGACATTTATTTGGGATCCTTCGTTCAGAAAAGAGTTAATAAAACTACTGAGAGCTAATAAAGAGACACATTCTCTTTGTGAAGAATAAGTTCATGGGTATTTTGTTGCTGTGATAATCAGCGTAGAGAGGTTAAAATGGTTATGAAGTACTGGAAATATATGGATGGTTATGGGGAAGTTTAGAAGTACACTAAAGTCAGCATTGATTGGAAATATATGGATTAGAAGCCATATGGGGGAAGAAAAGATTAATATAGCAGTGGGGTAAATGAGGAGAAAGTTTTAAACATGGGTTACATGGGGTCAGAAGAACCATGATGTACACAAAATGCTGGGTTATAGAAGAATAAGAAAATTACCCCAGAAAGTAAACATGAATTGGATCCATGTTTAACTAGACACTGTGGATAACAGTACAATAGTAAGGGAGTGTAAGTTGATGAACATAGTGGAGACATAATGACATGGGTTCTTGAGAGTCCGTTAAAGACGGGAGGTAAATGGTTATCCCTTTGGGTGTATTAACTTTCAGAGATAGAATAATAAGTGGGTTGCTAGAGTAGTCTATATAGTGGTCAGATTACGATGTTGTAAAGTTACGGGTGTCTGTAATAAATAGACATTTAAGGTTGCTAACGGCATAAGTGGAGGTGCCCATAAGAAATGGACATTAAGAGATAATTTTTAACTGAGGTATAGGGTGATGTGGTTATGTGAAGTGATGTGTATAATGTTGGAAGAGGTTTTAAAGGAAATTAGATTTTTTTGTCCTCGGGATATTGTTTTGTGGTTGACATTACAATGAGAGGTTGAAGTAAGGTTCAAAGACATAAAAGTAGTAGTGTCTGTAATATATAGACAATTGGAGGTGAATAATGTTTTTGATAGCAGCGTAAACGTTTACCATAATGAGTGGTAAACGTGTGTGTGATTTAGGTGAGTGTGGTTTTAGACTTTATTACATAAAGTCTCAAATGACATAGGAGGGTAAAGGAGTATGGTTTAGTAAAAAGGGGTGTGTGATTTAGGTGAATGTTGTTTTTGAAAGAGTTCTATATCTTCTTTTAAATTCCGGTGGCCACCGATTCTTTGTCTTCCTATCGTGTGAAAGTAATTTCGGCTTAGTTGAAAATGGGGAATTTGTAGCGTTGGTGATAAAATAAGGAGTTGGTGTTAGAGTTGAGTTTGAAAGCAGATTGCTTATGAGGAAGGAGTATTTAAGAAGACGTGTTATGATGTTATTGTACATAGTTGAAATTGAAATGTTATTAAAGATATGTAAATATGTTATGGTTGGTTGAAGGGCCGGAAACGAAGAAGAAGGGGGTTGACTATATAGCAAGGGAAAAAGTAAAGAAATTGAATATTCATTTAAGTTAGTTAGTTTGGGGAAGATTAGAGGAACTGGGAGAAGTAAGGAAAAAGAGGGAATAGAGTAAGGGGATTAGGAGTAAAGATTTTTCCTTTATAAGGAAAATTCTTTAATAAACATGGGGAGGTGTAACAGTAATAGAGTACTGGGGTATTATTAGGATCTAGTGGGAAACAGATACAGCACGATTGAGCATTGAGACTGAAAGCGGGGAGAGATGCTCAATCGTGACGTATTGGGTTGGCAAGGGCAGTTTACATCCCGGCTCAGAGGAAGAAGGAGCCATGTTGTCACCATCAAGAGAATAAACAGTATTTGCATAAAACCAACGCGTCTTGTTAGTCTTTGTACACTGTTACACTAGTTCTGTTGCAGTTTCAGCTCTTGCTGATAATGTGGAAGCATCTTCTGTCTGACCTATTTCCAGTTGCAGTTTTACTCTAGAAGAAGTAGCTGGGCACAAACACATAACAAGATGCTTCCAAATGATTAGCAAGAGCTGAAACTCAAAACAGAACTAATAGAAACAAGTTTAAGAAGAGGATATGCATACAGAGCAGGCAGATTGTGTTCAGAAGAAGCAGTTAAGGCATAAAAAGATGCTTCCATGGGATTAGTACGAGCTGAAACTCCAACAGGAAGACACCATTTGCACAAACAGAAGATGCTTCCACAGGATCAGCACGAACTGAAAATCTAATAGAACTAACAGAAACAATTCTAACAATGAGTTATACAAACTAATCAGGCAGAATTGGTTCTAGAAGAAATACGTGAGGCACAAACAGAAGATGATTCCACAGCATTAGCACAAACTCCAAAAGAACTAGCAGAAACAAGTATAACACCTTCAGCTACTCAAATGGGGCAGACAGACGTGGCTCTAGAAGAAGTATTTGAGGCACAAAAAGATGACGCTTCCATAGGTACAGCACGAGCTGAAACTCCAAAAGAACTAGCAGAAACAAGTATAACACTATCAGTTACTCAGATGAGAAAGACAGACGTGGCTCTAGAAGAAGCAGTTGAGGCACAAACAGAAGATGCTTCCATGGGCTTCTACGAGCAACAGGAAGATATCAGCTGCAAAAGCAGAAAATGCTTCCACAGGATCAGCAAGACACTATCAGTTACGCAAATGGGTCAGACAGACGTGGCTCTACACGAAGCAGTTGGGGCATAACAAGATGCTTCCAAATGATTAGCAAGATCTGAAACTCAAGACAGAACTAATAGAAACAAGTTTAAGAAGAGGATATGCATACAGAGCAGGCAGATTGTGTTCAGAAGAAGCAGTTAAGGCATAAACAGAAGATGCTTCCATGGGATTAGTACGAGCTGAAACTCCAACAGGAAGACACCAGTTGCACAAACAGAAGATGCTTCCACAGGATCAGCACGAACTGAAAATCTAATAGAACTAACAGAAACAATTCTAACACAATGAGTTATACAAACTAATCAGGCATAATTGGTTCTAGAAGAAATAGGTGAGGCACAAACAGAAGATGATTCCACAGCATTAGCACAAACTCCAAAATAACTATCAGAAACAAGTATAACACCATCAGCTACTCAAATGGGGCAGACAGACGTGGCTCTAGAAGAAGCGGTTGAGGCACAAAAAGAAGATGCTTCCATAAAAGAACAGAAACTCTTTCAGTGCTGAAACTCCAAAAGAACTAGCAAAAAGAAATATAACACTATCAGTTACGCAAATGGTTCAGACAGGCTTGCCTCTAGAAGAAGCAGTTGAGGCACAAACAGAAGATGCTTCCATGGGCTTCTACGAGCAACAGGAAGATATCAGCTGCAAAAGCAGAAGATGCTTCCACAGGATCAGCAAGGGCTGAAACTGCCATAGACCTAGTAGAAACAAGTATAATACTATCAGTTACGCAATTAGCTTGCAGACAGAAGAAGCAGTTGAGAAGATGCTTCCATGGTATTAGCACGAGCTGAAAGTCCAACAGGAAGACACCAGCTGCACAAACAGAAGATGCTTCCACAGGTTCAGCACGAGCTGAAACTCCAAAAGAACTAGCAGAAACTAGTATAACACTATCAGTTACTCAAATGAGTCAGACAGACGTGGCTCTAGAAGAAGCAGTTGAGGCACAAACAGAAGATGCATCCTCAGGAACAGCACGAGCTGAATCTCCTATAGAACTCACAGAAACTATTCTAACACAACGAGTTAAGCAAAATGATCAGGGATATTTAGCTTTATAGACACAAGCTGAGGCACAAACAAAAGACGCTTCCACAGAATCAGCATGAGCTGAACCTGTATCAGAATGAATTCAAACAAGAAAAATTTTGCAATCTGATCAAACATAATTTAAATAGGATCAGCACGAGCTGAAACTCCAAAAGAACTTGCAGAAACATGTTTAAGACGTTTACTGAGCAGGCAGAATTGGTTATAGAAGAAGCAATTGAGACACATAAAGAAGATTATTCCATGGGATCAACACGAATTAAAGCTCTACAAGAACTAGCAGAAACAAATCTAATATGATGAGTTACCCAAACTGATCAGGCAGAAATGGCTCTAGAAGAAGCAGTTGAGGCGCAAACAGAAGGTGCTTCCACAGAATCAGCGCGAGCTAAAACTGCAACTGGAAATAGGTCAGACAGAAGATGCCTCCACATTATCAGCAAGAGCTGAAACTGCAACAGAACTAGCAGAAAGAAGTATAACACTATCAGTAACGCAAATAGATCAGACTTGCCTCTAGAAGAAGTAGCTGGGCACAAACAGAAGATGCTTCCATGGGATTAGCACGAGCAATAGGAAGACATCAGCTGCAAACACAGAAGATGCTTCCACAGGATCAGCACGAGCTGAAACTGTAAAAGTATAACACTATCAATTACGCAAATGGGTCAGACAGACGTGGCTCTACAAGAAGCAGTTGGGGCATAACAAGATGCTTCCAAATGATTAGCAAGAGCTGAAACTCAAAACAGAACTAATAGAAACAAGTTTAAGAAGAGGATATGCATACAGATCAGGCAGATTGTGTTCAGAAGAAGCAGTTAAGGCATAAAAAGATGCTTCCATTTGATTAGTACGAGCTGAAACTCCAACAGGAAGACACCAGTTGCACAAACAGAAGATGCTTCCACAGGATCAGCACGAACTGAAAATCTAATAGAACTAACAGAAACAATTCTAACACAATGAGTTATACAAACTAATCAGGCAGAATTGGTTCTAGAAGAAGCAGTTGAGGCACAAACAGAAGATGATTCCACAGCATTAGCACAAACTCCAAAAGAACTAGCAGAAACAAGTATAACACCATCAGCTACTCAAATGGGGCAGACAGACGTGGCTCTAGAAGAAGCGGTTGAGGCACAAAAAGATGATGCTTCCATAGGTACAGCACGAGCTGAAACTCCAAAAGAACTAGCAGAAACAAGTATAACACTATCAGTTACTCAGATGAGTCAGACAGACGTGGCTCTAGAAGAAGCAGTAGAGGCACAAACAGAAGATGCTTCCATGGGCTTCTACGAGCAACAGGAAGATATCAGCTGCAAAAGCAGAAGATGCTTCCACAGGATCAGCAAGAGCTGAAACTGCCATAGACCTAGTAGAAACAAGTATAACACTATCAGTTACGCAATTAGCTTGCAGACAGAAGAAGCAGTTGAGAAGATGCTTCCATGGTATTAGCACGAGCTGAAACTCCAACAGGAAGACACCAGCTGCACAAACAGAAGATGCTTCCACAGGTTCAGCACGAGCTGAAACTCCAAAAGAACTAGCAGAAACTAGTATAACACTATCAGTTACTCAAATGAGTCAGACAGACGTGGCTCTAGAAGAAGCAGTTGAGGCACAAACAGAAGATGCATCCTCAGGAACAGCACGAGCTGAATCTCCTATAGAACTCACAGAAACTATTCTAACACAACGAGTTAAGCAAAATGATCAGGGATATTTAGCTTTATAGACACAAGCTGAGGCACAAACAAAAGACGCTTCCACAGAATCAGCATGAGCTGAACCTGTATCAGAATGAATTCAAACAAGAAAAATTTTGCAATCTGATCAAACATAATTTACACAGGATCAGCACGAGCTGAAACTCCAAAAGAACTTGCAGAAACATGTTTAAGACGTTTACTGAGCAGGCAGAATTGGTTATAGAAGAAGCAATTGAGACACTAAAAGAAGATTATTCCATGGGATCAACACGAATTAAAGCTCTACAAGAACTAGCAGAAACAAATCTAATATGATGAGTTACACAAACTGATCAGGCAGAAATGGCTCTAGAAGAAGCAGTTGAGGCGCAAACAGAAGGTGCTTCCACAGAATCAGCGCGAGCTAAAAATGCAACTGGAAATAGGTCAGACAGAAGATGCTTCCACATTATCAGCAAGAGCTGAAACTGCAACACAACTAGCAGAAACAAGTATAACACTATCAGTAACGCAAATAGATCAGACTTGCCTCTAGAAGAAGTAGCTGGGCACAAACACAAGATGCTTCCATGGGATTAGCACGAACAATAGGAAGACATCAGCTGCAAACACAGAAGATGCTTCCACAGGATCAGCACGAGCTGAAACTGTAAAAGAACTAGCAGAAACAAGTATAACACTATCAGTTACGCAAATAGATCAGACTTGCCTCTAGAAGAAGTAGCTGGGCACAAACACAAGATGCTTCCATGGGATTAGCACGAGCAATAGGAAGACATCAGCTGCAAACACAGAAGATGCTTCCACAGGATCAGCACGAGCTGAAACTGTAAAAGAACTAGCAGAAACAAGTATAACACCATCAGCTACTCAAATGGGGCAGACAGACGTGGCTCTAGAAGAAGTATTTGAGGCACAAAAAGATGACGCTTCCATAGGTACAGCACGAGCTGAAACTCCAAAAGAACTAGCAGAAACAAGTATAACACTATCAGTTACTCAGATGAGAAAGACAGACGTGGCTCTAGAAGAAGCAGTTGAGGCACAAACAGAAGATGCTTCCATGGGCTTCTACGAGCAACAGGAAGATATCAGCTGCAAAAGCAGAAAATGCTTCCACAGGATCAGCAAGACACTATCAGTTACGCAAATGGGTCAGACAGACGTGGCTCTACACGAAGCAGTTGGGGCATAACAAGATGCTTCTAAATGATTAGCAAGAGCTGAAACTCAAAACAGAACTAATAGAAACAAGTTTAAGAAGAGGATATGCATACAGAGCAGGCAGATTGTGTTCAGAAGAAGCAGTTAAGGCATAAACAGAAGATGCTTCCATGGGATTAGTACGAGCTGAAACTCCAACAGGAAGACACCAGATGCACAAACAGAAGATGCTTCCACAGGATCAGCACGAACTGAAAATCTAATAGAACTAACAGAAACAATTCTAACACAATGAGTTATACAAACTAATCAGGCAGAATTGGTTCTAGAAGAAATAGGTGAGGCACAAACAGAAGATGATTCCACAGCATTAGCACAAACTCCAAAATAACTAGCAGAAACAAGTATAACACCATCAGCTACTCAAATGGGGCAGACAGACGTGGCTCTAGAAGAAGTGGTTGAGGCACAAAAAGAAGATGCTTCCATAAAAGAACAGAAACTCTTTCAGTGCTGAAACTCCAAAAGAACAAGCAAAAAGAAATATAACACTATCAGTTACGCAAATGGTTCAGACAGGCTTGCCTCTAGAAGAAGCAGTTGAATCACAAACAGAAGATACTTGCATGGCATTAACAGGAGCTGATAATCCAAGAGGAAGACACCTGCTGCAGTAACAAATCTAATGCTGTCAGTTAAGCAAATAGTTCAGACAGACTTGGCACACAAAAGAAGATGCTTTCACAGGACCAGTGCGATCTTAAATGCGCAAGACCTTGCAGAAACAAATCTAACATGATGAGTTACGCAACCTGTTCATGCAGAATTGTCTCTACAAGAAGTATTTGAGGCACAAAAAGATGATGCTTCCATAGGTACAGCACGAGCTGAAACTCCAAAAGAACTAGCAGAAACAAGTATAACACTATCAGTTACTCAGATGAGTCAGACAGACGTGGCTCTAGAAGAAGCAGTTGAGGCACAAACAGAAGATGCTTCCATGGGCTTCTACGAGCAACAGGAAGATATCAGCTGCAAAAGCAGAAAATGCTTCCACAGGATCAGCAAGACACTATCAGTTACGCAAATGGGTCAGACAGACGTGGCTCTACAAGAAGCAGTTGGGGCATAACAAGATGCTTCCAAATGATTAGCAAGAGCTGAAACTCAAAACAGAACTAATAGAAACAAGTTTAAGAAGAGGATATGCAGGCAGATTGTGTTCAGAAGAAGCAGTTAAGGCATAAAAAGATGCTTCCATGGGATTAGTACGAGCTGAAACTCCAACAGGAAGACACCAGTTGCACAAACAGAAGATGCTTCCACAGGATCAGCACGAACTGAAAATCTAATAGAACTAACAGAAACAATTCTAACACAATGAGTTAATACAAACTAATCAGGCAGAATTGGTTCTAGAAGAAATAGATGAGGCACAAACAGAAGATGATTCCACAGCATTAGCACAAACTCCAAAAGAACTAGCAGAAACAAGTATAACACCATCAGCTACTCAAATGGGGCAGACAGACGTGGCTCTAGAAGAAGCGGTTGAGGCACAAAAAGATGATGCTTCCATAGGTACAGCACGAGCTGAAACTCCAAAAGAACTAGCAGAAACAAGTATAACACTATCAGTTACTCAGATGAGTCAGACAGACGTGGCTCTAGAAGAAGCAGTTGAGGCACAAACAGAAGATGCTTCCATGGGCTTCTACGAGCAACAGGAAGATATCAGCTGCAAAAGCAGAAGATGCTTCCACAGGATCAGCAAGAGCTGAAACTGCCATAGACCTAGTAGAAACAAGTATAACACTATCAGTTACGCAATTAGCTTGCAGACAGAAGAAGCAGTTGAGAAGATGCTTCCATGGTATTAGCACGAGCTGAAACTCCAACAGGAAGACACCAGCTGCACAAACAGAAGATGCTTCCACAGGTTCAGCACGAGCTGAAACTCCAAAAGAACTAGCAGAAACTAGTATAACACTATCAGTTACTCAAATGAGTCAGACAGACGTGACTCTAGAAGAAGCAGTTGAGGCACAAACAGAAGATGCATCCTCAGGAACAGCACGAGCTGAATCTCCTATAGAACTCACAGAAACTATTCTAACACAACGAGTTAAGCAAAATGATCAGGGATATTTAGCTTTATAGACACAAGCTGAGGCACAAACAAAAGACGCTTCCACAGAATCAGCATGAGCTGAACCTGTATCAGAATGAATTCAAACAAGAAAAATTTTGCAATCTGATCAAACATAATTTACACAGGATCAGCACGAGCTGAAACTCCAAAAGAACTTGCAGAAACATGTTTAAGACGTTTACTGAGCAGGCAGAATTGGTTATAGAAGAAGCAATTGAGACACAAAAAGAAGATTATTCCATGGGATCAACACGAATTAAAGCTCTACAAGAACTAGCAGAAACAAATCTAATATGATGAGTTACACAAACTGATTAGGCAGAAATGGCTCTAGAAGAAGCAGTTGAGGCGCAAACAGAAGGTGCTTCCACAGAATCAGCGCGAGCTAAAACTGCAACTGGAAATAGGTCAGACAGAAGATGCTTCCACATTATCAGCAAGAGCTGAAACTGCAACAGAACTAGCAGAAACAAGTATAACACTATCAGTAACGCAAATAGATCAGACTTGCCTCTAGAAGAAGTAGCTGGGCACAAACAGAAGATGCTTCCATGGGATTAGCACGAGCAATAGGAAGACATCAGCTGCAAACACAGAAGATGCTTCCACAGGATCAGCACGAGCTGAAACTGTAAAAGAACTAGCAGAAACAAGTATAACACTATCAGTTACTCAAATGAGTCAGACAGACGTGGCTCTAGAAGAAGCAGTTGAGGCACAAACAGAAGATGCATCCTCAGGAACAGCACGAGCTGAATCTCCTATAGAACTCACAGAAACTATTCTAACACAACGAGTTAAGCAAAATGATCAGGGATATTTAGCTTTATAGACACAAGCTGAGGCACAAACAAAAGACGCTTCCACAGAATCAGCATGAGCTGAACCTGTATCAGAATGAATTCAAACAAGAAAAATTTTGCAATCTGATCAAACATAATTTACACAGGATCAGCACGAGCTGAAACTCCAAAAGAACTTGCAGAAACATGTTTAAGACGTTTACTGAGCAGGCAGAATTGGTTATAGAAGAAGCAATTGAGACACAAAAAGAAGATTATTCCATGGGATCAACACGAATTAAAGCTCTACAAGAACTAGCAGAAACAAATCTAATATGATGAGTTACACAAACTGATCAGGCAGAAAAGGCTCTAGAAGAAGCAGTTGAGGCGCAAACAGAAGGTGCTTCCACAGAATCTTCTGTTTGTGATTCAACTGCTTCTTCTAGAGGCAAGCCTGTCTGAACCATTTGCGTAACTGATAGTGTTATATTTCTTTGTGCTAGTTCTTTTGGAGTTTCAGCACTGAAAGAGTTTCTGTTCTTTTATTGAAGCATCTTCTTTTTGTGCCTCAAATACTTCTTCTAGAGCCACGTCTGTCTGCCCCATTTGAGTAGCTGATGGTGTTATACTTGTTTCTGCTAGTTTCTTTTGGAGTTTGTGCTAATGCTGTGGAATCATCTTCTGTTTGTGCCTCACCTATTTCTTCTAGAACCAATTCTGCCTGATTAGTTTGTATAACTCATTGTGTTAGAATTGTTTCTGTTAGTTCTATTAGATTTTCAGTTCGTGCTGATCCTGTGGAAGCATCTTCTGTTTGTGCAACTGGTGTCTTCCTGTTGGAGTTTCAGCTCGTACTAATCCCATGGAAGCATCTTCTGTTTATGCCTTAACTGCTTCTTCTGAACACAATCTGCCTGCTCTGTATGCATATCCTCTTCTTAAACTTGTTTCTATTAGTTCTGTTTTGAGTTTCAGCTCTTGCTAATCATTTAGAAGCATCTTGTTATGCCCCAACTGCTTCGTGTAGAGCCACGTCTGTCTGACCCATTTGCGTAACTGATAGTGTCTTGCTGATCCTGTGGAAGCATTTTCTGCTTTTGCAGCTGATATCTTCCTGTTGCTCGTAGAAGCCCATGGAAGCATCTTCTGTTTGTGCCTCAACTGCTTCTTCTAGAGCCACGCCTGTCTTTCTCATCTGAGTAACTGATAGTGTTATACTTGTTTCTGCTAGTTCTTTTGGAGTTTCAGCTCGTGCTGGAAGCGTCATCTTTTTGTGCCTCAAATACTTCTTCTAGAGCCACGTCTGTCTGTCCCATTTGAGTAGCTGATGGTGTTATACTTGTTTCTGCTAGTTTCTTTTGGAGTTTGTGCTAATGCTGTGGAATCATCTTCTGTTTGTGCCTCACCTATTTCTTCTAGAACCAATTCTGCCTGATTAGTTTGTATAACTCATTGTGTTAGAATTGTTTCTGTTACTTCTATTAGATTTTCAGTTCGTGCTGATCCTGTGGAAGCATCTTCTGTTTGTGCAACTGGTGTCTTCCTGTTGGAGTTTCAGCTCGTACTAATCCCATGGAAGCATCTTTTTATGCCTTAACTGCTTCTTCTGAACACAATCTGCCTGCTCTGTATGCATATCCTCTTCTTAAACTTGTTTCTATTAGTTCTGTTTTGAGTTTCAGCTCTTGCTAATCATTTGGAAGCATCTTGTTATGCCGCAACTGCTTCTTGTAGAGCCACGTCTGTCTGACCCATTTGCGTAACTGATAGTGTTATACTTGTTTCTGCTAGTTCTTTTACAGTTTCAGCTCCTGCTGATCCTGTGGAAGCATCTTCTGTGTTTGCAGCTGATGTCTTCCTATTGCTCGTGCTAATCCCATGGAAGCATCTTCTGTTTGTGCCCAGCTACTTCTTCTAGAGGCAAGTCTGATCTATTTGCGTTACTGATAGTGTTATACTTGTTTCTGCTAGTTCTGTTGCAGTTTCAGCTCTTGCTGATAATGTGGAAGCATCTTCTGTCTGACCTATTTCCAGTTGCAGTTTTAGCTCGCGCTGATTCTGTGGAAGCACCTTCTGTTTGCGCCTCAACTGCTTCTTCTAGAGCCATTTCTGCCTGATCAGTTTGTGTAACTCATCATATTAGATTTGTTTCTGCTAGTTCTTGTAGAGCTTTAATTCGTGTTGATCCCATGGAATAATCTTCTTTTTGTGTCTCAATTGCTTCTTCTATAACCAATTCTGCCTGCTCAGTAAACGTCTTAAACATGTTTCTGCAAGTTCTTTTGGAGTTTCAGCTCGTGCTGATCCTGTGTAAATTATGTTTGATCAGATTGCAAAATTTTTCTTGTTTGAATTCATTCTGATACAGGTTCAGCTCATGCTGATTCTGTGGAAGCGTCTTTTGTTTGTGCCTCAGCTTGTGTCTATAAAGCTAAATATCCCTGATCATTTTGCTTAACTCGTTGTGTTAGAATAGTTTCTGTGAGTTCTATAGGATATTCAGCTCGTGCTGTTCCTGAGGATGCATCTTCTGTTTGTGCCTCAACTGCTTCTTCTAGAGTCACGTCTGTCTGACTCATTTGAGTAACTGATAGTGTTATACTAGTTTCTGCTAGTTCTTTTGGAGTTTCAGCTCATGCTGAACCTGTGGAAGCATCTTCTGTTTGTGCAGCTGGTGTCTTCCTGTTGGAGTTTCAGCTCGTGCTAATACCATGGAAGCATCTTCTCAACTGCTTCTTCTGTCTGCAAGCTAATTGCGTAACTGATAGTGTTATACTTGTTTCTACTAGGTCTATGGCAGTTTCAGCTCTTGCTGATCCTGTGGAAGCATCTTCTGCTTTTGCAGCTGATATCTTCCTGTTGCTCGTAGAAGCCCAAGGAAGCATCTTCTGTTTGTGCCTCAACTGCTTCTTCTAGAGCCACGTCTGTCTGACTCATCTGAGTAACTGATAGTGTTATACTTGTTTCTGCTAGTTCTTTTGGAGTTTCAGCTCGTGCTGTACCTATGGAAGCATCATCTTTTTGTGCCTCAAATACTTCTTCTAGAGCCACGTCTGTCTGCCCCATTTGAGTAGCTGATGGTGTTATACTTGTTTCTGCTAGTTCTTTTGGAGTTTGTGCTAATGCTGTGGAATCATCTTCTGTTTGTGCCTCACCTATTTCTTCTAGAACCAATTCTGCCTGATTAGTTTGTATAACTCATTGTGTTAGAATTGTTGCTGTTAGTTCTATTAGATTTTCAGTTTGTGCTGATCCTGTGAAAGCATCTTCTGTTTGTGCAACTGGTGTCTTCCTGTTGGAGTTTCAGCTCGTACTAATCCCATGGAAGCTTCTTTTTATGCCTTAACTGCTTCTTCTGAACACAATCTGCCTGCATATCCTCTTCTTAAACTTGTTTCTATTAGTTCTGTTTTGAGTTTCAGCTCTTGCTAATCATTTGGAAGCATCTTGTTATGCCCCAACTGCTTCTTGTAGAGCCACGTCTGTCTGACCCATTTGCGTAACTGATAGTGTCTTGCTGATCCTGTGGAGGCATTTTCTGCTTTTGCAGCTGATATCTTCCTGTTGCTCGTAGAAGCCCATGGAAGCATCTTCTGTTTGTGCCTCAACTGCTTCTTCTAGAGCCACGTCTGTCTTTCTCATCTGAGTAACTGATAGTGTTATACTTGTTTCTGCTAGTTCTTTTGGAGTTTCAGCTCGTGCTGTACCTATGGAAGCATCATCTTTTTGTGCCTCAAATACTTCTTCTAGAGCCACGTCTGTCTGCCCCATTTGAGTAGCTGATGGTGTTATACTTGTTTCTGCTAGTTCTTTTGGAGTTTGTGCTAATGCTGTGGAATCATCTTCTGTTTGTGCCTCACCTATTTCTTCTAGAACCAATTCTGCCTGATTAGTTTGTATAACTCATTGTGTTAGAATTGTTTCTGTTAGTTCTATTAGATTTTCAGTTCGTGCTGATCCTGTGGAAGCATCTTCTGTGTTTGCAGCTGATGTCTTCCTATTGCTCGTGCTAATCCCATGGAAGCATCTTCTGTTTGTGCCCAGCTACTTCTTCTAGAGGCAAGTCTGATCTATTTGCGTTACTGATAGTGTTATACTTGTTTCTGCTAGTTCTGTTGCAGTTTCAGCTCTTGCTGATAATGTGGAAGCATCTTCTGTCTGACCTATTTCCAGTTGCAGTTTTAGCTCGCGCTGATTCTGTGGAAGCACCTTCTGTTTGCGCCTCAACTGCTTCTTCTAGAGCCATTTCTGCCTGATCAGTTTGTGTTAATGCTGTGGAATCATATTAGATTTGTTTCTGCTAGTTCTTGTAGAGCTTTAATTCGTGTTGATCCCATGGAATAATCTTCTTTTTGTGTCTCAATTGCTTCTTCTATAACCAATTCTGCCTGCTCAGTAAACGTCTTAAACATGTTTCTGCAAGTTCTTTTGGAGTTTCAGCTCGTGCTGATCCTGTGTAAATTATGTTTGATCAGATTGCAAAATTTTTCTTGTTTGAATTCATTCTGATACAGGTTCAGCTCATGCTGATTCTGTGGAAGCGTCTTTTGTTTGTGCCTCAGCTTGTGTCTATAAAGCTAAATATCCCTGATCATTTTGCTTAACTCGTTGTGTTAGAATAGTTTCTGTGAGTTCTATAGGAGATTCAGCTCGTGCTGTTCCTGAGAATGCATCTTCTGTTTGTGCCTCAACTGCTTCTTCTAGAGTCACGTCTGTCTGACTCATTTGAGTAACTGATAGTGTTATACTAGTTTCTGCTAGTTCTTTTGGAGTTTCAGCTCGTGCTGAACCTGTGGAAGCATCTTCTGTTTGTGCAGCTGGTGTCTTCCTGTTGGAGTTTCAGCTCGTGCTAATACCATGGAAGCATCTTCTCAACTGCTTCTTCTGTCTGCAAGCTAATTGCGTAACTGATAGTGTTATACTTGTTTCTACTAGGTCTATGGCAGTTTCAGCTCTTGCTGATCCTGTGGAAGCATCTTCTGCTTTTGCAGCTGATATCTTCCTGTTGCTCGTAGAAGCCCAAGGAAGCATCTTCTGTTTGTGCCTCAACTGCTTCTTCTAGAGCCACGTCTGTCTGACTCATCTGAGTAACTGATAGTGTTATACTTGTTTCTGCTAGTTCTTTTGGAGTTTCAGCTCGTGCTGTACCTATGGAAGAATCATCTTTTTGTGCCTCAAATACTTCTTCTAGAGCCACGTCTGTCTGCCCCATTTGAGTAGCTGATGGTGTTATACTTGTTTCTGCTAGTTCTTTTGGAGTTTGTGCTAATGCTGTGGAATCATCTTCTGTTTGTGCCTCACCTATTTCTTCTAGAACCAATTCTGCCTGATTAGTTTGTATAACTCATTGTGTTAGAATTGTTGCTGTTAGTTCTATTAGATTTTCAGTTTGTGCTGATCCTGTGAAAGCATCTTCTGTTTGTGCAACTGGTGTCTTCCTGTTGGAGTTTCAGCTCGTACTAATCCCATGGAAGTATCTTCTGTTTATGCCTTAACTGCTTCTTCTGAACACAATCTGCATGCTCTGTATGCATATCCTCTTCTTAAACTTGTTTCTTTTAGTTCTGTTTTGAGTTTCAGCTCTTGCTAATCATTTGGAAGCATCTTGTTATGCCCCAACTGCTTCTTGTAGAGCCACGTCTGTCTGACCCATTTGCGTAACTGATAGTGTCTTGCTGATCCTGTGGAAGCATTTTCTGCTTTTGCAGCTGATATCTTCCTGTTGCTCGTAGAAGCCCATGGAAGCATCTTCTGTTTGTGCCTCAACTGCTTCTTCTAGAGCCACGTCTGTCTTTCTCATCTGAGTAACTGATAGTGTTATACTTGTTTCTGCTAGTTCTTTTGGAGTTTCAGCTCGTGCTGTACCTATGGAAGCATCATCTTTTTGTGCCTCAAATACTTCTTCTAGAGCCACGTCTGTCTGCCCCATTTGAGTAGCTGATGGTGTTATACTTGTTTCTGCTAGTTCTTTTGGAGTTTGTGCTAATGCTGTGGAATCATCTTCTGTTTGTGCCTCACCTATTTCTTCTAGAACCAATTCTGCCTGATTAGTTTGTATAACTCATTGTGTTAGAATTGTTTCTGTTAGTTCTATTAGATTTTCAGTTCGCGCTGATCCTGTGGAAGCATCTTCTGTGTTTGCAGCTGATGTCTTCCTATTGCTCGTGCTAATCCCATGGAAGCATCTTCTGTTTGTGCCCAGCTACTTCTTCTAGAGGCAAGTCTGATCTATTTGCGTTACTGATAGTGTTATACTTGTTTCTGCTAGTTCTGTTGCAGTTTCAGCTCTTGCTGATAATGTGGAAGCATCTTCTGTCTGACCTATTTCCAGTTGCAGTTTTAGCTCGCGCTGATTTTGTGGAAGCACCTTCTGTTTGCGCCTCAACTGCTTCTTCTAGAGCCATTTCTGCCTGATCAGTTTGTGTAACTCATCATATTAGATTTGTTTCTGCTAGTTCTTGTAGAGCTTTAATTCGTGTTGATCCCATGGAATAATCTTCTTTTTGTGTCTCAATTGCTTCTTCTATAACCAATTCTACCTGCTCAGTAAACGTCTTAAACATGTTTCTGCAAGTTCTTTTGGAGTTTCAGCTCGTGCTGATCCTGTGTAAATTATGTTTGATCAGATTGCAAAATTTTTCTTGTTTGAATTCATTCTGATACAGATTCAGCTCATGCTGATTCTGTGGAAGCGTCTTTTGTTTGTGCCTCAGCTTGTGTCTATAAAGCTAAATATCCCTGATCATTTTGCTTAACTCGTTGTGTTAGAATAGTTTCTGTGAGTTCTATACGAGATTCAGCTCGTGCTGTTCCTGAGGATGCATCTTCTGTTTGTGCCTCAACTGCTTCTTCTAGAGCCACGTCTGTCTAACTCATTTGAGTAACTAATAGTGTTATACTAGTTTCTGCTAGTTCTTTTGGAGTTTCAGCTCGTGCTGAACCTGTGGAAGCATCTTCTGTTTGTGCAGCTGGTGTCTTCCTGTTGGAATTTCAGCTCGTACTAATCCCATGGAAGTATCTTCTCAACTGCTTCTTCTGTCTGCAAGCTAATTGCGTAACTGATAGTGTTATACTTGTTTCTACTAGGTCTATGGCAGTTTCAGCTCTTGCTGATCCTGTGGAAGCATCTTCTGCTTTTGCAGCTGATATCTTCCTGTTGCTCGTAGAAGCCCATGGAAGCATCTTCTGTTTGTGCCTCAACTGCTTCTTCTAGAGCCACGTCTGTCTGACTCATCTGAGTAACTGATAGTGTTATACTTGTTTCTGCTAGTTCTTTTGGAGTTTCAGCTCGTGCTGTACCTATGGAAGCATCATCTTTTTGTGCCTCAAATACTTCTTCTAGAGCCACGTCTGTCTGCCCCATTTGAGTAGCTGATGGTGTTATACTTGTTTCTGCTAGTTCTTTTGGAGTTTGTGCTAATGCTGTGGAATCATCTTCTGTTTGTGCCTCACCTATTTCTTCTAGAACCAATTCTGCCTGATTAGTTTGTATAACTCATTGTGTTAGAATTGTTGCTGTTAGTTCTATTAGATTTTCAGTTTGTGCTGATCCTGTGGAAGCATCTTCTGTTTGTGCAACTGGTGTCTTCCTGTTGGAGTTTCAGCTCGTACTAATCCCATGGAAGTATCTTCTGTTTATGCCTTAACTGCTTCTTCTGAACACAATCTGCCTGCTCTGTATGCATATCCTCTTCTTAAACTTGTTTCTATTAGTTCTGTTTTGAGTTTCAGCTCTTGCTAATCATTTGGAAGCATCTTGTTATGCCCCAACTGCTTCTTGTAGAGCCACGTCTGTCTGACCCATTTGCGTAACTGATAGTGTCTTGCTGATCCTGTGGAAGCATTTTCCGCTTTTGCAGCTGATATCTTCCTGTTGCTCGTAGAAGCCCATGTTCTGTTTGTGCCTCAACTGCTTCTTCTAGAGCCACGTCTGTCTTTCTCATCTGAGTAACTGATAGTGTTATACTTGTTTCTGCTAGTTCTTTTGGAGTTTCAGCTCGTGCTGTACCTATGGAAGCATCATCTTTTTGTGCCTCAAATACTTCTTCTAGAGCCACGTCTGTCTGCCCCATTTGAGTAGCTGATGGTGTTATACTTGTTTCTGCTAGTTCTTTTGGAGTTTGTGCTAATGCTGTGGAATCATCTTCTGTTTGTGCCTCACCTATTTCTTCTAGAACCAATTCTGCCTGATTAGTTTGTATAACTCATTGTGTTAGAATTGTTTCTGTTAGTTCTATTAGATTTTCAGTTCGTGCTGATCCTGTGGAAGCATCTTCTGTTTGTGCAACTGGTGTCTTCCTGTTGGAGTTTCAGCTCGTACTAATCCCATGGAAGTATCTTCTGTTTATGCCTTAACTGCTTCTTCTGAACACAATCTGCCTGCTCTGTATGCATATCCTCTTCTTAAACTTATTTCTATTAGTTCTGTTTTGAGTTTCAGCTCTTGCTAATCATTTGGAAGCATCTTGTAGAGCCACGTCTGTCTGACCCATTTGCGTAACTGATAGTGTTATACTTGTTTCTGCTAGTTCTTTTACAGTTTCAGCTCGTGCTGATCCTGTGGAAGCATCTTCTGTGTTTGCAGCTGATGTCTTCCTATTGCTCGTGCTAATCCCATGGAAGCATCTTCTGTTTGTGCCCAGCTACTTCTTCTAGAGGCAAGTCTGATCTATTTGCGTTACTGATAGTGTTATACTTGTTTCTGCTAGTTCTGTTGCAGTTTCAGCTCTTGCTGATAATGTGGAAGCATCTTCTGTCTGACCTATTTCCAGTTGCAGTTTTAGCTCGCGCTGATTCTGTGGAAGCACCTTCTGTTTGCGCCTCAACTGCTTCTTCTAGAGCCATTTCTGCCTGATCAGTTTGTGTAACTCATCATATTAGATTTGTTTCTGCTAGTTCTTGTAGAGCTTTAATTCGTGTTGATCCCATGGAATAATCTTCTTTTTGTGTCTCAATTGCTTCTTCTATAACCAATTCTGCCTGCTCAGTAAACGTCTTAAACATGTTT
This sequence comes from Cepaea hortensis, assembly GCA_963921405.1. Classification (NCBI taxonomy): domain Eukaryota; kingdom Metazoa; phylum Mollusca; class Gastropoda; order Stylommatophora; family Helicidae; genus Cepaea; species Cepaea hortensis. Next base: position 60,766,315 of record OY992895.1, on the reverse strand, counting down.
CTGCAAGTTCTTTTGGAGTTTCAGCTCGTGCTGATCCTGTGTAAATTATGTTTGATCAGATTGCAAAATTTTTCTTGTTTGAATTCATTCTGATACAGGTTCAGCTCATGCTGATTCTGTGGAAGCGTCTTTTGTTTGTGCCTCAGCTTGTGTCTATAAAGCTAAATATCCCTGATCATTTTGCTTAACTCGTTGTGTTAGAATAGTTTCTGTGAGTTCTATAGGAGATTCAGCTCGTGCTGTTCCTGAGGATGCATCTTCTGTTTGTGCCTCAACTGCTTCTTCTAGAGTCACGTCTGTCTGACTCATTTGAGTAACTGATAGTGTTATACTAGTTTCTGCTAGTTCTTTTGGAGTTTCAGCTCGTGCTGAACCTGTGGAAGCATCTTCTGTTTGTGCAGCTGGTGTCTTCCTGTTGGAGTTTCAGCTCGTGCTAATACCATGGAAGCATCTTCTCAACTGCTTCTTCTGTCTGCAAGCTAATTGCGTAACTGATAGTGTTATACTTGTTTCTACTAGGTCTATGGCAGTTTCAGCTCTTGCTGATCCTGTGGAAGCATCTTCTGCTTTTGCAGCTGATATCTTCCTGTTGCTCGTAGAAGCCCAAGGAAGCATCTTCTGTTTGTGCCTCAACTGCTTCTTCTAGAGCCACGTCTGTCTGACTCATCTGAGTAACTGATAGTGTTATACTTGTTTCTGCTAGTTCTTTTGGAGTTTCAGCTCGTGCTGTACCTATGGAAGCATCATCTTTTTGTGCCTCAAATACTTCTTCTAGAGCCACGTCTGTCTGCCCCATTTGAGTAGCTGATGGTGTTATACTTGTTTCTGCTAGTTCTTTTGGAGTTTGTGCTAATGCTGTGGAATCATCTTCTGTTTGTGCCTCACCTATTTCTTCTAGAACCAATTCTGCCTGATTAGTTTGTATAACTCATTGTGTTAGAATTGTTGCTGTTAGTTCTATTAGATTTTCAGTTTGTGCTGATCCTGTGAAAGCATCTTCTGTTTGTGCAACTGGTGTCTTCCTGTTGGAGTTTCAGCTCGTACTAATCCCATGGAAGTATCTTCTGTTTATGCCTTAACTGCTTCTTCTGAACACAATCTGCCTGCTCTGTATGCATATCCTCTTCTTAAACTTGTTTCTTTTAGTTCTGTTTTGAGTTTCAGCTCTTGCTAATCATTTGGAAGCATCTTGTTATGCCCCAACTGCTTCTTGTAGAGCCACGTCTGTCTGACCCATTTGCGTAACTGATAGTGTCTTGCTGATCCTGTGGAAGCATTTTCTGCTTTTGCAGCTGATATCTTCCTGTTGCTCGTAGAAGCCCATGGAAGCATCTTCTGTTTGTGCCTCAACTGCTTCTTCTAGAGCCACGTCTGTCTGACTCATCTGAGTAACTGATAGTGTTATACTTGTTTCTGCTAGTTCTTTTGGAGTTTCAGCTCGTGCTGTACTTATGGAAGCATCATCTTTTTGTGCCTCAAATACTTCTTCTAGAGCCACGTCTGTCTGCCCCATTTGAGTAGCTGATGGTGTTATACTTGTTTCTGCTAGTTCTTTTGGAGTTTGTGCTAATGCTGTGGAATCATCTTCTGTTTGTGCCTCACCTATTTCTTCTAGAACCAATTCTGCCTGATTAGTTTGTATAACTCATTGTGTTAGAATTGTTTCTGTTAGTTCTATTAGATTTTCAGTTCGTGCTGATCCTGTGGAAGCATCTTCTGTGTTTGCAGCTGATGTCTTCCTATTGCTCGTGCTAATCCCATGGAAGCATCTTCTGTTTGTGCCCAGCTACTTCTTCTAGAGGCAAGTCTGATCTATTTGCGTTACTGATAGTGTTATACTTGTTTCTGCTAGTTCTGTTGCAGTTTCAGCTCTTGCTGATAATGTGGAAGCATCTTCTGTCTGACCTATTTCCAGTTGCAGTTTTATCTCGCGCTGATTCTGTGGAAGCACGTTCTGTTTGCGCCTCAACTGCTTCTTCTAGAGCCATTTCTGCCTGATCAGTTTGTGTAACCCATCATATTAGATTTGTTTCTGCTAGTTCTTGTAGAGCTTTAATTCGTGTTGATCCCATGGAATAATCTTCTTTTTGTGTCTCAATTGCTTCTTCTATAACCAATTCTGCCTGCTCAGTAAACGTCTTAAACATGTTTCTGCAAGTTCTTTTGGAGTTTCAGCTCGTGCTGATCCTGTGTAAATTATGTTTGATCAGATTGCTAAATTTTTCTTGTTTGAATTCATTCTGATACAGGTTCAGCTCATGCTGATTCTGTGGAAGCGTCTTTTGTTTGTGCCTCAGCTTGTGTCTATAAAGCTAAATATCCCTGATCATTTTGCTTAACTCGTTGTGTTAGAATAGTTTCTGTGAGTTCTATAGGAGATTCAGCTCGTGCTGTTCCTGAGGATGCATCTTCTGTTTGTGCCTCAACTGCTTCTTCTAGAGTCACGTCTGTCTGACTCATTTGAGTAACTGATAGTGTTATACTAGTTTCTGCTAGTTCTTTTGGAGTTTCAGCTCGTGCTGAACCTGTGGAAGCATCTTCTGTTTGTGCAGCTGGTGTCTTCCTGTTGGAGTTTCAGATCGTGCTAATACCATGGAAGCATCTTCTCAACTGCTTCTTCTGTCTGCAAGCTAATTGCGTAACTGATAGTGTTATACTTGTTTCTACTAGGTCTATGGCAGTTTCAGCTCTTTCTGATCCTGTGGAAGCATCTTCTGCTTTTGCAGCTGATATCTTCCTGTTGCTCGTAGAAGACTATGGAAGCATCATCTTTTTGTGCCTCAACCGCTTCTTCTAGAGCCACGTCTGTCTGCCCCATTTGAGTAGCTGATGGTGTTATACTTGTTTCTGCTAGTTCTTTTGGAGTTTGTGCTAATGCTGTGGAATCATCTTCTTTTTAACTAGCTAACATCTTCTTTTTGTGCCTCACCTATTTCTTCTAGAACCAATTCTGCCTGATTAGTTTGTATAACTCATTGTGTTAGAATTGTTTCTGTTAGTTCTATTAGATTTTCAGTTCGTGCTGATCCTGTGGAAGCATCTTCTGTTTGTGCAACTGGTGTCTTCCTGTTGGAGTTTCAGCTCGTACTAATCCCATGGAAGCATCTTCTTTTTATGCCTTAACTGCTTCTTCTGAACACAATCTGCCTGCTCTGTATGCATATCCTCTTCTTAAACTTGTTTCTATTAGTTCTGTTTTGAGTTTCAGCTCTTGCTAATCATTTGGAAGCATCTTGTTATGCCCCAACTGCTTCTTGTAGAGCCACGTCTGTCTGACTCATTTGCGTAACTGATAGTGTTATACTTGTTTCTGCTAGTTCTTTTACAGTTTCAGCTCGTGCTAATCCCATGGAAGCATCTTCTGTTTGTGCCCAGCTACTTCTTCTAGAGGCAAGTCTGATCTATTTGCGTTACTGATAGTGTTATACTTGTTTCTGCTAGTTCTGTTGCAGTTTCAGCTCTTGCTGATAATGTGGAAGCATCTTCTGTCTGACCTATTTCCAGTTGCAGTTTTATCTCGCGCTGATTCTGTGGAAGCACCTTCTGTTTGCGCCTCAACTGCTTCTTCTAGAGCCATTTCTGCCTGATCAGTTTGTGTAACCCATCATATTAGATTTGTTTCTGCTAGTTCTTGTAGAGCTTTAATTCGTGTTGATCCCATGGAATAATCTTCTTTTTGTGTCTCAATTGCTTCTTCTATAACCAATTCTGCCTGCTCAGTAAACGTCTTAAACATGTTTCTGCAAGTTCTTTTGGAGTTTCAGCTCGTGCTGATCCTGTGTAAATTATGTTTGATCAGATTGCAAAATTTTTCTTGTTTGAATTCATTCTGATACAGGTTCAGCTCATGCTGATTCTGTGGAAGCGTTTTTTGTTTGTGCCTCAGCTTGTGTCTATAAAGCTAAATATCCCTGATCATTTTGCTTAACTCGTTGTGTTAGAATAGTTTCTGTGAGTTCTATAGGAGATTCAGCTCGTGCTGTTCCTGAGGATGCATCTTCTGTTTGTGCCTCAACTGCTTCTTCTAGAGTCACGTCTGTCTGACTCATTTGAGTAACTGATAGTGTTATACTAGTTTCTGCTAGTTCTTTTGGAGTTTCAGCTCGTGCTGAACCTGTGGAAGCATCTTCTGTTTGTGCAGCTGGTGTCTTCCTGTTGGAGTTTCAGCTCGTGCTAATACCATGGAAGCATCTTCTCAACTGCTTCTTCTGTCTGCAAGCTAATTGCGTAACTGATAGTGTTATACTTGTTTCTACTAGGTCTATGGCAGTTTCAGCTCTTTCTGATCCTGTGGAAGCATCTTCTGCTTTTGCAGCTGATATCTTCCTGTTGCTCGTAGAAGACTATGGAAGCATCATCTTTTTGTGCCTCAACCGCTTCTTCTAGAGCCACGTCTGTCTGCCCCATTTGAGTAGCTGATGGTGTTATACTTGTTTCTGCTAGTTCTTTTGGAGTTTGTGCTAATGCTGTGGAATCATCTTCTTTTTGTGCCTCACCTATTTCTTCTAGAACCAATTCTGCCTGATTAGTTTGTATAACTCATTGTGTTAGAATTGTTTCTGTTAGTTCTATTAGATTTTCAGTTCGTGCTGATCCTGTGGAAGCATCTTCTGTTTGTGCAACTGGTGTCTTCCTGTTGGAGTTTCAGCTCGTACTAATCCCATGGAAGCATCTTCTTTTTATGCCTTAACTGCTTCTTCTGAACACAATCTGCCTGCTCTGTATGCATATCCTCTTCTTAAACTTGTTTCTATTAGTTCTGTTTTGAGTTTCAGCTCTTGCTAATCATTTGGAAGCATCTTGTTATGCCCCAACTGCTTCTTGTAGAGCCACGTCTGTCTGACTCATTTGCGTAACTGATAGTGTTATACTTGTTTCTGCAAGTTCTTTTGGAGTTTCAGCTCGTGCTGATCCTGTGTAAATTATGTTTGATCAGATTGCAAAATTTTTCTTGTTTGAATTCATTCTGATACAGGTTCAGCTCATGCTGATTCTGTGGAAGCGTCTTTTGTTTGTGCCTCAGCTTGTGTCTATAAAGCTAAATATCCCTGATCATTTTGCTTAACTCGTTGTGTTAGAATAGTTTCTGTGAGTTCTATAGGAGATTCAGCTCGTGCTGTTCCTGAGGATGCATCTTCTGTTTGTGCCTCAACTGCTTCTTCTAGAGTCACGTCTGTCTGACTCATTTGAGTAACTGATAGTGTTATACTAGTTTCTGCTAGTTCTTTTGGAGTTTCAGCTCGTGCTGAACCTGTGGAAGCATCTTCTGTTTGTGCAGCTGGTGTCTTCCTGTTGGAGTTTCAGCTCGTGCTAATACCATGGAAGCATCTTCTCAACTGCTTCTTCTGTCTGCAAGCTAATTGCGTAACTGATAGTGTTATACTTGTTTCTACTAGGTCTATGGCAGTTTCAGCTCTTTCTGATCCTGTGGAAGCATCTTCTGCTTTTGCAGCTGATATCTTCCTGTTGCTCGTAGAAGACTATGGAAGCATCATCTTTTTGTGCCTCAACCGCTTCTTCTAGAGCCACGTCTGTCTGCCCCATTTGAGTAGCTGATGGTGTTATACTTGTTTCTGCTAGTTCTTTTGGAGTTTGTGCTAATGCTGTGGAATCATCTTCTTTTTGTGCCTCACCTATTTCTTCTAGAACCAATTCTGCCTGATTAGTTTGTATAACTCATTGTGTTAGAATTGTTTCTGTTAGTTCTATTAGATTTTCAGTTCGTGCTGATCCTGTGGAAGCATCTTCTGTTTGTGCAACTGGTGTCTTCCTGTTGGAGTTTCAGCTCGTACTAATCCCATGGAAGCATCTTCTTTTTATGCCTTAACTGCTTCTTCTGAATACAATCTGCCTGCTCTGTATGCATATCCTCTTCTTAAACTTGTTTCTATTAGTTCTGTTTTGAGTTTCAGCTCTTGCTAATCATTTGGAAGCATCTTGTTATGCCCCAACTGCTTCTTGTAGAGCCACGTCTGTCTGACTCATTTGCGTAACTGATAGTGTTATACTTGTTTCTCCTAGTTCTTTTACAGTTTCAGCTCGTGCTAATCCCATGGAAGCATCTTCTGTTTGTGCCCAGCTACTTCTTCTAGAGGCAAGTCTGATCTATTTGCGTTACTGATAGTGTTATACTTGTTTCTGCTAGTTCTGTTGCAGTTTCAGCTCTTGCTGATAATGTGGAAGCATCTTCTGTCTGACCTATTTCCAGTTGCAGTTTTATCTCGCGCTGATTCTGTGGAAGCACCTTCTGTTTGCGCCTCAACTGCTTCTTCTAGAGCCATTTCTGCCTGATCAGTTTGTGTAACCCATCATATTAGATTTGTTTCTGCTAGTTCTTGTAGAGCTTTAATTCGTGTTGATCCCATGGAATAATCTTCTTTTTGTGTCTCAATTGCTTCTTCTATAACCAATTCTGCCTGCTCAGTAAACGTCTTAAACATGTTTCTGCAAGTTCTTTTGGAGTTTCAGCTCGTGCTGATCCTGTGTAAATTATGTTTGATCAGATTGCAAAATTTTTCTTGTTTGAATTCATTCTGATACAGGTTCAGCTCATGCTGATTCTGTGGAAGCGTTTTTTGTTTGTGCCTCAGCTTGTGTCTATAAAGCTAAATATCCCTGATCATTTTGCTTAACTCGTTGTGTTAGAATAGTTTCTGTGAGTTCTATAGGAGATTCAGCTCGTGCTGTTCCTGAGGATGCATCTTCTGTTTGTGCCTCAACTGCTTCTTCTAGAGTCACGTCTGTCTGACTCATTTGAGTAACTGATAGTGTTATACTAGTTTCTGCTAGTTCTTTTGGAGTTTCAGCTCGTGCTGAACCTGTGGAAGCATCTTCTGTTTGTGCAGCTGGTGTCTTCCTGTTGGAGTTTCAGCTCGTGCTAATACCATGGAAGCATCTTCTCAACTGCTTCTTCTGTCTGCAAGCTAATTGCGTAACTGATAGTGTTATACTTGTTTCTACTAGGTCTATGGCAGTTTCAGCTCTTTCTGATCCTGTGGAAGCATCTTCTGCTTTTGCAGCTGATATCTTCCTGTTGCTCGTAGAAGACTATGGAAGCATCATCTTTTTGTGCCTCAACCGCTTCTTCTAGAGCCACGTCTGTCTGCCCCATTTGAGTAGCTGATGGTGTTATACTTGTTTCTGCTAGTTCTTTTGGAGTTTGTGCTAATGCTGTGGAATCATCTTCTTTTTGTGCCTCACCTATTTCTTCTAGAACCAATTCTGCCTGATTAGTTTGTATAACTCATTGTGTTAGAATTGTTTCTGTTAGTTCTATTAGATTTTCAGTTCGTGCTGATCCTGTGGAAGCATCTTCTGTTTGTGCAACTGGTGTCTTCCTGTTGGAGTTTCAGCTCGTACTAATCCCATGGAAGCATCTTCTTTTTATGCCTTAACTGCTTCTTCTGAACACAATCTGCCTGCTCTGTATGCATATCCTCTTCTTAAACTTGTTTCTATTAGTTCTGTTTTGAGTTTCAGCTCTTGCTAATCATTTGGAAGCATCTTGTTATGCCCCAACTGCTTCTTGTAGAGCCACGTCTGTCTGACTCATTTGCGTAACTGATAGTGTTATACTTGTTTCTGCTAGTTCTTTTACAGTTTCAGCTCGTGCTAATCCCATGGAAGCATCTTCTGTTTGTGCCCAGCTACTTCTTCTAGAGGCAAGTCTGATCTATTTGCGTTACTGATAGTGTTATACTTGTTTCTGCTAGTTCTGTTGCAGTTTCAGCTCTTGCTGATAATGTGGAAGCATCTTCTGTCTGACCTATTTCCAGTTGCAGTTTTAGCTCGCGCTGATTCTGTGGAAGCACCTTCTGTTTGCGCCTCAACTGCTTCTTCTAGAGCCATTTCTGCCTGATCAGTTTGTGTAACTCATCATATTAGATTTGTTTCTGCTAGTTCTTGTAGAGCTTTAATTCGTGTTGATCCCATGGAATAATCTTCTTTTTGTGTCTCAATTGCTTCTTCTATAACCAATTCTGCCTGCTCAGTAAACGTCTTAAACATGTTTCTGCAAGTTCTTTTGGAGTTTCAGCTCGTGCTGATCCTGTGTAAATTATGTTTGATCAGATTGCAAAATATTTCTTGTTTGAATTCATTCTGATACAGGTTCAGCTCATGCTGATTCTGTGGAAGCGTCTTTTGTTTGTGCCTCAGCTTGTGTCTATAAAGCTAAATATCCCTGATCATTTTGCTTAACTCGTTGTGTTAGAATAGTTTCTGTGAGTTCTATAGGAGATTCAGCTCGTGCTGTTCCTGAGGATGCATCTTCTGTTTGTGCCTCAACTGCTTCTTCTAGAGTCACGTCTGTCTGACTCATTTGAGTAACTGATAGTGTTATACAAGTTTCTGCTAGTTCTTTTGGAGTTTCAGCTCGTGCTGAACCTGTGGAAGCATCTTCTGTTTGTGCAGCTGGTGTCTTCCTGTTGGAGTTTCAGCTCGTGCTAATACCATGGAAGCATCTTCTCAACTGCTTCTTCTGTCTGCAAGCTAATTGCGTAACTGATAGTGGTATACTTGTTTCTACTAGGTCTATGGCAGTTTCAGCTCTTGCTGATCCTGTGGAAGCATCTTCTGCTTTTGCAGCTGATATCTTCCTGTTGCTCGTAGAAGCCCATGGAAGCATCTTCTGTTTGTGCCTCAACTGCTTCTTCTAGAGCCACGTCTGTCTGACTCATCTGAGTAACTGATAGTGTTATACTTGTTTCTGCTAGTTCTTTTGGAGTTTGTGCTAATGCTGTGGAATCATCTTCTGTTTGTGCCTCACCTATTTCTTCTAGAACCAATTCTGCCTGATTAGTTTGTATAACTCATTGTGTTAGAATTGTTTCTGTTAGTTCTATTAGATTTTCAGTTCGTGCTGATCCTGTGGAAGCATCTTCTGTTTGTGCAACTGGTGTCTTCCTGTTGGAGTTTCAGCTCGTACTAATCCCATGGAAGCATCTTCTTTTTATGCCTTAACTGCTTCTTCTGAACACAATCTGCCTGCTCTGTATGCATATCCTCTTCTTAAACTTGTTTCTATTAGTTCTGTTTTGAGTTTCAGCTCTTGCTAATCATTTGGAAGCATCTTGTTATGCCCCAACTGCTTCTTGTAGAGCCACGTCTGTCTGACTCATTTGCGTATCTGATAGTGTTATACTTGTTTCTGCTAGTTCTTTTACAGTTTCAGCTCGTGCTAATCCCATGGAAGCATCTTCTGTTTGTGCCCAGCTACTTCTTCTAGAGGCAAGTCTGATCTATTTGCGTTACTGATAGTGTTATACTTGTTTCTGCTAGTTCTGTTGCAGTTTCAGCTCTTGCTGATAATGTGGAAGCATCTTCTGTCTGACCTATTTCCAGTTGCAGTTTTAGCTCGCGCTGATTTTGTGGAAGCACCTTCTGTTTGCGCCTCAACTGCTTCTTCTAGAGCCATTTCTGCCTGATCAGTTTGTGTAACTCATCATATTAGATTTGTTTCTGCTAGTTCTTGTAGAGCTTTAATTCGTGTTGATCCCATGGAATAATCTTCTTTTTGTGTCTCAATTGCTTCTTCTATAACCAATTCTGCCTGCTCAGTAAACGTCTTAAACATGTTTCTGCAAGTTCTTTTGGAGTTTCAGCTCGTGCTGATCCTGTGTAAATTATGTTTGATCAGATTGCAAAATATTTCTTGTTTGAATTCATTCTGATACAGGTTCAGCTCATGCTGATTCTGTGGAAGCGTCTTTTGTTTGTGCCTCAGCTTGTGTCTATAAAGCTAAATATCCCTGATCATTTTGCTTAACTCGTTGTGTTAGAATAGTTTCTGTGAGTTCTATAGGAGATTCAGCTCGTGCTGTTCCTGAGGATGCATCTTCTGTTTGTGCCTCAACTGCTTCTTCTAGAGTCACGTCTGTCTGACTCATTTGAGTAACTGATAGTGTTATACTAGTTTCTGCTAGTTCTTTTGGAGTTTCAGCTCGTGCTGAACCTGTGGAAGCATCTTCTGTTTGTGCAGCTGGTGTCTTCCTGTTGGAGTTTCAGCTCTTGCTAATACCATGGAAGCATCTTCTCAACTGCTTCTTCTGTCTGCAAGCTAATTGCGTAACTGATAGTGTTATACTTGTTTCTACTAGGTCTATGGCAGTTTCAGCTCTTGCTGATCCTGTGGAAGCATCTTCTGCTTTTGCAGCTGATATCTTCCTGTTGCTCGTAGAAGCCCATGGAAGCATCTTCTGTTTGTGCCTCAACTGCTTCTTCTAGAGCCACGTCTGTCTGACTCATCTGAGTAACTGATGGTGTTATACTTGTTTCTGCTAGTTCTTTTGGAGTTTGTGCTAATGCTGTGGAATCATCTTCTGTTTGTGCCTCACCTATTTCTTCTAGAACCAATTCTGCCTGATTAGTTTGTATAACTCATTGTGTTAGAATTGTTTCTGTTAGTTCTATTAGATTTTCAGTTCGTGCTGATCCTGTGGAAGCATCTTCTGTTTGTGCAACTGGTGTCTTCCTGTTGGAGTTTCAGCTCGTACTAATCCCATGGAAGCTTCTTTTTATGCCTTAACTGCTTCTTCTGAACACAATCTGCCTGCATATCCTCTTCTTAAACTTGTTTCTATTAGTTCTGTTTTGAGTTTCAGCTCTTGCTAATCATTTGGAAGCATCTTGTTATGCCCCAACTGCTTCTTGTAGAGCCACGTCTGTCTGACCCATTTGCGTAACTGATAGTGTCTTGCTGATCCTGTGGAAGCATTTTCTGCTTTTGCAGCTGATATCTTCCTGTTGCTCGTAGAAGCCCATGGAAGCATCTTCTGTTTGTGCCTCAACTGCTTCTTCTAGAGCCACGTCTGTCTGACTCATCTGAGTAATTGCTAGTGTTATACTTGTTTCTGCTAGTTCTTTTACAGTTTCAGCTCGTGCTGATCCTGTGGAAGCATCTTCTGTGTTTGCAGCTGATGTCTTCCTATTGCTCGTGCTAATCCCATGGAAGCATCTTCTGTTTGTGCCCAGCTACTTCTTCTAGAGGCAAGTCTGATCTATTTGCGTTACTTGTTATACTTGATAGTGTTATACTTGTTTCTGCTAGTTCTGTTGCAGTTTCAGCTCTTGCTGATAATGTGGAAGCATCTTCTGTCTGACCTATTTCCAGTTGCAGTTTTAGCTCGCGCTGATTCTGTGGAAGCACCTTCTGTTTGCGCCTCAACTGCTTCTTCTAGAGCATCATATTAGATTTGTTTCTGCTAGTTCTTGTAGAGCTTTAATTCGTGTTGATCCCATGGAATAATCTTCTTTTTGTGTCTCAATTGCTTCTTCTATAACCAATTCTGCCTGCTCAGTAAACGTCTTAAACATGTTTCTGCAAGTTCTTTTGGAGTTTCAGCTCGTGCTGATCCTGTGTAAATTATGTTTGATCAGATTGCAAAATATTTCTTGTTTGAATTCATTCTGATACAGGTTCAGCTCATGCTGATTCTGTGGAAGCGTCTTTTGTTTGTGCCTCAGCTTGTGTCTATAAAGCTAAATATCCCTGATCATTTTGCTTAACTCGTTGTGTTAGAATAGTTTCTGTGAGTTCTATAGGAGATTCAGCTCGTGCTGTTCCTGAGGATGCATCTTCTGTTTGTGCCTCAACTGCTTCTTCTAGAGTCACGTCTGTCTGACTCATTTGAGTAACTGATAGTGTTATACTAGTTTCTGCTAGTTCTTTTGGAGTTTCAGCTCGTGCTGAACCTGTGGAAGCATCTTCTGTTTGTGCAGCTGGTGTCTTCCTGTTGGAGTTTCAGCTCGTGCTAATACCATGGAAGCATCTTCTCAACTTCTTCTTCTGTCTGCAAGCTAATTGCGTAACTGATAGTGTTATACTTGTTTCTACTAGGTCTATGGCAGTTTCAGCTCTTGCTGATCCTGTGGAAGCATCTTCTGCTTTTGCAGCTGATATCTTCCTGTTGCTCGTAGAAGACTATGGAAGCATCATCTTTTTGTGCCTCAACCGCTTCTTCTAGAGCCACGTCTGTCTGCCCCATTTGAGTAGCTTATGGTGTTATACTTGTTTCTGCTAGTTCTTTTGGAGTTTGTGCTAATGCTGTGGAATCATCTTCTTTTTGTGCCTCACCTATTTCTTCTAGAACCAATTCTGCCTGATTAGTTTGTATAACTCATTGTGTTAGAATTGTTTCTGTTAGTTCTATTAGATTTTCAGTTCGTGCTGATCCTGTGGAAGCATCTTCTGTTTGTGCAACTGGTGTCTTCCTGTTGGAGTTTCAGCTCGTACTAATCCCATGGAAGCATCTTCTTTTTATGCCTTAACTGCTTCTTCTGAACACAATCTGCCTGCTCTGTATGCATATCCTCTTCTTAAACTTGTTTCTATTAGTTCTGTTTTGAGTTTCAGCTCTTGCTAATCATTTGGAAGCATCTTGTTATGCCCCAACTGCTTCTTGTAGAGCCACGTCTGTCTGACTCATTTGCGTATCTGATAGTGTTATACTTGTTTCTGCTAGTTCTTTTACAGTTTCAGCTCGTGCTAATCCCATGGAAGCATCTTCTGTTTGTGCCCAGCTACTTCTTCTAGAGGCAAGTCTGATCTATTTGCGTTACTGATAGTGTTATACTTGTTTCTGCTAGTTCTGTTGCAGTTTCAGCTCTTGCTGATAATGTGGAAGCATCTTCTGTCTGACCCATTTCCAGTTGCAGTTTTAGCTCGCGCTGATTCTGTGGAAGCACCTTCTGTTTGCGCCTCAACTGCTTCTTCTAGAGCCATTTCTGCCTGATCAGTTTGTGTAACTCATCATATTAGATTTGTTTCTGCTAGTTCTTGTAGAGCTTTAATTCGTGTTGATCCCATGGAATAATCTTCTTTTTGTGTCTCAATTGCTTCTTCTATAACCAATTCTGCCTGCTCAGTAAACGTCTTAAACATGTTTCTGCAAGTTCTTTTGGAGTTTCAGCTCGTGCTGATCCTGTGTAAATTATGTTTGATCAGATTGCAAAATATTTCTTGTTTGAATTCATTCTGATACAGGTTCAGCTCATGCTGATTCTGTGGAAGCGTCTTTTGTTTGTGCCTCAGCTTGTGTCTATAAAGCTAAATATCCCTGATCATTTTGCTTAACTCGTTGTGTTAGAATAGTTTCTGTGAGTTCTATAGGAGATTCAGCTCGTGCTGTTCCTGAGGATGCATCTTCTGTTTGTGCCTCAACTGCTTCTTCTAGAGTCACGTCTGTCTGACTCATTTGAGTAACTGATAGTGTTATACTAGTTTCTGCTAGTTCTTTTGGAGTTTCAGCTCGTGCTGAACCTGTGGAAGCATCTTCTGTTTGTGCAGCTGGTGTCTTCCTGTTGGAGTTTCAGCTCGTGCTAATACCATGGAAGCATCTTCTCAACTGCTTCTTCTGTCTGCAAGCTAATTGCGTAACTGATAGTGTTATACTTGTTTCTACTAGGTCTATGGCAGTTTCAGCTCTTGCTGATCCTGTGGAAGCATCTTCTGCTTTTGCAGCTGATATCTTCCTGTTGCTCGTAGAAGCCCATGGAAGCATCTTCTGTTTGTGCCTCAACTGCTTCTTCTAGAGCCACGTCTGTCTGACTCATCTGAGTAACTGATGGTGTTATACTTGTTTCTGCTAGTTCTTTTGGAGTTTGTGCTAATGCTGTGGAATCATCTTCTGTTTGTGCCTCACCTATTTCTTCTAGAACCAATTCTGCCTGATTAGTTTGTATAACTCATTGTGTTAGAATTGTTTCTGTTAGTTCTATTAGATTTTCAGTTCGTGCTGATCCTGTGGAAGCATCTTCTGTTTGTGCAACTGGTGTCTTCCTGTTGGAGTTTCAGCTCGTACTAATCCCATGGAAGCTTCTTTTTATGCCTTAACTGCTTCTTCTGAACACAATCTGCCTGCATATCCTCTTCTTAAACTTGTTTCTATTAGTTCTGTTTTGAGTTTCAGCTCTTGCTAATCATTTGGAAGCATCTTGTTATGCCCCAACTGCTTCTTGTAGAGCCACGTCTGTCTGACCCATTTGCGTAACTGATAGTGTCTTGCTGATCCTGTGGAAGCATTTTCTGCTTTTGCAGCTGATATCTTCCTGTTGCTCGTAGAAGCCCATGGAAGCATCTTCTGTTTGTGCCTCAACTGCTTCTTCTAGAGCCACGTCTGTCTGACTCATCTGAGTAACTGCTAGTGTTATACTTGTTTCTGCTAGTTCTTTTACAGTTTCAGCTCATGCTGATCCTGTGGAAGCATCTTCTGTGTTTGCAGCTGATGTCTTCCTATTGCTCGTGCTAATCCCATGGAAGCATCTTCTGTTTGTGCCCAGCTACTTCTTCTAGAGGCAAGTCTGATCTATTTGCGTTACTTGTTATACTTGATAGTGTTATACTTGTTTCTGCTAGTTCTGTTGCAGTTTCAGCTCTTGCTGATAATGTGGAAGCATCTTCTGTCTGACCTATTTCCAGTTGCAGTTTTAGCTCGCGCTGATTCTGTGGAAGCACCTTCTGTTTGCGCCTCAACTGCTTCTTCTAGAGCCATTTCTGCCTGATCAGTTTGTGTAACTCATCATATTAGATTTGTTTCTGCTAGTTCTTGTAGAGCTTTAATTCGTGTTGATCCCATGGAATAATCTTCTTTTTGTGTCTCAATTGCTTCTTCTATAACCAATTCTGCCTGCTCAGTAAACGTCTTAAACATGTTTCTGCAAGTTCTTTTGGAGTTTCAGCTCGTGCTGATCCTGGGTAAATTATGTTTGATCAGATTGCAAAATTTTTCTTGTTTGAATTCATTCTGATACAGATTCAGCTCATGCTGATTCTGTGGAAGCGTCTTTTGTTTGTGCCTCAGCTTGTGTCTATAAAGCTAAATATCCCTGATCATTTTGCTTAACTCGTTGTGTTAGAATAGTTTCTGTGAGTTCTATAGGAGATTCAGCTCGTGCTGTTCCTGAGGATGCATCTTCTGTTTGTGCCTCAACTGCTTCTTCTAGAGCCACGTCTGTCTGACTCATTTGAGTAACTGATAGTGTTATACTAGTTTCTGCTAGTTCTTTTGGAGTTTCAGCTCGTGCTGAACCTGTGGAAGCATCTTCTGTTTGTGCAGCTGGTGTCTTCCTGTTGGAGTTTCAGCTCGTGCTAATACCATGGAAGCATCTTCTCAACTGCTTCTTCTGTCTGCAAGCTAATTGCGTAACTGATAGTGTTATACTTGTTTCTACTAGGTCTATGGCAGTTTCAGCTCTTGCTGATCCTGTGGAAGCATCTTCTGCTTTTGCAGCTGATATCTTCCTGTTGCTCGTAGAAGCCCATGGAAGCATCTTCTGTTTGTGCCTCAACTGCTTCTTCTAGAGCCACGTCTGTCTGACTCATCTGAGTAACTGATAGTGTTATACTTGTTTCTGCTAGTTCTTTTGGAGTTTCAGCTCGTGCTGTACCTATGGAAGCATCATCTTTTTGTGCCTCAAATACTTCTTCTAGAGCCACGTCTGTCTGCCCCATTTGAGTAGCTGATGGTGTTATACTTGTTTCTGCTAGTTCTTTTGGAGTTTGTGCTAATGCTGTGGAATCATCTTCTGTTTGTGCCTCACCTATTTCTTCTAGAACCAATTCTGCCTGATTAGTTTGTATAACTCATTGTGTTAGAATTGTTTCTGTTAGTTCTATTAGATTTTCAGTTCGTGCTGATCCTGTGGAAGCATCTTCTGTTTGTGCAACTGGTGTCTTCCTGTTGGAGTTTCAGCTCGTACTAATCCCATGGAAGCATCTTCTTTTTATGCCTTAACTGCTTCTTCTGAACACAATCTGCCTGCTCTGTATGCATATCCTCTTCTTAAACTTGTTTCTATTAGTTCTGTTTTGAGTTTCAGCTCTTGCTAATCATTTGGAAGCATCTTGTTATGCCCCAACTGCTTCTTGTAGAGCCACGTCTGTCTGACTCATTTGCGTAACTGATAGTGTTATACTTGTTTCTGCTAGTTCTTTTACAGTTTCAGCTCGTGCTAATCCCATGGAAGCATCTTCTGTTTGTGCCCAGCTACTTCTTCTAGAGGCAAGTCTGATCTATTTGCGTTACTGATAGTGTTATACTTGTTTCTGCTAGTTCTGTTGCAGTTTCAGCTCTTGCTGATAATGTGGAAGCATCTTCTGTCTGACCTATTTCCAGTTGCAGTTTTAGCTCGCGCTGATTCTGTGGAAGCACCTTCTGTTTGCGCCTCAACTGCTTTTTCTAGAGCCATTTCTGCCTGATCAGTTTGTGTAACTCATCATATTAGATTTGTTTCTGCTAGTTCTTGTAGAGCTTTAATTCGTGTTGATCCCATGGAATAATCTTCTTTTTGTGTCTCAATTGCTTCTTCTTTAACCAATTCTGCCTGCTCAGTAAACGTCTTAAACATGTTTCTGCAAGTTCTTTTGGAGTTTCAGCTCGTGCTGATCCTGTGTAAATTATGTTTGATCAGATTGCAAAATATTTCTTGTTTGAATTCATTCTGATTCAGGTTCAGCTCATGCTGATTCTGTGGAAGCGTCTTTTGTTTGTGCCTCAGCTTGTGTCTATAAAGCTAAATATCCCTGATCATTTTGCTTAACTCGTTGTGTTAGAATAGTTTCTGTGAGTTCTATAGGAGATTCAGCTCGTGCTGTTCCTGAAGATGCATCTTCTGTTTGTGCCTCAACTGCTTCTTCTAGAGTCACGTCTGTCTGACTCATTTGAGTAACTGATAGTGTTATACTAGTTTCTGCTAGTTCTTTTGGAGTTTCAGCTCGTGCTGAACCTGTGGAAGCATCTTCTGTTTGTGCAGCTGGTGTCTTCCTGTTGGAGTTTCAGCTCGTGCTAATACCATGGAAGCATCTTCTCAACTGCTTCTTCTGTCTGCAAGCTAATTGCGTAACTGATAGTGTTATACTTGTTTCTACTAGGTCTATGGCAGTTTCAGCTCTTGCTGATCCTGTGGAAGCATCTTCTGCTTTTGCAGCTGATATCTTCCTGTTGCTCGTAGAAGCCCATGGAAGCATCTTCTGTTTGTGCCTCAACTGCTTCTTCTAGAGCCACGCCTGTCTGACTCATCTGAGTAACTGATAGTGTTATACTTGTTTCTGCTAGTTCTTTTGGAGTTTCAGCTCGTGCTGTACCTATGGAAGCATCATCTTTTTGTGCCTCAACCGCTTCTTCTAGAGCCACGTCTGTCTGCCCCATTTGAGTAGCTGATGGTGTTATACTTGTTTCTGCTAGTTCTTTTGGAGTTTGTGCTAATGCTGTGGAATCATCTTCTGTTTGTGCCTCACCTATTTCTTCTAGAACCAATTCTGCCTGATTAGTTTGTATAACTCATTGTGTTAGAATTGTTTCTGTTAGTTCTATTAGATTTTCAGTTCGTGCTGATCCTGTGGAAGCATCTTCTGTTTGTGCAACTGGCGTCTTCCTGTTGGAGTTTCAGCTCGTACTAATCCCATGGAAGCTTCTTTTTATGCCTTAACTGCTTCTTCTGAACACAATCTGCCTGCATATCCTCTTCTTAAACTTGTTTCTATTAGTTCTGTTTTGAGTTTCAGCTCTTGCTAATCATTTGGAAGCATCTTGTTATGCCCCAACTGCTTCTTGTAGAGCCACGTCTGTCTGACCCATTTGCGTAACTGATAGTGTCTTGCTGATCCTGTGGAAGCATTTTCTGCTTTTGCAGCTGATATCTTCCTGTTGCTCGTAGAAGCCCATGGAAGCATCTTCTGTTTGTGCCTCAACTGCTTCTTCTAGAGCCACGTCTGTCTTTCTCATCTGAGTAACTGATAGTGTTATACTTGTTTCTGCTAGTTCTTTTGGAGTTTCAGCTCGTGCTGTACCTATGGAAGCATCATCTTTTTGTGCCTCAAATACTTCTTCTAGAGCCACGTCTGTCTGCCCCATTTGAGTAGCTGATGGTGTTATACTTGTTTCTGCTAGTTCTTTTGGAGTTTGTGCTAATGCTGTGGAATCATCTTCTGTTTGTGCCTCACCTATTTCTTCTAGAACCAATTCTGCCTGATTAGTTTGTATAACTCATTGTGTTAGAATTGTTTCTGTTAGTTCTATTAGATTTTCAGTTCGTGCTGATCCTGTGGAAGCATCTTCTGTTTGTGCAACTGGTGTCTTCCTGTTGGAGTTTCAGCTCGTACTAATCCCATGGAAGTATCTTCTGTTTATGCCTTAACTGCTTCTTCTGAACACAATCTGCCTGCTCTGTATGCATATCCTCTTCTTAAACTTATTTCTATTAGTTCTGTTTTGAGTTTCAGCTCTTGCTAATCATTTGGAAGCATCTTGTTATGCCCCAACTGCTTCTTGTAGAGCCACGTCTGTCTGACCCATTTGCGTAACTGATAGTGTTATACTTGTTTCTGCTAGTTCTTTTACAGTTTCAGCTCGTGCTGATCCTGTGGAAGCATCTTCTGTGTTTGCAGCTGATGTCTTCCTATTGCTCGTGCTAATCCCATGGAAGCATCTTCTGTTTGTGCCCAGCTACTTCTTCTAGAGGCAAGTCTGATCTATTTGCGTTACTGATAGTGTTATACTTGTTTCTGCTAGTTCTGTTGCAGTTTCAGCTCTTGCTGATAATGTGGAAGCATCTTCTGTCTGACCTATTTCCAGTTGCAGTTTTAGCTGGCGCTGATTCTGTGGAAGCACCTTCTGTTTGCGCCTCAACTGCTTCTTCTAGAGCCATTTCTGCCTGATCAGTTTGTGTAACTCATCATATTAGATTTGTTTCTGCTAGTTCTTGTAGAGCTTTAATTCGTGTTGATCCCATGGAATAATCTTCTTTTTGTGTCTCAATTGCTTCTTCTATAACCAATTCTGCCTGCTCAGTAAACGTCTTAAACATGTTTCTGCAAGTTCTTTTGGAGTTTCAGCTCGTGCTGATCCTGTGTAAATTATGTTTGATCAGATTGCAAAATATTTCTTGTTTGAATTCATTCTGATACAGGTTCAGCTCATGCTGATTCTGTGGAAGCGTCTTTTGTTTGTGCCTCAGCTTGTGTCTATAAAGCTAAATATCCCTGATCATTTTGCTTAACTCGTTGTGTTAGAATAGTTTCTGTGAGTTCTATAGGAGATTCAGCTCGTGCTGTTCCTGAGGATGCATCTTCTGTTTGTGCCTCAACTGCTTCTTCTAGAGTCACGTCTGTCTGACTCATTTGAGTAACTGATAGTGTTATACTAGTTTCTGCTAGTTCTTTTGGAGTTTCAGCTCGTGCTGAACCTGTGGAAGCATCTTCTGTTTGTGCAGCTGGTGTCTTCCTGTTGGAGTTTCAGCTCGTGCTAATACCATGGAAGCATCTTCTCAACTTCTTCTTCTGTCTGCAAGCTAATTGCGTAACTGATAGTGTTATACTTGTTTCTACTAGGTCTATGGCAGTTTCAGCTCTTGCTCATCCTGTGGAAGCATCTTCTGCTTTTGCAGCTGATATCTTCCTGTTGCTCGTAGAAGCCCATGGAAGCATCTTCTGTTTGTGCCTCAACTGCTTCTTCTAGAGCCACGTCTGTCTGACTCATCTGAGTAACTGATAGTGTTATACTTGTTTCTGCTAGTTCTTTTGGAGTTTGTGCTAATGCTGTGGAATCATCTTCTGTTTGTGCCTCACCTATTTCTTCTAGAACCAATTCTGCCTGATTAGTTTGTATAACTCATTGTGTTAGAATTGTTTCTGTTAGTTCTATTAGATTTTCAGTTCGTGCTGATCCTGTGAGAGAATCTTCTGTTTGTGCAACTGGTGTCTTCCTGTTGGAGTTTCAGCTCGTACTAATCCCATGGAAGCATCTTCTTTTTATGCCTTAACTGCTTCTTCTGAACACAATCTGCCTGCTCTGTATGCATATCCTCTTCTTAAACTTGTTTCTATTAGTTCTGTTTTGAGTTTCAGCTCTTGCTAATCATTTGGAAGCATCTTGTTATGCCCCAACTGCTTCTTGTAGAGCCACGTCTGTCTGACTCATTTGCGTAACTGATAGTGTTATACTTGTTTCTGCTAGTTCTTTTACAGTTTCAGCTCGTGCTAATCCCATGGAAGCATCTTCTGTTTGTGCCCAGCTACTTCTTCTAGAGGCAAGTCTGATCTATTTGCGTTACTGATAGTGTTATACTTGTTTCTGCTAGTTCTGTTGCAGTTTCAGCTCTTGCTGATAATGTGGAAGCATCTTCTGTCTGACCTATTTCCAGTTGCAGTTTTAGCTCGCGCTGATTCTGTGGAAGCACCTTCTGTTTGCGCCTCAACTGCTTCTTCTAGAGCCATTTCTGCCTGATCAGTTTGTGTAACTCATCATATTAGATTTGTTTCTGCTAGTTCTTGTAGAGCTTTAATTCGTGTTGATCCCATGGAATAATCTTCTTTTTGTGTCTCAATTGCTTCTTCTATAACCAATTCTGCCTGCTCAGTAAACGTCTTAAACATGTTTCTGCAAGTTCTTTTGGAGTTTCAGCTCGTGCTGATCCTGTGTAAATTATGTTTGATCAGATTGCAAAATATTTCTTGTTTGAATTCATTCTGATTCAGGTTCAGCTCATGCTGATTCTGTGGAAGCGTCTTTTGTTTGTGCCTCAGCTTGTGTCTATAAAGCTAAATATCCCTGATCATTTTGCTTAACTCGTTGTGTTAGAATAGTTTCTGTGAGTTCTATAGGAGATTCAGCTCGTGCTGTTCCTGAGGATGCATCTTCTGTTTGTGCCTCAACTGCTTCTTCTAGAGTCACGTCTGTCTGACTCATTTGAGTAACTGATAGTGTTATACTAGTTTCTGCTAGTTCTTTTGGAGTTTCAGCTCGTGCTGAACCTGTGGAAGCATCTTCTGTTTGTGCAGCTGGTGTCTTCCTGTTGGAGTTTCAGCTCGTGCTAATACCATGGAAGCATCTTCTCAACTGCTTCTTCTGTCTGCAAGCTAATTGCGTAACTGATAGTGTTATACTTGTTTCTACTAGGTCTATGGCAGTTTCAGCTCTTGCTGATCCTGTGGAAGCATCTTCTGCTTTTGCAGCTGATATCTTCCTGTTGCTCGTAGAAGCCCATGGAAGCATCTTCTGTTTGTGCCTCAACTGCTTCTTCTAGAGCCACGCCTGTCTGACTCATCTGAGTAACTGATAGTGTTATACTTGTTTCTGCTAGTTCTTTTGGAGTTTGTGCTAATGCTGTGGAATCATCTTCTGTTTGTGCCTCACCTATTTCTTCTAGAACCAATTCTGCCTGATTAGTTTGTATAACTCATTGTGTTAGAATTGTTTCTGTTAGTTCTATTAGATTTTCAGTTCGTGCTGATCCTGTGGAAGCATCTTCTGTTTGTGCAACTGGTGTCTTCCTGTTGGAGTTTCAGCTCGTACTAATCCCATGGAAGCATCTTCTTTTTATGCCTTAACTGCTTCTTCTGAACACAATCTGCCTGCTCTGTATGCATATCCTCTTCTTAAACTTGTTTCTATTAGTTCTGTTTTGAGTTTCAGCTCTTGCTAATCATTTGGAAGCATCTTGTTATGCCCCAACTGCTTCTTGTAGAGCCACGTCTGTCTGACTCATTTGCGTAACTGATAGTGTTATACTTATTTCTGCTAGTTCTTTTACAGTTTCAGCTCGTGCTAATCCCATGGAAGCATCTTCTGTTTGTGCCCAGCTACTTCTTCTAGAGGCAAGTCTGATCTATTTGCGTTACTGATAGTGTTATACTTGTTTCTGCTAGTTCTGTTGCAGTTTCAGCTCTTGCTGATAATGTGGAAGCATCTTCTGTCTGACCTATTTCCAGTTGCAGTTTTAGCTCGCGCTGATTCTGTGGAAGCACCTTCTGTTTGCGCCTCAACTGCTTCTTCTAGAGCCATTTCTGCCTGATCAGTTTGTGTAACTCATCATATTAGATTTGTTTCTGCTAGTTCTTGTAGAGCTTTAATTCGTGTTGATCCCATGGAATAATCTTCTTTTTGTGTCTCAATTGCTTCTTCTATAACCAATTCTGCCTGCTCAGTAAACGTCTTAAACATGTTTCTGCAAGTTCTTTTGGAGTTTCAGCTTGTGCTGATCCTGTGTAAATTATGTTTGATCAGATTGCAAAATATTTCTTGTTTGAATTCATTCTGATACAGGTTCAGCTCATGCTGATTCTGTGGAAGCGTCTTTTGTTTGTGCCTCAGCTTGTGTCTATAAAGCTAAATATCCCTGATCATTTTGCTTAACTCGTTGTGTTAGAATAGTTTCTGTGAGTTCTATAGGAGATTCAGCTCGTGCTGTTCCTGAGGATGCATCTTCTGTTTGTGCCTCAACTGCTTCTTCTAGAGTCACGTCTGTCTGACTCATTTGAGTAACTGATAGTGTTATACTAGTTTCTGCTAGTTCTTTTG
Source organism: Cepaea hortensis (assembly GCA_963921405.1). Lineage (NCBI taxonomy): Eukaryota > Metazoa > Mollusca > Gastropoda > Stylommatophora > Helicidae > Cepaea > Cepaea hortensis. The sequence continues at coordinate 60,744,023 of OY992895.1, read as the reverse complement.
GAGTTTCAGCTCGTGTTGAACCTGTGGAAGCATCTTCTGTTTGTGCAGCTGGTGTCTTCCTGTTGGAGTTTCAGCTCGTGCTAATACCATGGAAGCATCTTCTCAACTGCTTCTTCTGTCTGCAAGCTAATTGCGTAACTGATAGTGTTATACTTGTTTCTACTAGGTCTATGGCAGTTTCAGCTCTTGCTGATCCTGTGGAAGCATCTTCTGCTTTTGCAGCTGATATCTTCCTGTTGCTCGTAGAAGCCCATGGAAGCATCTTCTGTTTGTGCCTCAACTGCTTCTTCTAGAGCCACGTCTGTCTGACTCATCTGAGTAACTGATAGTGTTATACTTGTTTCTGCTAGTTCTTTTGGAGTTTCAGCTCGTGCTGTACCTATGGAAGCATCATCTTTTTGTGCCTCAACTGCTTCTTCTAGAGCCACGTCTGTCTGCCCCATTTGAGTAGTTATACTTGTTTCTGCTAGTTCTTTTGGAGTTTGTGCTAATGCTGTGGAATCATCTTCTGTTTGTGCCTCACCTATTTCTTCTAGAACCAATTCTGCCTGATTAGTTTGTATAACTCATTGTGTTAGAATTGTTTCTGTTAGTTCTATTAGATTTTCAGTTCGTGCTGATCCTGTGGAAGCATCTTCTGTTTGTGCAACTGGTGTCTTCCTGTTGGAGTTTCAGCTCGTACTAATCCCATGGAAGTATCTTCTGTTTATGCCTTAACTGCTTCTTCTGAACACAATCTGCCTGCTCTGTATGCATATCCTCTTCTTAAACTTATTTCTATTAGTTCTGTTTTGAGTTTCAGCTCTTGCTAATCATTTGGAAGCATCTTGTTATGCCCCAACTGCTTCTTGTAGAGCCACGTCTGTCTGACCCATTTGCGTAACTGATAGTGTTATACTTGTTTCTGCTAGTTCTTTTACAGTTTCAGCTCGTGCTGATCCTGTGGAAGCATCTTCTGTGTTTGCAGCTGATGTCTTCCTATTGCTCGTGCTAATCCCATGGAAGCATCTTCTGTTTGTGCCCAGCTACTTCTTCTAGAGGCAAGTCTGATCTATTTGCGTTACTGATAGTGTTATACTTGTTTCTGCTAGTTCTGTTGCAGTTTCAGCTCTTGCTGATAATGTGGAAGCATCTTCTGTCTGACCTATTTCCAGTTGCAGTTTTAGCTGGCGCTGATTCTGTGGAAGCACCTTCTGTTTGCGCCTCAACTGCTTCTTCTAGAGCCATTTCTGCCTGATCAGTTTGTGTAACTCATCATATTAGATTTGTTTCTGCTAGTTCTTGTAGAGCTTTAATTCGTGTTGATCCCATGGAATAATCTTCTTTTTGTGTCTCAATTGCTTCTTCTATAACCAATTCTGCCTGCTCAGTAAACGTCTTAAACATGTTTCTGCAAGTTCTTTTGGAGTTTCAGCTCGTGCTGATCCTGTGTAAATTATGTTTGATCAGATTGCAAAATATTTCTTGTTTGAATTCATTCTGATACAGGTTCAGCTCATGCTGATTCTGTGGAAGCGTCTTTTGTTTGTGCCTCAGCTTGTGTCTATAAAGCTAAATATCCCTGATCATTTTGCTTAACTCGTTGTGTTAGAATAGTTTCTGTGAGTTCTATAGGAGATTCAGCTCGTGCTGTTCCTGAGGATGCATCTTCTGTTTGTGCCTCAACTGCTTCTTCTAGAGTCACGTCTGTCTGACTCATTTGAGTAACTGATAGTGTTATACTAGTTTCTGCTAGTTCTTTTGGAGTTTCAGCTCGTGCTGAACCTGTGGAAGCATCTTCTGTTTGTGCAGCTGGTGTCTTCCTGTTGGAGTTTCAGCTCGTGCTAATACCATGGAAGCATCTTCTCAACTGCTTCTTCTGTCTGCAAGCTAATTGCGTAACTGATAGTGTTATACTTGTTTCTACTAGGTCTATGGCAGTTTCAGCTCTTGCTCATCCTGTGGAAGCATCTTCTGCTTTTGCAGCTGATATCTTCCTGTTGCTCGTAGAAGCCCATGGAAGCATCTTCTGTTTGTGCCTCAACTGCTTCTTCTAGAGCCACGTCTGTCTGACTCATCTGAGTAACTGATAGTGTTATACTTGTTTCTGCTAGTTCTTTTGGAGTTTGTGCTAATGCTGTGGAATCATCTTCTGTTTGTGCCTCACCTATTTCTTCTAGAACCAATTCTGCCTGATTAGTTTGTATAACTCATTGTGTTAGAATTGTTTCTGTTAGTTCTATTAGATTTTCAGTTCGTGCTGATCCTGTGGAAGAATCTTCTGTTTGTGCAACTGGTGTCTTCCTGTTGGAGTTTCAGCTCGTACTAATCCCATGGAAGCATCTTCTTTTTATGCCTTAACTGCTTCTTCTGAACACAATCTGCCTGCTCTGTATGCATATCCTCTTCTTAAACTTGTTTCTATTAGTTCTGTTTTGAGTTTCAGCTCTTGCTAATCATTTGGAAGCATCTTGTTATGCCCCAACTGCTTCTTGTAGAGCCACGTCTGTCTGACTCATTTGCGTAACTGATAGTGTTATACTTGTTTCTGCTAGTTCTTTTACAGTTTCAGCTCGTGCTAATCCCATGGAAGCATCTTCTGTTTGTGCCCAGCTACTTCTTCTAGAGGCAAGTCTGATCTATTTGCGTTACTGATAGTGTTATACTTGTTTCTGCTAGTTCTGTTGCAGTTTCAGCTCTTGCTGATAATGTGGAAGCATCTTCTGTCTGACCTATTTCCAGTTGCAGTTTTAGCTCGCGCTGATTCTGTGGAAGCACCTTCTGTTTGCGCCTCAACTGCTTCTTCTAGAGCCATTTCTGCCTGATCAGTTTGTGTAACTCATCATATTAGATTTGTTTCTGCTAGTTCTTGTAGAGCTTTAATTCGTGTTGATCCCATGGAATAATCTTCTTTTTGTGTCTCAATTGCTTCTTCTATAACCAATTCTGCCTGCTCAGTAAACGTCTTAAACATGTTTCTGCAAGTTCTTTTGGAGTTTCAGCTCGTGCTGATCCTGTGTAAATTATGTTTGATCAGATTGCAAAATATTTCTTGTTTGAATTCATTCTGATTCAGGTTCAGCTCATGCTGATTCTGTGGAAGCGTCTTTTGTTTGTGCCTCAGCTTGTGTCTATAAAGCTAAATATCCCTGATCATTTTGCTTAACTCGTTGTGTTAGAATAGTTTCTGTGAGTTCTATAGGAGATTCAGCTCGTGCTGTTCCTGAGGATGCATCTTCTGTTTGTGCCTCAACTGCTTCTTCTAGAGTCACGTCTGTCTGACTCATTTGAGTAACTGATAGTGTTATACTAGTTTCTGCTAGTTCTTTTGGAGTTTCAGCTCGTGCTGAACCTGTGGAAGCATCTTCTGTTTGTGCAGCTGGTGTCTTCCTGTTGGAGTTTCAGCTCGTGCTAATACCATGGAAGCATCTTCTCAACTGCTTCTTCTGTCTGCAAGCTAATTGCGTAACTGATAGTGTTATACTTGTTTCTACTAGGTCTATGGCAGTTTCAGCTCTTGCTGATCCTGTGGAAGCATCTTCTGCTTTTGCAGCTGATATCTTCCTGTTGCTCGTAGAAGCCCATGGAAGCATCTTCTGTTTGTGCCTCAACTGCTTCTTCTAGAGCCACGTCTGTCTGACTCATCTGAGTAACTGATAGTGTTATACTTGTTTCTGCTAGTTCTTTTGGAGTTTCAGCTCGTGCTGTACCTATGGAAGCATCATCTTTTTGTGCCTCAACTGCTTCTTCTAGAGCCACGTCTGTCTGCCCCATTTGAGTAGTTATACTTGTTTCTGCTAGTTCTTTTGGAGTTTGTGCTAATGCTGTGGAATCATCTTCTGTTTGTGCCTCACCTATTTCTTCTAGAACCAATTCTGCCTGATTAGTTTGTATAACTCATTGTGTTAGAATTGTTTCTGTTAGTTCTATTAGATTTTCAGTTCGTGCTGATCCTGTGGAAGCATCTTCTGTTTGTGCAACTGGTGTCTTCCTGTTGGAGTTTCAGCTCGTACTAATCCCATGGAAGCATCTTCTTTTTATGCCTTAACTGCTTCTTCTGAACACAATCTGCCTGCTCTGTATGCATATCCTCTTCTTAAACTTGTTTCTATTAGTTCTGTTTTGAGTTTCAGCTCTTGCTAATCATTTGGAAGCATCTTGTTATGCCCCAACTGCTTCTTGTAGAGCCACGTCTGTCTGACTCATTTGCGTAACTGATAGTGTTATACTTATTTCTGCTAGTTCTTTTACAGTTTCAGCTCGTGCTAATCCCATGGAAGCATCTTCTGTTTGTGCCCAGCTACTTCTTCTAGAGGCAAGTCTGATCTATTTGCGTTACTGATAGTGTTATACTTGTTTCTGCTAGTTCTGTTGCAGTTTCAGCTCTTGCTGATAATGTGGAAGCATCTTCTGTCTGACCTATTTCCAGTTGCAGTTTTAGCTCGCGCTGATTCTGTGGAAGCACCTTCTGTTTGCGCCTCAACTGCTTCTTCTAGAGCCATTTCTGCCTGATCAGTTTGTGTAACTCATCATATTAGATTTGTTTCTGCTAGTTCTTGTAGAGCTTTAATTCGTGTTGATCCCATGGAATAATCTTCTTTTTGTGTCTCAATTGCTTCTTCTATAACCAATTCTGCCTGCTCAGTAAACGTCTTAAACATGTTTCTGCAAGTTCTTTTGGAGTTTCAGCTTGTGCTGATCCTGTGTAAATTATGTTTGATCAGATTGCAAAATATTTCTTGTTTGAATTCATTCTGATACAGGTTCAGCTCATGCTGATTCTGTGGAAGCGTCTTTTGTTTGTGCCTCAGCTTGTGTCTATAAAGCTAAATATCCCTGATCATTTTGCTTAACTCGTTGTGTTAGAATAGTTTCTGTGAGTTCTATAGGAGATTCAGCTCGTGCTGTTCCTGAGGATGCATCTTCTGTTTGTGCCTCAACTGCTTCTTCTAGAGTCACGTCTGTCTGACTCATTTGAGTAACTGATAGTGTTATACTAGTTTCTGCTAGTTCTTTTGGAGTTTCAGCTCGTGCTGAACCTGTGGAAGCATCTTCTGTTTGTGCAGCTGGTGTCTTCCTGTTGGAGTTTCAGCTCGTGCTAATACCATGGAGGCATCATCTCAACTGCTTCTTCTGTCTGCAAGCTAATTGCGTAACTGATAGTGTTATACTTGTTTCTACTAGGTCTATGGCAGTTTCAGCTCTTGCTGATCCTGTGGAAGCATCTTCTGCTTTTGCAGCTGATATCTTCCTGTTGCTCGTAGAAGCCCATGGAAGCATCTTCTGTTTGTGCCTCAACTGCTTCTTCTAGAGCCACGTCTGTCTGACTCATCTGAGTAACTGATAGTGTTATACTTGTTTCTGCTAGTTCTTTTGGAGTTTGTGCTAATGCTGTGGAATCATCTTCTGTTTGTGCCTCACCTATTTCTTCTAGAACCAATTCTGCCTGATTAGTTTGTATAACTCATTGTGTTAGAATTGTTTCTGTTAGTTCTATTAGATTTTCAGTTCGTGCTGATCCTGTGGAAGCATCTTCTGTTTGTGCAACTGGTGTCTTCCTGTTGGAGTTTCAGCTCGTACTAATCCCATGGAAGCATCTTCTTTTTATGCCTTAACTGCTTCTTCTGAACACAATCTGCCTGCTCTGTATGCATATCCTCTTCTTAAACTTGTTTCTATTAGTTCTGTTTTGAGTTTCAGCTCTTGCTAATCATTTGGAAGCATCTTGTTATGCCCCAACTGATTCTTGTAGAGCCACGTCTGTCTGACTCATTTGAGTAACTGATAGTGTTATACTTGTTTCTGCTAGTTCTTTTACAGTTTCAGCTCGTGCTAATCCCATGGAAGCATCTTCTGTTTGTGCCCAGCTACTTCTTCTAGAGGCAAGTCTGATCTATTTGCGTTACTGATAGTGTTATACTTGTTTCTGCTAGTTCTGTTGCAGTTTCAGCTCTTGCTGATAATGTGGAAGCATCTTCTGTCTGACCTATTTCCAGTTGCAGTTTTAGCTCGCGCTGATTCTGTGGAAGCACCTTCTGTTTGCGCCTCAACTGCTTCTTCTAGAGCCATTTCTGCCTGATCAGTTTGTGTAACTCATCATATTAGATTTGTTTCTGCTAGTTCTTGTAGAGCTTTAATTCGTGTTGATCCCATGGAATAATCTTCTTTTTGTGTCTCAATTGCTTCTTCTATAACCAATTCTGTCTGCTCAGTAAACGTCTTAAACATGTTTCTGCAAGTTCTTTTGGAGTTTCAGCTCGTGCTGATCCTGTGTAAATTATGTTTGATCAGATTGCAAAATATTTCTTGTTTGAATTCATTCTGATACAGGTTCAGCTCATGCTGATTCTGTGGAAGCGTCTTTTGTTTGTGCCTCAGCTTGTGTCTATAAAGCTAAATATCCCTGATCATTTTGCTTAACTCGTTGTGTTAGAATAGTTTCTGTGAGTTCTATAGGAGATTCAGCTCGTGCTGTTCCTGAGGATGCATCTTCTGTTTGTGCCTCAACTGCTTCTTCTAGAGTCACGTCTGTCTGACTCATTTGAGTAACTGATAGTGTTATACTAGTTTCTGCTAGTTCTTTTGGAGTTTCAGCTCGTGCTGAACCTGTGGAAGCATCTTCTGTTTGTGCAGCTGGTGTCTTCCTGTTGGAGTTTCAGCTCGTGCTAATACCATGGAAGCATCTTCTCAACTGCTTCTTCTGTCTGCAAGCTAATTGCGTAACTGATAGTGTTATACTTGTTTCTACTAGGTCTATGGCAGTTTCAGCCCTTGCTGATCCTGTGGAAGCATCTTCTGCTTTTGCAGCTGATATCTTCCTGTTGCTCGTAGAAGCCCATGGAAGCATCTTCTGTTTGTGCCTCAACTGCTTCTTCTAGAGCCACGTCTGTCTGACTCATCTGAGTAACTGATAGTGTTATACTTGTTTCTGCTAGTTCTTTTGGAGTTTCAGCTCGTGCTGTACCTATGGAAGCATCATCTTTTTGTGCCTCAACTGCTTCTTCTAGAGCCACGTCTGTCTGCCCCATTTGAGTAGTTATACTTGTTTCTGCTAGTTCTTTTGGAGTTTGTGCTAATGCTGTGGAATCATCTTCTGTTTGTGCCTCACCTATTTCATCTTGAACCAATTCTGCCTGATTAGTTTGTATAACTCATTGTGTTAGAATTGTTTCTGTTAGTTCTATTAGATTTTCAGTTCGTGCTGATCCTGTGGAAGCATCTTCTGTTTGTGCAACTGGTGTCTTCCTGTTGGAGTTTCAGCTCGTACTAATCCCATGGAAGTATCTTCTGTTTATGCCTTAACTGCTTCTTCTGAACACAATCTGCCTGCTCTGTATGCATATCCTCTTCTTAAACTTATTTCTATTAGTTCTGTTTTGAGTTTCAGCTCTTGCTAATCATTTGGAAGCATCTTGTTATGCCCCAACTGCTTCTTGTAGAGCCACGTCTGTCTGACCCATTTGCGTAACTGATAGTGTTATACTTGTTTCTGCTAGTTCTTTTACAGTTTCAGCTCGTGCTGATCCTGTGGAAGCATCTTCTGTGTTTGCAGCTGATGTCTTCCTATTGCTCGTGCTAATCCCATGGAAGCATCTTCTGTTTGTGCCCAGCTACTTCTTCTAGAGGCAAGTCTGATCTTTTTGCGTTACTGATAGTGTTATACTTGTTTCTGCTAGTTCTGTTGCAGTTTCAGCTCTTGCTGATAATGTGGAAGCATCTTCTGTCTGACCTATTTCCAGTTGCAGTTTTAGCTGGCGCTGATTCTGTGGAAGCACCTTCTGTTTGCGCCTCAACTGCTTCTTCTAGAGCCATTTCTGCCTGATCAGTTTGTGTAACTCATCATATTAGATTTGTTTCTGCTAGTTCTTGTAGAGCTTTAATTCGTGTTGATCCCATGGAATAATCTTCTTTTTGTGTCTCAATTGCTTCTTCTATAACCAATTCTGCCTGCTCAGTAAACGTCTTAAACATGTTTCTGCAAGTTCTTTTGGAGTTTCAGCTCGTGCTGATCCTGTGTAAATTATGTTTGATCAGATTGCAAAATATTTCTTGTTTGAATTCATTCTGATACAGGTTCAGCTCATGCTGATTCTGTGGAAGCGTCTTTTGTTTGTGCCTCAGCTTGTGTCTATAAAGCTAAATATCCCTGATCATTTTGCTTAACTCATTGTGTTAGAATAGTTTCTGTGAGTTCTATAGGAGATTCAGCTCGTGCTGTTCCTGAGGATGCATCTTCTGTTTGTGCCTCAACTGCTTCTTCTAGAGTCACGTCTGTCTGACTCATTTGAGTAACTGATAGTGTTATACTAGTTTCTGCTAGTTCTTTTGGAGTTTCAGCTCGTGTTGAACCTGTGGAAGCATCTTCTGTTTGTGCAGCTGGTGTCTTCCTGTTGGAGTTTCAGCTCGTGCTAATACCATGGAAGCATCTTCTCAACTGCTTCTTCTGTCTGCAAGCTAATTGCGTAACTGATAGTGTTATACTTGTTTCTACTAGGTCTATGGCAGTTTCAGCTCTTGCTGATCCTGTGGAAGCATCTTCTGCTTTTGCAGCTGATATCTTCCTGTTGCTCGTAGAAGCCCATGGAAGCATCTTCTGTTTGTGCCTCAACTGCTTCTTCTAGAGCCACGTCTGTCTGACTCATCTGAGTAACTGATAGTGTTATACTTGTTTCTGCTAGTTCTTTTGGAGTTTCAGCTCGTGCTGTACCTATGGAAGCATCATCTTTTTGTGCCTCAACTGCTTCTTCTAGAGCCACGTCTGTCTGCCCCATTTGAGTAGTTATACTTGTTTCTGCTAGTTCTTTTGGAGTTTGTGCTAATGCTGTGGAATCATCTTCTGTTTGTGCCTCACCTATTTCTTCTAGAACCAATTCTGCCTGATTAGTTTGTATAACTCATTGTGTTAGAATTGTTTCTGTTAGTTCTATTAGATTTTCAGTTCGTGCTGATCCTGTGGAAGCATCTTCTGTTTGTGCAACTGGTGTCTTCCTGTTGGAGTTTCAGCTCGTACTAATCCCATGGAAGTATCTTCTGTTTATGCCTTAACTGCTTCTTCTGAACACAATCTGCCTGCTCTGTATGCATATCCTCTTCTTAAACTTATTTCTATTAGTTCTGTTTTGAGTTTCAGCTCTTTCTAATCATTTGGAAGCATCTTGTTATGCCCCAACTGCTTCTTGTAGAGCCACGTCTGTCTGACCCATTTGCGTAACTGATAGTGTTATACTTGTTTCTGCTAGTTCTTTTACAGTTTCAGCTCGTGCTGATCCTGTGGAAGCATCTTCTGTGTTTGCAGCTGATGTCTTCCTATTGCTCGTGCTAATCCCATGGAAGCATCTTCTGTTTGTGCCCAGCTACTTCTTCTAGAGGCAAGTCTGATCTTTTTGCGTTACTGATAGTGTTATACTTGTTTCTGCTAGTTCTGTTGCAGTTTCAGCTCTTGCTGATAATGTGGAAGCATCTTCTGTCTGACCTATTTCCAGTTGCAGTTTTAGCTGGCGCTGATTCTGTGGAAGCACCTTCTGTTTGCGCCTCAACTGCTTCTTCTAGAGCCATTTCTGCCTGATCAGTTTGTGTAACTCATCATATTAGATTTGTTTCTGCTAGTTCTTGTAGAGCTTTAATTCGTGTTGATCCCATGGAATAATCTTCTTTTTGTGTCTCAATTGCTTCTTCTATAACCAATTCTGCCTGCTCAGTAAACGTCTTAAACATGTTTCTGCAAGTTCTTTTGGAGTTTCAGCTCGTGCTGATCCTGTGTAAATTATGTTTGATCAGATTGCAAAATATTTCTTGTTTGAATTCATTCTGATACAGGTTCAGCTCATGCTGATTCTGTGGAAGCGTCTTTTGTTTGTGCCTCAGCTTGTGTCTATAAAGCTAAATATCCCTGATCATTTTGCTTAACTCATTGTGTTAGAATAGTTTCTGTGAGTTCTATAGGAGATTCAGCTCGTGCTGTTCCTGAGGATGCATCTTCTGTTTGTGCCTCAACTGCTTCTTCTAGAGTCACGTCTGTCTGACTCATTTGAGTAACTGATAGTGTTATACTAGTTTCTGCTAGTTCTTTTGGAGTTTCAGCTCGTGTTGAACCTGTGGAAGCATCTTCTGTTTGTGCAGCTGGTGTCTTCCTGTTGGAGTTTCAGCTCGTGCTAATACCATGGAAGCATCTTCTCAACTGCTTCTTCTGTCTGCAAGCTAATTGCGTAACTGATAGTGTTATACTTGTTTCTACTAGGTCTATGGCAGTTTCAGCTCTTGCTGATCCTGTGGAAGCATCTTCTGCTTTTGCAGCTGATATCTTCCTGTTGCTCGTAGAAGCCCATGGAAGCATCTTCTGTTTGTGCCTCAACTGCTTCTTCTAGAGCCACGTCTGTCTGACTCATCTGAGTAACTGATAGTGTTATACTTGTTTCTGCTAGTTCTTTTGGAGTTTGTGCTAATGCTGTGGAATCATCTTCTGTTTGTGCCTCACCTATTTCTTCTAGAACCAATTCTGCCTGATTAGTTTGTATAACTCATTGTGTTAGAATTGTTTCTGTTAGTTCTATTAGATTTTCAGTTCGTGCTGATCCTGTGGAAGCATCTTCTGTTTGTGCAACTGGTGTCTTCCTGTTGGAGTTTCAGCTCGTACTAATCCCATGGAAGCATCTTCTTTTTATGCCTTAACTGCTTCTTCTGAACACAATCTGCCTGCTCTGTATGCATATCCTCTTCTTAAACTTGTTTCTATTAGTTCTATTTTGAGTTTCAGCTCTTGCTAATCATTTAGAAGCATCTTGTTATGCCCCAACTGCTTCTTGTAGAGCCACGTCTGTCTGACTCATTTGCGTAACTGATAGTGTTATACTTGTTTCTGCTAGTTCTTTTACAGTTTCAGCTCGTGCTAATCCCATGGAAGCATCTTCTGTTTGTGCCCAGCTACTTCTTCTAGAGGCAAGTCTGATCTATTTGCGTTACTGATAGTGTTATACTTGTTTCTGCTAGTTCTGTTGCAGTTTCAGCTCTTGCTGATAATGTGGAAGCATCTTCTGTCTGACCTATTTCCAGTTGCAGTTTTAGCTCGCGCTGATTCTGTGGAAGCACCTTCTGTTTGCGCCTCAACTGCTTCTTCTAGAGCCATTTCTGCCTGATCAGTTTGTGTAACTCATCATATTAGATTTGTTTCTGCTAGTTCTTGTAGAGCTTTAATTCGTGTTGATCCCATGGAATAATCTTCTTTTTGTGTCTCAATTGCTTCTTCTATAACCAATTCTGCCTGCTCAGTAAACGTCTTAAACATGTTTCTGCAAGTTCTTTTGGAGTTTCAGCTTGTGCTGATCCTGTGTAAATTATGTTTGATCAGATTGCAAAATATTTCTTGTTTGAATTCATTCTGATACAGGTTCAGCTCATGCTGATTCTGTGGAAGCGTCTTTTGTTTGTGCCTCAGTTTGTGTCTATAAAGCTAAATATCCCTGATCATTTTGCTTAACTCGTTGTGTTAGAATAGTTTCTGTGAGTTCTATAGGAGATTCAGCTCGTGCTGTTCCTGAGGATGCATCTTCTGTTTGTGCCTCAACTGCTTCTTCTAGAGTCACGTCTGTCTGACTCATTTGAGTAACTGATAGTGTTATACTAGTTTCTGCTAGTTCTTTTGGAGTTTCAGCTCGTGCTGAACCTGTGGAAGCATCTTCTGTTTGTGCAGCTGGTGTCTTCCTGTTGGAGTTTCAGCTCGTGCTAATACCATGGAGGCATCTTCTCAACTGCTTCTTCTGTCTGCAAGCTAATTGCGTAACTGATAGTGTTATACTTGTTTCTACTAGGTCTATGGCAGTTTCAGCTCTTGCTGATCCCGTGGAAGCATCTTCTGCTTTTGCAGCTGATATCTTCCTGTTGCTCGTAGAAGCCTGTGGAAGCATCATCTTTTTGTGCCTCAACCGCTTCTTCTAGAGCCACGTCTGTCTGCCCCATTTGAGTAGCTGATGGTGTTATACTTGTTTCTGCTAGTTCTTTTGGAGTTTGTGCTAATGCTGTGGAATCATCTTCTGTTTGTGCCTCACCTATTTCTTCTAGAACCAATTCTGCCTGATTAGTTTGTATAACTCATTGTGTTAGAATTGTTTCTGTTAGTTCTATTAGATTTTCAGTTCGTGCTGATCCTGTGGAAGCATCTTCTGTTTGTGCAACTGGTGTCTTCCTGTTGGAGTTTCAGCTCGTACTAATCCCATGGAAGCATCTTCTTTTTATGCCTTAACTGCTTCTTCTGAACACAATCTGCCTGCTCTGTATGCATATCCTCTTCTTAAACTTGTTTCTATTAGTTCTGTTTTGAGTTTCAGCTCTTGCTAATCATTTGGAAGCATCTTGTTATGCCCCAACTGCTTCTTGTAGAGCCACGTCTGTCTGACTCATTTGCGTAACTCATCTCATCATGTTCCTCTTGTACCTTGCGGTGTCGAGGTGAAGTATAAACTTCGTGAGAGTGCCCGGTTATGGGCTTCGTATATCGACATTCCCATGGACTCTGTTATTCCCTCCGTCCAGCGTTTACGTGGTCGGCCTCTTCCTCTGTTTCCATCTGGTCTGTACGTCATTGCCTGTTGTGGCATGCTGTTGACTGGTAGCCTACTTGCATGGCCAAACCATTTGACTTGCTGCTTTCTAATAAAATCTAGAGCAGCTTTAACCCCCACTTTAGTCCTGATTTCTTCATTTCTGATCTTATCTCTTCTTGATACGTTGAGTATTCTTCTCAGGAACCTCATTTCTGTTGTTGTGATTTTTCTTTTCTCTTTTTCTGTCATTGTCCAGGTTTGGCATTGGTAGCACAGAGTTGGTAGGAAGATTGTGTTGTAAAGTGCTTTCTTAGTAGTTATTGATACATGTTTGTTCTTTAGTATTGGTGCCATTTGTCCAATGAGTTGATTTGCCTTATTGCACCTATTTTCGATCTCGTCTTCTGATCTGCCATTTGATGATATTATACTTCCTAGGTACTTGAAGCTCTTTACTTGTTTCAAGGGATGTTCGTTTAGGTGAATTGTTGCTGTTTGTTCTTCTTTAGTTATAGTCATTACCTCTGTTTTGCTTGTGCTAATTTTCATGTTATGTTCCCTACACATTTCGTTTAGACTATTCATTTGCGTAACTGATAGTGTTATACTTGTTTCTGCTAGTTCTTTTACAGTTTCAGCTCGTGCTAATCCCATGGAAGCATCTTCTGTTTGTGCCCAGCTACTTCTTCTAGAGGCAAGTCTGATCTATTTGCGTTACTGATAGTGTTATACTTGTTTCTGCTAGTTCTGTTGCAGTTTCAGCTCTTGCTGATAATGTGGAAGCATCTTCTGTCTGACCTATTTCCAGTTGCAGTTTTAGCTCGCGCTGATTTTGTGGAAGTACCTTCTGTTTGCGCCTCAACTGCTTCTTCTAGAGCCATTTCTGCCTGATCAGTTTGTGTAACTCATCATATTAGATTTGTTTCTGCTAGTTCTTGTAGAGCTTTAATTCGTGTTGATCCCATGGAATAATCTTCTTTTTGTGTCTCAATTGCTTCTTCTATAACCAATTCTGCCTGCTCAGTAAACGTCTTAAACATGTTTCTGCAAGTTCTTTTGGAGTTTCAGCTCGTGCTGATCCTGTGTAAATTATGTTTGATCAGATTGCAAAATATTTCTTGTTTGAATTCATTCTGATACAGGTTCAGCTCATGCTGATTCTGTGGAAGCGTCTTTTGTTTGTGCCTCAGCTTGTGTCTATAAAGCTAAATATCCCTGATCATTTTGCTTAACTCGTTGTGTTAGAATAGTTTCTGTGAGTTCTATAGGAGATTCAGCTCGTGCTGTTCCTGAGGATGCATCTTCTGTTTGTGCCTCAACTGCTTCTTCTAGAGTCACGTCTGTCTGACTCATTTGAGTAACTGATAGTGTTATACTAGTTTCTGCTAGTTCTTTTGGAGTTTCAGCTCGTGCTGAACCTGTGGAAGCATCTTCTGTTTGTGCAGCTGGTGTCTTCCTGTTGGAGTTTCAGCTCGTGCTAATACCATGGAAGCATCTTCTCAACTGCTTCTTCTGTCTGCAAGCTAATTGCGTAACTGATAGTGTTATACTTGTTTCTACTAGGTCTATGGCAGTTTCAGCTCTTGCTGATCCTGTGGAAGCATCTTCTGCTTTTGCAGCTGATATCTTCCTGTTGCTCGTAGAAGCCTATGGAAGCATCATCTTTTTGTGCCTCAACCGCTTCTTCTAGAGCCACGTCTGTCTGCCCCATTTGAGTAGCTGATGGTGTTATACTTGTTTCTGCTAGTTCTTTTGGAGTTTGTGCTAATGCTGTGGAATCATCTTCTGTTTGTGCCTCACCTATTTCTTCTAGAACCAATTCTGCCTGATTAGTTTGTATAACTCATTGTGTTAGAATTGTTTCTGTTAGTTCTATTAGATTTTCAGTTCGTGCTGATCCTGTGGAAGCATCTTCTGTTTGTGCAACTGGTGTCTTCCTGTTGGAGTTTCAGCTCGTACTAATCCCATGGAAGCATCTTCTTTTTATGCCTTAACTGCTTCTTCTGAACACAATCTGCATGCTCTGTATGCATATCCTCTTCTTAAACTTGTTTCTATTAGTTCTGTTTTGAGTTTCAGCTCTTGCTAATCATTTGGAAGCATCTTGTTATGCCCCAACTGCTTCTTGTAGAGCCACGTCTGTCTGACCCATTTGCGTAACTGATAGTGTCTTGCTGATCCTGTGGAAGCATTTTCTGCTTTTGCAGCTGATATCTTCCTGATGCTCGTAGAAGCCCATGGAAGCATCTTCTGTTTGTGCCTCAACTGCTTCTTCTAGAGCCACGTCTGTCTGACTCATCTGAGTAACTGATAGTGTTATACTTGTTTCTGCTAGTTCTTTTGGAGTTTCAGCTCGTGCTGTACCTATGGAAGCATCATCTTTTTGTGCCTCAAATACTTCTTCTAGAGCCACGCCTGTCTGCCCCATTTGAGTAGCTGATGGTGTTATACTTGTTTCTGCTAGTTCTTTTGGAGTTTGTTCTAATGCTGTGGAATCATCTTCTGTTTGTGCCTCACCTATTTCTTCTAGAACCAATTCTGCCTGATTAGTTTGTATAACTCATTGTGTTAGAATTGTTTCTGTTAGTTCTATTAGATTTTCAGTTCGTGCTGATCCTGTGGAAGCATCTTCTGTTTGTGCAACTGGTGTCTTCCTGTTGGAGTTTCAGCTCGTACTAATCCCATGGAAGCATCTTCTTTTTATGCCTTAACTGCTTCTTCTGAACACAATCTGCCTGCTCTGTATGCATATCCTCTTCTTAAATTTGTTTCTATTAGTTCTGTTTTGAGTTTCAGCTCTTGCTAATCATTTGGAAGCATCTTGCTATGCCCCAACTGCTTCTTGTAGAGCCACGTCTGTCTGACCCATTTGCGTAACTGATAGTGTCTTGCTGATCCTGTGGAAGCATTTTCTGCTTTTGCAGCTGATATCTTCCTGTTGCTCGTAGAAGCCCATGGAAGCATCTTCTGTTTGTGCCTCAACTGCTTCTTCTAGAGCCACGTCTGTCTGACTCATCTGAGTAACTGATAGTGTTATACTTGTTTCTGCTAGTTCTTTTGGAGTTTCAGCTCGTGCTGTACCTATGGAAGCATCATCTTTTTGTGCCTCAAATACTTCTTCTAGAGCCACGCCTGTCTGCCCCATTTGAGTAGCTGATGGTGTTATACTTGTTTCTGCTAGTTCTTTTGGAGTTTGTGCTAATGCTGTGGAATCATCTTCTGTTTGTGCCTCACCTATTTCTTCTAGAACCAATTCTGCCTGATTAGTTTGTATAACTCATTGTGTTAGAATTGTTTCTGTTAGTTCTATTAGATTTTCAGTTCGTGCTGATCCTGTGGAAGCATCTTCTGTTTGTGCAACTGGTGTCTTCCTGTTGGAGTTTCAGCTCGTACTAATCCCATGGAAGCATCTTCTTTGTATGCCTTAACTGCTTCTTCTGAACACAATCTGCCTGCTCTGTATGCATATCCTCTTCTTAAACTTGTTTCTATTAGTTCTGTTTTGAGTTTCAGCTCTTGCTAATCATTTGGAAGCATCTTGTTATGCCCCAACTGCTTCTTGTAGAGCCACGTCTGTCTGACCCATTTGCGTAACTGTTAGTGTTATACTTGTTTCTGCTAGTTCTTTTCCAGTTTCAGCTCGTGCTGATCCTGTGGAAGCATCTTCTATGTTTGCAGCTGATGTCTTCCTATTGCTCGTGCTAATCCCATGGAAGCATCTTCTGTTTGTGCCCAGCTACTTCTTCTAGAGGCAAGTCTGATCTATTTGCGTTACTGATAGTGTTATACTTGTTTCTGCTAGTTCCGTTGCAGTTTCAGCTCTTGCTGATAATGTGGAAGCATCTTCTGTCTGACCTATTTCCAGTTGCAGTTTTAGCTCGCGCTGATTTTGTGGAAGTACCTTCTGTTTGCGCCTCAACTGCTTCTTCTAGGCTTCTGCCTGATCAGTTTGTGTAACTCATCATATTAGATTTGTTTCTGCTAGTTCTTGTAGAGCTTTAATTCGTGTTGATCCCATGGAATAATCTTCTTTTTGTGTCTCAATTGCTTCTTCTATAACCAATTCTGCCTGCTCAGTAAACGTCTTAAACATGTTTCTGCAAGTTCTTTTGGAGTTTCAGCTCGTGCTGATCCTGTGTAAATTATGTTTGATCAGATTGCAAAATTTTTCTTGTTTGAATTCATTCTGATACAGGTTCAGCTCATGCTGATTCTGTGGAAGTGTCTTTTGTTTGTGCCTCAGCTTGTGTCTATAAAGCTAAATATCCCTGATCATTTTGCTTAACTCGTTGTGTTAGAATAGTTTCTGTGAGTTCTATAGGAGATTCAGCTCGTGCTGTTCCTGAGGATGCATCTTCTGTTTGTGCCTCAACTGCTTCTTCTAGAGTCACGTCTGTCTGACTCATTTGAGTAACTGATAGTGTTATACTAGTTTCTGCTAGTTCTTTTGGAGTTTCAGCTCGTGCTGAACCTGTGGAAGCATCTTCTGTTTGTGCAGCTGGTGTCTTCCTGTTGGAGTTTCAGCTCGTGCTAATACCATGGAGGCATCTTCTCAACTGCTTCTTCTGTCTGCAAGCTAATTGCGTAACTGATAGTGTTATACTTGTTTCTACTAGGTCTATGGCAGTTTCAGCTCTTGCTGATCCTGTGGAAGCATCTTCTGCTTTTGCAGCTGATATCTTCCTGTTGCTCGTAGAAGCCCATGGAAGCATCTTCTGTTTGTGCCTCAACTGCTTCTTCTAGAGCCACGTCTGTCTGCCCCATTTGAGTAGCTGATGGTGTTTCTGCTAGTTCTTTTGGAGTTTGTGCTAATGCTGTGGAATCATCTTTATTTTGTGCCTCACCTATTTTTTCTAGAACCAATTCTGCCTGATTAGTTTGTATAACTCATTGTGTTAGAATTGTTTCTGTTAGTTTTATTAGATTTTCAGTTCGTGCTGATCCTGTGGAAGCATCTTCTGTTTGTGCAACTGGTGTCTTCCTGTTGGAGTTTCAGCTCGTACTAATCCCATGGAAGCATCTTCTGTTTATGCCTTAACTGCTTCTTCTGAACACAATCTGCCTGCTCTGTATGCATATCCTCTTCTTAAACTTGTTTCTATTAGTTCTGTTTTGAGTTTCAGCTCTTGCTAATCATTTGGAAGCATCTTGTTATGCCCCAACTGCTTCTTGTAGAGCCACGTCTGTCTGACCCATTTGCGTAACTGATAGTGTTATACTTGTTTCTGCTAGTTCTTTTACAGTTTCAGCTCGTGCTGATCCTGTGGAAGCATCTTCTGTTTCTGCCCAGCTACTTCTTCTAGAGGCAAGTCTGATCTATTTGCGTTACTGATAGTGTTATACTTGTTTCTGCTAGTTCTGTTGCAGTTTCAGCTCTTGCTGATAATGTGGAAGCATCTTCTGTCTGACCTATTTCCAGTTGCAGTTTTAGCTCGCGCTGATTCTGTGGAAGCACCTTCTGTTTGCGCCTCAACTGCTTCTTCTAGAGCCATTTCTGCCTGATCAGTTTGTGTAACTCATCATATTAGATTTGTTTCTGCTAGTTCTTGTAGAGCTTTAATTCGTGTTGATCCCATGGAATAATCTTCTTTTTGTGTCTCAATTGCTTCTTCTATAACCAATTCTACCTGCTCAGTAAACGTCTTAAACATGTTTCTGCAAGTTCTTTTGGAGTTTCAGCTCGTGCTGATCCTGTGTAAATTATGTTTGATCAGATTGCAAAATTTTTCTTGTTTGAATTCATTCTGATACAGGTTCAGCTCATGCTGATTCTGTGGAAGCGTCTTTTGTTTGTGCCTCAGCTTGTGTCTATAAAGCTAAATATCCCTGATCATTTTGCTTAACTCGTTGTGTTAGAATAGTTTCTGTGAGTTCTATAGGAGATTCAGCTCGTGCTGTTCCTGAGGATGCATCTTCTGTTTGTGCCTCAACTGCTTCTTCTAGAGTCACGTCTGTCTGACTCATTTGAGTAACTGATAGTGTTATACTAGTTTCTGCTAGTTCTTTTGGAGTTTCAGCTCGCGCTGAACCTGTGGAAGCATCTTCTGTTTGTGCAGCTGGTGTCTTCCTGTTGGAGTTTCAGCTCGTGCTAATACCATGGAAGCATCTTCTCAACTGCTTCTTCTGTCTGCAAGCTAATTGCGTAACTGATAGTGTTATACTTGTTTCTACTAGGTCTATGGCAGTTTCAGCTCTTGCTGATCCTGTGGAAGCATTTCTGCTTTTGCAGCTGATATCTTGCTGTTGCTCGTTGAAGCCCATGGAAGCATCTTCTGTTTGTGCCTCAACTGCTTCTTCTAGAGCCACGTCTGTCTGACTCATCTGAATAACTGATAGTGTTATACTTGTTTCTGCTAGTTCTTTTGGAGTTTCAGCTCGTGCTGTACCTATGGAAGCATCATCTTTTTGTGCCTCAAATACTTCTTCTAGAGCCACGTCTGTCTGCCCCATTTGAGTAGCTGATGGTGTTATACTTGTTTCTGCTAGTTCTTTTGGAGTTTGTGCTAATGCTGTGGAATCATCTTCTGTTTGTGCCTCACCTATTTCTTCTAGAACCAATTCTGCCTGATTAGTTTGTATAACTCATTGTGTTAGAATTGTTTCTGTTAGTTCTATTAGATTTTCAGTTCGTGCTGATCCTGTGGAAGCATCTTCTGTTTGTGCAACTGGTGTCTTCCTGTTGGAGTTTCAGCTCGTACTAATCCCATGGAAGCATCTTCTGTTTATGCCTTAACTGCTTCTTCTGAACACAATCTGCCTGCTCTGTATGCATATCCTCTTCTTAAACTTGTTTCTATTAGTTCTGTTTTGAGTTTCAGCTCTTGCTAATCATTTGGAAGCATCTTGTTATGCCCCAACTGCTTCTTGTAGAGCCACGTCTGCCTGACCTATTTGCGTAACTGATAGTGTCTTGCTGATCCTGTGGAAGCATTTTCTGCTTTTGCAGCTGATATCTTCCTGATGCTCGTAGAAGCCCATGGAAGCATCTTCTGTTTGTGCCTCAACTGCTTCTTCTAGAGCCACGTCTGTCTGACTCATCTGAGTAACTGATAGTGTTATACTTGTTTCTGCTAGTTCTTTTGGAGTTTCAGCTCGTGCTGTACCTATGGAAGCATCATCTTTTTGTGCCTCAACCGCTTCTTCTAGAGCCACGCCTGTCTGCCCCATTTGAGTAGCTGATGGTGTTATACTTGTTTCTGCTAGTTCTTTTGGAGTTTGTGCTAATGCTGTGGAATCATCTTCTGTTTGTGCCTCACCTATTTCTTCTAGAACCAATTCTGCCTGATTAGTTTGTATAACTCATTGTGTTAGAATTGTTTCTGTTAGTTCTATTAGATTTTCAGTTCGTGCTGATCCTGTGGAAGCATCTTCTGTTTGTGCAACTGGTGTCTTCCTGTTGGAGTTTCAGCTCGTACTAATCCCATGGAAGCATCTTCTTTTTATGCCTTAACTGCTTCTTCTGAACACAATCTGCCTGCTCTGTATGCATATCCTCTTCTTAAACTTGTTTCTATTAGTTCTGTTTTGAGTTTCAGCTCTTGCTAATCATTTGGAAGCATCTTGTTATGCCCCAACTGCTTCTTGTAGAGCCACGTCTGTCTGACCCATTTGCGTAACTGATAGTGTTATACTTGTTTCTGCTAGTTCTTTTACAGTTTCAGCTCGTGCTGATCCTGTGGAAGCATCTTCTGTGTTTGCAGCTGATGTCTTCCTATTGCTCGTGCTAATCCCATGGAAGCATCTTCTGTTTGTTCCCAGCTACTTCTTCTAGAGGCAAGTCTGATCTATTTGCGTTACTGATAGTGTTATACTTGTTTCTGCTAGTTCTGTTGCAGTTTCAGCTCTTGCTGATAATGTGGAAGCATCTTCTGTCTGACCTATTTCCAGTTGCAGTTTTAGCTCGCGCTGATTCTGTGGAAGCACCTTCTGTTTGCGCCTCAACTGCTTCTTCTAGAGCCATTTCTGCCTGATCAGTTTGTGTAACTCATCATATTAGATTTGTTTCTGCTAGTTCTTGTAGAGCTTTAATTCGTGTTGATCCCATGGAATAATCTTCTTTTTGTGTCTCAATTGCTTCTTCTATAACCAATTCTGCCTGCTCAGTAAACGTCTTAAACATGTTTCTGCAAGTTCTTTTGGAGTTTCAGCTCGTGCTGATCCTGTGTAAATTATGTTTGATCAGATTGCAAAATTTTTCTTGTTTGAATTCATTCTGATACAGGTTCAGCTCATGCTGATTCTGTGGAAGCGTCTTTTGTTTGTGCCTCAGCTTGTGTCTATAAAGCTAAATATCCCTGATCATTTTGCTTAACTCGTTGTGTTAGAATAGTTTCTGTGAGTTCTATAGGAGATTCAGCTCGTGCTGTTCCTGAGGATGCATCTTCTGTTTGTGCGTCAACTGCTTCTTCTAAGTCACGTCTGTCTGACTCATTTGAGTAACTGATAGTGTTATACTAGTTTCTGCTAGTTCTTTTGGAGTTTCAGCTCGTGCTGAACCTGTGGAAGCATCTTCTGTTTGTGCAGCTGGTGTCTTCCTGTTGGAGTTTCAGCTCGTGCTAATACCATGGAAGCATCTTCTCAACTGCTTCTTCTGTCTGCAAGCTAATTGCGTAACTGATAGTGTTATACTTGTTTCTACTAGGTCTATGGCAGTTTCAGCTCTTGCTGATCCTGTGGAAGCATCTTCTGCTTTTGCAGCTGATATCTTGCTGTTGCTCGTAGAAGCCCATGGAAGCATCTTCTGTTTGTGCCTCAACTGCTTCTTCTAGAGCCACGTCTGTCTGACTCATCTGAGTAACTGATAGTGTTATACTTGTTTCTGCTAGTTCTTTTGGAGTTTCAGCTCGTGCTGTACCTATGGAAGCATCATCTTTTTGTGCCTCAAATACTTCTTCTAGAGCCACGCCTGTCTGCCCCATTTGAGTAGCTGATGGTGTTATACTTGTTTCTGCTAGTTCTTTTGGAGTTTGTGCTAATGCTGTGGAATCATCTTCTGTTTGTGCCTCACCTATTTCTTCTAGAACCAATTCTGCCTGATTAGTTTGTATAACTCATTGTGTTAGAATTGTTTCTGTTAGTTCTATTAGATTTTCAGTTCGTGCTGATCCTGTGCAAGCATCTTCTGTTTGTGCAACTGGTGTCTTCCTATTGAAGTTTCTGCTCGTACTAATCCCATGGAAGCATCTTCTGTTTATGCCTTAACTGCTTCTTCTGAACACAATCTGCCTGCTCTATATGCACATCCTCTTCTTAAACTTGTTTCTATTAGTTCTGTTTTGAGTTTCAGCTCTTGCTAATCATTTGGAAGCATCTTGTTATGCCCAAACTGCTTCTTGTAGAGCCACGTCTGTCTGACCCATTTGCGTAACTGATAGTGTTATACTTGTTTCTGCTAGTTCTTTTACAGTTTCAGCTCGTGCTGATCCTGTGGAAGCATCTTCTGTGTCTTCCTATTGCTCGTGCTAATCCCATGGAAGCATCTTCTGTTTGTGCCCAGCTACTTCTTCTAGAGGCAAGTCTGATCTATTTGCGTTACTGATAGTGTTATACTTGTTTCTGCTAGTTCTGTTGCAGTTTCAGCTCTTGCTGATAATGTGGAAGCATCTTCTGTCTAACCTATTTCCAGTTGCAGTTTTAGCTGGCGCTGATTCTGTGGAAGCACCTTCTGTTTGCGCCTCAACTGCTTCTTCTAGAGCCATTTCTGCCTGATCAGTTTGTGTAACTCATCATATTAGATTTGTTTCTGCTAGTTCTTGTTGAGCTTTAATTCGTGTTGATCCCATGGAATAATCTTCTTTTTGTGTCTCAATTGCTTCTTCTATAACCAATTCTGCCTGCTCAGTAAACGTCTTAAACATGTTTCTGCAAGTTCTTTTGGAGTTTCAGCTCGTGCTGATCCTGTGTAAATTATGTTTGATCAGATTGCAAAATTTTTCTTGTTTGAATTCATTCTGATACAGGTTCAGCTCATGCTGATTCTGTGGAAGCGTCTTTTGTTTGTGCCTCAGCTTGTGTCTATAAAGCTAAATATCCCTGATCATTTTGCTTAACTCGTTGTGTTAGAATAGTTTCTGTGAGTTCTATAGGAGATTCAGCTCGTGCTGTTCCTGAGGATGCATCTTCTGTTTGTGCCTCAACTGCTTCTTCTAGAGTCACGTCTGTCTGACTCATTTGAGTAACTGATAGTGTTATACTAGTTTCTGCTAGTTCTTTTGGAGTTTCAGCTCGTGCTGAACCTGTGGAAGCATCTTCTGTTTGTGCAGCTGGTGTCTTCCTGTTGGAGTTTCAGCTCGTGCTAATACCATGGAAGCATCTTCTCAACTGCTTCTTCTGTCTGCAAGCTAATTGCGTAACTGATAGTGTTATACTTGTTTCTACTAGTTCTTTTACAGTTTCAGCTCGTGCTGATCCTGTGGAAGCATCTTCTGTGTCTTCCTATTGCTCGTGCTAATCCCATGGAAGCATCTTCTGTTTGTGCCCAGCTACTTCTTCTAGAGGCAAGTCTGATCTATTTGCGTTACTGATAGTGTTATACTTGTTTCTGCTAGTTCTGTTGCAGTTTCAGCTCTTGCTGATAATGTGGAAGCATCTTCTGTCTGACCTATTTCCAGTTGCAGTTTTAGCTGGCGCTGATTCTGTGGAAGCACCTTCTGTTTGCGCCTCAACTGCTTCTTCTAGAGCCATTTCTGCCTGATCAGTTTGTGTAACTCATCATATTAGATTTGTTTCTGCTAGTTCTTGTAGAGCTTTAATTCGTGTTGATCCCATGGAATAATCTTCTTTTTGTGTCTCAATTGCTTCTTCTATAACCAATTCTGCCTGCTCAGTAAACGTCTTAAACATGTTTCTGCAAGTTCTTTTGGAGTTTCAGCTCGTGCTGATCCTGTGTAAATTATGTTTGATCAGATTGCAAAATTTTTCTTGTTTGAATTCATTCTGATACAGGTTCAGCTCATGCTGATTCTGTGGAAGCGTCTTTTGTTTGTGCCTCAGCTTGTGTCTATAAAGCTAAATATCCCTGATCATTTTGCTTAACTCGTTGTGTTAGAATAGTTTCTGTGAGTTCTATAGGAGATTCAGCTCGTGCTGTTCCTGAGGATGCATCTTCTGTTTGTGCCTCAACTGCTTCTTCTAGAGTCACGTCTGTCTGACTCATTTGAGTAACTGATAGTGTTATACTAGTTTCTGCTAGTTCTTTTGGAGTTTCAGCTCGTGCTGAACCTGTGGAAGCATCTTCTGTTTGTGCAGCTGGTGTCTTCCTGTTGGAGTTTCAGCTCGTGCTAATACCATGGAAGCATCTTCTCAACTGCTTCTTCTGTCTGCAAGCTAATTGCGTAACTGATAGTGTTATACTTGTTTCTACTAGGTCTATGGCAGTTTCAGCTCTTGCTGATCCTGTGGAAGCATCTTCTGCTTTTGCAGCTGATATCTTCCTGTTAGTTAGTTAGTTAGTTAGTCGACAGATCATCCTCGCTGCACATCGAACCATTCAGTCCATAAGTGCTCGGATCCCCTCCTCAGCAAATTCCGCAGCGTGTAGCGGCTAACGACGCCAGTTCTGTGTTGGTTTATCAATCTTCCTGTTGCTCGTAGAAGCCCATGGAAGCATCTTCTGTTTGTGCCTCAACTGCTTCTTCTAGAGCCACGTCTGTCTGACTCATCTGAGTAACTGATAGTGTTATACTTGTTTCTGCTAGTTCTTTTGGAGTTTCAGCTCGTGCTGTACCTATGGAAGCATCATCTTTTTGTGCCTCAACCGCTTCTTCTAGAGCCACGTCTGTCTGCCCCATTTGAGTAGCTGATGGTGTTATACTTGTTTCTGCTAGTTCTTTTGGAGTTTGTGCTAATGCTGTGGAATCATCTTCTGTTTGTGCCTCACCTATTTCTTCTAGAACCAATTCTGCCTGATTAGTTTGTATAACTCATTGTGTTAGAATTGTTTCTGTTAGTTCTATTAGATTTTCAGTTCGTGCTGATCCTGTGCAAGCATCTTCTGTTTGTGCAACTGGTGTCTTCCTGTTGGAGTTTCAGCTCGTACTAATCCCATGGAAGCATCTTCTGTTTATGCCTTAACTGCTTCTTCTGAACACAATCTGCCTGCTCTGTATGCATATCCTCTTCTTAAACTTGTTTCTATTAGTTCTGTTTTGAGTTTCAGCTCTTGCTAATCATTTGGAAGCATCTTGTTATGCCCCAACTGCTTCTTGTAGAGCCACGTCTGTCTGACCCATTTGCGTAACTGATAGTGTTATACTTGTTTCTGCTAGTTCTTTTACAGTTTCAGCTCGTGCTGATCCTGTGGAAGCATCTTCTGTGTCTTCCTATTGCTCGTGCTAATCCCATGGAAGCATCTTCTGTTTGTGCCCAGCTACTTCTTCTAGAGGCAAGTCTGATCTATTTGCGTTACTGATAGTGTTATACTTGTTTCTGCTAGTTCTGTTGCAGTTTCAGCTCTTGCTGATAATGTGGAAGCATCTTCTGTCTGACCTATTTCCAGTTGCAGTTTTAGCTGGCGCTGATTCTGTGGAAGCACCTTCTGTTTGCGCCTCAACTGCTTCTTCTAGAGCCATTTCTGCCTGATCAGTTTGTGTAACTCATCATATTAGATTTGTTTCTGCTAGTTCTTGTAGAGCTTTAATTCGTGTTGATCCCATGGAATAATCTTCTTTTTGTGTCTCAATTGCTTCTTCTATAACCAATTCTGCCTGCTCAGTAAACGTCTTAAACATGTTTCTGCAAGTTCTTTTGGAGTTTCAGCTCGTGCTGATCCTGTGTAAATTATGTTTGATCAGATTGCAAAATTTTTCTTGTTTGAATTCATTCTGATACAGGTTCAGCTCATGCTGATTCTGTGGAAGCGTCTTTTGTTTGTGCCTCAGCTTGTGTCTATAAAGCTAAATATCCCTGATCATTTTGCTTAACTCGTTGTGTTAGAATAGTTTCTGTGAGTTCTATAGGAGATTCAGCTCGTGCTGTTCCTGAGGATGCATCTTCTGTTTGTGCCTCAACTGCTTCTTCTAGAGTCACGTCTGTCTGACTCATTTGAGTAACTGATAGTGTTATACTAGTTTCTGCTAGTTCTTTTGGAGTTTCAGCTCGTGCTGAACCTGTGGAAGCATCTTTTGTTTGTGCAGCTGGTGTCTTCCTGTTGGAGTTTCAGCTCGTGCTAATACCATGGAAGCATCTTCTCAACTGCTTCTTCTGTCTGCAAGCTAATTGCGTAACTGATAGTGTTATACTTGTTTCTACTAGGTCTATGGCAGTTTCAGCTCTTGCTGATCCTGTGGAAGCATCTTCTGCTTTTGCAGCTGATATCTTCCTGTTAGTTAGTTAGTTAGTTAGTTAGTCGACAGATCATCCTCGCTGCACATCGAACCATTCAGTCCATAAGTGCTCGGATCCCCTCCTCAGCAAATTCCGCAGCGTGTAGCGGCTAACGACGCCAGTTCTGTGTTGGTTTATCAATCTTCCTGTTGCTCGTAGAAGCCCATGGAAGCATCTTCTGTTTGTGCCTCAACTGCTTCTTCTAGAGCCACGTCTGTCTGACTCATCTGAGTAACTGATAGTGTTATACTTGTTTCTGCTAGTTCTTTTGGAGTTTCAGCTCGTGCTGTACCTATGGAAGCATCATCTTTTTGTGCCTCAACCGCTTCTTCTAGAGCCACGTCTGTCTGCCCCATTTGAGTAACTGATGGTGTTATACTTGTTTCTGCTAGTTCTTTTGGAGTTTGTGCTAATGCTGTGGAATCATCTTCTGTTTGTGCCTCACCTATTTCTTCTAGAACCAATTCTGCCTGATTAGTTTGTATAACTCATTGTGTTAGAATTGTTTCTGTTAGTTCTATTAGATTTTCAGTTCGTGCTGATCCTGTGGAAGCATCTTCTGTTTGTGCAACTGGTGTCTTCCTGTTGGAGTTTCAGCTCGTACTAATCCCATGGAAGCATCTTCTGTTTATGCCTTAACTGCTTCTTCTGAACACAATCTGCCTGCTCTGTATGCATATCCTCTTCTATTAGTTCTGTTTTGAGTTTCAGCTCTTGCTAATCATTTGGAAGCATCTTGTTATGCCCCAACTGCTTCTTGTAGAGCCACGTCTGTCTGACCCATTTGCGTAACTGATAGTGTTATACTTGTTTCTGCTAGTTCTGTTGCAGTTTCAGCTCTTGCTGATAATGTGGAAGCATCTTCTGTCTGACCTATTTCCAGTTGCAGTTTTAGCTGGCGCTGATTCTGTGGAAGCACCTTCTGTTTGCGCCTCAACTGCTTCTTCTAGAGCCATTTCTGCCTGATCAGTTTGTGTAACTCATCATATTAGATTTGTTTCTGCTAGTTCTTGTAGAGCTTTAATTCGTGTTGATCCCATGGAATAATCTTCTTTTTGTGTCTCAATTGCTTCTTCTATAACCAATTCTGCCTGCTCAGTAAACGTCTTAAACATGTTTCTGCAAGTTCTTTTGGAGTTTCAGCTCGTGCTGATCCTGTGTAAATTATGTTTGATCAGATTGCAAAATTTTTCTTGTTTGAATTCATTCTGATACAGATTCAGCTCATGCTGATTCTGTGGAAGCGTCTTTTGTTTGTGCCTCAGCTTGTGTCTATAAAGCTAAATATCCCTGATCATTTTGCTTAACTCGTTGTGTTAGAATAGTTTCTGTGAGTTCTATAGGAGATTCAGCTCGTGCTGTTCCTGAGGATGCATCTTCTGTTTGTGCCTCAACTGCTTCTTCTAGAGTCACGTCTGTCTGACTCATTTGAGTAACTGATAGTGTTATACTAGTTTCTGCTATTTCTTTTGGAGTTTCAGCTCGTGCTGAACCTGTGGAAGCATCTTCTGTTTGTGCAGCTGGTGTCTTCCTGTTGGAGTTTCAGCTCGTGCTAATACCATGGAAGCATCTTCTCAACTGCTTCTTCTGTCTGCAAGCTAATTGCGTAACTGATAGTGTTATACTTGTTTCTACTAGGTCTATGGCAGTTTCAGCTCTTGCTGATCCTGTGGAAGCATCTTCTGCTTTTGCAGCTGATATCTTCCTGTTGCTCGTAGAAGCCCATGGAAGCATCTTCTGTTTGTGCCTCAACTGCTTCTTCTAGAGCCACGTCTGTCTGACTCATCTGAGTAACTGATAGTGTTATACTTGATTCTGCTAGTTCTTTTGGAGTTTCAGCTCGTGCTGTACCTATGGAAGCATCATCTTTTTGTGCCTCAAATACTTCTTCTAGAGCCACGTCTGTCTGCCCCATTTGAGTAGCTGATGGTGTTATACTTGTTTCTGCTAGTTCTTTTGGAGTTTGTGCTAATGCTGTGGAATCATCTTCTGTTTGTGCCTCACCTATTTCTTCTAGAACCAATTCTGCCTGATTAGTTTGTATAACTCATTGTGTTAGAATTGTTTCTGTTAGTTCTATTAGATTTTCAGTTCGTGCTGATCCTGTGGAAGCATCTTCTGTTTGTGCAACTGGTGTCTTCCTGTTGGAGTTTCAGCTCGTACTAATCCCATGGAAGCATCTTCTGTTTATGCCTTAACTGCTTCTTCTGAACACAATCTGCCTGCTCTGTATGCATATCCTCTTCTTAAACTTGTTTCTATTAGTTCTGTTTTGAGTTTCAGCTCTTGCTAATCATTTGGAAGCATCTTGTTATGCCCCAACTGCTTCTTGTAGAGCCACGTCTGTCTGACCCATTTGCGTAACTGATAGTGTTATACTTGTTTCTGCTAGTTCTTTTACAGTTTCAGCTCGTGCTGATCCTGTGGAAGCATCTTCTGTGTCTTCCTATTGCTCGTGCTAATCCCATGGAAGCATCTTCTGTTTGTGCCCAGCTACTTCTTCTAGAGGCAAGTCTGATCTATTTGCGTTACTGATAGTGTTATACTTGTTTCTGCTAGTTCTGTTGCAGTTTCAGCTCTTGCTGATAATGTGGAAGCATCTTCTGTCTGACCTATTTCCAGTTGCAGTTTTAGCTCGCGCTGATTCTGTGGAAGCACCTTCTGTTTGCGCCTCAACTGCTTCTTCTAGAGCCATTTCTGCCTGATCAGTTTGTGTAACTCATCATATTAGATTTGTTTCTGCTAGTTCTTGTAGAGCTTTAATTCGTGTTGATCCCATGGAATAATCTTCTTTTTGTGTCTCAATTGCTTCTTCTATAACCAATTCTGCCTGCTCAGTAAACGTCTTAAACATGTTTCTGCAAGTTCTTTTGGAGTTTCAGCTCGTGCTGATCCTGTGTAAATTATGTTTGATCAGATTGCAAAATTTTTCTTGTTTGAATTCATTCTGATACAGATTCAGCTCATGCTGATTCTGTGGAAGCGTCTTTTGTTTGTGCCTCAGCTTGTGTCTATAAAGCTAAATATCCCTGATCATTTTGCTTAACTCGTTGTGTTAGAATAGTTTCTGTGAGTTCTATAGCAGATTCAGCTCGTGCTGTTCCTGAGGATGCATCTTCTGTTTGTGCCTCAACTGCTTCTTCTAGAGTCACGTCTGTCTGACTCATTTGAGTAACTGATAGTGTTATACTAGTTTCTGCTAGTTCTTTTGGAGTTTCAGCTCGTGCTGAACCTGTGGAAGCATCTTCTGTTTGTGCAGCTGGTGTCTTCCTGTTGGAGTTTCAGCTCGTGCTAATACCATGGAAGCATCTTCTCAACTGCTTCTTCTGTCTGCAAGCTAATTGCGTAACTGATAGTGTTATACTTGTTTCTACTAGGTCTATGGCAGTTTCAGCTCTTGCTGATCCTGTGGAAGCATCTTCTGCTTTTGCAGCTGATATCTTCCTGTTGCTCGTAGAAGCCCATGGAAGCATCTTCTGTTTGTGCCTCAACTGCTTCTTCTAGAGCCACGTCTGTCTGACTCATCTGAGTAACTGATAGTGTTATACTTGATTCTGCTAGTTCTTTTGGAGTTTCAGCTCGTGCTGTACCTATGGAAGCATCATCTTTTTGTGCCTCAAATACTTCTTCTAGAGCCACGTCTGTCTGCCCCATTTGAGTAGCTGATGGTGTTATACTTGTTTCTGCTAGTTCTTTTGGAGTTTGTGCTAATGCTGTGGAATCATCTTCTGTTTGTGCCTCACCTATTTCTTCTAGAACCAATTCTGCCTGATTAGTTTG
This sequence comes from Cepaea hortensis, assembly GCA_963921405.1. Classification (NCBI taxonomy): domain Eukaryota; kingdom Metazoa; phylum Mollusca; class Gastropoda; order Stylommatophora; family Helicidae; genus Cepaea; species Cepaea hortensis. Next base: position 60,714,405 of record OY992895.1, on the reverse strand, counting down.
TATAACTCATTGTGTTAGAATTGTTTCTGTTAGTTCTATTAGATTTTCAGTTCGTGCTGATCCTGTGGAAGCATCTTCTGTTTGTGCAACTGGTGTCTTCCTGTTGGAGTTTCAGCTCGTACTAATCCCATGGAAGCATCTTCTGTTTATGCCTTAACTGCTTCTTCTGAACACAATCTGCCTGCTCTGTATGCATATCCTCTTCTTAAACTTGTTTCTATTAGTTCTGTTTTGAGTTTCAGCTCTTGCTAATCATTTGGAAGCATCTTGTTATGCCCCAACTGCTTCTTGTAGAGCCACGTCTGTCTGACCCATTTGCGTAACTGATAGTGTTATACTTGTTTCTGCTAGTTCTTTTACAGTTTCAGCTCGTGCTGATCCTGTGGAAGCATCTTCTGTGTCTTCCTATTGCTCGTGCTAATCCCATGGAAGCATCTTCTGTTTGTGCCCAGCTACTTCTTCTAGAGGCAAGTCTGATCTATTTGCGTTACTGATAGTGTTATACTTGTTTCTGCTAGTTCTGTTGCAGTTTCAGCTCTTGCTGATAATGTGGAAGCATCTTCTGTCTGACCTATTTCCAGTTGCAGTTTTAGCTGGCGCTGATTCTGTGGAAGCACCTTCTGTTTGCGCCTCAACTGCTTCTTCTAGAGCCATTTCTGCCTGATCAGTTTGTGTAACTCATCATATTAGATTTGTTTCTGCTAGTTCTTGTTGAGCTTTAATTCGTGTTGATCCCATGGAATAATCTTCTTTTTGTGTCTCAATTGCTTCTTCTATAACCAATTCTGCCTGCTCAGTAAACGTCTTAAACATGTTTCTGCAAGTTCTTTTGGAGTTTCAGCTCGTGCTGATCCTGTGTAAATTATGTTTGATCAGATTGCAAAATTTTTCTTGTTTGAATTCATTCTGATACAGGTTCAGCTCATGCTGATTCTGTGGAAGCGTCTTTTGTTTGTGCCTCAGCTTGTGTCTATAAAGCTAAATATCCCTGATCATTTTGCTTAACTCGTTGTGTTAGAATAGTTTCTGTGAGTTCTATAGGAGATTCAGCTCGTGCTGTTCCTGAGGATGCATCTTCTGTTTGTGCCTCAACTGCTTCTTCTAGAGTCACGTCTGTCTGACTCATTTGAGTAACTGATAGTGTTATACTAGTTTCTGCTAGTTCTTTTGGAGTTTCAGCTCGTGCTGAACCTGTGGAAGCATCTTCTGTTTGTGCAGCTGGTGTCTTCCTGTTGGAGTTTCAGCTCGTGCTAATACCATGGAAGCATCTTCTCAACTGCTTCTTCTGTCTGCAAGCTAATTGCGTAACTGATAGTGTTATACTTGTTTCTACTAGGTCTATGGCAGTTTCAGCTCTTGCTGATCCTGTGGAAGCATCTTCTGCTTTTGCAGCTGATATCTTCCTGTTAGTTAGTTAGTTAGTTAGTTAGTCGACAGATCATCCTCGCTGCACATCGAACCATTCAGTCCATAAGTGCTCGGATCCCCTCCTCAGCAAATCCCGCAGCGTGTAGCGGCTAACGACGCCAGTTCTGTGTTGGTTTATCAATCTTCCTGTTGCTCGTAGAAGCACATGGAAGCATCTTCTGTTTGTGCCTCAACTGCTTCTTCTAGAGCCACGTCTGTCTGACTCATCTGAGTAACTGATAGTGTTATACTTGTTTCTGCTAGTTCTTTTGGAGTTTCAGCTCGTGCTGTACCTATGGAAGCATCATCTTTTTGTGCCTCAACCGCTTCTTCTAGAGCCACGTCTGTCTGCCCCATTTGAGTAGCTGATGGTGTTATACTTGTTTCTGCTAGTTCTTTTGGAGTTTGTGCTAATGCTGTGGAATCATCTTCTGTTTGTGCCTCACCTATTTCTTCTAGAACCAATTCTGCCTGATTAGTTTGTATAACTCATTGTGTTAGAATTGTTTCTGTTAGTTCTATTAGATTTTCAGTTCGTGCTGATCCTGTGGAAGCATCTTCTGTTTGTGCAACTGGTGTCTTCCTGTTGGAGTTTCAGCTCGTACTAATCCCATGGAAGCATCTTCTGTTTATGCCTTAACTGCTTCTTCTGAACACAATCTGCCTGCTCTGTATGCATATCCTCTTCTATTAGTTCTGTTTTGAGTTTCAGCTCTTGCTAATCATTTGGAAGCATCTTGTTATGCCCCAACTGCTTCTTGTAGAGCCACGTCTGTCTGACCCATTTGCGTAACTGATAGTGTTATACTTGTTTCTGCTAGTTCTTTTACAGTTTCAGCTCGTGCTAATCCCATGGAAGCATCTTCTGTTTGTGCCCAGCTACTTCTTCTAGAGGCAAGTCTGATCTATTTGCGTTACTGATAGTGTTATACTTGTTTCTGCTAGTTCTGTTGCAGTTTCAGCTCTTGCTGATAATGTGGAAGCATCTTCTGTCTGACCTATTTCCAGTTGCAGTTTTAGCTCGCGCTGATTCTGTGGAAGCACCTTCTGTTTGCGCCTCAACTGCTTCTTCTAGAGCCATTTCTGCCTGATCAGTTTGTGTAACTCATCATATTAGATTTGTTTCTGCTAGTTCTTGTTGAGCTTTAATTCGTGTTGATCCCATGGAATAATCTTCTTTTTGTGTCTCAATTGCTTCTTCTATAACCAATTCTGCCTGCTCAGTAAACGTCTTAAACATGTTTCTGCAAGTTCTTTTGGAGTTTCAGCTCGTGCTGATCCTGTGTAAATTATGTTTGATCAGATTGCAAAATTTTTCTTGTTTGAATTCATTCTGATACAGATTCAGCTCATGCTGATTCTGTGGAAGCGTCTTTTGTTTGTGCCTCAGCTTGTGTCTATAAAGCTAAATATCCCTGATCATTTTGCTTAACTCGTTGTGTTAGAATAGTTTCTGTGAGTTCTATAGGAGATTCAGCTCGTGCTGTTCCTGAGGATGCATCTTCTGTTTGTGCCTCAACTGCTTCTTCTAGAGTCACGTCTGTCTGACTCATTTGAGTAACTGATAGTGTTATACTAGTTTCTGCTAGTTCTTTTGGAGTTTCAGCTCGCGCTGAACCTGTGGAAGCATCTTCTGTTTGTGCAGCTGGTGTCTTCCTGTTGGAGTTTCAGCTCGTGCTAATACCATGGAAGCATCTTCTCAACTGCTTCTTCTGTCTGCAAGCTAATTGCGTAACTGATAGTGTTATACTTGTTTCTACTAGGTCTATGGCAGTTTCAGCTCTTGCTGATCCTGTGGAAGCATCTTCTGCTTTTGCAGCTGATATCTTGCTGTTGCTCGTAGAAGCCCATGAAAGCATCTTCTGTTTGTGCCTCAACTGCTTCTTCTAGAGCCACGTCTGTCTGACTCATCTGAGTAACTGATAGTGTTATACTTGTTTCTGCTAGTTCTTTTGGAGTTTCAGCTCGTGCTGTACCTATGGAAGCATCATCTTTTTGTGCCTCAACCGCTTCTTCTAGAGCCACGTCTGTCTGCCCCATTTGAGTAGCTGATGGTGTTATACTTGTTTCTGCTAGTTCTTTTGGAGTTTGTGCTAATGCTGTGGAATCATCTTCTGTTTGTGCCTCACCTATTTCTTCTAGAACCAATTCTGCCTGATTAGTTTGTATAACTCATTGTGTTAGAATTGTTTCTGTTAGTTCTATTAGATTTTCAGTTCGTGCTGATCCTGTGCAAGCATCTTCTGTTTGTGCAACTGGTGTCTTCCTGTTGGAGTTTCAGCTCGTACTAATCCCATGGAAGCATCTTCGGTTTATGCCTTAACTGCTTCTTCTGAACACAATCTGCCTGCTCTGTATGCATATCCTCTTCTTAAACTTGTTTCTATTAGTTCTGTTTTGAGTTTCAGCTCTTGCTAATCATTTGGAAGCATCTTGTTATGCCCCAACTGCTTCTTGTAGAGCCACGTCTGTCTGACCCATTTGCGTAACTGATAGTGTCTTGCTGATCCTGTGGAAGCATTTTCTGCTTTTGCAGCTGATATCTTCCTGTTGCTCGTAGAAGCCCATGGAAGCATCTTCTGTTTGTGCCTCAACTGCTTCTTCTAGAGCCACGTCTGTCTTTCTCATCTGAGTAACTGATAGTGTTATACTTGTTTCTGCTAGTTCTTTTGGAGTTTCAGCTCGTGCTGTACCTATGGAAGCATCATCTTTTTGTGCCTCAACCGCTTCTTCTAGAGCCACGTCTGTCTGCCCCATTTGAGTAGCTGATGGTGTTATACTTGTTTCTGCTAGTTCTTTTGGAGTTTGTGCTAATGCTGTGGAATTATCTTCTGTTTGTGCCTCACCTATTTCTTCTAGAACCAATTCTGCCTGATTAGTTTGTATAACTCATTGTGTTAGAATTGTTTCTGTTAGTTCTATTAGATTTTCAGTTCGTGCTGATCCTGTGGAAGCATCTTCTGTTTGTGCCCAGCTACTTCTTCTAGAGGCAAGTCTGATCTATTTGCGTTACTGATAGTGTTATACTTGTTTCTGCTAGTTCTGTTGCAGTTTCAGCTCTTGCTGATAATGTGGAAGCATCTTCTGTCTGACCTATTTCCAGTTGCAGTTTTAGCTCGCGCTGATTCTGTGGAAGCACCTTCTGTTTGCGCCTCAACTGCTTCTTCTAGAGCCATTTCTGCCTGATAAGTTTGTGTAACTCATCATATTAGATTTGTTTCTGCTAGTTCTTGTAGAGCTTTAATTCGTGTTGATCCCATGGAATAATCTTCTTTTTGTGTCTCAATTGCTTCTTCTATAACCAATTCTGCCTGCTCAGTAAACGTCTTAAACATGTTTCTGCAAGTTCTTTTGGAGTTTCAGCTCGTGCTGATCCTGTGTAAATTATGTTTGATCAGATTGCAAAATTTTTCTTGTTTGAATTCATTCTGATACAGGTTCAGCTCATGCTGATTCTGTGGAAGCGTCTTTTGTTTGTGCCTCAGCTTGTGTCTATAAAGCTAAATATCCCTGATCATTTTGCTTAACTCGTTGTGTTAGAATAGTTTCTGTGAGTTCTATAGGAGATTCAGCTCGTGCTGTTCCTGAGGACGCATCTTCTGTTTGTGCCTCAACTGCTTCTTCTAGAGTCACGTCTGTCTGACTCATTTGAGTATCTGATAGTGTTATACTAGTTTCTGATAGTTCTTTTGGAGTTTCAGCTCGTGCTGAACCTGTGGAAGCATCTTCTGTTTGTGCAGCTGGTGTCTTCCTGTTGGAGTTTCAGCTCGTGCTAATACCATGGAAGCATCTTCTCAACTGCTTCTTCTGTCTGCAAGCTAATTGCGTAACTGATAGTGTTATACTTGTTTCTACTAGGTCTATGGCAGTTTCAGCTCTTGCTGATCCTGTGGAAGCATCTTCTGCTTTTGCAGCTGATATCTTCCTGTTGCTCGTAGAAGCCCATGGAAGCATCTTCTGTTTGTGCCTCAACTGCTTCTTCTAGAGCCACGTCTGTCTGACTCATCTGAGTAACTGATAGTGTTATACTTGTTTCTGCTAGTTCTTTTGGAGTTTGTGCTAATGCTGTGGAATCATCTTCTGTTTGTGCCTCACCTATTTCTTCTAGAACCAATTCTGCCTGATTAGTTTGTATAACTCATTGTGTTAGAATTGTTTCTGTTAGTTCTATTAGATTTTCAGTCCGTGCTGATCCTGTGGAAGCATCTTCTGTTTGTGCAACTGGTGTCTTCCTGTTGGAGTTTCAGCTCGTACTAATCCCATGGAAGCATCTTCTGTTTATGCCTTAACAGCTTCTTCTGAACACAATCTGCCTGCTCTGTATGCATATCCTCTTCTTAAACTTGTTTCTATTAGTTTTCTGTTTTGAGTTTCAGCTCTTGCTAATCATTTGGAAGCATCTTGTTATGCCCCAACTGCTTCTTGTAGAGCCACGTCTGTCTGACCCATTTGCGTAACTGATAGTGTCTTGCTGATCCTGTGGAAGCATTTTCTGCTTTTGCAGCTGATATCTTCCTGTTGCTCGTAGAAGCCCATGGAAGCATCTTCTGTTTGTGCCTCAACTGCTTCTTCTAGAGCCACGTCTGTCTTTCTCATCTGAGTAACTGATAGTGTTATACTTGTTTCTGCTAGTTCTTTTGGAGTTTCAGCTCGTGCTGTACCTATGGAAGCATCATCTTTTTGTGCCTCAAATATTTCTTCTAGAGCTTCGCCTGTCTGCCCCATTTGAGTAGCTGATGGTGTTATACTTGTTTCTGCTTGTTCTTTTGGAGTTTGTGCTAATGCTGTGGAATCATCTTCTGTTTGTGCCTCACCTATTTCTTCTAGAACCAATTCTGCCTGATTAGTTTGTATAACTCATTGTGTTAGAATTGTTTCTGTTAGTTCTATTAGATTTTCAGTTCGTGCTGATCCTGTGGAAGCATCTTCTGTGTCTTCCTATTGCTCGTGCTAATCCCATGGAAGCATCTTCTGTTTGTGCCCAGCTACTTCTTCTAGAGGCAAGTCTGATCTATTTGCGTTACTGATAGTGTTATACTTGTTTCTGCTAGTTCTGTTGCAGTTTCAGCTCTTGCTGATAATGTGGAAGCATCTTCTGTCTGACCTATTTCCAGTTGCAGTTTTAGCTCGCGCTGATTCTGTGGAAGCACCTTCTGTTTGCGCCTCAACTGCTTCTTCTAGAGCCATTTCTGCCTGATAAGTTTGTGTAACTCATCATATTAGATTTGTTTCTGCTAGTTCGTGTTGATCCCATGGAATAATCTTCTTTTTGTGTCTCAATTGCTTCTTCTATAACCAATTCTGCCTGCTCAGTAAACGTCTTAAACATGTTTCTGCAAGTTCTTTTGGAGTTTCAGCTCGTGCTGATCCTGTGTAAATTATGTTTGATCAGATTGCAAAATTTTTCTTGTTTGAATTCATTCTGATACAGGTTCAGCTCATGCTGATTCTGTGGAAGCGTCTTTTGTTTGTGCCTCAGCTTGTGTCTATAAAGCTAAATATCCCTGATCATTTTGCTTAACTCGTTGTGTTAGAATAGTTTCTGTGAGTTCTATAGGAGATTCAGCTCGTGCTGTTCCTGAGGATGCATCTTCTGTTTGTGCCTCAACTGCTTCTTCTAGAGTCACGTCTGTCTGACTCATTTGAGTAACTGATAGTGTTATACTAGTTTCTGATAGTTCTTTTGGAGTTTCAGTTCGTGCTGATCCTGTGGAAGCATCTTCTGTTTGTGCAACTAGTGTCTTCCTGTTGGAGTTTCAGCTCGTACTAATCCCATGGAAGCATCTTCTGTTTATGCCTTAACAGCTTCTTCTGAACACAATCTGCCTGCTCTGTATGCATATCCTCTTCTTAAACTTGTTTCTATTAGTTTTCTGTTTTGAGTTTCAGCTCTTGCTAATCATTTGGAAGCATCTTGTTATGCCCCAACTGCTTCTTGTAGAGCCACGTCTGTCTGACCCATTTGCGTAACTGATAGTGTCTTGCTGATCCTGTGGAAGCATTTTCTGCTTTTGCAGCTGATATCTTCCTGTTGCTCGTAGAAGCCCATGGAAGCATCTTCTGTTTGTGCCTCAACTGCTTCTTCTAGAGCCACGTCTGTCTTTCTCATCTGAGTAACTGATAGTGTTATACTTGTTTCTGCTAGTTCTTTTGGAGTTTAAGCTCGTGCTGTACCTATGGAAGCATCATCTTTTTGTGCCTCAACCGCTTCTTCTAGAGCCACGTCTGTCTGCCCCATTTGAGTAGCTGATGGTGTTATACTTGTTTCTGCTAGTTCTTTTGGAGTTTGTGCTAATGCTGTGGAATCATCTTCTGTTTGTGCCTCACCTATTTCTTCTAGAACCAATTCTGCCTGATTAGTTTGTATAACTCATTGTGTTAGAATTGTTTCTGTTAGTTCTATTAGATTTTCAGTTCGTGCTGATCCTGTGGAAGCATCTTCTGTTTGTGCAACTGGTGTCTTCCTGTTGGAGTTTCAGCTCGTACTAATCCCATGGAAGCATCTTCTGTTTATGCCTTAACTGCTGCTTCTTCTGAACACAATCTGCCTGCTCTGTATGCATATCCTCTTCTTAAACTTGTTTCTATTAGTTCTGTTTTGAGTTTCAGCTCTTGCTAATCATTTGGAAGCATCTTGTTATGCCCCAACTGCTTCTTGTAGAGCCACGTCTGTCTGACCCATTTGCGTAACTGATAGTGTCTTGCTGATCCTGTGGAAGCAGCTGCTTTTGCAGCTGATATCTTCCTGTTGCTCGTAGAAGCCCATGGAAGCATCTTCTGTTTGTGCCTCAACTGCTTCTTCTAGAGCAACGTCTGTCTTTCTCATCTGAGTAACTGATAGTGTTATACTTGTTTCTGCTAGTTCTTTTGGAGTTTCAGCTCGTGCTGTACCTATGGAAGCATCATCTTTTTGTGCCTCAAATATTTCTTCTAGAGCTTCGTCTGTCTGCCCCATTTGAGTAGCTGATGGTGTTATACTTGTTTCTGCTAGTTCTTTTGGAGTTTGTGCTAATGCTGTGGAATCATCTTCTGTTTGTGCCTCACCTATTTCTTCTAGAACCAATTCTGCCTGATTAGTTTGTATAACTCATTGTGTTAGAATTGTTTCTGTTAGTTCTATTAGATTTTCAGTTCGTGCTGATCCTGTGGAAGCATCTTCTGTTTGTGCAACTGGTGTCTTCCTGTTGGAGTTTCAGCTCGTACTAATCCCATGGAAGCATCTTCTGTTTGTGCCCAGCTACTTCATCTAGAGGCAAGTCTGATCTATTTGCGTTACTGATAGTGTTATACTTGTTTCTGCTAGTTCTGTTGCAGTTTCAGCTCTTGCTGATAATGTGGAAGCATCTTCTGTCTGACCTATTTCCAGTTGCAGTTTTAGCTCGCGCTGATTCTGTGGAAGCACCTTCTGTTTGCGCCTCAACTGCTTCTTCTAGAGCCATTTCTGCCTGATAAGTTTGTGTAACTCATCATATTAGATTTGTTTCTGCTAGTTCTTGTAGAGCTTTAATTCGTGTTGATCCCATGGAATAATCTTCTTTTTGTGTCTCAATTGCTTCTTCTATAACCAATTCTGCCTGCTCAGTAAACGTATTAAACATGTTTCTGCAAGTTCTTTTGGAGTTTCAGCTCGTGCTGATCCTGTGTAAATTATGTTTGATCAGATTTCAAAATTTTTCTTGTTTGAATTCATTCTGATACAGGTTCAGCTGTATCTCCTGTTCAGCTGTATCTCCTGTTTGCGGACGACCAAGCACTAATAGCAAAATCAGAAGCTGAATTACAAGACCACATGAATAGTCTAAACGAAATGTGTAGGGAACATAACATGAAAATTAGCACAAGCAAAACAGAGGTAATGACTATAACTAAAGAAGAACAAACAGCAACAATTCACCTAAACGAACATCCCTTGAAACAAGTAAAGAGCTTCAAGTACCTAGGAAGTATAATATCATCAAATGGCAGATCAGAAGACGAGATCGAAAATAGGTGCAATAAGGCAAATCAACTCATTGGACAAATGGCACCAATACTAAAGAACAAACATGTATCAATAACTACTAAGAAAGCACTTTACAACACAATCTTCCTACCAACTCTGTGCTACCAATGCCAAACCTGGACAATGACAGAAAAAGAGAAAAGAAAAATCACAACAACAGAAATGAGGTTCCTGAGAAGAATACTCAACGTATCAAGAAGAGATAAGATCAGAAATGAAGAAATCAGGACTAAAGTGGGGGTTAAAGCTGCTCTAGATTCTATTAGAAAGCAGCAAGTCAAATGGTTTGGCCATGCAAGTAGGCTACCAGTCAACAGCATGCCACAACAGGCAATGACGTACAGACCAGATGGAAACAGAGGAAGAGGCCGACCACGTAAACGCTGGACGGAGGGAATAACAGAATCCATGGGAATGTCGATATACGAAGCCCATAACCGGGCACTCTCACGAAGTTTATACTTCACCTCGACACCGCAAGGTACAAGAGGAACATGATGAGAGATGAGAGAGAGAGAGAGACAGGTTCAGCTCATGCTGATTCTGTGGAAGCGTCTTTTGTTTGTGCCTCAGCTTGTGTCTATAAAGCTAAATATCCCTGATCATTTTGCTTAACTCGTTGTGTTAGAATAGTTTCTGTGAGTTCTATAGGAGATTCAGCTCGTGCTGTTCCTGAGGATGCATCTTCTGTTTGTGCCTCAACTGCTTCTTCTAGAGTCACGTCTGTCTGACTCATTTGAGTAACTGATAGTGTTATACTAGTTTCTGATAGTTCTTTTGGAGTTTCAGTTCGTGCTGATCCTGTGGAAGCATCTTCTGTTTGTGCAACTGGTGTCTTCCTGTTGGAGTTTCAGCTCGTACTAATCCCATGGAAGCATCTTCTGTTTATGCCTTAACAGCTTCTTCTGAACACAATCTGCCTGCTCTGTATGCATATCCTCTTCTTAAACTTGTTTCTATTAGTTTTCTGTTTTGAGTTTCAGCTCTTGCTAATCATTTGGAAGCATCTTGTTATGCCCCAACTGCTTCTTGTAGAGCCACGTCTGTCTGACCCATTTGCGTAACTGATAGTGTCTTGCTGATCCTGTGGAAGCATTTTCTGCTTTTGCAGCTGATATCTTCCTGTTGCTCGTAGAAGCCCATGGAAGCATCTTCTGTTTGTGCCTCAACTGCTTCTTCTAGAGCCACGTCTGTCTTTCTCATCTGAGTAACTGATAGTGTTATACTTGTTTCTGCTAGTTCTTTTGGAGTTTCAGCTCGTGCTGTACCTATGGAAGCATCATCTTTTTGTGCCTCAACCGCTTCTTCTAGAGCCACGTCTGTCTGCCCAATTTGAGTAGCTGATGGTGTTATACTTGTTTCTGCTAGTTCTTTTGGAGTTTGTGCTAATGCTGTGGAATCATCTTCTGTTTGTGCCTCACCTATTTCTTCTAGAACCAATTCTGCCTGATTAGTTTGTATAACTCATTGTGTTAGAATTGTTTCTGTTAGTTCTATTAGATTTTCAGTTCGTGCTGATCCTGTGGAAGCATCTTCTGTTTGTGCAACTGGTGTCTTCCTGTTGGAGTTTCAGCTCGTACTAATCCCATGGAAGCATCTTCTGTTTATGCCGTAACTGCTTCTTCTGAACACAATCTGCCTGCTCTGTATGCATATCCTCTTCTTAAACTTGTTTCTATTAGTTCTGTTTTGAGTTTCAGCTCTTGCTAATCATTTGGAAGCATCTTGTTATGCCCCAACTGCTTCTTGTAGAGCCACGTCTGTCTGACCCATTTGCGTAACTGATAGTGTCTTGCTGATCCTGTGGAAGCATTTTCTGCTTTTGCAGCTGATATCTTCCTGTTGCTCGTAGAAGCCCATGGAAGCATCTTCTGTTTGTGCCTCAACTGCTTCTTCTAGAGCCACGTCTGTCTTTCTCATCTGAGTAACTGATAGTGTTATACTTGTTTCTGCTAGTTCTTTTGGAGTTTCAGCTCGTGCTGTACCTATGGAAGCATCATCTTTTTGTGCCTCAACAGCTTCTTCTAGAGCCACGTCTGTCTGCCCCATTTGAGTAGCTGATGGTGTTATACTTGTTTCTGCTAGTTCTTTTGGAGTTTGTGCTAATGCTGTGGAATTATCTTCTGTTTGTGCCTCACCTATTTCTTCTAGAACCAATTCTGCCTGATTAGTTTGTATAACTCATTGTGTTAGAATTGTTTCTGTTAGTTCTATTAGATTTTCAGTTCGTGCTGATCCTGTGGAAGCATCTTCTGTGTCTTCCTATTGCTCGTGCTAATCCCATGGAAGCATCTTCTGTTTGTGCCCAGCTACTTCTTCTAGAGGCAAGTCTGATCTATTTGCGTTACTGATAGTGTTATACTTGTTTCTGCTAGTTCTGTTGCAGTTTCAGCTCTTGCTGATAATGTGGAAGCATCTTCTGTCTGACCTATTTCCAGTTGCAGTTTTAGCTCGCGCTGATTCTGTGGAAGCACCTTCTGTTTGCGCCTCAACTGCTTCTTCTAGAGCCATTTCTGCCTGATAAGTTTGTGTAACTCATCATATTAGATTTGTTTCTGCTAGTTCTTGTAGAGCTTTAATTCGTGTTGATCCCATGGAATAATCTTCTTTTTGTGTCTCAATTGCTTCTTCTATAACCAATTCTGCCTGCTCAGTAAACGTCTTAAACATGTTTCTGCAAGTTCTTTTGGAGTTTCAGCTCGTGCTGATCCTGTGTAAATTATGTTTGATCAGATTGCAAAATTTTTCTTGTTTGAATTCATTCTGATACAGGTTCAGCTCATGCTGATTCTGTGGAAGCGTCTTTTGTTTGTGCCTCAGCTTGTGTCTATAAAGCTAAATATCCCTGATCATTTTGCTTAACTCGTTGTGTTAGAATAGTTTCTGTGAGTTCTATAGGAGATTCAGCTCGTGCTGTTCCTGAGGACGCATCTTCTGTTTGTGCCTCAACTGCTTCTTCTAGAGTCACGTCTGTCTGACTCATTTGAGTAACTGATAGTGTTATACTAGTTTCTGATAGTTCTTTTGGAGTTTCAGCTCGTGCTGAACCTGTGGAAGCATCTTCTGTTTGTGCAGCTGGTGTCTTCCTGTTGGAGTTTCAGCTCGTGCTAATACCATGGAAGCATCTTCTCAACTGCTTCTTCTGTCTGCAAGCTAATTGCGTAACTGATAGTGTTATACTTGTTTCTACTAGGTCTATGGCAGTTTCAGCTCTTGCTGATCCTGTGGAAGCATCTTCTGCTTTTGCAGCTGATATCTTCCTGTTGCTCGTAGAAGCCCATGGAAGCATCTTCTGTTTGTGCCTCAACTGCTTCTTCTAGAGCCACGTCTGTCTGACTCATCTGAGTAACTGATAGTGTTATACTTGTTTCTGCTAGTTCTTTTGGAGTTTGTGCTAATGCTGTGGAATCATCTTCTGTTTGTGCCTCACCTATTTCTTCTAGAACCAATTCTGCCTGATTAGTTTGTATAACTCATTGTGTTAGAATTGTTTCTGTTAGTTCTATTAGATTTTCAGTCCGTGCTGATCCTGTGGAAGCATCTTCTGTTTGTGCAACTGGTGTCTTCCTGTTGGAGTTTCAGCTCGTACTAATCCCATGGAAGCATCTTCTGTTTATGCCTTAACAGCTTCTTCTGAACACAATCTGCCTGCTCTGTATGCATATCCTCTTCTTAAACTTGTTTCTATTAGTTTTCTGTTTTGAGTTTCAGCTCTTGCTAATCATTTGGAAGCATCTTGTTATGCCCCAACTGCTTCTTGTAGAGCCACGTCTGTCTGACCCATTTGCGTAACTGATAGTGTCTTGCTGATCCTGTGGAAGCATTTTCTGCTTTTGCAGCTGATATCTTCCTGTTGCTCGTAGAAGCCCATGGAAGCATCTTCTGTTTGTGCCTCAACTGCTTCTTCTAGAGCCACGTCTGTCTTTCTCATCTGAGTAACTGATAGTGTTATACTTGTTTCTGCTAGTTCTTTTGGAGTTTCAGCTCGTGCTGTACCTATGGAAGCATCATCTTTTTGTGCCTCAACCGCTTCTTCTAGAGCCACGTCTGTCTGCCCCATTTGAGTAGCTGATGGTGTTATACTTGTTTCTGCTAGTTCTTTTGGAGTTTGTGCTAATGCTGTGGAATCATCTTCTGTTTGTGCCTCACCTATTTCTTCTAGAACCAATTCTGCCTGATTAGTTTGTATAACTCATTGTGTTAGAATTGTTTCTGTTAGTTCTATTAGATTTTCAGTTCGTGCTGATCCTGTGGAAGCATCTTCTGTTTGTGCAACTGGTGTCTTCCTGTTGGAGTTTCAGCTCGTACTAATCCCATGGAAGCATCTTCTGTTTATGCCTTAACTGCTGCTTCTTCTGAACACAATCTGCCTGCTCTGTATGCATATCCTCTTCTTAAACTTGTTTCTATTAGTTCTGTTTTGAGTTTCAGCTCTTGCTAATCATTTGGAAGCATCTTGTTATGCCCCAACTGCTTCTTGTAGAGCCACGTCTGTCTGACCCATTTGCGTAACTGATAGTGTCTTGCTGATCCTGTGGAAGCATTTTCTGCTTTTGCAGCTGATATCTTCCTGTTGCTCGTAGAAGCCCATGGAAGCATCTTCTGTTTGTGCCTCAACTGCTTCTTCTAGAGCAACGTCTGTCTTTCTCATCTGTGTAACTGATAGTGTTATACTTGTTTCTGCTAGTTCTTTTGGAGTTTCAGCTCGTGCTGTACCTATGGAAGCATCATCTTTTTGTGCCTCAAATATTTCTTCTAGAGCTTCGCCTGTCTGCCCCATTTGAGTAGCTGATGGTGTTATACTTGTTTCTGCTTGTTCTTTTGGAGTTTGTGCTAATGCTGTGGAATCATCTTCTGTTTGTGCCTCACCTATTTCTTCTAGAACCAATTCTGCCTGATTAGTTTGTATAACTCATTGTGTTAGAATTGTTTCTGTTAGTTCTATTAGATTTTCAGTTCGTGCTGATCCTGTGGAAGCATCTTCTGTGTCTTCCTATTGCTCGTGCTAATCCCATGGAAGCATCTTCTGTTTGTGCCCAGCTACTTCTTCTAGAGGCAAGTCTGATCTATTTGCGTTACTGATAGTGTTATACTTGTTTCTGCTAGTTCTGTTGCAGTTTCAGCTCTTGCTGATAATGTGGAAGCATCTTCTGTCTGACCTATTTCCAGTTGCAGTTTTAGCTCGCGCTGATTCTGTGGAAGCACCTTCTGTTTGCGCCTCAACTGCTTCTTCTAGAGCCATTTCTGCCTGATAAGTTTGTGTAACTCATCATATTAGATTTGTTTCTGCTAGTTCTTGTAGAGCTTTAATTCGTGTTGATCCCATGGAATAATCTTCTTTTTGTGTCTCAATTGCTTCTTCTATAACCAATTCTGCCTGCTCAGTAAACGTCTTAAACATGTTTCTGCAAGTTCTTTTGGAGTTTCAGCTCGTGCTGATCCTGTGTAAACTATGTTTGATCAGATTGCAAAATTTTTCTTGTTTGAATTCATTCTGATACAGGTTCAGCTCATGCTGATTCTGTGGAAGCGTCTTTTGTTTGTGCCTCAGCTTGTGTCTATAAAGCTAAATATCCCTGATCATTTTGCTTAACTCGTTGTGTTAGAATAGTTTCTGTGAGTTCTATAGGAGATTCAGCTCGTGCTGTTCCTGAGGATGCATCTTCTGTTTGTGCCTCAACTGCTTCTTCTAGAGTCACGTCTGTCTGACTCATTTGAGTAACTGATAGTGTTATACTAGTTTCTGATAGTTCTTTTGGAGTTTCAGTTCGTGCTGATCCTGTGGAAGCATCTTCTGTTTGTGCAACTAGTGTCTTCCTGTTGGAGTTTCAGCTCGTACTAATCCCATGGAAGCATCTTCTGTTTATGCCTTAACAGCTTCTTCTGAACACAATCTGCCTGCTCTGTATGCATATCCTCTTCTTAAACTTGTTTCTATTAGTTTTCTGTTTTGAGTTTCAGCTCTTGCTAATCATTTGGAAGCATCTTGTTATGCCCCAACTGCTTCTTGTAGAGCCACGTCTGTCTGACCCATTTGCGTAACTGATAGTGTCTTGCTGATCCTGTGGAAGCATTTTCTGCTTTTGCAGCTGATATCTTCCTGTTGCTCGTAGAAGCCCATGGAAGCATCTTCTGTTTGTGCCTCAACTGCTTCTTCTAGAGCCACGTCTGTCTTTCTCATCTGAGTAACTGATAGTGTTATACTTGTTTCTGCTAGTTCTTTTGGAGTTTCAGCTCGTGCTGTACCTATGGAAGCATCATCTTTTTGTGCCTCAACCGCTTCTTCTAGAGCCACGTCTGTCTGCCCCATTTGAGTAGCTGATGGTGTTATACTTGTTTCTGCTAGTTCTTTTGGAGTTTGTGCTAATGCTGTGGAATCATCTTCTGTTTGTGCCTCACCTATTTCTTCTAGAACCAATTCTGCCTGATTAGTTTGTATAACTCATTGTGTTAGAATTGTTTCTGTTAGTTCTATTAGATTTTCAGTTCGTGCTGATCCTGTGGAAGCATCTTCTGTTTGTGCAACTGGTGTCTTCCTGTTGGAGTTTCAGCTCGTACTAATCCCATGGAAGCATCTTCTGTTTATGCCTTAACTGCTGCTTCTTCTGAACACAATCTGCCTGCTCTGTATGCATATCCTCTTCTTAAACTTGTTTCTATTAGTTCTGTTTTGAGTTTCAGCTCTTGCTAATCATTTGGAAGCATCTTGTTATGCCCCAACTGCTTCTTGTAGAGCCACGTCTGTCTGACCCATTTGCGTAACTGATAGTGTCTTGCTGATCCTGTGGAAGCAGCTGCTTTTGCAGCTGATATCTTCCTGTTGCTCGTAGAAGCCCATGGAAGCATCTTCTGTTTGTGCCTCAACTGCTTCTTCTAGAGCAACGTCTGTCTTTCTCATCTGAGTAACTGATAGTGTTATACTTGTTTCTGCTAGTTCTTTTGGAGTTTCAGCTCGTGCTGTACCTATGGAAGCATCATCTTTTTGTGCCTCAAATATTTCTTCTAGAGCTTCGTCTGTCTGCCCCATTTGAGTAGCTGATGGTGTTATACTTGTTTCTGCTAGTTCTTTTGGAGTTTGTGCTAATGCTGTGGAATCATCTTCTGTTTGTGCCTCACCTATTTCTTCTAGAACCAATTCTGCCTGATTAGTTTGTATAACTCATTGTGTTAGAATTGTTTCTGTTAGTTCTATTAGATTTTCAGTTCGTGCTGATCCTGTGGAAGCATCTTCTGTGTCTTCCTATTGCTCGTGCTAATCCCATGGAAGCATCTTCTGTTTGTGCCCAGCTACTTCTTCTAGAGGCAAGTCTGATCTATTTGCGTTACTGATAGTGTTATACTTGTTTCTGCTAGTTCTGTTGCAGTTTCAGCTCTTGCTGATAATGTGGAAGCATCTTCTGTCTGACCTATTTCCAGTTGCAGTTTTAGCTCGCGCTGATTCTGTGGAAGCACCTTCTGTTTGCGCCTCAACTGCTTCTTCTAGAGCCATTTCTGCCTGATAAGTTTGTGTAACTCATCATATTAGATTTGTTTCTGCTAGTTCTTGTAGAGCTTTAATTCGTGTTGATCCCATGGAATAATCTTCTTTTTGTGTCTCAATTGCTTCTTCTATAACCAATTCTGCCTGCTCAGTAAACGTCTTAAACATGTTTCTGCAAGTTCTTTTGGAGTTTCAGCTCGTGCTGATCCTGTGTAAACTATGTTTGATCAGATTGCAAAATTTTTCTTGTTTGAATTCATTCTGATACAGGTTCAGCTCATGCTGATTCTGTGGAAGCGTCTTTTGTTTGTGCCTCAGCTTGTGTCTATAAAGCTAAATATCCCTGATCATTTTGCTTAACTCGTTGTGTTAGAATAGTTTCTGTGAGTTCTATAGGAGATTCAGCTCGTGCTGTTCCTGAGGATGCATCTTCTGTTTGTGCCTCAACTGCTTCTTCTAGAGTCACGTCTGTCTGACTCATTTGAGTGCTGAACCTGTGGAAGCATCTTCTGTTTGTGCAGCTGGTGTCTTCCTGTTGGAGTTTCAGCTCGTGCTAATACCATGGAAGCATCTTCTCAACTGCTTCTTCTGTCTGCAAGCTAATTGCGTAACTGATAGTGTTATACTTGTTTCTACTAGGTCTATGGCAGTTTCAGCTCTTGCTGATCCTGTGGAAGCATCTTCTGCTTTTGCAGCTGATATCTTCCTGTTGCTCGTAGAAGCCCATGGAAGCATCTTCTGTTTGTGCCTCAACTGCTTCTTCTAGAGCCACGTCTGTCTTTCTCATCTGAGTAACTGATAGTGTTATACTTGTTTCTGCTAGTTCTTTTGGAGTTTCAGCTCGTGCTGTACCTATGGAAGCATCATCTTTTTGTGCCTCAACCGCTTCTTCTAGAGCCACGTCTGTCTGCCCCATTTGAGTAGCTGATGGTGTTATACTTGTTTCTGCTAGTTCTTTCGGAGTTTGTGCTAATGCTGTGGAATCATCTTCTGTTTGTGCCTCACCTATTTCTTCTAGAACCAATTCTGCCTGATTAGTTTGTATAACTCATTGTGTTAGAATTGTTTCTGTTAGTTCTATTAGATTTTCAGTTCGTGCTGATCCTGTGGAAGCATCTTCTGTTTGTGCAACTGGTGTCTTCCTGTTGGAGTTTCAGCTCGTACTAATCCCATGGAAGCATCTTCTGTTTATGCCTTAACTGCTTCTTCTGAACACAATCTGCCTGCTCTGTATGCATATTCTCTTCTTAAACTTGTTTCTATTAGTTCTGTTTTGAGTTTCAGCTCTTGCTAATCATTTGGAAGCATCTTGTTATGCCCCAACTGCTTCTTGTAGAGCCACGTCTGTCTGACCCATTTGCCTAACTGATAGTGTTATACTTGTTTCTGCTAGTTCTTTTACAGTTTCAGCTCATGCTGATCCTGTGGAAGCATCTTCTATGTTTGCAGCTGATGTCTTCCTATTTCTCGTGCTAATCCCATGGAAGCATCTTCTGTTTGTGCCCAGCTACTTCTTCTAGAGGCAAGTCTGATCTATTTGCGTTACTGATAGTGTTATACTTGTTTCTACTAGTTCTGTTGCAGTTTCAGCTCTTGCTGATAATGTGGAAGCATCTTCTGTCTGACCCATTTCCAGTTGCAGTTTTAGCTCGCGCTGATTCTGTGGAAGCACCTTCTGTTTGCGCCTGAACTGCTTCTTCTAGAGCCATTTCTGCCTGATCAGTTGTGTAACTCATCCTATTAGATTTGTTTCTGCTAGTTCTTGTAGAGCTTTAATTCGTGTTGATCCCATGGAATAATCTTCTTTTTGTGTCTCAATTGCTTCTTCTATAACCAATTCTGCCTGCTCAGTAAACGTCTTAAACATGTTTCTGCAAGTTCTTTTGGAGTTTCAGCTCGTGCTGATCCCGTGTAAATTATGTTTGATCAGATTGCAAAATTTTTCTTGTTTGAATTCATTCTGATACAGGTTCAGCTCATGCTGATTCTGTGGAAGCGTCTTTTGTTTGTGCCTCAGCTTGTGTCTATAAAGCTAAATATCCCTGATCATTTTGCTTAACTCGTTGTGTTAGAATAGTTTCTGTGAGTTCTATAGGAGATTCAGCTCGTGCTGTTCCTGAGGATGCATCTTCTGTTTGTGCCTCAACTGCTTCTTCTAAAGTCACGTCTGTCTGACTCATTTGAGTAACTGATAGTGTTATACTGTCTGCTAGTTCTTTTGGAGTTTCAGCTCGTGCTGAACCTGTGGAAGCATCTTCTGTTTGTGCAGCTGGTGTCTTCCTGTTGGAGTTTCAGCTCGTGCTAATACCATGGAAGCATCTTCTCAACTGCTTCTTCTGCCTGCAAGCTAATTGCGTAACTGATAGTGTTATACTTGTTTCTACTAGGTCTATGGGAGTTTCAGCTCTTGCTGATCCTGTGGAAGCATCTTCTGCTTTTGCAGCTGATATCTTCCTGTTGCTCGTAGAAGCCCATGGAAGCATCTTCTGTTTGTGCCTCAACTGCTTCTTCTAGAGCCACGTCTGTCTGACTCATCTGAGTAACTGATAGTGTTATACTTGTTTCTGCTAGTTCTTTTGGAGTTTCAGCTCGTGCTGTACCTATGGAAGCATCATCTTTTTGTGCCTCAAATACTTCTTCTAGAGCCACGTCTGTCTGCCCCATTTGAGTAGCTGATGGTGTTATACTTGTTTCTGCTAGTTCTTTCGGAGTTTGTGCTAATGCTGTGGAATCATCTTCTGTTTGTGCCTCACCTATTTCTTCTAGAACCAATTCTGCCTGATTAGTTTGTATAACTCATTGTGTTAGAATTGTTTCTGTTAGTTCTATTAGATTTTCAGTTCGTGCTGATCCTGTGGAAGCATCTTCTGTTTGTGCAACTGGTGTCTTCCTGTTGGAGTTTCAGCTCGTACTAATCCCATGGAAGCATCTTCTGTTTATGCCTTAACTGCTTCTTCTGAACACAATCTGCCTGCTCTGTATGCATATCCTCTTCTTAAACTTGTTTCTATTAGTTCTGTTTTGAGTTTCAGCTCTTGCTAATCATTTGGAAGCATCTTGTTATGCCCCAACTGCTTCTTGTAGAGCCACGTCTGTCTGACCCATTTGCCTAACTGATAGTGTTATACTTGTTTCTGCTAGTTCTTTTACAGTTTCAGCTCATGCTAATCCTGTGGAAGCATCTTCTATGTTTGCATCTGATGTCTTCCTATTTGTCGTGCTAATCCCATGGAAGCATCTTCTGTTTGTGCCCAGCTACTTCTTCTAGAGGCAAGTCTGATCTATTTGCGTTACTGATAGTGTTATACTTGTTTCTGCTAGTTCTGTTGCAGTTTCAGCTCTTGCTGATAATGTGGAAGCATCTTCTGTCTGACCTATGTCCAGTTGCAGTTTTAGCTCGCGCTGATTCTGTGGAAGCACCTTCTGTTTGCGCCTCAACTGCTTCTTCTAGAGCCATTTCTGCCTGATCAGTTTGTGTAACTCATCATATTAGATTTGTTTCTGCTAGTTCTTTAATTCGTGTTGATCCCATGGAATAATCTTCTTTTTGTGTCTCAATTGCTTCTTCTATAACCAATTCTGCCTGCTCAGTAAACGTCTTAAACATGTTTCTGCAAGTTCTTTTGGAGTTTCAGCTCGTGCTGATCCTGTGTAAATTATGTTTGATCAGATTGCAAAATTTTTCTTGTTTGAATTCATTCTGATACAGGTTCAGCTCATGCTGATTCTGTGGAAGCGTCTTTTGTTTGTGCCTCAGCTTGTGTCTATAAAGCTAAATATCCCTGATCATTTTGCTTAACTCGTTGTGTTAGAATAGTTTCTGTGAGTTCTATAGGAGATTCAGCTCGTGCTGTTCCTGAGGATGCATCTTCTGTTTGTGCCTCAACTGCTTCTTCTAAAGTCACGTCTGTCTGACTCATTTGAGTAACTGATAGTGTTATACTGTCTGCTAGTTCTTTTGGAGTTTCAGCTCGTGCTGAACCTGTGGAAGCATCTTCTGTTTGTGCAGCTGGTGTCTTCCTGTTGGAGTTTCAGCTCGTGCTAATACCATGGAAGCATCTTCTCAACTGCTTCTTCTGTCTGCAAGCTAATTGCGTAACTGATAGTGTTATACTTGTTTCTACTAGGTCTATGGGAGTTTCAGCTCTTGCTGATCCTGTGGAAGCATCTTCTGCTTTTGCAGCTGATATCTTCCTGTTGCTCGTAGAAGCCCATGGAAGCATCTTCTGTTTGTGCCTCAACTGCTTCTTCTAGAGCCACGTCTGTCTGACTCATCTGAGTAACTGATAGTGTTATACTTGTTTCTGCTAGTTCTTTTGGAGTTTCAGCTCGTGCTGTACCTATGGAAGCATCATCTTTTTGTGCCTCAAATACTTCTTCTAGAGCCACGTCTGTCTGCCCCATTTGAGTAGCTGATGGTGTTATACTTGTTTCTGCTAGTTCTTTTGGAGTTTGTGCTAATGCTGTGGAATCATCTTCTGTTTGTGCCTCACCTATTTCTTCTAGAACCAATTCTGCCTGATTAGTTTGTATAACTCATTGTGTTAGAATTGTTTCTGTTAGTTCTATTAGATTTTCAGTTCGTGCTGATCCTGTGGATGCATCTTCTGTTTGTGCAACTGGTGTCTTCCTGTTGGAGTTTCAGCTCGTACTAATCCCATGGAAGCATCTTCTGTTTATGCCTTAACTGCTTCTTCTGAACACAATCTGCCTGCTCTGTATGCATATCCTCTTCTTAAACTTGTTTCTATTAGTTCTGTTTTGAGTTTCAGCTCTTGCTAATCATTTGGAAGCATCTTGTTATGCCCCAACTGCTTCTTGTAGAGCCACGTCTATCTGACCCATTTGCGTAACTGATAGTGTTATACTTGTTTCTGCTAGTTCTTTTACAGTTTCAGCTAGTGCTGATCCTGTGGCAGCATCTTCTGTGTTTGCAGCTGATGTCTTCCTATTGCTCGTGCTAATCCCATGGAAGCATCTTCTGTTTGTGCCCAGCTACTTCTTCTAGAGGCAAGTCTGATCTATTTGCGTTACTGATAGTGTTATACTTCTTTCTGCTAGTTCTGTTGCGAGTTTCAGCTCTTGCTGATAATGTGGAAGCATCTTCTGTCTGACCTATTTCCAGTTGCAGTTTTAGCTCGCGCTGATTCTGTGGAAGCACCTTCTGTTTGCGCCTCAACTGCTTCTTCTAGAGCCATTTCTGCCTGATCAGTTTGTGTAACTCATCATATTAGATTTGTTTCTGCTAGTTCTTTAATTCGTGTTGATCCCATGGAATAATCTTCTTTTTGTGTCTCAATTGCTTCTTCTATAACCAATTCTGCCTGCTCAGTAAACGTC
The DNA here is from genome assembly GCA_963921405.1 of Cepaea hortensis. Taxonomy (NCBI): domain Eukaryota; kingdom Metazoa; phylum Mollusca; class Gastropoda; order Stylommatophora; family Helicidae; genus Cepaea; species Cepaea hortensis. The sequence goes on along the minus strand of OY992895.1, from coordinate 60,692,176 downwards.
TTAAACATGTTTCTGCAAGTTCTTTTGGAGTTTCAGCTCGTGCTGATCCTGTGTAAATTATGTTTGATCAGATTGCAAAATTTTTCTTGTTTGAATTCATTCTGATACAGGTTCAGCTCATGCTGATTCTGTGGAAGCGTCTTTTGTTTGTGCCTCAGCTTGTGTCTATAAAGCTTGTGTCAATATCCCTGATCATTTTGCTTAACTCGTTGTGTTAGATAGTTTCTGTGAGTTCTATAGGAGATTCAGCATCTTCTGTTTGTGCAGCTGGTGTCTTCCTGTTGGAGTTTTAGCTCGTGCTAATACCATGGAAGCATCTTCTCAACTGCTTCTTCTGTCTGCAAGCTAATTGCGTAACTGATAGTGTTATACTTGTTTCTACTAGGTCTATGGCAGTTTCAGCTCTTGCTGATCCTGTGGAAGCATCTTCTGCTTTTGCAGCTGATATCTTCCTGTTGCTCGTAGAAGCCCATGGAAGCATCTTCTGTTTGTGCCTCAACTGCTTCTTCTAGAGCCACGTCTGTCTGACTCATCTGAGTAACTGATAGTGTTATACTTGTTTCTGCTAGTTCTTTTGGAGTTTCAGCTCGTGCTGTACCTATGGAAGCATCATCTTTTTGTGCCTCAAATACTTCTTCTAGAGCCACGTCTGTCTGCCCCATTTGAGTAGCTGATGGTGTTATACTTGTTTCTGCTAGTTCTTTCGGAGTTTGTGCTAATGCTGTGGAATCATCTTCTGTTTGTGCCTCACCTATTTCTTCTAGAACCAATTCTGCCTGATTAGTTTGTATAACTCATTGTGTTAGAATTGTTTCTGTTAGTTCTATTAGATTTTCAGTTCGTGCTGATCCTGTGGAAGCATCTTCTGTTTGTGCAACTGGTGTCTTCCTGTTGGAGTTTCAGCTCGTACTAATCCCATGGAAGCATCTTCTGTTTATGCCTTAACTGCTTCTTCTGAACACAATCTGCCTACTCTGTATGCATATCCTCTTCTTAAACTTGTTTCTATTAGTTCTGTTTTGAGTTTCAGCTCTTGCTAATCATTTGGAAGCATCTTGTTATGCCCCAACTGCTTCTTGTAGAGCCACGTCTGTCTGACCCATTTGCCTAACTGATAGTGTTATACTTGTTTCTGCTAGTTCTTTTACAGTTTCAGCTCATGCTAATCCTGTGGAAGCATCTTCTATGTTTGCATCTGATGTCTTCCTATTTGTCGTGCTAATCCCATGGAAGCATCTTCTGTTTGTGCCCAGCTACTTCTTCTAGAGGCAAGTCTGATCTATTTGCGTTCCTGATAGTGTTATACTTGTTTCTACTAGTTCTGTTGCAGTTTCAGCTCTTGCTGATAATGTGGAAGCATCTTCTGTCTGACCCATTTCCAGTTGCAGTTTTAGCTCGCGCTGATTCTGTGGAAGCACCTTCTGTTTGTGCCTCAACTGCTTCTTCTAGAGCCATTTCTGCCTGATCAGTTGTGTAACTCATCCTATTAGATTTGTTTCTGCTAGTTCTTGTAGAGCTTCAATTCGTGTTGATCCCATGGAATAATCTTCTTTTTGTGTCTCAATTGCTTCTTCTATAACCAATTCTGCCTGCTCAGTAAACGTCTTAAACATGTTTCTGCAAGTTCTTTTGGAGTTTCAGTTCGTGCTGATCCTGTGTAAATTATGTTTGATCAGATTGCAAAATTTTTCTTGTTTGAATTCATTCTGATACGGGTTCAGCTCATGCTGATTCTGTGGAAGCGTCTTTTGTTTGTGCCTCAGCTTGTGTCTATAAAGCTAAATATCCCTGATCATTTTGCTTAACTCGTTGTGTTAGAATAGTTTCTGTGAGTTCTATAGGAGATTCAGCTCGTGCTGTTCCTGAGGATGCATCTTCTGTTTGTGCCTCAACTGCTTCTTCTAAAGTCACGTCTGTCTGACTCATTTGAGTAACTGATAGTGTTATACTGTCTGCTAGTTCTTTTGGAGTTTCAGCTCGTGCTGAACCTGTGGAAGCATCTTCTGTTTGTGCAGCTGGTGTCTTCCTGTTGGAGTTTCAGCTCGTGCTAATACCATGGAAGCATCTTCTCAACTGCTTCTTCTGTCTGCAAGCTAATTGCGTAACTGATAGTGTTATACTTGTTTCTACTAGGTCTATGGGAGTTTCAGCTCTTGCTGATCCTGTGGAAGCATCTTCTGCTTTTGCAGCTGATATCTTCCTGTTGCTCGTAGAAGCCCATGGAAGCATCTTCTGTTTGTGCCTCAACTGCTTCTTCTAGAGCCACGTCTGTCTGACTCATCTGAGTAACTGATAGTGTTATACTTGTTTCTGCTAGTTCTTTTGGAGTTTCAGCTCGTGCTGTACCTATGGAAGCATCATCTTTTTGTGCCTCAAATACTTCTTCTAGAGCCACGTCTGTCTGCCCCATTTGAGTAGCTGATGGTGTTATACTTGTTTCTGCTAGTTCTTTTGGAGTTTGTGCTAATGCTGTGGAATCATCTTCTGTTTGTGCCTCACCTATTTCTTCTAGAACCAATTCTGCCTGATTAGTTTGTATAACTCATTGTGTTAGAATTGTTTCTGTTAGTTCTATTAGATTTTCAGTTCGTGCTGATCCTGTGGATGCATCTTCTGTTTGTGCAACTGGTGTCTTCCTGTTGGAGTTTCAGCTCGTACTAATCCCATGGAAGCATCTTCTGTTTATGCCTTAACTGCTTCTTCTGAACACAATCTGCCTGCTCTGTATGCATATCCTCTTCTTAAACTTGTTTCTATTAGTTCTGTTTTGAGTTTCAGCTCTTGCTAATCATTTGGAAGCATCTTGTTATGCCCCAACTGCTTCTTGTAGAGCCACGTCTGTCTGACCCATTTGCGTAACTGATAGTGTCTTGCTGATCCTGTGGAAGCATTTTCTGCTTTTGCAGCTGATATCTTCCTGTTGCTCGTAGAAGCCCATGGAAGCATCTTCTGTTTGTGCCTCAACTGCTTCTTCTAGAGCCACGTCTGTCTTTCTCATCTGAGTAACTGATAGTGTTATACTTGTTTCTGCTAGTTCTTTTGGAGTTTCAGCTCGTGCTGTACCTATGGAAGCATCATCTTTTTGTGCCTCAAATACTTCTTCTAGAGCCACGTCTGTCTGCCCCATTTGAGTAGCTGATGGTGTTATACTTGTTTCTGCTAGTTCTTTTGGAGTTTGTGCTAATGCTGTGGAATCATCTTCTGTTTGTGCCTCACCTATTTCTTCTAGAACCAATTCTGCCTGATTAGTTTGTATAACTCATTGTGTTAGAATTGTTTCTGTTAGTTCTATTAGATTTTCAGTTCGTGCTGATCCTGTGGAAGCATCTTCTGTTTGTGCAACTGGTGTCTTCCTTTTGGAGTTTCAGCTCGTACTAATCCCATGGAAGCATCTTCTTTTTATGCCTTAAATGCTTCTTCTGAACACAATCTGCCTGCTCTGTATGCATATCCTCTTCTTAAACTTGTTTCTATTAGTTCTGTTTTGAGTTTCAGCTCTTGCTAATCATTTGGAAGCATCTTGTTATGCCCCAACTGCTTCTTGTAGAGCCACGTCTGTCTGACCCATTTGCGTAACTGATAGTGTTATACTTGTTTCTGCTAGTTCTTTTACAGTTTCAGCTCGTGCTGATCCTGTGGCAGCATCTTCTGTGTTTGCAGCTGATGTCTTCCTATTGCTCGTGCTAATCCCATGGAAGCATCTTCTGTTTGTGCCCAGCTACTTCTTCTAGAGGCAAGTCTGATCTATTTGCGTTACTGATAGTGTTATACTTCTTTCTGCTAGTTCTGTTGCGAGTTTCAGCTCTTGCTGATAATGTGGAAGCATCTTCTGTCTGACCTATTTCCAGTTGCAGTTTTAGCTCGCGCTGATTCTGTGGAAGCACCTTCTGTTTGCGCCTCAACTGCTTCTTCTAGAGCCATTTCTGCCTGATCAGTTTGTGTAACTCATCATATTAGATTTGTTTCTGCTAGTTCTTTAATTCGTGTTGATCCCATGGAATAATCTTCTTTTTGTGTCTCAATTGCTTCTTCTATAACCAATTCTGCCTGCTCAGTAAACGTCTTAAACATGTTTCTGCAAGTTCTTTTGGAGTTTCAGCTCGTGCTGATCCTGTGTAAATTATGTTTGATCAGATTGCAAAATTTTTCTTGTTTGAATTCATTCTGATACAGGTTCAGCTCATGCTGATTCTGTGGAAGCGTCTTTTGTTTGTGCCTCAGCTTGTGTCTATAAAGCTTGTGTCAATATCCCTGATCATTTTGCTTAACTCGTTGTGTTAGATAGTTTCTGTGAGTTCTATAGGAGATTCAGCATCTTCTGTTTGTGCAGCTGGTGTCTTCCTGTTGGAGTTTTAGCTCGTGCTAATACCATGGAAGCATCTTCTCAACTGCTTCTTCTGTCTGCAAGCTAATTGCGTAACTGATAGTGTTATACTTGTTTCTACTAGGTCTATGGCAGTTTCAGCTCTTGCTGATCCTGTGGAAGCATCTTCTGCTTTTGCAGCTGATATCTTCCTGTTGCTCGTAGAAGCCCATGGAAGCATCTTCTGTTTGTGCCTCAACTGCTTCTTCTAGAGCCACGTCTGTCTGACTCATCTGAGTAACTGATAGTGTTATACTTGTTTCTGCTAGTTCTTTTGGAGTTTCAGCTCGTGCTGTACCTATGGAAGCATCATCTTTTTGTGCCTCAAATACTTCTTCTAGAGCCACGTCTGTCTGCCCCATTTGAGTAGCTGATGGTGTTATACTTGTTTCTGCTAGTTCTTTCGGAGTTTGTGCTAATGCTGTGGAATCATCTTCTGTTTGTGCCTCACCTATTTCTTCTAGAACCAATTCTGCCTGATTAGTTTGTATAACTCATTGTGTTAGAATTGTTTCTGTTAGTTCTATTAGATTTTCAGTTCGTGCTGATCCTGTGGAAGCATCTTCTGTTTGTGCAACTGGTGTCTTCCTGTTGGAGTTTCAGCTCGTACTAATCCCATGGAAGCATCTTCTGTTTATGCCTTAACTGCTTCTTCTGAACACAATCTGCCTACTCTGTATGCATATCCTCTTCTTAAACTTGTTTCTATTAGTTCTGTTTTGAGTTTCAGCTCTTGCTAATCATTTGGAAGCATCTTGTTATGCCCCAACTGCTTCTTGTAGAGCCACGTCTGTCTGACCCATTTGCCTAACTGATAGTGTTATACTTGTTTCTGCTAGTTCTTTTACAGTTTCAGCTCATGCTAATCCTGTGGAAGCATCTTCTATGTTTGCATCTGATGTCTTCCTATTTGTCGTGCTAATCCCATGGAAGCATCTTCTGTTTGTGCCCAGCTACTTCTTCTAGAGGCAAGTCTGATCTATTTGCGTTCCTGATAGTGTTATACTTGTTTCTACTAGTTCTGTTGCAGTTTCAGCTCTTGCTGATAATGTGGAAGCATCTTCTGTCTGACCCATTTCCAGTTGCAGTTTTAGCTCGCGCTGATTCTGTGGAAGCACCTTCTGTTTGTGCCTCAACTGCTTCTTCTAGAGCCATTTCTGCCTGATCAGTTGTGTAACTCATCCTATTAGATTTGTTTCTGCTAGTTCTTGTAGAGCTTCAATTCGTGTTGATCCCATGGAATAATCTTCTTTTTGTGTCTCAATTGCTTCTTCTATAACCAATTCTGCCTGCTCAGTAAACGTCTTAAACATGTTTCTGCAAGTTCTTTTGGAGTTTCAGTTCGTGCTGATCCTGTGTAAATTATGTTTGATCAGATTGCAAAATTTTTCTTGTTTGAATTCATTCTGATACGGGTTCAGCTCATGCTGATTCTGTGGAAGCGTCTTTTGTTTGTGCCTCAGCTTGTGTCTATAAAGCTAAATATCCCTGATCATTTTGCTTAACTCGTTGTGTTAGAATAGTTTCTGTGAGTTCTATAGGAGATTCAGCTCGTGCTGTTCCTGAGGATGCATCTTCTGTTTGTGCCTCAACTGCTTCTTCTAAAGTCACGTCTGTCTGACTCATTTGAGTAACTGATAGTGTTATACTGTCTGCTAGTTCTTTTGGAGTTTCAGCTCGTGCTGAACCTGTGGAAGCATCTTCTGTTTGTGCAGCTGGTGTCTTCCTGTTGGAGTTTCAGCTCGTGCTAATACCATGGAAGCATCTTCTCAACTGCTTCTTCTGTCTGCAAGCTAATTGCGTAACTGATAGTGTTATACTTGTTTCTACTAGGTCTATGGGAGTTTCAGCTCTTGCTGATCCTGTGGAAGCATCTTCTGCTTTTGCAGCTGATATCTTCCTGTTGCTCGTAGAAGCCCATGGAAGCATCTTCTGTTTGTGCCTCAACTGCTTCTTCTAGAGCCACGTCTGTCTGACTCATCTGAGTAACTGATAGTGTTATACTTGTTTCTGCTAGTTCTTTTGGAGTTTCAGCTCGTGCTGTACCTATGGAAGCATCATCTTTTTGTGCCTCAAATACTTCTTCTAGAGCCACGTCTGTCTGCCCCATTTGAGTAGCTGATGGTGTTATACTTGTTTCTGCTAGTTCTTTTGGAGTTTGTGCTAATGCTGTGGAATCATCTTCTGTTTGTGCCTCACCTATTTCTTCTAGAACCAATTCTGCCTGATTAGTTTGTATAACTCATTGTGTTAGAATTGTTTCTGTTAGTTCTATTAGATTTTCAGTTCGTGCTGATCCTGTGGATGCATCTTCTGTTTGTGCAACTGGTGTCTTCCTGTTGGAGTTTCAGCTCGTACTAATCCCATGGAAGCATCTTCTGTTTATGCCTTAACTGCTTCTTCTGAACACAATCTGCCTGCTCTGTATGCATATCCTCTTCTTAAACTTGTTTCTATTAGTTCTGTTTTGAGTTTCAGCTCTTGCTAATCATTTGGAAGCATCTTGTTATGCCCCAACTGCTTCTTGTAGAGCCACGTCTGTCTGACCCATTTGCGTAACTGATAGTGTCTTGCTGATCCTGTGGAAGCATTTTCTGCTTTTGCAGCTGATATCTTCCTGTTGCTCGTAGAAGCCCATGGAAGCATCTTCTGTTTGTGCCTCAACTGCTTCTTCTAGAGCCACGTCTGTCTTTCTCATCTGAGTAACTGATAGTGTTATACTTGTTTCTGCTAGTTCTTTTGGAGTTTCAGCTCGTGCTGTACCTATGGAAGCATCATCTTTTTGTGCCTCAAATACTTCTTCTAGAGCCACGTCTGTCTGCCCCATTTGAGTAGCTGATGGTGTTATACTTGTTTCTGCTAGTTCTTTTGGAGTTTGTGCTAATGCTGTGGAATCATCTTCTGTTTGTGCCTCACCTATTTCTTCTAGAACCAATTCTGCCTGATTAGTTTGTATAACTCATTGTGTTAGAATTGTTTCTGTTAGTTCTATTAGATTTTCAGTTCGTGCTGATCCTGTGGAAGCATCTTCTGTTTGTGCAACTGGTGTCTTCCTTTTGGAGTTTCAGCTCGTACTAATCCCATGGAAGCATCTTCTTTTTATGCCTTAAATGCTTCTTCTGAACACAATCTGCCTGCTCTGTATGCATATCCTCTTCTTAAACTTGTTTCTATTAGTTCTGTTTTGAGTTTCAGCTCTTGCTAATCATTTGGAAGCATCTTGTTATGCCCCAACTGCTTCTTGTAGAGCCACGTCTGTCTGACCCATTTGCGTAACTGATAGTGTTATACTTGTTTCTGCTAGTTCTTTTACAGTTTCAGCTCGTGCTGATCCTGTGGCAGCATCTTCTGTGTTTGCAGCTGATGTCTTCCTATTGCTCGTGCTAATCCCATGGAAGCATCTTCTGTTTGTGCCCAGCTACTTCTTCTAGAGGCAAGTCTGATCTATTTGCGTTACTGATAGTGTTATACTTGTTTCTGCTAGTTCTGTTGCAGTTTCAGCTCTTGCTGATAATGTGGAAGCATCTTCTGTCTGACCTATTTCCAGTTGCAGTTTTAGCTCGCGCTGATTCTGTGGAAGCACCTTCTGTTTGCGCCTCAACTGCTTCTTCTAGAGCCATTTCTGCCTGATCAGTTTGTGTAACTCATCATATTAGATTTGTTTCTGCTAGTTCTTTAATTCGTGTTGATCCCATGGAATAATCTTCTTTTTGTGTCTCAATTGCTTCTTCTATAACCAATTCTGCCTGCTCAGTAAACGTCTTAAACATGTTTCTGCAAGTTCTTTTGGAGTTTCAGCTCGTGCGGATCCTGTGTAAATTATGTTTGATCAGATTGCAAAATTTTTCTTGTTTGAATTCATTCTGATACAGGTTCAGCTCATGCTGATTCTGTGGAAGCGTCTTTTGTTTGTGCCTCAGCTTGTGTCTATAAAGCTAAATATCCCTGATCATTTTGCTTAACTCGTTGTGTTAGAATAGTTTCTGTGAGTTCTATAGGAGATTCAGCTCGTGCTGTTCCTGAGGATGCATCTTCTGTTTGTGCCTCAACTGCTTCTTCTAGAGTCACGTCTGTCTGACTCATTTGAGTAACTGATAGTGTTATACTGTCTGCTAGTTCTTTTGGAGTTTCAGCTCGTGCTGAACCTGTAGAAGCATCTTCTGTTTGTGCAGCTGGTGTCTTCCTGTTGGAGTTTCAGCTCGTGCTAATACCATGGAAGCATCTTCTCAACTGCTTCTTCTGTCTGCAAGCTAATTGCGTAACTGATAGTGTTATACTTGTTTCTACTAGGTCTATGGCAGTTTCAGCTCTTGCTGATCCTGTGGAAGCATCTTCTGCTTTTGCAGCTGATATCTTCCTGTTGCTCGTAGAAGCCCATGGAAGCATCTTCTGTTTGTGCCTCAACTGCTTCTTCTAGAGCCACGTCTGTCTGACTCATCTGAGTAACTGATAGTGTTATACTTGTTTCTGCTAGTTCTTTTGGAGTTTCAGCTCGTGCTGTACCTATGGAAGCATCATCTTTTTGTGCCTCAACCGCTTCTTCTAGAGCCACGTCTGTCTGCCCCATTTGAGTAGCTGATGGTGTTATACTTGTTTCTGCTAGTTCTTTTGGAGTTTGTGCTAATGCTGTGGAATCATCTTCTGTTTGTGCCTCACCTATGTCTTCTAGAACCAATTCTGCCTGATTAGTTTGTATAACTCATTGTGTTAGAATTGTTTCTGTTAGTTCTATTAGATTTTCAGTTCGTGCTGATCCTGTGGATGCATCTTCTGTTTGTGCAACTGGTGTCTTCCTGTTGGAGTTTCAGCTCGTACTAATCCCATGGAAGCATCTGCTGTGGAAGCATTTTCTGCTTTTGCAGCTGATATCTTCCTGTTGCTCGTAGAAGCCCATTGAAGCATCTTCTGTTTGTGCCTCAACTGCTTCTTCTAGAGCCACGTCTGTCTGACTCATCTGAGTAACTGATAGTGTTATACTTGTTTCTGCTAGTTCTTTTGGAGTTTCAGCTCGTGCTGTACCTATGGAAGCATCATCTTTTTGTGCCTCAAATACTTCTTCTAGAGCCACGTCTGTCTGCCCCATTTGAGTAGCTGATGGTGTTATACTTGTTTCTGCTAGTTCTTTTGGAGTTTGTGCTAATGCTGTGGAATCATCTTCTGTTTGTGCCTCACCTATTTCTTCTAGAACCAATTCTGCCTGATTAGTTTGTATAACTCATTGTGTTAGAATTGTTTCTGTTAGTTCTATTAGATTTTCAGTTCGTGCTGATCCTGTGGAAGCATCTTCTGTTTGTGCAACTGGTGTCTTCCTTTTTGAGTTTCAGCTCGTACTAATCCCATGGAAGCATCTTCTTTTTATGCCTTAACTGCTTCTTCTGAACACAATCTGCCTGCTCTGTATGCATATCCTCTTCTTAAACTTGTTTCTATTAGTTCTGTTTTGAGTTTCAGCTCTTGCTAATCATTTGGAAGCATCTTGTTATGCCCCAACTGCTTCTTGTAGAGCCACGTCTGTCTGACCCATTTGCGTAACTGATAGTGTCTTGCTGATCCTGTGGAAGCATTTTCTGCTTTTGCAGCTGATATCTTCCTGTTGCTCGTAGAAGCCCATGGAAGCATCTTCTGTTTGTGCCTCAACTGCTTCTTCTAGAGCCACGTCTGTCTTTCTCATCTGAGTAACTGATAGTGTTATACTTGTTTCTGCTAGTTCTTTTGGAGTTTCAGCTCGTGCTGTACCTATGGAAGCATCATCCTTTTGTGCCTCAAATACTTCTTCTAGAGCCACGTCTGTCTGCCCCATTTGAGTAGCTGATGGGGTTATACTTGTTTCTGCTAGTTCTTTTGGAGTTTGTGCTAATGCTGTGGAATCATCTTCTGTTTGTGCCTCACCTATTTCTTCTAGAACCAATTCTGCCTGATTAGTTTGTATAACTCATTGTGTTAGAATTGTTTCTGTTAGTTCTATTAGATTTTCAGTTCGTGCTGATCCTGTGGAAGCATCTTCTGTTTGTGCAACTGGTGTCTTCCTGTTGGAGTTTCAGCTCGTACTAATCCCATGGAAGCATCTTCTGTTTATGCCTTAACTGCTTCTTCTGAACACAATCTGCCTGCTCTGTATGCATATCTGTCGTGTCCTCCTTTAAAGTGTCGTCCCTGGAGTGAGGAGATCCGACACCCACATTATAATATTATTTTTTTTCCCCCTCAATATTCTGGAGTATCCACCCGCTTCCGTCCAACACACTCCATCAGCCTATGGACACCTTTTCCTATCACTCTCACACTGTCGTACTATGCCCCCTTCTCATACTTCCCCAACGCAACATACTCAACAACTCTTGCTTCTAGAAATTAATAAAGATTAATTTATTAAAATGAAAGTGTAACGTGTATGAGACGTGTATGCGAAGAAAATGTGTGACGTGTTCTATAAAGTGTGTAGACTCTGTCTCTCAGACATCAACTCAGTCAGCTGATCACAGCAAAGATAGACCACAGCACGTTACGTCAGAACAAGTACGTCTCACCCGTTGCCGGAACCATCTTGCCGGATAATGCTTTGCCTCTGTAGACCTCTGGTAATCCAATTTCATGAACATCCGAAATAGACACCGGTGGTATTAAGAGTTAATCAGGGACCGGTTGCACTCTACACAATGTCCGTTCCTAATGTTCCTAAACAAACTGCACAAGTCTTTTGCAGTGTGTACGCAGTTAGTTAGTTAGTTAGTTAGTCGACAGATCATCCTCGTTGCACATCGAACCATTCAGTCCATAAGTGCTAATTACTAATGTTAATTGTTACTGTACTAACACTAGGTACTCTTAGCCGGTTCTCGGTTCGTTATTACTGTCTGATGCTGTGTGGTGCATCAGTATGCATCACTCTCTTTGATGAATCAATTTCCTTCTAGCGTAAGTTACGTTTCTGTATGCAACTTTATTGACTCTTGAACTGGTGTTCTTCAGAATGGGTTTTTTAATTCTTTCCCAAAACTTGTAGAGTTTCCTTGGATCTGGTAGGGAACCTAGGATAGAAACAACACATCTGGTGATAGTACTAGTCACTGATCCCTTCGGCTGAGTGTAAGCCTATCACCTTGCTTACTGATCTTTAGCTAACTAGACTTAGTCATAGAGCAGATTAGCTACCCACCTAGAGTCGAATCAGGCTATGACAAAGAAAAAATCACCAAACAGAATGCGGAACCCCGCCCACCAGGGACACCTACGGGAAGATCCCAATTATCCTTCATTACTCAATTCTCAACTAGTAAAGCTTATCAACACTTCACTAATCTATTCTAGCTAACAGAGCCAAGTATCACTTCACTACTCTAGCTAGTTTCCACTAACAGTGCTAATCATCACACTATAGTTTAACAAGGCCACAGTCTATAGTAATTATAACGAATATATTATAATAAGTTATACCTTAATTGGCACTACTGCAGTCCTATAAATCATATCTACATCTGCCATATAGGCACGTGTAAAATTAAGTCACTAATTAACACACGGTAGATATTATTTCCACTGGCACTGCAGTGCCCTGCACTCTGTCTAGAGCATTATTCAAGTCCACCCTAGTTGATCTCAACTCGAGTTTATATGGCAAACTACCAAAGTTGTCCACGTGACGTTATCCTTTACTTCCCCACACAGGTGGCACAGTGGCAAATCATCCCCTGTCAAAGTTGTCAGTAATTGCCTAGATTCTCAAAACAAGCCAGCTAGTTTCTGTAAACTCCCAACAAAGAGTTTCGATACCAAGCTGCCAATCATCTTGATGTTCCGGAAACCAAGAATTGACAGATGCACTGTTTTCCGTACTAGGTACTTCCGTTTTACATCTGCCCCTGTGATCTCACGGCTTCCATCTGCATTCAAATGTTGACAAACTTGTCACTCTTCTGTTCCGTGGTGACAATCCCAGCAGCCATTTCCGTCTGATGTCCGGCAGTATAGATGACAAACGGAACCATTCCATATCCTTCTCCCTCACCACCAAATGTGTTTATGGGCTGACACGATGTAACCTGTACAACTGTGTTTACTCTGTTAGTACAAATAGATGTCGCTGGTCGATCGTCCGCTTAATCCGAAAATCCTCTGTAATAATCAACCGGATAAACACACGGTTTCATTTTGTGACATAGGCCCCCTCCTAAGAGAGTAGTCCATCTCACTCTTCTCCACCGTGAGTTTAGTCCAGATGATTCATTCTTCTTCTTCAGGAGCTGGGTGTCTTGACAAGAAATCCGCTCCAACATTTTCCTTCCCAGGAATGTACTCTACTGTGAAATTATACGGTTGAAGTAACAACGACCACCGCATCAAACGTGCGTTGAGCTTCTGAGAAGTAGCCAGGAACATCAGGGGCTGATGATCCGACTGGACCCGAAACTTAACTCCATACAAATATGGCTGAAATTTTTGCACTGCCCATACGAGGGACAAGCATTCTCTCTCGACGGTTGAATAATTCCTCTCCGCCTGTAGAAGTTTCTTACTTGCGTATGCCACAGGTTTCAAAACCGAAGCATCGTCTTTTCCTTCCTGTAACAAAGCGGCTCCAATTCCAATCGCACTTGCATCCGTTCTCAACACAAATGGTTTGGAAAGGTCAGGGAGCTGTAATACAGGTTTGCTGACCAAGGCCTCCTTTAACTGACTATAGGCATTCTCACATTCTGGTGTCCAATTGATTTGGTCTGGGAATCCCTTTTTCAAGGTTTCCGTCAACGGAGCTCCCAGTTCAGTGAAATGTGGGATAAATTTGTGGTAGAACCCACACAACGAGAGAAAAGATCGCACATCCTTCTTCGTTTTTGGCCTTGGTGCATTTCTGATTTTCTCCAGGTTCTTCTCTTCTGGAACAATGTGTCCTGGAGTGATGGTGTGACCTAGAAATTCCAGAGTCTGGTAACCAATCATGCACTTGGTTGGACGAGCAGTAAGCCCTGCTTCCTTGAGTCTATTAAACACTCTCTCCAAGGATTGTAAGTGGTCATCCAAGCTGTCACTGGAAATCAGAATATCATCCATGAATGAGATGATGGACGGATCCTGTAACGGATCTAGTAAAGTCCTCATCATGCGTGTAAACACACTAGGTGCATTGCTGAGTCCAAAGGGCATGACCTTGAATTCGTAGTGTCCCCTGGGTGTACTGAAAGCTAACAGTGGTCGAATCTCCGGTTTGACTGGTATCTGATAGTACCCCCGACTCAAATCCACCTTTGAAAAGTACCGAGCCTTATGGAGCCTATCGAATAGCTGAGTTGGATTCGGCAAAGGTTCCACCTGAAATTGTGTGTGACTGTTCAGCAGTCGGTAGTCTATACACAACCTGTGTTCTCCACTTGGTTTGCGTAACAAAACTACCCCCGCATTGTATGGGGATGTGGATGGTGCAATCACGTCATCCTCCAGCAGTTTTTTTATTTCCTCCTCCATGGCCTTTTCTTTAGAGAATGGCACTGGGTAAACCTTCTGACGAACCGGCTCCTGTGTGGTCAAAGTCATCTCGAACTCCACCAACCTCGTTCGTCCTGGTTTATCCGTCAGTATCTCCTTATGAGACTTGAGAACCTGGGTTATCTTTTCCCTCTCCTGTGAGGTCAGATCAGGGTTCACTTGTACATCCCTATAGGTTTCCTGGTGTACCAAGGGATATTCCCTGCCCTCGTTGGTTCCCACTTCTGTCTCCACTGCAACTGCCATTGCCATGAGGTGAGCTGCCTTGTCTCCGGGTCTCTCTTCGTATTTCCGCAAGAGATTGATATGGAAAATCTTCGACTTTCCCCGGATCCGGATCTGATAGTTGGTTCTGGATATCACTCTTTCCACGGGAAATGGTCCTTGCCAACCTATCTCCAGTTTGTTGTTTCCCGTTGGGAGTAGCAACAAGACTTTATCTCCTACCTCTAGAGATCTTTCTTTAGACCTACGGTTGTAGTAAGCCGCATGTCTTTTCCTGGCCTTTTTCAAGTTTTGATTTGCCAGAGTCCATCCCTTATGGAGTTTTTCTTTCAGTTCCTCCACGTATTGATAGGATGAGATCACTTCTTCTGACGTCCCCTCTTCAGTCCAACTCCTCAACATGGCTTCCAACGGTCCTTTGATTGGACGACCAAACAGCAACGTAGCGGGTGGTAGTCCTGTTGAGCCATGAGGAACTTCCCGATAGGCAAAGAGTGCTGCTGGGATATATTCATCCCACCTATCAGGTTTTTCCTGCGCTAATTTCCTGAGCATTGTCATCAACGTGCCGTTGAAACGCTCTACTTGTCCATTGGCTTGAGGGTGGTAAGGGCTGGTATGTATGTGGTTAGAGTGAAACACCCTAAATACCTCCTCCATGAGTTTTCCACAAAACTGAGATCCATTATCCGTCAGAATTTGATCCGGAAAGCCTAATCTGGTAAAGGCCTCCATCAGTGCGTCCGCCACTCTTTTCGAGTCAATCGTGGTCAACGGTATCGCCTCACCCCACATTGTACAGCAATCCACCATTGTGAGTATATACATGTTCCTCTTCCTAGTCCTGGGAAGTGGACCCACGATATCGATGGCTACCCTCTCGAAAGGAGAGTTCATGATGGGCATCTCACCCAACATCACCGGTGCTGTCCAGTGTTTCGGTGCCACCCTCTGGCACTCAGGGCATGACTTCACATACCGACGCACATCATCTGTCATTCCCGGCCAATAGTAGTGGCAGGAAATCCGCTGCATGGTGGCGGCAATACCCATGTGTCCGATAAAGGAGATGGTATGCCCCATATGAAGAATCTGGGACCGATGAGCTTTCGGGACGACCAACTGACCGTATAGGTTGTCTCCCCTTCCTGCTCTCCTGTAGAGTATCCTATTCTTCATGTAGTACTGCCCCCGTCCTGGTGGATCAGCACTTTTCTGCAGCTTTTTGTAGCAAGGACGTAAAGTATCATCCTCACTCTGGGCAGTTCGTAGCTCCCCCGGCATTGGGTTAGTCACAATTGCGTCTGCCTCTTCCGTTTTCGTCTGAGAGCGAGTCTGCATTGCTCCCATATGAATTGGCTCCCTGGGCATTCCCAGAAAGACATACCGGCAACCTAGGATGACTGGAAAAATGGGATCGGTCAATACAGCGGCCTTGATGGTGCCGGTGACGTACCTTGACCGAATCTCCACATTAGCAATGGGCAACTTCATGGTTACAGCACTCTTCTGTGCAGGCTGTATGTCCAATGTTTCACCTGTGAATTGTTCTGGATGTACCAGATCCGCAGAAATCACGGCCTCCCCGTCCAGTCCTGTGTCGTATAAACACTCCACTTGACGACCGTTAACCTCTACCAATTCCACTACAGGTGGTTTTTCCTGGTCTGGAGTCTCTTCCTCGGCCTCGACCTGTTCGGTGGGCTCCACCTTAGGTTTCCCGGGGCACACGACGAATTGAGTGTCTCCTGACTCTCCTTTGCAGTCAATAGCATTGTGCGTGTTTGACTGACATTGGTTGCACCATTTCCCTGTCCTAGATTTTCTATTGTCGGACTTGAATGAGCTCTCCTGGTGGCGAGCTTCCTTGTTGACCTTGGCCTTTTCCGTGACAACCTCCTTGGAAGTCACTTGACATGCTGCAAAGTGAGGGTTCTTAGCCTTCGATTTGCAGTCCCTCGTATTGTGAGAGGGTGACTTACAAATTGAACACCACTTCTCCGACCACGGTCGTTTAGGTGTAGAGCTTGAAGTGCTCTTGCTTCCCTCCTTCTTCTTCTCTGAATTATCCTCTGATTTTTGCACATAAGGTTCCCACTTTTTTGTTCCTGAGTTTTTGGCTTTCTTCTTGTCATGTTTCTCTTGACTTTTGGTGTTGGTGGAAAGGTTTTCCCCTGCCTCCCCATGTACCTCGACGAACCGTTCTGCTAATTTAGTCACGAGGTCAATACGTTCCGCTCCTTGTTCTCCCAGGAACGTCCTGAGAGGTTTAGACATTTGCTTCTTCAGCTGGTCGACCACCATGAGCTCTTCCAGACTCTCATAGTCATGTGCGAACCCAGCCAAATCCATCCACTTATGGAGATAAGATTTTAGACGCAAACTGTAGGCGGCAAACAACTCCCCCGGTTCTCGTTTCGCTGCTCGAAATTTTTTCCGGTAGGTATGTGACGTAACCTCGAATCGTTTCAGCAGAGCCGTCTTTAACTCATCATAATTGTTCTCATGTCCTGGTGGCAGGCGAGTATAAACCTCGTATCCGGTCCCGCGTAATCCCTGGGATAGCTTAAGATTCCATTTGTTACGCTCCAGACCCATAGCAACTGACATAGCCTCGAAGCGTTGAAGGTATTGGTCAATCTTCTCTTTGTCCTCCTCGTAGACCGCCAAAGGAAACTTCATAGCATGGTACCCATGTCCACCTACTGGTGTTGAATCTGGGATGGAGGAACCTCCAACTGCTCCCTCAGTTTCTCCATTAGATTGACTCTTGAGCTCGAGTTCCCTCATCCGGTACTCGTGCTCCCTTTTCTGTGCTTCCTGTTCAGCTTCTAATTTCCTAGCTGCTTGCTCAGCTTCAAATTTCCTAGCTGCTTGCTCAGCTTCCCTTCTCAATTCCAACTCGGCCTTTCGCTCTTCCCGTTCCGCTTGACGATACTCTCTCTCCACTTCCTGTATGTAATCCGTTAGAGAAGACCCCGCCAATCCCATGTCCTCCCCCTTTGCCTTTAATTCTAACGTGGTTAGTTTAGGGGTGGCCATTATACAGAGAGGTAAGCTAGCAGGTCGAGTACAATATAACTGCAAATTACTATATGAACAAGTACTATAAATCTAGATATTACCACACACAGTACATTCACTCAGTGACAAGAGTAGAATCAGGACCACAGACCTATGCAGACGTGTGAAGTGTGAACAGGTAAGATATTAGTCCTAACCCCTATCCACATTCACTCTAGCTGGATTCTCCAAAATGATATCTCCCTTTTATAACTAAGGATCCCGTGTCAAAAGACCCCGTTGTCAGAAGATCCCACTGTCAAAGGTTCCTGCTTGCAGGAGATCTCGCTGTCCAAGGATTCCGTTTACGGGAGATCCCGCTGTCCAAGGATTCCGTTTGCGAGAGGTCCCGGGTTCAAATCCCGGACGAGCCCCCAATAATGTCGTGTCCTCCTTTAGTGAGGAGATCCGACACCCACATTATAATATTATTTTTTTCCCCCTCAATATTCTGGAGAATCCACCCGCTTCCGTCCAACACACTCCATCAGCCTATGGACACCTTTTCCTATCACTCTCACACTGTCGTACTATGCCCCCTTCTCATACTTCCCCAACGCAACATACTCAACAACTCTTGCTTCTAGAAATTAATAAAGATTAATTTATTAAAATGAAAGTGTAACGTGTATGAGACGTGTATGCGAAGAAAATGTGTGACGTGTTCTATAAAGTGTGTAGACTCTGTCTCTCAGACATCAACTCAGTCAGCTGATCACAGCAAAGATAGACCACAGCACGTTACGCCAGAACAAGTACGTCTCACCCGTTGCCGGAACCATCTTGCCGGATAATGCTTTGCCTCTGTAGACCTCTGGTAATCCAATTTCATGAACATCCGAAATAGACACCGGTGGTATTAAGAGTTAATCAGGGACCGGTTGCACTCCACACAATGTCCGTTCCTAATGTTCCTAAACAAACTGCACAAGTCTTTTGCAGTGTGTACGCAGTTAGTTAGTTAGTTAGTTAGTCGACAGATCATCCTCGTTGCACATCGAACCATTCAGTCCATAAGTGCTAATTACTAATGTTAATTGTTACTGTACTAACACTAGGTACTCTTAGCCGGTTCTCGGTTCGTTATTACTGTCTGATGCTGTGTGGTGCATCAGTATGCATCACTCTCTTTGATGAATCAATTTCCTTCTAGCGTAAGTTACGTTTCTGTATGCAACTTTATTGACTCTTGAACTGGTGTTCTTCAGAATGGGTTTTTTAATTCTTTCCCAAAACTTGTAGAGTTTCCTTGGATCTGGTAGGGAACCTAGGATAGAAACAACACATCTGGTGATAGTACTAGTCACTGATCCCTTCGGCTGAGTGTAAGCCTATCACCTTGCTTACTGATCTTTAGCTAACTAGACTTAGTCATAGAGCAGATTAGCTACCCACCTAGAGTCGAATCAGGCTATGACAAAGAAAAAATCACCAAACAGAATGCGGAACCCCGCCCACCAGGGACACCTACGGGAAGATCCCAATTATCCTTCATTACTCAATTCTCAACTAGTAAAGCTTATCAACACTTCACTAATCTATTCTAGCTAACAGAGCCAAGTATCACTTCACTACTCTAGCTAGTTTCCACTAACAGTGCTAATCATCACACTATAGTTTAACAAGGCCACAGTCTATAGTAATTATAACGAATATATTATAATAAGTTATACCTTAATTGGCACTACTGCAGTCCTATAAATCATATCTACATCTGCCATATAGGCACGTGTAAAATTAAGTCACTAATTAACACACGGTAGATATTATTTCCACTGGCACTGCAGTGCCCTGCACTCTGTCTAGAGCATTATTCAAGTCCACCCTAGTTGATCTCAACTCGAGTTTATATGGCAAACTACCAAAGTTGTCCACGTGACGTTATCCTTTACTCCCCCACACAGGTGGCACAGTGGCAAATCATCCCCTGTCAAGAACTATTTTCCTGGCTTAAATCCTGTCAAAGTTGTCAGTAATTGCCTAGATTCTCAAAACAAGCCAGCTAGTTTCTGTAAACTCCCAACAAAGAGTTTCGATACCAAGCTGCCAATCATATTGATGTTCCGGAAACCAAGAATTGACAGATGCACTGTTTTCCGTACTAGGTACTTCCGTTTTACATCTGCCCCTGTGATCTCACGGCTTCCATCTGCATTCAAATGTTGACAAACTTGTCACTCTTCTGTTCCGTGGTGACAATCCCAGCAGCCATTTCCGTCTGATGTCCGGCAGTATAGATGACAAACGGAACCATTCCATATCCTTCTCCCTCACCACCAAATGTGTTTATGGGCTGACACGATGTAACCTGTACAACTGTGTTTACTCTGTTAGTACAAATAGATGTCGCTGGTCGATCGTCCGCTTAATCCGAAAATCCTCTGTAATAATCAACCGGATAAACACACGGTTTCATTTTGTGACAATATCCTCTTCTTAAACTTGTTTCTATTAGTTCTGTTTTGAGTTTCAGCTCTTGCTAATCATTTGGAAGCATCTTGTTATGCCCCAACTGCTTCTTGTAGAGCCACGTCTGTCTGACCCATTTGCGTAACTGATAGTGTCTTGCTGATCCTGTGGAAGCATTTTCTGCTTTTACAGCTGATATCTTCCTGTTGCTCGTAGAAGCCCATGGAAGCATCTTCTGTTTGTGCCTCAACTGCTTCTTCTAGAGCCACGTCTGTCTGACTCATCTGAGTAACTGATAGTGTTATACTTGTTTCTGCTAGTTCTTTTGGAGTTTCAGCTCGTGCTGTACCTATGGAAGCATCATCTTTTTGTGCCTCAACTGCTTCTTCTAGAGCCACGTCTGTCTGTCCCATTTGAGTAGCTGATGGTGTTATACTTGTTTCTGCTAGTTCTTTTGGAGTTTGTGCTAATGCTGTGGAATCATCTTCTGTTTGTGCCTCACCTATTTCTTCTAGAACCAATTCTGCCTGATTAGTTTGATTAACTCATTGTGTTAGAATTGTTTCTGTTAGTTCTATTAGATTTTCAGTTCGTGCTGATCCTGTGGAAGCACCTTCTGTTTGTGCAACTGGTGTCTTCCTGTTGGAATTTCAGCTCGTACTAATCCCATGGAAGCATCTTCTGTTTATGCCTTAACTGCTTCTTCTGAACACAATCTGCCTGCTCTGTATGCATATCCTCTTCTTAAACTTGTTTCTATTAGTTCTGTTTTGAGTTTCAGCTCTTGCTAATCATTTGGAAGCATCTTGTTATGCCCCAACTGCTTCTTGTAGAGCCACGTCTGTCTGACCCATTTGCGTAACTGATAGTGTTATACTTGTTTCTGCTAGTTATTTTACAGTTTCAGCTCGTGCTGATCCTGTGAAAGCATCTTCTGTGTTTGCAGCTGATGTCTTCCTATTGCTCGTGCTAATCCCATGGAAGCATCTTCTGTTTGTGCCCAGCTACTTCTTCTAGAGGCAAGTCTGATCTATTTGCGTTACTGATAGTGTTATACTTGTTTCTGCTAGTTCTGTTGCAGTTTCAGCTCTTGCTGATAATGTGGAAGCATCTTCTGTCTGACCTATTTCCAGTTGCAGTTTTAGCTCGCGCTGATTCTGTGGAAGCACCTTCTGTTTGCGCCTCAACTGCTTCTTCTAGACCCATTTCTGCCTGATCAGTTTGTGTAACTCATCATATTAGATTTGTTTCTGCTAGTTCTTTAATTCGTGTTGATCCCATGGAATAATCTTCTTTTTGTGTCTCAATTGCTTCTTCTATAACCAATTCTGCCTGCTCAGTAAACGTCTTAAACATGTTTCTGCAAGTTCTTTTGGAGTTTCAGCTCGTGCTGATCCTGTGTAAATTATGTTTGATCAGATTGCAAAATTTTTCTTGTTTGAATTCATTCTGATACAGGTTCAGCTCATGCTGATTCTGTGGAAGCGTCTTTTGTTTGTGCCTCAGCTTGTGTCTATAAAGCTAAATATCCCTGATCATTTTGCTTAACTCGTTGTGTTAGAATAGTTTCTGTGAGTTCTATAGGAGATTCAGCTCGTGCTGTTCCTGAGGATGCATCTTCTGTTTGTGCCTCAACTGCTTCTTCTAGAGCCACGTCTGTCTGACTCATTTGAGTAACTGATAGTGTTATACTAGTTTCTGCTAGTTCTTTTGGAGTTTCAGCTCGTGCTGAACCTGTGGAAGCATCTTCTGTTTGTGCAGCTGGTGTCTTCCTGTTGGAGTTTCAGCTCGTGCTAATACCATGGAAGCATCTTCTCAACTGCTTCTTCTGTCTGCAAGCTAATTGCGTAACTGATAGTGTTATACTTGTTTCTACTAGGTCTATGGCAGTTTCAGCTCTTGCTGATCCTGTGGAAGCATCTTCTGCTTTTGCAGCTGATATCTTCCTGTTGCTCGTAGAAGCCCATGGAAGCATCTTCTGTTTGTGCCTCAACTGCTTCTTCTAGAGCCACGTCTGTCTGACTCATCTGAGTAACTGATAGTGTTATACTTGTTTCTGCTAGTTCTTTTGGAGTTTGTGCTAATGCTGTGGAATCATCTTCTGTTTGTGCCTCACCTATTTCTTCTAGAACCAATTCTGCCTGATTAGTTTGTATAACTCATTGTGTTAGAATTGTTTCTGTTAGTTCTATTAGATTTTCAGTTCGTGCTGATCCTGTGGAAGCATCTTCTGTTTGTGCAACTGGTGTCTTCCTGTTGGAGTTTCAGCTCGTACTAATCCCATGGAAGCATCTTCTGTTTATGCCTTAACTGCTTCTTCTGAACACAATCTGCCTGCTCTGTATGCATATCTGTCTTGTCCTCCTTTAAAGTGTCGTCCCTGGAGTGAGGAGATCCGACACCCACATTATAATATTATTTTTTTCCCCCTCAATATTCTGGAGAATCCACCCGCTTCCGTCCAACACACTCCATCAGCCTATGGACACCTTTTCCTATCACTCTCACACTGTCGTACTATGCCCCCTTCTCATACTTCCCCAACGCAACATACTCAACAACTCTTGCTTCTAGAAATTAATAAAGATTAATTTATTAAAATGAAAGTGTAACGTGTATGAGACGTGTATGCGAAGAAAATGTGTGACGTGTTCTATAAAGTGTGTAGACTCTGTCTCTCAGACATCAACTCAGTCAGCTGATCACAGCAAAGATAGACCACAGCACGTTACGTCAGAACAAGTACGTCTCACCCGTTGCCGGAACCATCTTGCCGGATAATGCTTTGCCTCTGTAGACCTCTGGTAATCCAATTTCATGAACATCCGAAATAGACACCGGTGGTATTAAGAGTTAATCAGGGACCGGTTGCACTCTACACAATGTCCGTTCCTAATGTTCCTAAACAAACTGCACAAGTCTTTTGCAGTGTGTACGCAGTTAGTTAGTTAGTTAGTTAGTCGACAGATCATCCTCGTTGCACATCGAACCATTCAGTCCATAAGTGCTAATTACTAATGTTAATTGTTACTGTACTAACACTAGGTACTCTTAGCCGGTTCTCGGTTCGTTATTACTGTCTGATGCTGTGTGGTGCATCAGTATGCATCACTCTCTTTGATGAATCAATTTCCTTCTAGCGTAAGTTACGTTTCTGTATGCAACTTTATTGACTCTTGAACTGGTGTTCTTCAGAATGGGTTTTTTAATTCTTTCCCAAAACTTGTAGAGTTTCCTTGGATCTGGTAGGGAACCTAGGATAGAAACAACACATCTGGTGATAGTACTAGTCACTGATCCCTTCGGCTGAGTGTAAGCCTATCACCTTGCTTACTGATCTTTAGCTAACTAGACTTAGTCATAGAGCAGATTAGCTACCCACCTAGAGTCGAATCAGGCTATGACAAAGAAAAAATCACCAAACAGAATGCGGAACCCCGCCCAACAGGGACACCTACGGGAAGATCCCAATTATCCTTCATTACTCAATTCTCAACTAGTAAAGCTTATCAACACTTCACTAATCTATTCTAGCTAACAGAGCCAAGTATCACTTCACTACTCTAGCTAGTTTCCACTAACAGTGCTAATCATCACACTATAGTTTAACAAGGCCACAGTCTATAGTAATTATAACGAATATATTATAATAAGTTATACCTTAATTGGCACTACTGCAGTCCTATAAATCATATCTACATCTGCCATATAGGCACGTGTAAAATTAAGTCACTAATTAACACACGGTAGATATTATTTCCACTGGCACTGCAGTGCCCTGCACTCTGTCTAGAGCATTATTCAAGTCCACCCTAGTTGATCTCAACTCGAGTTTATATGGCAAACTACCAAAGTTGTCCACGTGACGTTATCCTTTACTTCCCCACACAGGTGGCACAGTGGCAAATCATCCCCTGTCAAAGTTGTCAGTAATTGCCTAGATTCTCAAAACAAGCCAGCTAGTTTCTGTAAACTCCCAACAAAGAGTTTCGATACCAAGCTGCCAATCATCTTGATGTTCCGGAAACCAAGAATTGACAGATGCACTGTTTTCCGTACTAGGTACTTCCGTTTTACATCTGCCCCTGTGATCTCACGGCTTCCATCTGCATTCAAATGTTGACAAACTTGTCACTCTTCTGTTCCGTGGTGACAATCCCAGCAGCCATTTCCGTCTGATGTCCGGCAGTATAGATGACAAACGGAACCATTCCATATCCTTCTCCCTCACCACCAAATGTGTTTATGGGCTGACACGATGTAACCTGTACAACTGTGTTTACTCTGTTAGTACAAATAGATGTCGCTGGTCGATCGTCCGCTTAATCCGAAAATCCTCTGTAATAATCAACCGGATAAACACACGGTTTCATTTTGTGACATAGGCCCCCTCCTAAGAGAGTAGTCCATCTCACTCTTCTCCACCGTGAGTTTAGTCCAGATGATTCATTCTTCTTCTTCAGGAGCTGGGTGTCTTGACAAGAAATCCGCTCCAACATTTTCCTTCCCAGGAATGTACTCTACTGTGAAATTATACGGTTGAAGTAACAACGACCACCGCATCAAACGTGCGTTGAGCTTCTGAGAAGTAGCCAGGAACATCAGGGGCTGATGATCCGACTGGACCCGAAACTTAACTCCATACAAATATGGCTGAAATTTTTGCACTGCCCATACGAGGGACAAGCATTCTCTCTCGACGGTTGAATAATTCCTCTCCGCCTGTAGAAGTTTCTTACTTGCGTATGCCACAGGTTTCAAAACCGAAGCATCGTCTTTTCCTTCCTGTAACAAAGCGGCTCCAATTCCAATCGCACTTGCATCCGTTCTCAACACAAATGGTTTGGAAAGGTCAGGGAGCTGTAATACAGGTTTGCTGACCAAGGCCTCCTTTAACTGACTATAGGCATTCTCACATTCTGGTGTCCAATTGATTTGGTCTGGGAATCCCTTTTTCAAGGTTTCCGTCAACGGAGCTCCCAGTTCAGTGAAATGTGGGATAAATTTGTGGTAGAACCCACACAACGAGAGAAAAGATCGCACATCCTTCTTCGTTTTTGGCCTTGGTGCATTTCTGATTTTCTCCAGGTTCTTCTCTTCTGGAACAATGTGTCCTGGAGTGATGGTGTGACCTAGAAATTCCAGAGTCTGGTAACCAATCATGCACTTGGTTGGACGAGCAGTAAGCCCTGCTTCCTTGAGTCTATTAAACACTCTCTCCAAGGATTGTAAGTGGTCATCCAAGCTGTCACTGGAAATCAGAATATCATCCATGAATGAGATGATGGACGGATCCTGTAACGGATCTAGTAAAGTCCTCATCATGCGTGTAAACACACTAGGTGCATTGCTGAGTCCAAAGGGCATGACCTTGAATTCGTAGTGTCCCCTGGGTGTACTGAAAGCTAACAGTGGTCGAATCTCCGGTTTGACTGGTATCTGATAGTACCCCCGACTCAGATCCACCTTTGAAAAGTACCGAGCCTTATGGAGCCTATCGAATAGCTGAGTTGGATTCGGCAAAGGTTCCACCTGAAATTGTGTGTGACTGTTCAGCAGTCGGTAGTCTATACACAACCTGTGTTCTCCACTTGGTTTGCGTAACAAAACTACCCCCGCATTGTATGGGGATGTGGATGGTGCAATCACGTCATCCTCCAGCAGTTTTTTTATTTCCTCCTCCATGGCCTTTTCTTTAGAGAATGGCACTGGGTAAACCTTCTGACGAACCGGCTCCTGTGTGGTCAAAGTCATCTCGAACTCCACCAACCTCGTTCGTCCTGGTTTATCCGTCAGTATCTCCTTATGAGACTTGAGAACCTGGGTTATCTTTTCCCTCTCCTGTGAGGTCAGATCAGGGTTCACTTGTACATCCCTATAGGTTTCCTGGTGTACCAAGGGATATTCCCTGCCCTCGTTGGTTCCCACTTCTGTCTCCACTGCAACTGCCATTGCCATGAGGTGAGCTGCCTTGTCTCCGGGTCTCTCTTCGTATTTCCGCAAGAGATTGATATGGAAAATCTTCGACTTTCCCCGGATCCGGATCTGATAGTTGGTTCTGGATATCACCCTTTCCACGGGAAATGGTCCTTGCCAACCTATCTCCAGTTTGTTGTTTCCCGTTGGGAGTAGCAACAAGACTTTATCTCCTACCTCTAGAGATCTTTCTTTAGACCTACGGTTGTAGTAAGCCGCATGTCTTTTCCTGGCCTTTTTCAAGTTTTGATTTGCCAGAGTCCATCCCTTATGGAGTTTTTCTTTCAGTTCCTCCACGTATTGATAGGATGAGATCACTTCTTCTGACGTCCCCTCTTCAGTCCAACTCCTCAACATGGCTTCCAACGGTCCTTTGATTGGACGACCAAACAGCAACGTAGCGGGTGGTAGTCCTGTTGAGCCATGAGGAACTTCCCGATAGGCAAAGAGTGCTGCTGGGATATATTCATCCCACCTATCAGGTTTTTCCTGCGCTAATTTCCTGAGCATTGTCATCAACGTGCCGTTGAAACGCTCTACTTGTCCATTGGCTTGAGGGTGGTAAGGGCTGGTATGTATGTGGTTAGAGTGAAACACCCTAAATACCTCCTCCATGAGTTTTCCACAAAACTGAGATCCATTATCCGTCAGAATTTGATCCGGAAAGCCTAATCTGGTAAAGGCCTCCATCAGTGCGTCCGCCACTCTTTTCGAGTCAATCGTGGTCAACGGTATCGCCTCACCCCACATTGTACAGCAATCCACCATTGTGAGTATATACATGTTCCTCTTCCTAGTCCTGGGAAGTGGACCCACGATATCGATGGCTACCCTCTCGAAAGGAGAGTTCATGATGGGCATCTCACCCAACATCACCGGTGCTGTCCAGTGTTTCGGTGCCACCCTCTGGCACTCAGGGCATGACTTCACATACCGACGCACATCATCTGTCATTCCCGGCCAATAGTAGTGGCAGGAAATCCGCTGCATGGTGGCGGCAATACCCATGTGTCCGCTAAAGGAGATGGTATGCCCCATATGAAGAATCTGGGACCGATGAGCTTTCGGGACGACCAACTGACCGTATAGGTTGTCTCCCCTTCCTGCTCTCCTGTAGAGTATCCTATTCTTCATGTAGTACTGCCCCCGTCCTGGTGGATCAGCACTTTTCTGCAGCTTTTTGTAGCAAGGACGTAAAGTATCATCCTCACTCTGGGCAGTTCGTAGCTCCCCCGGCATTGGGTTAGTCACAATTGCGTCTGCCTCTTCCGTTTTCGTCTGAGAGCGAGTCTGCATTGCTCCCATATGAATTGGCTCCCTGGGCATTCCCAGAAAGACATACCGGCAACCTAGGATGACTGGAAAAATGGGATCGGTCAATACAGCGGCCTTGATGGTGCCGGTGACGTACCTTGACCGAATCTCCACATTAGCAATGGGCAACTTCATGGTTACAGCACTCTTCTGTGCAGGCTGTATGTCCAATGTTTCACCTGTGAATTGTTCTGGATGTACCAGATCCGCAGAAATCACGGCCTCCCCGTCCAGTCCTGTGTCGTATAAACACTCCACTTGACGACCGTTAACCTCTACCAATTCCACTACAGGTGGTTTTTCCTGGTCTGGAGTCTCTTCCTCGGCCTCGACCTGTTCGGTGGGCTCCACCTTAGGTTTCCCGGGGCACACGACGAATTGAGTGTCTCCTGACTCTCCTTTGCAGTCAATAGCATTGTGCGTGTTTGACTGACATTGGTTGCACCATTTCCCTGTCCTAGATTTTCTATTGTCGGACTTGAATGAGCTCTCCTGGTGGCGAGCTTCCTTGTTGACCTTGGCCTTTTCCGTGACAACCTCCTTGGAAGTCACTTGACATGCTGCAAAGTGAGGGTTCTTAGCCTTCGATTTGCAGTCCCTCGTATTGTGAGAGGGTGACTTACAAATTGAACACCACTTCTCCGACCACGGTCGTTTAGGTGTAGAGCTTGAAGTGCTCTTGCTTCCCTCCTTCTTCTTCTCTGAATTATCCTCTGATTTTTGCACATAAGGTTCCCACTTTTTTGTTCCTGAGTTTTTGGCTTTCTTCTTGTCATGTTTCTCTTGACTTTTGGTGTTGGTGGAAAGGTTTTCCCCTGCCTCCCCATGTACCTCGACGAACCGTTCTGCTAATTTAGTCACGAGGTCAATACGTTCCTCTCCTTGTTCTCCCAGGAACGTCCTGAGAGGTTTAGACATTTGCTTCTTCAGCTGGTCGACCACCATGAGCTCTTCCAGACTCTCATAGTCATGTGCGAACCCAGCCAAATCCATCCACTTATGGAGATAAGATTTTAGACGCAAACTGTAGGCGGCAAACAACTCCCCCGGTTCTCGTTTCGCTGCTCGAAATTTTTTCCGGTAGGTATGTGACGTAACCTCGAATCGTTTCAGCAGAGCCGTCTTTAACTCATCATAATTGTTCTCATGTCCTGGTGGCAGGCGAGTATAAACCTCGTATTCGGTCCCGCGTAATCCCTGGGATAGCTTAAGATTCCATTTGTTACGCTCCAGACCCATAGCAACTGACATAGCCTCGAAGCGTTGAAGGTATTGGTCAATCTTCTCTTTGTCCTCCTCGTAGACCGCCAAAGGAAACTTCATAGCATGGTACCCATGTCCACCTACTGGTGTTGAATCTGGGATGGAGGAACCTCCAACTGCTCCCTCAGTTTCTCCATTAGATTGACTCTTGAGCTCGAGTTCCCTCATCCGGTACTCGTGCTCCCTTTTCTGTGCTTCCTGTTCAGCTTCTAATTTCCTAGCTGCTTGCTCAGCTTCAAATTTCCTAGCTGCTTGCTCAGCTTCCCTTCTCAATTCCAACTCGGCCTTTCGCTCTTCCCGTTCCGCTTGACGATACTCTCTCTCCACTTCCTGTATGTAATCCGTTAGAGAAGACCCCGCCAATCCCATGTCCTCCCCCTTTGCCTTTAATTCTAACGTGGTTAGTTTAGGGGTGGCCATTATACAGAGAGGTAAGCTAGCAGGTCGAGTACAATATAACTGCAAATTACTATATGAACAAGTACTATAAATCTAGATATTACCACACACAGTACATTCACTCAGTGACAAGAGTAGAATCAGGACCACAGACCTATGCAGACGTGTGAAGTGTGAACAGGTAAGATATTAGTCCTAACCCCTATCCACATTCACTCTAGCTGGATTCTCCAAAATGATATCTCCCTTTTATAACTAAGGATCCCGTGTCAAAAGACCCCGTTGTCAGAAGATCCCACTGTCAAAGGTTCCTGCTTGCAGGAGATCTCGCTGTCCAAGGATTCCGTTTACGGGAGATCCCGCTGTCCAAGGATTCCGTTTGCGAGAGGTCCCGGGTTCAAATCCCGGACGAGCCCCCAATAATGTCGTGTCCTCCTTTAAAGTGTCGTCCCTGGAGTGAGGAGATCCGACACCCACATTATAATATTATTTTTTTTCCCCTCAATATTCTGGAGAATCCACCCGCTTCCGTCCAACACACTCCATCAGCCTATGGACACCTTTTCCTATCACTCTCACACTGTCGTACTATGCCCCCTTCTCATACTTCCCCAACGCAACATACTCAACAACTCTTGCTTCTAGAAATTAATAAAGATTAATTTATTAAAATGAAAGTGTAACGTGTATGAGACGTGTATGCGAAGAAAATGTGTGACGTGTTCTATAAAGTGTGTAGACTCTGTCTCTCAGACATCAACTCAGTCAGCTGATCACAGCAAAGATAGACCACAGCACGTTACGTCAGAACAAGTACGTCTCACCCGTTGCCGGAACCATCTTGCCGGATAATGCTTTGCCTCTGTAGACCTCTGGTAATCCAATTTCATGAACATCCGAAATAGACACCGGTGGTATTAAGAGTTAATCAGGGACCGGTTGCACTCTACACAATGTCCGTTCCTAATGTTCCTAAACAAACTGCACAAGTCTTTTGCAGTGTGTACGCAGTTAGTTAGTTAGTTAGTTAGTCGACAGATCATCCTCGTTGCACATCGAACCATTCAGTCCATAAGTGCTAATTACTAATGTTAATTGTTACTGTACTAACACTAGGTACTCTTAGCCGGTTCTCGGTTCGTTATTACTGTCTGATGCTGTGTGGTGCATCAGTATGCATCACTCTCTTTGATGAATCAATTTCCTTCTAGCGTAAGTTACGTTTCTGTATGCAACTTTATTGACTCTTGAACTGGTGTTCTTCAGAATGGGTTTTTTAATTCTTTCCCAAAACTTGTAGAGTTTCCTTGGATCTGGTAGGGAACCTAGGATAGAAACAACACATCTGGTGATAGTACTAGTCACTGATCCCTTCGGCTGAGTGTAAGCCTATCACCTTGCTTACTGATCTTTAGCTAACTAGACTTAGTCATAGAGCAGATTAGCTACCCACCTAGAGTCGAATCAGGCTATGACAAAGAAAAAATCACCAAACAGAATGCGGAACCCCGCCCACCAGGGACACCTACGGGAAGATCCCAATTATCCTTCATTACTCAATTCTCAACTAGTAAAGCTTATCAACACTTCACTAATCTATTCTAGCTAACAGAGCCAAGTATCACTTCACTACTCTAGCTAGTTTCCACTAACAGTGCTAATCATCACACTATAGTTTAACAAGGCCACAGTCTATAGTAATTATAACGAATATATTATAATAAGTTATACCTTAATTGGCACTACTGCAGTCCTATAAATCATATCTACATCTGCCATATAGGCACGTGTAAAATTAAGTCACTAATTAACACACGGTAGATATTATTTCCACTGGCACTGCAGTGCCCTGCACTCTGTCTAGAGCATTATTCAAGTCCACCCTAGTTGATCTCAACTCGAGTTTATATGGCAAACTACCAAAGTTGTCCACGTGACGTTATCCTTTACTCCCCCACACAGGTGACACAGTGGCAAATCATCCCCTGTCAAGAACTATTTTCCTGGCTTAAATCCTGTCAAAGTTGTCAGTAATTGCCTAGATTCTCAAAACAAGCCAGCTAGTTTCTGTAAACTCCCAACAAAGAGTTTCGATACCAAGCTGCCAATCATATTGATGTTCCGGAAACCAAGAATTGACAGATGCACTGTTTTCCGTACTAGGTACTTCCGTTTTACATCTGCCCCTGTGATCTCACGGCTTCCATCTGCATTCAAATGTTGACAAACTTGTCACTCTTCTGTTCCGTGGTGACAATCCCAGCAGCCATTTCCGTCTGATGTCCGGCAGTATAGATGACAAACGGAACCATTCCATATCCTTCTCCCTCACCACCAAATGTGTTTATGGGCTGACACGATGTAACCTGTACAACTGTGTTTACTCTGTTAGTACAAATAGATGTCGCTGGTCGATCGTCCGCTTAATCCGAAAATCCTCTGTAATAATCAACCGGATAAACACACGGTTTCATTTTGTGACAATATCCTCTTCTTAAACTTGTTTCTATTAGTTCTGTTTTGAGTTTCAGCTCTTGCTAATCATTTGGAAGCATCTTGTTATGCCCCAACTGCTTCTTGTAGAGCCACGTCTGTCTGACCCATTTGCGTAACTGATAGTGTCTTGCTGATCCTGTGGAAGCATTTTCTGCTTTTACAGCTGATATCTTCCTGTTGCTCGTAGAAGCCCATGGAAGCATCTTCTGTTTGTGCCTCAACTGCTTCTTCTAGAGCCACGTCTGTCTGACTCATCTGAGTAACTGATAGTGTTATACTTGTTTCTGCTAGTTCTTTTGGAGTTTCAGCTCGTGCTGTACCTATGGAAGCATCATCTTTTTGTGCCTCAACTGCTTCTTCTAGAGCCACGTCTGTCTGCCCCATTTGAGTAGCTGATGGTGTTATACTTGTTTCTGCTAGTTCTTTTGGAGTTTGTGCTAATGCTGTGGAATCATCTTCTGTTTGTGCCTCACCTATTTCTTCTAGAACCAATTCTGCCTGATTAGTTTGTATAACTCATTGTGTTAGAATTGTTTCTGTTAGTTCTATTAGATTTTCTGTGCGTGCTGATCCTGTGGATGCATCTTCTGTTTGTGCAACTGGTGTCTTCCTGTTGGAGTTTCAGCTCGTACTAATCCCATGGAAGCATCTTCTGTTTATGCCTTAACTGCTTCTTCTGAACACAATCTGCCTGCTCTGTATGCATATCCTCTTCTTAAACTTGTTTCTATTAGTTCTGTTTTGAGTTTCAGCTCTTGCTAATCATTCGGAAGCATCTTGTTATGCCCCAACTGCTTCTTGTAGAGCCACGTCTGTCTGACCCATTTGCGTAACTGATAGTGTCTTGCTGATCCTGTGGAAGCATTTTCTGCTTTTGCAGCTGATATCTTCCTGTTGCTCGTAGAAGCCCATGGAAGCATCATCTTTTTGTGCCTCAAATACTTCTTCTAGAGCCACGTCTGTCTGCCCCATTTGAGTAGCTGATGGTGTTATACTTGTTTCTGCTAGTTCTTTTGGAGTTTGTGCTAATGCTGTGGAATCATCTTCTGTTTGTGCCTCACCTATTTCTTCTAGAACCAATTCTGCCTGATTAGTTTGTATAACTCATTGTGTTAGAATTGTTTCTGTTAGTTCTATTAGATTTTCAGTTCGTGCTGATCCTGTGGAAGCATCTTCTGTTTGTGCAACTGGTGTCTTCCTTTTTGAGTTTCAGCTCGTACTAATCCCATGGAAGGATCTTCTTTTTATGCCTTAACTGCTTCTTCTGAACACAATCTGCCTGCTCTGTATGCATATCCTCTTCTTAAACTTGTTTCTATTAGTTCTGTTTTGAGTTTCAGCTCTTGCTAATCATTTGGAAGCATCTTGTTATGCCCCAACTGCTTCTTGTAGAGCCACGTCTGTCTGACCCATTTGCGTAACTGATTGTGTCTTGCTGATCCTGTGGAAGCATTTTCTGCTTTTGCAGCTGATATCTTCCTGTTGCTCGTAGAAGCCCATGGAAGCATCATCTTTTTGTGCCTCAAATACTTCTTCTAGAGCCACGTCTGTCTGCCCCATTTGAGTAGCTGATGGTGTTATACTTGTTTCTGCTAGTTCTTTTGGAGTTTGTGCTAATGCTGTGGAATCATCTTCTGTTTGTGCCTCACCAATTTCTTCTAGAACCAATTCTGCCTGATTAGTTTGTATAACTCATTGTGTTAGAATTGTTTCTGTTAGTTCTATTAGATTTTCAGTTCGTGCTGATCCTGTGGAAGCATCTTCTGTTTGTGCAACTGGTGTCTTCCTGTTGGAGTTTCAGCTCGTACTAATCCCATGGAAGCATCTTCTGTTTATGCCTTAACTGCTTCTTCTGAACACAATCTGCCTGCTCTGTATGCATATCCTCTTCTTAAACTTGTTTCTATTAGTTCTGTTTTGAGTTTCAGCTCTTGCTAATTATTTGGAAGCATCTTGTTATGCCCCAACTGCTTCTTGTAGAGCCACGTCTGTCTGACCCATTTGCGTAACTGATAGTGTCTTGCTGATCCTGTGGAAGCATTTTCTGCTTTTGCAGCTGATATCTTCCTGTTGCTCGTAGAAGCCCATGGAAGCATCTTCTGTTTGTGCCTCAACTGCTTCTTCTAGAGCCACGTCTGTCTTTCTCATCTGAGTAACTGATAGTGTTATACTTGTTTCTGCTAGTTCTTTTGGAGTTTCAGCTCGTGCTGTACCTATGGAAGCATCATCTTTTTGTGCCTCAAATACTTCTTCTAGAGCCACGTCTGTCTGCCCCATTTGAGTAGCTGATGGTGTTATACTTGTTTCTGCTAGTTCTTTTGGAGTTTGTGCTAATGCTGTGGAATCATCTTCTGTTTGTGCCTCACCTATTTCTTCTAGAACCAATTCTGCCTGATTAGTTTGTATAACTCATTGTGTTAGAATTGTTTCTGTTAGTTCTATTAGATTTTCAGTTCGTGCTGATCCTGTGGAAGCATCTTCTGTTTGTGCAACTGGTGTCTTCCTGTTGGAGTTTCAGCTCGTACTAATCCCATGGAAGCATCTTCTGTTTATGCCTTAACTGCTTCTTCTGAACACAATCTGCCTGCTCTGTATGCATATCCTCTTCTTAAACTTGTTTCTATTAGTTCTGTTTTGAGTTTCAGCTCTTACTAATCATTTGGAAGCATCTTGTTATGCCCCAACTGCTTCTTGTAGAGCCACGTCTGTCTGACCCATTTGCGTAACTGATAGTGTCTTGCTGATCCTGTGGAAGCATTTTCTGCTTTTGCAGCTGATATCTTCCTGTTGCTCGTAGAAGCCCATGGAAGCATCTTCTGTTTGTGCCTCAACTGCTTCTTCTAGAGCCACGTCTGTCTGACTCATCTGAGTAACTGATAGTGTTATACTTGTTTCTGCTAGTTCTTTTGGAGTTTCAGCTCGTGCTGTACCTATGGAAGCATCATCTTTTTGTGCCTCAACCGCTTCTTCTAGAGCCACGTCTGTCTGCCCCATTTGCGTAACTGATAGTGTTATACTTGTTTCTGCTAGTTCTTTTACAGTTTCAGCTCGTGCTGATCCTGTGGAAGCATCTTCTGTGTTTGCAGCTGATGTCTTCCTATTGCTCGTGCTAATCCCATGGAAGCATCTTCTGTTTGTGCCCAGCTACTTCTTCTAGAGGCAAGTCTGATCTATTTGCGTTACTGATAGTGTTATACTTGTTTCTGCTAGTTCTGTTGCAGTTTCAGCTCTTGCTGATAATGTGGAAGCATCTTCTGTCTGACCTATTTCCAGTTGCAGTTTTAGCTCGCGCTGATTCTGTGGAAGCACCTTCTGTTTGCGCCTCAACTGCTTCTTCTAGACCCATTTCTGCCTGATCAGTTTGTGTAACTCATCATATTAGATTTGTTTCTGCTAGTTCTTTAATTCGTGTTGATCCCATGGAATAATCTTCTTTTTGTGTCTCAATTGCTTCTTCTATAACCAATTCTGCCTGCTCAGTAAACGTCTTAAACATGTTTCTGCAAGTTCTTTTGGAGTTTCAGCTCGTGCTGATCCTGTGTAAATTATGTTTGATCAGATTGCAAAATTTTTCTTGTTTGAATTCATTCTGATACAGGTTCAGCTCATGCTGATTCTGTGGAAGCGTCTTTTGTTTGTGCCTCAGCTTGTGTCTATAAAGCTAAATATCCCTGATCATTTTGCTTAACTCGTTGTGTTAGAATAGTTTCTGTGAGTTCTATAGGAGATTCAGCTCGTGCTGTTCCTGAGGATGCATCTTCTGTTTGTGCCTCAACTGCTTCTTCTAGAGTCACGTCTGTCTGACTCATTTGAGTAACTGATAGTGTTATACTAGTTTCTGCTAGTTCTTTTGGAGTTTCAGCTCGTGCTGAACCTGTGGAAGCATCTTCTGTTTGTGCAGCTGGTGTCTTCCTGTTGGAGTTTCAGCTCGTGCTAATACCATGGAAGCATCTTCTCAACTGCTTCTTCTGTCTGCAAGCTAATTGCGTAACTGATAGTGTTATACTTGTTTCTACTAGGTCTATGGCAGTTTCAGCTCTTGCTGATCCTGTGGAAGCATCTTCTGCTTTTGCAGCTGATATCTTCCTGTTGCTCGTAGAAGCCCATGGAAGCATCTTCTGTTTGTGCCTCAACTGCTTCTTCTAGAGCCACGTCTGTCTGACTCATCTGAGTAACTGATAGTGTTATACTTGTTTCTGCTAGTTCTTTTGGAGTTTCAGCTCGTGCTGTACCTATGGAAGCATCATCTTTTTGTGCCTCAACCGCTTCTTCTAGAGCCACGTCTGTCTGCCCCATTTGAGTAGCTGATGGTGTTATACTTGTTTCTGCTAGTTCTTTTGGAGTTTGTGCTAATGCTGTGGAATCATCTTCTGTTTGTGCCTCGCCAATTTCTTCTAGAACCAATTCTGCCTGATTAGTTTGTATAACTCAATGTGTTAGAATTGTTTCTGTTAGTTCTATTAGATTTTCAGTTCGTGCTGATCCTGTGGAAGCATCTTCTGTTTGTGCAACTGGTGTCTTCCTGTTGGAGTTTCAGCTCGTACTAATCCCATGGAAGCATCTTCTGTTTATGCCTTAACTGCTTCTTCTGAACACAATCTGCCTGCTCTGTATGCATATCCTCTTCTTAAACTTGTTTCTATTAGTTCTGTTTTCAGTTTCAACTCTTGCTAATCATTTGGAAGCATCTTGTTATGCCCCAACTGCTTCTTGTAGAGCCACGTCTGTCTGACCCATTTGCGTAACTGATAGTGTCTTGCTGATCCTGTGGAAGCATTTTCTGCTTTTGCAGCTGATATCTTCCTGTTGCTCGTAGAAGCCCATGGAAGCATCTTCTGTTTGTGCCTCAACTGCTTCTTCTAGAGCCACGTCTGTCTGACTCATCTGAGTAACTGATAGTGTTATACTGGTTTCTGCTAGTTCTTTTGGAGTTTCAGCTCGTGCTGTACCTATGGAAGCGTCATCTTTTTGTGCCTCAAATACTTCTTCTAGAGCCACGTCTGTCTGCCCCATTTGAGTAGCTGATGGTGTTATACTTGTTTCTGCTAGTTCTTTTGGAGTTTGTGCTAATGCTGTGGAATCATCTTCTGTTTGTGCCTCACCTATTTCTTCTAGAACCAATTCTGCCTGATTAGTTTGTATAACTCATTGTGTTAGAATTGTTTCTGTGAGTTCTATAGGAGATTCAGCTCGTGCTGTTCCTGAGGATGCATCTTCTGTTTGTGCCTCAACTGCTTCTTCTAGAGTCACGTCTGTCTGACTCATTTGAGTAACTGATAGTGTTATACTAGTTTCTGCTAGTTCTTTTGGAGTTTCAGCTCGTGCTGAACCTGTGGAAGCATCTTCTGTTTGTGCAGCTGGTGTCTTCCTGTTGGAGTTTCAGCTCGTGCTAATACCATGGAAGCATCTTCTCAACTGCTTCTTCTGTCTGCAAGCTAATTGCGTAACTGATAGTGTTATACTTGTTTCTACTAGGTCTATGGCAGTTTCAGCTCTTGCTGATCCTGTGGAAGCATCTTCTGCTTTTGCAGCTGATATCTTCCTGTTGCTCGTAGAAGCCCATGGAAGCATCTTCTGTTTGTGCCTCAACTGCTTCTTCTAGAGCCACGTCTGTCTGACTCATCTGAGTAACTGATAGTGTTATACTTGTTTCTGCTAGTTCTTTTGGAGTTTCAGCTCGTGCTGTACCTATGGAAGCATCATCTTTTTGTGCCTCAACCGCTTCTTCTAGAGCCACGTCTGTCTGCCCCATTTGAGTAGCTGATGGTGTTATACTTGTTTCTGCTAGTTCTTTTGGAGTTTGTGCTTATGCTGTGGAATCATCTTCTGTTTGTGCCTCGCCAATTTCTTCTAGAACCAATTCTGCCTGATTAGTTTGTATAACTCATTGTGTTAGAATTGTTTCTGTTAGTTCTATTAGATTTTCAGTTCGTGCTGATCCTGTGGAAGCATCTTCTGTTTGTGCAACTGGTGTCTTCCTGTTGGAGTTTCAGCTCGTACTAATCCCATGGAAGCATCTTCTGTTTATGCCTTAACTGCTTCTTCTGAACACAATCTGCCTGCTCTGTATGCATATCCTCTTCTTAAACTTGTTTCTATTAGT
This sequence comes from Cepaea hortensis, assembly GCA_963921405.1. Classification (NCBI taxonomy): domain Eukaryota; kingdom Metazoa; phylum Mollusca; class Gastropoda; order Stylommatophora; family Helicidae; genus Cepaea; species Cepaea hortensis. The sequence goes on along the minus strand of OY992895.1, from coordinate 60,655,085 downwards.
TCTGTTTTGAGTTTCAACTCTTGCTAATCATTTGGAAGCATCTTGTTATGCCCCAACTGCTTCTTGTAGAGCCACGTCTGTCTGACCCATTTGCGTAACTGATAGTGTCTTGCTGATCCTGTGGAAGCATTTTCTGCTTTTGCAGCTGATATCTTCCTGTTGCTCGTAGAAGCCCATGGAAGCATCTTCTGTTTTTGCCTCAACTGCTTCTTCTAGAGCCACGTCTGTCTGACTCATCTGAGTAACTGATAGTGTTATACTTGTTTCTGCTAGTTCTTTTGGAGTTTCAGCTCGTGCTGTACCTATGGAAGCATCATCTTTTTGTGCCTCAAATACTTCTTCTAGAGCCACGTCTGTCTTGCCCCATTTGAGTAGCTGATGGTGTTATACTTGTTTCTGCTAGTTCTTTTGGAGTTTGTGCTAATGCTGTGGAATCATCTTCTGTTTGTGCCTCACCTATTTCTTCTAGAACCAATTCTGCCTGATTAGTTTGTATAACTCATTGTGTTAGAATTGTTTCTGTTAGTTCTATTAGATTTTCAGTTCGTGCTGATCCTGTGGAAGCATCTTCTGTTTGTGCAACTGGTGTCTTCCTGTTGGAGTTTCAGCTCGTACTAATCCCATGGAAGCATCTTCTGTTTATGCCTTAACTGCTTCTTCTGAACACAATCTGCCTGCTCTGTATGCATATCCTCTTCTTAAACTTGTTTCTATTAGTTCTGTTTTGAGTTTCAGCTCTTGCTAATCATTTGGAAGCATCTTGTTATGCCCCAACTGCTTCTTGTAGAGCCACGTCTGTCTGACCCATTTGCGTAACTGATAGTGTTATACTTGTTTCTGCTAGTTCTTTTACAGTTTCAGCTCGTGCTGATCCTGTGGAAGCATCTTCTGTGTTTGCAGCTGATGTCTTCCTATTGCTCGTGCTAATCCCATGGAAGCATCTTCTGTTTGTGCCCAGCTACTTCTTCTAGAGGCAAGTCTGATCTATTTGCGTTACTGATAGTGTTATACTTGTTTCTGCTAGTTCTGTTTCAGTTTCAGCTCTTGTGGAAGCATCTTCTGTCTGACCTATTTCCAGTTGCAGTTTTAGCTCGCGCTGATTCTGTGGAAGCACCTTCTGTTTGCGCCTCAACTGCTTCTTCTAGAGCCATTTCTGCCTGATCAGTTTGTGTAACTCATCATATTAGATTTGTTTCTGCTAGTTCTTGAAGAGCTTTAATTCGTGTTGATCCCATAGAATAATCTTCTTTTTGTGTCTCAATTGCTTCTTCTATAACCAATTCTGCCTGCTCAGTAAACGTCTTAAACATGTTTCTGCAAGTTCTTTTGGAGTTTCAGCTCGTGCTGATCCTAGGTAAATTATGTTTGATCAGATTGCAAAATTTTTCTTGTTTGAATTCATTCTGATACAGGTTCAGCTCATGCTGATTCTGTGGAAGCGTCTTTTGTTTGTGCCTCAGCTTGTGTCTATAAAGCTAAATATCCCTGATCATTTTGCTTAACTCGTTGTGTTAGAATAGTTTCTGTGAGTTCTATAGGAGATTCAGCTCGTGCTGTTCCTGAGGATGCATCTTCTGTTTGTGCCTCAACTGCTTCTTCTAGAGTCACGTCTGTCTGACTCATTTGAGTAACTGATAGTGTTATACTAGTTTCTGCTAGTTCTTTTAGAGTTTCAGCTCGTGCTGAACCTGTGGAAGCATCTTCTGTTTGTGCAGCTGGTGTCTTCCTGTTGGAGTTTCAGATACCATGGAAGCATCTTCTCAACTGCTTCTTCTGTCTGCAAGCTAATTGCGTAACTGATAGTGTTATACTTGTTTCTACTAGGTCTATGGCAGTTTCAGCTCTTGCTGATCCTGTGGAAGCATCTTCTGCTTTTGCAGCTGATATCTTCCTGTTGCTCGTAGAAGCCCATGGAAGCATCTTCTGTTTGTGCCTCAACTGCTTCTTCTAGAGCGACGTCTGTCTGACTCATCTGAGTAACTGATAGTGTTATACTTGTTTCTGCTAGTTCTTTTGGAGTTTCAGCTCGTGCTGTACCTATGGAAGCATCATCTTTTTGTGCCTCAACCGCTTCTTCTAGAGCCACGTCTGTCTGCCCCATTTGAGTAGCTGATGGTGTTATACTTGTTTCTGCTAGTTCTTTTGGAGTTTGTGCTAATGCTGCTAATCATCTTCTGTTTGTGCCTCACCTATTTCTTCTAGAACCAATTCTGCCTGATTAGTTTGTATAACTCATTGTGTTAGAATTGTTTCTGTTAGTTCTATTAGATTTTCAGTTCGTGCTGATCCTGTGGAAGCATCTTCTGTTTGTGCAACTGGTGTCTTCCTGTTGGAGTTTCAGCTCGTACTAATCCCATGGAAGCATCTTCTGTTTATGCCTTAACTGCTTCTTCTGAACACAATCTGCCTGCTCTGTATGCATATCCTCTTCTTAAACTTGTTTCTATTAGTTCTGTTTTCAGTTTCAACTCTTGCTAATCATTTGGAAGCATCTTGTTATGCCCCAACTGCTTCTTGTAGAGCCACGTCTGTCTGACCCATTTGCGTAACTGATAGTGTCTTGCTGATCCTGTGGAAGCATTTTCTGCTTTTGCAGCTGATATCTTCCTGTTGCTCGTAGAAGCCCATGGAAGCATCTTCTGTTTGTGCCTCAACTGCTTCTTCTAGAGCCACGTCTGTCTGACTCATCTGAGTAACTGATAGTGTTATACTGGTTTCTGCTAGTTCTTTTGGAGTTTCAGCTCGTGCTGTACCTATGGAAGCGTCATCTTTTTGTGCCTCAAATACTTCTTCTAGAGCCACGTCTGTCTGCCCCATTTGAGTAGCTGATGGTGTTATACTTGTTTCTGCTAGTTCTTTTGGAGTTTGTGCTAATGCTGTGGAATCATCTTCTGTTTGTGCCTCACCTATTTCTTCTAGAACCAATTCTGCCTGATTAGTTTGTATAACTCATTGTGTTAGAATTGTTTCTGTGAGTTCTATAGGAGATTCAGCTCGTGCTGTTCCTGAGGATGCATCTTCTGTTTGTGCCTCAACTGCTTCTTCTAGAGTCACGTCTGTCTGACTCATTTGAGTAACTGATAGTGTTATACTAGTTTCTGCTAGTTCTTTTGGAGTTTCAGCTCGTGCTGAACCTGTGGAAGCATCTTCTGTTTGTGCAGCTGGTGTCTTCCTGTTGGAGTTTCAGCTCGTGCTAATACCATGGAAGCATCTTCTCAACTGCTTCTTCTGTCTGCAAGCTAATTGCGTAACTGATAGTGTTATACTTGTTTCTACTAGGTCTATGGCAGTTTCAGCTCTTGCTGATCCTGTGGAAGCATCTTCTGCTTTTGCAGCTGATATCTTCCTGTTGCTCGTAGAAGCCCATGGAAGCATCTTCTGTTTGTGCCTCAACTGCTTCTTCTAGAGCCACGTCTGTCTGACTCATCTGAGTAACTGATAGTGTTATACTTGTTTCTGCTAGTTCTTTTGGAGTTTCAGCTCGTGCTGTACCTATGGAAGCATCATCTTTTTGTGCCTCAACCGCTTCTTCTAGAGCCACGTCTGTCTGCCCCATTTGAGTAGCTGATGGTGTTATACTTGTTTCTGCTAGTTCTTTTGGAGTTTGTGCTTATGCTGTGGAATCATCTTCTGTTTGTGCCTCGCCAATTTCTTCTAGAACCAATTCTGCCTGATTAGTTTGTATAACTCATTGTGTTAGAATTGTTTCTGTTAGTTCTATTAGATTTTCAGTTCGTGCTGATCCTGTGGAAGCATCTTCTGTTTGTGCAACTGGTGTCTTCCTGTTGGAGTTTCAGCTCGTACTAATCCCATGGAAGCATCTTCTGTTTATGCCTTAACTGCTTCTTCTGAACACAATCTGCCTGCTCTGTATGCATATCCTCTTCTTAAACTTGTTTCTATTAGTTCTGTTTTGAGTTTCAACTCTTGCTAATCATTTGGAAGCATCTTGTTATGCCCCAACTGCTTCTTGTAGAGCCACGTCTGTCTGACCCATTTGCGTAACTGATAGTGTCTTGCTGATCCTGTGGAAGCATTTTCTGCTTTTGCAGCTGATATCTTCCTGTTGCTCGTAGAAGCCCATGGAAGCATCTTCTGTTTTTGCCTCAACTGCTTCTTCTAGAGCCACGTCTGTCTGACTCATCTGAGTAACTGATAGTGTTATACTTGTTTCTGCTAGTTCTTTTGGAGTTTCAGCTCGTGCTGTACCTATGGAAGCATCATCTTTTTGTGCCTCAAATACTTCTTCTAGAGCCACGTCTGTCTTGCCCCATTTGAGTAGCTGATGGTGTTATACTTGTTTCTGCTAGTTCTTTTGGAGTTTGTGCTAATGCTGTGGAATCATCTTCTGTTTGTGCCTCACCTATTTCTTCTAGAACCAATTCTGCCTGATTAGTTTGTATAACTCATTGTGTTAGAATTGTTTCTGTTAGTTCTATTAGATTTTCAGTTCGTGCTGATCCTGTGGAAGCATCTTCTGTTTGTGCAACTGGTGTCTTCCTGTTGGAGTTTCAGCTCGTACTAATCCCATGGAAGCATCTTCTGTTTATGCCTTAACTGCTTCTTCTGAACACAATCTGCCTGCTCTGTATGCATATCCTCTTCTTAAACTTGTTTCTATTAGTTCTGTTTTGAGTTTCAGCTCTTGCTAATCATTTGGAAGCATCTTGTTATGCCCCAACTGCTTCTTGTAGAGCCACGTCTGTCTGACCCATTTGCGTAACTGATAGTGTTATACTTGTTTCTGCTAGTTCTTTTACAGTTTCAGCTCGTGCTGATCCTGTGGAAGCATCTTCTGTGTTTGCAGCTGATGTCTTCCTATTGCTCGTGCTAATCCCATGGAAGCATCTTCTGTTTGTGCCCAGCTACTTCTTCTAGAGGCAAGTCTGATCTATTTGCGTTACTGATAGTGTTATACTTGTTTCTGCTAGTTCTGTTTCAGTTTCAGCTCTTGTGGAAGCATCTTCTGTCTGACCTATTTCCAGTTGCAGTTTTAGCTCGCGCTGATTCTGTGGAAGCACCTTCTGTTTGCGCCTCAACTGCTTCTTCTAGAGCCATTTCTGCCTGATCAGTTTGTGTAACTCATCATATTAGATTTGTTTCTGCTAGTTCTTGAAGAGCTTTAATTCGTGTTGATCCCATGGAATAATCTTCTTTTTGTGTCTCAATTGCTTCTTCTATAACCAATTCTGCCTGCTCAGTAAACGTCTTAAACATGTTTCTGCAAGTTCTTTTGGAGTTTCAGCTCGTGCTGATCCTAGGTAAATTATGTTTGATCAGATTGCAAAATTTTTCTTGTTTGAATTCATTCTGATACAGGTTCAGCTCATGCTGATTCTGTGGAAGCGTCTTTTGTTTGTGCCTCAGCTTGTGTCTATAAAGCTAAATATCCCTGATCATTTTGCTTAACTCGTTGTGTTAGAATAGTTTCTGTGAGTTCTATAGGAGATTCAGCTCGTGCTGTTCCTGAGGATGCATCTTCTGTTTGTGCCTCAACTGCTTCTTCTAGAGTCACGTCTGTCTGACTCATTTGAGTAACTGATAGTGTTATACTAGTTTCTGCTAGTTCTTTTAGAGTTTCAGCTCGTGCTGAACCTGTGGAAGCATCTTCTGTTTGTGCAGCTGGTGTCTTCCTGTTGGAGTTTCAGATACCATGGAAGCATCTTCTCAACTGCTTCTTCTGTCTGCAAGCTAATTGCGTAACTGATAGTGTTATACTTGTTTCTACTAGGTCTATGGCAGTTTCAGCTCTTGCTGATCCTGTGGAAGCATCTTCTGCTTTTGCAGCTGATATCTTCCTGTTGCTCGTAGAAGCCCATGGAAGCATCTTCTGTTTGTGCCTCAACTGCTTCTTCTAGAGCGACGTCTGTCTGACTCATCTGAGTAACTGATAGTGTTATACTTGTTTCTGCTAGTTCTTTTGGAGTTTCAGCTCGTGCTGTACCTATGGAAGCATCATCTTTTTGTGCCTCAACCGCTTCTTCTAGAGCCACGTCTGTCTGCCCCATTTGAGTAGCTGATGGTGTTATACTTGTTTCTGCTAGTTCTTTTGGAGTTTGTGCTAATGCTGCTAATCATCTTCTGTTTGTGCCTCACCTATTTCTTCTAGAACCAATTCTGCCTGATTAGTTTGTATAACTCATTGTGTTAGAATTGTTTCTGTTAGTTCTATTAGATTTTCAGTTCGTGCTGATCCTGTGGAAGCATCTTCTGTTTGTGCAACTGGTGTCTTCCTGTTGGAGTTTCAGCTCGTACTAATCCAATGGAAGCATCTTCTGTTTATGCCTTAACTGCTTCTTCTGAACACAATCTGCCTGCTCTGTATGCATATCCTCTTCTTAAACTTGTTTCTATTAGTTCTGTTTTGAGTTTCAGCTCTTGCTAATCATTTGGAAGCATCTTGTTATGCCCCAACTGCTTCTTGTAGAGCCACGTCTGTCTGACCCATTTGCGTAACTGATAGTGTCTTGCTGATCCTGTGGAAGCATTTTCTGCTTTTGCAGCTGATATCTTCCTGTTGCTCGTAGAAGCCCATCGAAGCATCTTCTGTTTGTGCCTCAACTGCTTCTTCTAAAGCCACGTCTGTCTGACTCATCTGAGTAACTGATAGTGTTATACTTGTTTCTGCTAGTTCTTTTGGAGTTTCAGCTCGTGCTGTACCTATGGAAGCATCATCTTTTTGTGCCTCAAATACTTCTTCTAGAGCCACGTCTGTCTGCCCCATTTGAGTAGCTGATGGTGTTATACTTGTTTCTGCTAGTTCTTTTGGAGTTTGTGCTAATGCTGTGGAATCATCTTCTGTTTGTGCCTCACCTATTTCTTCTAGAACCAATTCTGCCTGATTAGTTTGTATAACTCATTGTGTTAGAATTGTTTCTGTTAGTTCTATTAGATTTTCAGTTCGTGCTGATCCTGTGGAAGCATCTTCTGTTTGTGCAACTGGTGTCTTCCTGTTGGAGTTTCAGCTCGTACTAATCCCATGGAAGCATCTTCTTTTTATGCCTTAACTGCTTCTTCTGAACACAATCTGCCTGCTCTGTATGCATATCCTCTTCTTAAACTTGTTTCTATTAGTTATGTTTTGAGTTTCAGCTCTTGCTAATCATTTGGAAGCATCTTGTTATGCCCCAACTGCTTCTTGTAGAGCCACGTCTGTCTGACCCATTTGCGTAACTAATAGTGTTATACTTGTTCTTTTACAGTTTCAGCTCGTGCTGATCCTGTGGAAGCATCTTCTGTGTTTGCAGCTGATGTCTTCCTATTGCTCGTGCTAATCCCATGGAAGCATCTTCTGTTTGTGCCCAGCTACTTCTTCTAGAGGCAAGTCTGATCTATTTGCGTTACTGATAGTGTTATACTTGTTTCTGCTAGTTCTGTTGCAGTTTCAGCTCTTGCTGATAATGTGGAAGCATCTTCTGTCTGACCTATTTCCAGTTGCAGTTTTAGCTCGCGCTGATTCTGTGGAAGCACCTTCTGTTTGCGCCTCAACTGCTTCTTCTAGAGCCATTTCTGCCTGATCAGTTTGTGTAACTCATCATATTAGATTTGTTTCTGCTAGTTCTTGTAGAGCTTTAATTCGTGTTGATCCCATGGAATAATCTTCTTTTTGTGTCTCAACTGCTTCTTCTATAACCAATTCTGCCTGCTCAGTAAACGTCTTAAACATGTTTCTGCAAGTTCTTTTGGAGTTTCAGCTCGTGCTGATCCTGTGTAAATTATGTTTGATCAGATTGCAAAATTTTTCTTGTTTGAATTCATTCTGATACAGGTTCAGCTCATGCTGATTCTGTGGAAGCGTCTTTTGTTTGTGCCTCAGCTTGTGTCTATAAAGCTAAATATCCCTGATCATTTTGCTTAACTCGTTGTGTTAGAATAGTTTCTGCTAGTTCTTTTGGAGTTTCAGCTCGTGCTGAACCTGTGGAAGCATCTTCTGTTTGTGCAGCTGGTGTCTTCCTGTTGGAGTTTCAGCTCGTGCTAATACCATGGAAGCATCTTCTCAACTGCTTCTTCTGTCTGCAAGCTAATTGCGTAACTGATAGTGTTATACTTGTTTCTACTAGGTCTATGGCAGTTTCAGCTCTTGCTGATCCTGTGGAAGCATCTTCTGCTTTTGCAGCTGATATCTTCCTGTTGCTCGTAGAAGCCCATGGAAGCATCTTCTGTTTGTGCCTCAACTGCTTCTTCTAGAGCGACGTCTGTCTGACTCATCTGAGTAACTGATAGTGTTATACTTGTTTCTGCTAGTTCTTTTGGAGTTTCAGCTCGTGCTGTACCTATGGAAGCATCATCTTTTTGTGCCTCAACCGCTTCTTCTAGAGCCACGTCTGTCTGCCCCATTTGAGTAGCTGATGGTGTTATACTTGTTTCTGCTAGTTCTTTTGGAGTTTGTGCTAATGCTGCTAATCATCTTCTGTTTGTGCCTCACCTATTTCTTCTAGAACCAATTCTGCCTGATTAGTTTGTATAACTCATTGTGTTAGAATTGTTTCTGTTAGTTCTATTAGATTTTCAGTTCGTGCTGATCCTGTGGAAGCATCTTCTGTTTGTGCAACTGGTGTCTTCCTGTTGGAGTTTCAGCTCGTACTAATCCCATGGAAGCATCTTCTGTTTATGCCTTAACTGCTTCTTCTGAACACAATCTGCCTGCTCTGTATGCATATCCTCTTCTTAAACTTGTTTCTATTAGTTCTGTTTTGAGTTTCAGCTCTTGCTAATCATTTGGAAGCATCTTGTTATGCCCCAACTGCGTCTTGTAGAGCCACGTCTGTCTGACCCATTTGCGTAACTGATAGTGTCTTGCTGATCCTGTGGAAGCATTTTCTGCTTTTGCAGCTGATATCTTCCTGTTGCTCGTAGAAGCCCATGGAAGCATCTTCTGTTTGTGCCTCAACTGCTTCTTCTAAAGAAGAGTCTGTCTGACTCATCTGAGTAACTGATAGTGTTATACTTGTTTCTGCTAGTTCTTTTGGAGTTTCAGCTCGTGCTGTACCTATGGAAGCATCATCTTTTTGTGCCTCAAATACTTCTTCTAGAGCCACGTCTGTCTGCCCCATTTGAGTAGCTGATGGTGTTATACTTGTTTCTGCTAGTTCTTTTGGAGTTTGTGCTAATGCTGTGGAATCATCTTCTGTTTGTGCCTCACCTATTTCTTCTAGAACCAATTCTGCCTGATTAGTTTGTATAACTCATTGTGTTAGAATTGTTTCTGTTAGTTCTATTAGATTTTCAGTTCGTGCTGATCCTGTGGAAGCATCTTCTGTTTGTGCAACTGGTGTCTTCCTGTTGGAGTTTCAGCTCGTACTAATCCCATGGAAGCATCTTCTTTTTATGCCTTAACTGCTTCTTCTGAACACAATCTGCCTGCTCTGTATGCATATCCTCTTCTTAAACTTGTTTCTATTAGTTATGTTTTGAGTTTCAGCTCTTGCTAATCATTTGGAAGCATCTTGTTATGCCCCAACTGCTTCTTGTAGAGCCACGTCTGTCTGACCCATTTGCGTAACTAATAGTGTTATACTTGCTTCTGCTAGTTCTTTTACAGTTTCAGCTCGTGCTGATCCTGTGGAAGCATCTTCTGTGTTTGCAGCTGATGTCTTCCTATTGCTCGTGCTAATCCCATGGAAGCATCTTCTGTTTGTGCCCAGCTACTTCTTCTAGAGGCAAGTCTGATCTATTTGCGTTACTGATAGTGTTATACTTGTTTCTGCTAGTTCTGTTGCAGTTTCAGCTCTTGCTGATAATGTGGAAGCATCTTCTGTCTGACCTATTTCCAGTTGCAGTTTTAGCTCGCGCTGATTCTGTGGAAGCACCTTCTGTTTGCGCCTCAACTGCTTCTTCTAGAGCCATTTCTGCCTGATCAGTTTGTGTAACTCATCATATTAGATTTGTTTCTGCTAGTTCTTGTAGAGCTTTAATTCGTGTTGATCCCATGGAATAATCTTCTTTTTGTGTCTCAACTGCTTCTTCTATAACCAATTCTGCCTGCTCAGTAAACGTCTTAAACATGTTTCTGCAAGTTCTTTTGGAGTTTCAGCTCGTGCTGATCCTGTGTAAATTATGTTTGATCAGATTGCAAAATTTTTCTTGTTTGAATTCATTCTGATACAGGTTCAGCTCATGCTGATTCTGTGGAAGCGTCTTTTGTTTGTGCCTCAGCTTGTGTCTATAAAGCTAAATATCCCTGATCATTTTGCTTAACTCGTTGTGTTAGAGTAGTTTCTGCTAGTTCTTTTGGAGTTTCAGCTCGTGCTGAACCTGTGGAAGCATCTTCTGTTTGTGCAGCTAGTGTCTTCCTGTTGGAGTTTCAGCTCGTGCTAATACCATGGAAGCATCTTCTCAACTGCTTCTTCTGTCTGCAAGCTAATTGCGTAACTGATAGTGTTATACTTGTTTCTACTAGGTCTATGGCAGTTTCAGCTCTTGCTGATCCTGTGGAAGCATCTTCTGCTTTTGCAGCTGATATCTTCCTGTTGCTCGTAGAAGCCCATGGAAGCATCTTCTGTTTGTGCCTCAACTGCTTCTTCTAGAGCGACGTCTGTCTGACTCATCTGAGTAACTGATAGTGTTATACTTGTTTCTGCTAGTTCTTTTGGAGTTTCAGCTCGTGCTGTACCTATGGAAGCATCATCTTTTTGTGCCTCAACCGCTTCTTCTAGAGCCACGTCTGTCTGCCCCATTTGAGTAGCTGATGGTGTTATACTTGTTTCTGCTAGTTCTTTTGGAGTTTGTGCTAATGCTGCTAATCATCTTCTGTTTGTGCCTCACCTATTTCTTCTAGAACCAATTCTGCCTGATTAGTTTGTATAACTCATTGTGTTAGAATTGTTTCTGTTAGTTCTATTAGATTTTCAGTTCGTGCTGATCCTGTGGAAGCATCTTCTGTTTGTGCAACTGGTGTCTTCCTGTTGGAGTTTCAGCTCGTACTAATCCCATGGAAGCATCTTCTGTTTATGCCTTAACTGCTTCTTCTGAACACAATCTGCCTGCTCTGTATGCATATCCTCTTCTTAAACTTGTTTCTATTAGTTCTGTTTTGAGTTTCAGCTCTTGCTAATCATTTGGAAGCATCTTGTTATGCCCCAACTGCTTCTTGTAGAGCCACGTCTGTCTGACCCATTTGCGTAACTGATAGTGTCTTGCTGATCCTGTGGAAGCATTTTCTGCTTTTGCAGCTGATATCTTCCTGTTGCTCGTAGAAGCCCATGGAAGCATCTTCTGTTTGTGCCTCAACTGCTTCTTCTAAAGAAGAGTCTGTCTGACTCATCTGAGTAACTGATAGTGTTATACTTGTTTCTGCTAGTTCTTTTGGAGTTTCAGCTCGTGCTGTACCTATGGAAGCATCATCTTTTTGTGCCTCAAATACTTCTTCTAGAGCCACGTCTGTCTGCCCCATTTGAGTAGCTGATGGTGTTATACTTGTTTCTGCTAGTTCTTTTGGAGTTTGTGCTAATGCTGTGGAATCATCTTCTGTTTGTGCCTCACCTATTTCTTCTAGAACCAATTCTGCCTGATTAGTTTGTATAACTCATTGTGTTAGAATTGTTTCTGTTAGTTCTATTAGATTTTCAGTTCGTGCTGATCCTGTGGAAGCATCTTCTGTTTGTGCAACTGGTGTCTTCCTGTTGGAGTTTCAGCTCGTACTAATCCCATGGAAGCATCTTCTTTTTATGCCTTAACTGCTTCTTCTGAACACAATCTGCCTGCTCTGTATGCATATCCTCTTCTTAAACTTGTTTCTATTAATTATGTTTTGAGTTTCAGCTCTTGCTAATCATTTGGAAGCATCTTGTTATGCCCCAACTGCTTCTTGTAGAGCCACGTCTGTCTGACCCATTTGCGTAACTAATAGTGTTATACTTGCTTCTGCTAGTTCTTTTACAGTTTCAGCTCGTGCTGATCCTGTGGAAGCATCTTCTGTGTTTGCAGCTGATGTCTTCCTATTGCTCGTGCTAATCCCATGGAAGCATCTTCTGTTTGTGCCCAGCTACTTCTTCTAGAGGCAAGTCTGATCTATTTGCGTTACTGATAGTGTTATACTTGTTTCTGCTAGTTCTGTTGCAGTTTCAGCTCTTGCTGATAATGTGGAAGCATCTTCTGTCTGACCTATTTCCAGTTGCAGTTTTAGCTCGCGCTGATTCTGTGGAAGCACCTTCTGTTTGCGCCTCAACTGCTTCTTCTAGAGCCATTTCTGCCTGATCAGTTTGTGTAACTCATCATATTAGATTTGTTTCTGCTAGTTCTTGTAGAGCTTTAATTCGTGTTGATCCCATGGAATAATCTTCTTTTTGTGTCTCAACTGCTTCTTCTATAACCAATTCTGCCTGCTCAGTAAACGTCTTAAACATGTTTCTGCAAGTTCTTTTGGAGTTTCAGCTCGTGCTGATCCTGTGTAAATTATGTTTGATCAGATTGCAAAATTTTTCTTGTTTGAATTCATTCTGATACAGGTTCAGCTCATGCTGATTCTGTGGAAGCGTCTTTTGTTTGTGCCTCAGCTTGTGTCTATAAAGCTAAATATCCCTGATCATTTTGCTTAACTCGTTGTGTTAGAATAGTTTCTGTTAGTTCTTTTGGAGTTTCAGCTCGTGCTGAACCTGTGGAAGCATCTTCTGTTTGTGCAGCTGGTGTCTTCCTGTTGGAGTTTCAGCTCGTGCTAATACCATGGAAGCATCTTCTCAACTGCTTCTTCTGTCTGCAAGCTAATTGCGTAACTGATAGTGTTATACTTGTTTCTACTAGGTCTATGGCAGTTTCAGCTCTTGCTGATCCTGTGGAAGCATCTTCTGCTTTTGCAGCTGATATCTTCCTGTTGCTCGTAGAAGCCCATGGAAGCATCTTCTGTTTGTGCCTCAACTGCTTCTTCTAGAGCCACGTCTGTCTGACTCATCTGAGTAACTGATAGTGTTATACTTGTTTCTGCTAGTTCTTTTGGAGTTTCAGCTCGTGCTGTACCTATGGAAGCATCATCTTTTTGTGCCTCAAATACTTCTTCTAGAGCCACGTCTGTCTGCCCCATTTGAGTAGCTGATGGTGTTATACTTGTTTCTGCTAGTTCTTTTGGAGTTTGTGCTAATGCTGTGGAATCATCTTCTGTTTGTGCCTCACCTATTTCTTCTAGAACCAATTCTGCCTGATTAGTTTGTATAACTCATTGTGTTAGAATTGTTTCTGTTAGTTCTATTAGATTTTCAGTTCGTGCTGATCCTGTGGAAGCATCTTCTGTTTGTGCAACTGGTGTCTTCCTGTTGGAGTTTCAGCTCGTACTAATCCCATGGAAGCATCTTCTTTTTATGCCTTAACTGCTTCTTCTGAACACAATCTGCCTGCTCTGTATGCATATCCTCTTCTTAAACTTGTTTCTATTAGTTCTGTTTTGAGTTTCAGCTCTTGCTAATCATTTGGAAGCATCTTGTTATGCCCCAACTGCTTCTTGTAGAGCCACGTCTGTCTGACCCATTTACGTAACTGATAGTGTCTTGCTGATCCTGTGGAAGCATTTTCTGTTTTTGCAGCTGATATCTTCCTGTTGCTCGTAGAAGCCCATGGAAGCATCTTCTGTTTGTGCCTCAACTGCTTCTTCTAGAGCCACGTCTGTCTTTCTCATCTGAGTAACTGATAGTGTTATACTTGTTTCTGCTAGTTCTTTTGGAGTTTCAGCTCGTGCTGTACCTATGGAAGCATCATCTTTTTGTGCCTCAAATACTTCTTCTAGAGCCACGTCTGTCTGCCCCATTTGAGTAGCTGATGGTGTTATACTTGTTTCTGCTAGTTCTTTTGGAGTTTGTGCTAATGCTGTGGAATCATCTTCTGTTTGTGCCTCACCTATTTCTTCTAGAACCAATTCTGCCTGATTAGTTTGTATAACTCATTGTGTTAGAATTGTTTCTGTTAGTTCTATTAGATTTTCAGTTCGTGCTGATCCTGTGGAAGCATCTTCTGTTTGTGCAACTGGTGTCTTCCTGTTGGAGTTTCAGCTCGTACTAATCCCATGGAAGCATCTTCTGTTTATGCCTTAACTGCTTCTTCTGAACACAATCTGCCTGCTCTGTATGCATATCCTCTTCTTAAACTTGTTTCTATTAGTTCTGTTTTGAGTTTCAGCTCTTGCTAATCATTTGGAAGCATCTTGTTATGCCCCAACTGCTTCTTGTAGAGCCACGTCTGTCTGACCCATTTGCGTAACTGATAGTGTCTTGCTGATCCTGTGGAAGCATTTTCTGCTTTTGCAGCTGATATCTTCCTGTTGCTCGTAGAAGCCCATGGAAGCATCTTCTGTTTGTGCCTCAACTGCTTCTTCTAGAGCCACGTCTGTCTTTCTCATCTGAGTAACTGATAGTGTTATACTTGTTTCTGCTAGTTCTTTTAGAGTTTCAGCTCGAGCTGTACCTATGGAAGCATCATCTTTTTGTGCCTCAAATACTTCTTCTAGAGCCACGTCTGTCTGCCCCATTTGAGTAGCTGATGGTGTTATACTTGTTTCTGCTAGTTCTTTTGGAGTTTGTGCTAATGCTGTGGAATCATCTTCTGTTTGTGCCTTACCTATTTCTTCTAGAACCAATTCTGCCTGATTAGTTTGTATAACTCATTGTGTTAGAATTGCTTCTGTTAGTTCTATTAGATTTTCAGTTCGTGCTGATCCCGTGGAAGCATCTTCTGTTTGTGCAACTGGTGTCTTCCTGTTGGAGTTTCAGCTCGTACTAATCCCATGGAAGCATCTTCTTTTTATGCCTTAACTGCTTCTTCTGAACACAATCTGCCTGCTCTGTATGCATATCCTCTTCTTAAACTTGTTTCTATTAGTTCTGTTTTGAGTTTCAGCTCTTGCTAATCATTTGGAAGCATCTTGTTATGCCCCAACTGCTTCTTGTAGAGCCACGTCTGTCTGACCCATTTGCGTAACTGATAGTGTTATACTTGTTTCTGCTAGTTCTTTTACAGTTTCAGCTCGTGCTGATCCTGTGGAAGCATCTTCTGTGTTTGCAGCTGATGTCTTCCTATTGCTCGTGCTAATCCCATGGAAGCATCTTCTGTTTGTGCCCAGCTACTTCTTCTAGAGGCAAGTCTGATCTATTTGCGTTACTGATAGTGTTATACTTGTTTCTGCTAGATCTGTTGCAGTTTCAGCTCTTGCTGATAATGTGGAGGCATCTTCTGTCTGACCTATTTCCAGTTGCAGTTTTAGCTCGCGCTGATTCTGTGGAAGCACCTTCTGTTTGCGCCTCAACTGCTTCTTCTAGAGCCATTTCTGCCTGATCAGTTTGTGTAACTCATCATATTAGATTTGTTTCTGCTAGTTCTTGTAGAGCTTTAATTCGTGTTGATCCCATGGAATAATCTTCTTTTTGTGTCTCAATTGCTTCTTCTATAACCAATTCTGCCTGCTCAGCTCTTAAACATGTTTCTGCAAGTTCTTTTGGAGTTTCAGCTCGTGCTGATCCTGTGTAAATTATGTTTGATCAGATTGCAAAATTTTTCTTGTTTGAATTCATTCTGATAAAGGTTCAGCTCATGCTGATTCTGTGGAAGCGTCTTTTGTTTGTGCCCCAGCTTTTGTCTATAAAGCTAAATATCCCTGATCATTTTGCTTATCTCGTTGTGTTAGAATAGTTTCTGTGAGTTCTATAGGAGATTCAGCTCGTGCTGTTCCTGAGGAAGCATCTTCTGTTTGTGCCTCAACTGCTTCTTCTAGAGTCACGTCTGTCTGACTCATTTGAGTAACTGATAGTGTTATACTAGTTTCTGCTAGTTCTTTTGGAGTTTCAGCTCGTGCTGAACCTGTGGAAGCATCTTCTGTTTGTGCAGCTGGTGTCTTCCTGTTGGAGTTTCAGCTCGTGCTAATACCATGGAAGCATCTTCTCAACTGCTTCTTCTGTCTGCAAGCTAATTGCGTAACTGATGGTGTTATACTTGTTTCTGCTAGTTCTTTTGGAGTTTGTGCTAATGCTGCTAATCATCTTCTGTTTGTGCCTCACCTATTTCTTCTAGAACCAATTCTGCCTGATTAGTTTGTATAACTCATTGTGTAAGAATTGTTTCTGTTAGTTCTATTAGATTTTCAGTTCGTGCTGATCCTGTGGAAGCATCTTCTGTTTGTGCAACTGGTGTCTTCCTGTTGGAGTTTCAGCTCGTACTAATCCAATGGAAGCATCTTCTGTTTATGCCTTAACTGCTTCTTCTGAACACAATCTGCCTGCTCTGTATGCATATCCTCTTCTTAAACTTGTTTCTATTAGTTCTGTTTTGAGTTTCAGCTCTTGCTAACCATTTGGAAGCATCTTGTTATGCCCCAACTGCTTCTTGTAGAGCCACGTCTGTCTGACCCATTTGCGTAACTGATAGTGTCTTGCTGATCCTGTGGAAGCATTTTCTGCTTTTGCAGCTGATATCTTCCTGTTGCTCGTAGAAGCCCATGGAAGCATCTTCTGTTTGTGCCTCAACTGCTTCTTCTAAAGCCACGTCTGTCTGACTCATCTGAGTAACTGATAGTGTTATACTTGTTTCTGCTAGTTCTTTTGGAGTTTCAGCTCGTGCTGTACCTATGGAAGCATCATCTTTTTGTGCCTCAAATACTTCTTCTAGAGCCACGTCTGTCTGCCCCATTTGAGTAGCTGATGGTGTTATACTTGTTTCTGCTAGTTCTTTTGGAGTTTGTGCTAATGCTGTGGAATCATCTTCTGTTTGTGCCTCACCTATTTCTTCTAGAACCAATTCTGCCTGATTAGTTTGTATAACTCATTGTGTTAGAATTGTTTCTGTTAGTTCTATTAGATTTTCAGTTCGTGCTGATCCTGTGGAAGCATCTTCTGTTTGTGCAACTGGTGTCTTCCTGTTGGAGTTTCAGCTCGTACTAATCCCATGGAAGCATCTTCTTTTTATGCCTTAACTGCTTCTTCTGAACACAATCTGCCTGCTCTGTATGCATATCCTCTTCTTAAACTTGTTTCTATTAGTTATGTTTTGAGTTTCAGCTCTTGCTAATCATTTGGAAGCATCTTGTTATGCCCCAACTGCTTCTTGTAGAGCCACGTCTGTCTGACCCATTTGCGTAACTAATAGTGTTATACTTGCTTCTGCTAGTTCTTTTACAGTTTCAGCTCGTGCTGATTCTGTGGAAGCATCTTCTGTGTTTGCAGCTGATGTCTTCCTATTGCTCGTGCTAATCCCATGGAAGCATCTTCTGTTTGTGCCCAGCTACTTCTTCTAGAGGCAAGTCTGATCTATTTGCGTTACTGATAGTGTTATACTTGTTTCTGCTAGTTCTGTTGCAGTTTCAGCTCTTGCTGATAATGTGGAAGCATCTTCTGTCTGACCTATTTCCAGTTGCAGTTTTAGCTCGCGCTGATTCTGTGGAAGCACCTTCTGTTTGCGCCTCAACTGCTTCTTCTAGAGCCATTTCTGCCTGATCAGTTTGTGTAACTCATCATATTAGATTTGTTTCTGCTAGTTCTTGTAGAGCTTTAATTCGTGTTGATCCCATGGAATAATCTTCTTTTTGTGTCTCAACTGCTTCTTCTATAACCAATTCTGCCTGCTCAGTAAACGTCTTAAACATGTTTCTGCAAGTTCTTTTGGAGTTTCAGCTCGTGCTGATCCTGTGTAAATTATGTTTGATCAGATTGCAAAATTTTTCTTGTTTGAATTCATTCTGATACAGGTTCAGCTCATGCTGATTCTGTGGAAGCGTCTTTTGTTTGTGCCTCAGCTTGTGTCTATAAAGCTAAATATCCCTGATCATTTTGCTTAACTCGTTGTGTTAGAATAGTTTCTGCTAGTTCTTTTGGAGTTTCAGCTCGTGCTGAACCTGTGGAAGCATCTTCTGTTTGTGCAGCTGGTGTCTTCCTGTTGGAGTTTCAGCTCGTGCTAATACCATGGAAGCATCTTCTCAACTGCTTCTTCTGTCTGCAAGCTAATTGCGTAACTGATAGTGTTATACTTGTTTCTACTAGGTCTATGGCAGTTTCAGCTCTTGCTGATCCCGTGGAAGCATCTTCTGCTTTTGCAGCTGATATCTTCCTGTTGCTCGTAGAAGCCCATGGAAGCATCTTCTGTTTGTGCCTCAACTGCTTCTTCTAGAGCGACGTCTGTCTGACTCATCTGAGTAACTGATAGTGTTATACTTGTTTCTGCTAGTTCTTTTGGAGTTTCAGCTCGTGCTGTACCTATGGAAGCATCATCTTTTTGTGCCTCAAATACTTCTTCTAGAGCCACGTCTGTCTGCCCCATTTGAGTAGCTGATGGTGTTATACTTGTTTCTGCTAGTTCTTTTGGAGTTTGTGCTAATGCTGTGGAAATCTTCTGTTTGTGCCTCACCTATTTCTTCTAGAACCAATTCTGCCTGATTAGTTTGTATAACTCATTGTGTTAGAATTGTTTCTGTTAGTTCTATTAGATTTTCAGTTCGTGCTGATCCTGTGGAAGCATCTTCTGTTTGTGCAACTGGTGTCTTCCTGTTGGAGTTTCAGCTCGTACTAATCCCATGGAAGCATCTTCTGTTTATGCCTTAACTGCTTCTTCTGAACACAATCTGCCTGCTCTGTATGCATATCCTCTTCTTAAACTTGTTTCTATTAGTTCTGTTTTGAGTTTCAGCTCTTGCTAATCATTTGGAAGCATCTTGTTATGCCCCAACTGCTTCTTGTAGAGCCACGTCTGTCTGACCCATTTGCGTAACTGATAGTGTCTTGCTGATCCTGTGGAAGCATTTTCTGCTTTTGCAGCTGATATCTTCCTGTTGCTCGTAGAAGCCCATGGAAGCATCTTCTGTTTGTGCCTCAACTGCTTCTTCTAAAGCCACGTCTGTCTGACTCATCTGAGTAACTGATAGTGTTATACTTGTTTCTGCTAGTTCTTTTGGAGTTTCAGCTCGTGCTGTACCTATGGAAGCATCATCTTTTTGTGCCTCAAATACTTCTTCTAGAGCCACGTCTGTCTGCCCCATTTGAGTAAACGTCTTAAACATGTTTCTGCAAGTTCTTTTGGAGTTTCAGCTCGTGCTGATCCTGTGTAAATTATGTTTGATCAGATTGCAAAATTTTTCTTGTTTGAATTCATTCTGATACAGGTTCAGCTCATGCTGATTCTGTGGAAGCGTCTTTTGTTTGTGCCTCAGCTTGTGTCTATAAAGCTAAATATCCCTGATCATTTTGCTTAACTCGTTGTGTTAGAATAGTTTCTGCTAGTTCTTTTGGAGTTTCAGCTCGTGCTGAACCTGTGGAAGCATCTTCTGTTTGTGCAGCTGGTGTCTTCCTGTTGGAGTTTCAGCTCGTGCTAATACCATGGAAGCATCTTCTCAACTGCTTCTTCTGTCTGCAAGCTAATTGCGTAACTGATAGTGTTATACTTGTTTCTACTAGGTCTATGGCAGTTTCAGCTCTTGCTGATCCCGTGGAAGCATCTTCTGCTTTTGCAGCTGATATCTTCCTGTTGCTCGTAGAAGCCCATGGAAGCATCTTCTGTTTGTGCCTCAACTGCTTCTTCTAGAGCGACGTCTGTCTGACTCATCTGAGTAACTGATAGTGTTATACTTGTTTCTGCTAGTTCTTTTGGAGTTTCAGCTCGTGCTGTACCTATGGAAGCATCATCTTTTTGTGCCTCAAATACTTCTTCTAGAGCCACGTCTGTCTGCCCCATTTGAGTAGCTGATGGTGTTATACTTGTTTCTGCTAGTTCTTTTGGAGTTTGTGCTAATGCTGTGGAAATCTTCTGTTTGTGCCTCACCTATTTCTTCTAGAACCAATTCTGCCTGATTAGTTTGTATAACTCATTGTGTTAGAATTGTTTCTGTTAGTTCTATTAGATTTTCAGTTCGTGCTGATCCTGTGGAAGCATCTTCTGTTTGTGCAACTGGTGTCTTCCTGTTGGAGTTTCAGCTCGTACTAATCCCATGGAAGCATCTTCTGTTTATGCCTTAACTGCTTCTTCTGAACACAATCTGCCTGCTCTGTATGCATATCCTCTTCTTAAACTTGTTTCTATTAGTTCTGTTTTGAGTTTCAGCTCTTGCTAATCATTTGGAAGCATCTTGTTATGCCCCAACTGCTTCTTGTAGAGCCACGTCTGTCTGACCCATTTGCGTAACTGATAGTGTCTTGCTGATCCTGTGGAAGCATTTTCTGCTTTTGCAGCTGATATCTTCCTGTTGCTCGTAGAAGCCCATGGAAGCATCTTCTGTTTGTGCCTCAACTGCTTCTTCTAAAGCCACGTCTGTCTGACTCATCTGAGTAACTGATAGTGTTATACTTGTTTCTGCTAGTTCTTTTGGAGTTTCAGCTCGTGCTGTACCTATGGAAGCATCATCTTTTTGTGCCTCAAATACTTCTTCTAGAGCCACGTCTGTCTGCCCCATTTGAGTAAACGTCTTAAACATGTTTCTGCAAGTTCTTTTGGAGTTTCAGCTCGTGCTGATCCTGTGTAAATTATGTTTGATCAGATTGCAAAATTTTTCTTGTTTGAATTCATTCTGATACAGGTTCAGCTCATGCTGATTCTGTGGAAGCGTCTTTTGTTTGTGCCTCAGCTTGTGTCTATAAAGCTAAATATCCCTGATCATTTTGCTTAACTCGTTGTGTTAGAATAGTTTCTGCTAGTTCTTTTGGAGTTTCAGCTCGTGCTGAACCTGTGGAAGCATCTTCTGTTTGTGCAGCTAGTGTCTTCCTGTTGGAGTTTCAGCTCGTGCTAATACCATGGAAGCATCTTCTCAACTGCTTCTTCTGTCTGCAAGCTAATTGCGTAACTGATAGTGTTATACTTGTTTCTACTAGGTCTATGGCAGTTTCAGCTCTTGCTGATCCTGTGGAAGCATTTTCTGCTTTTGCAGCTGATATCTTCCTGTTGCTCGTAGAAGCCCATGGAAGCATCTTCTGTTTGTGCCTCAACTGCTTCTTCTAGAGCCACGTCTGTCTTTCTCATCTGAGTAACTGATAGTGTTATACTTGTTTCTGCTAGTTCTTTTAGAGTTTCAGCTCGAGCTGTACCTATGGAAGCATCATCTTTTTGTGCCTCAAATACTTCTTCTAGAGCCACGTCTGTCTGCCCCATTTGAGTAGCTGATGGTGTTATACTTGTTTCTGCTAGTTCTTTTGGAGTTTGTGCTAATGCTGTGGAATCATCTTCTGTTTGTGCCTCACCTATTTCTTCTAGAACCAATTCTGCCTGATTAGTTTGTATAACTCATTGTGTTAGAATTGCTTCTGTTAGTTCTATTAGATTTTCAGTTCGTGCTGATCCCGTGGAAGCATCTTCTGTTTGTGCAACTGGTGTCTTCCTGTTGGAGTTTCAGCTCGTACTAATCCCATGGAAGCATCTTCTTTTTATGCCTGCTTCTTCTGAACACAATCTGCCTGCTCTGTATGCATATCCTCTTCTTAAACTTGTTTCTATTAGTTCTGTTTTGAGTTTCAGCTCTTGCTAATCATTTGGAAGCATCTTGTTATGCCCCAACTGCTTCTTGTAGAGCCACGTCTGTCTGACCCATTTGCGTAACTGATAGTGTTATACTTGTTTCTGCTAGTTCTTTTACAGTTTCAGCTCGTGCTGATCCTGTGGAAGCATCTTCTGTGTTTGCAGCTGATGTCTTCCTATTGCTCGTGCTAATCCCATGGAAGCATCTTATGTTTGTGCCCAGCTACTTCTTCTAGAGGCAAGTCTGATCTATTTGCGTTACTGATAGTGTTATACTTGTTTCTGCTAGATCTGTTGCAGTTTCAGCTCTTGCTGATAATGTGGAGGCATCTTCTGTCTGACCTATTTCCAGTTGCAGTTTTAGCTCGCGCTGATTCTGTGGAAGCACCTTCTGTTTGCGCCTCAACTGCTTCTTCTAGAGCCATTTCTGCCTGATCAGTTTGTGTAACTCATCATATTACATTTGTTTCTGCTAGTTCTTGTAGAGCTTTAATTCGTGTTGATCCCATGGAATAATCTTCTTTTTGTGTCTCAATTGCTTCTTCTATAACCAATTCTGCCTGCTCAGCTCTTAAACATGTTTCTGCGAGTTATTTTGGAGTTTCAGCTCGTGCTGATCCTGTGTAAATTATGTTTGATCAGATTGCAAAATTTTTCTTGTTTGAATTCATTCTGATAAAGGTTCAGCTCATGCTGATTCTGTGGAAGCGTCTTTTGTTTGTGCCCCAGCTTGTGTCTATAAAGCTAAATATCCCTGATCATTTTGCTTATCTCGTTGTGTTAGAATAGTTTCTGTGAGTTCTATAGGAGATTCAGCTCGTGCTGTTCCTGAGGAAGCATCTTCTGTTTGTGCCTCAACTGCTTCTTCTAGAGTCACGTCTGTCTGACTCATTTGAGTAACTGATAGTGTTATACTAGTTTCTGCTAGTTCTTTTGGAGTTTCAGCTCGTGCTGAACCTGTGGAAGCATCTTCTGTTTGTGCAGCTGGTGTCTTCCTGTTGGAGTTTCAGCTCGTGCTAATACCATGGAAGCATCTTCTCAACTGCTTCTTCTGTCTGCAAGCTAATTGCGTAACTGATGGTGTTATACTTGTTTCTGCTAGTTCTTTTGGAGTTTGTGCTAATGCTGTGGAATCATCTTCTGTTTGTGCCTCACCTATTTCTTCTAGAACCAATTCTGCCTGATTAGTTTGTATAACTCATTGTGTTAGAATTGTTTCTGTTAGTTCTATTAGATTTTCAGTTCGTGCTGATCCTGTGGAATCATCTTTTGTTTGTGCAACTGGTGTCTTCCTGTTGGAGTTTCAGCTCGTACTAATCCCATGGAAGCATCTTCTGTTTATGCCTTAACTGCTTCTTCTGAACACAATCTGCCTGCTCTGTATGCATATCGTCTTCTTAAACTTGTTTCTATTAGTTCTGTTTTGAGTTTGAGCTCTTGCTAATCATTTGGAAGCATCTTGTTATGCCCCAACTGCTTCTTGTAGAGCCACGTCTGTCTGACCCATTTGCGTAACTGATAGTGTCTTGCTGATCCTGTGGAAGCATTTTCTGCTTTTGCAGCTGATATCTTCCTGTTGCTCGTAGAAGCCCATGGAAGCATCTTCTGTTTGTGCCTCAACTGCTTCTTCTAGAGCCACGTCTGTCTGACTCATCTGAGTAACTGATAGTGTTATACTTGTTTCTGCTAGTTCTTTTGGAGTTTCAGCTCGTGCTGTACCTATGGAAGCATCATCTTTTTGTGCCTCAAATACTTCTTCTAGAGCCACGTCTGTCTGCCCCATTTGAGTAGCTGATGGTGTTATACTTGTTTCTGCTAGTTCTTTTGGAGTTTGTGCTAATGCTGTGGAATCATCTTCTGTTTGTGCCTCACCTATTTCTTCTAGAACCAATTCTGCCTGATTAGTTTGTATAACTCATTGTGTTAGAATTGTTTCTGTTAGTTCTATTAGATTTTCAGTTCGTGCTGATCCTGTGGAAGCATCTTCTGTTTGTGCAACTTGTGTCTTCCTGTTGGAGTTTCAGCTCGTACTAATCCCATGGAAGCATCTTCTTTTTATGCCTTAACTGCTTCTTCTGAACACAATCTGCCTGCTCTGTATGCATATCCTCTTCTTAAACGTGTTTCTATTAGCTATGTTTTGAGTTTCAGCTCTTGCTAATCATTTGGAAGCATCTTGTTATGCCCCAACTGCTTCTTGTAGAGCCACGTCTGTCTGACCCATTTGCGTAACTAATAGTGTTATACTTGCTTCTGCTAGTTCTTTTACAGTTTCAGCTCGTGCTGATCCTGTGGAAGCATCTTCTGTGTTTGCAGCTGATGTCTTCCTATTGCTCGTGCTAATCCCATGGAAGCATCTTCTGTTTGTGCCCAGCTACTTCTTCTAGAGGCAAGTCTGATCTATTTGCGTTACTGATAGTGTTATACTTGTTTCTGCTAGTTCTGTTGCAGTTTCAGCTCTTGCTGATAATGTGGAGGCATATTCTGTCTGACCTATTTCCAGTTGCAGTTTTAGCTCGCGCTGATTCTGTGGAAGCACCTTCTGTTTGCGCCTCAACTGCTTCTTCTAGAGCCATTTCTGCCTGATCAGTTTGTGTAACTCATCATATTACATTTGTTTCTGCTAGTTCTTGTAGAGCTTTAATTCGTGTTGATCCCATGGAATAATCTTCTTTTTGTGTCTCAATTGCTTCTTCTATAACCAATTCTGCCTGCTCAGCTCGTAAACATGTTTCTGCAAGTTCTTTTGGAGTTTCAGCTCGTGCTGATCCTGTGTAAATTATGTTTGATCAGATTGCAAAATTTTTCTTGTTTGAATTCATTCTGATACAGGTTCAGCTCATGCTGATTCTGTGGAAGTGTCTTTTGTTTGTGCCTCAGCTTGTGTCTAAAAAGCTAAATATCCCTGATCATTTTGCTTAACTCGTTGTGTTAGAATAGTTTCTGTGAGTTCTATAGGAGATTCAGCTCGTGCTGTTCCTGAGGAAGCATCTTCTGTTTGTGCCTCAACTGCTTCTTCTAGAGTCACGTCTGTCTGACTCATTTGAGTAACTGATAGTGTTATACAAGTTTCTGCTAGTTCTTTTGGAGTTTCAGCTCGTGCTGAACCTGTGGAAGCATCTTCTGTTTGTGCAGCTGGTGTCTTCCTGTTGGAGTTTCAGCTCGTGCTAATACCATGGAAGCATCTTCTCAACTGCTTCTTCTGTCTGCAAGCTAATTGCGTAACTGATAGTGTTATACTTGTTTCTACTAGGTCTATGGCAGTTTCAGCTCTTGCTGATCCCGTGGAAGCATCTTCTGCTTTTGCAGCTGATATCTTCCTGTTGCTCGTAGAAGCCCATGGAAGCATCTTCTGTTTGTGCCTCAACTGCTTCTTCTAGAGCCACGTCTGTCTGACTCATCTGAGTAACTGATAGTGTTATACTTGTTTCTGCTAGTTCTTTTGGAGTTTCAGCTCGTGCTGTACCTATGGAAGCATCATCTTTTTGTGCCTCAACCGCTTCTTCTAGAGCCACGTCTGTCTGCCCCATTTGAGTAGCTGATGGTGTTATACTTGTTTCTGCTAGTTCTTTTGGAGTTTGTGCTAATGCTGTGGAATCATCTTCTGTTTGTGCCTCACCTATTTCTTCTAGAACCAATTCTGCCTGATTAGTTTGTATAACTCATTGTGTTAGAATTGTTTCTGTTAGTTCTATTAGATTTTCAGTTCGTGCTGATCCTGTGGAATCATCTTCTGTTTGTGCAACTGGTGTCTTCCTGTTGGAGTTTCAGCTCGTACTAATCCCATGGAAGCATCTTCTGTTTATGCCTTAACTGCTTCTTCTGAACACAATCTGCCTGCTCTGTATGCATATCCTCTTCTTAAACGTTTTTCTATTAGTTCTGTTTTGAGTTTCAGCTCTTGCTAATCATTTGGAAGCATCTTGTTATGCCCCAACTGCTTCTTGTAGAGCCACGTCTGTCTGACCCATTTGCGTAACTGATAGTGTTATACTTGTTTCTGCTAGTTATTTTACAGTTTCAGCTCGTGCTGATCCTGTGGAAGCATCTTCTGTGTTTGCAGCTGATGTCTTCCTATTGCTCGTGCTAATCCCATGGAAGCATCTTCTGTTTGTGCCCAGCTACTTCTTCTAGAGGCAAGTCTGATCTATTTGCGTTACTGATAGTGTTATACTTGTTTCTGCTAGTTCTGTTGCAGTTTCAGCTCTTGCTGATAATGTGGAAGCATCTTCTGTCTGACCTATTTCCAGTTGCAGTTTTAGCTCGCGCTGATTCTGTGGAAGCACCTTCTGTTTGCGCCTCAACTGCTTCTTCTAGAGCCATTTCTGCCTGATCAGTTTGTGTAACTCATCATATTAGATTTGTTTCTGCTAGTTCTTTAATTCGTGTTGATCCCATGGAATAATCTTCTTTTTGTGTCTCAATTGCTTCTTCTATAACCAATTCTGCCTGCTCAGTAAACGTCTTAAACATGTTTCTGCAAGTTCTTTTGGAGTTTCAGCTCGTGCTGATCCTGTGTAAATTATGTTTGATCAGATTGCAAAATTTTTCTTGTTTGAATTCATTCTGATACAGGTTCAGCTCATGCTGATTCTGTGGAAGCATCTTTTGTTTGTGCCTTAGCTTGTGTCTATAAAGCTAAATATCCCTGATCATTTTGCTTAACTCGTTGTGTTAGAATAGTTTCTGTGAGTTCTATAGGAGATTCAGCTCGTGCTGTTCCTGAGGATGCATCTTTTGTTTGTGCCTCAACTGCTTCTTCTAGAGTCACGTCTGTCTGACTCATTTGAGTAACTGATAGTGTTATACTAGTTTCTGCTAGTTCTTTTGGAGTTTCAGCTCGTGCTGTACCTATGGAAGCATCAACTTTTTGTGCCTCAACCGCTTCTTCTAGAGCCACGTCTGTCTGCCCCATTTGAGTAGCTGATGGTGTTATACTTGTTTCTGCTAGTTCTTTTGGAGTTTGTGATAATGCTGTGGAATCATCTTCTGTTTGTGCCTCACCTATTTCTTCTAGAACCATTTCTGCCTGATTAGTTTGTATAACTCATTGTGTTAGAATTGTTTCTGTTAGTTCTATTAGATTTTCAGTTCGTGCTGATCCTGTGGAAGCATCTTCTTTTTGTGCAACTGGTGTCTTCCTGTTGGAGTTTCAGCTCGTACTAATCCCATGGAAGCATCTTCTGTTTATGCCTTAACTGCTTCGTCTGAACACAATCTGCCTGCTCTGTATGCATATCCTCTTCTTAAACTTGTTTCTATTAGTTCTGTTTTGAGTTTCAGCTCTTGCTAATCATTTGGAAGCATCTTGTTATGCCCCAACTGCTTCTTGTAGAGCCACGTCTGTCTGACCCATTTGCGTAACTGATAGTGTTATACTTGTTTCTGCTAGTTATTTTACAGTTTCAGCTCGTGCTGATCCTGTGGAAGCATCTTCTGTGTTTGCAGCTGATGTCTTCCTATTGCTCGTGCTAATCCCATGGAAGCATCTTCTGTTTGTGCCCAGCTACTTCTTCTAGAGGAAAGTCTGATCTATTTGCGTTACTGATAGTGTTATACTTGTTTCTGCTAGTTCTGTTGCAGTTTCAGCTCTTGCTGATAATGTGGAAGCATCTTCTGTATGACCCATTTCCAGTTGCAGTTTTAGCTCGCGCTGATTCTGTGGAAGCACCTTCTGTTTGCGCCTCAACTGCTTCTTCTAGAGCCATTTCTGCCTGATCAGTTTGTGTAACTCATCATATTAGATTTGTTTCTGCTAGTTCTTGTAGAGCTTCAATTCGTGTTGATCCCATGTGTCACCGCCTCACGTATATATCTAGTAAAGGGCTGCAACTCCAGCCCAAGGGAAACCATTGAGTCGAGCAGGACCCAAGTAAGCTAGAACCTTCTAGATAGAAATGGTCACCAAGTCCATGATTCCGTGGACACTGATGTGGCCCGCCTAATGCGGGGTCCACGAGGAACTCGGACAGAGTTACCGCCCGTGTCGGGTTAGGACACGCGGAGACCGGCAGAGGACGAATGGACTTGAGAGAGGCAACAGGGCCTGCCTTTGAGGGACTCTATAGATATCAATAGATATATAGACATAGGCTAGATAGTTTGCTAGACTGATAAATGATACTTATGTGTGTGATGTTTACTATTTGACAGATGTAATATAGCGCGGGTCTGTTTACCCACTGCGCCAACGCATACTGTATATGTAAATACAATAAATATTCGATCTCATAAAGGAAAGATTTATTGTTGCCTGTATGAACCCAAGTTTAGTTATCTAGATACGAGCAAGACTATGACAGGCTTTTTGGGGGCTAGTTTTCCGGTTTTGGCATAGAATGTTTTCTTAAAAACCTGTTAAATGCCATGTAAAAGTAATTACGCATATCACATTGATTTTTGATAACACATTGATTTGTTAAATCAAAGAAATTGTTAACATTGTAAGTTTACATAGAACTAGTAGCTATCTAGCGATAAAATAGAAGTATTCTGAGTCCCTCGGCAATGTCTCAACATTGCCTCCACAGCGCCTCTTTATTTTGATTCTGTAAACATTTTTTTTTACATGTTACTATTTTGACATTTTTTTTGTGTGACAGTCACTAATGTTTTCTCGCTCCACGAGCAGATTGTTCCGCAACAAGTGCCGCGCCCAACCGATGAAACCTTTCCAACAATAACGAGAGTGCAAGATAACAGCGAGGAGCTTCAAAATTCAGAGCTAAGTTTCACCTCATACTCATTGTACTTCTAAGCTGTACTTCTCATGTTTCATCAATGTATTATTTGGTATCATATTGATTTCGTTGCATATTCATGAAATTTTCACCAAGATAACATTGCATTTTGATTTACACATTAATAAGTAGGGGAGTTAACCAAATTTTCCACCACACAACATATTTTTCTAAGGGATTTAACTCTATAAACTTAACAAACGATTAAAACACAAAATGTCTTCCTTAGATAAATGCATTGAACAAGGAATAAAGTTAGGTTATAAAGAAGAGAAATTGTCAGAATGGGCACAGAAAACACACGCAGAAAACATTGCCCGTGAAGAAAGAGCGATAGAACGAGAAGAAAAGAAATCTCAAATGGAGGCCGAAGAGAAGAAAATTCAGATGCAAATGCAAGCAGATGAAAAGAAAATGCAATGGCAAATTGAAGAGAAGAAAATACAATTGCAGGCTCAAGAGAAACAGATGGAGCTTGAGGCCGCCGCCAAACAGGCCCAACTAAATGCCGAGACACAGATTAAACTAAAACAGATGGAAATGGAAGCCAACGCAGAAATATCAATAAATAAGTTAAGAAGCAAAGAAGAAGAACAAAAATATAATAAATATAAAGGTCTCGTCAAGGCTTTCTGTTCTGGAGATTCCATCTCCGCTTACTTAGAAAATTTTGAATGCCTCATGTCTCATCATAAAATCAGTGAAGCAGATTGGGCATTTATTCTAATGAGGAATTTGGCTCTCGAACCACTGAAAGTAATAGAAACAATACCACAGGAAATGCGAAAAGACTATGAGTACCTAAAACAACGCATTCTCCAACATTTTTCTTTAGACACTGCAGGCTACCAACAACAATTTGCCAAATTATCTCCACAACCAAACCAAACCTTCATAGATTATGTCAGCACAGTCCAAGACATATGCACAAAATGGATTAACTCGGCTAAAACCAACAATAGCCATGATAAACTTAAAGAACTAATTATAATAGATAAAATAGTTAGCACCATCCCCACACCTTTTGCCAAGTTCTTAAAACAAATGGATTGTAAGAGCATTCAAGAAATCGAGGCGAAAGGGAATGCATTTTTTACAGCAAATAGAGATATTTTTCAACATAATATAAGTCACAATGATACAGCAGCTGCAGTGGTGAACACCAAATACTCCAAACAATCACAGAGCAGATTTAAACCGCGATCCAATGTCGGTAAAGTAGTAAGGTGCCAATATTGCAATGCTCATCACGACATTTACGGTATGTGTGACAAATCACCCTCCTACCCTGAACACCTCAAAAAGATGGTAGAGAAGCAAACAGCTAAACGCATGGCTTACCACAGAGTAGTTAAATGTTATTTCTGCAATAGCTGGGGTCACTATAATAAAGATTGTCAAGGCCGAAAGTTATTGAAACAGGCCAATGCGGCATTAGTAGAAACGTCGACTGACGAAGAGCTTGAGTCACTAAATGAATGTGAAAATCAACACGACAATGAGAGCGAGCTTGGGAATGTTGTACACGTCATAAACACCATAACAGACAGTAAGTGCAACACCTGTACAAAGTTCCAACTGGACACAACACTACATTGTGGTCACATTATCCCAATTGCAAATGAAATAGCTAACGCTGCCTTATCATCCACAGGCAAGCTAGTTTTTTATACAGGGTTTGTTAACAACAAAAAGGGCACGTTAATTCGTGATTCCGGCGCAACTCTCTGTGGGGTGAGGAGAACATTGATAGACGCTAAAGACTACACAGACAAACATGTGACGTGTCGCACATTTTCAGGTACAACAGAGAAATATCCCCTTGCTTTGGTCGAAATTCAAACACCATTCATATCGGGGCAAGTATTGTGTGCTATCCTTGAAAATCCCGTCTCGGATATTATACTTGGTAATTTACCCAACACACATCCTTGCTCTAAAAGAGAAATAAAAAGGTGGGAGCAAAAACACGGTATCCACCACAGAAATAGCGACACAAAAGAGAAACACCATTCTTGCTTGTCTCAATCTGCCAAAAGACCAAGGGAGACAACCACTGAGGTAATTCAGGAAGAATTTACCGAGGTGTACAATGCAGGGGCGGTCGAATCAAGAAACGATACGACCGAATTAAAACCTCGAATTGAGGATGCGACCAAACTACCAAGTACCGAACCTGTAAATGTGCAACAAAACACACAACACACAAAACCAACAATAACACGACAGACAACCCACAAAACCAACACCTACCAACTACAGGAATCATTAGAAATAGTAGCGCCAAACTCAACTAACATCACTTTTGGTAATGAACAGAAAAATGACCCTACACTAGCACCATACTTTAACTTAGTAGGCCGTAAGCCAAAATTAACAAAGAACGCATCGTGGACATTTAGGCTACAGGATAACATCTTAACTAGATTTTACACAACAAAACACACCACGACACAGCAAATAGTGCTACCACAAGCACATCGAAACAAAGGTTTAAAAATAGCCCATGACTCCCCTTTTGGAGGTCATATGACATACGAAATGACCAAGGCTATTATCCTGACCCAGTTTTATTGGCCAAAGTGTGACCAGGATATTAAAACCTTTTGTGCAACTTGTGTTATATGTCAGAAACTGGTCAACAAGGGGAATAACCCTACTGTATTCTCTTTAAATAGAAACTTGCAATTATCCCATGGAAATATGTTGACACCATATTATGTTAGACGAGACAATGAGACAAATGAACTGACTCAACGAACTGGTGACGGAGACGAAACGACAATTTCTCAACGAACTGACACCTCGACAAACGACGCATCGTTAACGACACACTCTTACGACGACGAAAACAACGAAGACATATGGACATTACCGACAATCTGTGATATCGACAACGACAATAAATGTGACGACAAAAACGACGACGACAATGATATTGAAGACAATGTACAAACAGTGGCATCTGTGATAAATCAGACAGACGTGGACAACATGGAAATCCCTGTACCAATCATTACTGACGACGGAATTAATGACGTAGTTGCTTATATTGATGATATATGCATCCATTCTTCTGATATGACTTCTCACTTACTCACCCTTAAACAAGTCTTCCACCAAATCTCTCTTTTTGGACTTACTATCAAACCTTCCAAGGTTGAAATAGGTTATACACAAATAGACTTCCTTGGACATAGAATTTTTGAAGGAAAATTGTTGACTGATGATAAAATTGTTTCCAAGATCCTTAAGCTGGAAGTACCTACCACAAAGAAGCAAGTTAGAAGTTTACTAGGTCTGATTAACTATTATTCTAAATTTATTCCACATTGGGCAGAACTAACCTCAATTTTCTCTGATATGTTAACTAAAGATCATCCATCGAAAATTTGTAAAAGTACCAGCTTAGATGATGCAATGTGTAAATTGAAACATATTTTTTCTAACCCACCAGTCTTACGATTACCCAACATTAATTTACCCTTTATTTTGACCACAGATGCGAGCGCTATCGCAATAGGAGGATGCTTGATGCAGGAAATGGATGGCATAAAACACCCAATTCTCTATGTAAGCCGCAAACTAAAGCAGGCTGAGACTCGGTATGCCGCAGTTGAATTAGAGTGTTTGAGCCTAGTGTTTTGTATATTGAGATTATCGAAGTTCCTCTTAGGGAGTCACTTTGTGGTCCTCACTGACAGTTCGCCATTATTAGTCCTTAACCAGGGGTCGCCTAAAAACCATCGGCTACAAAGATGGTGTCTTCTACTGCAAGATTTCGACTTCGAAATCCGCCACATCAAAGGCACCGACAACATTGTGGCTGACCTTTTGTCACGGCAAGTGAATGCGCCAGTAGAATGACTCTGATCACATCTACCATTAGCCATACTATAAACTGTGATACTTTTAGTCGGTTGCATATTACAGTGGAACTCTACACCTGCTAGAGTACTCTCAGTGATTAGTTGAATTACGACACCCAAGAACATGATACGTTACTTTAAAAACTATACCATCAAGTGCCTAAGCGCTAGAACGATTCCAGCAAGAAACAGTAACTGTGTTTGTCTCAACCAATAAGATCAACCAACGAACTAACTCCGAATTCTGTACGAACTCGTTATATAGGACATTAAGAACATGCCATACTTGTTGTTACTACGTAACTTTACTAACAGCCGAAACAGAACGACATCGACGACAACACTCAATAGAGATCCATACTAGCTTTACCATTCATGGCATACCACGCTAGCGACAGGAGGACGACGCGCACATCATCGTTGGATTTAATTAATTAATTAGTTTAGGATTAAATATGTATTATATTTCCATTATTGTTGTATATAAATTGTATTCACCTGTAATTTGTACATATTCAACATTAATATTACAGGCGGTACCATTCCTAAGCTAAAGAACCGTCCTATACAATTGTCTCTATTTAAATTGTAACCCATTTGTCATTCATCGTACAAGAAGTACGTATTTACTTAAAGGGCAAATATCGCCTAGCCCATTTTTTCTAAGGGCAATAACACTTACCTCAACTTTAATTATATATTTTAACCAAATACTATTTTTAATCAAAAGTGAGTGAATGACTGTGTGAATGGATTAAATGAGAGAACGATACACTTGGCGGACAAATTGTACGCAAACCGTATTTATTTTAATTTGTCTGCGTCTTTCATGTAAATTGTATGACTTGTCTAATTTGTGAATACATGTGTAGTACTTAGTTTAATAGTGAGTTAATATACTTAGCTTAGCAGTTAGGATACATCTAAGCACCACTACTTGGAATGCCTTTTCATGTATTGCACACAGTGCAGTAGTTCATGATTGAGGTTATCCCAACTCGTGACGCTTGGAAATACGCCACACATTCAGCATACACAGTACACAAACCTTAAAACTCAACACTATCAAGTTAAAATACAGTCACTTTATTAGAAACATCAACTTATTAGTCAAAACACACTAACAAGCCAACAGGGACACTTGTAGTATGAAAGGGATAAAAGAACAAGGTAACTACATATTTAGCATTATATAACATACGGGAGTAAAAGTGTATAGAAATACACACTCAGATCAAGATTTGAAGGTGTACTTATTTAGCCAAGACTTCGGTCTTGTTAACCCTCTATTATATAGGGGTTATTTGTCTGGGTACCATTTTGGGTACTATGAGAAGGGCAAGTTGTAAATACAACTACTAAAATGCCACGTAACTTCGGTCTGATAAGCATATTTAAGCACACGAGAGACAGGGATCTCTGCACCAAATCAGACAAGTGTTGTATGGTAGAATACATGAGTTTTTAGTGCTAGTAGGTAGGTTGCCAGGTTACTATCCACCAAACTACAACACCAACTGTAGGTGAGTCGGTGACAGAATTAGAACGGATCTAATTCCCAACAACAAATCATGTCACGGGGGAGGGGGGATCCTGTCACCGCCTCACGTATATATCTAGTAAAGGGCTGCAACTCCAGCCCAAGGGAAACCATTGAGTCGAGCAGGACCCAAGTAAGCTAGAACCTTCTAGATAGAAATGGTCACCAAGTCCATGATTCCGTGGACACTGATGTGGCCCGCCTAATGCGGGGTCCACGAGGAACTCGGACAGAGTTACCGCCCGTGTCGGGTTAGGACACGCGGAGACCGGCAGAGGACGAATGGACTTGAGAGAGGCAACAGGGCCTGCCTTTGAGGGACTCTATAGATATCAATAGATATATAGACATAGGCTAGATAGTTTGCTAGACTGATAAATGATACTTATGTGTGTGATGTTTACTATTTGACAGATGTAATATAGCGCGGGTCTGTTTACCCACTGCGCCAACGCATACTGTATATGTAAATACAATAAATATTCGATCTCATAAAGGAAAGATTTATTGTTGCCTGTATGAACCCAAGTTTAGTTATCTAGATACGAGCAAGACTATGACACCATGGAATAATCTTCTTTTTGTGTCTCAATTGCTTCTTCTATAACCAATTCTGCCTGCTCAGTAAACGTCTTAAACATGTTTCTGCAAGTTCTTTTGGAGTTTCAGCTCGTGCTGATCCTGTGTAAATTATGTTTGATCAGATTGCAAAATTTTTCTTGTTTGAATTCATTCTGATACAGGTTCAGCTCATGCTGATTCTGTGGAAGCGTCTTTTGTTTGTGCCTCAGCTTGTGTCTATAAAGCTAAATATCCCTGATCATTTTGCTTAACTCGTTGAGTTAGAATAGTTTCTGTGAGTTCTATAGGAGATTCAGCTCGTGCTGTTCCTGAGGATGCATCTTCTGTTTGTGCCTCAACTGCTTCTTCTAGAGCCACGTCTGTCTGCCCCATTTGAGTAGCTGATGGTGTTATACTTGTTTCTGCTAGTTCTTTTGGAGTTTGTGCTAATGCTGTGGAATCATCTTCTGTTTGTGCCTCACCTATTTCTTCTAGAACCAATTCTGCCTGATTAGTTTGTATAACTCATTGTGTTAGAATTGTTTCTGTTAGTTCTATTAGATTTTCAGTTCGTGCTGATCCTGTGGAAACATCTTCTGTTTGTGCAACTGGTGTCTTCCTATTGGAGTTTCAGCTCGTACTAATCCCATGGAAGCATCTTCTGTTTATGCCTTAACTGCTTCTTCTGAACACAATCTGCCTGCTCTGTATGCATATCCTCTTCTTAAACTTGTTTCTATTAGTTCTGTTTTGAGTTTCAGCTCTTGCTAATCACTTGGAAGCATCTTGTTATGCCCCAACTGCTTCTTGTAGAGCCACGTCTGTCTGACCCATTTACGTAACTGATAGTGTCTTGCTGATCCTGTGGAAGCATTTTCTGCTTTTGCAGCTGATATCTTCCTGTTGCTCGTAGAAGCCCATGGAAGCATCTTCTGTTTGTGCCTCAACTGCTTCTTCTAGAGCCACGTCTGTCTTTCTCATCTGAGTAACTGATAGTGTTATACTTGTTTCTGCTAGTTCTTTTGGAGTTTCAGCTCGTGCTGTACCTATGGAAGCATCATCTTTTTGTGCCTCAAATACTTCTTCTAGAGCCACGTCTGTCTGCCCCATTTGAGTAGCTGATGGTGTTATACTTGTTTCTGCTAGTTCTTTTGGAGTTTGTGCTAATGCTGTGGAATCATCTTCTGTTTGTGCCTCACCTATTTCTTCTAGAACCAATTCTGCCTGATTAGTTTGTATAACTCATTGTGTTAGAATTGTTTCTGTTAGTTCTATTAGATTTTCAGTTCGTGCTGATCCTGTGGAAGCATCTTCTATTTGTGCAACTGTTGTCTTCCTGTTGGAGTTTCAGCTCGTACTAATGGAAGCATCTTCTTTTTATGCCTTAACTGCTTCTTCTGAACACAATCTGCCTGCTCTGTATGCATATCCTCTTCTTAAACTTGTTTCTATTAGTTCTGTTTTGAGTTTCAGCTCTTGCTAATCATTTGGAAGCATCTTGTTATGCCCCAACTGCTTCTTGTAGAGCCACGTCTGTCTGACCCATTTGCGTAACTGATAGTGTCTTGCTGATCCTGTGAAAGCATTTTCTGCTTTTGCAGCTGATATCTCCCTGTTGCTTGTAGAACCCCATGGAAGCATCTTCTGTTTGTGCCTCAACTGCTTCTTCTAGAGCCACGTCTGTCTTCCTCATCTGAGTAACTGATAGTGTTATACTTGTTTCTGCTAGTTCTTTTCGAGTTTCAGCTCGTGCTGTACCTATGGAAGCATCATCTTTTTGTGCCTCAACTGCTTCTTCTATAGCCACGTCTATCTGCCCCATTTGAGTAGCTGATGGTGCTATACTTGTTTCTGCTAGTTCTTTTGGAGTTTGTGCTAATGCTGTGGAATCATCTTCTGTTTGTGCCTCACCAATTCTGCCTGATTAGTTTGTATAACTCATTGTGTTAGAATTGTTTCTGTTAGTTCTATTAGATTTTCAGTTCGTGCTGATCCTGTGGAAGCATCTTCTGTTTGTGCAACTGGTGTCTTCCTGTTGGAATTTCAGCTCGTACTAATCCCATGGAAGCATCTTCTTTTTATGCCTTAACTGCTTCTTCTGAACACAATCTGCCTGCTCTGTATGCATATCCTCTTCTTAAACTTGTTTCTATTAGTTCTGTTTTGAGTTTCAGCTCTTGCTAATCATTTGGAAGCATCTTGTTATGCCCCAACTGCTTCTTGTAGAGCCACGTCTGTCTGACCCATTTGCGTAACTGATAGTGTCTTGCTGATCCTGTGGAAGCATTTTCTGCTTTTGCAGCTGATATCTCCCTGTTGCTTGTAGAACCCCATGGAAGCATCTTCTGTTTGTGCCTCAACTGCTTCTTCTAGAGCCACGTCTGTCTGCCCCATTTGAGTAGCTGATGGTGTTATACTTGTTTCTGCTAGTTCTTTTGGAGTTTGTGCTAATGCTGTGGAATCATCTTCTGTTTGTGCCTCACCTATTTCTTCTAGAACCAATTCTGCCTGATTAGTTTGTATAACTCATTGTGTTAGAATTGTTTCTGTTAGTTCTATTAGATTTTCAGTTCGTGCTGATACTGTGGAAGCATCTTCTGTTTGTGCAACTTGTGTCTTCCTGTTGGAGTTTCAGCTCGTACTAATCCCATGGAAGCATCTTCTTTTTATGCCTTAACTGCTTCTTCTGAACACAATCTGACTGCTCTGTATGCATATCCTCTTCTTAAACTTGTTTCTATTAGTTCTGTTTTGAGTTTCAGCTCTTGCTAATCATTTGGAAGCATCTTGTTATGCCCCAACTGCTTCTTGTAGAGCCACGTCTGTCTGACCCATTTTCGTAACTGATAGTGTTATACTTGTTTCTGCTAGTTCTTTTACAGTTTCAGCTCGTGCTGATCCTGTGGAAGCATCTTCTGTGTTTGCAGCTGATGTCTTCCTATTGCTCGTGCTAATCCCATGGAAGCATCTTCTGTTTGTGCCCAGCTACTTCTTCTAGAGGCAAGTCTGATCTATTTGCGTTACTGATAGTGTTATACTTGTTTCTGCTAGTTCTGTTGCAGTTTCAGCTCTTGCTTATAATGTGGAAGCATCTTCTGTCTGACCTATTTCCAGTTGCAGTTTTATCTCGCGCTGATTCTGTGGAAGCACCTTCTGTTTGCGCCTCAACTGCTTCTTCTAGAGCCATTTCTGCCTGATCAGTTTGTGTAACTCATCATATTAGATTTGTTTCTGCTAGTTCTTGTAGAGCTTTAATTCGTGTTGATCCCATGGAATAATCTTCTTTTTGTGTCTCAATTGCTTCTTCTATAACCAATTCTGCCTGCTCAGTAAACGTCTTAAACATGTTTCTGCAAGTTCTTTTGGAGTTTCAGCTCGTGCTGATCCTGTGTAAATTATGTTTGATCAGATTGCAAAATTGTCCTTGTTTGAATTCATTCTGATACAGGTTCAGCTCATGCTGATTCTGTGGAAGCGTCTTTTGTTTGTGCCTCAGCTTGTGTCTATAAAGCTAAATATCCCTGATCATTTTGCTTAACTCGTTGTGTTAGAATAGTTTCTGTGAGTTCTATAGGAGATTCAGCTCGTGCTGTTCCTGAGGATGCATCTTCTGTTTGTCACGTCTGTCTGACTCATTTGAGTAACTGATAGTGTTATACTAGTTTCTGCTAGTTCTTTTGGAGTTTCAGCTCGTGCTGAACCTGTGGAAGCATCTTCTGTTTGTGCAGCTGGTGTCTTCCTGTTGGAGTTTCACCTCGTGCTAATACCATGGAAGCATCTTCTCAACTGCTTCTTCTGTCTGCAAGCTAATTGCGTAACTGATAGTGTTATACTTGTTTCTACTAGGTCTATGGCAGTTTCAGCTCTTGCTGATCCTGTGGAAGCATCTTCTGCTTTTGCAGCTGATATCTTCCTGTTGCTCGTAGAAGCCCATGGAAGCATCTTCTGTTTGTGCCTCAACTGCTTCTTCTAGAGCCACGTCTGTCTGACTCATCTGAGTAACTGATAGTGTTATACTTGTTTCTGCTAGTTCTTTTCGAGTTTCAGCTCGTGCTGTACCTATGGAAGCATCATCTTTTTGTGCCTCAACTGCTTCTTCTAGAGCCACGTCTGTCTGACCCATTTTAGTAACTGATTGTGTTATACTTGTTTCTGCTAGTTCTTTTACAGTTTCAGCTCGTGCTGATCCTGTGGAAGCATCTTCTGTGTTTGCAGCTGATGTCTTCCTATTGCTCGTGCTAATCCCATGGAAGCATCTTCTGTTTGTGCCCAGCTACTTCTTCTAGAGGCAAGTCTGATCTATTTGCGTTACTGATAGTGTTATACTTGTTTCTGCTAGTTCTGTTGCAGTTTCAGCCCTTGCTGATAATGTGGAAGCATCTTCTGTCTGACCTATTTCCAGTTGCAGTTTTATCTCGCGCTGATTCTGTGGAAGCACCTTCTGTTTGCGCCTCAACTGCTTCTTCTAGAGCCTGATCAGTTTGTGTAACTCATCATATTAGATTTGTTTCTGCTAGTTCTTGTAGAGCTTTAATTCGTGTTGATGCCATGGAATAATCTTCTTTTTGTGTCTCAATTGCTTCTTCTATAACCAATTCTGCCTGCTCAGTAAACGTCTTAAACATGTTTCTGCAAGTTCTTTTGGAGTTTCAGCTCGTGCTGATCCTGTGTAAATTATGTTTGATCAGATTGCAAAATTTTCCTTGTTTGAATTCATTATGATACAGGTTCAGCTCATGCTGATTCTGTGGAAGCGTCTTTTGTTTGTGCCTCAGCTTGTGTCTATAAAGCTAAATATCCCTGATCATTTTGCTTAACTCGTTGTGTTAGAATAGTTTCTGTGAGTTCTATAGGAGATTCAGCTCGTGCTGTTCCTGAGGATGCATCTTCTGTTTGTGCCTCAACTGCTTCTTCTAGAGTCACGTCTGTCTGACTCATTTGAGTAACTGATAGTGTTATACTAGTTTCTGCTAGTTCTTTTGGAGTTTCAGCTCGTGCTGAACCTGTGGAAGCATCTTCTGTTTGTGCAGCTGGTGTCTTCCTGTTGGAGTTTCAGCTCGTGCTAATACCATGGAAGCATCTTCTCAACTGTTTCTTCTGTCTGCAAGCTAATTGCGTAACTGATAGTGTTATACTTGTTTCTACTAGGTCTATGGCAGTTTCAACTCTTGCTGATCCTGTGGAAGCATCTTCTGCTTTTGCAGCTGATATCTTCCTGTTGCTCGTAGAAGCCCATGGAAGCATCTTCTGTTTGTGCCTCAACTGCTTCTTCTAGAGCCACGTCTGTCTGACTCATCTGAGTAACTGATAGTGTTATACTTGTTTCTGCTAGTTCTTTTCGAGTTTCAGCTCGTGCTGTACCTATGGAAGCATCATCTTTTTGTGCCTCAACTGCTTCTTCTAGAGCCACGTCTGTCTGCCCCATTTGAGTAGCTGATGGTGTTATACTTGTTTCTGCTAGTTCTTTTGGAGTTTGTGCTAATGCTGTGGAATCATCTTCTGTTTGTGCCTCACCTATTTCTTCTAGAACCAATTCTGCCTGATTAGTTTGTATAACTCATTGTGTTAGAATTGTTTCTGTTAGTTCTATTAGATTTTCAGTTCGTGCTGATCCTGTGGAAGCATCTTCTGTTTGTGCAACTGGTGTCTTCCTGTTGGAGTTTCAGCTCGTACTAATCCCATGGAAGCATCTTCTTTTTATGCCTTAACTGCTTCTTCTGAACACAATCTACCTGCTCTGTATGCATATCCTCTTCTTAAACTTGTTTCTATTAGTTCTGTTTGTAGTTTCAGCTCTTGCTAATCATTTGGAAGCATCTTGTTATGCCCCAACTGCTTCTTGTAGAGCCACGTCTGTCTGACCCATTTGCGTAACTGATAGTGTCTTGCTGATCCTGTGGAAGCATCTTCTGCTTTTGCAGCTGATATCTTCCTGTTGCTCGTAGAAGCCCATGGAAGCATCTTCTGTTTGTGTCTCAACTGCTTCTTCTAGAGCCACGTCTGTCTTCCTCATCTGAGTAACTGATAGTGTTATACTTGTTTCTGATAGTTCTTTTGGAGTTTCAGCTCGTGCTGTACCTATGGAAGCATCATCTTTTTGTGCCTCAAATACTTCTTCTAGAGCCACGTCTGTTTGCCCCATTTGAGTAGCTGATGGTGTTATACTTGTTTCTGCTAGTTCTTTTGGAGTTTGTGCTAATGCTGTGGAATCATCTTCTGTTTGTGCCTCACCTATTTCTTCTAGAACCAATTCTGCCTGATTAGTTTGTATAACTCATTGTGTTAGAATTGTTTCTGTTAGTTCTATTAGATTTTCAGTACGTGCTGATCCTGTGGAAGCATCTTCTGTTTGTGCAACTTGTGTCTTCCTGTTGGAGTTTCAGCTCGTACTAATGGAAGCATCTTCTTTTTATGCCTTAACTGCTTCTTCTGAACACAATCTGCCTGCTCTGTATGCATATCCTCTTCTTAAACTTGTTTCTATTAGTTCTGTTTTGAGTTTCAGCTCTTGCTAATCATTTGGAAGCATCTTGTTATGCCCCAACTGCTTCTTGTAGAGCCACGTCTGTCTGACCCATTTGCGTAACTGATAGTGTCTTGCTGATCCTGTGGAAGCATTTTCTGCTTTTGCAGCTGATATCTCCCTGTTGCTTGTAGAACCCCATGGATGCATCTTCTGTTTGTGCCTCAACTGCTTCTTCTAGAGCCACGTCTGTCTTCCTCATCTGAGTAACTGATAGTGTTATACTTGTTTCTGCTAGTTCTTTTCGAGTTTCAGCTCGTGCTGTACCTATGGAAGCATCATCTTTTTATGCCTCAACTGCTTCTTCTATAGCCACGTCTATCTGCCCCATTTGAGTAGCTGATGGTGTTATACTTGTTTCTGCTAGTTCTTTTGGAGTTTGTGCTAATGCTGTGGAATCATCTTCTGTTTGTGCCTCACCAATTCTGCCTGATTAGTTTGTATAACTCATTGTGTTAGAATTGTTTCTGTTAGTTCTATTAGATTT
Source organism: Cepaea hortensis (assembly GCA_963921405.1). Classification (NCBI taxonomy): domain Eukaryota; kingdom Metazoa; phylum Mollusca; class Gastropoda; order Stylommatophora; family Helicidae; genus Cepaea; species Cepaea hortensis. The sequence goes on along the minus strand of OY992895.1, from coordinate 60,613,966 downwards.
TCAGTTCGTGCTGATCCTGTGGAAGCATCTTCTGTTTGTGCAACTGGTGTCTTCCTGTTGGAGTTTCAGCTCGTACTAATCCCATGGAAGCATCTTCTTTTTATGCCTTAACTGCTTCTTCTGAACACAACCTGCCTGCTCTGTATGCATATCCTCTTCTTAAACTTGTTTCTATTAGTTCTGTTTTGAGTTTCAGCTCTTGCTAATCATTTGGAAGCATCTTGTTATGCCCCAACTGCTTCTTGTAGAGCCACGTCTGTCTGACCCATTTGCGTAACTGATAGTGTCTTGCTGATCCTGTGGAAGCATTTTCTGCTTTTGCAGCTGATATCTCCCTGTTGCTTGTAGAACCCCATGGAAGCATCTTCTGTTTGTGCCTCAACTGCTTCTTCTAGAGCCACGTCTGTCTTCCTCATCTGAGTAACTGATAGTGTTATACTTGTTTCTGCTAGTTCTTTTGGAGTTTCAGCTCGTGCTGTACCTATGGAAGCATCATCTTTTTGTGCCTCAAATACTTCTTCTAGAGCCACGTCTGTCTGCCCCATTTGAGTAGCTGATGGTGTTATACTTGTTTCTGCTAGTTCTTTTGGAGTTTGTGCTAATGCTGTGGAATCATCTTCTGTTTGTGCCTCACCTATTTCTTCTAGAACCAATTCTGCCTGATTAGTTTGTATAACTCATTGTGTTAGAATTGTTTCTGTTAGTTCTATTAGATTTTCAGTTCGTGCTGATCCTGTGGAAGCATCTTCTGTTTGTGCAACTGGTGTCTTCCTGTTGGAATTTCAGCTCGTACTAATCCCATGGAAGCATCTTCTTTTTATGCCTTAACTGCTTCTTCTGAACACAATCTGCCTGCTCTGTATGCATATCCTCTTCTTAAACTTGTTTCTATTAGTTCTGTTTTGAGTTTCAGCTCTTGCTAATCATTTGGAAGCATCTTGTTATGCCCCAACTGCTTCTTGTAGAGCCACGTCTGTCTGACCCATTTGCGTAACTGATAGTGTCTTGCTGATCCTGTGGAAGCATTTTCTGCTTTTGCAGCTGATATCTCCCTGTTGCTTGTAGAACCCCATGGAAGCATCTTCTGTTTGTGCCTCAACTGCTTCTTCTAGAGCCACGTCTGTCTGCCCCATTTGAGTAGCTGATGGTGTTATACTTGTTTCTGCTAGTTCTTTTGGAGTTTGTGCTAATGCTGTGGAATCATCTTCTGTTTGTGCCTCACCTATTTCTTCTAGAACCAATTCTGCCTGATTAGTTTGTATAACTCATTGTGTTAGAATTGTTTCTGTTAGTTCTATTAGATTTTCAGTTCGTGCTGATACTGTGGAAGCATCTTCTGTTTGTGCAACTTGTGTCTTCCTGTTGGAGTTTCAGCTCGTACTAATCCCATGGAAGCATCTTCTTTTTATGCCTTAACTGCTTCTTCTGAACACAATCTGACTGCTCTGTATGCATATCCTCTTCTTAAACTTGTTTCTATTAGTTCTGTTTTGAGTTTCAGCTCTTGCTAATCATTTGGAAGCATCTTGTTATGCCCCAACTGCTTCTTGTAGAGCCACGTCTGTCTGACCCATTTTCGTAACTGATAGTGTTATACTTGTTTCTGCTAGTTCTTTTACAGTTTCAGCTCGTGCTGATCCTGTGGAAGCATCTTCTGTGTTTGCAGCTGATGTCTTCCTATTGCTCGTGCTAATCCCATGGAAGCATCTTCTGTTTGTGCCCAGCTACTTCTTCTAGAGGCAAGTCTGATCTATTTGCGTTACTGATAGTGTTATACTTGTTTCTGCTAGTTCTGTTGCAGTTTCAGCTCTTGCTTATAATGTGGAAGCATCTTCTGTCTGACCTATTTCCAGTTGCAGTTTTATCTCGCGCTGATTCTGTGGAAGCACCTTCTGTTTGCGCCTCAACTGCTTCTTCTAGAGCCATTTCTGCCTGATCAGTTTGTGTAACTCATCATATTAGATTTGTTTCTGCTAGTTCTTGTAGAGCTTTAATTCGTGTTGATCCCATGGAATAATCTTCTTTTTGTGTCTCAATTGCTTCTTCTATAACCAATTCTGCCTGCTCAGTAAACGTCTTAAACATGTTTCTGCAAGTTCTTTTGGAGTTTCAGCTCGTGCTGATCCTGTGTAAATTATGTTTGATCAGATTGCAAAATTGTCCTTGTTTGAATTCATTCTGATACAGGTTCAGCTCATGCTGATTCTGTGGAAGCGTCTTTTGTTTGTGCCTCAGCTTGTGTCTATAAAGCTAAATATCCCTGATCATTTTGCTTAACTCGTTGTGTTAGAATAGTTTCTGTGAGTTCTATAGGAGATTCAGCTCGTGCTGTTCCTGAGGATGCATCTTCTGTTTGTCACGTCTGTCTGACTCATTTGAGTAACTGATAGTGTTATACTAGTTTCTGCTAGTTCTTTTGGAGTTTCAGCTCGTGCTGAACCTGTGGAAGCATCTTCTGTTTGTGCAGCTGGTGTCTTCCTGTTGGAGTTTCACCTCGTGCTAATACCATGGAAGCATCTTCTCAATTGCTTCTTCTGTCTGCAAGCTAATTGCGTAACTGATAGTGTTATACTTGTTTCTACTAGGTCTATGGCAGTTTCAGCTCTTGCTGATCCTGTGGAAGCATCTTCTGCTTTTGCAGCTGATATCTTCCTGTTGCTCGTAGAAGCCCATGGAAGCATCTTCTGTTTGTGCCTCAACTGCTTCTTCTAGAGCCACGTCTGTCTGACTCATCTGAGTAACTGATAGTGTTATACTTGTTTCTGCTAGTTCTTTTCGAGTTTCAGCTCGTGCTGTACCTATGGAAGCATCATCTTTTTGTGCCTCAACTGCTTCTTCTAGAGCCACGTCTGTCTGCCCCATTTGAGTAGCTGATGGTGTTATACTTGTTTCTGCTAGTTCTTTTGGAGTTTGTGCTAATGCTGTGGAATCATCTTCTGTTTGTGCCTCACCTATTTCTTCTAGAACCAATTCTGCCTGATTAGTTTGTATAACTCATTGTGTTAGAATTGTTTCTGTTAGTTCTATTAGATTTTCAGTTCGTGCTGATCCTGTGGAAGCATCTTCTGTTTGTGCAACTGGTGTCTTCCTGTTGGAGTTTCAGCTCGTACTAATCCCATGGAAGCATCTTCTTTTTATGCCTTAACTGCTTCTTCTGAACACAATCTGCCTGCTCTGTATGCATATCCTCTTCTTAAACTTGTTTCTATTAGTTCTGTTTTGAGTTTCAGCTCTTGCTAATCATTTGGAAGCATCTTGTTATGCCCAACTGCTTCTTGTAGAGCCACGTCTGTCTGACCCATTTGCGTAACTTATAGTGTTATACTTGTTTCTGCTAGTTCTTTTACAGTTTCAGCTCGTGCTGATCCTGTGGAAGCATCTTCTGTGTTTGCAGCTGATGTCTTCCTATTGCTCGTGCTAATCCCATGGAAGCATCTTCTGTTTGTGCCCAGCTACTTCTTCTAGAGGCAAGTCTGATCTATTTGCGTTACTGATAGTGTTATATTTGTTTCTGCTAGTTCTATTGCAGTTTCAGCTCTTGCTGATAATGTGGAAGCATCTTCTGTCTGACCTATTTCCAGTTGCAGTTTTATCTCGCGCTGATTCTGTGGAAGCACCTTCTGTTTGCGCCTCAACTGCTTCTTCTAGAGCCATTTCTGCCTGATCAGTTTGTGTAACTCATCATATTAGATTTGTTTCTGCTAGTTCTTGTAGAGCTTTAATTCGTGTTGATCCCATGGAATAATCTTCTTTTTGTGTCTCAATTGCTTCTTCTATAACCAATTCTGCCTGCTCAGTAAACGTCTTAAACATGTTTCTGCAAGTTCTTTTGGAGTTTCAGCTCGTGCTGATCCTGTGTAAATTATGTTTGATCAGATTGCAAAATTTTTCTTGTTTGAATTCATTCTGATACAGGTTCAGCTCATGCTGATTCTGTGGAAGCGTCTTTTGTTTGTGCCTCAGCTTGTGTCTATAAAGCTAAATATCCCTGATCATTTTGCTTAACTCGTTGAGTTAGAATAGTTTATGTGAGTTCTATAGGAGATTCAGCTCGTGCTGTTCCTGAGGATGCATCTTCTGTTTGTGCCTCAACTGCTTCTTCTAGAGCCACGTCTGTCTGACTCATTTGAGTAACTGATAGTGTTATCCTAGTTTCTGCTAGTTCTTTTGGAGTTTCAGCTCGTGCTGAACCTGTGGAATCATCTTCTGTCTGTGCAGCTGGTGTCTTCCTGTTGGAGTTTCAGCTCGTGCTAATACCATGGAAGCATCTTCTCAACTGCTTCTTCTGTCTGCAAGCTAATTGCGTAACTGATAGTGTTATACTTGTTTCTACTAGGTCTATGGCAGTTTCAGCTCTTGCTGATCCTGTGGAAGCATATTCTGCTTTTGCAGCTGATATCTTCCTGTTGCTCGTAGAAGCCCATGGAAGCATCTTCTTTTTATGCCTTAACTGCTTCTTCTGAACACAATCTGCCTGCTCTGTATGCATATCCTCTTCTTAAACTTGTTTCTATTAGTTCTGTTTTGAGTTTCAGCTCTTGCTAATCATTTGGAAGCATCTTGTTATGCCCCAACTGCTTCTTGTAGAGCCACGTCTGTCTGACCCATTTGCGTAACTGATAGTGTCTTGCTGATCCTGTGGAAGCATTTTCTGCTTTTGCAGCTGATATCTTCCTGATGCTTGTAGAACCCCATGGAAGCATCTTCTGTTTGTGCCTCAACTGCTTCTTCTAGAGCCACGTCTGTCTTCCTCATCTGAGTAACTGATAGTGTTATACTTGTTTCTGCTAGTTCTTTTGGAGTTTCAGCTCGTGCTGTACCTATGGAAGCATCATCTTTTTGTGCCTCAACCGCTTCTTCTAGAGCCACGTCTGTCTGCCCCATTTGAGTAGCTGATGGTGTTATACTTGTGTCTGCTAGTTCTTTTGGAGTTTCTGCTAATGCTGTGGAATCATCTTCTGTTTGTGCCTCACCTATTTCTTCTAGAACCAATTCTGCCTGATTAGTTTGTATAACTCATTGTGTTAGAATTGTTTCTGTTAGTTCTATTAGATTTTCAGTTCGTGCTGATCCTGTGGATGCATCTTCTGTTTGTGCAACTGGTGTCTTCCTGTTGGAGTTTCAGCTCGTACTAATCCCATGGAAGCATCTTCTGTTTATGCCTTAACTGCTTCTTCTGAACACAATCTGCCTGCTCTGTATGCATATCCTCTTCTTAAACTTGTTTCTATTAGTTCTGTTTTGAGTTTCAGCTCTTGCTAATCATTTGGAAGCATCTTGTTATGCCCCAACTGCTTCTTGTAGAGCCACGTCTGTCTGACCCATTTGCATAACTGATAGTGTTATACTTGTTTCTGCTAGTTCATTTACAGTTTCAGCTCGTGCTGATCCTGTGGAAGCATCTTCTGTGTTTGCAGCTGATGACTTCCTATTCCTCGTGCTAATCCCATGGAAGCATCTTCTGTTTGTGCCCTGCTACTTCTTCTAGAGGCAAGTGTGATCTATTTGCGTTACTGATAGTGTTATACTTGTTTCTGCTAGTTCTGTTGCAGTTTCAGCTCTTGCTGATAATGTGGAAGCATCTTCTGTCTGACCCATTTCCAGTTGCAGTTTTAGCTCGCGCTGATTCTGTGGAAGCATCTTCTGTTTGCGCTTCAACTGCTTCTTCTAGAGCCATTTCTGCCTGATCAGTTTGTGTAACTCATCATATTAGATTTGTTTCTGCTAGTTCTTGTAGAGCTTTAATTCGTGTTGATCCCATGGAATAATCTTCTTTTTGTGTCTCAATTGCTTCTTCTATAACCAATTCTGCCTGCTCAGTAAACGTCTTAAACATGTTTCTGCAAGTTCTTTTGGAGTTTCAGCTCGTGCTGATCCTGTGTAAATTATGTTTGATCAGATTGCAAAATTTTTCTTGTTTGAATTCATTCTGATACAGGTTCAGCTCATGCTGATTCTGTGGAAGCGTCTTTTGTTTGTGCCTCAGCTTGTGTCTATAAAGCTAAATATCCCTGATCATTTTGCTTAACTCGTTGAGTTAGAATAGTTTATGTGAGTTCTATAGGAGATTCAGCTCGTGCTGTTCCTGAGGATGCATCTTCTGTTTGTGCCTCAACTGCTTCTTCTAGAGCCACGTCTGTCTGACTCATTTGAGTAACTGATAGTGTTATACTAGTTTCTGCTAGTTCTTTTGGAGTTTCAGCTCGTGCTGAACCTGTGGAAGCATCTTCTGTTTGTGCAGCTGGTGTCTTCCTGTTGGAGTTTCAGCTCGTGCTAATACCATGGAAGCATCTTCTCAACTGCTTCTTCTGTCTGCAAGCTAATTGCGTAACTGATAGTGTTATACTTGTTTCTACTAGGTCTATGGCAGTTTCAGCTCTTGCTGATCCTGTGGAAGCATATTCTGCTTTTGCAGCTGATATCTTCCTGTTGCTCGTAGAAGCCCATGGAAGCATCTTCTGTTTGTGCCTCAACTGCTTCTTCTAGAGCCACGTCTGTCTGACTCATCTGAGTAACTGATAGTGTTATACTTGTTTCTGCTAGTTCTTTTCGAGTTTCAGCTCGTGCTGTACCTATGGAAGCATCATCTTTTTGTGCCTCAAATACTTCTTCTAGAGCCACGTCTGTCTGCCCCATTTGAGTAGCTGATGGTGTTATACTTGTTTCTGCTAGTTCTTTTGGAGTTTGTGCTAATGCTGTGGAATCATCTTCTGTTTGTGCCTCACCTATTTCTTCTAGAACCAATTCTGCCTGATTAGTTTGAATAACTCATTGTGTTAGAATTGTTTCTGTTAGTTCTATTAGATTTTCAGTTCGTGCTGATCCTGTGGAAGCATCTTCTGTTTGTGCAACTGGTGTCTTCCTGTTGGAGTTTCAGCTCGTACTAATCCCATGGAAGCATCTTCTGTTTATGCCTTAACTGCTTCTTCTGAACACAATCTGCCTGCTCTGTATGCATATCCTCTTCTTAAACTTGTTTCTATTAGTTCTGTTTTGAGTTTCAGCTCTTGCTAATCATTTGGAAGCATCTTGTTATGCCCCAACTGCTTCTTGTAGAGCCACGTCTGTCTGACCCATTTGCGTAACTGATAGTGTCTTGCTGATCCTGTGAAAGCATCTTCTGCTTTTGCAGCTGATATCTTCCTGTTGCTCGTAGAAGCCCATGGAAGCATCTTCTGTTTGTGCCTCAACTGCTTCTTCTAGAGCCACGTCTGTCTTTCTCATCTGAGTAACTGATAGTGTTATACTTGTTTCTGCTAGTTCTTTTGGAGTTTCAGCTCGTGCTGTACCTATGGAAGCATAATCTTTTTGTGCCTCAAATACTTCTTCTAGAGCCACGTCTGTCTGCCCCATTTGAGTAGCTGATGGTGTTATACTTGTTTCTGCTAGTTCTTTTGGAGTTTCAGCTCGTGCTGTACCTATGGAAGCATCATCTTTTTGTGCCTCAACCGCTTCTTCTAGAGCCACGTCTGTCTGCCCCATTTGAGTAGCTGATGGTGTTATACTTGTGTCTGCTAGTTCTTTTGGAGTTTCTGCTAATGCTGTGGAATCATCTTCTGTTTGTGCCTCACCTATTTCTTCTAGAACCAATTCTGCCTGATTAGTTTGTATAACTCATTGTGTTAGAATTGTTTCTGTTAGTTCTATTAGATTTTCAGTTCGTGCTGATCCCGTGGAAGCATCTTCTGTTTGTGCAACTGGTGTCTTCCTGTTGGAGTTTCAGCTCGTACTAATCCCATGGAAGCATCTTCTGTTTATGCCTTAACTGCTTCTTCTGAACACAATCTGCCTGCTCTGTATGCATATCCTCTTCTTAAACTTGTTTCTATTAGTTCTGTTTTGAGTTTCAGCTCTTGCTAATCATTTGGAAGCATCTTGTTATGCCCCAACTGCTTCTTGTAGAGCCACGTCTGTCTGACCCATTTGCGTAACTGATAGTGTCTTGCTGATCCTGTGGAAGCATTTTCTGCTTTTGCAGCTGATATCTTCCTGTTGCTCGTAGAAGCCCATGGAAGCATCTTCTGTTTGTGCCTCAACTGCTTCTTCTAGAGTCACGTCTGTCTGACTCATTTGAGTAACTGATAGTGTTATACTGTCTGCTAGTTCTTTTGGAGTTTCAGCTCGTGCTGAACCTGTGGAAGCATCTTCTGTTTGTGCAGCTGGTGTCTTCCTGTTGGAGTTTCAGCTCGTGCTAATACCATGGAAGCATCTTCTCAACTGCTTCTTCTGTCTGCAAGCTAATTGCGTAACTGATAGTGTTATACTTGTTTCTACTAGGTCTATGGCAGTTTCAGCTCTTGCTGATCCTGTGGAAGCATCTTCTGCTTTTGCAGCTGATATTTTCCTGTTGCTCGTAGAAGCCCATGGAAGCATCTTCTGTTTGTGCCTCAACTGCTTCTTCTAGAGCCACGTCTGTCTGACTCATCTGAGTAACTGATAGTGTTATACTTGTTTCTGCTAGTTCTTTTGGAGTTTCAGCTCGTGCTGTACCTATGGAAGCATCATCTTTTTGTGCCTCAAATACTTCTTCTAGAGCCACGCCTGTCTGCCCCATTTGAGTAGCTGATGGTGTTATACTTGTTTCTGCTAGTTCTTTTGGAGTTTGTGCTAATGCTGTGGAATCATCTTCTGTTTGTGCCTCACCTATTTCTTCTAGAACCAATTCTGCCTGATTAGTTTGTATAACTCATTGTGTTAGAATTGTTTCTGTTAGTTCTATTAGATTTTCAGTTCGTGCTGATCCTGTGGAAGCATCTTCTGTTTGTGCAACTGGTGTCTTCCTGTTGGAGTTTCAGCTCGTACTAATCCCATGGAAGCATCTTCTTTTTATGCCTTAACTGCTTCTTCTGAACACAATCTGCCTGCTCTGTATGCATATCCTCTTCTTAAACTTGTTTCTATTAGTTCTGTTTTGAGTTTCAGCTCTTGCTAATCATTTGGAAGCATCTTGTTATGCCCCAACTGCTTCTTGTAGAGCCACGTCTGTCTGACTCATTTGCGTAACTGATAGTGTTATACTTGTTTCTGCTAGTTCTTTTACAGTTTCAGCTCGTGCTAATCCCATGGAAGCATCTTCTGTTTGTGCCCAGCTACTTCTTCTAGAGGCAAGTCTGATCTATTTGCGTTACTGATAGTGTTATACTTGTTTCTGCTAGTTCTGTTGCAGTTTCTGCTCTTGCTGATAATGTGGAAGCATCTTCTGTCTGACCTATTTCCAGTTGCAGTTTTAGCTCGCGCTGATTTTGTGGAAGTACCTTCTGTTTGCGCCTCAACTGCTTCTTCTAGAGCCATTTCTGCCTGATCAGTTTGTGTAACTCATCATATTAGATTTGTTTCTGCTAGTTCTTGTAGAGCTTTAATTCGTGTTGATCCCATGGAATAATATTCTTTTTGTGTCTCAATTGCTTCTTCTATAACCAATTCTGCCTGCTCAGTAAACGTCTTAAACATGTTTCTGCAAGTTCTTTTGGAGTTTCAGCTCGTGCTGATCCTGTGTAAATTATGTTTGATCAGATTGCAAAATATTTCTTGTTTGAATTCATTCTGATACAGGTTCAGCTCATGCTGATTCTGTGGAAGCGTCTTTTGTTTGTGCCTCAGCTTGTGTCTATAAAGCTAAATATCCCTGATCATTTTGCTTAACTCGTTGTGTTAGAATAGTTTCTGTGAGTTCTATAGGAGATTCAGCTCGTGCTGTTCCTGAGGATGCATCTTCTGTTTGTGCCTCAACTGCTTCTTCTAGAGTCACGTCTGTCTGACTCATTTGAGTAACTGATAGTGTTATACTAGTTTCTGCTAGTTCTTTTGGAGTTTCAGCTCGTGCTGAACCTGTGGAAGCATCTTCTGTTTGTGCAGCTGGTGTCTTCCTGTTGGAGTTTCAGCTCGTGCTAATACCATGGAAGCATCTTCTCAACTGCTTCTTCTGTCTGCAAGCTAATTGCGTAACTGATAGTGTTATACTTGTTTCTACTAGGTCTATGGCAGTTTCAGCTCTTGCTGATCCTGTGGAAGCATCTTCTGCTTTTGCAGCTGATATCTTCCTGTTGCTCGTAGAAGCCTATGGAAGCATCATCTTTTTGTGCCTCAACCGCTTCTTCTAGAGCCACGTCTGTCTGCCCCATTTGAGTAGCTGATGGTGTTATACTTGTTTCTGCTAGTTCTTTTGGAGTTTGTGCTAATGCTGTGGAATCATCTTCTGTTTGTGCCTCACCTATTTCTTCTAGAACCAATTCTGCCTGATTAGTTTGTATAACTCATTGTGTTAGAATTGTTTCTGTTAGTTCTATTAGATTTTCAGTTCGTGCTGATCCTGTGGAAGCATCTTCTGTTTGTGCAACTGGTGTCTTCCTGTTGGAGTTTCAGCTCGTACTAATCCCATGGAAGCATCTTCTTTTTATGCCTTAACTGCTTCTTCTGAACACAATCTGCATGCTCTGTATGCATATCCTCTTCTTAAACTTGTTTCTATTAGTTCTGTTTTGAGTTTCAGCTCTTGCTAATCATTTGGAAGCATCTTGTTATGCCCCAACTGCTTCTTGTAGAGCCACGTCTGTCTGACCCATTTGCGTAACTGATAGTGTCTTGCTGATCCTGTGGAAGCATTTTCTGCTTTTGCAGCTGATATCTTCCTGATGCTCGCAGAAGCCCATGGAAGCATCTTCTGTTTGTGCCTCAACTGCTTCTTCTAGAGCCACGTCTGTCTGACTCATCTGAGTAACTGATAGTGTTATACTTGTTTCTGCTAGTTCTTTTGGAGTTTCAGCTCGTGCTGTACCTATGGAAGCATCATCTTTTTGTGCCTCAAATACTTCTTCTAGAGCCACGCCTGTCTGCCCCATTTGAGTAGCTGATGGTGTTATACTTGTTTCTGCTAGTTCTTTTGGAGTTTGTTCTAATGCTGTGGAATCATCTTCTGTTTGTGCCTCACCTATTTCTTCTAGAACCAATTCTGCCTGATTAGTTTGTATAACTCATTGTGTTAGAATTGTTTCTGTTAGTTCTATTAGATTTTCAGTTCGTGCTGATCCTGTGGAAGCATCTTCTGTTTGTGCAACTGGTGTCTTCCTGTTGGAGTTTCAGCTCGTACTAATCCCATGGAAGCATCTTCTGTTTATGCCTTAACTGCTTCTTCTGAACACAATCTGCCTGCTCTGTATGCATATCCTCTTCTTAAACTTGTTTCTATTAGTTCTGTTTTGAGTTTCAGCTCTTGCTAATCATTTGGAAGCATCTTGCTATGCCCCAACTGCTTCTTGTAGAGCCACGTCTGTCTGACCCATTTGCGTAACTGATAGTGTCTTGCTGATCCTGTGGAAGCATTTTCTGCTTTTGCAGCTGATATCTTCCTGTTGCTCGTAGAAGTCCATGGAAGCATCTTCTGTTTGTGCCTCAACTGCTTCTTCTAGAGCCACGTCTGTCTGACTCATCTGAGTAACTGATAGTGTTATACTTGTTTCTGCTAGTTCTTTTGGAGTTTCAGCTCGTGCTGTACCTATGGAAGCATCATCTTTTTGTGCCTCAAATACTTCTTCTAGAGCCACGCCTGTCTGCCCCATTTGAGTAGCTGATGGTGTTATACTTGTTTCTGCTAGTTCTTTTGGAGTTTGTGCTAATGCTGTGGAATCATCTTCTGTTTGTGCCTCACCTATTTCTTCTAGAACCAATTCTGCCTGATTAGTTTGTATAACTCATTGTGTTAGAATTGTTTCTGTTAGTTCTATTAGATTTTCAGTTCGTGCTGATCCTGTGGAAGCATCTTCTGTTTGTGCAACTGGTGTCTTCCTGTTGGAGTTTCAGCTCGTACTAATCCCATGGAAGCATCTTCTTTTTATGCCTTAACTGCTTCTTCTGAACACAATCTGCCTGCTCTGTATGCATATCCTCTTCTTAAACTTGTTTCTATTAGTTCTGTTTTGAGTTTCAGCTCTTGCTAATCATTTGGAAGCATCTTGTTATGCCCCAACTGCTTCTTGTAGAGCCACGTCTGTCTGACCCATTTGCGTAACTGATAGTGTTATACTTGTTTCTGCTAGTTCTTTTACAGTTTCAGATCGTGCTCATCCTGTGGAAGCATCTTCTGTGTTTGCAGCTGATGTCTTCCTATTGCTCGTGCTAATCCCATGGAAGCATCTTGTGTTTGTGCCCAGCTACTTCTTCTAGAGGCAAGTCTGATCTATTTGCGTTACTGATAGTGTTATACTTGTTTCTGCTAGTTCTGTTGCAGTTTCAGCTCTTGCTGATAATGTGGAAGCATCTTCTGTCTGAACCATTTCCAGTTGCAGTTTTAGCTCGCGCTGATTCTGTGGAAGCACCTTCTGTTTGCGCCTCAACTGCTTCTTCTAGAGCCATTTCTGCCTGATCAGTTTGTGTAACTCATCATATTAGATTTGTTTCTGCTAGTTCTTGTAGAGCTTTAATTCGTGTTGATCCCATGGAATAATCTTCTTTTTGTGTCTCAATTGCTTCTTCTATAACCAATTCTGCCTGCTCAGTAAACGTCTTAAACATGTTTCTGCAAGTTCTTTTGGAGTTTCAGCTCGTGCTGATCCTGTGTAAATTATGTTTGATCAGATTGCAAAATTTTTCTTGTTTGAATTCATTCTGATACAGGTTCAGGTCATGCTGATTCTGTGGAAGCGTCTTTTGTTTGTGCCTCAGCTTGTGTCTATAAAGCTAAATATCCCTGATCATTTTGCTTAACTCGTTGAGTTAGAATAGTTTCTGTGAGTTCTATAGGAGATTCAGCTCGTGCTGTTCCTGAGGATGCATCTTCTGTTTGTGCCTCAACTGCTTCTTCTAGAGCCACATCTGTCTGACTCATTTGAGTAACTGATAGTGTTATACTAGTTTCTGCTAGTTCTTTTGGAGTTTCAGCTCGTGCTGAACCTGTGGAAGCATCTTCTGTTTGTGCAGCTGGTGTCTTCCTGTTGGAGTTTCAGCTCGTGCTAATACCATGGAAGCATCTTCTCAACTGCTTCTTCTGTCTGCAAGCTAATTGCGTAACTGATAGTGTTATACTTGTTTCTACTAGGTCTATGGCAGTTTCAGCTCTTGCTGATCCTGTGGAAGCATATTCTGCTTTTGCAGCTGATATCTTCCTGTTGCTCGTAGAAGCCCATGGAAGCATCTTCTGTTTGTGCCTCAACTGCTTCTTCTAGAGCCACGTCTGTCTGACTCATCTGAGTAACTGATAGTGTTATACTTGTTTCTGCTAGTTCTTTTGGAGTTTCAGCTCGTGCTGTACCTATGGAAGCATCATCTTTTTGTGCCTCAACCGCTTCTTCTAGAGCCACGTCTGTCTGCCCCATTTGAGTAGCTGATGGTGTTATACTTGTTTCTGCTAGTTCTTTTGGAGTTTGTGCTAATGCTGTGGAATCATCTTCTGTTTGTGCCTCACCTATTTCTTCTAGAACCAATTCTGCCTGATTAGTTTGTATAACTCATTGTGTTAGAATTGTTTCTGTTAGTTCTATTAGATTTTCAGTTCGTGCTGATCCTGTGGAAGCATCTTCTGTTTGTGCAACTGGTGTCTTCCTGTTGGAGTTTCAGCTCGTACTAATCCCATGGAAGCATCTTCTGTTTATGCCTTAACTGCTTCTTCTGAACACAATCTGCCTGCTCTGTATGCATATCCTCTTCTTAAACTTGTTTCTATTAGTTCTGTTTTGAGTTTCAGCTCTTGCTAATCATTTGGAAGCATCTTGTTATGCCCCAACTGCTTCTTGTAGAGCCACGTCTGTCTGACCCATTTGCGTAACTGATAGTGTCTTGCTGATCCTGTGGAAGCATTTTCTGCTTTTGCAGCTGATATCTTCCTGTTGCTCGTAGAAGCCCATGGAAGCATCTTCTGTTTGTGCCTCAACTGCTTCTTCTAGAGTCACGTCTGTCTGACTCATTTGAGTAACTGATAGTGTTATACTGTCTGCTAGTTCTTTTGGAGTTTCAGCTCGTGCTGAACCTGTGGAAGCATCTTCTGTTTGTGCAGCTGGTGTCTTCCTGTTGGAGTTTCAGCTCGTGCTAATACCATGGAAGCATCTTGTCAACTGCTTCTTCTGTCTGCAAGCTAATTGCGTAACTGATAGTGTTATACTTGTTTCTACTAGGTCTATGGCAGTTTCAGCTCTTGCTGATCCTGTGGAAGCATCTTCTGCTTTTGCAGCTGATATTTTCCTGTTGCTCGTAGAAGCCCATGGAAGCATCTTCTGTTTGTGCCTCAACTGCTTCTTCTAGAGCCACGTCTGTCTGACTCATCTGAGTAACTGATAGTGTTATACTTGTTTCTGCTAGTTCTTTTGGAGTTTCAGCTCGTGCTGTACCTATGGAAGCATCATCTTTTAGTGCCTCAAATACTTCTTCTAGAGCCACGTCTGTCTGCCCCATTTGAGTAGCTGATGGTGTTATACTTGTTTCTGCTAGTTCTTTTGGAGTTTGTTCTAATGCTGTGGAATCATCTTCTGTTTGTGCCTCACCTATTTCTTCTAGAACCAATTCTGCCTGATTAGTTTGTATAACTCATTGTGTTAGAATTGTTTCTGTTAGTTCTATTAGATTTTCAGTTCGTGCTGATCCTGTGGAAGCATCTTCTGTTTGTGCAACTGGTGTCTTCCTGTTGGAGTTTCAGCTCATACTAATCCCTTGGAAGCATCTTCTGTTTATGCCTTAACTGCTTCTTCTGAACACAATCTGCCTGCTCTGTATGCATATCCTCTTCTTAAACTTGTTTCTATTAGTTCTGTTTTGAGTTTCAGCTCTTGCTAATCATTTGGAAGCATCTTGTTATGCCCCAACTGCTTCTTGTAGAGCCACGTCTGTCTGACCCATTTGCGTAACTGATAGTGTTATACTTGTTTCTGCTAGTTCTTTTACAGTTTCAGCTCGTGCTGATCCTGTGGAAGCATCTTCTGTGTTTGCAGCTGATGTCTTCCTATTGCTCGTGCTAATCCCATGGAAGCATCTTCTGTTTGTGCACAGCTACTTCTTCTAGAGGCAAGTCTGATCTATTTGCGTTACTGATAGTGTTATACTTGTTTCTGCTAGTTCTGTTGCAGTTTCAGCTCTTGCTGATAATGTGGAAGCATCTTCTGTCTGACCCATTTCCAGTTGCTGTTTTAGCTCGCGCTGATTCTGTGGAAGCACCTTCTGTTTGCGCCTCAACTGCTTCTTCTAGAGCCATTTCTGCCTGATCAGTTTGTGTAACTCACCATATTAGATTTGTTTCTGCTAGTTCTTGTAGAGCTTTAATTCGTGTTGATCCCATGGAATAATCTTCTTTTTGTGTCTCAATTGCTTCTTCTATAACCAATTCTGCCTGCTCAGTAAACGTCTTAAACATGTTTCTGCAAGTTCTTTTGGAGTTTCAGCTCGTGCTGATCCTGTGTAAATTATGTTTGATCAGATTGCAAAATTTTTCTTGTTTGAATTCACTCTGATACAGGTTCAGCTCATGCTGATTCTGTGGAAGCGTCTTTTGTTTGTGCCTCAGCTTGTGTCTATAAAGCTAAATATCCCTGATCATTTTGCTTAACTCGTTGTGTTAGAATAGTTTCTGTGAGTTCTAGGGGAGATTCAGCTCGTGCTGTTCCTGAGGAAGAATCTTCTGTTTGTGCCTCAACAGCTTCTTCTAGAGTCACGTCTGTCTGACTCATTTGAGTAACTGATAGTGTTATACTAGTTTCTGCTAGTTCTTTTGGAGTTTCAGCTCGTGCTGAACCTGTGGAAGCATCTTCTGTTTGTGCAGCTGGTGTCTTCCTGTTGGAGTTTCAGCTCGTGCTAATACCATGGAAGCATCTTCTCAACTGCTTCTTCTGTCTGCAAGCTAATTGCGTAACTGATAGTGGTATACTTGTTTCTACTAGGTCTATGGCAGTTTCAGCTCTTGCTGATCCTGTGGAAGCATCTTCTGCTTTTGCAGCTGATATCTTCCTGTTGCTCGTAGAAGCCCATGGAAGCATCTTCTGTTTGTGCCTCAACTGCTTCTTCTAGAGCCACGTCTGTCTGACTCATCTGAGTAACTGATAGTGTTATACTTGTTTCTGCTAGTTCTTTTGGAGTTTCAGCTCGTGATGTACCTATGGAAGCGTCATCTTTTTGTGCCTCAACCGCTTCTTCTAGAGCCACGCCTGTCTGCCCCATTTGAGTAGCTGATGGTGTTATACTTGTTTCTGCTAGTTCTTTTGGAGTTTGTGCTAATGCTGTGGAATCATCTTCTGTTTGTGAGTCACCTATTTCTTCTAGAACCAATTCTGCCTGATTAGTTTGTATAACTCATTGTGTTAGAATTGTTTCTGTTAGTTCTATTAGATTTTCAGTTCGTGCTGATCCTGTGGAAGCATCTTCTGTTTGTGCAACTGGTGTCTTCCTGTTGGAGTTTCAGCTCGTACTAATCCCATAGAAGCATCTTCTGTTATGCCTTAACTGCTTCTTCTGAACACAATCTGCCTGCTCTGTATGCATATCCTCTTCTTAAACTTGTTTCTATTAGTTCTGTTTTGAGTTTCAGCTCTTGCTAATCATTTGGAAGCATCTTGTTATGCCCCAACTGCTTCTTGTAGAGCCACGTCTGTCTGACCCATTTGCGTAACTGATAGTGTCTTGCTGATCCTGTGGAAGCATTTTCTGCTTTTGCAGCTGATATCTTCCTGTTGCTCGTAGAAGCCCATGGAAGCATCTTCTGTTTTGTGCCTCAACTGTTTCTTCTAGAGCCACGTCTGTCTTTCTCATCTGAGTAACTGATAGTGTTATACTTGTTTCTGCTAGTTCTTTTGGAGTTTCAGCTCGTGCTGTACCTATGGAAGCATCATCTTTTTGTGCCTCAAATACTTCTTCTAGAGCCACGTCTCTCTGCCCCATTTGAGTAGCTGATGGTGTTATACTTGTTTCTGCTAGTTCTTTTGGAGTTTGTGCTAATGCTGTGGAATCATCTTCTGTTTGTGCCTCACCTATTTCTTCTAGAACCAATTCTGCCTGATTAGTTTGTATAACTCATTGTGTTAGAATTGTTTCTGTTAGTTTTATTAGATTTTCAGTTCGTGCTGATCCTGTGGAAGCATCTTCTGTTTGTGCAACTGGTGTCTTCCTGTTGGAGTTTCAGCTCGTACTAATCCCATGGAAGCATCTTCTGTTTATGCCTTAACTGCTTCTTCTGAACACAATCTGCCTGCTCTGTATGCATATCCTCTTCTTAAACTTGTTTCTATTAGTTCTGTTTTGAGTTTCAGCTCTTGCTAATCATTTGGAAGCATCTTGTTATGCCCCAACTGCTTCTTGTAGAGCCACGTCTGTCTGATCCATTTGCGTAACTGATAGTGTTATACTTGTTTCTGCTAGTTATTTTACAGTTTCAGCTCGTGCTGATCCTGTGGAAGCATCTTCTGTGTTTGCAGCTGATGTCTTCCTATTGCTCGTGCTAATCCCATGGAAGCATCTTCTGTTTGTGCCCAGCTACTTCTTCTAGAGGCAAGTCTGATCTATTTGCGTTACTGATAGTGTTATACTTGTTTCTGCTAGTTCTGTTGCAGTTTCAGCTCTTGCTGATAATGTGGAAGCATCTTCTGTCTGACCCATTTCCAGTTGCAGTTTTAGCTCGCGCTGATTCTGTGGAAGCACCTTCTGTTTGCGCCTCAACTGCTTCTTCTAGAGCCATTTCTGCCTGATCAGTTTGTGTAACTCATCATATTAGATTTGTTTCTGCTAGTTCTTGTAGAGCTTTAATTCGTGTTGATCCCATGGAATAATCTTCTTTTTGTGTCTCAATTGCTTCTTCTATAACCAATTCTGCCTGCTCAGTAAACGTCTTAAACATGTTTCTGCAAGTTCTTTTGGAGTTTCAGCTCGTGCTGATCCTGTGTAAATTATGTTTGATCAGATTGCAAAATTTTTCTTGTTTGAATTCATTCTGATACAGGTTCAGCTCATGCTGATTATGTGGAAGCGTCTTTTGTTTGTGCCTCAGCTTGTGTCTATAAAGCTAAATATCCCTGATCATTTTGCTTAACTCGTTGAGTTAGAATAGTTTCTGTGAGTTCTATAGGAGATTCAGCTCGTGCTGTTCCTGAGGATGCATCTTCTGTTTGTGTCTCAACTGCTTCTTCTAGAGCCACGTCTGTCTGACTCATTTGAGTAACTGATAGTGTTATACTAGTTTCTGCTAGTTCTTTTGGAGTTTCAGCTCGTGCTGAACCTGTGGAAGCATCTTCTGTTTGTGCAGCTGGTGTCTTCCTGTTGGAGTTTCAGCTCGTGCTAATACCATGGAAGCATCTTCTCAACTGCTTCTTCTGTCTGCAAGCTAATTGCGTAACTGATAGTGTTATACTTGTTTCTACTAGGTCTATGGAAGTTTCAGCTCTTGCTGATCCTGTGGAAGCATCTTCTGCTTTTGCAGCTGATATCTTCCTGTTGCTCGTAGAAGCCCATGGAAGCATCTTCTGTTTGTGCCTCAACTGCTTCTTCTAGAGCCACATCTGTCTGACTCATCTGAGTAACTGATAGTGTTATACTTGTTTCTGCTAGTTCTTTTGGAGTTTCAGCTCGTGCTGTACATATGGAAGCATCATCTTTTTGTGCCTCAACCGCTTCTTCTAGAGCCACGTCTGTCTGCCCCATTTGAGTAGCTGATGGTGTTATACTTGTTTCTGCTAGTTCTTTTGGAGTTTGTGCTAATGCTGTGGAATCATCTTCTGTTTGTGCCTCACCTATTTCTTCTAGAACCAATTCTGCCTGATTAGTTTGTATAACTCATTGTGTTAGAATTGTTTCTGTTAGTTCTATTAGATTTTCAGTTCGTGCTGATCCTGTGGAAGCATCTTCTGTTTGTGCAACTGGTGTCTTCCTGTTGGAGTTTCAGCTCGTACTAATCCCATGGAAGCATCTTCTGTTTATGCCTTAACTGCTTCTTCTGAACACAATCTGCCTGCTCTGTATGCATATCCTCTTCTTAAACTTGTTTCTATTAGTTCTGTTTTGAGTTTCAGCTCTTGCTAATCATTTGGAAGCATCTTGTTATGCCCCAACTGCTTCTTGTAGAGCCACGTCTGTCTGACCCATTTGCGTAACTGATAGTGTCTTGCTGATCCTGTGGAAGCATTTTCTGCTTTTGCAGCTGATATCTTCCTGTTGCTTGTAGAACCCCATGGAAGCATCTTCTGTTTGTGCCTCAACTGCTTCTTCTAGAGCCACGTCTGTCTGACTCATCTGAGTAACTGATAGTGTTATACTTGTTTCTGCTAGTTCTTTTGGAGTTTCAGCTCGTGCTGTACCTATGGAAGCATCATTTTTTTGTGCCTCAAATACTTCTTCTAGAGCCACGTCTGTCTGCCCCATTTGAGTAGTTGATGGTGTTATACTTGTTTCTGCTAGTTCTTTTGGAGTTTGTGCTAATGCTGTGGAATCATCTTCTGTTTGTGCCTCACCTATTTCTTCTAGAACCAATTCTGCCTGATTAGTTTGTATAACGCATTGTGTTAGAATTGTTTCTGTTAGTTCTATTAGATTTTCAGTTCGTGCTGATCCTGTGGAAGCATCTTCTGTTTGTGCAACTTGTGTCTTCCTGTTGAAGTTTCAGCTCGTACTAATCCCATGGAAGCATCTTCTGTTATCCCTTAACTGCTTCTTCTGAACACAATCTGCCTGCTCTGTATGCATATCCTCTTCTTAAACTTGTTTCTATTAGTTCTGTTTTGAGTTTCAGCTCTTGCTAATCATTTGGAAGCATCTGCTTCTTGTAGAGCCACGTCTGTCTGACCCATTTGCGTAACTGATAGTGTTATACTTGTTTCTGCTAGTTCTTTTACAGTTTCAGCTCGTGCTGATCCTGTGGAAGCATCTTCTGTGTTTGCAGCTGATGTCTTCCTATTGCTCGTGCTAATCCCATGGAAGCATCTTCTGTTTGTGCCCAGCTACTTCTTCTAGAGGCAAGTCTGATCTATTTGCGTTACTGATAGTGTTATACTTGTTTCTGCTAGTTTTGTTGCAGTTTCAGCTCTTGCTGATAATGTGGAAGCATCTTCTGTCTGACCCATTTCCAGTTGCAGTTTTAGCTCGCGCTGATTCTGTGGAAGCACCTTCTGTTTGCGCCTCAACTGCTTCTTCTAGAGCCATTTCTGCCTGATCAGTTTGTGTAACTCATCATATTAGATTTGTTTCTGCTAGTTCTTGTAGAGCTTTAATTCGTGTTGATCCCATGGAATAATCTTCTTTTTGTGTCTCAATTGCTTCTTCTATAACCAATTCTGCCTGCTCAGTAAACGTCTTAAACATGTTTCTGCAAGTTCTTTTGGAGTTTCAGCTCGTGCTGATCCTGTGTAAATTATGTTTGATCAGATTGCAAAATTTTTCTTGTTTGAATTCATTCTGATACAGGTTCAGGTCATGCTGATTCTGTGGAAGCGTCTTTTGTTTGTGCCTCAGCTTGTGTCTATAAAGCTAAATATCCCTGATCATTTTGCTTAACTCGTTGAGTTAGAATAGTTTATGTGAGTTCTATAGGAGATTCAGCTCGTGCTGTTCCTGAGGATGCATCTTCTGTTTGTGCCTCAACTGCTTCTTCTAGAGCCACGTCTGTCTGACTCATTTGAGTAACTGATAGTGTTATACTAGTTTCTGCTAGTTCTTTTGGAGTTTCAGCTCGTGCTGAACCTGTGGAAGCATCTTCTGTTTGTGCAGCTGGTGTCTTCCTGTTGGAGTTTCAGCTCGTGCTAATACCATGGAAGCATCTTCTCAACTGCTTCTTCTGTCTGCAAGCTAATTGCGTAACTGATAGTGTTATACTTGTTTCTACTAGGTCTATGGCAGTTTCAGCTCTTGCTGATCCTGTGGAAGCATATTCTGCTTTTGCAGCTGATATCTTCCTGTTGCTCGTCAAAGCCCATGGAAGCATCTTCTGTTTGTGCCTCAACTGCTTCTTCTAGAGCCACGTCTGTCTGACTCATCTAACTGATAGTGTTATACTTGTTTCTGCTAGTTCTTTTGGAGTTTCAGCTCGTGCTGTACCTATGGAAGCATCATCTTTTTGTGCCTCAACCGCTTCTTCTAGAGCCACGTCTGTCTGCCCCATTTGAGTAGCTGATGGTGTTATACTTGTTTCTGCTAGTTCTTTTGGAGTTTGTGCTAATGCTGTGGAATCATCTTCTGTTTGTGCCTCACCTATTTCTTCTAGAACCAATTCTGCCTGATTAGTTTGTATAACTCATTGTGTTAGAATTGTTTCTGTTAGTTCTATTAGATTTTCAGTTCGTGCTGATCCTGTGGAAGCATCTTCTGTTTGTGCAACTTGTGTCTTCCTGTTGGAGTTTCAGCTCGTACTAATCCCATGGAAGCATCTTCTTTTTATGCCTTAACTGCTTCTTCTGAACACAATCTGCCTGCTCTGTATGCATATCCTCTTCTTAAACTTGTTTCTATTAGTTCTGTTTTGAGTTTCAGCTCTTGCTAATCATTTGGAAGCATCTTGTTATGCCCCAACTGCTTCTTGTAGAGCCACGTCTGTCTGACCCATTTGCGTAACTGATAGTGTTATACTTGTTTCTGCTAGTTCTTTTACAGTTTCAGATCGTGCTGATCCTGTGGAAGCATCTTCTGTGTTTGCAGCTGATGTCTTCCTATTGCTCGTGCTAATCCCATGGAAGCATCTTGTGTTTGTGCCCAGCTACTTCTTCTAGAGGCAAGTCTGATCTATTTGCGTTACTGATAGTGTTATACTTGTTTCTGCTAGTTCTGTTGCAGTTTCAGCTCTTGCTGATAATGTGGAAGCATCTTCTGTCTGACCTATTTCCAGTTGCAGTTTTAGCTCGCGCTGATTCTGTGGAAGCACCTTCTGTTTGCGCCTCAACTGCTTCTTCTAGAGCCATTTCTGCCTGATCAGTTTGTGTAACTCATCATATTAGATTTGTTTCTGCTAGTTCTTGTAGAGCTTTAATTCGTGTTGATCCCATGGAATAATCTTCTTTTTGTGTCTCAATTGCTTCTTCTATAACCAATTCTGCCTGCTCAATAAACGTCTTAAACATGTTTCTGCAAGTTCTTTTGGAGTTTCAGCTCGTGCTGATCCTGTGTAAATTATGTTTGATCAGATTGCAAAATTTTTCTTGTTTGAATTCATTCTGATACAGGTTCAGGTCATGCTGATTCTGTGGAAGCGTCTTTTGTTTGTGCCTCAGCTTGTGTCTATAAAGCTAAATATCCCTGATCATTTTGCTTAACTCGTTGAGTTAGAATAGTTTCTGTGAGTTCTATAGGAGATTCAGCTCGTGCTGTTCCTGAGGATGCATCTTCTGTTTGTGCCTCAACTGCTTCTTCTAGAGCCACATCTGTCTGACTCATTTGAGTAACTGATAGTGTTATACTAGTTTCTGCTAGTTCTTTTGGAGTTTCAGCTCGTGCTGAACCTGTGGAAGCATCTTCTGTTTGTGCAGCTGGTGTCTTCCTGTTGGAGTTTCAGCTCGTGCTAATACCATGGAAGCATCTTCTCAACTGCTTCTTCTGTCTGCAAGCTAATTGCGTAACTGATAGTGTTATACTTGTTTCTACTAGGTCTATGGCAGTTTCAGCTCTTGCTGATCCTGTGGAAGCATATTCTGCTTTTGCAGCTGATATCTTCCTGTTGCTCGTAGAAGCCCATGGAAGCATCTTCTGTTTGTGCCTCAACTGCTTCTTCTAGAGCCACGTCTGTCTGACTCATCTGAGTAACTGATAGTGTTATACTTGTTTCTGCTAGTTCTTTTGGAGTTTCAGCTCGTGCTGTACCTATGGAAGCATCATCTTTTTGTGCCTCAACCGCTTCTTCTAGAGCCACGTCTGTCTGCCCCATTTGAGTAGCTGATGGTGTTATACTTGTTTCTGCTAGTTCTTTTGGAGTTTGTGCTAATGCTGTGGAATCATCTTCTGTTTGTGAATCACCTATTTCTTCTAGAACCAATTCTGCCTGATTAGTTTGTATAACTCATTGTGTTAGAATTGTTTCTGTTAGTTCTATTAGATTTTCAGTTCGTGCTGATCCTGTGGAAGCATCTTCTGTTTGTGCAACTTGTGTCTTCCTGTTGGAGTTTCAGCTCGTACTAATCCCATGGAAGCATCTTCTGTTTATGCCTTAACTGCTTCTTCTGAACACAATCTGCCTGTTCTGTATGCATATCCTCTTCTTAAACTTGTTTCTATTAGTTCTGTTTTGAGTTTCAGCTCTTGCTAATCATTTGGAAGCATCTTGTTATGCCCCAACTACTTCTTGTAGAGCCACGTCTGTCTGACCCATTTGCGTAACTGATAGTGTTATACTTGTTTCTGCTAGTTCTTTTACAGTTTCAGCTCGTGCTGATCCTGTGGAAGCATCTTCTGTGTTTGCAGCTGATGTCTTCCTATTGCTCGTGCTAATCCCATGGAAGCATCTTCTGTTTGTGCCCAGCTACTTCTTCTAGAGGCAAGTCTGATCTATTTGCGTTACTGATAGTGTTATACTTGTTTCTGCTAGTTCTGTTGCAGTTTCAGCTCTTGCTGATAATGTGGAAGCATCTTCTGTCTGACCCATTTCCAGTTGCAGTTTTAGCTCGCGCTGATTCTGTGGAAGCACCTTCTGTTTGCGCCTCAACTGCTTCTTCTAGAGCCATTTCTGCCTGATCAGTTTGTGTAACTCATCATATTAGATTTGTTTCTGCTAGTTCTTGTAGAGCTTTAATTCGTGTTGATCCCATGGAATAATCTTCTTTTTGTGTCTCAATTGCTTCTTCTATAACCAATTCTGCCTGCTCAGTAAACGTCTTAAACATGTTTCTGCAAGTTCTTTTGGAGTTTCAGCTCGTGCTGATCCTGTGTAAATTATGTTTGATCAGATTGCAAAATTTTTCTTGTTTGAATTCATTCTGATACAGGTTCAGGTCATGCTGATTCTGTGGAAGCGTCTTTTGTTTGTGCCTCAGCTTGTGTCTATAAAGCTAAATATCCCTGATCATTTTGCTTAACTCGTTGAGTTAGAATAGTTTATGTGAGTTCTATAGGAGATTCAGCTCGTGCTGTTCCTGAGGATGCATCTTCTGTTTGTGCCTCAACTGCTTCTTCTAGAACCACGTCTGTCTGACTCATTTGAGTAACTGATAGTGTTATACTAGTTTCTGCTAGTTCTTTTGGAGTTTCAGCTCGTGCTGAACCTGTGGAAGCATCTTCTGTTTGTGCAGCTGGTGTCTTCCTGTTGGAGTTTCAGCTCGTGCTAATACCATGGAAGCATCTTCTCAACTGCTTCTTCTGTCTGCAAGCTAATTGCGTAACTGATAGTGTTATACTTGTTTCTACTAGGTCTATGGCAGTTTCAGCTCTTGCTGATCCTGTGGAAGCATTTTCTGCTTTTGCAGCTGATATCTTCCTGTTGCTCGTAGAAGCCCATGGAAGCATCTTCTGTTTGTGCCTCAACTGCTTCTTCTAGAGCCACGTCTGTCTTTCTCATCTGAGTAACTGATAGTGTTATACTTGTTTCTGCTAGTTCTATTGGAGTTTCAGCTCGTGCTGTACCTATGGAAGCATCATCTTTTTGTGCCTCAAATACTTCTTCTAGAGCCACGTCTGTCTGCCCCATTTGAGTAGCTGATGGTGTTATACTTGTTTCTGCTAGTTCTTTTGGAGTTTGTGCTAATGCTGTGGAAATCTTCTGTTTGTGCCTCACCTATTTCTTCTAGAACCAATTCTGCCTGATTAGTTTGTATAACTCATTGTGTTAGAATTGTTTCTGTTAGTTCTATTAGATTTTCAGTTCGTGCTGATCCTGTGGAAGCATCTTCTGTTTGTGCAACTTGTGTCTTCCTGTTGGAGTTTCAGCTCGTACTAATCCCATGGAAGCATCTTCTTTTTATGCCTTAACTGCTTCTTCTGAACACAATCTGCCTGCTCTGTATGCATATCCTCTTCTTAAACTTGTTTCTATTAGTTCTGTTTTGAGTTTCAGCTCTTGCTAATCATTTGGAAGCATCTTGTTATGCCCCAACTGCTTCTTGTAGAGCCACGTCTGTCTGACCCATTTGCGTAACTGATAGTGTTATACTTGTTTCTGCTAGTTCTTTTACAGTTTCAGATCGTGCTCATCCTGTGGAAGCATCTTCTGTGTTTGCAGCTGATGTCTTCCTATTGCTCGTGCTAATCCCATGGAAGCATCTTGTGTTTGTGCCCAGCTACTTCTTCTAGAGGCAAGTCTGATCTATTTGCGTTACTGATAGTGTTATACTTGTTTCTGCTAGTTCTGTTGCAGTTTCAGCTCTTGCTGATAATGTGGAAGCATCTTCTGTCTGACCTATTTCCAGTTGCAGTTTTAGCTCGCGCTGATTCTGTGGAAGCACCTTCTGTTTGCGCCTCAACTGCTTCTTCTAGAGCCATTTCTGCCTGATCAGTTTGTGTAACTCATCATATTAGATTTGTTTCTGCTAGTTCTTGTAGAGCTTTAATTCGTGTTGATCCCATGGAATAATCTTCTTTTTGTGTCTCAATTGCTTCTTCTATAACCAATTCTGCCTGCTCAGTAAACGTCTTAAACATGTTTCTGCAAGTTCTTTTGGAGTTTCAGCTCGTGCTGATCCTGTGTAAATTATGTTTGATCAGATTGCAAAATTTTTCTTGTTTGAATTCATTCTGATACAGGTTCAGGTCATGCTGATTCTGTGGAAGCGTCTTTTGTTTGTGCCTCAGCTTGTGTCTATAAAGCTAAATATCCCTGATCATTTTGCTTAACTCGTTGAGTTAGAATAGTTTCTGTGAGTTCTATAGGAGATTCAGCTCGTGCTGTTCCTGAGGATGCATCTTCTGTTTGTGCCTCAACTGCTTCTTCTAGAGCCACATCTGTCTGACTCATTTGAGTAACTGATAGTGTTATACTAGTTTCTGCTAGTTCTTTTGGAGTTTCAGCTCGTGCTGAACCTGTGGAAGCATCTTCTGTTTGTGCAGCTGGTGTCTTCCTGTTGGAGTTTCAGCTCGTGCTAATACCATGGAAGCATCTTCTCAACTGCTTCTTCTGTCTGCAAGCTAATTGCGTAACTGATAGTGTTATACTTGTTTCTACTAGGTCTATGGCAGTTTCAGCTCTTGCTGATCCTGTGGAAGCATATTCTGCTTTTGCAGCTGATATCTTCCTGTTGCTCGTAGAAGCCCATGGAAGCATCTTCTGTTTGTGCCTCAACTGCTTCTTCTAGAGCCACGTCTGTCTGACTCATCTGAGTAACTGATAGTGTTATACTTGTTTCTGCTAGTTCTTTTGGAGTTTCAGCTCGTGCTGTACCTATGGAAGCATCATCTTTTTGTGCCTCAACCGCTTCTTCTAGAGCCACGTCTGTCTGCCCCATTTGAGTAGCTGATGGTGTTATACTTGTTTCTGCTAGTTCTTTTGGAGTTTGTGCTAATGCTGTGGAATCATCTTCTGTTTGTGCCTCACCTATTTCTTCTAGAACCAATTCTGCCTGATTAGTTTGTATAACTCATTGTGTTAGAATTGTTTCTGTTAGTTCTATTAGATTTTCAGTTCGTGCTGATCCTGTGGAAGCATCTTCTGTTTGTGCAACTTGTGTCTTCCTGTTGGAGTTTCAGCTCGTACTAATCCCATGGAAGCATCTTCTTTTTATGCCTTAACTGCTTCTTCTGAACACAATCTGCCTGCTCTGTATGCATATCCTCTTCTTAAACTTGTTTCTATTAGTTCTGTTTTGAGTTTCAGCTCTTGCTAATCATTTGGAAGCATCTTGTTATGCCCCAACTGCTTCTTGTAGAGCCACGTCTGTCTGACCCATTTGCGTAACTGATAGTGTTATACTTGTTTCTGCTAGTTCTTTTACAGTTTCAGATCGTGCTGATCCTGTGGAAGCATCTTCTGTGTTTGCAGCTGATGTCTTCCTATTGCTCGTGCTAATCCCATGGAAGCATCTTGTGTTTGTGCCCAGCTACTTCTTCTAGAGGCAAGTCTGATCTATTTGCGTTACTGATAGTGTTATACTTGTTTCTGCTAGTTCTGTTGCAGTTTCAGCTCTTGCTGATAATGTGGAAGCATCTTCTGTCTGACCTATTTCCAGTTGCAGTTTTAGCTCGCGCTGATTCTGTGGAAGCACCTTCTGTTTGCGCCTCAACTGCTTCTTCTAGAGCCATTTCTGCCTGATCAGTTTGTGTAACTCATCATATTAGATTTGTTTCTGCTAGTTCTTGTAGAGCTTTAATTCGTGTTGATCCCATGGAATAATCTTCTTTTTGTGTCTCAATTGCTTCTTCTATAACCAATTCTGCCTGCTCAATAAACGTCTTAAACATGTTTCTGCAAGTTCTTTTGGAGTTTCAGCTCGTGCTGATCCTGTGTAAATTATGTTTGATCAGATTGCAAAATTTTTCTTGTTTGAATTCATTCTGATACAGGTTCAGGTCATGCTGATTCTGTGGAAGCGTCTTTTGTTTGTGCCTCAGCTTGTGTCTATAAAGCTAAATATCCCTGATCATTTTGCTTAACTCGTTGAGTTAGAATAGTTTCTGTGAGTTCTATAGGAGATTCAGCTCGTGCTGTTCCTGAGGATGCATCTTCTGTTTGTGCCTCAACTGCTTCTTCTAGAGCCACATCTGTCTGACTCATTTGAGTAACTGATAGTGTTATACTAGTTTCTGCTAGTTCTTTTGGAGTTTCAGCTCGTGCTGAACCTGTGGAAGCATCTTCTGTTTGTGCAGCTGGTGTCTTCCTGTTGGAGTTTCAGCTCGTGCTAATACCATGGAAGCATCTTCTCAACTGCTTCTTCTGTCTGCAAGCTAATTGCGTAACTGATAGTGTTATACTTGTTTCTACTAGGTCTATGGCAGTTTCAGCTCTTGCTGATCCTGTGGAAGCATATTCTGCTTTTGCAGCTGATATCTTCCTGTTGCTCGTAGAAGCCCATGGAAGCATCTTCTGTTTGTGCCTCAACTGCTTCTTCTAGAGCCACGTCTGTCTGACTCATCTGAGTAACTGATAGTGTTATACTTGTTTCTGCTAGTTCTTTTGGAGTTTCAGCTCGTGCTGTACCTATGGAAGCATCATCTTTTTGTGCCTCAACCGCTTCTTCTAGAGCCACGTCTGTCTGCCCCATTTGAGTAGCTGATGGTGTTATACTTGTTTCTGCTAGTTCTTTTGGAGTTTGTGCTAATGCTGTGGAATCATCTTCTGTTTGTGCCTCACCTATTTCTTCTAGAACCAATTCTGCCTGATTAGTTTGTATAACTCATTGTGTTAGAATTGTTTCTGTTAGTTCTATTAGATTTTCAGTTCGTGCTGATCCTGTGGAAGCATCTTCTGTTTGTGCAACTTGTGTCTTCCTGTTGGAGTTTCAGCTCGTACTAATCCCATGGAAGCATCTTCTGTTTATGCCTTAACTGCTTCTTCTGAACACAATCTGCCTGCTCTGTATGCATATCCTCTTCTTAAACTTGTTTCTATTAGTTCTGTTTTGAGTTTCAGCTCTTGCTAATCATTTGGAAGCATCTTGTTATGCCCCAACTACTTCTTGTAGAGCCACGTCTGTCTGACCCATTTGCGTAACTGATAGTGTTATACTTGTTTCTGCTAGTTCTTTTACAGTTTCAGCTCGTGCTGATCCTGTGGAAGCATCTTCTGTGTTTGCAGCTGATGTCTTCCTATTGCTCGTGCTAATCCCATGGAAGCATCTTCTGTTTGTGCCCAGCTACTTCTTCTAGAGGCAAGTCTGATCTATTTGCGTTACTGATAGTGTTATACTTGTTTCTGCTAGTTTTGTTGCAGTTTCAGCTCTTGCTGATAATGTGGAAGCATCTTCTGTCTGACCCATTTCCAGTTGCAGTTTTAGCTCGCGCTGATTCTGTGGAAGCACCTTCTGTTTGCGCCTCAACTGCTTCTTCTAGAGCCATTTCTGCCTGATCAGTTTGTGTAACTCATCATATTAGATTTGTTTCTGCTAGTTCTTGTAGAGCTTTAATTCGTGTTGATCCCATGGAATAATCTTCTTTTTGTGTCTCAATTGCTTCTTCTATAACCAATTCTGCCTGCTCAGTAAACGTCTTAAACATGTTTCTGCAAGTTCTTTTGGAGTTTCAGCTCGTGCTGATCCTGTGTAAATTATGTTTGATCAGATTGCAAAATTTTTCTTGTTTGAATTCATTCTGATACAGGTTCAGGTCATGCTGATTCTGTGGAAGCGTCTTTTGTTTGTGCCTCAGCTTGTGTCTATAAAGCTAAATATCCCTGATCATTTTGCTTAACTCGTTGAGTTAGAATAGTTTATGTGAGTTCTATAGGAGATTCAGCTCGTGCTGTTCCTGAGGATGCATCTTCTGTTTGTGCCTCAACTGCTTCTTCTAGAGCCACGTCTGTCTGACTCATTTGAGTAACTGATAGTGTTATACTAGTTTCTGCTAGTTCTTTTGGAGTTTCAGCTCGTGCTGAACCTGTGGAAGCATCTTCTGTTTGTGCAGCTGGTGTCTTCCTGTTGGAGTTTCAGCTCGTGCTAATACCATGGAAGCATCTTCTCAACTGCTTCTTCTGTCTGCAAGCTAATTGCGTAACTGATAGTGTTATACTTGTTTCTACTAGGTCTATGGCAGTTTCAGCTCTTGCTGATCCTGTGGAAGCATTTTCTGCTTTTGCAGCTGATATCTTCCTGTTGCTCGTAGAAGCCCATGGAAGCATCTTCTGTTTGTGCCTTAACTGCTTC
Organism: Cepaea hortensis; assembly: GCA_963921405.1. Lineage (NCBI taxonomy): Eukaryota > Metazoa > Mollusca > Gastropoda > Stylommatophora > Helicidae > Cepaea > Cepaea hortensis. Next base: position 60,584,315 of record OY992895.1, on the reverse strand, counting down.
TTCTAGAGCCACGTCTGTCTTTCTCATCTGAGTAACTGATAGTGTTATACTTGTTTCTGCTAGTTCTATTGGAGTTTCAGCTCGTGCTGTACCTATGGAAGCATCATCTTTTTGTGCCTCAAATACTTCTTCTAGAGCCACGTCTGTCTGCCCCATTTGAGTAGCTGATGGTGTTATACTTGTTTCTGCTAGTTCTTTTGGAGTTTGTGCTAATGCTGTGGAAATCTTCTGTTTGTGCCTCACCTATTTCTTCTAGAACCAATTCTGCCTGATTAGTTTGTATAACTCATTGTGTTAGAATTGTTTCTGTTAGTTCTATTAGATTTTCAGTTCGTGCTGATCCTGTGGAAGCATCTTCTGTTTGTGCAACTTGTGTCTTCCTGTTGGAGTTTCAGCTCGTACTAATCCCATGGAAGCATCTTCTTTTTATGCCTTAACTGCTTCTTCTGAACACAATCTGCCTGCTCTGTATGCATATCCTCTTCTTAAACTTGTTTCTATTAGTTCTGTTTTGAGTTTCAGCTCTTGCTAATCATTTGGAAGCATCTTGTTATGCCCCAACTGCTTCTTGTAGAGCCACGTCTGTCTGACCCATTTGCGTAACTGATAGTGTTATACTTGTTTCTGCTAGTTCTTTTACAGTTTCAGATCGTGCTCATCCTGTGGAAGCATCTTCTGTGTTTGCAGCTGATGTCTTCCTATTGCTCGTGCTAATCCCATGGAAGCATCTTGTGTTTGTGCCCAGCTACTTCTTCTAGAGGCAAGTCTGATCTATTTGCGTTACTGATAGTGTTATACTTGTTTCTGCTAGTTCTGTTGCAGTTTCAGCTCTTGCTGATAATGTGGAAGCATCTTCTGTCTGACCTATTTCCAGTTGCAGTTTTAGCTCGCGCTGATTCTGTGGAAGCACCTTCTGTTTGCGCCTCAACTGCTTCTTCTAGAGCCATTTCTGCCTGATCAGTTTGTGTAACTCATCATATTAGATTTGTTTCTGCTAGTTCTTGTAGAGCTTTAATTCGTGTTGATCCCATGGAATAATCTTCTTTTTGTGTCTCAATTGCTTCTTCTATAACCAATTCTGCCTGCTCAGTAAACGTCTTAAACATGTTTCTGCAAGTTCTTTTGGAGTTTCAGCTCGTGCTGATCCTGTGTAAATTATGTTTGATCAGATTGCAAAATTTTTCTTGTTTGAATTCATTCTGATACAGGTTCAGGTCATGCTGATTCTGTGGAAGCGTCTTTTGTTTGTGCCTCAGCTTGTGTCTATAAAGCTAAATATCCCTGATCATTTTGCTTAACTCGTTGAGTTAGAATAGTTTCTGTGAGTTCTATAGGAGATTCAGCTCGTGCTGTTCCTGAGGATGCATCTTCTGTTTGTGCCTCAACTGCTTCTTCTAGAGCCACATCTGTCTGACTCATTTGAGTAACTGATAGTGTTATACTAGTTTCTGCTAGTTCTTTTGGAGTTTCAGCTCGTGCTGAACCTGTGGAAGCATCTTCTGTTTGTGCAGCTGGTGTCTTCCTGTTGGAGTTTCAGCTCGTGCTAATACCATGGAAGCATCTTCTCAACTGCTTCTTCTGTCTGCAAGCTAATTGCGTAACTGATAGTGTTATACTTGTTTCTACTAGGTCTATGGCAGTTTCAGCTCTTGCTGATCCTGTGGAAGCATATTCTGCTTTTGCAGCTGATATCTTCCTGTTGCTCGTAGAAGCCCATGGAAGCATCTTCTGTTTGTGCCTCAACTGCTTCTTCTAGAGCCACGTCTGTCTGACTCATCTGAGTAACTGATAGTGTTATACTTGTTTCTGCTAGTTCTTTTGGAGTTTCAGCTCGTGCTGTACCTATGGAAGCATCATCTTTTTGTGCCTCAACCGCTTCTTCTAGAGCCACGTCTGTCTGCCCCATTTGAGTAGCTGATGGTGTTATACTTGTTTCTGCTAGTTCTTTTGGAGTTTGTGCTAATGCTGTGGAATCATCTTCTGTTTGTGCCTCACCTATTTCTTCTAGAACCAATTCTGCCTGATTAGTTTGTATAACTCATTGTGTTAGAATTGTTTCTGTTAGTTCTATTAGATTTTCAGTTCGTGCTGATCCTGTGGAAGCATCTTCTGTTTGTGCAACTTGTGTCTTCCTGTTGGAGTTTCAGCTCGTACTAATCCCATGGAAGCATCTTCTTTTTATGCCTTAACTGCTTCTTCTGAACACAATCTGCCTGCTCTGTATGCATATCCTCTTCTTAAACTTGTTTCTATTAGTTCTGTTTTGAGTTTCAGCTCTTGCTAATCATTTGGAAGCATCTTGTTATGCCCCAACTGCTTCTTGTAGAGCCACGTCTGTCTGACCCATTTGCGTAACTGATAGTGTTATACTTGTTTCTGCTAGTTCTTTTACAGTTTCAGATCGTGCTGATCCTGTGGAAGCATCTTCTGTGTTTGCAGCTGATGTCTTCCTATTGCTCGTGCTAATCCCATGGAAGCATCTTGTGTTTGTGCCCAGCTACTTCTTCTAGAGGCAAGTCTGATCTATTTGCGTTACTGATAGTGTTATACTTGTTTCTGCTAGTTCTGTTGCAGTTTCAGCTCTTGCTGATAATGTGGAAGCATCTTCTGTCTGACCTATTTCCAGTTGCAGTTTTAGCTCGCGCTGATTCTGTGGAAGCACCTTCTGTTTGCGCCTCAACTGCTTCTTCTAGAGCCATTTCTGCCTGATCAGTTTGTGTAACTCATCATATTAGATTTGTTTCTGCTAGTTCTTGTAGAGCTTTAATTCGTGTTGATCCCATGGAATAATCTTCTTTTTGTGTCTCAATTGCTTCTTCTATAACCAATTCTGCCTGCTCAATAAACGTCTTAAACATGTTTCTGCAAGTTCTTTTGGAGTTTCAGCTCGTGCTGATCCTGTGTAAATTATGTTTGATCAGATTGCAAAATTTTTCTTGTTTGAATTCATTCTGATACAGGTTCAGGTCATGCTGATTCTGTGGAAGCGTCTTTTGTTTGTGCCTCAGCTTGTGTCTATAAAGCTAAATATCCCTGATCATTTTGCTTAACTCGTTGAGTTAGAATAGTTTCTGTGAGTTCTATAGGAGATTCAGCTCGTGCTGTTCCTGAGGATGCATCTTCTGTTTGTGCCTCAACTGCTTCTTCTAGAGCCACATCTGTCTGACTCATTTGAGTAACTGATAGTGTTATACTAGTTTCTGCTAGTTCTTTTGGAGTTTCAGCTCGTGCTGAACCTGTGGAAGCATCTTCTGTTTGTGCAGCTGGTGTCTTCCTGTTGGAGTTTCAGCTCGTGCTAATACCATGGAAGCATCTTCTCAACTGCTTCTTCTGTCTGCAAGCTAATTGCGTAACTGATAGTGTTATACTTGTTTCTACTAGGTCTATGGCAGTTTCAGCTCTTGCTGATCCTGTGGAAGCATATTCTGCTTTTGCAGCTGATATCTTCCTGTTGCTCGTAGAAGCCCATGGAAGCATCTTCTGTTTGTGCCTCAACTGCTTCTTCTAGAGCCACGTCTGTCTGACTCATCTGAGTAACTGATAGTGTTATACTTGTTTCTGCTAGTTCTTTTGGAGTTTCAGCTCGTGCTGTACCTATGGAAGCATCATCTTTTTGTGCCTCAACCGCTTCTTCTAGAGCCACGTCTGTCTGCCCCATTTGAGTAGCTGATGGTGTTATACTTGTTTCTGCTAGTTCTTTTGGAGTTTGTGCTAATGCTGTGGAATCATCTTCTGTTTGTGCCTCACCTATTTCTTCTAGAACCAATTCTGCCTGATTAGTTTGTATAACTCATTGTGTTAGAATTGTTTCTGTTAGTTCTATTAGATTTTCAGTTCGTGCTGATCCTGTGGAAGCATCTTCTGTTTGTGCAACTTGTGTCTTCCTGTTGGAGTTTCAGCTCGTACTAATCCCATGGAAGCATCTTCTGTTTATGCCTTAACTGCTTCTTCTGAACACAATCTGCCTGCTCTGTATGCATATCCTCTTCTTAAACTTGTTTCTATTAGTTCTGTTTTGAGTTTCAGCTCTTGCTAATCATTTGGAAGCATCTTGTTATGCCCCAACTACTTCTTGTAGAGCCACGTCTGTCTGACCCATTTGCGTAACTGATAGTGTTATACTTGTTTCTGCTAGTTCTTTTACAGTTTCAGCTCGTGCTGATCCTGTGGAAGCATCTTCTGTGTTTGCAGCTGATGTCTTCCTATTGCTCGTGCTAATCCCATGGAAGCATCTTCTGTTTGTGCCCAGCTACTTCTTCTAGAGGCAAGTCTGATCTATTTGCGTTACTGATAGTGTTATACTTGTTTCTGCTAGTTCTGTTGCAGTTTCAGCTCTTGCTGATAATGTGGAAGCATCTTCTGTCTGACCCATTTCCAGTTGCAGTTTTAGCTCGCGCTGATTCTGTGGAAGCACCTTCTGTTTGCGCCTCAACTGCTTCTTCTAGAGCCATTTCTGCCTGATCAGTTTGTGTAACTCATCATATTAGATTTGTTTCTGCTAGTTCTTGTAGAGCTTTAATTCGTGTTGATCCCATGGAATAATCTTCTTTTTGTGTCTCAATTGCTTCTTCTATAACCAATTCTGCCTGCTCAGTAAACGTCTTAAACATGTTTCTGCAAGTTCTTTTGGAGTTTCTTTTCTGATGTCTTCCTATTGCTCGTGCTAATCCCATGGAAGCATCTTGTGTTTGTGCCCAGCTACTTCTTCTAGAGGCAAGTCTGATCTATTTGCGTTACTGATAGTGTTATACTTGTTTCTGCTAGTTCTGTTGCAGTTTCAGCTCTTGCTGATAATGTGGAAGCATCTTCTGTCTGACCTATTTCCAGTTGCAGTTTTAGCTCGCGCTGATTCTGTGGAAGCACCTTCTGTTTGCGCCTCAACTGCTTCTTCTAGAGCCATTTCTGCCTGATCAGTTTGTGTAACTCATCATATTAGATTTGTTTCTGCTAGTTCTTGTAGAGCTTTAATTCGTGTTGATCCCATGGAATAATCTTCTTTTTGTGTCTCAATTGCTTCTTCTATAACCAATTCTGCCTGCTCAGTAAACGTCTTAAACATGTTTCTGCAAGTTCTTTTGGAGTTTCAGCTCGTGCTGATCCTGTGTAAATTATGTTTGATCAGATTGCAAAATTTTTCTTGTTTGAATTCATTCTGATACAGGTTCAGGTCATGCTGATTCTGTGGAAGCGTCTTTTGTTTGTGCCTCAGCTTGTGTCTATAAAGCTAAATATCCCTGATCATTTTGCTTAACTCGTTGAGTTAGAATAGTTTCTGTGAGTTCTATAGGAGATTCAGCTCGTGCTGTTCCTGAGGATGCATCTTCTGTTTGTGCCTCAACTGCTTCTTCTAGAGCCACATCTGTCTGACTCATTTGAGTAACTGATAGTGTTATACTAGTTTCTGCTAGTTCTTTTGGAGTTTCAGCTCGTGCTGAACCTGTGGAAGCATCTTCTGTTTGTGCAGCTGGTGTCTTCCTGTTGGAGTTTCAGCTCGTGCTAATACCATGGAAGCATCTTCTCAACTGCTTCTTCTGTCTGCAAGCTAATTGCGTAACTGATAGTGTTATACTTGTTTCTACTAGGTCTATGGCAGTTTCAGCTCTTGCTGATCCTGTGGAAGCATCTTCTGCTTTTGCAGCTGATATTTTCCTGTTGCTCGTAGAAGCCCATGGAAGCATCTTCTGTTTGTGCCTCAACTGCTTCTTCTAGAGCCACGTCTGTCTGACTCATCTGAGTAACTGATAGTGTTATACTTGTTTCTGCTAGTTCTTTTGGAGTTTCAGCTCGTGCTGTACCTATGGAAGCATCATCTTTTTGTGCCTCAAATACTTCTTCTAGAGCCACGTCTGTCTGCCCCATTTGAGTAGCTGATGGTGTTATACTTGTTTCTGCTAGTTCTTTTGGAGTTTGTTCTAATGCTGTGGAATCATCTTCTGTTTGTGCCTCACCTATTTCTTCTAGAACCAATTCTGCCTGATTAGTTTGTATAACTCATTGTGTTAGAATTGTTTCTGTTAGTTCTATTAGATTTTCAGTTCGTGCTGATCCTGTGGAAGCATCTTCTGTTTGTGCAACTGGTGTCTTCCTGTTGGAGTTTCAGCTCATACTAATCCCTTGGAAGCATCTTCTGTTTATGCCTTAACTGCTTCTTCTGAACACAATCTGCCTGCTCTGTATGCATATCCTCTTCTTAAACTTGTTTCTATTAGTTCTGTTTTGAGTTTCAGCTCTTGCTAATCATTTGGAAGCATCTTGTTATGCCCCAACTGCTTCTTGTAGAGCCACGTCTGTCTGACCCATTTGCGTAACTGATAGTGTTATACTTGTTTCTGCTAGTTCTTTTACAGTTTCAGCTCGTGCTGATCCTGTGGAAGCATCTTCTGTGTTTGCAGCTGATGTCTTCCTATTGCTCGTGCTAATCCCATGGAAGCATCTTCTGTTTGTGCACAGCTACTTCTTCTAGAGGCAAGTCTGATCTATTTGCGTTACTGATAGTGTTATACTTGTTTCTGCTAGTTCTGTTGCAGTTTCAGCTCTTGCTGATAATGTGGAAGCATCTTCTGTCTGACCCATTTCCAGTTGCTGTTTTAGCTCGCGCTGATTCTGTGGAAGCACCTTCTGTTTGCGCCTCAACTGCTTCTTCTAGAGCCATTTCTGCCTGATCAGTTTGTGTAACTCACCATATTAGATTTGTTTCTGCTAGTTCTTGTAGAGCTTTAATTCGTGTTGATCCCATGGAATAATCTTCTTTTTGTGTCTCAATTGCTTCTTCTATAACCAATTCTGCCTGCTCAGTAAACGTCTTAAACATGTTTCTGCAAGTTCTTTTGGAGTTTCAGCTCGTGCTGATCCTGTGTAAATTATGTTTGATCAGATTGCAAAATTTTTCTTGTTTGAATTCATTCTGATACAGGTTCAGCTCATGCTGATTCTGTGGAAGCGTCTTTTGTTTGTGCCTCAGCTTGTGTCTATAAAGCTAAATATCCCTGATCATTTTGCTTAACTCGTGTTAGAATAGTTTCTGTGAGTTCTATAGGAGATTCAGCTCGTGCTGTTCCTGAGGAAGAATCTTCTGTTTGTGCCTCAACTGCTTCTTCTAGAGTCACGTCTGTCTGACTCATTTGAGTAACTGATAGTGTTATACTAGTTTCTGCTAGTTATTTTACAGTTTCAGCTCGTGCTGATCCTGTGGAAGCATCTTCTGTGTTTGCAGCTGATGTCTTCCTATTGCTCGTGCTAATCCCATGGAAGCATCTTCTGTTTGTGCCCAGCTACTTCTTCTAGAGGCAAGTCTGATCTATTTGCGTTACTGATAGTGTTATACTTGTTTCTGCTAGTTCTGTTGCAGTTTCAGCTCTTGCTGATAATGTGGAAGCATCTTCTGTCTGACCCATTTCCAGTTGCAGTTTTAGCTCGCGCTGATTCTGTGGAAGCACCTTCTGTTTGCGCCTCAACTGCTTCTTCTAGAGCCATTTCTGCCTGATCAGTTTGTGTAACTCATCATATTAGATTTGTTTCTGCTAGTTCTTGTAGAGCTTTAATTCGTGTTGATCCCATGGAATAATCTTCTTTTTGTGTCTCAATTGCTTCTTCTATAACCAATTCTGCCTGCTCAGTAAACGTCTTAAACATGTTTCTGCAAGTTCTTTTGGAGTTTCAGCTCGTGCTGATCCTGTGTAAATTATGTTTGATCAGATTGCAAAATTTTTCTTGTTTGAATTCATTCTGATACAGGTTCAGCTCATGCTGATTATGTGGAAGCGTCTTTTGTTTGTGCCTCAGCTTGTGTCTATAAAGCTAAATATCCCTGATCATTTTGCTTAACTCGTTGAGTTAGAATAGTTTCTGTGAGTTCTATAGGAGATTCAGCTCGTGCTGTTCCTGAGGATGCATCTTCTGTTTGTGCCTCAACTGCTTCTTCTAGAGCCACGTCTGTCTGACTCATTTGAGTAACTGATAGTGTTATACTAGTTTCTGCTAGTTCTTTTGGAGTTTCAGCTCGTGCTGAACCTGTGGAAGCATCTTCTGTTTGTGCAGCTGGTGTCTTCCTGTTGGAGTTTCAGCTCGTGCTAATACCATGGAAGCATCTTCTCAACTGCTTCTTCTGTCTGCAAGCTAATTGCGTAACTGATAGTGTTATACTTGTTTCTACTAGGTCTATGGAAGTTTCAGCTCTTGCTGATCCTGTGGAAGCATCTTCTGCTTTTGCAGCTGATATCTTCCTGTTGCTCGTAGAAGCCCATGGAAGCATCTTCTGTTTGTGCCTCAACTGCTTCTTCTAGAGCCACATCTGTCTGACTCATCTGAGTAACTGATAGTGTTATACTTGTTTCTGCTAGTTCTTTTGGAGTTTCAGCTCGTGCTGTACATATGGAAGCATCATCTTTTTGTGCCTCAACCGCTTCTTCTAGAGCCACGTCTGTCTGCCCCATTTGAGTAGCTGATGGTGTTATACTTGTTTCTGCTAGTTCTTTTGGAGTTTGTGCTAATGCTGTGGAATCATCTTCTGTTTGTGCCTCACCTATTTCTTCTAGAACCAATTCTGCCTGATTAGTTTGTATAACTCATTGTGTTAGAATTGTTTCTGTTAGTTCTATTAGATTTTCAGTTCGTGCTGATCCTGTGGAAGCATCTTCTGTTTGTGCAACTGGTGTCTTCCTGTTGGAGTTTCAGCTCGTACTAATCCCATGGAAGCATCTTCTGTTTATGCCTTAACTGCTTCTTCTGAACACAATCTGCCTGCTCTGTATGCATATCCTCTTCTTAAACTTGTTTCTATTAGTTCTGTTTTGAGTTTCAGCTCTTGCTAATCATTTGGAAGCATCTTGTTATGCCCCAACTGCTTCTTGTAGAGCCACGTCTGTCTGACCCATTTGCGTAACTGATAGTGTCTTGCTGATCCTGTGGAAGCATTTTCTGCTTTTGCAGCTGATATCTTCCTGTTGCTCGTAGAAGCCCATGGAAGCATCTTCTGTTTGTGCCTCAACTGCTTCTTCTAGAGTCACGTCTGTCTGACTCATTTGAGTAACTGATAGTGTTATACTGTCTGCTAGTTCTTTTGGAGTTTCAGCTCGTGCTGAACCTGTGGAAGCATCTTCTGTTTGTGCAGCTGGTGTCTTCCTGTTGGAGTTTCAGCTCGTGCTAATACCATGGAAGCATCTTCTCAACTGCTTCTTCTGTCTGCAAGCTAATTGCGTAACTGATAGTGTTATACTTGTTTCTACTAGGTCTATGGCAGTTTCAGCTCTTGCTGATCCTGTGGAAGCATCTTCTGCTTTTGCAGCTGATATTTTCCTGTTGCTCGTAGAAGCCCATGGAAGCATCTTCTGTTTGTGCCTCAACTGCTTCTTCTAGAGCCACATCTGTCTGACTCATCTGAGTAACTGATAGTGTTATACTTGTTTCTGCTAGTTCTTTTGGAGTTTCAGCTCGTGCTGTACCTGTGGAAGCATCATCTTTTTGTGCAGCTGGTGTCTTCCTGTTGGAGTTTCAGCTCGTGCTAATACCATGGAAGCATCTTCTCAACTGCTTCTTCTGTCTGCAAGCTAATTGCGTAACTGATAGTGTTATACTTGTTTCTACTAGGTCTATGGCAGTTTCAGCTCTTGCTGATCCTGTGGAAGCATATTCTGCTTTTGCAGCTGATATCTTCCTGTTGCTCGTAGAAGCCCATGGAAGCATCTTCTGTTTGTGCCTCAACTGCTTCTTCTAGAGCCACGTCTGTCTGACTCATCTGAGTAACTGATAGTGTTATACTTGTTTCTGCTAGTTCTTTTGGAGTTTCAGCTCGTGCTGTACCTATGGAAGCATCATCTTTTTGTGCCTCAACCGCTTCTTCTAGAGCCACGTCTGTCTGCCCCATTTGAGTAGCTGATGGTGTTATACTTGTTTCTGCTAGTTCTTTTGGAGTTTGTGCTAATGCTGTGGAATCATCTTCTGTTTGTGCCTCACCTATTTCTTCTAGAACCAATTCTGCCTGATTAGTTTGTATAACTCATTGTGTTAGAATTGTTTCTGTTAGTTCTATTAGATTTTCAGTTCATGCTGATCCTGTGGAAGCATCTTCTGTTTGTGCAACTTGTGTCTTCCTGTTGGAGTTTCAGCTCGTACTAATCCCATGGAAGCATCTTCTGTTTATGCCTTAACTGCTTCTTCTGAACACAATCTGCCTGCTCTGTATGCATATCCTCTTCTTAAACTTGTTTCTATTAGTTCTGTTTTGAGTTTCAGCTCTTGCTAATCATTTGGAAGCATCTTGTTATGCCCCAACTGCTTCTTGTAGAGCCACGTCTGTCTGACCCATTTGCGTAACTGATAGTGTTATACTTGTTTCTGCTAGTTCTTTTACAGTTTCAGCTCGTGCTAATCCCATGGAAGCATCTTCTGTTTGTGCCCAGCTACTTCTTCTAGAGGCAAGTCTGATCTATTTGCGTTACCGATAGTGTTATACTTGTTTCTGCTAGTTCTGTTGCAGTTTCAGCTCTTGCTGATAATGTGGAAGCATCTTCTGTCTGACCCATTTCCAGTTGCAGTTTTAGCTCGCGCTGATTCTGTGGAAGCACCTTCTGTTTGCGCCTCAACTGCTTCTTCTAGAGCCATTTCTGCCTGATCAGTTTGTGTAACTCATCATATTAGATTTGTTTCTGCTAGTTCTTGTAGAGCTTTAATTCGTGTTGATCCCATGGAATAATCTTCTTTTTGTGTCTCAATTGCTTCTTCTATAACCAATTCTGCCTGCTCAGTAAACGTCTTAAACATGTTTCTGCAAGTTCTTTTGGAGTTTCAGCTCGTGCTGATCCTGTGTAAATTATGTTTGATCAGATTGCAAAATTTTTCTTGTTTGAATTCATTCTGATACAGGTTCAGCTCATGCTGATTATGTGGAAGCGTCTTTTGTTTGTGCCTCAGCTTGTGTCTATAAAGCTAAATATCCCTGATCATTTTGCTTAACTCGTTGAGTTAGAATAGTTTCTGTGAGTTCTATAGGAGATTCAGCTCGTGCTGTTCCTGAGGATGCATCTTCTGTTTGTGCCTCAACTGCTTCTTCTAGAGCCACGTCTGTCTGACTCATTTGAGTAACTGATAGTGTTATACTAGTTTCTGCTAGTTCTTTTGGAGTTTCAGCTCGTGCTGAACCTGTGGAAGCATCTTCTGTTTGTGCAGCTGGTGTCTTCCTGTTGGAGTTTCAGCTCGTGCTAATACCATGGAAGCACTTCTCAACTGCTTCTTCTGTCTGCAAGCTAATTGCGTAACTGACAGTGTTATACTTGTTTCTACTAGGTCTATGGCAGTTTCAGCTCTTGCTGATCCTGTGGAAGCATATTCTGCTTTTGCAGCTGATATCTTCCTGTTGCTCGTAGAAGCCCATGGAAGTATCTTCTGTTTGTGCCTCAACTGCTTCTTCTAGAGCCACGTCTGTCTGACTCATCTGAGTAACTGATAGTGTTATACTTGTTTCTGCTAGTTCTTTTGGAGTTTCAGCTCGTGCTGTACCTATGGAAGCATCATCTTTTTGTGCCTCAACCGCTTCTTCTAGAGCCACGTCTGTCTGCCCCATTTGAGTAGCTGATGGTGTTATACTTGTTTCTGCTAGTTCTTTTGGAGTTTGTGCTAATGCTGTGGAATCATCTTCTGTTTGTGCTTCACCTATTTCTTCTAGAACCAATTCTGCCTGATTAGTTTGTATAACTCATTGTGTTAGAATTGTTTCTGTTAGTTCTATTAGATTTTCAGTTCGTGCTGATCCTGTGGAAGCATCTTCTGTTTGTGCAACTTGTGTCTTCCTGTTGGAGTTTCAGCTCGTACTAATCCCATGGAAGCATCTTCTGTTTATGCCTTAACTGCTTCTTCTGAACACAATCTGCCTGCTCTGTATGCATATCCTCTTCTTAAACTTGTTTCTATTAGTTCTGTTTTGAGTTTCAGCTCTTGCTAATCATTTGGAAGCATCTTGTTATGCCCCAACTGCTTCTTGTAGAGCCACGTCTGTCTGACCCATTTGCGTAACTGATAGTGTCTTGCTGATCCTGTGGAAGCATTTTCTGCTTTTGCAGCTGATATCTTCCTGTTGCTCGTAGAAGCCCATGGAAGCATCTTCTGTTTGTGCCTCAACTGCTTCTTCTAGAGTCACGTCTGTCTGACTCATTTGAGTAACTGATAGTGTTATACTGTCTGCTAGTTCTTTTGGAGTTTCAGCTCGTGCTGAACCTGTGGAAGCATCTTCTGTTTGTGCAGCTGGTGTCTTCCTGTTGGAGTTTCAGCTCGTGCTAATACCATGGAAGCATCTTCTCAACTGCTTCTTCTGTCTGCAAGCTAATTGCGTAACTGATAGTGTTATACTTGTTTCTACTAGGTCTATGGCAGTTTCAGCTCTTGCTGATCCTGTGGAAGCATCTTCTGCTTTTGCAGCTGATATTTTCCTGTTGCTCGTAGAAGCCCATGGAAGCATCTTCTGTTTGTGCCTCAACTGCTTCTTCTAGAGCCACATCTGTCTGACTCATCTGAGTAACTGATAGTGTTATACTTGTTTCTGCTAGTTCTTTTGGAGTTTCAGCTCGTGCTGTACCTGTGGAAGCATCATCTTTTTGTGCAGCTGGTGTCTTCCTGTTGGAGTTTCAGCTCGTGCTAATACCATGGAAGCATCTTCTCAACTGCTTCTTCTGTCTGCAAGCTAATTGCGTAACTGATAGTGTTATACTTGTTTCTACTAGGTCTATGGCAGTTTCAGCTCTTGCTGATCCTGTGGAAGCATATTCTGCTTTTGCAGCTGATATCTTCCTGTTGCTCGTAGAAGCCCATGGAAGCATCTTCTGTTTGTGCCTCAACTGCTTCTTCTAGAGCCACGTCTGTCTGACTCATCTGAGTAACTGATAGTGTTATACTTGTTTCTGCTAGTTCTTTTGGAGTTTCAGCTCGTGCTGTACCTATGGAAGCATCATCTTTTTGTGCCTCAACCGCTTCTTCTAGAGCCACGTCTGTCTGCCCCATTTGAGTAGCTGATGGTGTTATACTTGTTTCTGCTAGTTCTTTTGGAGTTTGTGCTAATGCTGTGGAATCATCTTCTGTTTGTGCCTCACCTATTTCTTCTAGAACCAATTCTGCCTGATTAGTTTGTATAACTCATTGTGTTAGAATTGTTTCTGTTAGTTCTATTAGATTTTCAGTTCGTGCTGATCCTGTGGAAGCATCTTCTGTTTGTGCAACTTGTGTCTTCCTGTTGGAGTTTCAGCTCGTACTAATCCCATGGAAGCATCTTCTGTTTATGCCTTAACTGCTTCTTCTGAACACAATCTGCCTGCTCTGTATGCATATCCTCTTCTTAAACTTGTTTCTATTAGTTCTGTTTTGAGTTTCAGCTCTTGCTAATCATTTGGAAGCATCTTGTTATGCCCCAACTGCTTCTTGTAGAGCCACGTCTGTCTGACCCATTTGCGTAACTGATAGTGTTATACTTGTTTCTGCTAGTTCTTTTACAGTTTCAGCTCGTGCTAATCCCATGGAAGCATCTTCTGTTTGTGCCCAGCTACTTCTTCTAGAGGCAAGTCTGATCTATTTGCGTTACTGATAGTGTTATACTTGTTTCTGCTAGTTCTGTTGCAGTTTCAGCTCTTGCTGATAATGTGGAAGCATCTTCTGTCTGACCCATTTCCAGTTGCAGTTTTAGCTCGCGCTGATTCTGTGGAAGCACCTTCTGTTTGCGCCTCAACTGCTTCTTCTAGAGCCATTTCTGCCTGATCAGTTTGTGTAACTCATCATATTAGATTTGTTTCTGCTAGTTCTTGTAGAGCTTTAATTCGTGTTGATCCCATGGAATAATCTTCTTTTTGTGTCTCAATTGCTTCTTCTATAACCAATTCTGCCTGCTCAGTAAACGTCTTAAACATGTTTCTGCAAGTTCTTTTGGAGTTTCAGCTCGTGCTGATCCTGTGTAAATTATGTTTGATCAGATTGCAAAATTTTTCTTGTTTGAATTCATTCTGATACAGGTTCAGCTCATGCTGATTATGTGGAAGCGTCTTTTGTTTGTGCCTCAGCTTGTGTCTATAAAGCTAAATATCCCTGATCATTTTGCTTAACTCGTTGAGTTAGAATAGTTTCTGTGAGTTCTATAGGAGATTCAGCTCGTGCTGTTCCTGAGGATGCATCTTCTGTTTGTGCCTCAACTGCTTCTTCTAGAGCCACGTCTGTCTGACTCATTTGAGTAACTGATAGTGTTATACTAGTTTCTGCTAGTTCTTTTGGAGTTTCAGCTCGTGCTGAACCTGTGGAAGCATCTTCTGTTTGTGCAGCTGGTGTCTTCCTGTTGGAGTTTCAGCTCGTGCTAATACCATGGAAGCATCTTCTCAACTGCTTCTTCTGTCTGCAAGCTAATTGCGTAACTGACAGTGTTATACTTGTTTCTACTAGGTCTATGGCAGTTTCAGCTCTTGCTGATCCTGTGGAAGCATATTCTGCTTTTGCAGCTGATATCTTCCTGTTGCTCGTAGAAGCCCATGGAAGTATCTTCTGTTTGTGCCTCAACTGCTTCTTCTAGAGCCACGTCTGTCTGACTCATCTGAGTAACTGATAGTGTTATACTTGTTTCTGCTAGTTCTTTTGGAGTTTCAGCTCGTGCTGTACCTATGGAAGCATCATCTTTTTGTGCCTCAACCGCTTCTTCTAGAGCCACGTCTGTCTGCCCCATTTGAGTAGCTGATGGTGTTATACTTGTTTCTGCTAGTTCTTTTGGAGTTTGTGCTAATGCTGTGGAATCATCTTCTGTTTGTGCCTCACCTATTTCTTCTAGAACCAATTCTGCCTGATTAGTTTGTATAACTCATTGTGTTAGAATTGTTTCTGTTAGTTCTATTAGATTTTCAGTTCGTGCTGATCCTGTGGAAGCATCTTCTGTTTGTGCAACTTGTGTCTTCCTGTTGGAGTTTCAGCTCGTACTAATCCCATGGAAGCATCTTCTGTTTATGCCTTAACTGCTTCTTCTGAACACAATCTGCCTGCTCTGTATGCATATCCTCTTCTTAAACTTGTTTCTATTAGTTCTGTTTTGAGTTTCAGCTCTTGCTAATCATTTGGAAGCATCTTGTTATGCCCCAACTGCTTCTTGTAGAGCCACGTCTGTCTGACCCATTTGCGTAACTGATAGTGTCTTGCTGATCCTGTGGAAGCATTTTCTGCTTTTGCAGCTGATATCTTCCTGTTGCTCGTAGAAGCCCATGGAAGCATCTTCTGTTTGTGCCTCAACTGCTTCTTCTAGAGCCACGTCTGTCTTTCTCATCTGAGTAACTGATAGTGTTATACTTGTTTCTTTTGGAGTTTCAGCTCGTGCTGTACCTATGGAAGCATCATCTTTTTGTGCCTCAAATACTTCTTCTAGAGCCACGTCTGTCTGCCCCATTTGAGTAGCTGATGGTGTTATACTTGTTTCTGCTAGTTCTTTTGGAGTTTGTGCTAATGCTGTGGAATCATCTTCTGTTTGTGCCTCACCTATTTCTTCTAGAACCAATTCTGCCTGATTAGTTTGTATAACTCATTGTGTTAGAATTGTTTCTGTTAGTTCTATTAGATTTTCAGTTCGTGCTGATCCTGTGGAAGCATCTTCTGTTTGTGCAACTGGTGTCTTCCTGTTGGAGTTTCAGCTCGTACTAATCCCATGGAAGCATCTTCTTTTTATGCCTTAACTGCTTCTTCTGAACACAATCTGCCTGCTCTGTATGCATATCCTCTTCTTAAACTTGTTTCTATTAGTTCTGTTTTGAGTTTCAGCTCTTGCTAATCATTTGGAAGCATCTTGTTATGCCCCAACTGCTTCTTGTAGAGCCACGTCTGTCTGACCCATTTGCGTAACTGATAGTGTTATACTTGTTTCTGCTAGTTCTTTTACTGTTTCAGCTCGTGCTGATCCTGTGGAAGCATCTTCTGTGTTTGCAGCTGATGTCTTCCTATTGCTCGTGCTAATCCCATGGAAGCATCTTCTGTTTGTGCCCAGCTACTTCTTCTAGAGGCAAGTCTGATCTATTTGCGTTACTGATAGTGTTATACTTGTTTCTGCTAGTTCTGTTGCAGTTTCAGCTCTTGCTGATAATGTGGAAGCATCTTCTGTCTGACCCATTTCCAGTTGCAGTTTTAGCTCGCGCTGATTCTGTGGAAGCACCTTCTGTTTGCGCCTCAACTGCTTCTTCTAGAGCCATTTCTGCCTGATCAGTTTGTGTAACTCATCATATTAGATTTGTTTCTGCTAGTTCTTGTAGAGCTTTAATTCGTGTTGATCCCATGGAATAATCTTCTTTTTGTGTCTCAATTGCTTCTTCTATAACCAATTCTGCCTGCTCAGTAAACGTCTTAAACATGTTTCTGCAAGTTCTTTTGGAGTTTCAGCTCGTGCTGATCCTGTGTAAATTATGTTTGATCAGATTGCAAAATTTTTCTTGTTTGAATTCATTCTGATACAGGTTCAGCTCATGCTGATTATGTGGAAGCGTCTTTTGTTTGTGCCTCAGCTTGTGTCTATAAAGCTAAATATCCCTGATCATTTTGCTTAACTCGTTGAGTTAGAATAGTTTCTGTGAGTTCTATAGGAGATTCAGCTCGTGCTGTTCCTGAGGATGCATCTTCTGTTTGTGTCTCAACTGCTTCTTCTAGAGCCACGTCTGTCTGACTCATCTGAGTAACTGATAGTGTTATACTTGTTTCTGCTAGTTCTTTTGGAGTTTCAGCTCGTGCTGTACATATGGAAGCATCATCTTTTTGTGCCTCAACCGCTTCTTCTAGAGCCACGTCTGTCTGCCCCATTTGAGTAGCTGATGGTGTTATACTTGTTTCTGCTAGTTCTTTTGGAGTTTGTGCTAATGCTGTGGAATCATCTTCTGTTTGTGAGTCACCTATTTCTTCTAGAACCAATTCTGCCTGATTAGTTTGTATAACTCATTGTGTTAGAATTGTTTCTGTTAGTTCTATTAGATTTTCAGTTCGTGCTGATCCTGTGGAAGCATCTTCTGTTTGTGCAACTGGTGTCTTCCTGTTGGAGTTTCAGCTCGTACTAATCCCATAGAAGCATCTTCTGTTATGCCTTAACTGCTTCTTCTGAACACAATCTGCCTGCTCTGTATGCATATCCTCTTCTTAAACTTGTTTCTATTAGTTCTGTTTTGAGTTTCAGCTCTTGCTAATCATTTGGAAGCATCTTGTTATGCCCCAACTGCTTCTTGTAGAGCCACGTCTGTCTGACCCATTTGCGTAACTGATAGTGTCTTGCTGATCCTGTGGAAGCATTTTCTGCTTTTGCAGCTGATATCTTCCTGTTGCTCGTAGAAGCCCATGGAAGCATCTTCTGTTTTGTGCCTCAACTGTTTCTTCTAGAGCCACGTCTGTCTTTCTCATCTGAGTAACTGATAGTGTTATACTTGTTTCTGCTAGTTCTTTTGGAGTTTGTGCTAATGCTGTGGAATCATCTTCTGTTTGTGCCTCACCTATTTCTTCTAGAACCAATTCTGCCTGATTAGTTTGTATAACTCATTGTGTTAGAATTGTTTCTGTTAGTTCTATTAGATTTTCAGTTCGTGCTGATCCTGTGGAAGCATCTTCTGTTTGTGCAACTGGTGTCTTCCTGTTGGAGTTTCAGCTCGTACTAATCCCATGGAAGCATCTTCTGTTTATGCCTTAACTGCTTCTTCTGAACACAATTTGCCTGCTCTGTATGCATATCCTCTTCTTAAACTTGTTTCTATTAGTTCTGTTTTGAGTTTCAGCTCTTGCTAATCATTTGGAAGCAACTTGTTATGCCCCAACTGCTTCTTGTAGAGCCACGTCTGTCTGACCCATTTGCGTAACTGATAGTGTCTTGCTGATCCTGTGGAAGCATTTTCTGCTTTTGCAGCTGATATCTTCCTGTTGCTCGTAGAAGCCCATGGAAGCATCTTCTGTTTGTGCCTCAACTGCTTCTTCTAGAGTCACGTCTGTCTGACTCATTTGAGTAACTGATAGTGTTATACTGTCTGCTAGTTCTTTTGGAGTTTCAGCTCGTGCTGAACCTGTGGAAGCATCTTCTGTTTGTGCAGCTGGTGTCTTCCTGTTGGAGTTTCAGCTCGTGCTAATACCATGGAAGCATCTTCTCAACTGCTTCTTCTGTCTGCAAGCTAATTGCGTAACTGATAGTGTTATACTTGTTTCTACTAGGTCTATGGCAGTTTCAGCTCTTGCTGATCCTGTGGAAGCATCTTCTGCTTTTGCAGCTGATATTTTCCTGTTGCTCGTAGAAGCCCATGGAAGCATCTTCTGTTTGTGCCTCAACTGCTTCTTCTAGAGCCACATCTGTCTGACTCATCTGAGTAACTGATAGTGTTATACTTGTTTCTGCTAGTTCTTTTGGAGTTTCAGCTCATGCTGTACCTGTGGAAGCATCATCTTTTTGTGCAGCTGGTGTCTTCCTGTTGGAGTTTCAGCTCGTGCTAATACCATGGAAGCATCTTCTCAACTGCTTCTTCTGTCTGCAAGCTAATTGCGTAACTGATAGTGTTATACTTGTTTCTACTAGGTCTATGGCAGTTTCAGCTCTTGCTGATCCTGTGGAAGCATATTCTGCTTTTGCAGCTGATATCTTCCTGTTGCTCGTAGAAGCCCATGGAAGCATCTTCTGTTTGTGCCTCAACTGCTTCTTCTAGAGCCACGTCTGTCTGACTCATCTGAGTAACTGATAGTGTTATACTTGTTTCTGCTAGTTCTTTTGGAGTTTCAGCTCGTGCTGTACCTGTGGAAGCATCATCTTTTTGTGCAGCTGGTGTCTTCCTGTTGGAGTTTCAGCTCGTGCTAATACCATGGAAGCATCTTCTCAACTGCTTCTTCTGTCTGCAAGCTAATTGCGTAACTGATAGTGTTATACTTGTTTCTACTAGGTCTATGGAAGTTTCAGCTCTTGCTGATCCTGTGGAAGCATCTTCTGCTTTTGCAGCTGATATCTTCCTGTTGCTCGTAGAAGCCCATGGAAGCATCTTCTGTTTGTGCCTCAACTGCTTCTTCTAGAGCCACGTCTGTCTGACTCATCTGAGTAACTGATAGTGTTATACTTGTTTCTGCTAGTTCTTTTGGAGTTTCAGCTCGTGCTGTACCTATGGAAGCATCATCTTTTTGTGCCTCAACCGCTTCTTCTAGAGCCACGTCTGTCTGCCCCATTTGAGTAGCTGATGGTGTTATACTTGTTTCTGCTAGTTCTTTTGGAGTTTGTGCTAATGCTGTGGAATCATCTTCTGTTTGTGCCTCACCTATTTCTTCTAGAACCAATTCTGCCTGATTAGTTTGTATAACTCATTGTGTTAGAATTGTTTCTGTTAGTTCTATTAGATTTTCAGTTCGTGCTGATCCTGTGGAAGCATCTTCTGTTTGTGCAACTGGTGTCTTCCTGTTGGAGTTTCAGCTCGTACTAATCCCATGGAAGCATCTTCTTTTTATGCCTTAACTGCTTCTTCTGAACACAATCTGCCTGCTCTGTATGCATATCCTCTTCTTAAACTTGTTTCTATTAGTTCTGTTTTGAGTTTCAGCTCTTGCTAATCATTTGGAAGCATCTTGTTATGCCCCAACTGCTTCTTGTAGAGCCACGTCTGTCTGACCCATTTGCGTAACTGATAGTGTTATACTTGTTTCTGCTAGTTCTTTTACAGTTTCAGCTCGTGCTAATCCCATGGAAGCATCTTCTGTTTGTGCCCAGCTACTTCTTCTAGAGGCAAGTCTGATCTATTTGCGTTACTGATAGTGTTATACTTGTTTCTGCTAGTTCTGTTGCAGTTTCAGCTCTTGCTGATAATGTGGAAGCATCTTCTGTCTGACCCATTTCCAGTTGCAGTTTTAGCTCGCGCTGATTCTGTGGAAGCACCTTCTGTTTGCGCCTCAACTGCTTCTTCTAGAGCCATTTCTGCCTGATCAGTTTGTGTAACTCATCATATTAGATTTGTTTCTGCTAGTTCTTGTAGAGCTTTAATTCGTGTTGATCCCATGGAATAATCTTCTTTTTGTGTCTCAATTGCTTCTTCTATAACCAATTCTGCCTGCTCAGTAAACGTCTTAAACATGTTTCTGCAAGTTCTTTTGGAGTTTCAGCTCGTGCTGATCCTGTGTAAATTATGTTTGATCAGATTGCAAAATTTTTCTTGTTTGAATTCATTCTGATACAGGTTCAGCTCATGCTGATTATGTGGAAGCGTCTTTTGTTTGTGCCTCAGCTTGTGTCTATAAAGCTAAATATCCCTGATCATTTTGCTTAACTCGTTGAGTTAGAATAGTTTCTGTGAGTTCTATAGGAGATTCAGCTCGTGCTGTTCCTGAGGATGCATCTTCTGTTTGTGTCTCAACTGCTTCTTCTAGAGCCACGTCTGTCTGACTCATTTGAGTAACTGATAGTGTTATACTAGTTTCTGCTAGTTCTTTTGGAGTTTCAGCTCGTGCTGAACCTGTGGAAGCATCTTCTGTTTGTGCAGCTGGTGTCTTCCTGTTGGAGTTTCAGCTCGTGCTAATACCATGGAAGCATCTTCTCAACTGCTTCTTCTGTCTGCAAGCTAATTGCGTAACTGATAGTGTTATACTTGTTTCTACTAGGTCTATGGAAGTTTCAGCTCTTGCTGATCCTGTGGAAGCATCTTCTGCTTTTGCAGCTGATATCTTCCTGTTGCTCGTAGAAGCCCATGGAAGCATCTTCTGTTTGTGCCTCAACTGCTTCTTCTAGAGCCACATCTGTCTGACTCATCTGAGTAACTGATAGTGTTATACTTGTTTCTGCTAGTTCTTTTGGAGTTTCAGCTCGTGCTGTACATATGGAAGCATCATCTTTTTGTGCCTCAACCGCTTCTTCTAGAGCCACGTCTGTCTGCCCCATTTGAGTAGCTGATGGTGTTATACTTGTTTCTGCTAGTTCTTTTGGAGTTTGTGCTAATGCTGTGGAATCATCTTCTGTTTGTGCCTCACCTATTTCTTCTAGAACCAATTCTGCCTGATTAGTTTGTATAACTCATTGTGTTAGAATTGTTTCTGTTAGTTCTATTAGATTTTCAGTTCGTGCTGATCCTGTGGAAGCATCTTCTGTTTGTGCAACTGGTGTCTTCCTGTTGGAGTTTCAGCTCGTACTAATCCCATGGAAGCATCTTCTGTTTATGCCTTAACTGCTTCTTCTGAACACAATCTGCCTGCTCTGTATGCATATCCTCTTCTTAAACTTGTTTCTATTAGTTCTGTTTTGAGTTTCAGCTCTTGCTAATCATTTGGAAGCATCTTGTTATGCCCCAACTGCTTCTTGTAGAGCCACGTCTGTCTGACCCATTTGCGTAACTGATAGTGTCTTGCTGATCCTGTGGAAGCATTTTCTGCTTTTGCAGCTGATATCTTCCTGTTGCTCGTAGAAGCCCATGGAAGCATCTTCTGTTTGTGCCTCAACTGCTTCTTCTAGAGTCACGTCTGTCTGACTCATTTGAGTAACTGATAGTGTTATACTTGTTTCTGCTAGTTCTTTTGGAGTTTCAGCTCGTGCTGTACCTATGGAAGCATCATCTTTTTGTGCCTCAAATACTTCTTCTAGAGCCACGTCTCTCTGCCCCATTTGAGTAGCTGATGGTGTTATACTTGTTTCTGCTAGTTCTTTTGGAGTTTGTGCTAATGCTGTGGAATCATCTTCTGTTTGTGCCTCACCTATTTCTTCTAGAACCAATTCTGCCTGATTAGTTTGTATAACTCATTGTGTTAGAATTGTTTCTGTTAGTTTTATTAGATTTTCAGTTCGTGCTGATCCTGTGGAAGCATCTTCTGTTTGTGCAACTGGTGTCTTCCTGTTGGAGTTTCAGCTCGTACTAATCCCATGGAAGCATCTTCTGTTTATGCCTTAACTGCTTCTTCTGAACACAATCTGCCTGCTCTGTATGCATATCCTCTTCTTAAACTTGTTTCTATTAGTTCTGTTTTGAGTTTCAGCTCTTGCTAATCATTTGGAAGCATCTTGTTATGCCCCAACTGCTTCTTGTAGAGCCACGTCTGTCTGATCCATTTGCGTAACTGATAGTGTTATACTTGTTTCTGCTAGTTATTTTACAGTTTCAGCTCGTGCTGATCCTGTGGAAGCATCTTCTGTGTTTGCAGCTGATGTCTTCCTATTGCTCGTGCTAATCCCATGGAAGCATCTTCTGTTTGTGCCCAGCTACTTCTTCTAGAGGCAAGTCTGATCTATTTGCGTTACTGATAGTGTTATACTTGTTTCTGCTAGTTCTGTTGCAGTTTCAGCTCTTGCTGATAATGTGGAAGCATCTTCTGTCTGACCCATTTCCAGTTGCAGTTTTAGCTCGCGCTGATTCTGTGGAAGCACCTTCTGTTTGCGCCTCAACTGCTTCTTCTAGAGCCATTTCTGCCTGATCAGTTTGTGTAACTCATCATATTAGATTTGTTTCTGCTAGTTCTTGTAGAGCTTTAATTCGTGTTGATCCCATGGAATAATCTTCTTTTTGTGTCTCAATTGCTTCTTCTATAACCAATTCTGCCTGCTCAGTAAACGTCTTAAACATGTTTCTGCAAGTTCTTTTGGAGTTTCAGCTCGTGCTGATCCTGTGTAAATTATGTTTGATCAGATTGCAAAATTTTTCTTGTTTGAATTCATTCTGATACAGGTTCAGCTCATGCTGATTATGTGGAAGCGTCTTTTGTTTGTGCCTCAGCTTGTGTCTATAAAGCTAAATATCCCTGATCATTTTGCTTAACTCGTTGAGTTAGAATAGTTTCTGTGAGTTCTATAGGAGATTCAGCTCGTGCTGTTCCTGAGGATGCATCTTCTGTTTGTGTCTCAACTGCTTCTTCTAGAGCCACGTCTGTCTGACTCATTTGAGTAACTGATAGTGTTATACTAGTTTCTGCTAGTTCTTTTGGAGTTTCAGCTCGTGCTGAACCTGTGGAAGCATCTTCTGTTTGTGCAGCTGGTGTCTTCCTGTTGGAGTTTCAGCTCGTGCTAATACCATGGAAGCATCTTCTCAACTGCTTCTTCTGTCTGCAAGCTAATTGCGTAACTGATAGTGTTATACTTGTTTCTACTAGGTCTATGGAAGTTTCAGCTCTTGCTGATCCTGTGGAAGCATCTTCTGCTTTTGCAGCTGATATCTTCCTGTTGCTCGTAGAAGCCCATGGAAGCATCTTCTGTTTGTGCCTCAACTGCTTCTTCTAGAGCCACATCTGTCTGACTCATCTGAGTAACTGATAGTGTTATACTTGTTTCTGCTAGTTCTTTTGGAGTTTCAGCTCGTGCTGTACCTATGGAAGCATCATCTTTTTGTGCCTCAACCGCTTCTTCTAGAGCCACGTCTGTCTGCCCCATTTGAGTAGCTGATGGTGTTATACTTGTTTCTGCTAGTTCTTTTGGGGTTTGTGCTAATGCTGTGGAATCATCTTCTGTTTGTGCCTCACCTATTTCTTCTAGAACCAATTCTGCCTGATTAGTTTGTATAACTCATTGTGTTAGAATTGTTTCTGTTAGTTCTATTAGATTTTCAGTTCGTGCTGATCCTGTGGAAGCATCTTCTGTTTGTGCAACTGGTGTCTTCCTGTTGGAGTTTCAGCTCGTACTAATCCCTTGGAAGCATCTTCTGTTTATGCCTTAACTGCTTCTTCTGAACACAATCTGCCTGCTCTGTATGCATATCCTCTTCTTAAACTTGTTTCTATTAGTTCTGTTTTGAGTTTCAGCTCTTGCTAATCATTTGGAAGCATCTTGTTATGCCCCAACTGCTTCTTGTAGAGCCACGTCTGTCTGACCCATTTGCGTAACTGATAGTGTCTTGCTGATCCTGTGGAAGCATTTTCTGCTTTTGCAGCTGATATCTTCTTGTTGCTCGTAGAAGCCCATGGAAGCATCTTCTGTTTGTGCCTCAACTGCTTCTTCTAGAGCCACGTCTGTCTGACTCATCTGAGTAACTGATAGTGTTATACTTGTTTCTGCTAGTTCTTTTGGAGTTTCAGCTCGTGCTGTACCTATGGAAGCATCATCTTTTTGTGCCTCAAATACTTCTTCTAGAGCCACGTCTGTCTGCCCCATTTGAGTAGCTGATGGTGTTATACTTGTTTCTGCTAGTTCTTTCGGAGTTTGTGCTAATGCTGTGGAATCATCTTCTGTTTGTGCCTCACCTATTTCTTCTAGAACCAATTCTGCCTGATTAGTTTGTATAACTCATTGTGTTAGAATTGTTTCTGTTAGTTCTATTAGATTTTCAGTTCGTGCTGATCCTGTGGAAGCATCTTCTGTTTGTGCAACTGGTGTCTTCCTGTTGGAGTTTCAGCTCGTACTAATCCCATGGAAGCATCTTCTTTTTATGCCTTAACTGCTTCTTCTGAACACAATCTGCCTGCTCTGTATGCATATCCTCTTCTTAAACTTGTTTCTATTAGTTCTGTTTTGAGTTTCAGCTCTTGCTAATCATTTGGAAGCATCTTGTTATGCCCCAACTGCTTCTTGTAGAGCCACGTCCGTCTGACCCATTTGCGTAACTGATAGTGTTATACTTGTTTCTGCTAGTTCTTTTACAGTTTCAGCTCGTGCTGATCCTGTGGAAGCATCTTCTGTGTTTGCAGCTGATGTCTTCCTATTGCTCGTGCTAATCCCATGGAAGCATCTTCTGTTTGTGCCCAGCTACTTCTTCTAGAGGCAAGTCTGATCTATTTGCGTTACTGATAGTGTTATACTTGTTTCTGCTAGTTCTGTTGCAGTTTCAGCTCTTGCTGATTCTGTGGAAGCACCTTCTGTTTGCGCCTCAACTGCTTCTTCTAGAGCCATTTCTGCCTGATCAGTTTGTGTAACTCATCATATTAGATTTGTTTCTGCTAGTTCTTGTAGAGCTTTAATTCGTGTTGATCCCATGGAATAATCTTCTTTTTGTGTCTCAATTGCTTCTTCTATAACCAATTCTGCCTGCTCAGTAAACGTCTTAAACATGTTTCTGCAAGTTCTTTTGGAGTTTCAGCTCGTGCTGATCCTGTGTAAATTATGTTTGATCAGATTGCAAAATTTTCCTTGTTTGAATTCATTCTGATACAGGTTCAGCTCATGCTGATTATGTGGAAGCGTCTTTTGTTTGTGCCTCAGCTTGTGTCTATAAAGCTAAATATCCCTGATCATTTTGCTTAACTCGTTGTGTTAGAATAGTTTCTGTGAGTTCTATAGGAGATTCAGCTCGTGCTGTTCCTGAGGATGCATCTTCTGTTTGTGCCTCAACTGCTTCTTCTAGAGTCACGTCTGTCTGACTCATTTGAGTAACTGATAGTGTTATACTAGTTTCTGCAAGTTCTTTTGGAGTTTCAGCTCGTGCTGAACCTGTGGAAGCATCTTCTGTTTGTGCAGCTGGTGTCTTGTTGTTGGAGTTTCAGCTCGTGCTAATACCATGGAAGCATCTTCTCAACTGCTTCTCCTGTCTGCAAGCTAATTGCGTAACTGATAGTGTTATACTTGTTTCTACTAGGTCTATGGCAGTTTCAGCTCTTGCTGATCCTGTGGAAGCATCTTCTGCTTTTGCAGCTGATATCTTCCTGTTGCTCGTAGAAGCCCATGGAAGCATCTTCTGTTTGTGCCTCAACTGCTTCTTCTAGAGCCACGTCTGTCTGACTCATCTGAGTAACTGATAGTGTTATACTTGTTTCTGCTAGTTCTTTTGGAGTTTCAGCTCGTGCTGTACCTATGGAAGCATCATCTTTTTGTGCCTCAAATACTTCTTCTAGAGCCACGTCTGTCTGCCCCATTTGAGTAGTTGATGGTGTTATACTTGTTTCTGCTAGTTCTTTTGGAGTTTGTGCTAATGCTGTGGAATCATCTTCTGTTTGTGCCTCACCTATTTCTTCTAGAACCAATTCTGCCTGATTAGTTTGTATAACTCATTGTGTTAGAATTGTTTCTGTTAGTTCTATTAGATTTTCAGTTCGTGCTGATCCTGTGGAAGCATCTTCTGTTTGTGCAACTGGTGTCTTCCTGTTGGAGTTTCAGCTCGTACTAATCCCTTGGAAGCATCTTCTGTTTATGCCTTAACTGCTTCTTCTGAACACAATCTGCCTGCTCTGTATGCATATCCTCTTCTTAAACTTGTTTCTATTAGTTCTGTTTTGAGTTTCAGCTCTTGCTAATCATTTGGAAGCATCTTGTTATGCCCCAACTGCTTCTTGTAGAGCCACGTCTGTCTGACCCATTTGCGTAACTGATAGTGTCTTGCTGATCCTGTGGAAGCATTTTCTGCTTTTGCAGCTGATATCTTCTTGTTGCTCGTAGAAGCCCATGGAAGCATCTTCTGTTTGTGCCTCAACTGCTTCTTCTAGAGCCACGTCTGTCTGACTCATCTGAGTAACTGATAGTGTTATACTTGTTTCTGCTAGTTCTTTTGGAGTTTCAGCTCGTGCTGTACCTATGGAAGCATCATCTTTTTGTGCCTCAAATACTTCTTCTAGAGCCACGTCTGTCTGCCCCATTTGAGTAGCTGATGGTGTTATACTTGTTTCTGCTAGTTCTTTCGGAGTTTGTGCTAATGCTGTGGAATCATCTTCTGTTTGTGCCTCACCTATTTCTTCTAGAACCAATTCTGCCTGATTAGTTTGTATAACTCATTGTGTTAGAATTGTTTCTGTTAGTTCTATTAGATTTTCAGTTCGTGCTGATCCTGTGGAAGCATCTTCTGTTTGTGCAACTGGTGTCTTCCTGTTGGAGTTTCAGCTCGTACTAATCCCATGGAAGCATCTTCTTTTTATGCCTTAACTGCTTCTTCTGAACACAATCTGCCTGCTCTGTATGCATATCCTCTTCTTAAACTTGTTTCTATTAGTTCTGTTTTGAGTTTCAGCTCTTGCTAATCATTTGGAAGCATCTTGTTATGCCCCAACTGCTTCTTGTAGAGCCACGTCCGTCTGACCCATTTGCGTAACTGATAGTGTTATACTTGTTTCTGCTAGTTCTTTTACAGTTTCAGCTCGTGCTGATCCTGTGGAAGCATCTTCTGTGTTTGCAGCTGATGTCTTCCTATTGCTCGTGCTAATCCCATGGAAGCATCTTCTGTTTGTGCCCAGCTACTTCTTCTAGAGGCAAGTCTGATCTATTTGCGTTACTGATAGTGTTATACTTGTTTCTGCTAGTTCTGTTGCAGTTTCAGCTCTTGCTGATTCTGTGGAAGCACCTTCTGTTTGCGCCTCAACTGCTTCTTCTAGAGCCATTTCTGCCTGATCAGTTTGTGTAACTCATCATATTAGATTTGTTTCTGCTAGTTCTTGTAGAGCTTTAATTCGTGTTGATCCCATGGAATAATCTTCTTTTTGTGTCTCAATTGCTTCTTCTATAACCAATTCTGCCTGCTCAGTAAACGTCTTAAACATGTTTCTGCAAGTTCTTTGGGAGTTTCAGCTCGTGCTGATCCTGTGTAAATTATGTTTGATCAGATTGCAAAATTTTCCTTGTTTGAATTCATTCTGATACAGGTTCAGCTCATGCTGATTCTGTGGAAGCGTCTTTTGTTTGTGCCTCAGCTTGTGTCTATAAAGCTAAATATCCCTGATCATTTTGCTTAACTCGTTGTGTTAGAATAGTTTCTGTGAGTTCTATAGGAGATTCAGCTCGTGCTGTTCCTGAGGATGCATCTTCTGTTTGTGCCTCAACTGCTTCTTCTAGAGTCACGTCTGTCTGACTCATTTGAGTAACTGATAGTGTTATACTAGTTTCTGCAAGTTCTTTTGGAGTTTCAGCTCGTGCTGAACCTGTGGAAGCATCTTCTGTTTGTGCAGCTGGTGTCTTGTTGTTGGAGTTTCAGCTCGTGCTAATACCATGGAAGCATCTTCTCAACTGCTTCTCCTGTCTGCAAGCTAATTGCGTAACTGATAGTGTTATACTTGTTTCTACTAGGTCTATGGCAGTTTCAGCTCTTGCTGATCCTGTGGAAGCATCTTCTGCTTTTGCAGCTGATATCTTCCTGTTGCTCGTAGAAGCCCATGGAAGCATCTTCTGTTTGTGCCTCAACTGCTTCTTCTAGAGCCACGTCTGTCTGACTCATCTGAGTAACTGATAGTGTTATACTTGTTTCTGCTAGTTCTTTTGGAGTTTCAGCTCGTGCTGTACCTATGGAAGCATCATCTTTTTGTGCCTCAAATACTTCTTCTAGAGCCACGTCTGTCTGCCCCATTTGAGTAGTTGATGGTGTTATACTTGTTTCTGCTAGTTCTTTTGGAGTTTGTGCTAATGCTGTGGAATCATCTTCTGTTTGTGCCTCACCTATTTCTTCTAGAACCAATTCTGCCTGATTAGTTTGTATAACTCATTGTGTTAGAATTGTTTCTGTTAGTTCTATTAGATTTTCAGTTCGTGCTGATCCTGTGGAAGCATCTTCTGTTTGTGCAACTGGTGTCTTCCTGTTGGAGTTTCAGCTCGTACTAATCCCTTGGAAGCATCTTCTGTTTATGCCTTAACTGCTTCTTCTGAACACAATCTGCCTGCTCTGTATGCATATCCTCTTCTTAAACTTGTTTCTATTAGTTCTGTTTTGAGTTTCAGCTCTTGCTAATCATTTGGAAGCATCTTGTTATGCCCCAACTGCTTCTTGTAGAGCCACGTCTGTCTGACCCATTTGCGTAACTGATAGTGTCTTGCTGATCCTGTGGAAGCATTTTCTGCTTTTGCAGCTGATATCTTCCTGTTGCTCGTAGAAGCCCATGGAAGCATCTTCTGTTTGTGCCTCAACTGCTTCTTCTAGAGCCACGTCTGTCTGACTCATCTGAGTAACTGATAGTGTTATACTTGTTTCTGCTAGTTCTTTTGGAGATTCAGCTCGTGCTGTACCTATGGAAGCATCATCTTTTTGTGCCTCAACCGCTTCTTCTAGAGCCACGTCTGTCTGACCCATTTGAGTAGCTGATGGTGTTATACTTGTTTCTGCTAGTTCTTTTGGAGTTTGTGCTAATGCTGTGGAATCATCTTCTGTTTGTGCCTCACCTATTTCTTCTAGAACCAATTCTGCCTGATTAGTTTGTATAACTCATTGTGTTAGAATTGTTTCTGTTAGTTCTATTAGATTTTCAGTTCGTGCTGATCCTGTGGAAGCATCTTCTGTTTGTGCAACTGGTGTCTTCCTGTTGGAGTTTCAGCTCGTACTAATCCCATGGAAGCATCTTCTGTTTATGCCTTAACTGCTTCTTCTGAACACAATCTGCCTGATCTGTATGCATATCCTCTTCTTAAACTTGTTTCTATTAGTTCTGTTTTTAGTTTCAGCTCTTGCTAATCATTTGGAAGCATCTTGTTATGCCCCAACTGCTTCTTGTAGAGCCACGTCTGTCTGACCCATTTGCGTAACTGATAGTGTCTTGCTGATCCTGTGGAAGCATTTTCTGCTTTTGCAGCTGATATCTTCCTGTTGCTCGTAGAAGCCCATGGAAGCATCTTCTGTTTGTGCCTCAACTGCTTCTTCTAGAGCCACGTCTGTCTGACTCATCTGAGTAACTGATAGTGTTATACTTGTTTCTGCTAGTTCTTTTGGAGTTTCAGCTCGTGCTGTACCTATGGAAGCATCATCTTTTTGTGCCTCAAATACTTCTTCTAGAGCCACGTCTGTCTGCCCCATTTGAGTAGCTGATGGTGTTATACTTGTTTCTGCTAGTTCTTTCGGAGTTTGTGCTAATGCTGTGGAATCATCTTCTGTTTGTGCCTCACCTATTTCTTCTAGAACCAATTCTGCCTGATTAGTTTGTATAACTCATTGTGTTAGAATTGTTTCTGTTAGTTCTATTAGATTTTCAGTTCGTGCTGATCCTGTGGAAGCATCTTCTGTTTGTGCAACTGGTGTCTTCCTGTTGGAGTTTCAGCTCGTACTAATCCCATGGAAGCATCTTCTGTTTATGCCTTAACTGCTTCTTCTGAACACAATCTGCCTGCTCTGTATGCATATCCTCTTCTTAAACTTGTTTCTATTAGTTCTGTTTTGAGTTTCAGCTCTTGCTAATCATTTGGAAGCATCTTGTTATGCCCCAACTGCTTCTTGTAGAGCCACGTCTGTCTGACCCATTTGCGTAACTGATAGTGTTATACTTGTTTCTGCTAGTTCTTTTACAGTTTCAGCTCGTGCTGATCCTGTGGAAGAATCTTCTGTGTTTGCAGCTGATGTCTTCCTATTGCTCGTGCTAATCCCATGGAAGCATCTTCTGTTTGTGCCCAGCTACTTCTTCTACAGGCAAGTCTGATCTATTTGCGTTACTGATAGTGTTATACTTGTTTCTGCTAGTTCTGTTGCAGTTTCAGCTCTTGCTGATAATGTGGAAGCATCTTCTGTCTGACCCATTTCCAGTTGCAGGTTTAGCTCGAGCTGATTCTGTGGAAGCACCTTCTGTTTGCGCCTCAACTGCTTCTTCTAGAGCCATTTCTGCCTGATCAGTTTGTGTAACTCATCATATTAGATGTGTTTCTGCTAGTTCTTGTAGAGCTTCAATTCGTGTTGATCCCATGGAATAATCTTCTTTTTGTGTCTCAATTGCTTCTTCTATAACCAATTCTGCCTGCTCAGTAAACGTCTTAAACATGTTTCTGCAAGTTCTTTTGGAGTTTCAGCTCGTGCTGATCCTGTGTAAATTATGTTTGATCAGATTGCAAAATTTTTCTTGTTTGAATTCATTCTGATACAGGTTCAGGTCATGCTGATTCTGTGGAAGCGTCTTTTGTTTGTGCCTCAGCTTGTGTCTATAAAGCTAAATATCCCTGATCATTTTGCTTAACTCGTTGTGTTAGAATAGTTTCTGTGAGTTCTATAGGAGATTCAGCTCGTGCTGTTCCTGAGGATGCATCTTCTGTTTGTGCCTCAACTGCTTCTTCTAGAGCCACGTCTGTCTGACTCATTTGAGTAACTGATAGTGTTATACTGTCTGCTAGTTCTTTTGGAGTTTCAGCTCGTGCTGAACCTATGGAAGCATCTTCTGTTTGTGCAGCTGGTGTCTTCCTGTTGGAGTTTCAGCTCGTGCTAATACCATGGAAGCATCTTCTCAACTGCTTCTTCTGTCTGCAAGCTAATTGCGTAACTGATAGAGTTATACTTGTTTCTACTAGGTCTATGGCAGTTTCAGCTCTTGCTGATCCTGTGGAAGCATCTTCTGCTTTTGCAGCTGATATCTTCCTGTTGCTCGTAGAAGCCCATGGAAGCCTCAACTGCTTCTTCTAGAGCCACGTCTGTCTGACTCATCTGAGTAACTGATAGTGTTATACTTGTTTCTGCTAGTTCTTTTGGAGTTTCAGCTCGTGCTGTACCTATGGAAGCATCATCTTTTTGTGCCTCAAATACTTCTTCTAGAGCCACGTCTGTCTGCCCCATTTGAGTAGTTGATGGTGTTATACTTGTTTCTGCTAGTTCTTTTGGAGTTTGTGCTAATGCTGTGGAATCATCTTCTGTTTGTGCCTCACCTATTTCTTCTAGAACCAATTCTGCCTGATTAGTTTGTATAACTCATTGTGTTAGAATTGTTTCTGTTAGTTCTATTAGATTTTCAGTTCGTGCTGATCCTGTGGAAGCATCTTCTGTTTGTGCAACTGGTGTCTTCCTGTTGGAGCTTCAGCTCGTACTAATCCCTTGGAAGCATCTTCTGTTTATGCCTTAACTGCTTCTTCTGAACACAATCTGCCTGCTCTGTATGCATATCCTCTTCTTAAACTTGTTTCTATTAGTTCTGTTTTGAGTTTCAGCTCTTGCTAATCATTTGGAAGCATCTTGTTATGCCCCAACTGCTTCTTGTAGAGCCACGTCTGTCTGACCCATTTGCGTAACTGATAGTGTCTTGATGATCCTGTGGAAGCATTTTCTGCTTTTGCAGCTGATATCTTCCTGTTGCTCGTAGAAGCCCATGGAAGCATCTTCTGTTTGTGCCTCAACTGCTTCTTCTAGAGCCACGTCTGTCTGACTCATCTGAGTAACTGATAGTGTTATACTTGTTTCTGCTAGTTCTTTTGGAGATTCAGCTCGTGCTGTACCTATGGAAGCATCATCTTTTTGTGCCTCAACCGCTTCTTCTAGAGCCACGTCTGTCTGACCCATTTGAGTAGCTGATGGTGTTATACTTGTTTCTGCTAGTTCTTTTGGAGTTTGTGCTAATGCTGTGGAATCATCTTCTGTTTGTGCCTCACCTATTTCTTCTAGAACCAATTCTGCCTGATTAGTTTGTATAACTCATTGTGTTAGAATTGTTTCTGTTAGTTCTATTAGATTTTCAGTTCGTGCTGATCCTGTGGAAGCATCTTCTGTTTGTGCAACTGGTGTCTTCCTGTTGGAGTTTCAGCTCGTACTAATCCCATGGAAGCATCTTCTGTTTATGCCTTAACTGCTTCTTCTGAACACAATCTGCCTGATCTGTATGCATATCCTCTTCTTAAACTTGTTTCTATTAGTTCTGTTTTTAGTTTCAGCTCTTGCTAATCATTTGGAAGCATCTTGTTATGCCCCAACTGCTTCTTGTAGAGCCACGTCTGTCTGACCCATTTGCGTAACTGATAGTGTCTTGCTGATCCTGTGGAAGCATTTTCTGCTTTTGCAGCTGATATCTTCCTGTTGCTCGTAGAAGCCCATGGAAGCATCTTCTGTTTGTGCCTCAACTGCTTCTTCTAGAGCCACGTCTGTCTGACTCATCTGAGTAACTGATAGTGTTATACTTGTTTCTGCTAGTTCTTTTGGAGTTTCAGCTCGTGCTGTACCTATGGAAGCATCATCTTTTTGTGCCTCAAATACTTCTTCTAGAGCCACGTCTGTCTGCCCCATTTGAGTAGCTGATGGTGTTATACTTGTTTCTGCTAGTTCTTTCGGAGTTTGTGCTAATGCTGTGGAATCATCTTCTGTTTGTGCCTCACCTATTTCTTCTAGAACCAATTCTGCCTGATTAGTTTGTATAACTCATTGTGTTAGAATTGTTTCTGTTAGTTCTATTAGATTTTCAGTTCGTGCTGATCCTGTGGAAGCATCTTCTGTTTGTGCAACTGGTGTCTTCCTGTTGGAGTTTCAGCTCGTACTAATCCCATGGAAGCATCTTCTGTTTATGCCTTAACTGCTTCTTCTGAACACAATCTGCCTGCTCTGTATGCATATCCTCTTCTTAAACTTGTTTCTATTAGTTCTGTTTTGAGTTTCAGCTCTTGCTAATCATTTGGAAGCATCTTGTTATGCCCCAACTGCTTCTTGTAGAGCCACGTCTGTCTGACCCATTTGCGTAACTGATAGTGTTATACTTGTTTCTGCTAGTTCTTTTACAGTTTCAGCTCGTGCTGATCCTGTGGAAGAATCTTCTGTGTTTGCAGCTGATGTCTTCCTATTGCTCGTGCTAATCCCATGGAAGCATCTTCTGTTTGTGCCCAGCTACTTCTTCTACAGGCAAGTCTGATCTATTTGCGTTACTGATAGTGTTATACTTGTTTCTGCTAGTTCTGTTGCAGTTTCAGCTCTTGCTGATAATGTGGAAGCATCTTCTGTCTGACCCATTTCCAGTTGCAGGTTTAGCTCGAGCTGATTCTGTGGAAGCACCTTCTGTTTGCGCCTCAACTGCTTCTTCTAGAGCCATTTCTGCCTGATCAGTTTGTGTAACTCATCATATTAGATGTGTTTCTGCTAGTTCTTGTAGAGCTTCAATTCGTGTTGATCCCATGGAATAATCTTCTTTTTGTGTCTCAATTGCTTCTTTATAACCAATTCTGCCTGCTCAGTAAACGTCTTAAACATGTTTCTGCAAGTTCTTTTGGAGTTTCAGCTCGTGCTGATCCTGTGTAAATTATGTTTGATCAGATTGCAAAATTTTTCTTGTTTGAATTCATTCTGATACAGGTTCAGGTCATGCTGATTCTGTGGAAGCGTCTTTTGTTTGTGCCTCAGCTTGTGTCTATAAAGCTAAATATCCCTGATCATTTTGCTTAACTCGTTGTGTTAGAATAGTTTCTGTGAGTTCTATAGGAGATTCAGCTCGTGCTGTTCCTGAGGATGCATCTTCTGTTTGTGCCTCAACTGCTTCTTCTAGAGCCACGTCTGTCTGACTCATTTGAGTAACTGATAGTGTTATACTGTCTGCTAGTTCTTTTGGAGTTTCAGCTCGTGCTGAACCTATGGAAGCATCTTCTGTTTGTGCAGCTGGTGTCTTCCTGTTGGAGTTTCAGCTCGTGCTAATACCATGGAAGCATCTTCTCAACTGCTTCTTCTGTCTGCAAGCTAATTGCGTAACTGATAGAGTTATACTTGTTTCTACTAGGTCTATGGCAGTTTCAGCTCTTGCTGATCCTGTGGAAGCATCTTCTGCTTTTGCAGCTGATATCTTCCTGTTGCTCGTAGAAGCCCATGGAAGCCTCAACTGCTTCTTCTAGAGCCACGTCTGTCTGACTCATCTGAGTAACTGATAGTGTTATACTTGTTTCTGCTAGTTCTTTTGGAGTTTCAGCTCGTGCTGTACCTATGGAAGCATCATCTTTTTGTGCCTCAAATACTTCTTCTAGAGCCACGTCTGTCTGCCCCATTTGAGTAGTTGATGGTGTTATACTTGTTTCTGCTAGTTCTTTTGGAGTTTGTGCTAATGCTGTGGAATCATCTTCTGTTTGTGCCTCACCTATTTCTTCTAGAACCAATTCTGCCTGATTAGTTTGTATAACTCATTGTGTTAGAATTGTTTCTGTTAGTTCTATTAGATTTTCAGTTCGTGCTGATCCTGTGGAAGCATCTTCTGTTTGTGCAACTGGTGTCTTCCTGTTGGAGTTTCAGCTCGTACTAATCCCTTGGAAGCATCTTCTGTTTATGCCTTAACTGCTTCTTCTGAACACAATCTGCCTGCTCTGTATGCATATCCTCTTCTTAAACTTGTTTCTATTAGTTCTGTTTTGAGTTTCAGCTCTTGCTAATCATTTGGAAGCATCTTGTTATGCCCCAACTGCTTCTTGTAGAGCCACGTCTGTCTGACCCATTTGCGTAACTGATAGTGTCTTGCTGATCCTGTGGAAGCATTTTCTGCTTTTGCAGCTGATATCTTCCTGTTGCTCGTAGAAGCCCATGGAAGCATCTTCTGTTTGTGCCTCAACTGCTTCTTCTAGAGCCACGTCTGTCTGACTCATCTGAGTAACTGATAGTGTTATACTTGTTTCTGCTAGTTCTTTTGGAGATTCAGCTCGTGCTGTACCTATGGAAGCATCATCTTTTTGTGCCTCAACCGCTTCTTCTAGAGCCACGTCTGTCTGACCCATTTGAGTAGCTGATGGTGTTATACTTGTTTCTGCTAGTTCTTTTGGAGTTTGTGCTAATGCTGTGGAATCATCTTCTGTTTGTGCCTCACCTATTTCTTCTAGAACCAATTCTGCCTGATTAGTTTGTATAACTCATTGTGTTAGAATTGTTTCTGTTAGTTCTATTAGATTTTCAGTTCGTGCTGATCCTGTGGAAGCATCTTCTGTTTGTGCAACTGGTGTCTTCCTGTTGGAGTTTCAGCTCGTACTAATCCCATGGAAGCATCTTCTGTTTATGCCTTAACTGCTTCTTCTGAACACAATCTGCCTGATCTGTATGCATATCCTCTTCTTAAACTTGTTTCTATTAGTTCTGTTTTTAGTTTCATCTCTTGCTAATCATTTGGAAGCATCTTGTTATGCCCCAACTGCTTCTTGTAGAGCCACGTCTGTCTGACCCATTTGCGTAACTGATAGTGTCTTGCTGATCCTGTGGAAGCATTTTCTGCTTTTGCAGCTGATATCTTCCTGTTGCTCGTAGAAGCCCATGGAAGCATCTTCTGTTTGTGCCTCAACTGCTTCTTCTAGAGCCACGTCTGTCTGACTCATCTGAGTAACTGATAGTGTTATACTTGTTTCTGCTAGTTCTTTTGGAGTTTCAGCTCGTGCTGTACCTATGGAAGCATCATCTTTTTGTGCCTCAAATACTTCTTCTAGAGCCACGTCTGTCTGCCCCATTTGAGTAGCTGATGGTGTTATACTTGTTTCTGCTAGTTCTTTCGGAGTTTGTGCTAATGCTGTGGAATCATCTTCTGTTTGTGCCTCACCTATTTCTTCTAGAACCAATTCTGCCTGATTAGTTTGTATAACTCATTGTGTTAGAATTGTTTCTGTTAGTTCTATTAGATTTTCAGTTCGTGCTGATCCTGTGGAAGCATCTTCTGTTTGTGCAACTGGTGTCTTCCTGTTGGAGTTTCAGCTCGTACTAATCCCATGGAAGCATCTTCTGTTTATGCCTTAACTGCTTCTTCTGAACACAATCTGCCTGCTCTGTATGCATATCCTCTTCTTAAACTTGTTTCTATTAGTTCTGTTTTGAGTTTCAGCTCTTGCTAATCATTTGGAAGCATCTTGTTATGCCCCAACTGCTTCTTGTAGAGCCACGTCTGTCTGACCCATTTGCGTAACTGATAGTGTTATACTTGTTTCTGCTAGTTCTTTTACAGTTTCAGCTCGTGCTGATCCTGTGGAAGAATCTTCTGTGTTTGCAGCTGATGTCTTCCTATTGCTCGTGCTAATCCCATGGAAGCATCTTCTGTTTGTGCCCAGCTACTTCTTCTACAGGCAAGTCTGATCTATTTGCGTTACTGATAGTGTTATACTTGTTTCTGCTAGTTCTGTTGCAGTTTCAGCTCTTGCTGATAATGTGGAAGCATCTTCTGTCTGACCCATTTCCAGTTGCAGGTTTAGCTCGAGCTGATTCTGTGGAAGCACCTTCTGTTTGCGCCTCAACTGCTTCTTCTAGAGCCATTTCTGCCTGATCAGTTTGTGTAACTCATCATATTAGATGTGTTTCTGCTAGTTCTTGTAGAGCTTCAATTCGTGTTGATCCCATGGAATAATCTTCTTTTTGTGTCTCAATTGCTTCTTCTATAACCAATTCTGCCTGCTCAGTAAACGTCTTAAACATGTTTCTGCAAGTTCTTTTGGAGTTTCAGCTCGTGCTGATCCTGTGTAAATTATGTTTGATCAGATTGCAAAATTTTTCTTGTTTGAATTCATTCTGATACAGGTTCAGGTCATGCTGATTCTGTGGAAGCGTCTTTTGTTTGTGCCTCAGCTTGTGTCTATAAAGCTAAATATCCCTGATCATTTTGCTTAACTCGTTGTGTTAGAATAGTTTCTGTGAGTTCTATAGGAGATTCAGCTCGTGCTGTTCCTGAGGATGCATCTTCTGTTTGTGCCTCAACTGCTTCTTCTAGAGCCACGTCTGTCTGACTCATTTGAGTAACTGATAGTGTTATACTGTCTGCTAGTTCTTTTGGAGTTTCAGCTCGTGCTGAACCTATGGAAGCATCTTCTGTTTGTGCAGCTGGTGTCTTCCTGTTGGAGTTTCAGCTCGTGCTAATACCATGGAAGCATCTTCTCAACTGCTTCTTCTGTCTGCAAGCTAATTGCGTAACTGATAGAGTTATACTTGTTTCTACTAGGTCTATGGCAGTTTCAGCTCTTGCTGATCCTGTGGAAGCATCTTCTGCTTTTGCAGCTGATATCTTCCTGTTGCTCGTAGAAGCCCATGGAAGCCTCAACTGCTTCTTCTAGAGCCACGTCTGTCTGACTCATCTGAGTAACTGATAGTGTTATACTTGTTTCTGCTAGTTCTTTTGGAGTTTCAGCTCGTGCTGTACCTATGGAAGCATCATCTTTTTGTGCCTCAAATACTTCTTCTAGAGCCACGTCTGTCTGCCCCATTTGAGTAGTTGATGGTGTTATACTTGTTTCTGCTAGTTCTTTTGGAGTTTGTGCTAATGCTGTGGAATCATCTTCTGTTTGTGCCTCACCTATTTCTTCTAGAACCAATTCTGCCTGATTAGTTTGTATAACTCATTGTGTTAGAATTGTTTCTGTTAGTTCTATTAGATTTTCAGTTCGTGCTGATCCTGTGGAAGCATCTTCTGTTTGTGCAACTGGTGTCTTCCTGTTGGAGTTTCAGCTCGTACTAATCCCTTGGAAGCATCTTCTGTTTATGCCTTAACTGCTTCTTCTGAACACAATCTGCCTGCTCTGTATGCATATCCTCTTCTTAAACTTGTTTCTATTAGTTCTGTTTTGAGTTTCAGCTCTTGCTAATCATTTGGAAGCATCTTGTTATGCCCCAACTGCTTCTTGTAGAGCCACGTCTGTCTGACCCATTTGCGTAACTGATAGTGTCTTGCTGATCCTGTGGAAGCATTTTCTGCTTTTGCAGCTGATATCTTCCTGTTGCTCGTAGAAGCCCATGGAAGCATCTTCTGTTTGTGCCTCAACTGCTTCTTCTAGAGCCACGTCTGTCTGACTCATCTGAGTAACTGATAGTGTTATACTTGTTTCTGCTAGTTCTTTTGGAGATTCAGCTCGTGCTGTACCTATGGAAGCATCATCTTTTTGTGCCTCAACCGCTTCTTCTAGAGCCACGTCTGTCTGACCCATTTGAGTAGCTGATGGTGTTATACTTGTTTCTGCTAGTTCTTTTGGAGTTTGTGCTAATGCTGTGGAATCATCTTCTGTTTGTGCCTCACCTATTTCTTCTAGAACCAATTCTGCCTGATTAGTTTGTATAACTCATTGTGTTAGAATTGTTTCTGTTAGTTCTATTAGATTTTCAGTTCGTGCTGATCCTGTGGAAGCATCTTCTGTTTGTGCAACTGGTGTCTTCCTGTTGGAGTTT
Source organism: Cepaea hortensis (assembly GCA_963921405.1). Taxonomy (NCBI): domain Eukaryota; kingdom Metazoa; phylum Mollusca; class Gastropoda; order Stylommatophora; family Helicidae; genus Cepaea; species Cepaea hortensis. The sequence goes on along the minus strand of OY992895.1, from coordinate 60,545,709 downwards.
CAGCTCGTACTAATCCCATGGAAGCATCTTCTGTTTATGCCTTAACTGCTTCTTCTGAACACAATCTGCCTGCTCTGTATGCATATCCTCTTCTTAAACTTGTTTCTATTAGTTCTGTTTTTAGTTTCAGCTCTTGCTAATCATTTGGAAGCATCTTGTTATGCCCCAACTGCTTCTTGTAGAGCCACGTCTGTCTGACCCATTTGCGTAACTGATAGTGTCTTGCTGATCCTGTGGAAGCATTTTCTGCTTTTGCAGCTGATATCTTCCTGTTGCTCGTAGAAGCCCATGGAAGCATCTTCTGTTTGTGCCTCAACTGCTTCTTCTAGAGCCACGTCTGTCTGACTCATCTGAGTAACTGATAGTGTTATACTTGTTTCTGCTAGTTCTTTTGGAGTTTCAGCTCGTGCTGTACCTATGGAAGCATCATCTTTTTGTGCCTCAAATACTTCTTCTAGAGCCACGTCTGTCTGCCCCATTTGAGTAGCTGATGGTGTTATACTTGTTTCTGCTAGTTCTTTCGGAGTTTGTGCTAATGCTGTGGAATCATCTTCTGTTTGTGCCTCACCTATTTCTTCTAGAACCAATTCTGCCTGATTAGTTTGTATAACTCATTGTGTTAGAATTGTTTCTGTTAGTTCTATTAGATTTTCAGTTCGTGCTGATCCTGTGGAAGCATCTTCTGTTTGTGCAACTGGTGTCTTCCTGTTGGAGTTTCAGCTCGTACTAATCCCATGGAAGCATCTTCTGTTTATGCCTTAACTGCTTCTTCTGAACACAATCTGCCTGCTCTGTATGCATATCCTCTTCTTAAACTTGTTTCTATTAGTTCTGTTTTGAGTTTCAGCTCTTGCTAATCATTTGGAAGCATCTTGTTATGCCCCAACTGCTTCTTGTAGAGCCACGTCTGTCTGACCCATTTGCGTAACTGATAGTGTTATACTTGTTTCTGCTAGTTCTTTTACAGTTTCAGCTCGTGCTGATCCTGTGGAAGAATCTTCTGTGTTTGCAGCTGATGTCTTCCTATTGCTCGTGCTAATCCCATGGAAGCATCTTCTGTTTGTGCCCAGCTACTTCTTCTACAGGCAAGTCTGATCTATTTGCGTTACTGATAGTGTTATACTTGTTTCTGCTAGTTCTGTTGCAGTTTCAGCTCTTGCTGATAATGTGGAAGCATCTTCTGTCTGACCCATTTCCAGTTGCAGGTTTAGCTCGAGCTGATTCTGTGGAAGCACCTTCTGTTTGCGCCTCAACTGCTTCTTCTAGAGCCATTTCTGCCTGATCAGTTTGTGTAACTCATCATATTAGATGTGTTTCTGCTAGTTCTTGTAGAGCTTCAATTCGTGTTGATCCCATGGAATAATCTTCTTTTTGTGTCTCAATTGCTTCTTCTATAACCAATTCTGCCTGCTCAGTAAACGTCTTAAACATGTTTCTGCAAGTTCTTTTGGAGTTTCAGCTCGTGCTGATCCTGTGTAAATTATGTTTGATCAGATTGCAAAATTTTTCTTGTTTGAATTCATTCTGATACAGGTTCAGGTCATGCTGATTCTGTGGAAGCGTCTTTTGTTTGTGCCTCAGCTTGTGTCTATAAAGCTAAATATCCCTGATCATTTTGCTTAACTCGTTGTGTTAGAATAGTTTCTGTGAGTTCTATAGGAGATTCAGCTCGTGCTGTTCCTGAGGATGCATCTTCTGTTTGTGCCTCAACTGCTTCTTCTAGAGCCACGTCTGTCTGACTCATTTGAGTAACTGATAGTGTTATACTGTCTGCTAGTTCTTTTGGAGTTTCAGCTCGTGCTGAACCTATGGAAGCATCTTCTGTTTGTGCAGCTGGTGTCTTCCTGTTGGAGTTTCAACTCGTGCTAATACCATGGAAGCATCTTCTCAACTGCTTCTTCTGTCTGCAAGCTAATTGCGTAACTGATAGAGTTATACTTGTTTCTACTAGGTCTATGGCAGTTTCAGCTCTTGCTGATCCTGTGGAAGCATCTTCTGCTTTTGCAGCTGATATCTTCCTGTTGCTCGTAGAAGCCCATGGAAGCCTCAACTGCTTCTTCTAGAGCCACGTCTGTCTGACTCATCTGAGTAACTGATAGTGTTATACTTGTTTCTGCTAGTTCTTTTGGAGTTTCAGCTCGTGCTGTACCTATGGAAGCATCATCTTTTTGTGCCTCAAATACTTCTTCTAGAGCCACGTCTGTCTGCCCCATTTGAGTAGTTGATGGTGTTATACTTGTTTCTGCTAGTTCTTTTGGAGTTTGTGCTAATGCTGTGGAATCATCTTCTGTTTGTGCCTCACCTATTTCTTCTAGAACCAATTCTGCCTGATTAGTTTGTATAACTCATTGTGTTAGAATTGTTTCTGTTAGTTCTATTAGATTTTCAGTTCGTGCTGATCCTGTGGAAGCATCTTCTGTTTGTGCAACTGGTGTCTTCCTGTTGGAGTTTCAGCTCGTACTAATCCCTTGGAAGCATCTTCTGTTTATGCCTTAACTGCTTCTTCTGAACACAATCTGCCTGCTCTGTATGCATATCCTCTTCTTAAACTTGTTTCTATTAGTTCTGTTTTGAGTTTCAGCTCTTGCTAATCATTTGGAAGCATCTTGTTATGCCCCAACTGCTTCTTGTAGAGCCACGTCTGTCTGACCCATTTGCGTAACTGATAGTGTCTTGCTGATCCTGTGGAAGCATTTTCTGCTTTTGCAGCTGATATCTTCCTGTTGCTCGTAGAAGCCCATGGAAGCATCTTCTGTTTGTGCCTCAACTGCTTCTTCTAGAGCCACGTCTGTCTGACTCATCTGAGTAACTGATAGTGTTATACTTGTTTCTGCTAGTTCTTTTGGAGATTCAGCTCGTGCTGTACCTATGGAAGCATCATCTTTTTGTGCCTCAACCGCTTCTTCTAGAGCCACGTCTGTCTGACCCATTTGAGTAGCTGATGGTGTTATACTTGTTTCTGCTAGTTCTTTTGGAGTTTGTGCTAATGCTGTGGAATCATCTTCTGTTTGTGCCTCACCTATTTCTTCTAGAACCAATTCTGCCTGATTAGTTTGTATAACTCATTGTGTTAGAATTGTTTCTGTTAGTTCTATTAGATTTTCAGTTCGTGCTGATCCTGTGGAAGCATCTTCTGTTTGTGCAACTGGTGTCTTCCTGTTGGAGTTTCAGCTCGTACTAATCCCATGGAAGCATCTTCTGTTTATGCCTTAACTGCTTCTTCTGAACACAATCTGCCTGATCTGTATGCATATCCTCTTCTTAAACTTGTTTCTATTAGTTCTGTTTTTAGTTTCAGCTCTTGCTAATCATTTGGAAGCATCTTGTTATGCCCCAACTGCTTCTTGTAGAGCCACGTCTGTCTGACCCATTTGCGTAACTGATAGTGTCTTGCTGATCCTGTGGAAGCATTTTCTGCTTTTGCAGCTGATATCTTCCTGTTGCTCGTAGAAGCCCATGGAAGCATCTTCTGTTTGTGCCTCAACTGCTTCTTCTAGAGCCACGTCTGTCTGACTCATCTGAGTAACTGATAGTGTTATACTTGTTTCTGCTAGTTCTTTTGGAGTTTCAGCTCGTGCTGTACCTATGGAAGCATCATCTTTTTGTGCCTCAAATACTTCTTCTAGAGCCACGTCTGTCTGCCCCATTTGAGTAGCTGATGGTGTTATACTTGTTTCTGCTAGTTCTTTCGGAGTTTGTGCTAATGCTGTGGAATCATCTTCTGTTTGTGCCTCACCTATTTCTTCTAGAACCAATTCTGCCTGATTAGTTTGTATAACTCATTGTGTTAGAATTGTTTCTGTTAGTTCTATTAGATTTTCAGTTCGTGCTGATCCTGTGGAAGCATCTTCTGTTTATGCAACTGGTGTCTTCCTGTTGGAGTTTCAGCTCGTACTAATCCCATGGAAGCATCTTCTTTTTATGCCTTAACTGCTTCTTCTGAACACAATCTGCCTGCTCTGTATGCAAATCCTCTTCTTAAACTTCTGTTTTGAGTTTCAGCTCTTGCTAATCATTTGGAAGCATCTTGTTATGCCCCAACTGCTTCTTGTAGAGCCACGTCTGTCTGACTCATTTGAGTAACTGATAGTGTTATACTAGTTTCTGCTAGTTCTTTTGGAGTTTCAGCTCGTGCTGAACCTGTGGAAGCATCTTCTGTTTGTGCAGCTGGTGTCTTCCTGTTGGAGTTTCAGCTCGTGCTAATACCATGGAAGCATCTTCTCAACTGCTTCTTCTGTCTGCAAGCTAATTGCGTAACTGATAGTGTTATACTTGTTTCTACTAGGTCTATGGCAGTTTCAGCTCTTGCTGATCCTGTGGAAGCATCTTCTGCTTTTGCAGCTGATATCTTCCTGTTGCTCGTAGAAGCCCATGTAAGCATCTTCTGTTTGTGCCTCAACTGCTTCTTCTAGAGCCACGTCTATCTGACTCATCTGAGTAACTGATAGTGTTATACTTGTTTCTGCTAGTTCTTTTGGAGTTTCAGCTCGTGCTGTACCTATGGAAGCATCATCTTTTTGTGCCTCAAATACTTCTTCTAGAGCCACGTCTGTCTGCCCCATTTGAGTAGTTGATGGTGTTATACTTGTTTCTGCTAGTTCTTTTGGAGTTTGTGCTAATGCTGTGGAATCATCTTCTGTTTGTGCCTCACCTATTTCTTCTAGAACCAATTCTGCCTGATTAGTTTGTATAACTCATTGTGTTAGAATTGTTTCTGTTAGTTCTATTAGATTTTCAGTTCGTGCTGATCCTGTGGAAGCATCTTCTGTTTGTGCAACTTGTGTCTTCCTGTTGGAGTTTCAGCTCGTACTAATCCCATGGAAGCATCTTCTGTTATCCCTTAACTGCTTCTTCTGAACACAATCTGCCTGCTCTGTATGCATATCCTCTTCTTAAACTTGTTTCTATTAGTTCTGTTTTGAGTTTCAGCTCTTGCTAATCATTTGGAAGCATCTTGTTATGCCCCAACTGCTTCTTGTAGAGCCACGTCTGTCTGACCCATTTGCGTAACTGATAGTGTTATACTTGTTTCTGCTAGTTCTTTTACAGTTTCAGCTCTTGCTGATAATGTGGAAGCATCTTCTGTCTGACCCATTTCCAGTTGCAGTTTTAGCTCGCGCTGATTCTGTGGAAGCACCTTCTGTTTGCGCCTCAACTGCTTCTTCTAGAGCCATTTCTGCCTGATCAGTTTGTGTAACTCATCATATTAGATTTGTTTCTGCTAGTTCTTGTAGAGCTTTAATTCGTGTTGATCCCATGGAATAATCTTCTTTTTGTGTCTCAATTGCTTCTTCTATAACCAATTCTGCCTGCTCAGTAAACGTCTTAAACATGTTTCTGCAAGTTCTTTTGGAGTTTCAGCTCGTGCTGATCCTGTGTAAATTATGTTTGATCAGATTGCAAAATTTTTCTTGTTTGAATTCATTCTGATACAGGTTCAGCTCATGCTGATTCTGTGGAAGCGTCTTTTGTTTGTGCCTCAGCTTGTGTCTATAAAGCTAAATATCCCTGATCATTTTGCTTAACTCGTTGAGTTAGAATAGTTTATGTGAGTTCTATAGGAGATTCAGCTCGTGCTGTTTCTGAGGATGCATCTTCTGTTTGTGCCTCAACTGCTTCTTCTAGAGCCACGTCTGTCTGACTCATTTGAGTAACTGATAGTGTTATACTAGTTTCTGCTAGTTCTTTTGGAGTTTCAGCTCGTGCTGAACCTGTGGAAGCATCTTCTGTTTGTGCAGCTGGTTTCTTCCTGTTGGAGTTTCAGCTCGTGCTAATACCATGGAAGCATCTTCTCAACTGCTTCTTCTGTCTGCAAGCTAATTGCGTAACTGATAGTGTTATACTTGTTTCTACTAGGTCTATGGCAGTTTCAGCTCTTGCTGATCCTGTGGAAGCATATTCTGCTTTTGCAGCTGATATCTTCCTGTTGCTCGTAGAAGCCCATGGAAGCATCTTCTGTTTGTGCCTCAACTGCTTCTTCTAGAGCCACGTCTGTCTGACTCATCTGAGTAACTGATAGTGTTATACCTGTTTCTGCTAGTTCTTTTGGAGTTTCAGCTCGTGCTGTACCTATGGAAGCATCATCTTTTTGTGCCTCAACCGCTTCTTCTAGAGCCACGTCTGTCTGCCCCATTTGAGTAGCTGATGGTGTTATACTTGTTTCTGCTAGTTTTTTTGGAGTTTGTGCTAATGCTGTGGAATCATCTTCTGTTTGTGCCTCACCTATTTCTTCTAGAACCAATTCTGCCTGATTAGTTTGTATAACTCATTGTGTTAGAATTGTTTCTGTTAGTTCTATTAGATTTTCAGTTCGTGCTGATCCTGTGGAAGCATCTTCTGTTTGTGCAACTGGTGTCTTCCTGTTGGAGTTTCAGCTCGTACTAATCCCATGGAAGCATCTTCTTTTTATGCCTTAACTGCTTCTTCTGAACACAATCTGCCTGCTCTGTATGCATATCCTCTTCTTAAACTTGTTTCTATTAGTTCTGTTTTGAGTTTCAGCTCTTGCTAATCATTTGGAAGCATCTTGTTATGCCCCAACTGCTTCTTGTAGAGCCACGTCTGTCTGACCCATTTGCGTAACTGATAGTGTCTTGCTGATCCTGTGGAAGCATTTTCTGCTTTTGCAGCTGATATCTTCCTGTTGCTCGTAGAAGCCCATGGAAGCATCTTCTGTTTGTGCCTCAACTGCTTCTTCTAGAGCCACGTCTGTCTTTCTCATCTGAGTAACTGATAGTGTTATACTTGTTTCTGCTAGTTCTTTTGGAGTTTCAGCTCGTGCTGTACCTATGGAAGCATCATCTTTTTGTGCCTCAAATACTTCTTCTAGAGCCACGTCTGTCTGCCCCATTTGAGTAGCTGATGGTGTTATACTTGTTTCTGCTAGTTCTTTTGGAGTTTGTAATAATGCTGTGGAATCATCTTCTGTTTGTGCCTCACCTTATTTCTTCTAGAACCAATTCTGCCTGATTAGTTTGTATAACTCATTGTGTTAGAATTGTTTCTGTTAGTTCTATTAGATTTTCAGTTCGTGCTGATCCTGTGGAAGCATCTTCTGTTTGTGCAACTGGTGTCTTCCTGTTGGAGTTTCAGCTCGTACTAATCCCATGGAAGCATCTTCTTTTTATGCCTTAACTGCTTCTTCTGAACACAATCTGCCTGCTCTGTATGCATATCCTCTTCTTAAACTTGTTTCTATTAGTTCTGTTTTGAGTTTCAGCTCTTGCTAATCATTTGGAAGCATCTTGTTATGCCCCAACTGCTTCTTGTAGAGCCACGTCTGTCTGACCCATTTGCGTAACTGATAGTGTTATACTTGTTTCTGTTAGTTCTTTTACAGTTTCAGCTCGTGCTGATCCTGTGGAAGCATCTTCTGTGTTTGCAGCTGATGTCTTCCTATTGCTCGTGCTAATCCCATGGAAGCATCTTCTGTTTGTGCCCAGCTAGAGGCAAGTCTGATCTATTTGCGTTACTGATAGTGTTATACTTGTTTCTGCTAGTTCTGTTGCAGTTTCAGCTCTTGCTGATAATGTGGAAGCATCTTCTGTCTGACCCATTTCCAGTTGCAGGTTTAGCTCTAGCTGATTCTGTGGAAGCACCTTCTGTTTGCGCCTCAACTGCTTCTTCTAGAGCCATTTCTGCCTGATCAGTTTGTGTAACTCATCATATTAGATGTGTTTCTGCTAGTTCTTGTAGAGCTTCAATTCGTGTTGATCCCATGGAATAATCTTCTTTTTGTGTCTCAATTGCTTCTTCTATAACCAATTCTGCCTGCTCAGTAAACGTCTTAAACATGTTTCTGCAAGTTCTTTTGGAGTTTCAGCTCGTGCTGATCCTGTGTAAATTATGTTTGATCAGATTGCAAAATCTTTCTTGTTTGAATTCATTCTGATACAGGTTCAGCTCATGCTGATTCTGTGGAAGCGTCTTTTGTTTGTGCCTCAGCTTGTGTCTATAAAGCTAAATATCCCTGATCATTTTGCTTAACTCGTTGTGTTAGAATAGTTTCTGTGAGTTCTATAGGAGATTCAGCTCGTGCTGTTCCTGAGGATGCATCTTCTGTTTGTGCCTCAACTGCTTCTTCTAGAGCCACGTCTGTCTGACTCATTTGAGTAACTGATAGTGTTATAATGTCTGCTAGTTCTTTTGGAGTTTCAGCTCGTGCTGAACCTGTGGAAGCATCTTCTGTTTGTGCAGCTGGTGTCTTCCTGTTGGAGTTTCAGCTCGTGCTAATACCATGGAAGCATCTTCTCAACTGCTTCTTCTGTCTGCAAGCTAATTGCGTAACTGATAGAGTTATACTTGTTTCTACTAGGTCTATGGCAGTTTCAGCTCTTGCTGATCCTGTGGAAGCATCTTCTGCTTTTGCAGCTGATATCTTCCTGTTGCTCGTAGAAGCCCATGGAAGCATTTTCTGTTTGTGCCTCAACTGCTTCTTCTAGAGCCACGTCTGTCTGACTCATCTGAGTAACTGATAGTGTTATACTTGTTTCTGCTAGTTCTTTTGGAGTTTCAGCTCGTGCTGTACCTATGGAAGCATCATCTTTTTGTGCCTCAAATACTTCTTCTAGAGCCACGTCTGTCTGCCCCATTTGAGTAGTTGATGGTGTTATACTTGTTTCTGCTAGTTCTTTTGGAGTTTGTGCTAATGCTGTGGAATCATCTTCTGTTTGTGCCTCACCTATTTCTTCTAGAACCAATTCTGCCTGATTAGTTTGTATAACTCATTGTGTTAGAATTGTTTCTGTTAGTTCTATTAGATTTTCAGTTCGTGCTGATCCTGTGGAAGCATCTTCTGTTTGTGCAACTTGTGTCTTCCTGTTGGAGTTTCAGCTCGTACTAATCCCATGGAAGCATCTTCTGTTATCCCTTAACTGCTTCTTCTGAACACAATCTGCCTGCTCTGTATGCATATCCTCTTCTTAAACTTGTTTCTATTAGTTCTGTTTTGAGTTTCAGCTCTTGCTAATCATTTGGAAGCATCTTGTTATGCCCCAACTGCTTCTTGTAGAGCCACGTCTGTCTGACCCATTTGCGTAACTGATAGTGTTATACTTGTTTCTGCTAGTTCTTTTACAGTTTCAGCTCTTGCTCATAATGTGGAAGCATCTTCTGCCTGACCCATTTCCAGTTGCAGTTTTAGCTCGCGCTGATTCTGTGGAAGCACCTTCTGTTTGCGCCTCAACTGCTTCTTCTAGAGCCATTTCTGCCTGATCAGTTTGTGTAACTCATCATATTAGATTTGTTTCTGCTAGTTCTTGTAGAGCTTTAATTCGTGTTGATCCCATGGAATAATCTTCTTTTTGTGTCTCAATTGCTTCTTCTATAACCAATTCTGCCTGCTCAGTAAACGTCTTAAACATGTTTCTGCAAGTTCTTTTGGAGTTTCAGCTCGTGCTGATCCTGTGTAAATTATGTTTGATCAGATTGCAAAATTTTTCTTGTTTGAATTCATTCTGATACAGGTTCAGCTCATGCTGATTCTGTGGAAGCGTCTTTTGTTTGTGCCTCAGCTTGTGTCTATAAAGCTAAATATCCCTGATCATTTTGCTTAACTCGTTGAGTTAGAATAGTTTATGTGAGTTCTATAGGAGATTCAGCTCGTGCTGTTTCTGAGGATGCATCTTCTGTTTGTGCCTCAACTGCTTCTTCTAGAGCCACGTCTGTCTGACTCATTTGAGTAACTGATAGTGTTATACTAGTTTCTGCTAGTTCTTTTGGAGTTTCAGCTCGTGCTGAACCTGTGGAAGCATCTTCCAAACTGCTGATCCTGTGGAAGCATTTTCTGCTTTTGCAGCTGATATCTTCCTGTTGCTCGTAGAAGCCCATGGAAGCATCTTCTGTTTGTGCCTCAACTGCTTCTTCTAGAGCCACGTCTGTCTTTCTCATCTGAGTAACTGATAGTGTTATACTTGTTTCTGCTAGTTCTTTTGGAGTTTCAGCTCGTGCTGTACCTATGGAAGCATCATCTTTTTGTGCCTCAAATACTTCTTCTAGAGCCACGTCTGTCTGCCCCATTTGAGTAGCTGATGGTGTTATACTTGTTTCTGCTAGTTCTTTTGGAGTTTGTGCTAATGCTGTGGAATCATCTTCTGTTTGTGCCTCACCTTATTTCTTCTAGAACCAATTCTGCCTGATTAGTTTGTATAACTCATTGTGTTTCTGTTAGTTCTTTTGGAGTTTCAGCTCGTGCTGAACCTGTGGAAGCATCTTCTGTTTGTGCAGCTGGTTTCTTCCTGTTGGAGTTTCAGCTCGTGCTAATACCATGGAAGCATCTTCTCAACTGCTTCTTCTGTCTGCAAGCTAATTGCGTAACTGATAGTGTTATACTTGTTTCTACTAGGTCTATGGCAGTTTCAGCTCTTGCTGATCCTGTGGAAGCATATTCTGCTTTTGCAGCTGATATCTTCCTGTTGCTCGTAGAAGCCCATGGAAGCATCTTCTGTTTGTGCCTCAACTGCTTCTTCTAGAGCCACGTCTGTCTGACTCATCTGAGTAACTGATAGTGTTATACCTGTTTCTGCTAGTTCTTTTGGAGTTTCAGCTCGTGCTGTACCTATGGAAGCATCATCTTTTTGTGCCTCAACCGCTTCTTCTAGAGCCACGTCTGTCTGCCCCATTTGAGTAGCTGATGGTGTTATACTTGTTTCTGCTAGTTTTTTTGGAGTTTGTGCTAATGCTGTGGAATCATCTTCTGTTTGTGCCTCACCTATTTCTTCTAGAACCAATTCTGCCTGATTAGTTTGTATAACTCATTGTGTTAGAATTGTTTCTGTTAGTTCTATTAGATTTTCAGTTCGTGCTGATCCTGTGGAAGCATCTTCTGTTTGTGCAACTGGTGTCTTCCTGTTGGAGTTTCAGCTCGTACTAATCCCATGGAAGCATCTTCTTTTTATGCCTTAACTGCTTCTTCTGAACACAATCTGCCTGCTCTGTATGCATATCCTCTTCTTAAACTTGTTTCTATTAGTTCTGTTTTGAGTTTCAGCTCTTGCTAATCATTTGGAAGCATCTTGTTATGCCCCAACTGCTTCTTGTAGAGCCACGTCTGTCTGACCCATTTGCGTAACTGATAGTGTTATACTTGTTTCTGTTAGTTCTTTTACAGTTTCAGCTCGTGCTGATCCTGTGGAAGCATCTTCTGTGTTTGCAGCTGATGTCTTCCTATTGCTCGTGCTAATCCCATGGAAGCATCTTCTGTTTGTGCCCAGCTACTTCTTCTAGAGGCAAGTCTGATCTATTTGCGTTACTGATAGTGTTATACTTGTTTCTGCTAGTTCTGTTGCAGTTTCAGCTCTTGCTGATAATGTGGAAGCATCTTCTGTCTGACCCATTTCCAGTTGCAGTTTTAGCTCGAGCTGATTCTGTGGAAGCACCTTCTGTTTGCGCCTCAACTGCTTCTTCTAGAGCCATTTCTGCCTGATCAGTTTGTGTAACTCATCATATTAGATTTGTTTCTGCTAGTTCTTGTAGAGCTTTAATTCGTGTTGATCCCATGGAATAATCTTCTTTTTGTGTCTCAATTGCTTCTTCTATAACCAATTCTGCCTGCTCAGTAAACGTCTTAAACATGTTTCTGCAAGTTCTTTTGGAGTTTCAGCTCGTGCTGATCCTGTGTAAATTATGTTTGATCAGATTGCAAAATTTTTCTTGTTTGAATTCATTCTGATACAGGTTCAGCTCATGCTGATTATGTGGAAGCGTCTTTTGTTTGTGCCTCAGCTTGTGTCTATAAAGCTAAATATCCCTGATTATTTTGCTTAACTCGTTGAGTTAGAATAGTTTCTGTGAGTTCTATAGGAGATTCAGCTCGTGCTGTTCCTGAGGATGTGTAGTAGTGTCGAATGAAGTAACAAGACTTGATCTGTACTAAAACTTTATACTTTATTCTCAAGATGACAAGCCGTGTCTTCTCAGCTGGACTATCGGATGTTGACTGCCCTTCACAACAACAATACGTCACGATTGAGCATCTCTCTCCGCTTTCACTCATAATGCTCAATCGTGCTGTATCTCTAATTCCCCACTAGATCCTAATTATAACCCAAACTACACATACTGTTACACCTCCCCATGTTTATTAAAGAATTTTCCTTATAAAGGAAAAATCTTTACTCCTAATCCCCTTACTCTATTCCCTCTTTTTCCTCTAATCTTCCATAGTTCTTCTAATCCTCCCCAAACCAACTCCAACTTAATTTAACATTCTATTTCTTTAACTCTTTTCCCAGCTATATAATCAACCCACTTCTTCTTCCATTTTACCTCTATACCTCGTACCATGTACTGTAACCCTTTTTTTTTTTAACTTACCATTTCTACTCTTCTTTCATTTCCCCAAACTATATAGCAATCCACTATATATTCCTTGGCTCCTCAAGTTCCTATATAAAATATGCATATTATAAACAAAATGGCTCGTAAAATCGTATTTGTACAACTGGCATTAGGAAATCACTCGCATTTCTCAATACAAGACAACCCGAACAACGAGAACAACGTATTTAGGAGAAGTAAAGAAGGGGTGCACCCAGTAAAAGGAATAAATAGTCAAGATAAGCACAAAGAAACGCATATTCCACACAACCACATTTACCTCCTTTGCCAATAAAAAAATTTGTACAACCAAATTTTTTTCTTATAAATACGTCATACAAAAATAGATCTTTGTTTTCTATAAACCAAGTTGATATAATGTTTTACAAGCTTTATATATACAACCCTATATGAAATAGAACTTTTTACGTAAGTTTCAAGCCTTATATCTTCAACATTTACAATTTCCAACCACAATCTTGTCCAAATTGCGTTATCTCACCTTTTAGCATGAGATCCTGTTCAATTTTTATGAACACCTTTAATATAATTAAAGCTGGTTTTTCACAGCACCTATTTCTTGCCCCCTTCATGTCCCATGATCTGCCCTTTATCCCCCTATGTATTTCTTCTATATGCTGCTATTCACAGTTTTTTCCCTTAAACTTCTATCTAGTTATACTCTACTTATATATTCGAAGCTTTTCAAGCAACCTAACCTTCCCAACAGCCTATGTCTCCATACCCTCTCTCAATCATTTTATAATTCCTTTCTGAACGAAAGGGCTGTATTTGAAAAGTTAACTAATATTCTAACCAAACTTAAAACCAATTCATTAACCACATCAAAACAAGGCGTCACAATTATCCAATTAAAACACATTTTCAAAATTAATATGGCATGCATTTTATCAACCCAAAAGCAAATATTATATCATTATTAGACACTTTTACGGTCCAATAGTGTTTTACTCAAAGCACTATAAACTCAACGATCCTAACTTACTTAAACTAACTTTTTATAAAACCAAACCAAGCATGAAATAAAACATAATACATACACATATAGCATTGAAACATAGTCTCAATAAAATAATCAATTAACAACCATCATTGCCCAGTTACACGAAAATAAAACTCCGAGTGAATAAACAAAGATTTTCTAAGTAAACTTTCTTAAAATTATTACGTATAGTGGCCCCAACAACCATACTAATAATGTACCACATCTCTATTTATTCAGGCCATTCCATTTATATATTTCCTAACTCCATTCTCATTTTCCTACCTCATCATAGCCAATTGCTAACCAGAGACATACTTCCCAGTATATCAATAATACCAAAAACTCCCCACCAAATTCTCTATAAAACTTCCTACAACTCTCTGTAAGCGAACCGCTTTTAAATTTAAATTGTTCATTAAAATTATGATTGACAAAACTGAAGATATTTCCCTTATCCCCTATTTCACATTCTCACAGAAAAGATATGTTAGATTGAGTTAGTGCGCACTTAGGAAAATAAGAAAAAGAAAGGAAAAAGTAAGAAGTAATCACACTTCTCTTTCCATACATACTTTATGAATAAAGTTTCAAAATTTATCTTCAGTTTCCGTCAATAATAATTGTTATTATCAAAAAAAAATATTGATTCAACACTACTAGCTTTTCTTTTTTTTTTTTTTTTTCTTCATTCCTCTCGTCAATTTCAAGTTTACCATTCCAAGTAAACCCATCAATTCAATGCTACATATGTGTGTCTGTTACTTACAGACCAATATCCAAATCTTATAAGCATATCTGCCGATATCAATGATAACAAACAGTACAAACATTAATTCCTCCTTTTTCTAGCCAAACTCCAAACACATCATACTATCCGGAAAATCCTCTTAATTAATCACTGTAAACTACAGTACAAGTCCTCTTATCTATACTAATGTAGTATTCACCATCCACTCACCTATTTACTTGTGGCCCTACCTGCCAATTATTTCCCTTCAATTTGTCCAAGCTACTAAAAAAATCAACCATCAATTCCACCCCATAGAGAAATAACCAAATATATACATATACTTCATTCAAAACTACCTCCATATTGATTATAAAAATACCAAGAGTCATCTTCTTCATTTACAATTCTAACACTTATAAATTGCTATCTGCAATATTCTCTACTTATCTACTTCCTACGGTTCCACTTCTTCAATATCTCCAAATTTCTTTGAACCAATGCTAATTCTACATCAATGTCTTCTTCTTCGTACAATCCATTTGTTTCCTCCATACTACTACTACTTGACTCTGACTTTTCATCCATTTCTTCTTCTTCGTCTGTATGTCTCTCTTTAGCTGCCGCTAATCTCTTTTGTTCAATATCCCATCTAATTTGTCGATCACTATTCCTCAAGGATCTTTCTAGTAACGGCATATCCTCCCCGCTCGTTGAATAATCCCTAATTCTCCTCTGTCTTTTCACTTCTCTATCTCTTTGTCTATCCATTCTCCTTTTCGTTGCCTGTCTAGTGTTCCTAAACGGAGCACTTATTTCCTCTTCCATACTATCATAATGAGTCTCATTCAACTTTTCTTCTTCTATTGTTTTCGGTATCGTCTGTTCTTGAGTATCATCAAAGCCTGGAGTTGCTAATAAGCGATTTTGTGCTGGATCTCTTCTAACGCCTGGGGTTACTGTAGCACCTCTAACGAGTTGTTCATCTAAAAACCTTGTGTCTGAATAATAATTATTATTATTATTATACTCTATCTCTTCTTCATCTCTCCTTAAGTGTTCCACGTGTGCCCTTGCTACATGTCCAAGTCACGGGACTGGTTCTTAATACTATATGACAGTGGGCCGATATAACTCTCATCGAACCTGAATTATTCCAAGCTCAGTTACAAAATATTCAAGCCTGCACGTATTAGTTATTTCCATATAACCATGGTCTTACTGATTTCATGAGACCTCTAGCTTTTTTCAGCGACTCCTCAGCTGTTTGCTGTTTTTGTGTTCCACAAACATCTTTCTTTTTGGAATTATCTTCCTCTCTCTCTCTTGGTATTCGTCTCTTGACCTTCCCTACTTTCCTGTCATATAAACTGGTATCTAGTTCCAAAGAGTCACTAACTAAACATTTGCCTGCTTGTCCACCAGCAACCATACCGCCCGAGGAAACATCTCGTTTCGAGTCAGGATCGTTCCTAATCATTCTTTTTAAATCTCTGTCTGGTGTACATTCTATATCAGAATCTGTGAGGTCCGAAAATTCCGATTCATAAGATTCTTCGGTTCCACATCCATGATTATACCTGAGCAAAGTTTTTCCATTTCTAGCCCTAACATTCTTTCTAATTTTCTTTCTGCTGTCTTCTGTCTTGGGTTGTCTAACTTCTGTACCTGTGTCTCTCTTTAATGCAACAGTGTTTCTCTTCCCTACTGTATCAACTTGTGTCTGTGTGTTCCGTTCTATTACTTCAATCATCTGCGTCTGTGTCTCTCTTTCCTGTCGATCATCAGCTAAGGTTCTATTAGTCTGATGCTGATTTTCTCCTTTGTTTGACTTTGCGAGTGCATATTTCAATCTTCTGATTTCAAACCATTGATTTTGTAATGTTTTCTGCTCTTCACTATTAGATGGCCAATTCCAGTTCCATCTTTTCTTATAAAAATTCTGTCTCTGCCAACTATTTTCTTCTGGCTTGCCATGTTGTCCCTCTTCATACCTTCGTGTTCTCGTCACGTCGTTTACATTCCATCTGTGACAGTTTCTGTCGTTCTTATAAAGTGGTTGTTTTCTAAAGCAGGTTGAGCTTTGACGTGGCCTTGGCGTAATGGTATCATACTGGCCATTCGATTGGACACCTCTACCACGTTGTCTTCTATCATTTTTTTCCAGTGTCATAATTTCTGCGCTAGTTTGATTAACTCCACGTCTTCTTTGCATTTCTCGAAAATTTCTATTTGTTCTACTATGCACACCTCTATTCTGTGTATTAAACTGAGCACCTCTGTTACTACAAAATCCAAAAACGTGTCCCCTTTGACCACAGCTCCGACAAACCATATTTGTTTTATTTGTATTACTTACCGTTTCTCTTACAGACTTTCTCCTTTTTTCTAGTGAATATATTTGGGCTGTATTTCTTCTGGATGAATGGATCAATTCATTCATTCTCAGGTTCTCTTTTCTTCCGCGTCCGCGTTTGTTAACAATTCTTTCCTGCGTTCTCGTACCTGTAAAATTCCTACGTCTATCTTCAACATTCCTACTCAGCTTGTTAATGTCATGTCTACCCTGTGTATTCGACTGGACATGCCTGTTATTACAAAACCGAAAAACATGTCTCCGTTGACCACAATTCCAACAGACAATATTTGTACCATTTGTGTTACCTACTGTTTCTCTTGTAGGGTATCTCATATTTCTTCTTTCCTCATTATCATACCTATTTCTACCTTGTAACGTCTGTATACCTCCTCTCCTATTCCATCCGAATCTTGTTTGTCCTATTTCCATAGGTTCCTCAACTCTGTCATCTCGATTACTTCCCACTTCTCGTCCTGTTCTTAATCTAAACCTACGTCTCAAATTTTCTTCTTGTACCGCGATATCCACCGCTTGTGATAACCTCTCAGGGTTTTCCCTCATTAATTTAAGTTTCAAACCATCAGACTTTATGCCATCCACAAAGATCCCTACCAACATCCTTTCCACCTCCTCTCCTCGTACATTCTGTCCTAAGAATGCCTCTTCAGCCAGATTAATTAACCTATCGCTAAACAATTGTACCGTCTCTCCGTTATTTTGTTTAGCCTGCCTCAACACCGAAAATGCATGTTGTGGATCCGTTATTTCTGCATATTTCCTTGCTAGGTCTTCCTTGAATTGTTCCCATGTCTCATCTACTCTAGCTTCTAGCTTTCTTCTTATATGATCCGAGACCGGTTCCGTTGCCGTCTGATAAGCCAGTCTCATTTTTTCTTCATCTGTTGCTGAGATCAAATATGCATATTTTTCTATAGAGGTGACCCATTTCTTATAGTCTCTGGCCTGTCCATTAAACTTTACAATTTCTGTTGCCATGCCTTGTTGTTTAATCACCATATTAAGTCGGCCTACTGCTGTACCCACGCCTGTCAAAACCTGGGCCAAGTTATCTGGTTCCGCCATGCTGAAAAATACTGAAACAAAGCAAGCAACCAATCACACAATTACAATTTCCCAAATCCCAAACAGCACAATTCAGTTGGTTATAATATTGTAAGATATTACATTAATCAGAGGAAGCATCAACAATATCCTGTCTGAGCATAGGAAGAATGAACCCTGTCCTCAATAAAAAACTCAAATTTGTGGCAATCAGAAGGTTCCTTGTAGATATTTGTTTCTTAAACCACAATAATGTCCTGTACTCCACTCTAATTAATAAATTCGGAAGCTCACGGGAGACCTCGAAATACACAACTTTTACTCCGAGTCTATTTCCTTAATTAATCCGTCATCTTCTTTTACCAACTTACGGATTCAGTTCAACCAACCAGAGCCCGCATCAAGTGAAAGTCTCGGAATTCAGGTGGTGGAGTTCAGATATCACTTCTCTTCCCTCAGGTAATTTCGTCCTTCTCGTGGGCTGCCAGAAAATTTTCAACCCCTGGTTGGGTCACATCTCATGGGCTGCCAGACAATCTTCGACCCCCTGGTTGGGTCCCTTCCTTGATCTCAAGTGGGTACTTCATCGTCGTATGGAATGGGTCATAGGAATATAACGAGGCCCAAAAATGGATTAGGAGTGTTTGGGTCATAGGAATATAACGAGGCCCAAAAATGGATTAGGAGTGTTTGGGTCATAGGAATATAACGAGGCCCAAAAATGGATTAGGTATCAATCAGCCAACGGCTAGTGATGAGCTGACCTTGAACGAGTTCTGACTTCCGATAAAATCTTGAAAGTGGCAAGGTTCAGGCAACGGCCAGGTTAGGCCCCTTATAAATGATACGATTCAAATGTTCAGCCACGGCTCCAGGAAACCCTTCTTGTCCTGGCAGTTTTGTCTGGATTCTTTAGTACTTCGCGTGGTAGGCCATAATCTTCATAATTTGTCTTACAGCATGCCGCCAGTGGATAGTTGTTGTTGGCCGGCCTAGATCAACCTCAGATCCTGGTCACGGCACCATTTATTACTTCTGTAGTAGTGTCGAATGAAGTAACAAGACTTGATCTGTACTAAAACTTTATACTTTATTCTCAAGATGACAAGCCGTGTCTTCTCAGCTGGACTATCGGATGTTGACTGCCCTTCACAACAACAATACGTCACGATTGAGCATCTCTCTCCGCTTTCACTCATAATGCTCAATCGTGCTGTATCTCTAATTCCCCACTAGATCCTAATTATAACCCAAACTACACATACTGTTACAGATGCATCTTCTGTTTGTGCCTCAACTGCTTCTTCTAGAGCCACGTCTGTCTGACTCATTTGAGTAACTGATAGTGTTATACTAGTTTCTGCTAGTTCTTTTGGAGTTTCAGCTCGTGCTGAACCTGTGGAAGCATCTTCTGTTTGTGCAGCTGGTGTCTTCCTGTTGGAGTTTCAGCTCGTGCTAATACCATGGAAGCATCTTCTCAACTGCTTCTTCTGTCTGCAAGCTAATTGCGTAACTGATAGTGTTATACTTGTTTCTACTAGGTCTATGGCAGTTTCAGCTCTTGCTGATCCTGTGGAAGCATCTTCTGCTTTTGCAGCTGATATCTTCCTGTTGCTCGTAGAAGCCCATGGAAGCATCTTCTGTTTGTGCCTCAACTGCTTCTTCTAGAGCCACGTCTGTCTGACTCATCTGAGTAACTGATAGTGTTATACTTGTTTCTGCTAGTTCTTTTGGAGTTTCAGCTCGTGCTGTACCTATGGAAGCATCATCTTTTTGTGCCTCAACCGCTTCTTCTAGAGCCACGCCTGTCTGCCCCATTTGAGTAGCTGATGGTGTTATACTTGTTTCTGCTAGTTCTTTTGGAGTTTGTGCTAATGCTGTGGAATCATCTTCTGTTTGTGCCTCACCTATTTCTTCTAGAACCAATTCTGCCTGATTAGTTTGTATAACTCATTGTGTTAGAATTGTTTCTGTTAGTTCTATTAGATTTTCAGTTCGTGCTGATCCTGTGGAAGCATCTTCTGTTTGTGCAACTGGTGTCTTCCTGTTGGAGTTTCAGCTCGTACTAATCCCATGGAAGCATGTTCTGTTTATGCCTTAACTGCTTCTTCTGAACACAATCTGCCTGCTCTGTATGCATATCCTCTTCTTAAACTTGTTTCTATTAGTTCTGTTTTGAGTTTCAGCTCTTGCTAATCATTTGGAAGCATCTTGTTATGCCCCAACTGCTTCTTGTAGAGCCACGTCTGTCTGACCCATTTGCGTAACTGATAGTGTCTTGCTGATCCTGTGGAAGCATTTTCTGCTTTTGCAGCTGATATCTTCCTGTTGCTCGTAGAAGCCCATGGAAGCATCTTCTGTTTGTGCCTCAACTGCTTCTTCTAGAGCCACGTCTGTCTTTCTCATCTGAGTAACTGATAGTGTTATACTTGTTTCTGCTAGTTCTTTTGGAGTTTCAGCTCGTGCTGTACCTATGGAAGCATCATCTTTTTGTGCCTCAAATACTTCTTCTAGAGCCACGTCTGTCTGCCCCATTTGAGTAGCTGATGGTGTTATACTAGTTTCTGCTAGTTCTTTTGGAGTTTCAGCTCGTGCTGAACCTGTGGAAGCATCTTCTGTTTGTGCAGCTGGTGTCTTCCTGTTGGAGTTTCAGCTCGTGCTAATACCATGGAAGCATCTTCTCAACTGCTTCTTCTGTCTGCAAGCTAATTGCGTAACTGATAGTGTTATACTTGTTTCTACTAGGTCTATGGCAGTTTCAGCTCTTGCTGATCCTGTGGAAGCATCTTCTGCTTTTGCAGCTGATATCTTCCTGTTGCTCGTAGAAGCCCATGGAAGCATCTTCTGTTTGTGCCTCAACTGCTTCTTCTAGAGCCACGTCTGTCTGACTCATCTGAGTAACTGATAGTGTTATACTTGTTTCTGCTAGTTCTTTTGGAGTTTCAGCTCGTGCTGTACCTATGGAAGCATCATCTTTTTGTGCCTCAACCGCTTCTTCTAGAGCCACGCCTGTCTGCCCCATTTGAGTAGCTGATGGTGTTATACTTGTTTCTGCTAGTTCTTTTGGAGTTTGTGCTAATGCTGTGGAATCATCTTCTGTTTGTGCCTCACCTATTTCTTCTAGAACCAATTCTGCCTGATTAGTTTGTATAACTCATTGTGTTAGAATTGTTTCTGTTAGTTCTATTAGATTTTCAGTTCGTGCTGATCCTGTGGAAGCATCTTCTGTTTGTGCAACTGGTGTCTTCCTGTTGGAGTTTCAGCTCGTACTAATCCCATGGAAGCATCTTCTGTTTATGCCTTAACTGCTTCTTCTGAACACAATCTGCCTGCTCTGTATGCATATCCTCTTCTTAAACTTGTTTCTATTAGTTCTGTTTTGAGTTTCAGCTCTTGCTAATCATTTGGAAGCATCTTGTTATGCCCCAACTGCTTCTTGTAGAGCCACGTCTGTCTGACCCATTTGCGTAACTGATAGTGTCTTGCTGATCCTGTGGAAGCATTTTCTGCTTTTGCAGCTGATATCTTCCTGTTGCTCGTAGAAGCCCATGGAAGCATCTTCTGTTTGTGCCTCAACTGCTTCTTCTAGAGCCACGTCTGTCTGACTCATCTGAGTAACTGATAGTGTTATACTTGTTTCTGCTAGTTCTTTTGGAGTTTCAGCTCGTGCTGTACCTATGGAAGCATCATCTTTTTGTGCCTCAACCGCTTCTTCTAGAGCCACGCCTGTCTGCCCCATTTGAGTAGCTGATGGTGTTATACTTGTTTCTGCTAGTTCTTTTGGAGTTTGTGCTAATGCTGTGGAATCATCTTCTGTTTGTGCCTCACCTATTTCTTCTAGAACCAATTCTGCCTGATTAGTTTGTATAACTCATTGTGTTAGAATTGTTTCTGTTAGTTCTATTAGATTTTCAGTTCGTGCTGATCCCGTGGAAGCATCTTCTGTTTGTGCAACTGGTGTCTTCCTGTTGGAGTTTCAGCTCGTACTAATCCCATGGAAGCATCTTCTGTTTATGCCTTAACTGCTTCTTCTGAACACAATCTGCCTGCTCTGTATGCATATCCTCTTCTTAAACTTGTTTCTATTAGTTCTGTTTTGAGTTTCAGCTCTTGCTAATCATTTGGAAGCATCTTGTTATGCCCCAACTGCTTCTTGTAGAGCCACGTCTGTCTGACCCATTTGCGTAACTGATAGTGTCTTGCTGATCCTGTCGAAGCATTTTCTGCTTTTGCAGCTGATATCTTCCTGTTGCTCGTAGAAGCCCATGGAAGCATCTTCTGTTTGTGCCTCAACTGCTTCTTCTAGAGCCACGTCTGTCTGACTCATCTGAGTAACTGATAGTGTTATACTTGTTTATGCTAGTTCTTTTGGAGTTTCAGCTCGTGCTGTACCTATGGAAGCATCATCTTTTTGTGCCTCAAATACTTCTTCTAGAGCCACGTCTGTCTGCCCCATTTGAGTAGCTGATGGTGTTATACTTGTTTCTGCTAGTTCTTTTGGAGTTTGTGCTAATGCTGTGGAATCATCTTCTGTTTGTGCCTCACCTATTTCTTCTAGAACCAATTCTGCCTGATTAGTTTGTATAACTCATTGTGTTAGAATTGTTTCTGTTAGTTCTATTAGATTTTCAGTTCGTGCTGATCCTGTGGAAGCATCTTCTGTTTGTGCAACTGGTGTCTTCCTGTTGGAGTTTCAGCTCGTACTAATCCCATGGAAGCATGTTCTGTTTATGCCTTAACTGCTTCTTCTGAACACAATCTGCCTGCTCTGTATGCATATCCTCTTCTTAAACTTGTTTCTATTAGTTCTGTTTTGAGTTTCAGCTCTTGCTAATCATTTGGAAGCATCTTGTTATGCCCCAACTGCTTCTTGTAGAGCCACGTCTGTCTGACCCATTTGCGTAACTGATAGTGTCTTGCTGATCCTGTGGAAGCATTTTCTGCTTTTGCAGCTGATATCTTCCTGTTGCTCGTAGAAGCCCATGGAAGCATCTTCTGTTTGTGCCTCAACTGCTTCTTCTAGAGCCACGTCTGTCTGACTCATCTGAGTAACTGATAGTGTTATACTTGTTTATGCTAGTTCTTTTGGAGTTTCAGCTCGTGCTGTACCTATGGAAGCATCATCTTTTTGTGCCTCAAATACTTCTTCTAGAGCCACGTCTGTCTGCCCCATTTGAGTAGCTGATGGTGTTATACTTGTTTCTGCTAGTTCTTTTGGAGTTTGTGCTAATGCTGTGGAATCATCTTCTGTTTGTGCCTCACCTATTTCTTCTAGAACCAATTCTGCCTGATTAGTTTGTATAACTCATTGTGTTAGAATTGTTTCTGTTAGTTCTATTAGATTTTCAGTTCGTGCTGATCCTGTGGAAGCATCTTCTGTTTGTGCAACTGGTGTCTTCCTGTTGGAGTTTCAGCTCGTACTAATCCCATGGAAGCATGTTCTGTTTATGCCTTAACTGCTTCTTCTGAACACAATCTGCCTGCTCTGTATGCATATCCTCTTCTTAAACTTGTTTCTATTAGTTCTGTTTTGAGTTTCAGCTCTTGCTAATCATTTGGAAGCATCTTGTTATGCCCCAACTGCTTCTTGTAGAGCCACGTCTGTCTGACCCATTTGCGTAACTGATAGTGTCTTGCTGATCCTGTGGAAGCATTTTCTGCTTTTGCAGCTGATATCTTCCTGTTGCTCGTAGAAGCCCATGGAAGCATCTTCTGTTTGTGCCTCAACTGCTTCTTCTAGAGCCACGTCTGTCTTTCTCATCTGAGTAACTGATAGTGTTATACTTGTTTCTGCTAGTTCTTTTGGAGTTTCAGCTCGTGCTGTACCTATGGAAGCATCATCTTTTTGTGCCTCAAATACTTCTTCTAGAGCCACGTCTGTCTGCCCCATTTGAGTAGCTGATGGTGTTATACTAGTTTCTGCTAGTTCTTTTGGAGTTTCAGCTCGTGCTGAACCTGTGGAAGCATCTTCTGTTTGTGCAGCTGGTGTCTTCCTGTTGGAGTTTCAGCTCGTGCTAATACCATGGAAGCATCTTCTCAACTGCTTCTTCTGTCTGCAAGCTAATTGCGTAACTGATAGTGTTATACTTGTTTCTACTAGGTCTATGGCAGTTTCAGCTCTTGCTGATCCTGTGGAAGCATCTTCTGCTTTTGCAGCTGATATCTTCCTGTTGCTCGTAGAAGCCCATGGAAGCATCTTCTGTTTGTGCCTCAACTGCTTCTTCTAGAGCCACGTCTGTCTGACTCATCTGAGTAACTGATAGTGTTATACTTGTTTCTGCTAGTTCTTTTGGAGTTTCAGCTCGTGCTGTACCTATGGAAGCATCATCTTTTTGTGCCTCAACCGCTTCTTCTAGAGCCACGCCTGTCTGCCCCATTTGAGTAGCTGATGGTGTTATACTTGTTTCTGCTAGTTCTTTTGGAGTTTGTGCTAATGCTGTGGAATCATCTTCTGTTTGTGCCTCACCTATTTCTTCTAGAACCAATTCTGCCTGATTAGTTTGTATAACTCATTGTGTTAGAATTGTTTCTGTTAGTTCTATTAGATTTTCAGTTCGTGCTGATCCTGTGGAAGCATCTTCTGTTTGTGCAACTGGTGTCTTCCTGTTGGAGTTTCAGCTCGTACTAATCCCATGGAAGCATCTTCTGTTTATGCCTTAACTGCTTCTTCTGAACACAATCTGCCTGCTCTGTATGCATATCCTCTTCTTAAACTTGTTTCTATTAGTTCTGTTTTGAGTTTCAGCTCTTGCTAATCATTTGGAAGCATCTTGTTATGCCCCAACTGCTTCTTGTAGAGCCACGTCTGTCTGACCCATTTGCGTAACTGATAGTGTCTTGCTGATCCTGTGGAAGCATTTTCTGCTTTTGCAGCTGATATCTTCCTGTTGCTCGTAGAAGCCCATGGAAGCATCTTCTGTTTGTGCCTCAACTGCTTCTTCTAGAGCCACGTCTGTCTGACTCATCTGAGTAACTGATAGTGTTATACTTGTTTCTGCTAGTTCTTTTGGAGTTTCAGCTCGTGCTGTACCTATGGAAGCATCATCTTTTTGTGCCTCAACCGCTTCTTCTAGAGCCACGCCTGTCTGCCCCATTTGAGTAGCTGATGGTGTTATACTTGTTTCTGCTAGTTCTTTTGGAGTTTGTGCTAATGCTGTGGAATCATCTTCTGTTTGTGCCTCACCTATTTCTTCTAGAACCAATTCTGCCTGATTAGTTTGTATAACTCATTGTGTTAGAATTGTTTCTGTTAGTTCTATTAGATTTTCAGTTCGTGCTGATCCTGTGGAAGCATCTTCTGTTTGTGCAACTGGTGTCTTCCTGTTGGAGTTTCAGCTCGTACTAATCCCATGGAAGCATGTTCTGTTTATGCCTTAACTGCTTCTTCTGAACACAATCTGCCTGCTCTGTATGCATATCCTCTTCTTAAACTTGTTTCTATTAGTTCTGTTTTGAGTTTCAGCTCTTGCTAATCATTTGGAAGCATCTTGTTATGCCCCAACTGCTTCTTGTAGAGCCACGTCTGTCTGACCCATTTGCGTAACTGATAGTGTCTTGCTGATCCTGTGGAAGCATTTTCTGCTTTTGCAGCTGATATCTTCCTGTTGCTCGTAGAAGCCCATGGAAGCATCTTCTGTTTGTGCCTCAACTGCTTCTTCTAGAGCCACGTCTGTCTGACTCATCTGAGTAACTGATAGTGTTATACTTGTTTCTGCTAGTTCTTTTGGAGTTTCAGCTCGTGCTGTACCTATGGAAGCATCATCTTTTTGTGCCTCAAATACTTCTTCTAGAGCCACGTCTGTCTGCCCCATTTGAGTAGCTGATGGTGTTATACTTGTTTCTGCTAGTTCTTTTGGAGTTTGTGCTAATGCTGTGGAATCATCTTCTGTTTGTGCCTCACATTATTTCTTCTAGAACCAATTCTGCCTGATTAGTTTGTATAACTCATTGTGTTAGAATTGTTTCTGTTAGTTCTATTAGATTTTCAGTTCGTGCTGATCCTGTGGAAGCATCTTCTGTTTGTGCAACTGGTGTCTTCCTGTTGGAGTTTCAGCTCGTACTAATCCCATGGAAGCATCTTCTTTTTATGCCTTAACTGCTTCTTCTGAACACAATCTG
The DNA here is from genome assembly GCA_963921405.1 of Cepaea hortensis. NCBI lineage: Eukaryota > Metazoa > Mollusca > Gastropoda > Stylommatophora > Helicidae > Cepaea > Cepaea hortensis. Next base: position 60,520,122 of record OY992895.1, on the reverse strand, counting down.
CCTGCTCTGTATGCATATCCTCTTCTTAAACTTGTTTCTATTAGTTCTGTTTTGAGTTTCAGCTCTTGCTAATCATTTGGAAGCATCTTGTTATGCCCCAACTGCTTCTTGTAGAGCCACGTCTGTCTGACCCATTTGCGTAACTGATAGTGTTATACTTGTTTCTGTTAGTTCTTTTACAGTTTCAGCTCGTGCTGATCCTGTGGAAGCATCTTCTGTGTTTGCAGCTGATGTCTTCCTATTGCTCGTGCTAATCCCATGGAAGCATCTTCTGTTTGTGCCCAGCTACTTCTTCTAGAGGCAAGTCTGATCTATTTGCGTTACTGATAGTGTTATACTTGTTTCTGCTAGTTCTGTTGCAGTTTCAGCTCTTGCTGATAATGTGGAAGCATCTTCTGTCTGACCCATTTCCAGTTGCAGTTTTAGCTCGAGCTGATTCTGTGGAAGCACCTTCTGTTTGCGCCTCAACTGCTTCTTCTAGAGCCATTTCTGCCTGATCAGTTTGTGTAACTCATCATATTAGATTTGTTTCTGCTAGTTCTTGTAGAGCTTTAATTCGTGTTGATCCCATGGAATAATCTTCTTTTTGTGTCTCAATTGCTTCTTCTATAACCAATTCTGCCTGCTCAGTAAACGTCTTAAACATGTTTCTGCAAGTTCTTTTGGAGTTTCAGCTCGTGCTGATCCTGTGTAAATTATGTTTGATCAGATTGCAAAATTTTTCTTGTTTGAATTCATTCTGATACAGGTTCAGCTCATGCTGATTATGTGGAAGCGTCTTTTGTTTGTGCCTCAGCTTGTGTCTATAAAGCTAAATATCCCTGATCATTTTGCTTAACTCGTTGAGTTAGAATAGTTTCTGTGAGTTCTATAGGAGATTCAGCTCGTGCTGTTCCTGAGGATGCATCTTCTGTTTGTGCCTCAACTGCTTCTTCTAGAGCCACGTCTGTCTGACTCATTTGAGTAACTGATAGTGTTATACTAGTTTCTGCTAGTTCTTTTGGAGTTTCAGCTCGTGCTGAACCTGTGGAAGCATCTTCTGTTTGTGCAGCTGGTGTCTTCCTGTTGGAGTTTCAGCTCGTGCTAATACCATGGAAGCATCTTCTCAACTGCTTCTTCTGTCTGCAAGCTAATTGCGTAACTGATAGTGTTATACTTGTTTCTACTAGGTCTATGGCAGTTTCAGCTCTTGCTGATCCTGTGGAAGCATCTTCTGCTTTTGCAGCTGATATCTTCCTGTTGCTCGTAGAAGCCCATGGAAGCATCTTCTGTTTGTGCCTCAACTGCTTCTTCTAGAGCCACGTCTGTCTTTCTCATCTGAGTAACTGATAGTGTTATACTTGTTTCTGCTAGTTCTTTTGGAGTTTCAGCTCGTGCTGTACCTATGGAAGCATCATCTTTTTGTGCCTCAAATACTTCTTCTAGAGCCACGTCTGTCTGCCCCATTTGAGTAGCTGATGGTGTTATACTAGTTTCTGCTAGTTCTTTTGGAGTTTCAGCTCGTGCTGTACCTATGGAAGCATCATCTTTTTGTGCCTCAACCGCTTCTTCTAGAGCCACGCCTGTCTGCCCCATTTGAGTAGCTGATGGTGTTATACTTGTTTCTGCTAGTTCTTTTGGAGTTTGTGCTAATGCTGTGGAATCATCTTCTGTTTGTGCCTCACCTATTTCTTCTAGAACCAATTCTGCCTGATTAGTTTGTATAACTCATTGTGTTAGAATTGTTTCTGTTAGTTCTATTAGATTTTCAGTTCGTGCTGATCCTGTGGAAGCATCTTCTGTTTGTGCAACTGGTGTCTTCCTGTTGGAGTTTCAGCTCGTACTAATCCCATGGAAGCATCTTCTGTTTATGCCTTAACTGCTTCTTCTGAACACAATCTGCCTGCTCTGTATGCATATCCTCTTCTTAAACTTGTTTCTATTAGTTCTGTTTTGAGTTTCAGCTCTTGCTAATCATTTGGAAGCATCTTGTTATGCCCCAACTGCTTCTTGTAGAGCCACGTCTGTCTGACCCATTTGCGTAACTGATAGTGTCTTGCTGATCCTGTGGAAGCATTTTCTGCTTTTGCAGCTGATATCTTCCTGTTGCTCGTAGAAGCCCATGGAAGCATCTTCTGTTTGTGCCTCAACTGCTTCTTCTAGAGCCACGTCTGTCTGACTCATCTGAGTAACTGATAGTGTTATACTTGTTTATGCTAGTTCTTTTGGAGTTTCAGCTCGTGCTGTACCTATGGAAGCATCATCTTTTTGTGCCTCAAATACTTCTTCTAGAGCCACGTCTGTCTGCCCCATTTGAGTAGCTGATGGTGTTATACTTGTTTCTGCTAGTTCTTTTGGAGTTTGTGCTAATGCTGTGGAATCATCTTCTGTTTGTGCCTCACCTATTTCTTCTAGAACCAATTCTGCCTGATTAGTTTGTATAACTCATTGTGTTAGAATTGTTTCTGTTAGTTCTATTAGATTTTCAGTTCGTGCTGATCCTGTGGAAGCATCTTCTGTTTGTGCAACTGGTGTCTTCCTGTTGGAGTTTCAGCTCGTACTAATCCCATGGAAGCATGTTCTGTTTATGCCTTAACTGCTTCTTCTGAACACAATCTGCCTGCTCTGTATGCATATCCTCTTCTTAAACTTGTTTCTATTAGTTCTGTTTTGAGTTTCAGCTCTTGCTAATCATTTGGAAGCATCTTGTTATGCCCCAACTGCTTCTTGTAGAGCCACGTCTGTCTGACCCATTTGCGTAACTGATAGTGTCTTGCTGATCCTGTGGAAGCATTTTCTGCTTTTGCAGCTGATATCTTCCTGTTGCTCGTAGAAGCCCATGGAAGCATCTTCTGTTTGTGCCTCAACTGCTTCTTCTAGAGCCACGTCTGTCTGACTCATCTGAGTAACTGATAGTGTTATACTTGTTTCTGCTAGTTCTTTTGGAGTTTCAGCTCGTGCTGTACCTATGGAAGCATCATCTTTTTGTGCCTCAAATACTTCTTCTAGAGCCACGTCTGTCTGCCCCATTTGAGTAGCTGATGGTGTTATACTTGTTTCTGCTAGTTCTTTTGGAGTTTGTGCTAATGCTGTGGAATCATCTTCTGTTTGTGCCTCACCTATTTCTTCTAGAACCAATTCTGCCTGATTAGTTTGTATAACTCATTGTGTTAGAATTGTTTCTGTTAGTTCTATTAGATTTTCAGTTCGTGCTGATCCTGTGGAAGCATCTTCTGTTTGTGCAACTTGTGTCTTCCTGTTGGAGTTTCAGCTCGTACTAATCCCATGGAAGCATCTTCTTTTTATGCCTTAACTGCTTCTTCTGAACACAATCTGCCTGCTCTGTATGCATATCCTCTTCTTAAACTTGTTTCTATTAGTTCTGTTTTGAGTTTCAGCTCTTGCTAATCATTTGGAAGCATCTTGTTATGCCCCAACTGCTTCTTGTAGAGCCACGTCTGTCTGACCCATTTGCGTAACTGATAGTGTTATACTTGTTTCTGCTAGTTCTTTTACAGTTTCAGCTCGTGCTGATCCTGTGGAAGCATCTTCTGTGTTTGCAGCTGATGTCTTCCTATTGCTCGTGCTAATCCCATGGAAGCATCTTCTGTTTGTGCCCAGCTACTTCTTCTAGAGGCAAGTCTGATCTATTTGCGTTACTGATAGTGTTATACTTGTTTCTGCTAGTTCTGTTGCAGTTTCAGCTCTTGCTGATAATGTGGAAGCACCTTCTGTCTGACCCATTTCCAGTTGCAGTTTTAGCTCGCGCTGATTCTGTGGAAGCACCTTCTGTTTGCGCCTCAACTGCTTCTTCTAGAGCCATTTCTGCCTGATCAGTTTGTGTAACTCATCATATTAGATTTGTTTCTGCTAGTTCTTGTAGAGCTTTAATTCGTGTTGATCCCATGGAATAATCTTCTTTTTGTGTCTCAATTGCTTCTTCTATAACCAATTCTGCCTGCTCAGTAAACGTCTTAAACATGTTTCTGCAAGTTCTTTTGGAGTTTCAGCTCGTGCTGATCCTGTGTAAATTATGTTTGATCAGATTGCAAAATTTTTCTTGTTTGAATTCATTCTGATACAGGTTCAGCTCATGCTGATTATGTGGAAGCGTCTTTTGTTTGTGCCTCAGCTTGTGTCTATAAAGCTAAATATCCCTGATCATTTTGCTTAACTCGTTGAGTTAGAATAGTTTCTGTGAGTTCTATAGGAGATTCAGCTCGTGCTGTTCCTGAGGATGCATCTTCTGTTTGTGCCTCAACTGCTTCTTCTAGAGCCACGTCTGTCTGACTCATTTGAGTAACTGATAGTGTTATCCTAGTTTCTGCTAGTTCTTTTGGAGTTTCAGCTCGTGCTGAACCTGTGGAAGCATCTTCTGTTTGTGCAGCTGGTGTCTTCCTGTTGGAGTTTCAGCTCGTGCTAATACCATGGAAGCATCTTCTCAACTGCTTCTTCTGTCTGCAAGCTAATTGCGTAACTGATAGTGTTATACTTGTTTCTACTAGGTCTATGGCAGTTTCAGCTCTTGCTGATCCTGTGGAAGCATCTTCTGCTTTTGCAGCTGATATCTTCCTGTTGCTCGTAGAAGACCATGGAAGCATCTTCTGTTTGTGCCTCAACTGCTTCTTCTAGAGCCACGTCTGTCTTTCTCATCTGAGTAACTGATAGTGTTATACTTGTTTCTGCTAGTTCTTTTGGAGTTTCAGCTCGTGCTGTACCTATGGAAGCATCATCTTTTTGTGCCTCAAATACTTCTTCTAGAGCCACGTCTGTCTGCCCCATTTGAGTAGCTGATGGTGTTATACTTGTTTCTGCTAGTTCTTTTGGAGTTTGTGCTAATGCTGTGGAATCATCTTCTGTTTGTGCCTCACCTATTTCTTCTAGAACCAATTCTGCCTGATTAGTTTGTATAACTCATTGTGTTAGAATTGTTTCTGTTAGTTCTATTAGATTTTCAGTTCGTGCTGATCCTGTGGAAGCATCTTCTGTTTGTGCAACTGGTGTCTTCCTGTTGGAGTTTCAGCTCGTACTAATCCCATGGAAGCATCTTCTTTTTATGCCTTAACTGCTTCTTCTGAACACAATCTGCCTGCTCTGTATGCATATCCTCTTCTTAAACTTGTTTCTATTAGTTCTGTTTTGAGTTTCAGCTCTTGCTAATCATTTGGAAGCATCTTGTTATGCCCCAACTGCTTCTTGTAGAGCCACGTCTGTCTGACCCATTTGCGTAACTGATAGTGTTATACTTGTTTCTGTTAGTTCTTTTACAGTTTCAGCTCGTGCTGATCCTGTGGAAGCATCTTCTGTGTTTGCAGCTGATGTCTTCCTATTGCTCGTGCTAATCCCATGGAAGCATCTTCTGTTTGTGCCCAGCTACTTCTTCTAGAGGCAAGTCTGATCTATTTGCGTTACTGATAGTGTTATACTTGTTTCTGCTAGTTCTGTTGCAGTTTCAGCTCTTGCTGATAATGTGGAAGCATCTTCTGTCTGACCCATTTCCAGTTGCAGTTTTAGCTCGAGCTGATTCTGTGGAAGCACCTTCTGTTTGCGCCTCAACTGCTTCTTCTAGAGCCATTTCTGCCTGATCAGTTTGTGTAACTCATCATATTAGATTTGTTTCTGCTAGTTCTTGTAGAGCTTTAATTCGTGTTGATCCCATGGAATAATCTTTTTGTGTCTCAATTGCTTCTTCTATAACCAATTCTGCCTGCTCAGTAAACGTCTTAAACATGTTTCTGCAAGTTCTTTTGGAGTTTCAGCTCGTGCTGATCCTGTGTAAATTATGTTTGATCAGATTGCAAAATTTTCCTTGTTTGAATTCATTCTGATACAGGTTCAGCTCATGCTGATTCTGTGGAAGCGTCTTTTGTTTGTGCCTCAGCTTGTGTCTATAAAGCTAAATATCCCTGATCATTTTGCTTAACTCGTTGTGTTAGAATAGTTTCTGTGAGTTCTATAGGAGATTCAGCTCGTGCTGTTCCTGAGGATGCATCTTCTGTTTGTGCCTCAACTGCTTCTTCTAGAGTCACGTCTGTCTGACTCATTTGAGTAACTGATAGTGTTATACTAGTTTCTGCTAGTTCTTTTGGAGTTTCAGCTCGTGCTGAACCTGTGGAAGCATCTTCTGTTTGTGCAGCTGGTGTCTTCCTGTTGGAGTTTCAGCTCGTGCTAATACCATGGAAGCATCTTCTCAACTGCTTCTTCTGTCTGCAAGCTAATTGCGTAACTGATAGTGTTATACTTGTTTCTACTTGGTCTATGGCAGTTTCAGCTCTTGCTGATCCTGTGGAAGCATCTTCTGCTTTTGCAGCTGATATCTTCCTGTTGCTCGTAGAAGCCCATGGAAGCATCTTCTGTTTGTGCCTCAACTGCTTCTTCTAGAGCCACGTCTGTCTGACTCATCTGAGTAACTGATAGTGTTATACTTGTTTCTGCTAGTTCTTTTCGAGTTTCAGCTCGTGCTGTACCTATGGAAGCATCATCTTTTTGTGCCTCAACTGCTTCTTCTAGAGCCACGTCTGTCTGCCCCATTTGAGTAGCTGATGGTGTTATACTTGTTTCTGCTAGTTCTTTTGGAGTTTGTGCTAATGCTGTGGAATCATCTTCTGTTTGTGTCTCACCTATTTCTTCTAGAACCAATTCTGCCTGATTAGTTTGTATAACTCATTGTGTTAGAATTGTTTCTGTTAGTTCTATTAGATTTTCAGTTCGTGCTGATCCTGTGGAAGCATCTTCTGTTTGTGCAACTGGTGTCTTCCTGTTGGAGTTTCAGCTCGTACTAATCCCATGGAAGCATCTTCTTTTTATGCCTTAACTGCTTCTTCTGAACACAATCTGCCTGCTCTGTATGCATATCCTCTTCTTAAACTTGTTTCTATTAGTTCTGTTTTGAGTTTCAGCTCTTGCTAATCATTTGGAAGCATCTTGTTATGCCCAACTGCTTCTTGTAGAGCCACGTCTGTCTGACCCATTTGCGTAACTGATAGTGTTATACTTGTTTCTGCTAGTTCTTTTACAGTTTCAGCTCGTGCTGATCCTGTGGAAGCATCTTCTGTGTTTGCAGCTGATGTCTTCCTATTGCTCGTGCTAATCCCATGGAAGCATCTTCTGTTTGTGCCCAGCTACTTCTTCTAGAGGCAAGTCTGATCTATTTGCGTTACTGATAGTGTTATACTTGTTTCTGCTAGTTCTGTTGCAGTTTCAGCTCTTGCTGATAATGTGGAAGCATCTTCTGTCTGACCTATTTCCAGTTGCAGTTTTATCTCGCGCTGATTCTGTGGAAGCACCTTCTGTTTGCGCCTCAACTGCTTCTTCTAGAGCCATTTCTGCCTGATCAGTTTGTGTAACTCATCATATTAGATTTGTTTCTGCTAGTTCTTGTAGAGCTTTAATTCGTGTTGATCCCATGGAATAATCTTCTTTTTGTGTCTCAATTGCTTCTTCTATAACCAATTCTGCCTGCTCAGTAAACGTCTTAAACATGTTTCTGCAAGTTCTTTTGGAGTTTCAGCTCGTGCTGATCCTGTGTAAATTATGTTTGATCAGATTGCAAAATTTTCCTTGTTTGAATTCATTCTGATACAGGATCAGCTCATGCTGATTCTGTGGAAGCGTCTTTTGTTTGTGCCTCAGCTTGTGTCTATAAAGCTAAATATCCCTGATCATTTTGCTTAACTCGTTGTGTTAGAATAGTTTCTGTGAGTTCTATAGGAGATTCAGCTCGTGCTGTTCCTGAGGATGCATCTTCTGTTTGTCACGTCTGTCTGACTCATTTGAGTAACTGATAGTGTTATACTAGTTTCTGCTAGTTCTTTTGGAGTTTCAGCTCGTGCTGAACCTGTGGAAGCATCTTCTGTTTGTGCAGCTGGTGTCTTCCTGTTGGAGTTTCAGCTCGTGCTAATACCATGGAAGCATCTTCTCAACTGCTTCTTCTGTCTGCAAGCTAATTGCGTAACTGATAGTGTTATACTTGTTTCTACTAGGTCTATGGCAGTTTCAGCTCTTGCTGATCCTGTGGAAGCATCTTCTGCTTTTGCAGCTGATATCTTCCTGTTGCTCGTAGAAGCCCATGGAAGCATCTTCTGTTTGTGCCTTAACTGCTTCTTCTAGAGCCACGTCTGTCTGACTCATCTGAGTAACTGATAGTGTTATACTTGTTTCTGCTAGTTCTTTTCGAGTTTCAGCTCGTGCTGTACCTATGGAAGCATCATCTTTTTGTGCCTCAACTGCTTCTTCTATAGCCACGTCTATCTGCCCCATTTGAGTAGCTGATGGTGTTATACTTGTTTCTGCTAGTTCTTTTGGAGTTTGTGCTAATGCTGTGGAATCATCTTCTGTTTGTGCCTCACCAATTCTGCCTGATTAGTTTGTATAACTCATTGTGTTAGAACTGTTTCTGTTAGTTCTATTAGATTTTCAGTTCGTGCTGATCCTGTGGAAGCATCTTCTGTTTGTGCAACTGGTGTCTTCCTGTTGGTGTTTCAGCTCGTACTAATCCCATGGAAGCATGTTCTGTTTATGCCTTAACTGCTTCTTCTGAACACAATCTGCCTGCTCTGTATGCATATCCTCTTCTTAAACTTGTTTCTATTAGTTCTGTTTTGAGTTTCAGCTCTTGCTAATCATTTGGAAGCATCTTGTTATGCCCCAACTGCTTCTTGTAGAGCCACGTCTGTCTGACCCATTTGCGTAACTGATAGTGTCTTGCTGATCCTGTGGAAGCATTTTCTGCTTTTGCAGCTGATATCTTCCTGTTGCTCGTAGAAGCCCATGGAAGCATCTTCTGTTTGTGCCTCAACTGCTTCTTCTAGAGCCACGTCTGTCTTTCTCATCTGAGTAACTGATAGTGTTATACTTGTTTCTGCTAGTTCTTTTGGAGTTTCAGCTCGTGCTGTACCTATGGAAGCATCATCTTTTTGTGCCTCAAATACTTCTTCTAGAGCCACGTCTGTCTGCCCCATTTGAGTAGCTGATGGTGTTATACTTGTTTCTGCTAGTTCTTTTGGAGTTTGTGCTAATGCTGTGGAATCATCTTCTGTTTGTGCCTCACCTATTTCTTCTAGAACCAATTCTGCCTGATTAGTTTGTATAACTCATTGTGTTAGAATTGTTTCTGTTAGTTCTATTAGATTTTCAGTTCGTGCTGATCCTGTGGAAGCATCTTCTGTTTGTGCAACTTGTGTCTTCCTGTTGGAGTTTCAGCTCGTACTAATCCCATGGAAGCATCTTCTTTTTATGCCTTAACTGCTTCTTCTGAACACAATCTGCCTGCTCTGTATGCATATCCTCTTCTTAAACTTGTTTCTATTAGTTCTGTTTTGAGTTTCAGCTCTTGCTAATCATTTGGAAGCATCTTGTTATGCCCCAACTGCTTCTTGTAGAGCCACGTCTGTCTGACCCATTTGCGTAACTGATAGTGTTATACTTGTTTCTGCTAGTTCTTTTACAGTTTCAGCTCGTGCTGATCCTGTGGAAGCATCTTCTGTGTTTGCAGCTGATGTCTTCCTATTGCTCGTGCTAATCCCATGGAAGCATCTTCTGTTTGTGCCCAGCTACTTCTTCTAGAGGCAAGTCTGATCTATTTGCGTTACTGATAGTGTTATACTTGTTTCTGCTAGTTCTGTTGCAGTTTCAGCTCTTGCTGATAATGTGGAAGCATCTTCTGTCTGACCCATTTCCAGTTGCAGTTTTAGCTCGCGCTGATTCTGTGGAAGCACCTTCTGTTTGCGCCTCAACTGCTTCTTCTAGAGCCATTTCTGCCTGATCAGTTTGTGTAACTCATCATATTAGATTTGTTTCTGCTAGTTCTTGTAGAGCTTTAATTCGTGTTGATCCCATGGAATAATCTTCTTTTTGTGTCTCAATTGCTTCTTCTATAACCAATTCTGCCTGCTCAGTAAACGTCTTAAACATGTTTCTGCAAGTTCTTTTGGAGTTTCAGCTCGTGCTGATCCTGTGTAAATTATGTTTGATCAGATTGCAAAATTTTTCTTGTTTGAATTCATTCTGATACAGGTTCAGCTCATGCTGATTATGTGGAAGCGTCTTTTGTTTGTGCCTCAGCTTGTGTCTATAAAGCTAAATATCCCTGATCATTTTGCTTAACTCGTTGAGTTAGAATAGTTTCTGTGAGTTCTATAGGAGATTCAGCTCGTGCTGTTCCTGAGGATGCATCTTCTGTTTGTGCCTCAACTGCTTCTTCTAGAGCCACGTCTGTCTGACTCATTTGAGTAACTGATAGTGTTATCCTAGTTTCTGCTAGTTCTTTTGGAGTTTCAGCTCGTGCTGAACCTGTGGAAGCATCTTCTGTTTGTGCAGCTGGTGTCTTCCTGTTGGAGTTTCAGCTCGTGCTAATACCATGGAAGCATCTTCTCAACTGCTTCTTCTGTCTGCAAGCTAATTGCGTAACTGATAGTGTTATACTTGTTTCTACTAGGTCTATGGCAGTTTCAGCTCTTGCTGATCCTGTGGAAGCATCTTCTGCTTTTGCAGCTGATATCTTCCTGTTGCTCGTAGAAGACCATGGAAGCATCTTCTGTTTGTGCCTCAACTGCTTCTTCTAGAGCCACGTCTGTCTTTCTCATCTGAGTAACTGATAGTGTTATACTTGTTTCTGCTAGTTCTTTTGGAGTTTCAGCTCGTGCTGTACCTATGGAAGCATCATCTTTTTGTGCCTCAAATACTTCTTCTAGAGCCACGTCTGTCTGCCCCATTTGAGTAGCTGATGGTGTTATACTTGTTTCTGCTAGTTCTTTTGGAGTTTGTGCTAATGCTGTGGAATCATCTTCTGTTTGTGCCTCACCTATTTCTTCTAGAACCAATTCTGCCTGATTAGTTTGTATAACTCATTGTGTTAGAATTGTTTCTGTTAGTTCTATTAGATTTTCAGTTCGTGCTGATCCTGTGGAAGCATCTTCTGTTTGTGCAACTGGTGTCTTCCTGTTGGAGTTTCAGCTCGTACTAATCCCATGGAAGCATCTTCTTTTTATGCCTTAACTGCTTCTTCTGAACACAATCTGCCTGCTCTGTATGCATATCCTCTTCTTAAACTTGTTTCTATTAGTTCTGTTTTGAGTTTCAGCTCTTGCTAATCATTTGGAAGCATCTTGTTATGCCCCAACTGCTTCTTGTAGAGCCACGTCTGTCTGACCCATTTGCGTAACTGATAGTGTCTTGCTGATCCTGTGGAAGCATTTTCTGCTTTTGCAGCTGATATCTTCCTGTTGCTCGTAGAAGCCCATGGAAGCATCTTCTGTTTGTGCCTCAACTGCTTCTTCTAGAGCCACGTCTGTCTTTCTCATCTGAGTAACTGATAGTGTTATACTTGTTTCTGCTAGTTCTTTTGGAGTTTCAGCTCGTGCTGTACCTATGGAAGCATCATCTTTTTGTGCCTCAAATACTTCTTCTAGAGCCACGTCTGTCTGCCCCATTTGAGTAGCTGATGGTGTTATACTTGTTTCTGCTAGTTCTTTTTGAGTTTGTGCTAATGCTGTGGAATCATCTTCTGTTTGTGCCTCACCTTATTTCTTCTAGAACCAATTCTGCCTGATTAGTTTGTATAACTCATTGTGTTAGAATTGTTTCTGTTAGTTCTATTAGATTTTCAGTTCGTGCTGATCCTGTGGAAGCATCTTCTGTTTGTGCAACTGGTGTCTTCCTGTTGGAGTTTCAGCTCGTACTAATCCCATGGAAGCATCTTCTTTTTATGCCTTAACTGCTTCTTCTGAACACAATCTGCCTGCTCTGTATGCATATCCTCTTCTTAAACTTGTTTCTATTAGTTCTGTTTTGAGTTTCAGCTCTTGCTAATCATTTGGAAGCATCTTGTTATGCCCCAACTGCTTCTTGTAGAGCCACGTCTGTCTGACCCATTTGCGTAACTGATAGTGTTATACTTGTTTCTGTTAGTTCTTTTACAGTTTCAGCTCGTGCTGATCCTGTGGAAGCATCTTCTGTGTTTGCAGCTGATGTCTTCCTATTGCTCGTGCTAATCCCATGGAAGCATCTTCTGTTTGTGCCCAGCTACTTCTTCTAGAGGCAAGTCTGATCTATTTGCGTTACTGATAGTGTTATACTTGTTTCTGCTAGTTCTGTTGCAGTTTCAGCTCTTGCTGATAATGTGGAAGCATCTTCTGTCTGACCCATTTCCAGTTGCAGTTTTAGCTCGAGCTGATTCTGTGGAAGCACCTTCTGTTTGCGCCTCAACTGCTTCTTCTAGAGCCATTTCTGCCTGATCAGTTTGTGTAACTCATCATATTAGATTTGTTTCTGCTAGTTCTTGTAGAGCTTTAATTCGTGTTGATCCCATGGAATAATCTTCTTTTTGTGTCTCAATTGCTTCTTCTATAACCAATTCTGCCTGCTCAGTAAACGTCTTAAACATGTTTCTGCAAGTTCTTTTGGAGTTTCAGCTCGTGCTGATCCTGTGTAAATTATGTTTGATTAGATTGCAAAATTTTTCTTGTTTGAATTCATTCTGATACAGGTTCAGCTCATGCTGATTATGTGGAAGCGTCTTTTGTTTGTGCCTCAGCTTGTGTCTATAAAGCTAAATATCCCTGATCATTTTGCTTAACTCGTTGAGTTAGAATAGTTTCTGTGAGTTCTATAGGAGATTCAGCTCGTGCTGTTCCTGAGGATGCATCTTCTGTTTGTGCCTCAACTGCTTCTTCTAGAGCCACGTCTGTCTGACTCATTTGAGTAACTGATAGTGTTATACTAGTTTCTGCTAGTTCTTTTGGAGTTTCAGCTCGTGCTGAACCTGTGGAAGCATCTTCTGTTTGTGCAGCTGGTGTCTTCCTGTTGGAGTTTCAGCTCGTGCTAATACCATGGAAGCATCTTCTCAACTGCTTCTTCTGTCTGCAAGCTAATTGCGTAACTGATAGTGTTATACTTGTTTCTACTTGGTCTATGGCAGTTTCAGCTCTTGCTGATCCTGTGGAAGCATCTTCTGCTTTTGCAGCTGATATCTTCCTGTTGCTCGTAGAAGCCCATGGAAGCATCTTCTGTTTGTGCCTCAACTGCTTCTTCTAGAGCCACGTCTGTCTGACTCATCTGAGTAACTGATAGTGTTATACTTGTTTCTGCTAGTTCTTTTGGAGTTTCAGCTCGTGCTGTACCTATGGAAGCATCATCTTTTTGTGCCTCAACCGCTTCTTCTAGAGCCACGCCTGTCTGCCCCATTTGAGTAGCTGATGGTGTTATACTTGTTTCTGCTAGTTCTTTTTGAGTTTGTGCTAATGCTGTGGAATCATCTTCTGTTTGTGCCTCACCTATTTCTTCTAGAACCAATTCTGCCTGATTAGTTTGTATAACTCATTGTGTTAGAATTGTTTCTGTTAGTTATATTAGATTTTCAGTTCGTGCTGATCCTGTGGAAGCATCTTCTGTTTGTGCAACTGGTGTCTTCCTGTTGGAGTTTCAGCTCGTACTAATCCCATGGAAGCATCTTCTGTTTATGCCTTAACTGCTTCTTCTGAACACAATCTGCCTGCTCTGTATGCATATCCTCTTCTTAAACTTGTTTCTATTAGTTCTGTTTTGAGTTTCAGCTCTTGCTAATCATTTGGAAGCATCTTGTTATGCCCCAACTGCTTCTTGTAGAGCCACGTCTGTCTGACCCATTTGCGTAACTGATAGTGTCTTGCTGATCCTGTGGAAGCATTTTCTGCTTTTGCAGCTGATATCTTCCTGTTGCTCGTAGAAGCCCATGGAAGCATCTTCTGTTTGTGCCTCAACTGCTTCTTCTAGAGCCACGTCTGTCTTTCTCATCTGAGTAGCTGATAGTGTTATACTTGTTTCTGCTAGTTCTTTTGGAGTTTCAGCTCGTGCTGTACCTATGGAAGCATCATCTTTTTGTGCCTCAAATACTTCTTCTAGAGCCACGTCTGTCTGCCCCATTTGAGTAGCTGATGGTGTTATACTTGTTTCTGCTAGTTCTTTTGGAGTTTGTGCTAATGCTGTGGAATCATCTTCTGTTTGTGCCTCACCTATTTCTTCTAGAACCAATTCTGCCTGATTAGTTTGTATAACTCATTGTGTTAGAATTGTTTCTGTTAGTTCTATTAGATTTTCAGTTCGTGCTGATCCTGTGGAAGCATCTTCTGTTTGTGCAACTTGTGTCTTCCTGTTGGAGTTTCAGCTCGTACTAATCCCATGGAAGCATCTTCTTTTTATGCCTTAACTGCTTCTTCTGAACACAATCTGCCTGCTCTGTATGCATATCCTCTTCTTAAACTTGTTTCTATTAGTTCTGTTTTGAGTTTCAGCTCTTGCTAATCATTTGGAAGCATCTTGTTATGCCCCAACTGCTTCTTGTAGAGCCACGTCTGTCTGACCCATTTTCGTAACTGATAGTGTTATACTTGTTTCTGCTAGTTCTTTTACAGTTTCAGCTCGTGCTGATCCTGTGGAAGCATCTTCTGTGTTTGCAGCTGATGTCTTCCTATTGGTCGTGCTAATCCCATGGAAGCATCTTCTGTTTGTGCCCAGCTACTTCTTCTAGAGGCAAGTCTGATCTATTTGCGTTACTGATAGTGTTATACTGCTAGTTCTGTTGCAGTTTCAGCTCTTGCTGATAATGTGGAAGCATCTTCTGTCTGACCTATTTCCAGTTGCAGTTTTATCTCGCGCTGATTCTGTGGAAGCACCTTCTGTTTGCGCCTCAACTGCTTCTTCTAGAGCCATTTCTGCCTGATCAGTTTGTGTAACTCATCATATTAGATTTGTTTCTGCTAGTTCTTGTAGAGCTTTAATTCGTGTTGATCCCATGGAATAATCTTCTTTTTGTGTCTCAATTGCTTCTTCTATAACCAATTCTGCCTGCTCAGTAAACGTCTTAAACATGTTTCTGCAAGTTCTTTTGGAGTTTCAGCTCGTGCTGATCCTGTGTAAATTATGTTTGATCAGATTGCAAAATTTTCCTTGTTTGAATTCATTCTGATACAGGTTCAGCTCATGCTGATTCTGTGGAAGCGTCTTTTGTTTGTGCCTCAGCTTGTGTCTATAAAGCTAAATATCCCTGATCATTTTGCTTAACTCGTTGTGTTAGAATAGTTTCTGTGAGTTCTATAGGAGATTCAGCTCGTGCTGTTCCTGAGGATGCATCTTCTGTTTGTGCCTCAACTGCTTCTTCTAGAGTCACGTCTGTCTGACTCATTTGAGTAACTGATAGTGTTATACTAGTTTCTGCTAGTTCTTTTGGAGTTTCAGCTCGTGCTGAACCTGTGGAAGCATCTTCTGTTTGTGCAGCTGGTGTCTTCCTGTTGGAGTTTCAGCTCGTGCTAATACCATGGAAGCATCTTCTCAACTGCTTCTTCTGTCTGCAAGCTAATTGCGTAACTGATAGTGTTATACTTGTTTCTACTAGGTCTATGGCAGTTTCAGCTCTTGCTGATCCTGTGGAAGCATCTTCTGCTTTTGCAGCTGATATCTTCCTGTTGCTCGTAGAAGCCCATGGAAGCATCTTCTGTTTGTGCCTCAACTGCTTCTTCTAGAGCCACGTCTGTCTGACTCATCTGAGTAACTGATAGTGTTATACTTGTTTCTGCTAGTTCTTTTCGAGTTTCAGCTCGTGCTGTACCTATGGAAGCATCATCTTTTTGTGCCTCAACTGCTTCTTCTAGAGCCACGTCTGTCTGCCCCATTTGAGTAGCTGATGGTGTTATACTTGTTTCTGCTAGTTCTTTTGGAGTTTGTGCTAATGCTGTGGAATCATCTTCTGTTTGTGTCTCACCTATTTCTTCTAGAACCAATTCTGCCTGATTAGTTTGTATAACTCATTGTGTTAGAATTGTTTCTGTTAGTTCTATTAGATTTTCAGTTCGTGCTGATCCTGTGGAAGCATCTTCTGTTTGTGCAACTGGTGTCTTCCTGTTGGAGTTTCAGCTCGTACTAATCCCATGGAAGCATCTTCTTTTTATGCCTTAACTGCTTCTTCTGAACACAATCTGCCTGCTCTGTATGCATATCCTCTTCTTAAACTTGTTTCTATTAGTTCTGTTTTGTTTCAGCTCTTGCTAATCATTTGGAAGCATCTTGTTATGCCCCAACTGCTTCTTGTAGAGCCACGTCTGTCTGACCCATTTGCGTAACTGATAGTGTTATACTTGTTTCTGCTAGTTCTTTTACAGTTTCAGCTCGTGCTGATCCTGTGGAAGCATCTTCTGTGTTTGCAGCTGATGTCTTCCTATTGCTCGTGCTAATCCCATGGAAGCATCTTCTGTTTGTGCCCAGCTACTTCTTCTAGAGGCAAGTCTGATCTATTTGCGTTACTGATAGTGTTATACTTGTTTCTGCTAGTTCTGTTGCAGTTTCAGCTCTTGCTGATAATGTGGAAGCATCTTCTGTCTGACCTATTTCCAGTTGCAGTTTTATCTCGCGCTGATTCTGTGGAAGCACCTTCTGTTTGCGCCTCAACTGCTTCTTCTAGAGCCATTTCTGCCTGATCAGTTTGTGTAACTCATCATATTAGATTTGTTTCTGCTAGTTCTTGTAGAGCTTTAATTCGTGTTGATCCCATGGAATAATCTTCTTTTTGTGTCTCAATTGCTTCTTCTATAACCAATTCTGCCTGCTCAGTAAACGTCTTAAACATGTTTCTGCAAGTTCTTTTGGAGTTTCAGCTCGTGCTGATCCTGTGTAAATTATGTTTGATCAGATTGCAAAATTTTCCTTGTTTGAATTCATTCTGATACAGGTTCAGCTCATGCTGATTCTGTGGAAGCGTCTTTTGTTTGTGCCTCAGCTTGTGTCTATAAAGCTAAATATCCCTGATCATTTTGCTTAACTCGTTGTGTTAGAATAGTTTCTGTGAGTTCTATAGGAGATTCAGCTCGTGCTGTTCCTGAGGATGCATCTTCTGTTTGTGCCTCAACTGCTTCTTCTAGAGTCACGTCTGTCTGACTCATTTGAGTAACTGATAGTGTTATACTAGTTTCTGCTAGTTCTTTTGGAGTTTCAGCTCGTGCTGAACCTGTGGAAGCATCTTCTGTTTGTGCAGCTGGTGTCTTCCTGTTGGAGTTTCAGCTCGTGCTAATACCATGGAAGCATCTTCTCAACTGCTTCTTCTGTCTGCAAGCTAATTGCGTAACTGATAGTGTTATACTTGTTTCTACTAGGTCTATGGCAGTTTCAGCTCTTGCTGATCCTGTGGAAGCATCTTCTGCTTTTGCAGCTGATATCTTCCTGTTGCTCGTAGAAGCCCATGGAAGCATCTTCTGTTTGTGCCTCAACTGCTTCTTCTAGAGCCACGTCTGTCTGACTCATCTGAGTAACTGATAGTGTTATACTTGTTTCTGCTAGTTCTTTTCGAGTTTCAGCTCGTGCTGTACCTATGGAAGCATCATCTTTTTGTGCCTCAACTGCTTCTTCTAGAGCCACGTCTGTCTGCGCCATTTGAGTAGCTGATGGTGTTATACTTGTTTCTGCTAGTTCTTTTGGAGTTTGTGCTAATGCTGTGGAATCATCTTCTGTTTGTGTCTCACCTATTTCTTCTAGAACCAATTCTGCCTGATTAGTTTGTATAACTCATTGTGTTAGAATTGTTTCTGTTAGTTCTATTAGATTTTCAGTTCGTGCTGATCCTGTGGAAGCATCTTCTGTTTGTGCAACTGGTGTCTTCCTGTTGGAGTTTCAGCTCGTACTAATCCCATGGAAGCATCTTCTTTTTATGCCTTAACTGCTTCTTCTGAACACAATCTGCCTGCTCTGTATGCATATCCTCTTCTTAAACTTGTTTCTATTAGTTCTGTTTTGAGTTTCAGCTCTTGCTAATCATTTGGAAGCATCTTGTTATGCCCAACTGCTTCTTGTAGAGCCACGTCTGTCTGACCCATTTGCGTAACTGATAGTGTTATACTTGTTTCTGCTAGTTCTTTTACAGTTTCAGCTCGTGCTGATCCTGTGGAAGCATCTTCTGTGTTTGCAGCTGATGTCTTCCTATTGCTCGTGCTAATCCCATGGAAGCATCTTCTGTTTGTGCCCAGCTACTTCTTCTAGAGGCAAGTCTGATCTATTTGCGTTACTGATAGTGTTATACTTGTTTCTGCTAGTTCTGTTGCAGTTTCAGCTCTTGCTGATAATGTGGAAGCATCTTCTGTCTGACCTATTTCCAGTTGCAGTTTTATCTCGCGCTGATTCTGTGGAAGCACCTTCTGTTTGCGCCTCAACTGCTTCTTCTAGAGCCATTTCTGCCTGATCAGTTTGTGTAACTCATCATATTAGATTTGTTTCTGCTAGTTCTTGTAGAGCTTTAATTCTTGTTGATCCCATGGAATAATCTTCTTTTTGTGTCTCAATTGCTTCTTCTATAACCAATTCTGCCTGCTCAGTAAACGTCTTAAACATGTTTCTGCAAGTTCTTTTGGAGTTTCAGCTCGTGCTGATCCTGTGTAAATTATGTTTGATCAGATTGCAAAATTTTCCTTGTTTGAATTCATTCTGATACAGGTTCAGCTCATGCTGATTCTGTGGAAGCGTCTTTTGTTTGTGCCTCAGCTTGTGTCTATAAAGCTAAATATCCCTGATCATTTTGCTTAACTCGTTGTGTTAGAATAGTTTCTGTGAGTTCTATAGGAGATTCAGCTCGTGCTGTTCCTGAGGATGCATCTTCTGTTTGTGCCTCAACTGCTTCTTCTAGAGTCACGTCTGTCTGACTCATTTGAGTAACTGATAGTGTTATACTAGTTTCTGCTAGTTCTTTTGGAGTTTCAGCTCGTGCTGAACCTGTGGAAGCATCTTCTGTTTGTGCAGCTGGTGTCTTCCTGTTGGAGTTTCAGCTCGTGCTAATACCATGGAAGCATCTTCTCAACTGCTTCTTCTGTCTGCAAGCTAATTGCGTAACTGATAGTGTTATACTTGTTTCTACTAGGTCTATGGCAGTTTCAGCTCTTGCTGATCCTGTGGAAGCATCTTCTGCTTTTGCAGCTGATATCTTCCTGTTGCTCGTAGAAGCCCATGGAAGCATCTTCTGTTTGTGCCTCAACTGCTTCTTCTAGAGCCACGTCTGTCTGACTCATCTGAGTAACTGATAGTGTTATACTTGTTTCTGCTAGTTCTTTTCGAGTTTCAGCTCGTGCTGTACCTATGGAAGCATCATCTTTTTGTGCCTCAACTGCTTCTTCTAGAGCCACGTCTGTCTGCCCCATTTGAGTAGCTGATGGTGTTATACTTGTTTCTGCTAGTTCTTTTGGAGTTTGTGCTAATGCTGTGGAATCATCTTCTGTTTGTGTCTCACCTATTTCTTCTAGAACCAATTCTGCCTGATTAGTTTGTATAACTCATTGTGTTAGAATTGTTTCTGTTAGTTCTATTAGATTTTCAGTTCGTGCTGATCCTGTGGAAGCATCTTCTGTTTGTGCAACTGGTGTCTTCCTGTTGGAGTTTCAGCTCGTACTAATCCCATGGAAGCATCTTCTTTTTATGCCTTAACTGCTTCTTCTGAACACAATCTGCCTGCTCTGTATGCATATCCTCTTCTTAAACTTGTTTCTATTAGTTCTGTTTTGAGTTTCAGCTCTTGCTAATCATTTGGAAGCATCTTGTTATGCCCAACTGCTTCTTGTAGAGCCACGTCTGTCTGACCCATTTGCGTAACTGATAGTGTTATACTTGTTTCTGCTAGTTCTTTTACAGTTTCAGCTCGTGCTGATCCTGTGGAAGCATCTTCTGTGTTTGCAGCTGATGTCTTCCTATTGGTCGTGCTAATCCCATGGAAGCATCTTCTGTTTGTGCCCAGCTACTTCTTCTAGAGGCAAGTCTGATCTATTTGCGTTACTGATAGTGTTATACTGCTAGTTCTGTTGCAGTTTCAGCTCTTGCTGATAATGTGGAAGCATCTTCTGTCTGACCTATTTCCAGTTGCAGTTTTATCTCGCGCTGATTCTGTGGAAGCACCTTCTGTTTGCGCCTCAACTGCTTCTTCTAGAGCCATTTCTGCCTGATCAGTTTGTGTAACTCATCATATTAGATTTGTTTCTGCTAGTTCTTGTAGAGCTTTAATTCGTGTTGATCCCATGGAATAATCTTCTTTTTGTGTCTCAATTGCTTCTTCTATAACCAATTCTGCCTGCTCAGTAAACGTCTTAAACATGTTTCTGCAAGTTCTTTTGGAGTTTCAGCTCGTGCTGATCCTGTGTAAATTATGTTTGATCAGATTGCAAAATTTTCCTTGTTTGAATTCATTCTGATACAGGTTCAGCTCATGCTGATTCTGTGGAAGCGTCTTTTGTTTGTGCCTCAGCTTGTGTCTATAAAGCTAAATATCCCTGATCATTTTGCTTAACTCGTTGTGTTAGAATAGTTTCTGTGAGTTCTATAGGAGATTCAGCTCGTGCTGTTCCTGAGGATGCATCTTCTGTTTGTGCCTCAACTGCTTCTTCTAGAGTCACGTCTGTCTGACTCATTTGAGTAACTGATAGTGTTATACTAGTTTCTGCTAGTTCTTTTGGAGTTTCAGCTCGTGCTGAACCTGTGGAAGCATCTTCTGTTTGTGCAGCTGGTGTCTTCCTGTTGGAGTTTCAGCTCGTGCTAATACCATGGAAGCATCTTCTCAACTGCTTCTTCTGTCTGCAAGCTAATTGCGTAACTGATAGTGTTATACTTGTTTCTACTAGGTCTATGGCAGTTTCAGCTCTTGCTGATCCTGTGGAAGCATCTTCTGCTTTTGCAGCTGATATCTTCCTGTTGCTCGTAGAAGCCCATGGAAGCATCTTCTGTTTGTGCCTCAACTGCTTCTTCTAGAGCCACGTCTGTCTGACTCATCTGAGTAACTGATAGTGTTATACTTGTTTCTGCTAGTTCTTTTCGAGTTTCAGCTCGTGCTGTACCTATGGAAGCATCATCTTTTTGTGCCTCAACTGCTTCTTCTAGAGCCACGTCTGTCTGCCCCATTTGAGTAGCTGATGGTGTTATACTTGTTTCTGCTAGTTCTTTTGGAGTTTGTGCTAATGCTGTGGAATCATCTTCTGTTTGTGTCTCACCTATTTCTTCTAGAACCAATTCTGCCTGATTAGTTTGTATAACTCATTGTGTTAGAATTGTTTCTGTTAGTTCTATTAGATTTTCAGTTCGTGCTGATCCTGTGGAAGCATCTTCTGTTTGTGCAACTGGTGTCTTCCTGTTGGAGTTTCAGCTCGTACTAATCCCATGGAAGCATCTTCTTTTTATGCCTTAACTGCTTCTTCTGAACACAATCTGCCTGCTCTGTATGCATATCCTCTTCTTAAACTTGTTTCTATTAGTTCTGTTTTGAGTTTCAGCTCTTGCTAATCATTTGGAAGCATCTTGTTATGCCCAACTGCTTCTTGTAGAGCCACGTCTGTCTGACCCATTTGCGTAACTGATAGTGTTATACTTGTTTCTGCTAGTTCTTTTACAGTTTCAGCTCGTGCTGATCCTGTGGAAGCATCTTCTGTGTTTGCAGCTGATGTCTTCCTATTGCTCGTGCTAATCCCATGGAAGCATCTTCTGTTTGTGCCCAGCTACTTCTTCTAGAGGCAAGTCTGATCTATTTGCGTTACTGATAGTGTTATACTTGTTTCTGCTAGTTCTGTTGCAGTTTCAGCTCTTGCTGATAATGTGGAAGCATCTTCTGTCTGACCTATTTCCAGTTGCAGTTTTATCTCGCGCTGATTCTGTGGAAGCACCTTCTGTTTGCGCCTCAACTGCTTCTTCTAGAGCCATTTCTGCCTGATCAGTTTGTGTAACTCATCATATTAGATTTGTTTCTGCTAGTTCTTGTAGAGCTTTAATTCGTGTTGATCCCATGGAATAATCTTCTTTTTGTGTCTCAATTGCTTCTTCTATAACCAATTCTGCCTGCTCAGTAAACGTCTTAAACATGTTTCTGCAAGTTCTTTTGGAGTTTCAGCTCGTGCTGATCCTGTGTAAATTATGTTTGATCAGATTGCAAAATTTTCCTTGTTTGAATTCATTCTGATACAGATTCAGCTCATGCTGATTCTGTGGAAGCGTCTTTTGTTTGTGCCTCAGCTTGTGTCTATAAAGCTAAATATCCCTGATCATTTTGCTTAACTCGTTGTGTTAGAATAGTTTCTGTGAGTTCTATAGGAGATTCAGCTCGTGCTGTTCCTGAGGATGCATCTTCTGTTTGTGCCTCAACTGCTTCTTCTAGAGTCACGTCTGTCTGACTCATTTGAGTAACTGATAGTGTTATACTAGTTTCTGCTAGTTCTTTTGGAGTTTCAGCTCGTGCTGAACCTGTGGAAGCATCTTCTGTTTGTGCAGCTGGTGTCTTCCTGTTGGAGTTTCAGCTCGTGCTAATACCATGGAAGCATCTTCTCAACTGCTTCTTCTGTCTGCAAGCTAATTGCGTAACTGATAGTGTTATACTTGTTTCTACTAGGTCTATGGCAGTTTCAGCTCTTGCTGATCCTGTGGAAGCATCTTCTGCTTTTGCAGCTGATATCTTCCTGTTGCTCGTAGAAGCCCATGGAAGCATCTTCTGTTTGTGCCTCAACTGCTTCTTCTAGAGCCACGTCTGTCTGACTCATCTGAGTAACTGATAGTGTTATACTTGTTTCTGCTAGTTCTTTTCGAGTTTCAGCTCGTGCTGTACCTATGGAAGCATCATCTTTTTGTGCCTCAACTGCTTCTTCTAGAGCCACGTCTGTCTGCCCCATTTGAGTAGCTGATGGTGTTATACTTGTTTCTGCTAGTTCTTTTGGAGTTTGTGCTAATGCTGTGGAATCATCTTCTGTTTGTGTCTCACCTATTTCTTCTAGAACCAATTCTGCCTGAGTAGTTTGTATAACTCATTGTGTTAGAATTGTTTCTGTTAGTTCTATTAGATTTTCAGTTCGTGCTGATCCTGTGGAAGCATCTTCTGTTTGTGCAACTGGTGTCTTCCTGTTGGAGTTTCAGCTCGTACTAATCCCATGGAAGCATCTTCTTTTTATGCCTTAACTGCTTCTTCTGAACACAATCTGCCTGCTCTGTATGCATATCCTCTTCTTAAACTTGTTTCTATTAGTTCTGTTTTGAGTTTCAGCTCTTGCTAATCATTTGGAAGCATCTTGTTATGCCCAACTGCTTCTTGTAGAGCCACGTCTGTCTGACCCATTTGCGTAACTGATAGTGTTATACTTGTTTCTGCTAGTTCTTTTACAGTTTCAGCTCGTGCTGATCCTGTGGAAGCATCTTCTGTGTTTGCAGCTGATGTCTTCCTATTGCTCGTGCTAATCCCATGGAAGCATCTTCTGTTTGTGCCCAGCTACTTCTTCTAGAGGCAAGTCTGATCTATTTGCGTTACTGATAGTGTTATACTTGTTTCTGCTAGTTCTGTTGCAGTTTCAGCTCTTGCTGATAATGTGGAAGCATCTTCTGTCTGACCTATTTCCAGTTGCAGTTTTATCTCGCGCTGATTCTGTGGAAGCACCTTCTGTTTGCGCCTCAACTGCTTCTTCTAGAGCCATTTCTGCCTGATCAGTTTGTGTAACTCATCATATTAGATTTGTTTCTGCTAGTTCTTGTAGAGCTTTAATTCGTGTTGATCCCATGGAATAATCTTCTTTTTGTGTCTCAATTGCTTCTTCTATAACCAATTCTGCCTGCTCAGTAAACGTCTTAAACATGTTTCTGCAAGTTCTTTTGGAGTTTCAGCTCGTGCTGATCCTGTGTAAATTATGTTTGATCAGATTGCAAAATTTTCCTTGTTTGAATTCATTCTGATACAGGTTCAGCTCATGCTGATTCTGTGGAAGCGTCTTTTGTTTGTGCCTCAGCTTGTGTCTATAAAGCTAAATATCCCTGATCATTTTGCTTAACTCGTTGTGTTAGAATAGTTTCTGTGAGTTCTATAGGAGATTCAGCTCGTGCTGTTCCTGAGGATGCATCTTCTGTTTGTCACGTCTGTCTGACTCATTTGAGTAACTCATAGTGTTATACTAGTTTCTGCTAGTTCTTTTGGAGTTTCAGCTCGTGCTGAACCTGTGGAAGCATCTTCTGTTTGTGCAGCTGGTGTCTTCCTGTTGGAGTTTCAGCTCGTGCTAATACCATGGAAGCATCTTCTCAACTGCTTCTTCTGTCTGCAAGCTAATTGCGTAACTGATAGTGTTATACTTGTTTCTACTAGGTCTATGGCAGTTTCAGCTCTTGCTGATCCTGTGGAAGCATCTTCTGCTTTTGCAGCTGATATCTTCCTGTTGCTCGTAGAAGCCCATGGAAGCATCTTCTGTTTGTGCCTTAACTGCTTCTTCTAGAGCCACGTCTGTCTGACTCATCTGAGTAACTGATAGTGTTATACTTGTTTCTGCTAGTTCTTTTCGAGTTTCAGCTCGTGCTGTACCTATGGAAGCATCATCTTTTTGTGCCTCAACTGCTTCTTCTATAGCCACGTCTATCTGCCCCATTTGAGTAGCTGATGGTGTTATACTTGTTTCTGCTAGTTCTTTTGGAGTTTGTGCTAATGCTGTGGAATCATCTTCTGTTTGTGCCTCACCAATTCTGCCTGATTAGTTTGTATAACTCATTGTGTTAGAATTGTTTCTGTTAGTTCTATTAGATTTTCAGTTCGTGCTGATCCTGTGGAAGCATCTTCTGTTTGTGCAACTGGTGTCTTCCTGTTGGAGTTTCAGCTCGTACTAATCCCATGGAAGCATCTTCTTTTTATGCCTTAACTGCTTCTTCTGAACACAATCTGCCTGCTCTGTATGCATATCCTCTTCTTAAACTTGTTTCTATTAGTTCTGTTTTGAGTTTCAGCTCTTGCTAATCATTTGGAAGCATCTTGTTATGCCCCAACTGCTTCTTGTAGAGCCACGTCTGTCTGACCCATTTGCGTAACTGATAGTGTCTTGCTGATCCTGTGGAAGCATTTTCTGCTTTTGCAGCTGATATCTTCCTGTTGCTTGTAGAACCCCATGGAAGCATCTTCTGTTTGTGCCTCAACTGCTTCTTCTAGAGCCACGTCTGTCTTCCTCATCTGAGTAACTGATAGTGTTATACTTGTTTCTGATAGTTCTTTTGGAGTTTCAGCTCGTGCTGTACCTATGGAAGCATCATCTTTTTGTGCCTCAAATACTTCTTCTAGAGCCACGTCTGTCTGCCCCATTTGAGTAGCTGATGGTGTTATACTTGTTTCTGCTAGTTCTTTTGGAGTTTGTGCTAATGCTGTTGAATCATCTTCTGTTTGTGCCTCACCTATTTCTTCTAGAACCAATTCTGCCTGATTAGTTTGTATATCTCATTGTGTTAGAATTGTTTCTGTTAGTTCTATTAGATTTTCAGTTCGTGCTGATCCTGTGGAAGCATCTTCTGTTTGTGCAACTTGTGTCTTCCTGTTGGAGTTTCAGCTCGTACTAATCCCATGGAAGCATCTTCTTTTTATGCCTTAACTGCTTCTTCTGAACACAATCTGCCTGCTCTGTATGCATATCCTTTTCTTAAACTTGTTTCTATTAGTTCTGTTTTGAGTTTTAGCTCTTGCTAATCATTTGGAAGCATCTTGTTATGCCCCAACTGCTTCTTGTAGAGCCACGTCTGTCTGACCCATTTGCGTAACTGATAGTGTCTTGCTGATCCTGTGGAAGCATTTTCTGCTCTTGCAGCTAATATCTTCCTGTTGCTAGTAGAAGCCCATGGAAGCATCTTCTGTTTGTGCCTCAACTGCTTCTTCTAGAGCCACGTCTGTCTTTCTCATCTGAGTAACTGATAGTGTTATACTATTTTCTGCTAGTTCTTTTGGAGTTTCAGCTCGTGCTGTACCTATGGAAGCATCATCTTTTTGTGCCTCAAATACTTCTTCTAGAGCCACGTCTGTCTGCCCCATTTGAGTAGCTGATGGTGTTATACTTGTTTCTGCTAGTTCTTTTGGAGTTTGTGCTAATGCTGTGGAATCATCTTCTGTTTGTGCCTCACCTATTTCTTCTAGAACCAATTCTGCCTGATTAGTTTGTATAACTCATTGTGTTAGAATTGTTTCTGTTAGTTCTATTAGATTTTCAGTTCGTGCTGATCCTGTGGAAG
This sequence comes from Cepaea hortensis, assembly GCA_963921405.1. Lineage (NCBI taxonomy): Eukaryota > Metazoa > Mollusca > Gastropoda > Stylommatophora > Helicidae > Cepaea > Cepaea hortensis. The sequence goes on along the minus strand of OY992895.1, from coordinate 60,494,160 downwards.
CATCTTCTGTTTGTGCAACTTGTGTCTTCCTGTTGGAGTTTCAGCTCGTACTAATCCCATGGAAGCATCTTCTTTTTATGCCTTAACTGCTTCTTCTGAACACAATCTGACTGCTCTGTATGCATATCCTCTTCTTAAACTTGTTTCTATTAGTTCTGTTTTGAGTTTCAGCTCTTGCTAATCATTTGGAAGCATCTTGTTATGCCCCAACTGCTTCTTGTAGAGCCACGTCTGTCTGACCCATTTTCGTAACTGATAGTGTTATACTTGTTTCTGCTAGTTCTTTTACAGTTTCAGCTCGTGCTGATCCTGTGGAAGCATCTTCTGTATTTGCAGCTGATGTCTTCCTATTGCTCGTGCTAATCCCATGGAAGCATCTTCTGTTTGTGCCCAGCTACTTCTTCTAGAGGCAAGTCTGATCTATTTGCGTTACTGATAGTGTTATACTTGTTTCTGCTAGTTCTGTTGCAGTTTCAGCTCTTGCTGATAATGTGGAAGCATCTTCTGTCTGACCTATTTCCAGTTGCAGTTTTATCTCGCGCTGATTCTGTGGAAGCACCTTCTGTTTGCGCCTCAACTGCTTCTTCTAGAGCCATTTCTGCCTGATCAGTTTGTGTAACTCATCATATTAGATTGTTTCTGCTAGTTCTTGTAGAGCTTTAATTCGTGTTGATCCCATGGAATAATCTTCTTTTTGTGTCTCAATTGCTTCTTCTATAACCAATTCTGCCTGCTCAGTAAACGTCTTAAACATGTTTCTGCAAGTTCTTTTGGAGTTTCAGCTCGTGCTGATCCTGTGTAAATTATGTTTGATCAGATTGCAAAATTTTCCTTGTTTGAATTCATTCTGATACAGGTTCAGCTCATGCTGATTCTGTGGAAGCGTCTTTTGTTTGTGCCTCAGCTTGTGTCTATAAAGCTAAATATCCCTGATCATTTTGCTTAACTCGTTGTGTTAGAATAGTTTCTGTGAGTTCTATAGGAGATTCAGCTCGTGCTGTTCCTGAGGATGCATCTTCTGTTTGTGCCTCAACTGCTTCTTCTAGAGTCACGTCTGTCTGACTCATTTGAGTAACTGATAGTGTTATACTAGTTTCTGCTAGTTCTTTTGGAGTTTCAGCTCGTGCTGAACCTGTGGAAGCATCTTCTGTTTGTGCAGCTGGTGTCTTCCTGTTGGAGTTTCAGCTCGTGCTAATACCATGGAAGCATCTTCTCAACTGCTTCTTCTGTCTGCAAGCTAATTGCGTAACTGATAGTGTTATACTTGTTTCTACTAGGTCTATGGCAGTTTCAGCTCTTGCTGATCCTGTGGAAGCATCTTCTGCTTTTGCAGCTGATATCTTCCTGTTGCTCGTAGAAGCCCATGGAAGCATCTTCTGTTTGTGCCTCAACTGCTTCTTCTAGAGCCACGTCTGTCTGACTCATCTGAGTAACTGATAGTGTTATACTTGTTTCTGCTAGTTCTTTTCGAGTTTCAGCTCGTGCTGTACCTATGGAAGCATCATCTTTTTGTGCCTCAACTGCTTCTTCTAGAGCCACGTCTGTCTGCCCCATTTGAGTAGCTGATGGTGTTATACTTGTTTCTGCTAGTTCTTTTGGAGTTTGTGCTAATGCTGTGGAATCATCTTCTGTTTGTGCCTCACCTATTTCTTCTAGAACCAATTCTGCCTGATTAGTTTGTATAACTCATTGTGTTAGAATTGTTTCTGTTAGTTCTATTAGATTTTCAGTTCGTGCTGATCCTGTGGAAGCATCTTCTGTTTGTGCAACTGGTGTCTTCCTGTTGGAGTTTCAGCTCGTACTAATCCCATGGATGCATCTTCTGTTTATGCCTTAACTGCTTCTTCTGAACACAATCTGCCTGCTCTGTATGCATATCCTATCCTTAAACTTGTTTCTATTAGTTCTGTTTTGAGTTTCAGCTCTTGCTAATCATTTTGAAGCATCTTGTTATGCCCCAACTGCTTCTTGTAGAGCCACGTCTGTCTGACCCATTTGCGTAACTGATAGTGTCTTGCTGATCCTGTGGAAGCATTTTCTGCTTTTGCAGCTGATATCTTCCTGTTGCTCGTAGAAGCCCATGGAAGCATCTTCTGTTTGTGCCTCAACTGCTTCTTCTAGAGCCACGTCTGTCTTTCTCATCTGAGTAACTGATAGTGTTATACTTGTTTCTGCTAGTTCTTTTGGAGTTTCAGCTCGTGCTGTACCTATGGAAGCATCATCTTTTTGTGCCTCAAATACTTCTTCTAGAGCCACGTCTGTCTGCCCCATTTGAGTAGCTGATGGTGTTATACTTGTTTCTGCTAGTTCTTTTGGAGTTTGTGCTAATGCTGTGGAATCATCTTCTGTTTGTGCCTCACCTATTTCTTCTAGAACCAATTCTGCCTGATTAGTTTGTATAACTCATTGTGTTAGAATTGTTTCTGTTAGTTCTATTAGATTTTCAGTTCGTGCTGATCCTGTGGAAGCATCTTCTGTTTGTGCAACTGGTGTCTTCCTGTTGGAGTTTCAGCTCGTACTAATCCCATGGAAGCATCTTCTTTTTATGCCTTAACTGCTTCTTCTGAACACAATCTGCCTGCTCTGTATGCATATCCTCTTCTTAAACTTGTTTCTATTAGTTCTGTTTTGAGTTTCAGCTCTTGCTAATCATTTGGAAGCATCTTGTTATGCCCCAACTGCTTCTTGTAGAGCCACGTCTGTCTGACCCATTTGCGTAACTGATAGTGTCTTGCTGATCCTGTGGAAGCATTTTCTGCTTTTGCAGCTGATATCTTCCTGTTGCTTGTAGAACCCCATGGAAGCATCTTCTGTTTGTGCCTCAACTGCTTCTTCTAGAGCCACGTCTGTCTTCCTCATCTGAGTAACTGATAGTGTTATACTTGTTTCTGATAGTTCTTTTGGAGTTTCAGCTCGTGCTGTACCTATGGAAGCATCATCTTTTTGTGCCTCAAATACTTCTTCTAGAGCCACGTCTGTCTGCCCCATTTGAGTAGCTGATGGTGTTATACTTGTTTCTGCTAGTTCTTTTGGAGTTTGTGCTAATGCTGTTGAATCATCTTCTGTTTGTGCCTCACCTATTTCTTCTAGAACCAATTCTGCCTGATTAGTTTGTATATCTCATTGTGTTAGAATTGTTTCTGTTAGTTCTATTAGATTTTCAGTTCGTGCTGATCCTGTGGAAGCATCTTCTGTTTGTGCAACTTGTGTCTTCCTGTTGGAGTTTCAGCTCGTACTAATCCCATGGAAGCATCTTCTTTTTATGCCTTAACTGCTTCTTCTGAACACAATCTGCCTGCTCTGTATGCATATCCTTTTCTTAAACTTGTTTCTATTAGTTCTGTTTTGAGTTTTAGCTCTTGCTAATCATTTGGAAGCATCTTGTTATGCCCCAACTGCTTCTTGTAGAGCCACGTCTGTCTGACCCATTTGCGTAACTGATAGTGTCTTGCTGATCCTGTGGAAGCATTTTCTGCTCTTGCAGCTAATATCTTCCTGTTGCTAGTAGAAGCCCATGGAAGCATCTTCTGTTTGTGCCTCAACTGCTTCTTCTAGAGCCACGTCTGTCTTTCTCATCTGAGTAACTGATAGTGTTATACTATTTTCTGCTAGTTCTTTTGGAGTTTCAGCTCGTGCTGTACCTATGGAAGCATCATCTTTTTGTGCCTCAAATACTTCTTCTAGAGCCACGTCTGTCTGCCCCATTTGAGTAGCTGATGGTGTTATACTTGTTTCTGCTAGTTCTTTTGGAGTTTGTGCTAATGCTGTGGAATCATCTTCTGTTTGTGCCTCACCTATTTCTTCTAGAACCAATTCTGCCTGATTAGTTTGTATAACTCATTGTGTTAGAATTGTTTCTGTTAGTTCTATTAGATTTTCAGTTCGTGCTGATCCTGTGGAAGCATCTTCTGTTTGTGCAACTTGTGTCTTCCTGTTGGAGTTTCAGCTCGTACTAATCCCATGGAAGCATCTTCTTTTTATGCCTTAACTGCTTCTTCTGAACACAATCTGACTGCTCTGTATGCATATCCTCTTCTTAAACTTGTTTCTATTAGTTCTGTTTTGAGTTTCAGCTCTTGCTAATCATTTGGAAGCATCTTGTTATGCCCCAACTGCTTCTTGTAGAGCCACGTCTGTCTGACCCATTTTCGTAACTGATAGTGTTATACTTGTTTCTGCTAGTTCTTTTACAGTTTCAGCTCGTGCTGATCCTGTGGAAGCATCTTCTGTATTTGCAGCTGATGTCTTCCTATTGCTCGTGCTAATCCCATGGAAGCATCTTCTGTTTGTGCCCAGCTACTTCTTCTAGAGGCAAGTCTGATCTATTTGCGTTACTGATAGTGTTATACTTGTTTCTGCTAGTTCTGTTGCAGTTTCAGCTCTTGCTGATAATGTGGAAGCATCTTCTGTCTGACCTATTTCCAGTTGCAGTTTTATCTCGCGCTGATTCTGTGGAAGCACCTTCTGTTTGCGCCTCAACTGCTTCTTCTAGAGCCATTTCTGCCTGATCAGTTTGTGTAACTCATCATATTAGATTGTTTCTGCTAGTTCTTGTAGAGCTTTAATTCGTGTTGATCCCATGGAATAATCTTCTTTTTGTGTCTCAATTGCTTCTTCTATAACCAATTCTGCCTGCTCAGTAAACGTCTTAAACATGTTTCTGCAAGTTCTTTTGGAGTTTCAGCTCGTGCTGATCCTGTGTAAATTATGTTTGATCAGATTGCAAAATTTTCCTTGTTTGAATTCATTCTGATACAGGTTCAGCTCATGCTGATTCTGTGGAAGCGTCTTTTGTTTGTGCCTCAGCTTGTGTCTATAAAGCTAAATATCCCTGATCATTTTGCTTAACTCGTTGTGTTAGAATAGTTTCTGTGAGTTCTATAGGAGATTCAGCTCGTGCTGTTCCTGAGGATGCATCTTCTGTTTGTGCCTCAACTGCTTCTTCTAGAGTCACGTCTGTCTGACTCATTTGAGTAACTGATAGTGTTATACTAGTTTCTGCTAGTTCTTTTGGAGTTTCAGCTCGTGCTGAACCTGTGGAAGCATCTTCTGTTTGTGCAGCTGGTGTCTTCCTGTTGGAGTTTCAGCTCGTGCTAATACCATGGAAGCATCTTCTCAACTGCTTCTTCTGTCTGCAAGCTAATTGCGTAACTGATAGTGTTATACTTGTTTCTACTAGGTCTATGGCAGTTTCAGCTCTTGCTGATCCTGTGGAAGCATCTTCTGCTTTTGCAGCTGATATCTTCCTGTTGCTCGTAGAAGCCCATGGAAGCATCTTCTGTTTGTGCCTCAACTGCTTCTTCTAGAGCCACGTCTGTCTGACTCATCTGAGTAACTGATAGTGTTATACTTGTTTCTGCTAGTTCTTTTCGAGTTTCAGCTCGTGCTGTACCTATGGAAGCATCATCTTTTTGTGCCTCAACTGCTTCTTCTAGAGCCACGTCTGTCTGCCCCATTTGAGTAGCTGATGGTGTTATACTTGTTTCTGCTAGTTCTTTTGGAGTTTGTGCTAATGCTGTGGAATCATCTTCTGTTTGTGCCTCACCTATTTCTTCTAGAACCAATTCTGCCTGATTAGTTTGTATAACTCATTGTGTTAGAATTGTTTCTGTTAGTTCTATTAGATTTTCAGTTCGTGCTGATCCTGTGGAAGCATCTTCTGTTTGTGCAACTGGTGTCTTCCTGTTGGAGTTTCAGCTCGTACTAATCCCATGGATGCATCTTCTGTTTATGCCTTAACTGCTTCTTCTGAACACAATCTGCCTGCTCTGTATGCATATCCTATCCTTAAACTTGTTTCTATTAGTTCTGTTTTGAGTTTCAGCTCTTGCTAATCATTTTGAAGCATCTTGTTATGCCCCAACTGCTTCTTGTAGAGCCACGTCTGTCTGACCCATTTGCGTAACTGATAGTGTCTTGCTGATCCTGTGGAAGCATTTTCTGCTTTTGCAGCTGATATCTTCCTGTTGCTCGTAGAAGCCCATGGAAGCATCTTCTGTTTGTGCCTCAACTGCTTCTTCTAGAGCCACGTCTGTCTTTCTCATCTGAGTAACTGATAGTGTTATACTTGTTTCTGCTAGTTCTTTTGGAGTTTCAGCTCGTGCTGTACCTATGGAAGCATCATCTTTTTGTGCCTCAAATACTTCTTCTAGAGCCACGTCTGTCTGCCCCATTTGAGTAGCTGATGGTGTTATACTTGTTTCTGCTAGTTCTTTTGGAGTTTGTGCTAATGCTGTGGAATCATCTTCTGTTTGTGCCTCACCTATTTCTTCTAGAACCAATTCTGCCTGATTAGTTTGTATAACTCATTGTGTTAGAATTGTTTCTGTTAGTTCTATTAGATTTTCAGTTCGTGCTGATCCTGTGGAAGCATCTTCTGTTTGTGCAACTGGTGTCTTCCTGTTGGAGTTTCAGCTCGTACTAATCCCATGGAAGCATCTTCTTTTTATGCCTTAACTGCTTCTTCTGAACACAATCTGCCTGCTCTGTATGCATATCCTCTTCTTAAACTTGTTTCTATTAGTTCTGTTTTGAGTTTCAGCTCTTGCTAATCATTTGGAAGCATCTTGTTATGCCCCAACTGCTTCTTGTAGAGCCACGTCTGTCTGACCCATTTGCGTAACTGATAGTGTCTTGCTGATCCTGTGGAAGCATTTTCTGCTTTTGCAGCTGATATCTTCCTGTTGCTTGTAGAACCCCATGGAAGCATCTTCTGTTTGTGCCTCAACTGCTTCTTCTAGAGCCACGTCTGTCTTCCTCATCTGAGTAACTGATAGTGTTTTACTTGTTTCTGCTAGTTCTTTTGGAGTTTCAGCTCGTGCTGTACCTATGGAAGCATCATCTTTTTGTGCCTCAAATACTTCTTCTAGAGCCACGTCTGTCTGCCCCATTTGAGTAGCTGATGGTGTTATACTTGTTTCTGCTAGTTCTTTTGGAGTTTGTGCTAATGCTGTGGAATCATCTTCTGTTTGTGCCTCACCTATTTCTTCTAGAACCAATTCTGCCTGATTAGTTTGTATAACTCATTGTGTTAGAATTGTTTCTGTTAGTTCTATTAGATTTTCAGTTCGTGCTGATCCTGTGGAAGCATCTTCTGTTTGTGCAACTTGTGTCTTCCTGTTGGAGTTTCAGCTCGTACTAATCCCATGGAAGCATCTTCTTTTTATGCCTTAACTGCTTCTTCTGAACACAATCTGCCTGCTCTGTATGCATATCCTCTTCTTAAACTTGTTTCTATTAGTTCTGTTTTGAGTTTCAGCTCTTGCTAATCATTTGGAAGCATCTTGTTATGCCCCAACTGCTTCTTGTAGAGCCACGTCTGTCTGACCCATTTGCGTAACTGATAGTGTCTTGCTGATCTTGTGGAAGCATTTTCTGCTTTTGCAGCTGATATCTTCCTGTTGCTTGTAGAACCCCATGGAAGCATCTTCTGTTTGTGCCTCAACTGCTTCTTCTAGAGCCACGTCTGTCTTCCTCATCTGAGTAACTGATAGTGTTATACTTGTTTCTGCTAGTTCTTTTGGAGTTTCAGCTCGTGCTGTACCTATGGAAGCATCATCTTTTTGTGCCTCAAATACTTCTTCTAGAGCCACGTCTGTCTGCCCCATTTGAGTAGCTGATGGTGTTATACTTGTTTCTGCTAGTTATTTTGGAGTTTGTGCTAATGCTGTGGAATCATCTTCTGTTTGTGCCTCACCTATTTCTTCTAGAACCAATTCTGCCTGATTAGTTTGTATAACTCATTGTGTTAGAATTGTTTCTGTTAGTTCTATTAGATTTTCAGTTCGTGCTGATCCTGTGGAAGCATCTTCTGTTTGTGCATCTGGTGTCTTCCTGTTGGAGTTTCAGCTCGTACTAATCCCATGGAAGCATCTTCTGTTTATGCCTTAACTGCTTCTTCTGAACACAATCTGCCTGCTCTGTATGCATATCCTCTTCTTAAACTTGTTTCTATTAGTTCTGTTTTGAGTTTCAGCTCTTGCTAATAATTTAGAAGCATCTTGTTATGCCCCAACTGCTTCGTGTAGAGCCACGTCTGTCTGACCCATTTGCGTAACTGATAGTGTCTTGCTGATCCTGTGGAAGCATTTTCTGCTTTTGCAGCTGATATCTTCCTGTTGCTCGTAGAAGCCCATGGAAGCATCTTCTGTTTTTTCCTCAACTGCTTCTTCTAGAGCCACGTCTGTCTTTCTCATCTGAGTAACTGATAGTGTTATACTTGTTTCTGCTAGTTCTTTTGGAGTTTCAGCTCGTGCTGTACCTATGGAAGCATCATCTTTTTGTGCCTCAAATACTTCTTCTAGAGCCACGTCTGTCTGCCCCATTTGAGTAGCTGATGGTGTTATACTTGTTTCTGCTAGTTCTTTTGGAGTTTGTGCTAATGCTGTGGAATCATCTTCTGTTTGTGCCTCACCTATTTCTTCTAGAACCAATTCTGCCTGATTAGTTTGTATAACTCATTGTGTTAGAATTGTTTCTGTTAGTTCTATTAGATTTTCAGTTCGTGCTGATCCTGTGGAAGCATCTTCTGTTTGTGCAACTGGTGTCTTCCTGTTGGAGTTTCAGCTCGTACTAATCCCATGGAAGCATCTTCTTTTTATGCCTTAACTGCTTCTTCTGAACACAATCTGCCTGCTCTGTATGCATATCCTCTTCTTAAACTTGTTTCTATTAGTTCTGTTTTGAGTTTCAGCTCTTGCTAATCATTTGGAAGCATCTTGTTATGCCCCAACTGCTTCTTGTAGAGCCACGTCTGTCTGACCCATTTGCGTAACTGATAGTGTCTTGCTGATCCTGTGGAAGCATTTTCTGCTTTTGCAGCTGATATCTTCCTGTTGCTTGTAGAACCCCATGGAAGCATCTTCTGTTTGTGCCTCAACTGCTTCTTCTAGAGCCACGTCTGTCTTCCTCATCTGAGTAACTGATAGTGTTATACTTGTTTCTGCTAGTTCTTTTGGAGTTTCAGCTCGTGCTGTACCTATGGAAGCATCATCTTTTTGTGCCTCAAATACTTCTTCTAGAGCCACGTCTGTCTGCCCCATTTGAGTAGCTGATGGTGTTATACTTGTTTCTGCTAGTTCTTTTGGAGTTTGTGCTAATGCTGTGGAATCATCTTCTGTTTGTGCCTCACCTATTTCGTCTAGAACCAATTCTGCCTGATTAGTTTGTATAACTCATTGTGTTAGAATTGTTTCTGTTAGTTCTATTAGATTTTCAGTTCGTGTTGATCCTATGGAAGCATCTTCTGTTTGTGCAACTTGTGTCTTCCTGTTGGAGTTTCAGCTCGTACTAATCCCATGGAAGCATCTTCTTTTTATGCCTTAACTGCTTCTTCTGAACACAACCTGCCTGCTCTGTATGCATATCCTCTTCTTAAACTTGTTTCTATTAGTTCTGTTTTGAGTTTCAGCTCTTGCTAATCATTTGGAAGCATCTTGTTATGCCCCAACTGCTTCTTGTAGAGCCACGTCTGTCTGACCCATTTGCGTAACTGATAGTGTTATACTTGTTTCTGCTAGTTCTTTTACAGTTTCAGATCGTGCTGATCCTGTGGAAGCATCTTCTGTGTTTGCAGCTGATGTCTTCCTATTGCTCGTGCTAATCCCATGGAAGCATCTTCTGTTTGTGCCCAGCTACTTCTTCTAGAGGCAAGTCTGATCTATTTGCGTTACTGATAGTGTTATACTTGTTTCTGCTAGTTCTGTTGCAGTTTCAGCTCTTGCTGATAATGTGGAAGCATCTTCTGTCTGACCTATTTCCAGTTGCAGTTTTAGCTCGCGCTGATTCTGTGGAAGCACCTTCTGTTTGCGCCTCAACTGCTTCTTCTAGAGCCATTTCTGCCTGATCAGTTTGTGTAACTCATCATATTAGATTTGTTTCTGCTAGTTCGTGTTGATCCCATGGAATAATCTTCTTTTTGTGTCTCAATTGCTTCTTCTATAACCAATTCTGCCTGCTCAGTAAACGTCTTAAACATGTTTCTGCAAGTTCTTTTGGAGTTTCAGCTCGTGCTGATCCTGTGTAAATTATGTTTGATCAGATTGCAAAATTTTTCTTGTTTGAATTCATTCTGATACAGGTTCAGCTCATGCTGATTCTGTGGAAGCGTCTTTTGTTTGTGCCTCAGCTTGTGTCTATAAAGCTAATATCCCTGATCATTTTGCTTAACTCGTTGTGTTAGAATAGTTTCTGTGAGTTCTATAGGAGATTCAGCTCGTGCTGTTCCTGAGGATGCATCTTCTGTTTGTGCCTCAACTGCTTCTTCTAGAGTCACGTCTGTCTGACTCATTTGAGTAACTGATAGTGTTATACTGTCTGCTAGTTCTTTTGGAGTTTCAGCTCGTGCTGAACCTGTGGAAGCATCTTCTGTTTGTGCAGCTGGTGTCTTCCTGTTGGAGTTTCAGCTCGTGCTAATACCATGGAAGCATCTTCTCAACTGCTTCTTCTGTCTGCAAGCTAATTGCGTAACTGATAGTGTTATACTTGTTTCTACTAGGTCTATGGCAGTTTCAGCTCTTGCTGATCCTGTGGAAGCATTTTCTGCTTTTGCAGCTGATATCTTCCTGTTGCTTGTAGAACCCCATGGAAGCATCTTCTGTTTGTGCCTCAACTGCTTCTTCTAGAGCCACGTCTGTCTTCCTCATCTGAGTAACTGATAGTGTTATACTTGTTTCTGCTAGTTCTTTTGGAGTTTCAGCTCGTGCTGTACCTATGGAAGCATCATCTTTTTGTGCCTCAAATACTTCTTCTAGAGCCACGTCTGTCTGCCCCATTTGAGTAGCTGATGGTGTTATACTTGTTTCTGCTAGTTCTTTTGGAGTTTGTGCTAATGCTGTGGAATCATCTTCTGTTTGTGCCTCACCTATTTCGTCTAGAACCAATTCTGCCTGATTAGTTTGTATAACTCATTGTGTTAGAATTGTTTCTGTTAGTTCTATTAGATTTTCAGTTCGTGTTGATCCTATGGAAGCATCTTCTGTTTGTGCAACTTGTGTCTTCCTGTTGGAGTTTCAGCTCGTACTAATCCCATGGAAGCATCTTCTTTTTATGCCTTAACTGCTTCTTCTGAACACAACCTGCCTGCTCTGTATGCATATCCTCTTCTTAAACTTGTTTCTATTAGTTCTGTTTTGAGTTTCAGCTCTTGCTAATCATTTGGAAGCATCTTGTTATGCCCCAACTGCTTCTTGTAGAGCCACGTCTGTCTGACCCATTTGCGTAACTGATAGTGTTATACTTGTTTCTGCTAGTTCTTTTACAGTTTCAGATCGTGCTGATCCTGTGGAAGCATCTTCTGTGTTTGCAGCTGATGTCTTCCTATTGCTCGTGCTAATCCCATGGAAGCATCTTCTGTTTGTGCCCAGCTACTTCTTCTAGAGGCAAGTCTGATCTATTTGCGTTACTGATAGTGTTATACTTGTTTCTGCTAGTTCTGTTGCAGTTTCAGCTCTTGCTGATAATGTGGAAGCATCTTCTGTCTGACCTATTTCCAGTTGCAGTTTTAGCTCGCGCTGATTCTGTGGAAGCACCTTCTGTTTGCGCCTCAACTGCTTCTTCTAGAGCCATTTCTGCCTGATCAGTTTGTGTAACTCATCATATTAGATTTGTTTCTGCTAGTTCGTGTTGATCCCATGGAATAATCTTCTTTTTGTGTCTCAATTGCTTCTTCTATAACCAATTCTGCCTGCTCAGTAAACGTCTTAAACATGTTTCTGCAAGTTCTTTTGGAGTTTCAGCTCGTGCTGATCCTGTGTAAATTATGTTTGATCAGATTGCAAAATTTTTCTTGTTTGAATTCATTCTGATACAGGTTCAGCTCATGCTGATTCTGTGGAAGCGTCTTTTGTTTGTGCCTCAGCTTGTGTCTATAAAGCTAATATCCCTGATCATTTTGCTTAACTCGTTGTGTTAGAATAGTTTCTGTGAGTTCTATAGGAGATTCAGCTCGTGCTGTTCCTGAGGATGCATCTTCTGTTTGTGCCTCAACTGCTTCTTCTAGAGTCACGTCTGTCTGACTCATTTGAGTAACTGATAGTGTTATACTGTCTGCTAGTTCTTTTGGAGTTTCAGCTCGTGCTGAACCTGTGGAAGCATCTTCTGTTTGTGCAGCTGGTGTCTTCCTGTTGGAGTTTCAGCTCGTGCTAATACCATGGAAGCATCTTCTCAACTGCTTCTTCTGTCTGCAAGCTAATTGCGTAACTGATAGTGTTATACTTGTTTCTACTAGGTCTATGGCAGTTTCAGCTCTTGCTGATCCTGTGGAAGCATCTTCTGCTTTTGCAGCTGATATCTTCCTGTTGCTCGTAGAAGCCCATGGAAGCATCTTCTGTTTGTGCCTCAACTGCTTCTTCTAGAGCCACGTCTGTCTGACTCATCTGAGTAACTGATAGTGTTATACTTGTTTCTGCTAGTTCTTTTGGAGTTTCAGCTCGTGCTGTACCTATGGAAGCATCATCTTTTTGTGCCTCAAATACTTCTTCTAGAGCCACGTCTGTCTGCCCCATTTGAGTAGCTGATGGTGTTATACTTGTTTCTGCTAGTTCTTTTGGAGTTTGTGCTAATGCTGTGGAATCATCTTCTGTTTGTGCCTCACCTATTTCTTCTAGAACCAATTCTGCCTGATTAGTTTGTATAACTCATTGTGTTAGAATTGTTTCTGTTAGTTCTATTAGATTTTCAGTTCGTGCTGATCCCGTGGAAGCATCTTCTGTTTGTGCAACTGGTGTCTTCCTGTTGGAGTTTCAGCTCGTACTAATCCCATGGAAGCATCTTCTGTTTATGCCTTAACTGCTTCTTCTGAACACAATCTGCCTGCTCTGTATGCATATCCTCTTCTTAAACTTGTTTCTATTAGTTCTGTTTTGAGTTTCAGCTCTTGCTAATCATTTGGAAGCATCTTGTTATGCCCCAACTGCTTCTTGTAGAGCCACGTCTGTCTGACCCATTTGCGTAACTGATAGTGTCTTGCTGATCCTGTGGAAGCATCTTCTGCTTTTGCAGCTGATATCTTCCTGTTGCTCGTAGAAGCCCATGGAAGCATCTTCTGATTGTGCCTCAACTGCTTCTTCTAGAGCCACGTCTGTCTGACTCATCTGAGTAACTGATAGTGTTATACTTGTTTCTGCTAGTTCTTTTGGAGTTTCAGCTCGTGCTGTACCTATGGAAGCATCATCTTTTTGTGCCTCAAATACTTCTTCTAGAGCCACGTCTGTCTGCCCCATTTGAGTAGCTGATGGTGTTATACTTGTTTCTGCTAGTTCTTTTGGAGTTTGTGCTAATGCTGTGGAATCATCTTCTGTTTGTGCCTCACCTATTTCTTCTAGAACCAATTCTGCCTGATTAGTTTGTATAACTCATTGTGTTAGAATTGTTTCTGTTAGTTCTATTAGATTTTCAGTTCGTGTTGATCCTATGGAAGCATCTTCTGTTTGTGCAACTTGTGTCTTCCTGTTGGAGTTTCAGCTCGTACTAATCCCATGGAAGCATCTTCTTTTTATGCCTTAACTGCTTCTTCTGAACACAACCTGCCTGCTCTGTATGCATATCCTCTTCTTAAACTTGTTTCTATTAGTTCTGTTTTGAGTTTCAGCTCTTGCTAATCATTTGGAAGCATCTTGTTATGCCCCAACTGCTTCTTGTAGAGCCACGTCTGTCTGACCCATTTGCGTAACTGATAGTGTTATACTTGTTTCTGCTAGTTCTTTTACAGTTTCAGATCGTGCTGATCCTGTGGAAGCATCTTCTGTGTTTGCAGCTGATGTCTTCCTATTGCTCGTGCTAATCCCATGGAAGCATCTTCTGTTTGTGCCCAGCTACTTCTTCTAGAGGCAAGTCTGATCTATTTGCGTTACTGATAGTGTTATACTTGTTTCTGCTAGTTCTGTTGCAGTTTCAGCTCTTGCTGATAATGTGGAAGCATCTTCTGTCTGACCTATTTCCAGTTGCAGTTTTAGCTCGCGCTGATTCTGTGGAAGCACCTTCTGTTTGCGCCTCAACTGCTTCTTCTAGAGCCATTTCTGCCTGATCAGTTTGTGTAACTCATCATATTAGATTTGTTTCTGCTAGTTCGTGTTGATCCCATGGAATAATCTTCTTTTTGTGTCTCAATTGCTTCTTCTATAACCAATTCTGCCTGCTCAGTAAACGTCTTAAACATGTTTCTGCAAGTTCTTTTGGAGTTTCAGCTCGTGCTGATCCTGTGTAAATTATGTTTGATCAGATTGCAAAATTTTTCTTGTTTGAATTCATTCTGATACAGGTTCAGCTCATGCTGATTCTGTGGAAGCGTCTTTTGTTTGTGCCTCAGCTTGTGTCTATAAAGCTAATATCCCTGATCATTTTGCTTAACTCGTTGTGTTAGAATAGTTTCTGTGAGTTCTATAGGAGATTCAGCTCGTGCTGTTCCTGAGGATGCATCTTCTGTTTGTGCCTCAACTGCTTCTTCTAGAGTCACGTCTGTCTGACTCATTTGAGTAACTGATAGTGTTATACTGTCTGCTAGTTCTTTTGGAGTTTCAGCTCGTGCTGAACCTGTGGAAGCATCTTCTGTTTGTGCAGCTGGTGTCTTCCTGTTGGAGTTTCAGCTCGTGCTAATACCATGGAAGCATCTTCTCAACTGCTTCTTCTGTCTGCAAGCTAATTGCGTAACTGATAGTGTTATACTTGTTTCTACTAGGTCTATGGCAGTTTCAGCTCTTGCTGATCCTGTGGAAGCATCTTCTGCTTTTGCAGCTGATATCTTCCTGTTGCTCGTAGAAGCCCATGGAAGCATCTTCTGATTGTGCCTCAACTGCTTCTTCTAGAGCCACGTCTGTCTGACTCATCTGAGTAACTGATAGTGTTATACTTGTTTCTGCTAGTTCTTTTGGAGTTTCAGCTCGTGCTGTACCTATGGAAGCATCATCTTTTTGTGCCTCAAATACTTCTTCTAGAGCCACGTCTGTCTGCCCCATTTGAGTAGCTGATGGTGTTATACTTGTTTCTGCTAGTTCTTTTGGAGTTTGTGCTAATGCTGTGGAATCATCTTCTGTTTGTGCCTCACCTATTTCTTCTAGAACTAATTCTGCCTGATTAGTTTGTATAACTAATTGTGTTAGAATTGTTTCTGTTAGTTCTATTAGATTTTCAGTTCGTGTTGATCCTATGGAAGCATCTTCTGTTTGTGCAACTTGTGTCTTCCTGTTGGAGTTTCAGCTCGTACTAATCCCATGGAAGCATCTTCTTTTTATGCCTTAACTGCTTCTTCTGAACACAACCTGCCTGCTCTGTATGCATATCCTCTTCTTAAACTTGTTTCTATTAGTTCTGTTTTGAGTTTCAGCTCTTGCTAATCATTTGGAAGCATCTTGTTATGCCCCAACTGCTTCTTGTAGAGCCACGTCTGTCTGACCCATTTGCGTAACTGATAGTGTTATACTTGTTTCTGCTAGTTCTTTTACAGTTTCAGATCGTGCTGATCCTGTGGAAGCATCTTCTGTGTTTGCAGCTGATGTCTTCCTATTGCTCGTGCTAATCCCATGGAAGCATCTTCTGTTTGTGCCCAGCTACTTCTTCTAGAGGCAAGTCTGATCTATTTGCGTTACTGATAGTGTTATACTTGTTTCTGCTAGTTCTGTTGCAGTTTCAGCTCTTGCTGATAATGTGGAAGCATCTTCTGTCTGACCTATTTCCAGTTGCAGTTTTAGCTCGCGCTGATTCTGTGGAAGCACCTTCTGTTTGCGCCTCAACTGCTTCTTCTAGAGCCATTTCTGCCTGATCAGTTTGTGTAACTCATCATATTAGATTTGTTTCTGCTAGTTCGTGTTGATCCCATGGAATAATCTTCTTTTTGTGTCTCAATTGCTTCTTCTATAACCAATTCTGCCTGCTCAGTAAACGTCTTAAACATGTTTCTGCAAGTTCTTTTGGAGTTTCAGCTCGTGCTGATCCTGTGTAAATTATGTTTGATCAGATTGCAAAATTTTTCTTGTTTGAATTCATTCTGATACAGGTTCAGCTCATGCTGATTCTGTGGAAGCGTCTTTTGTTTGTGCCTCAGCTTGTGTCTATAAAGCTAATATCCCTGATCATTTTGCTTAACTCGTTGTGTTAGAATAGTTTCTGTGAGTTCTATAGCAGATTCAGCTCGTGCTGTTCCTGAGGATGCATCTTCTGTTTGTGCCTCAACTGCTTCTTCTAGAGTCACGTCTGTCTGACTCATTTGAGTAACTGATAGTGTTATACTGTCTGCTAGTTCTTTTGGAGTTTCAGCTCGTGCTGAACCTGTGGAAGCATCTTCTGTTTGTGCAGCTGGTGTCTTCCTGTTGGAGTTTCAGCTCGTGCTAATACCATGGAAGCATCTTCTCAACTGCTTCTTCTGTCTGCAAGCTAATTGCGTAACTGATAGTGTTATACTTGTTTCTACTAGGTCTATGGCAGTTTCAGCTCTTGCTGATCCTGTGGAAGCATCTTCTGCTTTTGCAGCTGATATCTTCCTGTTGCTCGTAGAAGCCCATGGAAGCATCTTCTGTTTGTGCCTCAACTGCTTCTTCTAGAGCCACGTCTGTCTGACTCATCTGAGTAACTGATAGTGTTATACTTGTTTCTGCTAGTTCTTTTGGAGTTTCAGCTCGTGCTGTACCTATGGAAGCATCATCTTTTTGTGCCTCAAATACTTCTTCTAGAGCCACGTCTGTCTGCCCCATTTGAGTAGCTGATGGTGTTATACTTGTTTCTGCTAGTTCTTTTGGAGTTTGTGCTAATGCTGTGGAATCATCTTCTGTTTGTGCCTCACCTATTTCTTCTAGAACCAATTCTGCCTGATTAGTTTGTATATCTCATTGTGTTAGAATTGTTTCTGTTAGTTCTATTAGATTTTCAGTTCGTGCTGATCCTGTGGAAGCATCTTCTGTTTGTGCAACTGGTGTCTTCCTGTTGGAGTTTCAGCTCGTACTAATCCCATGGAAGCATCTTCTGTTTATGCCTTAACTGCTTCTTCTGAACACAATCTGCCTGCTCTGTATGCATATCCTCTTCTTAAACTTGTTTCTATTAGTTCTGTTTTGAGTTTCAGCTCTTGCTAATCATTTGGAAGCATCTTGTTATGCCCCAACTGCTTCTTGTAGAGCCACGTCTGTCTGACCCATTTGCGTAACTGATAGTGTCTTGCTGATCCTGTGGAAGCATCTTCTGCTTTTGCAGCTGATATCTTCCTGTTGCTCGTAGAAGCCCATGGAAGCATCTTCTGTTTGTGCCTCAACTGCTTCTTCTAGAGCCACGTCTGTCTTTCTCATCTGAGTAACTGATAGTGTTATACTTGTTTCTGCTAGTTCTTTTGGAGTTTCAGCTCGTGCTGTACCTATGGAAGCATCATCTTTTTGTGCCTCAAATACTTCTTCTAGAGCCACGTCTGTCTGCCCCATTTGAGTAGTTGATGGTGTTATACTTGTTTCTGCTAGTTCTTTTGGAGTTTGTGCTAATGCTGTGGAATCATCTTCTGTTTGTGCCTCACCTATTTCTTCTAGAACCAATTCTGCCTGATTAGTTTGTATAACGCATTGTGTTAGAATTGTTTCTGTTAGTTCTATTAGATTTTCAGTTCGTGCTGATCCTGTGGAAGCATCTTCTGTTTGTGCAACTTGTGTCTTCCTGTTGGAGTTTCAGCTCGTACTAATCCCATGGAAGCATCTTCTGTTATCCCTTAACTGCTTCTTCTGAACACAATCTGCTTGCTCTGTATGCATATCCTCTTCTTAAACTTGTTTCTATTAGTTCTGTTTTGAGTTTCAGCTCTTGCTAATCATTTGGAAGCATCTTGTTATGCCCCAACTGCTTCTTGTAGAGCCACGTCTGTCTGACCCATTTGCGTAACTGATAGTGTTATACTTGTTTCTGCTAGTTCTTTTACAGTTTCAGCTCGTGCTGATCCTGTGGAAGCATCTTCTGTGTTTGCAGCTGATGTCTTCCTATTGCTCGTGCTAATCCCATGGAAGCATCTTCTGTTTGTGCCCAGCTACTTCTTCTAGAGGCAAGTCTGATCTATTTGCGTTACTGATAGTGTTATACTTGTTTCTGCTAGTTCTGTTGCAGTTTCAGCTCTTGCTGATAATGTGGAAGCATCTTCTGTCTGACCCATTTCCAGTTGCAGTTTTAGCTCGCGCTGATTCTGTGGAAGCACCTTCTGTTTGCGCCTCAACTGCTTCTTCTAGAGCCATTTCTGCCTGATCAGTTTGTGTAACTCATCATATTAGATTTGTTTCTGCTAGTTCTTGTAGAGCTTTAATTCGTGTTGATCCCATGGAATAATCTTCTTTTTGTGTCTCAATTGCTTCTTCTATAACCAATTCTGCCTGCTCAGTAAACGTCTTAAACATGTTTCTGCAAGTTCTTTTGGAGTTTCAGCTCGTGCTGATCCTGTGTAAATTATGTTTGATCAGATTGCAAAATTTTTCTTGTTTGAATTCATTCTGATACAGGTTCAGCTCATGCTGATTCTGTGGAAGCGTCTTTTGTTTGTGCCTCAGCTTGTGTCTATAAAGCTAATATCCCTGATCATTTTGCTTAACTCGTTGTGTTAGAATAGTTTCTGTGAGTTCTATAGCAGATTCAGCTCGTGCTGTTCCTGAGGATGCATCTTCTGTTTGTGCCTCAACTGCTTCTTCTAGAGTCACGTCTGTCTGACTCATTTGAGTAACTGATAGTGTTATACTGTCTGCTAGTTCTTTTGGAGTTTCAGCTCGTGCTGAACCTGTGGAAGCATCTTCTGTTTGTGCAGCTGGTGTCTTCCTGTTGGAGTTTCAGCTCGTGCTAATACCATGGAAGCATCTTCTCAACTGCTTCTTCTGTCTGCAAGCTAATTGCGTAACTGATAGTGTTATACTTGTTTCTACTAGGTCTATGGCAGTTTCAGCTCTTGCTGATCCTGTGGAAGCATCTTCTGCTTTTGCAGCTGATATCTTCCTGTTGCTCGTAGAAGCCCATGGAAGCATCTTCTGTTTGTGCCTCAACTGCTTCTTCTAGAGCCACGTCTGTCTGACTCATCTGAGTAACTGATAGTGTTATACTTGTTTCTGCTAGTTCTTTTGGAGTTTCAGCTCGTGCTGTACCTATGGAAGCATCATCTTTTTGTGCCTCAAATACTTCTTCTAGAGCCACGTCTGTCTGCTCCATTTGAGTAGCTGATGGTGTTATACTTGTTTCTGCTAGTTCTTTTGGAGTTTGTGCTAATGCTGTGGAATCATCTTCTGTTTGTGCCTCACCTATTTCTTCTAGAACCAATTCTGCCTGATTAGTTTGTATAACTCATTGTGTTAGAATTGTTTCTGTTAGTTCTATTAGATTTTCAGTTCGTGCTGATCCTGTGGAAGCATCTTCTGTTTGTGCAACTGGTGTCTTCCTGTTGGAGTTTCAGCTCGTACTAATCCCATGGAAGCATGTTCTGTTTATGCCTTAACTGCTTCTTCTGAACACAATCTGCCTGCTCTGTATGCATATCCTCTTCTTAAACTTGTTTCTATTAGTTCTGTTTTGAGTTTCAGCTCTTGCTAATCATTTGGAAGCATCTTGTTATGCCCCAACTGCTTCTTGTAGAGCCACGTCTGTCTGACCCATTTGCGTAACTGATAGTGTCTTGCTGATCCTGTGGAAGCATTTTCTGCTTTTGCAGCTGATATCTTCCTGTTGCTCGTAGAAGCCCATGGAAGCATCTTCTGTTTGTGCCTCAACTGCTTCTTCTAGAGCCACGTCTGTCTTTCTCATCTGAGTAACTGATAGTGTTATACTTGTTTCTGCTAGTTCTTTTGGAGTTTCAGCTCGTGCTGTACCTATGGAAGCATCATCTTTTTGTGCCTCAAATACTTCTTCTAGAGCCACGTCTGTCTGCCCCATTTGAGTAGTTGATGGTGTTATACTTGTTTCTGCTAGTTCTTTTGGAGTTTGTGCTAATGCTGTGGAATCATCTTCTGTTTGTGCCTCACCTATTTCTTCTAGAACCAATTCTGCCTGATTAGTTTGTATAACGCATTGTGTTAGAATTGTTTCTGTTAGTTCTATTAGATTTTCAGTTCGTGCTGATCCTGTGGAAGCATCTTCTGTTTGTGCAACTTGTGTCTTCCTGTTGGAGTTTCAGCTCGTACTAATCCCATGGAAGCATCTTCTGTTATCCCTTAACTGCTTCTTCTGAACACAATCTGCTTGCTCTGTATGCATATCCTCTTCTTAAACTTGTTTCTATTAGTTCTGTTTTGAGTTTCAGCTCTTGCTAATCATTTGGAAGCATCATGTTATGCCCCAACTGCTTCTTGTAGAGCCACGTCTGTCTGACCCATTTGCGTAACTCATAGTGTTATACTTGTTTCTGCTAGTTCTTTTACAGTTTCAGCTCGTGCTGATCCTGTGGAAGCATCTTCTGTGTTTGCAGCTGATGTCTTCCTATTGCTCGTGCTAATCCCATGGAAGCATCTTCTGTTTGTGCCCAGCTACTTCTTCTAGAGGCAAGTCTGATCTATTTGCGTTACTGATAGTGTTATACTTGTTTCTGCTAGTTCTGTTGCAGTTTCAGCTCTTGCTGATAATGTGGAAGCATCTTCTGTCTGACCCATTTCCAGTTGCAGTTTTAGCTCGCGCTGATTCTGTGGAAGCACCTTCTGTTTGCGCCTCAACTGCTTCTTCTAGAGCCATTTCTGCCTGATCAGTTTGTGTAACTCATCATATTAGATTTGTTTCTGCTAGTTCTTGTAGAGCTTTAATTCGTGTTGATCCCATGGAATAATCTTCTTTTTGTGTCTCAATTGCTTCTTCTATAACCAATTCTGCCTGCTCAGTAAACGTCTTAAACATGTTTCTGCAAGTTCTTTTGGAGTTTCAGCTCGTGCTGATCCTGTGTAAATTATGTTTGATCAGATTGCAAAATTTTTCTTGTTTGAATTCATTCTGATACAGGTTCAGGTCATGCTGATTCTGTGGAAGCGTCTTTTGTTTGTGCCTCAGCTTGTGTCTATAAAGCTAAATATCCCTGATCATTTTGCTTAACTCGTTGAGTTAGAATAGTTTATGTGAGTTCTATAGGAGATTCAGCTCGTGCTGTTCCTGAGGATGCATCTTCTGTTTGTGCCTCAACTGCTTCTTCTAGAGCCACGTCTGTCTGACTCATTTGAGTAACTGATAGTGTTATACTAGTTTCTGCTAGTTCTTTTGGAGTTTCAGCTCGTGCTGAACCTGTGGAAGCATCTTCTGTTTGTGCAGCTGGTGTCTTCCTGTTGGAGTTTCAGCTCGTGCTAATACCATGGAAGCATCTTCTCAACTGCTTCTTCTGTCTGCAAGCTAATTGCGTAACTGATAGTGTTATACTTGTTTCTACTAGGTCTATGGCAGTTTCAGCTCTTGCTGATCCTGTGGAAGCATATTCTGCTTTTGCAGCTGATATCTTCCTGTTGCTCGTCAAAGCCCATGGAAGCATCTTCTGTTTGTGCCTCAACTGCTTCTTCTAGAGCCACGTCTGTCTGACTCATCTGAGTAACTGATAGTGTTATACTTGTTTCTGCTAGTTCTTTTGGAGTTTCAGCTCGTGCTGTACCTATGGAAGCATCATCTTTTTGTGCCTCAACCGCTTCTTCTAGAGCCACGTCTGTCTGCCCCATTTGAGTAGCTGATGGTGTTATACTTGTTTCTGCTAGTTCTTTTGGAGTTTGTGCTAATGCTGTGGAATCATCTTCTGTTTGTGCCTCACCTATTTCTTCTAGAACCAATTCTGCCTGATTAGTTTGTATAACTCATTGTGTTAGAATTGTTTCTGTTAGTTCTATTAGATTTTCAGTTCGTGCTGATCCTGTGGAAGCATCTTCTGTTTGTGCAACTGGTGTCTTCCTGTTGGAGTTTCAGCTCGTACTAATCCCATGGAAGCATCTTCTGTTTATGCCTTAACTGCTTCTTCTGAACACAATCTGCCTGCTCTGTATGCATATCCTCTTTTTAAACTTGTTTCTATTAGTTCTGTTTTGAGTTTCAGCTCTTGCTAATCATTTGGAAGCATCTTGTTATGCCCCAACTGCTTCTTGTAGAGCCACGTCTGTCTGACCCATTTGCGTAACTGATAGTGTCTTGCTGATTCTGTGGAAGCATTTTCTGCTTTTGCAGCTGATATCTTCCTGTTGCTCGTAGAAGCCCATGGAAGCATCTTCTGTTTGTGCCTCAACTGCTTCTTCTAGAGCCACGTCTGTCTTTCTCATCTGAGTAACTGATAGTGTTATACTTGTTTCTGCTAGTTCTTTTGGAGTTTCAGCTCGTGCTGTACCTATGGAAGCATCATCTTTTTGTGCCTCAAATACTTCTTCTAGAGCCACGTCTGTCTGCCCCATTTGAGTAGCTGATGGTGTTATACTTGTTTCTGCTAGTTCTTTTGGAGTTTGTGCTAATGCTGTGGAATCATCTTCTGTTTGTGCCTCACCTATTTCTTCTAGAACCAATTCTGCCTGATTAGTTTGTATAACTCATTGTGTTAGAATTGTTTCTGTTAGTTCTATTAGATTTTCAGTTCGTGCTGATCCTGTGGAAGCATCTTCTGTTTGTGCAACTTGTGTCTTCCTGTTGGAGTTTCAGCTCGTACTAATCCCATGGAAGCATCTTCTTTTTATGCCTTAACTGCTTCTTCTGAACACAATCTGCCTGCTCTGTATGCATATCCTCTTCTTAAACTTGTTTCTATTAGTTCTGTTTTGAGTTTCAGCTCTTGCTAATCATTTGGAAGCATCTTGTTATGCCCCAACTGCTTCTTGTAGAGCCACGTCTGTCTGACCCATTTGCGTAACTGATAGTGTTATACTTGTTTCTGCTAGTTCTTTTACAGTTTCAGATCGTGCTGATCCTGTGGAAGCATCTTCTGTGTTTGCAGCTGATGTCTTCCTATTGCTCGTGCTAATCCCATGGAAGCATCTTGTGTTTGTGCCCAGCTACTTCTTCTAGAGGCAAGTCTGATCTATTTGCGTTACTGATAGTGTTATACTTGTTTCTGCTAGTTCTGTTGCAGTTTCAGCTCTTGCTGATAATGTGGAAGCATCTTCTGTCTGACCTATTTCCAGTTGCAGTTTTAGCTCGCGCTGATTCTGTGGAAGCACCTTCTGTTTGCGCCTCAACTGCTTCTTCTAGAGCCATTTCTGCCTGATCAGTTTGTGTAACTCATCATATTAGATTTGCTTCTGCTAGTTCTTGTAGAGCTTTAATTCGTGTTGATCCCATGGAATAATCTTCTTTTTGTGTCTCAATTGCTTCTTCTATAACCAATTCTGCCTGCTCAGTAAACGTCTTAAACATGTTTCTGCAAGTTCTTTTGGAGTTTCAGCTCGTGCTGATCCTGTGTAAATTATGTTTGATCAGATTGCAAAATTTTTCTTGTTTGAATTCATTCTGATACAGGTTCAGCTCATGCTGATTCTGTGGAAGCGTCTTTTGTTTGTGCCTCAGCTTGTGTCTATAAAGCTAAATATCCCTGATCATTTTGCTTAACTCGTTGTGTTAGAATAGTTTCTGTGAGTTCTATAGGAGATTCAGCTCGTGCTGTTCCTGAGGATGCAACTTCTGTTTGTGCCTCAACTGCTTCTTCTAGAGTCACGTCTGTCTGACTCATTTGAGTAACTGATAGTGTTATACTGTCTGCTAGTTCTTTTGGAGTTTCAGCTCGTGCTGAACCTGTGGAAGCATCTTCTGTTTGTGCAGCTGGTGTCTTCCTGTTGGAGTTTCAGCTCGTGCTAATACCATGGAAGCATCTTCTCAACTGCTTCTTCTGTCTGCAAGCTAATTGCGTAACTGATAGTGTTATACTTGTTTCTACTAGGTCTATGGCAGTTTCAGCTCTTGCTGATCCTGTGGAAGCATCTTCTGCTTTTGCAGCTGATATCTTCCTGTTGCTCGTAGAAGCCCATGGAGGCATCTTCTGTTTGTGCCTCAACTGCTTCTTCTAGAGCCACGTCTGTCTGACTCATCTGAGTAACTGATAGTGTTATACTTGTTTCTGCTAGTTCTTTTGGAGTTTCAGCTCGTGCTGTACCTATGGAAGCATCATCTTTTTGTGCCTCAAATACTTCTTCTAGAGCCACGTCTGTCTGCCCCATTTGAGTAGTTTATCATGTTATACTTGTTTCTGCTAGTTCTTTTGGAGTTTGTGCTAATGCTGTGGAATCATCTTCTGTTTGTGCCTCACCTATTTCTTCTAGAACCAATTCTGCCTGATTAGTTTGTATAACTCATTGTGTTAGAATTGTTTCTGTTAGTTCTATTAGATTTTCAGTTCGTGCTGATCC
The DNA here is from genome assembly GCA_963921405.1 of Cepaea hortensis. Lineage (NCBI taxonomy): Eukaryota > Metazoa > Mollusca > Gastropoda > Stylommatophora > Helicidae > Cepaea > Cepaea hortensis. The sequence continues at coordinate 60,469,891 of OY992895.1, read as the reverse complement.
TGTGGAAGCATCTTCTGTTTGTGCAACTTGTGTCTTCCTGTTGGAGTTTCAGCTCGTACTAATCCCATGGAAGCATCTTCTGTTATCCCTTAACTGCTTCTTCTGAACACAATCTGCCTGCTCTGTATGCATATCCTCTTCTTAAACTTGTTTCTATTAGTTCTGTTTTGAGTTTCAGCTCTTGCTAATCATTTGGAAGCATCTTGTTATGCCCCAACTGCTTCTTGTAGAGCCACGTCTGTCTGACCCATTTGCGTAACTGATAGTGTTATACTTGTTTCTGCTAGTTCTTTTACAGTTTCAGCTCGTGCTGATCCTGTGGAAGCATCTTCTGTGTTTGCAGCTGATGTCTTCCTATTGCTCGTGCTAATCCCATGGAAGCATCTTCTGTTTGTGCCCAGCTACTTCTTCTAGAGGCAAGTCTGATCTATTTGCGTTACTGATAGTGTTATACTTGTTTCTGCTAGTTCTGTTGCAGTTTCAGCTCTTGCTGATAATGTGGAAGCATCTTCTGTCTGACCCATTTCCAGTTGCAGTTTTAGCTCGCGCTGATTCTGTGGAAGCACCTTCTGTTTGCGCCTCAACTGCTTCTTCTAGAGCCATTTCTGCCTGATCAGTTTGTGTAACTCATCATATTAGATTTGTTTCTGCTAGTTCTTGTAGAGCTTTAATTCGTGTTGATCCCATGGAATAATCTTCTTTTTGTGTCTCAAATGCTTCTTCTATAACCAATTCTGCCTGCTCAGTAAACGTCTTAAACATGTTTCTGCAAGTTCTTTTGGAGTTTCAGCTCGTGCTGATCCTGTGTAAATTATGTTTGATCAGATTGCAAAATTTTTCTTGTTTGAATTCATTCTGATACAGGTTCAGGTCATGCTGATTCTGTGGAAGCGTCTTTTGTTTGTGCCTCAGCTTGTGTCTATAAAGCTAAATATCCCTGATCATTTTGCTTAACTCGTTGAGTTAGAATAGTTTATGTGAGTTCTATAGGAGATTCAGCTCGTGCTGTTCCTGAGGATGCATCTTCTGTTTGTGCCTCAACTGCTTCTTCTAGAGCCACGTCTGTCTGACTCATTTGAGTAACTGATAGTGTTATACTAGTTTCTGCTAGTTCTTTTGGAGTTTCAGCTCGTGCTGAACCTGTGGAAGCATCTTCTGTTTGTGCAGCTGGTGTCTTCCTGTTGGAGTTTCAGCTCGTGCTAATACCATGGAAGCATCTTCTCAACTGCTTCTTCTGTCTGCAAGCTAATTGCGTAACTGATAGTGTTATACTTGTTTCTACTAGGTCTATGGCAGTTTCAGCTCTTGCTGATCCTGTGGAAGCATATTCTGCTTTTGCAGCTGATATCTTCCTGTTGCTCGTCAAAGCCCATGGAAGCATCTTCTGTTTGTGCCTCAACTGCTTCTTCTAGAGCCACGTCTGTCTGACTCATCTGAGTAACTGATAGTGTTATACTTGTTTCTGCTAGTTCTTTTGGAGTTTCAGCTCGTGCTGTACCTATGGAAGCATCATCTTTTTGTGCCTCAAATACTTCTTCTAGAGCCACGTCTGTCTGCCCCATTTGAGTAGTTTATGGTGTTATACTTGTTTCTGCTAGTTCTTTTGGAGTTTGTGCTAATGCTGTGGAATCATCTTCTGTTTGTGCCTCACCTATTTCTTCTAGAACCAATTCTGCCTGATTAGTTTGTATAACTCATTGTGTTAGAATTGTTTCTGTTAGTTCTATTAGATTTTCAGTTCGTGCTGATCCTGTGGAAGCATCTTCTGTTTGTGCAACTTGTGTCTTCCTGTTGGAGTTTCAGCTCGTACTAATCCCATGGAAGCATCTTCTGTTATCCCTTAACTGCTTCTTCTGAACACAATCTGCCTGCTCTGTATGCATATCCTCTTCTTAAACTTGTTTCTATTAGTTCTGTTTTGAGTTTCAGCTCTTGCTAATCATTTGGAAGCATCTTGTTATGCCCCAACTGCTTCTTGTAGAGCCACGTCTGTCTGACCCATTTGCGTAACTGATAGTGTTATACTTGTTTCTGCTAGTTCTTTTACAGTTTCAGCTCGTGCTGATCCTGTGGAAGCATCTTCTGTGTTTGCAGCTGATGTCTTCCTATTGCTCGTGCTAATCCCATGGAAGCATCTTCTGTTTGTGCCCAGCTACTTCTTCTAGAGGCAAGTCTGATCTATTTGCGTTACTGATAGTGTTATACTTGTTTCTGCTAGTTCTGTTGCAGTTTCAGCTCTTGCTGATAATGTGGAAGCATCTTCTGTCTGACCCATTTCCAGTTGCAGTTTTAGCTCGCGCTGATTCTGTGGAAGCACCTTCTGTTTGCGCCTCAACTGCTTCTTCTAGAGCCATTTCTGCCTGATCAGTTTGTGTAACTCATCATATTAGATTTGTTTCTGCTAGTTCTTGTAGAGCTTTAATTCGTGTTGATCCCATGGAATAATCTTCTTTTTGTGTCTCAATTGCTTCTTCTATAACCAATTCTGCCTGCTCAGTAAACGTCTTAAACATGTTTCTGCAAGTTCTTTTGGAGTTTCAGCTCGTGCTGATCCTGTGTAAATTATGTTTGATCAGATTGCAAAATTTTTCTTGTTTGAATTCATTCTGATACAGGTTCAGGTCATGCTGATTCTGTGGAAGCGTCTTTTGTTTGTGCCTCAGCTTGTGTCTATAAAGCTAAATATCCCTGATCATTTTGCTTAACTCGTTGAGTTAGAATAGTTTATGTGAGTTCTATAGGAGATTCAGCTCGTGCTGTTCCTGAGGATGCATCTTCTGTTTGTGCCTCAACTGCTTCTTCTAGAGCCACGTCTGTCTGACTCATTTGAGTAACTGATAGTGTTATACTAGTTTCTGCTAGTTCTTTTGGAGTTTCAGCTCGTGCTGAACCTGTGGAAGCATCTTCTGTTTGTGCAGCTGGTGTCTTCCTGTTGGAGTTTCAGCTCGTGCTAATACCATGGAAGCATCTTCTCAACTGCTTCTTCTGTCTGCAAGCTAATTGCGTAACTGATAGTGTTATACTTGTTTCTACTAGGTCTATGGCAGTTTCAGCTCTTGCTGATCCTGTGGAAGCATCTTCTGCTTTTGCAGCTGATATCTTCCTGTTGCTCGTCAAAGCCCATGGAAGCATCTTCTGTTTGTGCCTCAACTGCTTCTTCTAGAGCCACGTCTGTCTGACTCATCTGAGTAACTGATAGTGTTATACTTGTTTCTGCTAGTTCTTTTGGAGTTTCAGCTCGTGCTGTACCTATGGAAGCATCATCTTTTTGTGCCTCAAATACTTCTTCTAGAGCCACGTCTGTCTGCCCCATTTGAGTAGTTTATGGTGTTATACTTGTTTCTGCTAGTTCTTTTGGAGTTTGTGCTAATGCTGTGGAATCATCTTCTGTTTGTGCCTCACCTATTTCTTCTAGAACCAATTCTGCCTGATTAGTTTGTATAACTCATTGTGTTAGAATTGTTTCTGTTAGTTCTATTAGATTTTCAGTTCGTGCTGATCCTGTGGAAGCATCTTCTGTTTGTGCAACTTGTGTCTTCCTGTTGGAGTTTCAGCTCGTACTAATCCCATGGAAGCATCTTCTGTTATCCCTTAACTGCTTCTTCTGAACACAATCTGCCTGCTCTGTATGCATATCCTCTTCTTAAACTTGTTTCTATTAGTTCTGTTTTGAGTTTCAGCTCTTGCTAATCATTTGGAAGCATCTTGTTATGCCCCAACTGCTTCTTGTAGAGCCACGTCTGTCTGACCCATTTGCGTAACTGATAGTGTTATACTTGTTTCTGCTAGTTCTTTTACAGTTTCAGCTCGTGCTGATCCTGTGGAAGCATCTTCTGTGTTTGCAGCTGATGTCTTCCTATTGCTCGTGCTAATCCCATGGAAGCATCTTCTGTTTGTGCCCAGCTACTTCTTCTAGAGGCAAGTCTGATCTATTTGCGTTACTGATAGTGTTATACTTGTTTCTGCTAGTTCTGTTGCAGTTTCAGCTCTTGCTGATAATGTGGAAGCATCTTCTGTCTGACCCATTTCCAGTTGCAGTTTTAGCTCGCGCTGATTCTGTGGAAGCACCTTCTGTTTGCGCCTCAACTGCTTCTTCTAGAGCCATTTCTGCCTGATCAGTTTGTGTAACTCATCATATTAGATTTGTTTCTGCTAGTTCTTGTAGAGCTTTAATTCGTGTTGATCCCATGGAATAATCTTCTTTTTGTGTCTCAATTGCTTCTTCTATAACCAATTCTGCCTGCTCAGTAAACGTCTTAAACATGTTTCTGCAAGTTCTTTTGGAGTTTCAGCTCGTGCTGATCCTGTGTAAATTATGTTTGATCAGATTGCAAAATTTTTCTTGTTTGAATTCATTCTGATACAGGTTCAGGTCATGCTGATTCTGTGGAAGCGTCTTTTGTTTGTGCCTCAGCTTGTGTCTATAAACCTAAATATCCCTGATCATTTTGCTTAACTCGTTGAGTTAGAATAGTTTATGTGAGTTCTATAGGAGATTCAGCTCGTGCTGTTCCTGAGGATGCATCTTCTGTTTGTGCCTCAACTGCTTCTTCTAGAGCCACGTCTGTCTGACTCATTTGAGTAACTGATAGTGTTATACTAGTTTCTGCTAGTTCTTTTGGAGTTTCAGCTCGTGCTGAACCTGTGGAAGCATCTTCTGTTTGTGCAGCTGGTGTCTTCCTGTTGGAGTTTCAGCTCGTGCTAATACCATGGAAGCATCTTCTCAACTGCTTCTTCTGTCTGCAAGCTAATTGCGTAACTGATAGTGTTATACTTGTTTCTACTAGGTCTATGGCAGTTTCAGCTCTTGCTGATCCTGTGGAAGCATATTCTGCTTTTGCAGCTGATATCTTCCTGTTGCTCGTCAAAGCCCATGGAAGCATCTTCTGTTTGTGCCTCAACTGCTTCTTCTAGAGCCACGTCTGTCTGACTCATCTGAGTAACTGATAGTGTTATACTTGTTTCTGCTAGTTCTTTTGGAGTTTCAGCTCGTGCTGTACCTATGGAAGCATCATCTTTTTGTGCCTCAACCGCTTCTTCTAGAGCCACGTCTGTCTGCCCCATTTGAGTAGCTGATGGTGTTATACTTGTTTCTGCTAGTTCTTTTGGAGTTTGTGCTAATGCTGTGGAATCATCTTCTGTTTGTGCCTCACCTATTTCTTCTAGAACCAATTCTGCCTGATTAGTTTGTATAACTCATTGTGTTAGAATTGTTTCTGTTAGTTCTATTAGATTTTCAGTTCGTGCTGATCCTGTGGAAGCATCTTCTGTTTGTGCAACTGGTGTCTTCCTGTTGGAGTTTCAGCTCGTACTAATCCCATGGAAGCATCTTCTGTTTATGCCTTAACTGCTTCTTCTGAACACAATCTGCCTGCTCTGTATGCATATCCTCTTTTTAAACTTGTTTCTATTAGTTCTGTTTTGAGTTTCAGCTCTTGCTAATCATTTGGAAGCATCTTGTTATGCCCCAACTGCTTCTTGTAGAGCCACGTCTGTCTGACCCATTTGCGTAACTGATAGTGTCTTGCTGATCCTGTGGAAGCATTTTCTGCTTTTGCAGCTGATATCTTCCTGTTGCTCGTAGAAGCCCATGGAAGCATCTTCTGTTTGTGCCTCAACTGCTTCTTCTAGAGCCACGTCTGTCTTTCTCATCTGAGTAACTGATAGTGTTATACTTGTTTCTGCTAGTTCTTGTAGAGCTTTAATTCGTGTTGATCCCATGGAATAATCTTCTTTTTGTGTCTCAATTGCTTCTTCTATAACCAATTCTGCCTGCTCAGTAAACGTCTTAAACATGTTTCTGCAAGTTCTTTTGGAGTTTCAGCTCGTGCTGATCCTGTGTAAATTATGTTTGATCAGATTGCAAAATTTTTCTTGTTTGAATTCATTCTGATACAGGTTCAGGTCATGCTGATTCTGTGGAAGCGTCTTTTGTTTGTGCCTCAGCTTGTGTCTATAAAGCTAAATATCCCTGATCATTTTGCTTAACTCGTTGAGTTAGAATAGTTTATGTGAGTTCTATAGGAGATTCAGCTCGTGCTGTTCCTGAGGATGCATCTTCTGTTTGTGCCTCAACTGCTTCTTCTAGAGCCACGTCTGTCTGACTCATTTGAGTAACTGATAGTGTTATACTAGTTTCTGCTAGTTCTTTTGGAGTTTCAGCTCGTGCTGAACCTGTGGAAGCATCTTCTGTTTGTGCAGCTGGTGTCTTCCTGTTGGAGTTTCAGCTCGTGCTAATACCATGGAAGCATCTTCTCAACTGCTTCTTCTGTCTGCAAGCTAATTGCGTAACTGATAGTGTTATACTTGTTTCTACTAGGTCTATGGCAGTTTCAGCTCTTGCTGATCCTGTGGAAGCATATTCTGCTTTTGCAGCTGATATCTTCCTGTTGCTCGTCAAAGCCCATGGAAGCATCTTCTGTTTGTGCCTCAACTGCTTCTTCTAGAGCCACGTCTGTCTGACTCATCTGAGTAACTGATAGTGTTATACTTGTTTCTGCTAGTTCTTTTGGAGTTTCAGCTCGTGCTGTACCTATGGAAGCATCATCTTTTTGTGCCTCAACCGCTTCTTCTAGAGCCACGTCTGTCTGCCCCATTTGAGTAGCTGATGGTGTTATACTTGTTTCTGCTAGTTCTTTTGGAGTTTGTGCTAATGCTGTGGAATCATCTTCTGTTTGTGCCTCACCTATTTCTTCTAGAACCAATTCTGCCTGATTAGTTTGTATAACTCATTGTGTTAGAATTGTTTCTGTTAGTTCTATTAGATTTTCAGTTCGTGCTGATCCTGTGGAAGCATCTTCTGTTTGTGCAACTGGTGTCTTCCTGTTGGAGTTTCAACTCGTACTAATCCCATGGAAGCATCTTCTGTTTATGCCTTAACTGCTTCTTCTGAACACAATCTGCCTGCTCTGTATGCATATCCTCTTTTTAAACTTGTTTCTATTAGTTCTGTTTTGAGTTTCAGCTCTTGCTAATCATTTGGAAGCATCTTGTTATGCCCCAACTGCTTCTTGTAGAGCCACGTCTGTCTGACCCATTTGCGTAACTGATAGTGTCTTGCTGATCCTGTGGAAGCATTTTCTGCTTTTGCAGCTGATATCTTCCTGTTGCTCGTAGAAGCCCATGGAAGCATCTTCTGTTTGTGCCTCAACTGCTTCTTCTAGAGCCACGTCTGTCTTTCTCATCTGAGTAACTGATAGTGTTATACTTGTTTCTGCTAGTTCTTTTGGAGTTTCAGCTCGTGCTGTACCTATGGAAGCATCATCTTTTTGTGCCTCAAATACTTCTTCTAGAGCCACGTCTGTCTGCCCCATTTGAGTAGCTGATGGTGTTATATTTGTTTCTGCTAGTTCTTTTGGAGTTTGTGCTAATGCTGTGGAATCATCTTCTGTTTGTGCCTCACCTATTTCTTCTAGAACCAATTCTGCCTGATTAGTTTGTATAACTCATTGTGTTAGAATTGTTTCTGTTAGTTCTATTAGATTTTCAGTTCGTGCTGATCCTGTGGAAGCATCTTCTGTTTGTGCAACTTGTGTCTTCCTGTTGGAGTTTCAGCTCGGACTAATCCCATGGAAGCATCTTCTTTTTATGCCTTAACTGCTTCTTCTGAACACAATCTGCCTGCTCTGTATGCATATCCTCTTCTTAAACTTGTTTCTATTAGTTCTGTTTTTAGTTTCAGCTCTTGCTAATCATTTGGAAGCATCTTGTTATGCCCCAACTGCTTCTTGTAGAGCCACGTCTGTCTGACCCATTTGCGTAACTGATAGTGTCTTGCTGATCCTGTGGAAGCATTTTCTGCTTTTGCAGCTGATATCTTCCTGTTGCTCGTAGAAGCCCATGGAAGCATCTTCTGTTTGTGCCTCAACTGCTTCTTCTAGAGCCACGTCTGTCTTTCTCATCTGAGTAACTGATAGTGTTATACTTGTTTCTGCTAGTTCTTGTAGAGCTTTAATTCGTGTTGATCCCATGGAATAATCTTCTTTTTGTGTCTCAATTGCTTCTTCTATAACCAATTCTGCCTGCTCAGTAAACGTCTTAAACATGTTTCTGCAAGTTCTTTTGGAGTTTCAGCTCGTGCTGATCCTGTGTAAATTATGTTTGATCAGATTGCAAAATTTTTCTTGTTTGAATTCATTCTGATACAGGTTCAGCTCATGCTGATTCTGTGGAAGCGTCTTTTGTTTGTGCCTCAGCTTGTGTCTATAAAGCTAAATATCCCTGATCATTTTGCTTAACTCGTTGAGTTAGAATAGTTTATGTGAGTTCTATAGGAGATTCAGCTCGTGCTGTTCCTGAGGATGCATCTTCTGTTTGTGCCTCAACTGCTTCTTCTAGAGCCACGTCTGTCTGACTCATTTGAGTAACTGATAGTGTTATACTAGTTTCTGCTAGTTCTTTTGGAGTTTCAGCTCGTGCTGAACCTGTGGAAGCATCTTCTGTTTGTGCAGCTGGTGTCTTCCTGTTGGAGTTTCAGCTCGTGCTAATACCATGGAAGCATCTTCTCAACTGCTTCTTCTGTCTGCAAGCTAATTGCGTAACTGATAGTGTTATACTTGTTTCTACTAGGTCTATGGCAGTTTCAGCTCTTGCTGATCCTGTGGAAGCATATTCTGCTTTTGCAGCTGATATCTTCCTGTTGCTCGTCAAAGCCCATGGAAGCATCTTCTGTTTGTGCCTCAACTGCTTCTTCTAGAGCCACGTCTGTCTGACTCATCTGAGTAACTGATAGTGTTATACTTGTTTCTGCTAGTTCTTTTGGAGTTTCAGCTCGTGCTGTACCTATGGAAGCATCATCTTTTTGTGCCTCAACCGCTTCTTCTAGAGCCACGTCTGTCTGCCCCATTTGAGTAGCTGATGGTGTTATACTTGTTTCTGCTAGTTCTTTTGGAGTTTGTGCTAATGCTGTGGAATCATCTTCTGTTTGTGCCTCACCTATTTCTTCTAGAACCAATTCTGCCTGATTAGTTTGTATAACTCATTGTGTTAGAATTGTTTCTGTTAGTTCTATTAGATTTTCAGTTCGTGCTGATCCTGTGGAAGCATCTTCTGTTTGTGCAACTGGTGTCTTCCTGTTGGAGTTTCAACTCGTACTAATCCCATGGAAGCATCTTCTGTTTATGCCTTAACTGCTTCTTCTGAACACAATCTGCCTGCTCTGTATGCATATCCTCTTTTAAAACTTGTTTCTATTAGTTCTGTTTTGAGTTTCAGCTCTTGCTAATCATTTGGAAGCATCTTGTTATGCCCCAACTGCTTCTTGTAGAGCCACGTCTGTCTGACCCATTTGCGTAACTGATAGTGTCTTGCTGATCCTGTGGAAGCATTTTCTGCTTTTGCAGCTGATATCTTCCTGTTGCTCGTAGAAGCCCATGGAAGCATCTTCTGTTTGTGCCTCAACTGCTTCTTCTAGAGCCACGTCTGTCTTTCTCATCTGAGTAACTGATAGTGTTATACTTGTTTCTGCTAGTTCTTTTGGAGTTTCAGCTCGTGCTGTACCTATGGAAGCATCATCTTTTTGTGCCTCAAATACTTCTTCTAGAGCCACGTCTGTCTGCCCCATTTGAGTAGCTGATGGTGTTATACTTGTTTCTGCTAGTTCTTTTGGAGTTTGTGCTAATGCTGTGGAATCATCTTCTGTTTGTGCCTCACCTATTTCTTCTAGAACCAATTCTGCCTGATTAGTTTGTATAACTCATTGTGTTAGAATTGTTTCTGTTAGTTCTATTAGATTTTCAGTTCGTGCTGATCCTGTGGAAGCATCTTCTGTTTGTGCAACTTGTGTCTTCCTGTTGGAGTTTCAGCTCGTACTAATCCCATGGAAGCATCTTCTTTTTATGCCTTAACTGCTTCTTCTGAACACAATCTGCCTGCTCTGTATGCATATCCTCTTCTTAAACTTGTTTCTATTAGTTCTGTTTTGAGTTTCAGCTCTTGCTAATCATTTGGAAGCATCTTGTTATGCCCCAACTGCTTCTTGTAGAGCCACGTCTGTCTGACCCATTTGCGTAACTGATAGTGTTATACTTGTTTCTGCTAGTTCTTTTACAGTTTCAGATCGTGCTGATCCTGTGGAAGCATCTTCTGTGTTTGCAGCTGATGTCTTCCTATTGCTCGTGCTAATCCCATGGAAGCATCTTCTGTTTGTGCCCAGCTACTTCTTCTAGAGGCAAGTCTGATCTATTTGCGTTACTGATAGTGTTATACTTGTTTCTGCTAGTTCTGTTGCAGTTTCAGCTCTTGCTGATAATGTGGAAGCATCTTCTGTCTGACCCATTTCCAGTTGCAGTTTTAGCTCGCGCTGATTCTGTGGAAGCACCTTCTGTTTGCGCCTCAACTGCTTCTTCTAGAGCCATTTCTGCCTGATCAGTTTGTGTAACTCATCATATTAGATTTGTTTCTGCTAGTTCTTGTAGAGCTTTAATTCGTGTTGATCCCATGGAATAATCTTCTTTTTGTGTCTCAATTGCTTCTTCTATAACCAATTCTGCCTGCTCAGTAAACGTCTTAAACATGTTTCTGCAAGTTCTTTTGGAGTTTCAGCTCGTGCTGATCCTGTGTAAATTATGTTTGATCAGATTGCAAAATTTTTCTTGTTTGAATTCATTCTGATACAGGTTCAGGTCATGCTGATTCTGTGGAAGCGTCTTTTGTTTGTGCCTCAGCTTGTGTCTATAAACCTAAATATCCCTGATCATTTTGCTTAACTCGTTGAGTTAGAATAGTTTATGTGAGTTCTATAGGAGATTCAGCTCGTGCTGTTCCTGAGGATGCATCTTCTGTTTGTGCCTCAACTGCTTCTTCTAGAGCCACGTCTGTCTGACTCATTTGAGTAACTGATAGTGTTATACTAGTTTCTGCTAGTTCTTTTGGAGTTTCAGCTCGTGCTGAACCTGTGGAAGCATCTTCTGTTTGTGCAGCTGGTGTCTTCCTGTTGGAGTTTCAGCTCGTGCTAATACCATGGAAGCATCTTCTCAACTGCTTCTTCTGTCTGCAAGCTAATTGCGTAACTGATAGTGTTATACTTGTTTCTACTAGGTCTATGGCAGTTTCAGCTCTTGCTGATCCTGTGGAAGCATATTCTGCTTTTGCAGCTGATATCTTCCTGTTGCTCGTCAAAGCCCATGGAAGCATCTTCTGTTTGTGCCTCAACTGCTTCTTCTAGAGCCACGTCTGTCTGACTCATCTGAGTAACTGATAGTGTTATACTTGTTTCTGCTAGTTCTTTTGGAGTTTCAGCTCGTGCTGTACCTATGGAAGCATCATCTTTTTGTGCCTCAACCGCTTCTTCTAGAGCCACGTCTGTCTGCCCCATTTGAGTAGCTGATGGTGTTATACTTGTTTCTGCTAGTTCTTTTGGAGTTTGTGCTAATGCTGTGGAATCATCTTCTGTTTGTGCCTCACCTATTTCTTCTAGAACCAATTCTGCCTGATTAGTTTGTATAACTCATTGTGTTAGAATTGTTTCTGTTAGTTCTATTAGATTTTCAGTTCGTGCTGATCCTGTGGAAGCATCTTCTGTTTGTGCAACTGGTGTCTTCCTGTTGGAGTTTCAGCTCGTACTAATCCCATGGAAGCATCTTCTGTTTATGCCTTAACTGCTTCTTCTGAACACAATCTGCCTGCTCTGTATGCATATCCTCTTTTTAAACTTGTTTCTATTAGTTCTGTTTTGAGTTTCAGCTCTTGCTAATCATTTGGAAGCATCTTGTTATGCCCCAACTGCTTCTTGTAGAGCCACGTCTGTCTGACCCATTTGCGTAACTGATAGTGTCTTGCTGATCCTGTGGAAGCATTTTCTGCTTTTGCAGCTGATATCTTCCTGTTGCTCGTAGAAGCCCATGGAAGCATCTTCTGTTTGTGCCTCAACTGCTTCTTCTAGAGCCACGTCTGTCTTTCTCATCTGAGTAACTGATAGTGTTATACTTGTTTCTGCTAGTTCTTGTAGAGCTTTAATTCGTGTTGATCCCATGGAATAATCTTCTTTTTGTGTCTCAATTGCTTCTTCTATAACTAATTCTGCCTGCTCAGTAAACGTCTTAAACATGTTTCTGCAAGTTCTTTTGGAGTTTCAGCTCGTGCTGATCCTGTGTAAATTATGTTTGATCAGATTGCAAAATTTTTCTTGTTTGAATTCATTCTGATACAGGTTCAGGTCATGCTGATTCTGTGGAAGCGTCTTTTGTTTGTGCCTCAGCTTGTGTCTATAAAGCTAAATATCCCTGATCATTTTGCTTAACTCGTTGAGTTAGAATAGTTTATGTGAGTTCTATAGGAGATTCAGCTCGTGCTGTTCCTGAGGATGCATCTTCTGTTTGTGCCTCAACTGCTTCTTCTAGAGCCACGTCTGTCTGACTCATTTGAGTAACTGATAGTGTTATACTAGTTTCTGCTAGTTCTTTTGGAGTTTCAGCTCGTGCTGAACCTGTGGAAGCATCTTCTGTTTGTGCAGCTGGTGTCTTCCTGTTGGAGTTTCAGCTCGTGCTAATACCATGGAAGCATCTTCTCAACTGCTTCTTCTGTCTGCAAGCTAATTGCGTAACTGATAGTGTTATACTTGTTTCTACTAGGTCTATGGCAGTTTCAGCTCTTGCTGATCCTGTGGAAGCATATTCTGCTTTTGCAGCTGATATCTTCCTGTTGCTCGTCAAAGCCCATGGAAGCATCTTCTGTTTGTGCCTCAACTGCTTCTTCTAGAGCCACGTCTGTCTGACTCATCTGAGTAACTGATAGTGTTATACTTGTTTCTGCTAGTTCTTTTGGAGTTTCAGCTCGTGCTGTACCTATGGAAGCATCATCTTTTTGTGCCTCAACCGCTTCTTCTAGAGCCACGTCTGTCTGCCCCATTTGAGTAGCTGATGGTGTTATACTTGTTTCTGCTAGTTCTTTTGGAGTTTGTGCTAATGCTGTGGAATCATCTTCTGTTTGTGCCTCACCTATTTCTTCTAGAACCAATTCTGCCTGATTAGTTTGTATAACTCATTGTGTTAGAATTGTTTCTGTTAGTTCTATTAGATTTTCAGTTCGTGCTGATCCTGTGGAAGCATCTTCTGTTTGTGCAACTGGTGTCTTCCTGTTGGAGTTTCAACTCGTACTAATCCCATGGAAGCATCTTCTGTTTATGCCTTAACTGCTTCTTCTGAACACAATCTGCCTGCTCTGTATGCATATCCTCTTTTTAAACTTGTTTCTATTAGTTCTGTTTTGAGTTTCAGCTCTTGCTAATCATTTGGAAGCATCTTGTTATGCCCCAACTGCTTCTTGTAGAGCCACGTCTGTCTGACCCATTTGCGTAACTGATAGTGTCTTGCTGATCCTGTGGAAGCATTTTCTGCTTTTGCAGCTGATATCTTCCTGTTGCTCGTAGAAGCCCATGGAAGCATCTTCTGTTTGTGCCTCAACTGCTTCTTCTAGAGCCACGTCTGTCTTTCTCATCTGAGTAACTGATAGTGTTATACTTGTTTCTGCTAGTTCTTTTGGAGTTTCAGCTCGTGCTGTACCTATGGAAGCATCATCTTTTTGTGCCTCAAATACTTCTTCTAGAGCCACGTCTGTCTGCCCCATTTGAGTAGCTGATGGTGTTATATTTGTTTCTGCTAGTTCTTTTGGAGTTTGTGCTAATGCTGTGGAATCATCTTCTGTTTGTGCCTCACCTATTTCTTCTAGAACCAATTCTGCCTGATTAGTTTGTATAACTCATTGTGTTAGAATTGTTTCTGTTAGTTCTATTAGATTTTCAGTTCGTGCTGATCCTGTGGAAGCATCTTCTGTTTGTGCAACTTGTGTCTTCCTGTTGGAGTTTCAGCTCGGACTAATCCCATGGAAGCATCTTCTTTTTATGCCTTAACTGCTTCTTCTGAACACAATCTGCCTGCTCTGTATGCATATCCTCTTCTTAAACTTGTTTCTATTAGTTCTGTTTTTAGTTTCAGCTCTTGCTAATCATTTGGAAGCATCTTGTTATGCCCCAACTGCTTCTTGTAGAGCCACGTCTGTCTGACCCATTTGCGTAACTGATAGTGTCTTGCTGATCCTGTGGAAGCATTTTCTGCTTTTGCAGCTGATATCTTCCTGTTGCTCGTAGAAGCCCATGGAAGCATCTTCTGTTTGTGCCTCAACTGCTTCTTCTAGAGCCACGTCTGTCTTTCTCATCTGAGTAACTGATAGTGTTATACTTGTTTCTGCTAGTTCTTGTAGAGCTTTAATTCGTGTTGATCCCATGGAATAATCTTCTTTTTGTGTCTCAATTGCTTCTTCTATAACCAATTCTGCCTGCTCAGTAAACGTCTTAAACATGTTTCTGCAAGTTCTTTTGGAGTTTCAGCTCGTGCTGATCCTGTGTAAATTATGTTTGATCAGATTGCAAAATTTTTCTTGTTTGAATTCATTCTGATACAGGTTCAGCTCATGCTGATTCTGTGGAAGCGTCTTTTGTTTGTGCCTCAGCTTGTGTCTATAAAGCTAAATATCCCTGATCATTTTGCTTAACTCGTTGAGTTAGAATAGTTTATGTGAGTTCTATAGGAGATTCAGCTCGTGCTGTTCCTGAGGATGCATCTTCTGTTTGTGCCTCAACTGCTTCTTCTAGAGCCACGTCTGTCTGACTCATTTGAGTAACTGATAGTGTTATACTAGTTTCTGCTAGTTCTTTTGGAGTTTCAGCTCGTGCTGAACCTGTGGAAGCATCTTCTGTTTGTGCAGCTGGTGTCTTCCTGTTGGAGTTTCAGCTCGTGCTAATACCATGGAAGCATCTTCTCAACTGCTTCTTCTGTCTGCAAGCTAATTGCGTAACTGATAGTGTTATACTTGTTTCTACTAGGTCTATGGCAGTTTCAGCTCTTGCTGATCCTGTGGAAGCATATTCTGCTTTTGCAGCTGATATCTTCCTGTTGCTCGTCAAAGCCCATGGAAGCATCTTCTGTTTGTGCCTCAACTGCTTCTTCTAGAGCCACGTCTGTCTGACTCATCTGAGTAACTGATAGTGTTATACTTGTTTCTGCTAGTTCTTTTGGAGTTTCAGCTCGTGCTGTACCTATGGAAGCATCATCTTTTTGTGCCTCAACCGCTTCTTCTAGAGCCACGTCTGTCTGCCCCATTTGAGTAGCTGATGGTGTTATACTTGTTTCTGCTAGTTCTTTTGGAGTTTGTGCTAATGCTGTGGAATCATCTTCTGTTTGTGCCTCACCTATTTCTTCTAGAACCAATTCTGCCTGATTAGTTTGTATAACTCATTGTGTTAGAATTGTTTCTGTTAGTTCTATTAGATTTTCAGTTCGTGCTGATCCTGTGGAAGCATCTTCTGTTTGTGCAACTGGTGTCTTCCTGTTGGAGTTTCAACTCGTACTAATCCCATGGAAGCATCTTCTGTTTATGCCTTAACTGCTTCTTCTGAACACAATCTGCCTGCTCTGTATGCATATCCTCTTTTAAAACTTGTTTCTATTAGTTCTGTTTTGAGTTTCAGCTCTTGCTAATCATTTGGAAGCATCTTGTTATGCCCCAACTGCTTCTTGTAGAGCCACGTCTGTCTGACCCATTTGCGTAACTGATAGTGTCTTGCTGATCCTGTGGAAGCATTTTCTGCTTTTGCAGCTGATATCTTCCTGTTGCTCGTAGAAGCCCATGGAAGCATCTTCTGTTTGTGCCTCAACTGCTTCTTCTAGAGCCACGTCTGTCTTTCTCATCTGAGTAACTGATAGTGTTATACTTGTTTCTGCTAGTTCTTTTGGAGTTTCAGCTCGTGCTGTACCTATGGAAGCATCATCTTTTTGTGCCTCAAATACTTCTTCTAGAGCCACGTCTGTCTGCCCCATTTGAGTAGCTGATGGTGTTATACTTGTTTCTGCTAGTTCTTTTGGAGTTTGTGCTAATGCTGTGGAATCATCTTCTGTTTGTGCCTCACCTATTTCTTCTAGAACCAATTCTGCCTGATTAGTTTGTATAACTCATTGTGTTAGAATTGTTTCTGTTAGTTCTATTAGATTTTCAGTTCGTGCTGATCCTGTGGAAGCATCTTCTGTTTGTGCAACTTGTGTCTTCCTGTTGGAGTTTCAGCTCGTACTAATCCCATGGAAGCATCTTCTTTTTATGCCTTAACTGCTTCTTCTGAACACAATCTGCCTGCTCTGTATGCATATCCTCTTCTTAAACTTGTTTCTATTAGTTCTGTTTTGAGTTTCAGCTCTTGCTAATCATTTGGAAGCATCTTGTTATGCCCCAACTGCTTCTTGTAGAGCCACGTCTGTCTGACCCATTTGCGTAACTGATAGTGTTATACTTGTTTCTGCTAGTTCTTTTACAGTTTCAGATCGTGCTGATCCTGTGGAAGCATCTTCTGTGTTTGCAGCTGATGTCTTCCTATTGCTCGTGCTAATCCCATGGAAGCATCTTCTGTTTGTGCCCAGCTACTTCTTCTAGAGGCAAGTCTGATCTATTTGCGTTACTGATAGTGTTATACTTGTTTCTGCTAGTTCTGTTGCAGTTTCAGCTCTTGCTGATAATGTGGAAGCATCTTCTGTCTGACCTATTTCCAGTTGCAGTTTTAGCTCGCGCTGATTCTGTGGAAGCACCTTCTGTTTGCGCCTCAACTGCTTCTTCTAGAGCCATTTCTGCCTGATCAGTTTGTGTAACTCATCATATTAGATTTGTTTCTGCTAGTTCTTGTAGAGCTTTAATTCGTGTTGATCCCATGGAATAATCTTCTTTTTGTGTCTCAATTGCTTCTTCTATAACCAATTCTGCCTGCTCAGTAAACGTCTTAAACATGTTTCTGCAAGTTCTTTTGGAGTTTCAGCTCGTGCTGATCCTGTGTAAATTATGTTTGATCAGATTGCAAAATTTTTCTTGTTTGAATTCATTCTGATACAGGTTCAGCTCATGCTGATTCTGTGGAAGCGTCTTTTGTTTGTGCCTCAGCTTGTGTCTATAAAGCTAAATATCCCTGATCATTTTGCTTAACTCGTTGTGTTAGAATAGTTTCTGTGAGTTCTATAGGAGATTCAGCTCGTGCTGTTCCTGAGGATGCAACTTCTGTTTGTGCCTCAACTGCTTCTTCTAGAGTCACGTCTGTCTGACTCATTTGAGTAACTGATAGTGTTATACTGTCTGCTAGTTCTTTTGGAGTTTCAGCTCGTGCTGAACCTGTGGAAGCATCTTCTGTTTGTGCAGCTGGTGTCTTCCTGTTGGAGTTTCAGCTCGTGCTAATACCATGGAAGCATCTTCTCAACTGCTTCTTCTGTCTGCAAGCTAATTGCGTAACTGATAGTGTTATACTTGTTTCTACTAGGTCTATGGCAGTTTCAGCTCTTGCTGATCCTGTGGAAGCATCTTCTGCTTTTGCAGCTGATATCTTCCTGTTGCTCGTAGAAGCCCATGGAAGCATCTTCTGTTTGTGCCTCAACTGCTTCTTCTAGAGCCACGTCTGTCTGACTCATCTGAGTAACTGATAGTGTTATACTTGTTTCTGCTAGTTCTTTTGGAGTTTCAGCTCGTGCTGTACCTATGGAAGCATCATCTTTTTGTGCCTCAAATACTTCTTCTAGAGCCACGTCTGTCTGCCCCATTTGAGTAGCTGATGGTGTTATACTTGTTTCTGCTAGTTCTTTTGGAGTTTGTGCTAATGCTGTGGAATCATCTTCTGTTTGTGCCTCACCTATTTCTTCTAGAACCAATTCTGCCTGATTAGTTTGTATAACTCATTGTGTTAGAATTATTTCTGTTAGTTCTATTAGATTTTCAGTTCGTGCTGATCCTGTGGAAGCATCTTCTGTTTGTGCAACTGGTGTCTTCCTGTTGGAGTTTCAGCTCGTACTAATCCCATGGAAGCATCTTCTGTTTATGCCTTAACTGCTTCTTCTGAACACAATCTGCCTGCTCTGTATGCATATCCTCTTCTTAAACTTGTTTCTATTAGTTCTGTTTTGAGTTTCAGCTCTTGCTAATCATTTGGAAGCATCTTGTTATGCCCCAACTGCTTCTTGTAGAGCCACGTCTGTCTGACCCATTTGCGTAACTGATAGTGTCTTGCTGATCCTGTGGAAGCATCTTCTGCTTTTGCAGCTGATATCTTCCTGTTGCTCGTAGAAGCCCATGGAAGCATCTTCTGTTTGTGCCTCAACTGCTTCTTCTAGAGCCACGTCTGTCTGACTCATCTGAGTAACTGATAGTGTTATACTTGTTTCTGCTAGTTCTTTTGGAGTTTCAGCTCGTGCTGTACCTATGGAAGCATAATCTTTTTGTGCCTCAAATACTTCTTCTAGAGCCACGTCTGTCTGCCCCATTTGAGTAGTTGATGGTGTTATACTTGTTTCTGCTAGTTCTTTTGGAGTTTGTGCTAATGCTGTGGAATCATCTTCTGTTTGTGCCTCACCTATTTCTTCTAGAACCAATTCTGCCTGATTAGTTTGTATAACTCATTGTGTTAGAATTGTTTCTGTTAGTTCTATTAGATTTTCAGTTCGTGCTGATCCTGTGGAAGCATCTTCTGTTTGTGCAACTTGTGTCTTCCTGTTGGAGTTTCAGCTCGTACTAATCCCATGGAAGCATCTTCTGTTATCCCTTAACTGCTTCTTCTGAACACAATCTGCCTGCTCTGTATGCATATCCTCTTCTTAAACTTGTTTCTATTAGTTCTGTTTTGAGTTTCAGCTCTTGCTAATCATTTGGAAGCATCTTGTTATGCCCCAACTGCTTCTTGTAGAGCCACGTCTGTCTGACCCATTTGCGTAACTGATAGTGTTATACTTGTTTCTGCTAGTTCTTTTACAGTTTCAGCTCGTGCTGATCCCGTGGAAGCATCTTCTGTGTTTGCAGCTGATGTCTTCCTATTGCTCGTGCTAATCCCATGGAAGCATCTTCTGTTTGTGCCCAGCTACTTCTTCTAGAGGCAAGTCTGATCTATTTGCGTTACTGATAGTGTTATACTTGTTTCTGCTAGTTCTGTTGCAGTTTCAGCTCTTGCTGATAATGTGGAAGCATCTTCTGTCTGACCCATTTCCAGTTGCAGTTTTAGCTCGCGCTGATTCTGTGGAAGCACCTTCTGTTTGCGCCTCAACTGCTTCTTCTAGAGCCATTTCTGCCTGATCAGTTTGTGTAACTCATCATATTAGATTTGTTTCTGCTAGTTCTTGTAGAGCTTTAATTCGTGTTGATCCCATGGAATAATCCTCTTTTTGTGTCTCAATTGCTTCTTCTATAACCAATTCTGCCTGCTCAGTAAACGTCTTAAACATGTTTCTGCAAGTTCTTTTGGAGTTTCAGCTCGTGCTGATCCTGTGTAAATTATGTTTGATCAGATTGCAAAATTTTTCTTGTTTGAATTCATTCTGATACAGGTTCAGGTCATGCTGATTCTGTGGAAGCGTCTTTTGTTTGTGCCTCAGCTTGTGTCTATAAAGCTAAATATCCCTGATCATTTTGCTTAACTCGTTGAGTTAGAATAGTTTATGTGAGTTCTATAGGAGATTCAGCTCGTGCTGTTCCTGAGGATGCATCTTCTGTTTGTGCCTCAACTGCTTCTTCTGGAGCCACGTCTGTCTGACTCATTTGAGTAACTGATAGTGTTATACTAGTTTCTGCTAGTTCTTTTGGAGTTTCAGCTCGTGCTGAACCTGTGGAAGCATCTTCTGTTTGTGCAGCTGGTGTCTTCCTGTTGGAGTTTCAGCTCGTGCTAATACCATGGAAGCATCTTCTCAACTGCTTCTTCTGTCTGCAAGCTAATTGCGTAACTGATAGTGTTATACTTGTTTCTACTAGGTCTATGGCAGTTTCAGCTCTTGCTGATCCTGTGGAAGCATATTCTGCTTTTGCAGCTGATATCTTCCTGTTGCTCGTAGAAGCCCATGGAAGCATCTTCTGTTTGTGCCTCAACTGCTTCTTCTAGAGCCACGTCTGTCTGACTCATCTGAGTAACTGATAGTGTTATACTTGTTTCTGCTAGTTCTTTTGGAGTTTCAGCTCGTGCTGTACCTATGGAAGCATCATCTTTTTGTGCCTCAACCGCTTCTTCTAGAGCCACGTCTGTCTGCCCCATTTGAGTAGCTGATGGTGTTATACTTGTTTCTGCTAGTTCTTTTGGAGTTTGTGCTAATGCTGTGGAATCATCTTCTGTTTGTGCCTCACCTATTTCTTCTAGAACCAATTCTGCCTGATTAGTTTGTATAACTCATTGTATTAGAATTGTTTCTGTTAGTTCTATTAGATTTTCAGTTCGTGCTGATCCTGTGGAAGCATCTTCTGTTTGTGCAACTGGTGTCTTCCTGTTGGAGTTTCAGCTCGTACTAATCCCATAGAAGCTTAAAAAGTCGCTTAAAAGTCGACAGGGTCGACTTCATTGCACCGGGTTTTATCCCATATGGCTCGGTCTCTTTCCGCAGCACGGAAAGCGTCGCACAAAGCACGAACTCCGTAGCTTTTAGCGACGACCCACAGGAGTCTCCGAAACATTTAGCTCGTAAACCGAAGGGTGCGGCCCGGAATCGAACCCACAACCTTCGGAGCACGAGCCAAACGGCTTGCCCACTTCGCCACAGAGACTCCCAGAGAATCCCATAGAAGCATCTTCTGTTATGCCTTAACTGCTTCTTCTGAACACAATCTGCCTGCTCTGTATGCATATCCTCTTCTTAAACTTGTTTCTATTAGTTCTGTTTTGAGTTTCAGCTCTTGCTAATCATTTGGAAGCATCTTGTTATGCCCCAACTGCTTCTTGTAGAGCCACGTCTGTCTGACCCATTTGCGTAACTGATAGTGTCTTGCTGATCCTGTGGAAGCATTTTCTGCTTTTGCAGCTGATATCTTCCTGTTGCTCGTAGAAGCCCATGGAAGCATCTTCTGTTTGTGCCTCAACTGCTTCTTCTAGAGCCACGTCTGTCTGACTCATCTGAGTAACTGATAGTGTTATACTTGTTTCTGCTAGTTCTTTTGGAGTTTCAGCTCGTGCTGTACCTATGGAAGCATCATCTTTTTGTGCCTCAAATACTTCTTCTAGAGCCACGTCTGTCTGCCCCATTTGAGTAGTTGATGGTGTTATACTTGTTTCTGCTAGTTCTTTTGGAGTTTGTGCTAATGCTGTGGAATCATCTTCTGTTTGTGCCTCACCTATTTCTTCTAGAACCAATTCTGCCTGATTAGTTTGTATAACTCATTGTGTTAGAATTGTTTCTGTTAGTTCTATTAGATTTTCAGTTCGTGCTGATCCTGTGGAAGCATCTTCTGTTTGTGCAACTTGTGTCTTCCTGTTGGAGTTTCAGCTCGTACTAATCCCATGGAAGCATCTTCTGTTATCCCTTAACTGCTTCTTCTGAACACAATCTGCCTGCTCTGTATGCATATCCTCTTCTTAAACTTGTTTCTATTAGTTCTGTTTTGAGTTTCAGCTCTTGCTAATCATTTGGAAACATCTTGTTATGCCCCAACTGCTTCTTGTAGAGCCACGTCTGTCTGACCCATTTGCGTAACTGATAGTGTTATACTTGTTTCTGCTAGTTCTTTTACAGTTTCAGCTCGTGCTGATCCTGTGGAAGCATCTTCTGTGTTTGCAGCTGATGTCTTCCTATTGCTCGTGCTAATCCCATGGAAGCATCTTCTGTTTGTGCCCAGCTACTTCTTCTAGAGGCAAGTCTGATCTATTTGCGTTACTGATAGTGTTATACTTGTTTCTGCTAGTTCTGTTGCAGTTTCAGCTCTTGCTGATAATGTGGAAGCATCTTCTGTCTGACCCATTTCCAGTTGCAGTTTTAGCTCGCGCTGATTCTGTGGAAGCACCTTCTGTTTGCGCCTCAACTGCTTCTTCTAGAGCCATTTCTGCCTGATCAGTTTGTGTAACTCATCATATTAGATTTGTTTCTGCTAGTTCTTGTAGAGCTTTAATTCGTGTTGATCCCATGGAATAATCTTCTTTTTGTGTCTCAATTGCTTCTTCTATAACCAATTCTGCCTGCTCAGTAAACGTCTTAAACATGTTTCTGCAAGTTCTTTTGGAGTTTCAGCTCGTGCTGATCCTGTGTAAATTATGTTTGATCAGATTGCAAAATTTTTCTTGTTTGAATTCATTCTGATACAGGTTCAGGTCATGCTGATTCTGTGGAAGCGTCTTTTGTTTGTGCCTCAGCTTGTGTCTATAAAGCTAAATATCCCTGATCATTTTGCTTAACTCGTTGAGTTAGAATAGTTTATGTGAGTTCTATAGGAGATTCAGCTCGTGCTGTTCCTGAGGATGCATCTTCTGTTTGTGCCTCAACTGCTTCTTCTGGAGCCACGTGTGTCTGACTCATTTGAGTAACTGATAGTGTTATACTAGTTTCTGCTAGTTCTTTTGGAGTTTCAGCTCGTGCTGAACCTGTGGAAGCATCTTCTGTTTGTGCAGCTGGTGTCTTCCATTTGGAGTTTCAGCTCGTGCTAATACCATGGAAGCATCTTCTCAACTGCTTCTTCTGTCTGCAAGCTAATTGCGTAACTGATAGTGTTATACTTGTTTCTACTAGGTCTATGGCAGTTTCAGCTCTTGCTGATCCTGTGGAAGCATCTTCTGCTTTTGCAGCTGATATCTTCCTGTTGCTCGTAGAAGCCCATGGAAGCATCTTCTGTTTGTGCCTCAACTGCTTCTTCTAGAGCCACGTCTGTCTGACTCATCTGAGTAACTGATAGTGTTATACTTGTTTCTGCTAGTTCTTTTGGAGTTTGTGCTAATGCTGTGGAATCATCTTCTGTTTGTGAGTCACCTATTTCTTCTAGAACCAATTCTGCCTGATTAGTTTGTATAACTCATTGTGTTAGAATTGTTTCTGTTAGTTCTATTAGATTTTCAGTTCGTGCTGATCCTGTGGAAGCATCTTCTGTTTGTGCAACTGGTGTCTTCCTGTTGGAGTTTCAGCTCGTACTAATCCCATGGAAGCATCTTCTGTTTATGCCTTAACTGCTTCTTCTGAACACAATCTGCCTGCTCTGTATGCATATCCTCTTCTTAAACTTGTTTCTATTAGTTCT
The DNA here is from genome assembly GCA_963921405.1 of Cepaea hortensis. Taxonomy (NCBI): domain Eukaryota; kingdom Metazoa; phylum Mollusca; class Gastropoda; order Stylommatophora; family Helicidae; genus Cepaea; species Cepaea hortensis. Next base: position 60,446,908 of record OY992895.1, on the reverse strand, counting down.
GTTTTGAGTTTCAGCTCTTGCTAATCATTTGGAAGCATCTTGTTATGCCCCAACTGCTTCTTGTAGAGCCACGTCTGTCTGACCCATTTGCGTAACTGATAGTGTTATACTTGTTTCTGCTAGTTATTTTACAGTTTCAGCTCGTGCTGATCCTGTGGAAGCATCTTCTGTGTTTGCAGCTGATGTCTTCCTATTGCTCGTGCTAATCCCATGGAAGCATCTTCTGTTTGTGCCCAGCTACTTCTTCTAGAGGCAAGTCTGATCTATTTGCGTTACTGATAGTGTTATACTTGTTTCTGCTAGTTCTGTTGCAGTTTCAGCTCTTGCTGATAATGTGGAAGCATCTTCTGTCTGACCCATTTCCAGTTGCTGTTTTAGCTCGCGCTGATTCTGTGGAAGCACCTTCTGTTTGCGCCTCAACTGCTTCTTCTAGAGCCATTTCTGCCTGATCAGTTTGTGTAACTCATCATATTAGATTTGTTTCTGCTAGTTCTTGTAGAGCTTTAATTCGTGTTGATCCCATGGAATAATCTTCTTTTTGTGTCTCAATTGCTTCTTCTATAACCAATTCTGCCTGCTCAGTAAACGTCTTAAACATGTTTCTGCAAGTTCTTTTGGAGTTTCAGCTCGTGCTGATCCTGTGTAAATTATGTTTGATCAGATTGCAAAATTTTTCTTGTTTGAATTCATTCTGATACAGGTTCAGTTCATGCTGATTCTGTGGAAGCGTCTTTTGTTTGTGCCTCAGCTTGTGTCTATAAAGCTAAATATCCCTGATCATTTTGCTTAACTCGTTGTGTTAGAATAGTTTCTGTGAGTTCTATAGGAGATTCAGCTCGTGCTGTTCCTGAGGAAGAATCTTCTGTTTGTGCCTCAACTGCTTCTTCTAGAGTCACGTCTGTCTGACTCGTTTGAGTAACTGATAGTGTTATACTAGTTTCTGCTAGTTCTTTTGGAGTTTCAGCTCGTGCTGAAGCTGTGGAAGCATCTTCTGTTTGTGCAGCTGGTGTCTTGCTGTTGGAGTTTCAGCTCGTGCTAATACCATGGAAGCATCTTCTCAACTGCTTCTTCTGTCTGCAAGCTAATTGCGTAACTGATAGTGTTATACTTGTTTCTACTAGGTCTATGGCAGTTTCAGCTCTTGCTGATCCTGTGGAAGCATCTTCTGCTTTTGCAGCTGATATCTTCCTGTTGCTCGTAGAAGCCCATGGAAGCATCTTCTGTTTGTGCCTCAACTGCTTCTTCTAGAGCCACGTCTGTCTGACTCATCTGAGTAACTGATAGTGTTATACTTGTTTCTGCTAGTTCTTTTGGAGTTTCAGCTCGTGCTGTACCTATGGAAGCATCATCTTTTTGTGCCTCAAATACTTCTTCTAGAGCCACGTCTGTCTGCCCCATCTGAGTAGCTGATGGTGTTATACTTGTTTCTGCTAGTTCTTTCGGAGTTTGTGCTAATGCTGTGGAATAATCTTCTGTTTGTGCCTCACCTATTTCTTCTAGAACTAATTCTGCCTGATTAGTTTGTATAACTCATTGTGTTAGAATTGTTTCTGTTAGTTCTATTAGATTTTCAGTTCGTGCTGATCCTGTGGAAGCATCTTCTGTTTGTGCAACTGGTGTCTTCCTGTTGGAGTTTCAGCTCGTACTAATCCCATGGAAGCATCTTCTTTTTATGCCTTAACTGCTTCTTCTGAACACAATCTGCCTGCTCTGTATGCAAATCCTCTTCTTAAACTTGTTTCTATTAGTTCTGTTTTGAGTTTCAGCTCTTGCTAATCATTTGGAAGCATCTTGTTATGCCCCAACTGCTTCTTGTAGAGCCACGTCTGTCTGACCCATTTGCGTAACTGATAGTGTTATACTTGTTTCTGCTAGTTCTTTTACAGTTTCAGCTCGTGCTGATCCTGTGGAAGCATCTTCTGTGTTTGCAGCTGATGTCTTCCTATTGCTCGTGCTAATCCCATGGAAGCATCTTCTGTTTGTGCCCAGCTACTTCTTCTAGAGGCAAGTCTGATCTATTTGCGTTACTGATAGTGTTATACTTGTTTCTGCTAGTTCTGTTGCAGTTTCAGCTCTTGCTGATAATGTGGAAGCATCTTCTGTCTGACCCATTTCCAGTTGCAGTTTTAGCTCGCGCTGATTCTGTGGAAGCACCTTCTGTTTGCGCCTCAACTGCTTCTTCTAGAGCCATTTCTGCCTGATCAGTTTGTGTAACTCATCAGATTAGATGTGTTTCTGCTAGTTCTTGTAGAGCTTCAATTCGTGTTGATCCCATGGAATAATCTTCTTTTTGTGTCTCAATTGCTTCTTCTATAACCAATTCTGCCTGCTCAGTAAACGTCTTAAACATGTTTCTGCAAGTTCTTTTGGAGTTTCAGCTCGTGCTGATCCTGTGTAAATTATGTTTGATCAGATTGCAAAATTTTTCTTGTTTGAATTCATTCTGATACAGGTTCAGCTCATGCTGATTCTGTGGAAGCGTCTTTTGTTTGTGCCTCAGCTTGTGTCTATAAAGCTAAATATCCCTGATCATTTTGCTTAACTCGTTGTGTTAGAATAGTTTCTGTGAGTTCTATAGGAGATTCAGCTCGTGCTGTTCCTGAGGATGCATCTTCTGTTTGTGCCTCAACTGCTTCTTCTAGAGCCACGTCTGTCTGACTCATTTGAGTAACTGATAGTGTTATACTAGTTTCTGCTAGTTATTTTGGAGTTTCAGCTCGTGCTGAACCTGTGGAAGCATCTTCTGTTTGTGCAGCTGGTGTCTTCCTGTTGGAGTTTCAGCTCGTGCTAATACCATGGAAGCATCTTCTCAACTGCTTCTTCTGTCTGCAAGCTAATTGCGTAACTGATAGTGTTATACTTGTTTCTACTAGGTCTATGGCAGTTTCAGCTCTTGCTGATCCTGTGGAAGCATCTTCTGCTTTTGCAGCTGATATCTTCCTGTTGCTCGTAGAAGCCCATGGAAGCATCTTCTGTTTGTGCCTCAACTGCTTCTTCTAGAGCCACGTCTGTCTGACTCATCTGAGTAACTGATAGTGTTATACTTGTTTCTGCTAGTTCTTTTGGAGTTTCAGCTCGTGCTGTACCTATGGAAGCATCATCTTTTTGTGCCTCAACCGCTTCTTCTAGAGCCACGTCTGTCTGCCCCATTTGAGTAGCTGATGGTGTTATACTTGTTTCTGCTAGTTCTTTTGGAGTTTGTGCTAATGCTGTGGAATCATCTTCTGTTTGTGCCTCACCTATTTCTTCTAGAACCAATTCTGCCTGATTAGTTTGTATAACTCATTGTGTTAGAATTGTTTCTGTTAGTTCTATTAGATTTTCAGTTCGTGCTGATCCTGTGGAAGCATCTTCTGTTTGTGCAACTGGTGTCTTCATGTTGGAGTTTCAGCTCGTACTAATCCCATGGAAGCATCTTCTGTTTATGCCTTAACTGCTTCTTCTGAACACAATCTGCCTGCTCTGTATGCATATCCTCTTCTTAAACTTGTTTCTATTAGTTCTGTTTTGAGTTTCAGCTCTTGCTAATCATTTGGAAGCATCTTGTTATGCCCCAACTGCTTCTTGTAGAGCCACGTCTGTCTGACCCATTTGCGTAACTGATAGTGTTATACTTGTTTCTGCTAGTTCTTTTACAGTTTCAGCTCGTGCTGATCCTGTGGAAGAATTTTCTGTGTTTGCAGCTGATGTCTTCCTATTGCTCGTGCTAATCCCATGGAAGCATCTTCTGTTTGTGCCCAGCTACTTCTTCTACAGGCAAGTCTGATCTATTTGCGTTACTGATAGTGTTATACTTGTTTCTGCTAGTTCTGTTGCAGTTTCAGCTCTTGCTGATAATGTGGAAGCATCTTCTGTCTGACCCATTTCCAGTTGCAGTTTTAGCTCGCGCTGATTCTGTGGAAGCACCTTCTGTTTGCGCCTCAACTGCTTCTTCTAGAGCCATTTCTGCCTGATCAGTTTGTGTAACTCATCAGATTAGATGTGTTTCTGCTAGTTCTTGTAGAGCTTCAATTCGTGTTGATCCCATGGAATAATCTTCTTTTTGTGTCTCAATTGCTTCTTCTATAACCAATTCTGCCTGCTCAGTAAACGTCTTAAACATGTTTCTGCAAGTTCTTTTGGAGTTTCAGCTCGTGCTGATCCTGTGTAAATTATGTTTGATCAGATTGCAAAATTTTTCTTGTTTGAATTCATTCTGATACAGGTTCAGCTCATGCTGATTCTGTGGAAGCGTCTTTTGTTTGTGCCTCAGCTTGTGTCTATAAAGCTAAATATCCCTGATCATTTTGCTTAACTCGTTGTGTTAGAATAGTTTCTGTGAGTTCTATAGGAGATTCAGCTCTTGCTGTTCCTGAGGATGCATCTTCTGTTTGTGCCTCAACTGCTTCTTCTAGAGCCACGTCTGTCTGACTCATTTGAGTAACTGATAGTGTTATACTAGTTTCTGCTAGTTATTTTGGAGTTTCAGCTCGTGCTGAACCTGTGGAAGCATCTTCTGTTTGTGCAGCTGGTGTCTTCCTGTTGGAGTTTCAGCTCGTGCTAATACCATGGAAGCATCTTCTCAACTGCTTCTTCTGTCTGCAAGCTAATTGCGTAACTGATAGTGTTATACTTGTTTCTACTAGGTCTATGGCAGTTTCAGCTCTTGCTGATCCTGTGGAAGCATCTTCTGCTTTTGCAGCTGATATCTTCCTGTTGCTCGTAGAAGCCCATGGAAGCATCTTCTGTTTGTGCCTCAACTGCTTCTTCTAGAGCCACGTCTGTCTGACTCATCTGAGTAACTGATAGTGTTATACTTGTTTCTGCTAGTTCTTTTGGAGTTTCAGCTCGTGCTGTACCTATGGAAGCATCATCTTTTTGTGCCTCAACCGCTTCTTCTAGAGCCACGTCTGTCTGCCCCATTTGAGTAGCTGATGGTGTTATACTTGTTTCTGCTAGTTCTTTTGGAGTTTGTGCTAATGCTGTGGAATCATCTTCTGTTTGTGCCTCACCTATTTCTTCTAGAACCAATTCTGCCTGATTAGTTTGTATAACTCATTGTGTTAGAATTGTTTCTGTTAGTTCTATTAGATTTTCAGTTCGTGCTGATCCTGTGGAAGCATCTTCTGTTTGTGCAACTGGTGTCTTCATGTTGGAGTTTCAGCTCGTACTAATCCCATGGAAGCATCTTCTGTTTATGCCTTAACTGCTTCTTCTGAACACAATCTGCCTGCTCTGTATGCATATCCTCTTCTTAAACTTGTTTCTATTAGTTCTGTTTTGAGTTTCAGCTCTTGCTAATCATTTGGAAGCATCTTGTTATGCCCCAACTGCTTCTTGTAGAGCCACGTCTGTCTGACCCATTTGCGTAACTGATAGTGTTATACTTGTTTCTGCTAGTTCTTTTACAGTTTCAGCTCGTGCTGATCCTGTGGAAGAATCTTCTGTGTTTGCAGCTGATGTCTTCCTATTGCTCGTGCTAATCCCATGGAAGCATCTTCTGTTTGTGCCCAGCTACTTCTTCTACAGGCAAGTCTGATCTATTTGCGTTACTGATAGTGTTATACTTGTTTCTGCTAGTTCTGTTGCAGTTTCAGCTCTTGCTGATAATGTGGAAGCATCTGTCTGACCCATTTCCAGTTGCAGTTTTAGCTCGAGCTGATTCTGTGGAAGCACCTTCTGTTTGCGCCTCAACTGCTTCTTCTAGAGCCATTTCTGCCTGATCAGTTTGTGTAACTCATCATATTAGATGTGTTTCTGCTAGTTCTTGTAGAGCTTCAATTCGTGTTGATCCCATGGAATAATCTTCTTTTTGTGTCTCAATTGCTTCTTCTATAACCAATTCTGCCTGCTCAGTAAACGTCTTAAACATGTTTCTGCAAGTTCTTTTGGAGTTTCAGCTCGTGCTGATCCTGTGTAAATTATGTTTGATCAGATTGCAAAATTTTTCTTGTTTGAATTCATTCTGATACAGGTTCAGCTCATGCTGATTCTGTGGAAGCGTCTTTTGTTTGTGCCTCAGCTTGTGTCTATAAAGCTAAATATCCCTGATCATTTTGCTTAACTCGTTGTGTTAGAATAGTTTCTGTGAGTTCTATAGGAGATTCAGCTCGTGCTGTTCCTGAGGATGCATCTTCTGTTTGTGCCTCAACTGCTTCTTCTAGAGCCACGTCTGTCTGACTCATTTGAGTAACTGATAGTGTTATACTAGTTTCTGCTAGTTATTTTGGAGTTTCAGCTCGTGCTGAACCTGTGGAAGCATCTTCTGTTTGTGCAGCTGGTGTCTTCCTGTTGGAGTTTCAGCTCGTGCTAATACCATGGAAGCATCTTCTCAACTGCTTCTTCTGTCTGCAAGCTAATTGCGTAACTGATAGTGTTATACTTGTTTCTACTAGGTCTATGGCAGTTTCAGCTCTTGCTGATCCTGTGGAAGCATCTTCTGCTTTTGCAGCTGATATCTTCCTGTTGCTCGTAGAAGCCCATGGAAGCATCTTCTGTTTGTGCCTCAACTGCTTCTTCTAGAGCCACGTCTGTCTGACTCATCTGAGTAACTGATAGTGTTATACTTGTTTCTGCTAGTTCTTTTGGAGTTTCAGCTCGTGCTGTACCTATGGAAGCATCATCTGTTTGTGCCTCAACCGCTTCTTCTAGAGCCACGTCTGTCTGCCCCATTTGAGTAGCTGATAGTGTTATACTTGTTTCTGCTAGTTCTTTTGGAGTTTGTGCTAATGCTGTGGAATCATCTTCTGTTTGTGCCTAACCTATTTCTTCTAGAACCAATTCTGCCTGATTAGTTTGTATAACTCATTGTGTTAGAATTGTTTCTGTTAGTTCTATTAGATTTTCAGTTCGTGCTGATCCTGTGGAAGCATCTTCTGTTTGTGCAACTGGTGTCTTCCTGTTGGAGTTTCAGCTCGTATTAATCCCATGGAAGCATCTTCTGTTTATGCCTTAACTGCTTATTCTGAACACAATCTGCCTGCTCTGTATGCATATCCTCTTCTTAAACTTGTTTCTATTAGTTCTGTTTTGAGTTTCAGCTCTTGCTAATCATTTGGAAGCATCTTGTTATGCCCCAACTGCTTCTTGTAGAGCCACGTCTGTCTGACCCATTTGCGTAACTGATAGTGTTATACTTGTTTCTGCTAGTTATTTTACAGTTTCAGCTCGTGCTGATCCTGTGGAAGAATCTTCTGTGTTTGCAGCTGATGTCTTCCTATTGCTCGTGCTAAGCCCATGGAAGCATCTTCTGTTTGTGTCCAGCTACTTCTTCTAGAGGCAAGTCTGATCTATTTGCGTTACTGATAGTGTTATACTTGTTTCTGCTAGTTCTGTTGCAGTTTCAGCTCTTGCTGATAATGTGGAAGCATCTTCTGTCTGACACATTTCCAGTTGCAGTTTTAGCTCGCGCTGATTCTGTGGAAGCACCTTCTGTTTGCGCCTCAACTGCTTCTTCTAGAGCCATTTCTGCCTGATCAGTTTGTGTAACTCATCATATTAGATTTGTTTCTGCTAGTTCTTGTAGAGCATCAATTCGTGTTGATCCCATGGAATAATCTTCTTTTTGTGTCTCAATTGCTTCTTCTATATTCAATTCTGCCTGCTCAGTAAACGTCTTAAACATGTTTCTGCAAGTTCTTTTGGAGTTTCAGCTCGTGCTGATCCTAGGTAAATTATGTTTGATCAGATTGCAAAATTTTTCTTGTTAGAATTCATTCTGATACAGGTTCAGCTCATGCTGATTCTGTGGAAGCGTCTTTTGTTTGTGCCTCAGCTTGTGTCTATAAAGCTAAATATCCCTGATCATTTTGCTTAACTCGTTGTGTTAGAATAGTTTCTGTGAGTTCTATAGGAGATTCAGCTCGTGCTGTTCCTGAGGATGCATCTTCTGTTTGTGCCTCAACTGCTTCTTCTAGAGCCACGTCTGTCTGACTCATTTGAGTAACTGATAGTGTTATACTAGTTTCTGCTAGTTCTTTTGGAGTTTCAGCTCGTGCTGAACCTGTGGAAGCATCTTCTGTTTGTGCAGCTGGTGTCTTCTGTTGGAGTTTCAGCTCGTGCTAATACCATAAAAGCATCTTCTCAACTGCTTCTTCTGTCTGCAAGCTAATTGCGTAACTGATAGTATTATACTTGTTTCTACTAGGTCTATGGCAGTTTCAGCTCTTGCTGATCCTGTGGAAGCATCTTCTGTGTTTGCAGCTGATGTCTTCCTATTGCTCGTGCTAATCCTATGGAAGCATCTTCTGTTTGTGCCCAGCTACTTCTTCTAGAGGCAAGTCTGATCTATTTGCGTTACTGATAGTGTTATACTTGTTTCTGCTAGTTCTGTTGCAGTTTCAGCTCTTGCTGATAATGTGGAAGCATCTTCTGTCTGACCCATTTCCAGTTGCAGTTTTAGCTCGCGCTGATTCTGTGGAAGCACCTTCTGTTTGCGCCTCAACTGCTTCTTCTAGAGCCATTTCTGTCTGATCAGTTTGTGTAACTTATCATATTAGATTTGTTTCTGCTAGTTCTTGTAGAGCTTCAATTCGTGTTGATCCCATGGAATAATCTTCTTTTTGTGTCTCAATTGCTTCTTCTATAATCAATTCTACCTGCTCAGTAAACGTCTTAAACATGTTTCTGCAAATTTCTTTTGGAGTTTCAGCTCGTGCTGATCCTGTGTAAATTATGTTTGATCAGATTGCAAAATTTTTCTTGTTTGAATTCATTCTGATACAGGTTCAGCTCATGCTGATTCTGTGGAAGCGTCTTTTGTTTGTGCCTCAGCTTGTGTCTATAAAGCTAAATATCCCTGATCATTTTGCTTAACTCGTTGTGTTAGAATAGTTTCTGTGAGTTCTATAGGAGATTCAGCTCGTGCTGTTCCTGAGTATGCATCTTCTGTTTGTGCCTCAACTGCTTCTTCTAGAGCCACGTCTGTCTGACTCATTTGAGTAACTGATAGTGTTATACTAGTTTCTGCTAGTTCTTTTGGAGTTTCAGCTCGTGCTGAACCTGTGGAAGCATCTTCTGTTTGTGCAGCTGGTGTCTTCCTGTTGGAGTTTCAGCTCGTGCTAATACCATGGAAGCATCTTCTCAACTGCTTCTTCTGTCTGCAAGCTAATTGCGTAACTGATAGTGTTATACTTGTTTCTACTAGGTCTATGGCAGTTTCAGCTCTTGCTGTTCCTGTGGAAGCATCTTCTGCTTTTGCAGCTGATGTCTTCCTATTGCTCGTGCTAATCCTATGGAAGCATCTTCTGTTTGTGCCCAGCTACTTCTTCTAGAGGCAAGTCTGATCTATTTGCGTTACTGATAGTGTTATACTTGTTTCTGCTAGTTCTGTTGCAGTTTCAGCTCTTGCTGATAATGTGGAAGCATCTTCTGTCTGACCCATTTCCAGTTGCAGTTTTAGCTCGCGCTGATTCTGTGGAAGCACCTTCTGTTTGCGCCTCAACTGCTTCTTCTAGAGCCATTTCTGCCTGATCAGTTTGTGTAACTCATCATATTAGATTTGTTTCTGCTAGTTCTTGTAGAGCTTCAATTCGTGTTGATCCCATGGAATAATCTTCTTTTTGTGTCTCAATTGCTTCTTCTATAACCAATTCTGCCTGCTCAGTAAACGTCTTAAACATGTTTCTGCAAGTTCTTTTGGAGTTTCCTGTGTAAATTATGTTTGATCAGATTGCAAAATTTTTCTTGTTTGAATTCATTCTGATACAGGTTCAGCTCATGCTGATTCTGTGGAATCGTCTTTTGTTTGTGCCTCAGCTTGTGTCTATAAAGCTAAATATCCCTGATCATTTTGCTTAACTCGTTGTGTTAGAATAGTTTCTGTGAGTTCTATAGGAGATTCAGCTCGTGCTGTTCCTGAGGATGCATCTTCTGTTTGTGCCTCAACTGCTTCTTCTAGAGCCACGTCTGTCTGACTCATTTGAGTAACTGATAGTGTTATACTAGTTTCTGCTAGTTCTTTTGGAGTTTCAGCTCGTGCTGAACCTGTGGAAGCATCTTCTGTTTGTGCAGCTGGTGTCTTCCTGTTGGACTTTCAGCTCGTGCTAATACCATGGAAGCATCTTCTCAACTGCTTCTTCTGTCTGCAAGCTAATTGCGTAACTGATAGTGTTATACTTGTTTCTATTAGGTCTATGGCAGTTTCAGCTCTTGCTGATCCTGTGGAAGCATCTTCTGCTTTTGCAGCTGATATCTTCCTGTTGCTCGTAGAAGCCCATGGAAGCATCTTCTGTATGTGCCTCAACTGCTTCTTCTAGAGCCACGTCTGTCTGACTCATCTGAGTAACTGATAGTGTTATACTTGTTTCTGCTAGTTCTTTTGGAGTTTCAGCTCGTGCTGTACCTATGGAAGCATCATCTTTTTGTGCCTCAACCGCTTCTTCTAGAGCCACGTCTGTCTGCCCCATTTGAGTAGCTGATGCTGTTATACTTGTTTCTGCTAGTTCTTTTGGAGTTTGTGCTAATACTGTGGAATCATCTTCTGTTTGTGCCTCACCTATTTCTTCTAGAACCAATTCTGCCTGATTAGTTTGTATAACTCATTGTGTTAGAATTGTTTCTGTTAGTTCTATTAGATTTTCAGTTCGTGCTGATCCTGTGGAAGCATCTTCTGTTTGTGCAACTGGTGTCTTCCTGTTGGAGTTTCAGCTCGTACTAATCCCATGGAAGCATCTTCTGTTTATGCCTTAACTGCTTCTTCTGAACACAATCTGCCTGCTCTGTATGCATATCCTCTTCTTAAACTTGTTTCTATTAGTTCTGTTTTGAGTTTCAGCTCTTGCTAATCATTTGGAAGCAACTTGTTATGCCCCAACTGCTTCTTGTAGAGCCACGTCTGTCTGACCCATTTGCGTAACTGATAGTGTTATACTTGTTTCTACTAGTTCTTTTACAGTTTCAGCTCGTGCTGATCCTGTGGAAGCATCTTCTGTGCTTGCAGCTGATGTCTTCCTATTGCTCGTGCTAATCCCATAGAAGCATCTTCTATTTGTGCCCAGCTACTTCTTCTAGAGGCAAGTCTGATCTATTTGCGTTACTGATAGTGTTATACTTGTTTCTGCTAGTTCTGTTGCAGTTTCAGCTCTTGCTGATAATGTGGAGGCATCTTCTGTCTGACCCATTTCCAGTTGCAGTTTTAGCTCGCGCTGATTCTGTGGAAGCACCTTCTGTTTGCGCCTCAACTGCTTCTTCTAGAGCCATTTCTGCCTGATCAGTTTGTGTAACTCATCATAATAGATTTGTTTCTGCTAGTTCTTGTAGAGCTTCAATTCGTGTTGATCCCATGGAATAATCTTCTATTTGTGTCTCAATTGCTTCTTCAATAAACAATTCTGCCTGCTTAGTAAACGTCTTAAACATGTTTCTGCAAGTTCTTTTGGAGTTTCCTGTGTAAATTATGTTTGATCAGATTGCAAAACTTTTCTTGTTTGAATTCATTCTGATACAGGTTCAGCTCATGCTGATTCTGTGGAAGCGTCTTTTGTTTGTGCCTCAGCTTGTGTCTATAAAGCTAAATATCCCTGATCATTTTGCTTAACTCGTTGTGTTAGAATAGTTTCTGTGAGTTCTATAGGAGATTCAGCTCGTGCTGTTCCTGAGTATGCATCTTCTGTTTGTGCCTCAACTGCTTCTTCTAGAGCCACGTCTGTCTGACTCTTTTGAGTAACTGATAGTGTTATACTAGTTTCTGCTAGTTCTTTTGGAGTTTCAGCTCGTGCTGAACCTGTGGAAGCATCTTCTGTTTGTGCAGCTGGTGTCTTCCTGTTGGAGTTTCAGCTCGTGCTAATACCATGGAAGCATCTTCTCAACTGCTTCTTCTGTCTGCAAGCTAATTGCGTAACTGATAGTGTTATACTTGTTTCTACTAGGTCTATGGCAGTTTCAGCTCTTGCTGATCCTGTGGAAGCATCTTCTGCTTTTGCAGCTGATATCTTCCTGTTGCTAGTAGAAGCCCATGGAAGCATCTTCTGTTTGTGCCTCAACTGCTTCTTCTAGAGCCACGTCTGTCTGACTCATCTGAGTAACTGATAGTGTTATACTTGTTTCTGCTAGTTCTTTTGGAGTTTGTGCTAATGCTGTGGAATCATCTTCTGTTTGTGCCTCACCTATTTCTTCTAGAACCAATTCTGCCTGATTAGTTTGTATAACTCATTGTGTTAGAATTGTTTCTGTTAGTTCTATTAGATTTTCAGTTCGTGCTGATCCTGTGGAAGCATCTTCTGTTTGTGCAACTGGTGTCTTCCTGTTGGAGTTTCAGCTCGTACTAATCCCATGGAAGCATCTTCTGTTTATGCCTTAACTGCTTCTTCTGAACACAATCTGCCTGCTCTGTATGCATATCCTCTTCTTAAACTTGTTTCTATTAGTTCTGTTTTGAGTTTCAGCTCTTTCTAATCATTTGGAAGCAACTTGTTATGCCCCAACTGCTTCTTGTAGAGCCACGTCTGTCTGACCCATTTGCGTAACTGATAGTGTTATACTTGTTTCTACTAGTTCTTTTACAGTTTCAGCTCGTGCTGATCCTGTGGAAGCATCTTCTGTGCTTGCAGCTGATGTCTTCCTATTGCTCGTGCTAATCCCATGGAAGCATCTTCTATTTGTGCCCAGCTACTTCTTCTAGAGGCAAGTCTGATCTATTTGCGTTACTGATAGTGTTATACTTGTTTCTGCTAGTTCTGTTGCAGTTTCAGCTCTTGCTGATAATGTGGAGGCATCTTCTGTCTGACCCATTTCCAGTTGCAGTTTTAGCTCGCGCTGATTCTGTGGAAGCACCTTCTGTTTGCGCCTCAACTGCTTCTTCTAGAGCCATTTCTGCCTGATCAGTTTGTGTAACTCATCATAATAGATTTGTTTCTGCTAGTTCTTGTAGAGCTTCAATTCGTGTTGATCCCATGGAATAATCTTCTATTTGTGTCTCAATTGCTTCTTCTATAAACAATTCTGCCTGCTTAGTAAACGTCTTAAACATGTTTCTGCAAGTTCTTTTGGAGTTTCCTGTGTAAATTATGTTTGATCAGATTGCAAAACTTTTCTTGTTTGAATTCATTCTGATACAGGTTCAGCTCATGCTGATTCTGTGGAAGCGTCTTTTGTTTGTGCCTCAGCTTGTGTCTATAAAGCTAAATATCCCTGATCATTTTGCTTAACTCGTTGTGTTAGAATAGTTTCTGTGAGTTCTATAGGAGATTCAGCTCGTGCTGTTCCTGAGTATGCATCTTCTGTTTGTGCCTCAACTGCTTCTTCTAGAGCCACGTCTGTCTGACTCTTTTGAGTAACTGATAGTGTTATACTAGTTTCTGCTAGTTCTTTTGGAGTTTCAGCTCGTGCTGAACCTGTGGAAGCATCTTCTGTTTGTGCAGCTGGTGTCTTCCTGTTGGAGTTTCAGCTCGTGCTAATACCATGGAAGCATCTTCTCAACTGCTTCTTCTGTCTGCAAGCTAATTGCGTAACTGATAGTGTTATACTTGTTTCTACTAGGTCTATGGCAGTTTCAGCTCTTGCTGATCCTGTGGAAGCATCTTCTGCTTTTGCAGCTGATATCTTCCTGTTGCTAGTAGAAGCCCATGGAAGCATCTTCTGTATGTGCCTCAACTGCTTCTTCTAGAGCCACGTCTGTCTGACTCATCTGAGTAACTGATAGTGTTATACTTGTTTCTGCTAGTTCTTTTGGAGTTTCAGCTCGTGCTGTACCTATGGAAGCATCATCTTTTTGTGCCTCAACCGCTTCTTCTAGAGCCACGTCTGTCTGCCCCATTTGAGTAGCTGATGCTGTTATACTTGTTTCTGCTAGTTCTTTTGGAGTTTGTGCTAATGCTGTGGAATCATCTTCTGTTTGTGCCTCACCTATTTCTTCTAGAACCAATTCTGCCTGATTAGTTTGTATAACTCATTGTGTTAGAATTGTTTCTGTTAGTTCTATTAGATTTTCATTTCGTGCTGATCCTGTGGAAGCATCTTCTGTTTGTGCAACTGGTGTCTTCCTGTTGGAGTTTCAGCTCGTACTAATCCCATGGAAGCATCTTCTGTTTATGCCTTAACTGCTTCTTCTGAACACAATCTGCCTGCTCTGTATGCATATCCTCTTCTTAAACTTGTTTCTATTAGTTCTGTTTTGAGTTTCAGCTCTTGCTAATCATTTGGAAGCAACTTGTTATGCCCCAACTGCTTCTTGTAGAGCCACGTCTGTCTGACCCATTTGCGTAACTGATAGTGTTATACTTGTTTCTACTAGTTCTTTTACAGTTTCAGCTCGTGCTGATCCTGTGGAAGCATCTTCTGTGCTTGCAGCTGATGTCTTCCTATTGCTCGTGCTAATCCCATGGAAGCATCTTCTATTTGTGCCCAGCTACTTCTTCTAGAGGCAAGTCTGATCTATTTGCGTTACTGATAGTGTTATACTTGTTTCTGCTAGTTCTGTTGCAGTTTCAGCTCTTGCTGATAATGTGGAGGCATCTTCTGTCTGACCCATTTCCAGTTGCAGTTTTAGCTCGCGCTGATTCTGTGGAAGCACCTTCTGTTTGCGCCTCAACTGCTTCTTCTAGAGCCATTTCTGCCTGATCAGTTTGTGTAACTCATCATAATAGATTTGTTTCTGCTAGTTCTTGTAGAGCTTCAATTCGTGTTGATCCCATGGAATAATCTTCTATTTGTGTCTCAATTGCTTCTTCTATAAACAATTCTGCCTGCTTAGTAAACGTCTTAAACATGTTTCTGCAAGTTCTTTTGGAGTTTCCTGTGTAAATTATGTTTGATCAGATTGCAAAACTTTTCTTTTTTGAATTCATTCTGATACAGGTTCAGCTCATGCTGATTCTGTGGAAGCGTCTTTTGTTTGTGCCTCAGCTTGTGTCTATAAAGCTAAATATCCTTGATCATTTTGCTTAACTCGTTGTGTTAGAATAGTTTCTGTGAGTTCTATAGGAGATTCAGCTCGTGCTGTTCCTGAGTATGCATCTTCTGTTTGTGCCTCAACTGCTTCTTCTAGAGCCACGTCTGTCTGACTCTTTTGAGTAACTGATAGTGTTATACTAGTTTCTGCTAGTTCTTTTGGAGTTTCAGCTCGTGCTGAACCTGTGGAAGCATCTTCTGTTTGTGCAGCTGGTGTCTTCCTGTTGGAGTTTCAGCTCGTGCTAATACCATGGAAGCATCTTCTCAACTGCTTCTTCTGTCTGCAAGCTAATTGCGTAACTGATAGTGTTATACTTGTTTCTACTAGGTCTATGGCAGTTTCAGCTCTTGCTGATCCTGTGGAAGCATCTTCTGCTTTTGCAGCTGATATCTTCCTGTTGCTAGTAGAAGCCCATGGAAGCATCTTCTGTTTGTGCCTCAACTGCTTCTTCTAGAGCCACGTCTGTCTGACTCATCTGAGTAACTGATAGTGTTATACTTGTTTCTGCTAGTTCTTTTGGAGTTTGTGCTAATGCTGTGGAATCATCTTCTGTTTGTGCCTCACCTATTTCTTCTAGAACCAATTCTGCCTGATTAGTTTGTATAACTCATTGTGTTAGAATTGTTTCTGTTAGTTCTATTAGATTTTCAGTTCGTGCTGATCCTGTGGAAGCATCTTCTGTTTGTGCAACTGGTGTCTTCCTGTTGGAGTTTCAGCTCGTACTAATCCCATGGAAGCATCTTCTGTTTATGCCTTAACTGCTTCTTCTGAACACAATCTGCCTGCTCTGTATGCATATCCTCTTCTTAAACTTGTTTCTATTAGTTCTGTTTTGAGTTTCAGCTCTTGCTAATCATTTGGAAGCAACTTGTTATGCCCCAACTGCTTCTTGTAGAGCCACGTCTGTCTGACCCATTTGCGTAACTGATAGTGTTATACTTGTTTCTACTAGTTCTTTTACAGTTTCAGCTCGTGCTGATCCTGTGGAAGCATCTTCTGTGCTTGCAGCTGATGTCTTCCTATTGCTCGTGCTAATCCCATGGAAGCATCTTCTATTTGTGCCCAGCTACTTCTTCTAGAGGCAAGTCTGATCTATTTGCGTTACTGATAGTGTTATACTTGTTTCTGCTAGTTCTGTTGCAGTTTCAGCTCTTGCTGATAATGTGGAGGCATCTTCTGTCTGACCCATTTCCAGTTGCAGTTTTAGCTCGCGCTGATTCTGTGGAAGCACCTTCTGTTTGCGCCTCAACTGCTTCTTCTAGAGCCATTTCTGCCTGATCAGTTTGTGTAACTCATCATAATAGATTTGTTTCTGCTAGTTCTTGTAGAGCTTCAATTCGTGTTGATCCCATGGAATAATCTTCTATTTGTGTCTCAATTGCTTCTTCTATAAACAATTCTGCCTGCTTAGTAAACGTCTTAAACATGTTTCTGCAAGTTCTTTTGGAGTTTCCTGTGTAAATTATGTTTGATCAGATTGCAAAACTTTTCTTGTTTGAATTCATTCTGATACAGGTTCAGCTCATGCTGATTCTGTGGAAGCGTCTTTTGTTTGTGCCTCAGCTTGTGTCTATAAAGCTAAATATCCCTGATCATTTTGCTTAACTCGTTGTGTTAGAATAGTTTCTGTGAGTTCTATAGGAGATTCAGCTCGTGCTGTTCCTGAGGATGCATCTTCTGTTTGTGCCTCAACTGCTTCTTCTAGAGCCACGTCTGTCTGACTCATTTGAGTAACTGATAGTGTTATACTAGTTTCTGCTAGTTCTTTTAGAGTTTCAGCTCGTGCTGAACCTGTGGAAGCATCTTCTGTTTGTGCAGCTGGTGTCTTCCTGTTGGAGTTTCAGCTCGTGCTAATACCATGGAAGCATCTTCTCAATTGCTTCTTCTGTCTGCAAGCTAATTGCGTAACTGATAGTGTTATACTTGTTTCTACTAGGTCTATGGCAGTTTCAGCTCTTGCTGATCCTGTGGAAGCATCTTCTGCTTTTGCAGCTGATATCTTCCTGTTGCTCGTTGAAGCCCATGGAAGCATCTTCTGTTTGTGCCTCAACTGCTTCTTCTAGAGCAACGTCTGTCTGACTCATCTGAGTAACTGATAGTGTTATACTTGTTTCTGCTAGTTCTTTTGGAGTTTCAGCTCGTGCTGTACCTATGGAAGCATCATCTTTTTGTGCCTCAACCGCTTCTTCTAGAGCCACGTCTGTCTGCCCCATTTGAGTAGCTGATGGTGTTATACTTGTTTCTGCTAGTTCTTTTGGAGTTTGTGCTAATGCTGTGGAATCATCTTCTGTTTGTGCCTCACCTATTTCTTCTAGAACCAATTCTGCCTGATTAGTTTGTATAACTCATTGTGTTAGAATTGTTTCTGTTAGTTCTATTAAATTTTCAGTTCGTGCTGATCCTGTGGAAGCATCTTCTGTTTGTGCAACTGGTGTCTTCCTGTTGGAGTTTCAGCTCGTACTAATCCCATGGAAGCATCTTCTGTGTATGCCTTAACTGCTTCTTCTGAACACAATCTGCCTGCTCTATATGCATATCCTCTTCTTAAACTTGTTTCTATTAGTTCTGTTTTGAGTTTCAGCTCTTGCTAATCATTTGGAAGCATCTTGTTATGCCCCAACTGCTTTTTGTAGAGCCACGTCTGTCTGACCCATTTGCGTAACTGATAGTGTTATACTTGTTTCTGCTAGTTCTTTTACAGTTTCAGCTCGTGCTGATCCTGTGGAAGCATCTTCTGTGTTTGCAGCTGATGTCTTCCTATTGCTCGTGCTAATCCCATGGAAGCATCTTCTGTTTGTGCCCAGCTACTTCTTCTAGAGGCAAGTCTGATCTATTTGCGTTACTGATAGTGTTATACTTGTTTCTGCTAGTTCTGTTGCAGTTTCAGCTCTTGCTGATAATGTGGAAGCATCTTCTGTCTGACCCATTTCCAGTTGCAGTTTTAGCTCGCGCTGATTCTGTGGAAGCACCTTCTGTTTGCGCCTCAACTGCTTCTTCTAGAGCCATTTCTGCCTGATCAGTTTGTGTAACTCATCATATTAGATTTGTTTCTGCTAGTTCTTGTAGAGCTTCAATTCGTGTTGATCCCATGGAATAATCTTCTTTTTGTGTCTCAATTGCTTCTTCTATAATCAATTCTACCTGCTCAGTAAACGTCTTAAACATGTTTCTGCAAATTTCTTTTGGAGTTTCAGCTCGTGCTGATCCTGTGTAAATTATGTTTGATCAGATTGCAAAATTTTTCTTGTTTGAATTCATTCTGATACAGGTTCAGCTCATGCTGATTCTGTGGAAGCGTCTTTTGTTTGTGCCTCAGCTTGTGTCTATAAAGCTAAATATCCCTGATCATTTTGCTTAACTCGTTGTGTTAGAATAGTTTCTGTGAGTTCTATAGGAGATTCAGCTCGTGCTGTTCCTGAGGATGCATCTTCTGTTTGTGCCTCAACTGCTTCTTCTAGAGCCACGTCTGTCTGACTCATTTGAGTAACTGATAGTGTTATACTAGTTTCTGCTAGTTCTTTTGGAGTTTCAGCTCGTGCTGAACCTGTGGAAGCATCTTCTGTTTGTGCAGCTGGTGTCTTCCTGTTGGAGTTTCAGCTCGTGCTAATACCATGGAAGCATCTTCTCAACGGCTTCTTCTGTCTGCAAGCTAATTGCGTAACTGATAGTGTTATACTTGTTTCTACTAGGTCTATGGCAGTTTCAGCTCTTGCTGATCCTGTGGAAGCATCTTCTGCTTTTGCAGCTGATATCTTCCTGTTGCTCGTAGAAGCCCATGGAAGCATCTTCTGTTTGTGCCTCAACTGCTTCTTCTAGAGCCACGTCTGTCTGACTCATCTGAGTAACTGATAGTGTTATACTTGTTTCTGCTAGTTCTTTTGGAGTTTCAGCTCGTGCTGTACCTATGGAAGCATCATCTTTTTGTGCCTCAACCGCTTCTTCTAGAGCCACGTCTGTCTGCCCCATTTGAGTAGCTGATGGTGTTATACTTGTTTCTGCTAGTTCTTTTGGAGTTTGTGCTAATTCTGTGGAATCATCTTCTGTTTGTGCCTCACCTATTTCTTCTAGAACCAATTCTGCCTGATTAGTTTGTATAACTCATTGTGTTAGAAATGTTTCTGTTAGTTCTATTAGATTTTCAGTTCGTGCTGATCCTGTGGAAGCATCTTCTGTTTGTGCAACTGGTGTCTTCCTGTTGGAGTTTCAGCTCGTACTAATCCCATGGAAGCATCTTCTTTTTATGCCTTAACTGCTTCTTCTGAACACAATCTGCCTGCTCTGTATGCATATCCTCTTCTTAAACTTGTTTCTATTAGTTCTGTTTTGAGTTTCAGCTCTTGCTAATCATTTGGAAGCATCTTGTTATGCCCTAACTGCTTCTTGTAGAGCCACGTCTGTCTGACCCATTTGCGTAACTGATAGTGTTATACTTGTTTCTGCTAGTTCTTTTACAGTTTCAGCTCGTGCTGATCCTGTGGAAGCATCTTCTGTGTTTGCAGCTGATGTCTTCCTATTGCTCGTGCTAATCCCATGGAAGCATCTTCTGTTTGTGCCCAGCTACTTCTTCTAGAGGCAAGTCTGATCTATTTGCGTTACTGATAGTGTTATACTTGTTTCTGCTAGTTCTGTTGCAGTTTCAGCTCTTGCTGATAATGTTGAAGCATCTTCTGTCTGACCCATTTCCAGTTGCAGTTTTAGCTCGCGCTGATTCTGTGGAAGCACCTTCTGTTTGCGCCTCAACTGCTTCTTCTAGAGCCATTTCTGCCTGATCAGTTTGTGTAACTCATCATATTAGATTTGTTTCTGCTAGTTCTTGTAGAGCTTCAATTCGTGTTGATCCCATGGAATAATCTTCTTTTTGTGTTTCCATTGCTTCTTCTATAACCAATTCTGCCTGCTCAGTAAACGTCTTAAACATGTTTCTGCAAGTTCTTTTGGAGTTTCAGCTCGTGCTGATCCTGGGTAAATTATGTTTGATCAGATTGCAAAATTTTTCTTGTTAGAATTCATTCTGATACAGGTTCAGCTCATGCTGATTCTGTGGAAGCGTCTTTTGTTTGTGCCTCAGCTTGTGTCTATAAAGCTAAATATCCCTGATCATTTTGCTTAACTCGTTGTGTTAGAATAGTTTCTGTGAGTTCTATAGGAGATTCAGCTCGTGCTGTTCCTGAGGATGCATCTTCTGTTTGTGCCTCAACTGCTTCTTCTAGAGCCACGTCTGTCTGACTCATTTGAGTAACTGATAGTGTTATACTAGTTTCTGCTAGTTCTTTTAGAGTTTCAGCTCGTGCTGAACCTGTGGAAGCATCTTCTGTTTGTGCAGCTGGTGTCTTCCTGTTGGAGTTTCAGCTCGTGCTAATACCATGGAAGCATCTTCTCAATTGCTTCTTCTGTCTGCAAGCTAATTGCGTAACTGATAGTGTTATACTTGTTTCTACTAGGTCTATGGCAGTTTCAGCTCTTGCTGATCCTGTGGAAGCATCTTCTGCTTTTGCAGCTGATATCTTCCTGTTGCTCGTTGAAGCCCATGGAAGCATCTTCTGTTTGTGCCTCAACTGCTTCTTCTAGAGCCACGTCTGTCTGACTCATCTGAGTAACTGATAGTGTTATACTTGTTTCTGCTAGTTCTTTTGGAGTTTCAGCTCGTGCTGTACCTATGGAAGCATCATCTTTTTGTGCCTCAACCGCTTCTTCTAGAGCCACGTCTGTCTGCCCCATTTGAGTAGCTGATGGTGTTATACTTGTTTCTGCTAGTTCTTTTGGAGTTTGTGCTAATGCTGTGGAATCATCTTCTGTTTGTGCCTCACCTATTTCTTCTAGAACCAATTCTGCCTGATTAGTTTGTATAACTCATTGTGTTAGAATTGTTTCTGTTAGTTCTATTAAATTTTCAGTTCGTGCTGATCCTGTGGAAGCATCTTCTGTTTGTGCAACTGGTGTC
Organism: Cepaea hortensis; assembly: GCA_963921405.1. NCBI lineage: Eukaryota > Metazoa > Mollusca > Gastropoda > Stylommatophora > Helicidae > Cepaea > Cepaea hortensis. The sequence continues at coordinate 60,426,101 of OY992895.1, read as the reverse complement.
TTCCTGTTGGAGTTTCAGCTCGTACTAATCCCATGGAAGCATCTTCTGTGTATGCCTTAACTGCTTCTTCTGAACACAATCTGCCTGCTCTGTATGCATATCCTCTTCTTAAACTTGTTTCTATTAGTTCTGTTTTGAGTTTCAGCTCTTGCTAATCATTTGGAAGCATCTTGTTATGCCCCAACTGCTTTTTGTAGAGCCACGTCTGTCTGACCCATTTGCGTAACTGATAGTGTTATACTTGTTTCTGCTAGTTCTTTTACAGTTTCAGCTCGTGCTGATCCTGTGGAAGCATCTTCTGTGTTTGCAGCTGATGTCTTCCTATTGGTCGTGCTAATCCCGTGGAAGCATCTTCTGTTTGTGCCCAGCTACTTCTTCTAGAGGCAAGTCTGATCTATTTGCGTTACTGATAGTGTTATACTTGTTTCTGCTAGTTCTGTTGCAGTTTCAGCTCTTGCTGATAATGTGGAAGCATCTTCTGTCTGACCCATTTCCAGTTGCAGTTTTAGCTCGCGCTGATTCTGTGGAAGCACCTTCTGTTTGCGCCTCAACTGCTTCTTCTAGAGCCATTTCTGCCTGATCAGTTTGTGTAACTCATCATATTAGATTTGTTTCTGCTAGTTCTTGTAGAGCTTCAATTCGTGTTGATCCCATGGAATAATCTTCTTTTTGTGTTTCCATTGCTTCTTCTATAACCAATTCTGCCTGCTCAGTAAACGTCTTAAACATGTTTCTGCAAGTTCTTTTGGAGTTTCAGCTCGTGCTGATCCTGGGTAAATTATGTTTGATCAGATTGCAAAATTTTTCTTGTTAGAATTCATTCTGATACAGGTTCAGCTCATGCTGATTCTGTGGAAGCGTCTTTTGTTTGTGCCTCAGCTTGTGTCTATAAAGCTAAATATCCCTGATCATTTTGCTTAACTCGTTGTGTTAGAATAGTTTCTGTGAGTTCTATAGGAGATTCAGCTCGTGCTGTTCCTGAGGATGCATCTTCTGTTTGTGCCTCAACTGCTTCTTCTAGAGCCACGTCTGTCTGACTCATTTGAGTAACTGATAGTGTTATACTAGTTTCTGCTAGTTCTTTTAGAGTTTCAGCTCGTGCTGAACCTGTGGAAGCATCTTCTGTTTGTGCAGCTGGTGTCTTCCTGTTGGAGTTTCAGCTCGTGCTAATACCATGGAAGCATCTTCTCAATTGCTTCTTCTGTCTGCAAGCTAATTGCGTAACTGATAGTGTTATACTAGTTTCTACTAGGTCTATGGCAGTTTCAGCTCTTGCTGATCCTGTGGAAGCATCTTCTGCTTTTGCAGCTGATATCTTCCTGTTGCTCGTTGAAGCCCATGGAAGCATCTTCTGTTTGTGCCTCAACTGCTTCTTCTAGAGCCACGTCTGTCTGACTCATCTGAGTAACTGATAGTGTTATACTTGTTTCTGCTAGTTCTTTTGGAGTTTCAGCTCGTGCTGTACCTATGGAAGCATCATCTTTTTGTGCCTCAACCGCTTCTTCTAGAGCCACGTCTGTCTGCCCCATTTGAGTAGCTGATGGTGTTATACTTGTTTCTGCTAGTTCTTTTGGAGTTTGTGCTAATGCTGTGGAATCATCTTCTGTTTGTGCCTCACCTATTTCTTCTAGAACCAATTCTGCCTGATTAGTTTGTATAACTCATTGTGTTAGTATTGTTTCTGTTAGTTCTATTAAATTTTCAGTTCGTGCTGATCCTGTGGAAGCATCTTCTGTTTGTGCAACTGGTGTCTTCCTGTTGGAGTTTCAGCTCGTACTAATCCCATGGAAGCATCTTCTGTGTATGCCTTAACTGCTTCTTCTGAACACAATCTGCCTGCTCTGTATGCATATCCTCTTCTTAAACTTGTTTCTATTAGTTCTGTTTTGAGTTTCAGCTCTTGCTAATCATTTGGAAGCATCTTGTTATGCCCCAACTGCTTTTTGTAGAGCCACGTCTGTCTGACCCATTTGCGTAACTGATAGTGTTATACTTGTTTCTGCTAGTTCTTTTACAGTTTCAGCTCGTGCTGATCCTGTGGAAGCATCTTCTGTGTTTGCAGCTGATGTCTTCCTATTGGTCGTGCTAATCCCATGGAAGCATCTTCTGTTTGTGCCCAGCTACTTCTTCTAGAGGCAAGTCTGATCTATTTGCGTTACTGATAGTGTTATACTTGTTTCTGCTAGTTCTGTTGCAGTTTCAGCTCTTGCTGATAATATGGAAGCATCTTCTGTCTGACCCATTTCCAGTTGCAGTTTTAGCTCGCGCTGATTCTGTGGAAGCACCTTCTGTTTGCGCCTCAACTGCTTCTTCTAGAGCCATTTCTGCCTGATCAGTTTGTGTAACTCATCATATTAGATTTGTTTCTGCTAGTTCTTGTAGAGCTTCAATTCGTGTTGATCCCATGGAATAATCTTCTTTTTGTGTTTCCATTGCTTCTTCTATAACCAATTCTGCCTGCTCAGTAAACGTCTTAAACATGTTTCTGCAAGTTCTTTTGGAGTTTCAGCTCGTGCTGATCCTGGGTAAATTATGTTTGATCAGATTGCAAAATTTTTCTTGTTAGAATTCATTCTGATACAGGTTCAGCTCATGCTGATTCTGTGGAAGCGTCTTTTGTTTGTGCCTCAGCTTGTGTCTATAAAGCTAAATATCCCTGATCATTTTGCTTAACTCGTTGTGTTAGAATAGTTTCTGTGAGTTCTATAGGAGATTCAGCTCGTGCTGTTCCTGAGGATGCATCTTCTGTTTGTGCCTCAACTGCTTCTTCTAGAGCCACGTCTGTCTGACTCATTTGAGTAACTGATAGTGTTATACTAGTTTCTGCTAGTTCTTTTAGAGTTTCAGCTCGTGCTGAACCTGTGGAAGCATCTTCTGTTTGTGCAGCTGGTGTCTTCCTGTTGGAGTTTCAGCTCGTGCTAATACCATGGAAGCATCTTCTCAATTGCTTCTTCTGTCTGCAAGCTAATTGCGTAACTGATAGTGTTATACTAGTTTCTACTAGGTCTATGGCAGTTTCAGCTCTTGCTGATCCTGTGGAAGCATCTTCTGCTTTTGCAGCTGATATCTTCCTGTTGCTCGTTGAAGCCCATGGAAGCATCTTCTGTTTGTGCCTCAACTGCTTCTTCTAGAGCCACGTCTGTCTGACTCATCTGAGTAACTGATAGTGTTATACTTGTTTCTGCTAGTTCTTTTGGAGTTTCAGCTCGTGCTGTACCTATGGAAGCATCATCTTTTTGTGCCTCAACCGCTTCTTCTAGAGCCACGTCTGTCTGCCCCATTTGAGTAGCTGATGGTGTTATACTTGTTTCTGCTAGTTCTTTTGGAGTTTGTGCTAATGCTGTGGAATCATCTTCTGTTTGTGCCTCACCTATTTCTTCTAGAACCAATTCTGCCTGATTAGTTTGTATAACTATTGTTTCTGTTAGTTCTATTAAATTTTCAGTTCGTGCTGATCCTGTGGAAGCATCTTCTGTTTGTGCAACTGGTGTCTTCCTGTTGGAGTTTCAGCTCGTACTAATCCCATGGAAGCATCTTCTGTGTATGCCTTAACTGCTTCTTCTGAACACAATCTGCCTGCTCTGTATGCATATCCTCTTCTTAAACTTGTTTCTATTAGTTCTGTTTTGAGTTTCAGCTCTTGCTAATCATTTGGAAGCATCTTGTTATGCCCCAACTGCTTTTTGTAGAGCCACGTCTGTCTGACCCATTTGCGTAACTGATAGTGTTATACTTGTTTCTGCTAGTTCTTTTACAGTTTCAGCTCGTGCTGATCCTGTGGAAGCATCTTCTGTGTTTGCAGCTGATGTCTTCCTATTGGTCGTGCTAATCCCATGGAAGCATCTTCTGTTTGTGCCCAGCTACTTCTTCTAGAGGCAAGTCTGATCTATTTGCGTTACTGATAGTGTTATACTTGTTTCTGCTAGTTCTGTTGCAGTTTCAGCTCTTGCTGATAATATGGAAGCATCTTCTGTCTGACCCATTTCCAGTTGCAGTTTTAGCTCGCGCTGATTCTGTGGAAGCACCTTCTGTTTGCGCCTCAACTGCTTCTTCTAGAGCCATTTCTGCCTGATCAGTTTGTGTAACTCATCATATTAGATTTGTTTCTGCTAGTTCTTGTAGAGCTTCAATTCGTGTTGATCCCATGGAATAATCTTCTTTTTGTGTTTCCATTGCTTCTTCTATAACCAATTCTGCCTGCTCAGTAAACGTCTTAAACATGTTTCTGCAAGTTCTTTTGGAGTTTCAGCTCGTGCTGATCCTGGGTAAATTATGTTTGATCAGATTGCAAAATTTTTCTTGTTAGAATTCATTCTGATACAGGTTCAGCTCATGCTGATTCTGTGGAAGCGTCTTTTGTTTGTGCCTCAGCTTGTGTCTATAAAGCTAAATATCCCTGATCATTTTGCTTAACTCGTTGTGTTAGAATAGTTTCTGTGAGTTCTATAGGAGATTCAGCTCGTGCTGTTCCTGAGGATGCATCTTCTGTTTGTGCCTCAACTGCTTCTTCTAGAGCCACGTCTGTCTGACTCATTTGAGTAACTGATAGTGTTATACTAGTTTCTGCTAGTTCTTTTAGAGTTTCAGCTCGTGCTGAACCTGTGGAAGCATCTTCTGTTTGTGCAGCTGGTGTCTTCCTGTTGGAGTTTCAGCTCGTGCTAATACCATGGAAGCATCTTCTCAATTGCTTCTTCTGTCTGCAAGCTAATTGCGTAACTGATAGTGTTATACTAGTTTCTACTAGGTCTATGGCAGTTTCAGCTCTTGCTGATCCTGTGGAAGCATCTTCTGCTTTTGCAGCTGATATCTTCCTGTTGCTCGTTGAAGCCCATGGAAGCATCTTCTGTTTGTGCCTCAACTGCTTCTTCTAGAGCCACGTCTGTCTGACTCATCTGAGTAACTGATAGTGTTATACTTGTTTCTGCTAGTTCTTTTGGAGTTTCAGCTCGTGCTGTACCTATGGAAGCATCATCTTTTTGTGCCTCAACCGCTTCTTCTAGAGCCACGTCTGTCTGCCCCATTTGAGTAGCTGATGGTGTTATACTTGTTTCTGCTAGTTCTTTTGGAGTTTGTGCTAATGCTGTGGAATCATCTTCTGTTTGTGCCTCACCTATTTCTTCTAGAACCAATTCTGCCTGATTAGTTTGTATAACTCATTGTGTTAGAATTGTTTCTGTTAGTTCTATTAAATTTTCAGTTCATGCTGATCCTGTGGAAGCATCTTCTGTTTGTGCAACTGGTGTCTTCCTGTTGGAGTTTCAGCTCGTACTAATCCCATGGAAGCATCTTCTGTGTATGCTTTAACTGCTTCTTCTGAACACAATCTGCCTGCTCTGTATGCATATCCTCTTCTTAAACTTGTTTCTATTAGTTCTGTTTTGAGTTTCAGCTCTTGCTAATCATTTGGAAGCATCTTGTTATGCCCCAACTGCTTTTTGTAGAGCCACGTCTGTCTGACCCATTTGCGTAACTGATAGTGTTATACTTGTTTCTGCTAGTTCTTTTACAGTTTCAGCTCGTGCTGATCCTGTGGAAGCATCTTCTGTGTTTGCAGCTGATGTCTTCCTATTGGTCGTGCTAATCCCATGGAAGCATCTTCTGTTTGTGCCCAGCTACTTCTTCTAGAGGCAAGTCTGATCTATTTGCGTTACTGATAGTGTTATACTTGTTTCTGCTAGTTCTGTTGCAGTTTCAGCTCTTGCTGATAATGTGGAAGCATCTTCTGTCTGACCCATTTCCAGTTGCAGTTTTAGCTCGCGCTGATTCTGTGGAAGCACCTTCTGTTTGCGCCTCAACTGCTTCTTCTAGAGCCATTTCTGCCTGATCAGTTTGTGTAACTCATCATATTAGATTTGTTTCTGCTAGTTCTTGTAGAGCTTCAATTCGTGTTGATCCCATGGAATAATCTTCTTTTTGTGTTTCCATTGCTTCTTCTATAACCAATTCTGCCTGCTCAGTAAACGTCTTAAACATGTTTCTGCAAGTTCTTTTGGAGTTTCAGCTCGTGCTGATCCTGGGTAAATTATGTTTGATCAGATTGCAAAATTTTTCTTGTTAGAATTCATTCTGATACAGGTTCAGCTCATGCTGATTCTGTGGAAGCGTCTTTTGTTTGTGCCTCAGCTTGTGTCTATAAAGCTAAATATCCCTGATCATTTTGCTTAACTCGTTGTGTTAGAATAGTTTCTGTGAGTTCTATAGGAGATTCAGCTCGTGCTGTTCCTGAGGATGCATCTTCTGTTTGTGCCTCAACTGCTTCTTCTAGAGCCACGTCTGTCTGACTCATTTGAGTAACTGATAGTGTTATACTAGTTTCTGCTAGTTCTTTTGGAGTTTCAGCTCGTGCTGAACCTGTGGAAGCATCTTCTGTTTGTGCAGCTGGTGTCTTCCTGTTGGAGTTTCAGCTCGTGCTAATACCATGGAAGCATCTTCTCAATTGCTTCTTCTGTCTGCAAGCTAATTGCGTAACTGATAGTGTTATACTAGTTTCTACTAGGTCTATGGCAGTTTCAGCTCTTGCTGATCCTGTGGAAGCATCTTCTGCTTTTGCAGCTGATATCTTCCTGTTGCTCGTTGAAGCCCATGGAAGCATCTTCTGTTTGTGCCTCAACTGCTTCTTCTAGAGCCACGTCTGTCTGACTCATCTGAGTAACTGATAGTGTTATACTTGTTTCTGCTAGTTCTTTTGGAGTTTCAGCTCGTGCTGTACCTATGGAAGCATCATCTTTTTGTGCCTCAACCGCTTCTTCTAGAGCCACGTCTGTCTGCCCCATTTGAGTAGCTGATGGTGTTATACTTGTTTCTGCTAGTTCTTTTGGAGTTTGTGCTAATGCTGTGGAATCATCTTCTGTTTGTGCCTCACCTATTTCTTCTAGAACCAATTCTGCCTGATTAGTTTGTATAACTCATTGTGTTAGAATTGTTTCTGTTAGTTCTATTAAATTTTCAGTTCATGCTGATCCTGTGGAAGCATCTTCTGTTTGTGCAACTGGTGTCTTCCTGTTGGAGTTTCAGCTCGTACTAATCCCATGGAAGCATCTTCTGTGTATGCTTTAACTGCTTCTTCTGAACACAATCTGCCTGCTCTGTATGCATATCCTCTTCTTAAACTTGTTTCTATTAGTTCTGTTTTGAGTTTCAGCTCTTGCTAATCATTTGGAAGCATCTTGTTATGCCCCAACTGCTTTTTGTAGAGCCACGTCTGTCTGACCCATTTGCGTAACTGATAGTGTTATACTTGTTTCTGCTAGTTCTTTTACAGTTTCAGCTCGTGCTGATCCTGTGGAAGCATCTTCTGTGTTTGCAGCTGATGTCTTCCTATTGGTCGTGCTAATCCCATGGAAGCATCTTCTGTTTGTGCCCAGCTACTTCTTCTAGAGGCAAGTCTGATCTATTTGCGTTACTGATAGTGTTATACTTGTTTCTGCTAGTTCTGTTGCAGTTTCAGCTCTTGCTGATAATGTGGAAGCATCTTCTGTCTGACCCATTTCCAGTTGCAGTTTTAGCTCGCGCTGATTCTGTGGAAGCACCTTCTGTTTGCGCCTCAACTGCTTCTTCTAGAGCCATTTCTGCCTGATCAGTTTGTGTAACTCATCATATTAGATTTGTTTCTGCTAGTTCTTGTAGAGCTTCAATTCGTGTTGATCCCATGGAATAATCTTCTTTTTGTGTTTCCATTGCTTCTTCTATAACCAATTCTGCCTGCTCAGTAAACGTCTTAAACATGTTTCTGCAAGTTCTTTTGGAGTTTCAGCTCGTGCTGATCCTGGGTAAATTATGTTTGATCAGATTGCAAAATTTTTCTTGTTAGAATTCATTCTGATACAGGTTCAGCTCATGCTGATTCTGTGGAAGCGTCTTTTGTTTGTGCCTCAGCTTGTGTCTATAAAGCTAAATATCCCTGATCATTTTGCTTAACTCGTTGTGTTAGAATAGTTTCTGTGAGTTCTATAGGAGATTCAGCTCGTGCTGTTCCTGAGGATGCATCTTCTGTTTGTGCCTCAACTGCTTCATCTAGAGCCACGTCTGTCTGACTCATTTGAGTAACTGATAGTGTTATACTAGTTTCTGCTAGTTCTTTTGGAGTTTCAGCTCGTGCTGAACCTGTGGAAGCATCTTCTGTTTGTGCAGCTGGTGTCTTCCTGTTGGAGTTTCAGCTCGTGCTAATACCATGGAAGCATCTTCTCAACGGCTTCTTCTGTCTGCAAGCTAATTGCGTAACTGATAGTGTTATACTTGTTTCTACTAGGTCTATGGCAGTTTCAGCTCTTGCTGATCCTGTGGAAGCATCTTCTGCTTTTGCAGCTGATATCTTCCTGTTGCTCGTAGAAGCCCATGGAAGCATCTTCTGTTTGTGCCTCAACTGCTTCTTCTAGACCCACGTCTGTCTGACTCATCTGAGTAACTGATAGTGTTATACTTGTTTCTGCTAGTTCTTTTGGAGTTTCAGCTCGTGCTGTACCTATGGAAGCATCATCTTTTTGTGCCTCAACCGCTTCTTCTAGAGCCACGTCTGTCTGCCCCATTTGAGTAGTTGATGGTGTTATACTTGTTTCTGCTAGTTCTTTTGGAGTTTGTGCTAATGCTGTGGAATCATCTTCTGTTTGTGCCTCACCTATTTCTTCTAGAACCAATTCTGCCTGATTAGTTTGTATAACTCATTGTGTTAGAATTGTTTCTGTTAGTTCTATTAGATTTTCAGTTCGTGCTGATCCTGTGGAAGCATCTTCTGTTTGTGCAACTGGTGTCTTCCTGTTGGAGTTTCAGCTCGTACTAATCCCATGGAAGCATCTTCTTTTTATGCCTTAACTGCTTCTTCTGAACACAATCTGCCTGCTCTGTATGCATATCCTCTTCTTAAACTTGTTTCTATTAGTTCTGTTTTGAGTTTCAGCTCTTGCTAATCATTTGGAAGCATCTTGTTATGCCCCAACTGCTTCTTGTAGAGCCACGTCTGTCTGACCCATTTGCGTAACTGATAGTGTTATACTTGTTTCTGCTAGTTCTTTTACAGTTTCAGCTCGTGCTGATCCTGTGGAAGCATCTTCTGTGTTTGCAGCTGATGTCTTCCTATTGCTCGTGCTAATCCCATGGAAGCATCTTCTGTTTGTGCCCAGCTACTTCTTCTAGAGGCAAGTCTGATCTATTTGCGTTACTGATAGTGTTATACTTGTTTCTGCTAGTTCTGTTGCAGTTTCAGCTCTTGCTGATAATGTGGAAGCATCTTCTGTCTGACCCATTTCCAGTTGCAGTTTTAGCTCGCGCTGATTCTGTGGAAGCACCTTCTGTTTGCGCCTCAACTGCTTCTTATAGAGCCATTTCTGCCTGATCAGTTTGTGTAACTCATCATATTAGATTTGTTTCTGCTAGTTCTTGTAGAGCTTTAATTCGTGTTGATCCCATGAAATAATCTTCTTTTTGTGTCTCCATTGCTTCTTCTATAACCAATTCTGCCTGCTCAGTAAACGTCTTAAACATATTTCTGCAAGTTCTTTTGGATTTTCAGCTCGTGCTGATCCTGGGTAAATTATGTTTGATCAGATTGCAAAATTTTTCTTGTTAGAATTCATTCTGATACAGGTTCAGCTCATGTTGATTCTGTGGAAGAGTCTTTTGTTTGTGCCTCAGCTTGTGTCTATAAAGCTAAATATCCCTGATCATTTTGCTTAACTCGTTGTGTTAGAATAGTTTCTGTGAGTTCTATAGGAGATTCAGCTCGTGCTGTTCCTGAGGATGCATCTTCTGTTTGTGCCTCAACTGCTTCTTCTAGGGCCACGTCTGTCTGACTCATTTGAGTAACTGATAGTGTTATACTAGTTTCTGCTAGTTCTTTTGGAGTTTCAGCTCGTGCTGAACCTGTGGAAGCATCTTCTGTTTGTGCAGCTGGTGTCTTCCTGTTGGAGTTTCAGCTCGTGCTAATACCATGGAAGCATCTTCTCAACTGCTTTTTCTGTCTGCAAGCTAATTGCGTAACTGATAGTGTTATACTTGTTTCTACTAGGTCTATGGCAGTTTCAGCTCTTGCTGATAATGTGGAAGCATCTTCTGTCTGACCCATTTCCAGTTGCAGTTTTAGCTCGCGCTGATTCTGTGGAAGCATCTTCTCTTTGTGCCTCAACTGCTTCTTCTAGAGCCACGTTTGTCTGACTCATTTGAGTAACTGATAGTGTTATACTAGTTTCTGCTAGTTCTTTTAGAATTTCAGCTCGTGCTGAACCTGTGGAAGCATCTTCTGTTTGTGCAGCTGGTGTCTTCCTGTTGGAGTTTCAGCTCGTGCTAATACCATGGAAGCATCTTCTCAATTGCTTCTTCTGTCTGCAAGCTAATTGCGTTACTGATAGTGTTATACTTGTTTCTACTAGGTCTATGGCAGTTTCAGCTCTTGCTGATCCTGTGGAAGCATCTTCTGCTTTTGCAGCTGATATCTTCCTGTTGCTCGTAGAAGCCCATGGAAGCATCTTCTGTTTGTGCCTCAACTGCTTCTTCTAGAGCCACGTCTGTCTGACCCATTTGCGTAACTGATAGTGTTATACTTGTTTCTGCTAGTTCTTTTACAGTTTCAGCTCGTGCTGATCCTGTGGAAGCATCTTCTGTGTTTGCAGCTGATGTCTTCCTATTGCTCGTGCTAATCCCATGGAAGCATCTTCTGTTTGTGCCCAGCTACTTCTTCTAGAGGCAAGTCTGATCTATTTGCGTTACTGATAGTGTTATACTTGTTTCTGCTAGTTCTGTTGCAGTTTCAGCTCTTGCTGATAATGTGGAAGCATCTTCTGTCTGACCCATTTCCAGTTGCAGTTTTAGCTCGCGCTGATTCTGTGGAAGCACCTTCTGTTTGCGCCTCAACTGCTTCTTCTAGAGCCATTTCTGCCTGATCAGTTTGTGTAACTCATCATATTAGATTTGTTTCTGCTAGTTCTTGTAGAGCTTCAATTCGTGTTGATCCCATGGAATAATCTTCTTTTTGTGTTTCCATTGCTTCTTCTATAACCAATTCTGCCTGCTCAGTAAACGTCTTAAACATGTTTCTGCAAGTTCTTTTGGAGTTTCAGCTCGTGCTGATCCTGGGTAAATTATGTTTGATCAGATTGCAACATTTTTCTTGTTAGAATTCATTCTGATACAGGTTCAGCTCATGCTGATTCTGTGGAAGCGTCTTTTGTTTGTGCCTCAGCTTGTGTCTATAAAGCTAAATATCCCTGATCATTTTGCTTAACTCGTTGTGTTAGAATAGTTTCTGTGAGTTCTATAGGAGATTCAGCTCGTGCTGTTCCTGAGGATGCATCTTCTGTTTGTGCCTCAACTGCTTCTTCTAGAGCCACGTCTGTCTGACTCATTTGAGTAACTGATAGTGTTATACTAGTTTCTGCTAGTTCTTTTAGAGTTTCAGCTCGTGCTGAACCTGTGGAAGCATCTTCTGTTTGTGCAGCTGGTGTCTTCCTGTTGGAGTTTCAGCTCGTGCTAATACCATGGAAGCATCTTCTCAACTGCTTTTTCTGTCTGCAAGCTAATTGCGTAACTGATAGTGTTATACTTGTTTCTACTAGGTCTATGGCAGTTTCAGATCTTGCTGATAATGTGGAAGCATCTTCTGTCTGACCCATTTCCAGTTGCAGTTTTAGCTCGCGCTGATTCTGTGGAAGCATCTTCTCTTTGTGCCTCAACTGCTTCTTCTAGAGCCACGTCTGTCTGACTCATTTGAGTAACTGATAGTGTTATACTAGTTTCTGCTAGTTCTTTTAAAGTTTCAGCTCGTGCTGAACCTGTGGAAGCATCTTCTGTTTGTGCAGCTGGTGTCTTTCTGTTGGAGTTTCAGCTCGTGCTAATACCATGGAAGCATCTTCTCAATTGCTTCTTCTGTCTGCAAGCTAATTGCGTTACTGATAGTGTTATACTTGTTTCTACTAGGTCTATGGCAGTTTCAGCTCTTGCTGATCCTGTGGAAGCATCTTCTGCTTTTGCAGCTGATATCTTCCTGTTGCTCGTAGAAGCCCATGGAAGCATCTTCTGTTTGTGCCTCAACTGCTTCTTCTAGAGACACGTCTGTCTGACCCATTTGCGTAACTGATAGTGTTATACTTGTTTCTGCTAGTTCTTTTACAGTTTCAGCTCGTGCTGATCCTGTGGAAGCATCTTCTGTGTTTGCAGCTGATGTCTTCCTATTGCTCGTACTAATCCCATGGAAGCATCTTCTGTTTGTGCCCAGCTACTTCTTCTAGAGGCAAGTCTGATCTATTTGCGTTACTGATAGTGTTATACTTGTTTCTGCTAGTTCTGTTGCAGTTTCAGCTCTTGCTGATAATGTGGAAGCATCTTCTGTCTGACCCATTTCCAGTTGCAGTATTAGCTCGCGCTGATTCTGTTGAAGCACCTTCTGTTAGCGCCTCAACTGCTTCTTCTAGAGCCATTTCTGCCTGATCAGTTTGTGTAACTCATCATATTAGATTTGTTTCTGCTAGTTCTTGTAGAGCTTCAATTCGTGTTGATCCCATGGAATAATCTTCTTTTTGTGTTTCCATTGCTTCTTCTATAACCAATTCTGCCTGCTCAGTAAACGTCTTAAACATGTTTCTGCAAGTTCTTTTGGAGTTTCAGCTCGTGCTGATCCTGGGTAAATTATGTTTGATCAGATTGCAAAATTTTTCTTGTTAGAATTCATTCTGATACAGGTTCAGCTCATGCTGATTCTGTGGAAGCGTCTTTTGTTTGTGCCTCAGCTTGTGTCTATAAAGCTAAATATCCCTGATCATTTTGCTTAACTCGTTGTGTTAGAATAGTTTCTGTGAGTTCTATAGGAGATTCAGCTCGTGCTGTTCCTGAGGATGCATCTTCTGTTTGTGCCTCAACTGCTTCTTCTAGAGCCACGTCTGTCTGACTCATTTGAGTAACTGATAGTGTTATACTAGTTTCTGCTAGTTCTTTTAGAGTTTCAGCTCGTGCTGAACCTGTGGAAGCATCTTCTGTTTGTGCAGCTGGTGTCTTCCTGTTGGAGTTTCAGCTCGTGCTAATACCATGGAAGCATCTTCTCAATTGCTTCTTCTGTCTGCAAGCTAATTGCGTAACTGATAGTGTTATACTTGTTTCTACTAGGTCTATGGCAGTTTCAGCTCTTGCTGATCCTGTGGAAGCATCTTCTGCTTTTGCAGCTGATATCTTCCTGTTGCTCGTTGAAGCCCATGGAAGCATCTTCTGTTTGTGCCTCAACTGCTTCTTCTAGAGCAACGTCTGTCTGACTCATCTGAGTAACTGATAGTGTTATACTTGTTTCTGCTAGTTCTTTTGGAGTTTCAGCTCGTGCTGTACCTATGGAAGCATCATCTTTTTGTGCCTCAACCGCTTCTTCTAGAGCCACGTCTGTCTGCCCCATTTGAGTAGCTGATGGTGTTATACTTGTTTCTGCTAGTTCTTTTGGAGTTTGTGCTAATGCTGTGGAATCATCTTCTGTTTGTGCCTCACCTATTTCTTCTAGAACCAATTCTGCCTGATTAGTTTGTATAACTCATTGTGTTAGAATTGTTTCTGTTAGTTCTATTAAATTTTCAGTTCGTGCTGATCCTGTGGAAGCATCTTCTGTTTGTGCAACTGGTGTCTTCCTGTTGGAGTTTCAGCTCGTACTAATCCCATGGAAGCATCTTCTGTGTATGCCTTAACTGCTTCTTCTGAACACAATCTGCCTGCTCTATATGCATATCCTCTTCTTAAACTTGTTTCTATTAGTTCTGTTTTGAGTTTCAGCTCTTGCTAATCATTTGGAAGCATCTTGTTATGCCCCAACTGCTTTTTGTAGAGCCACGTCTGTCTGACCCATTTGCGTAACTGATAGTGTTATACTTGTTTCTGCTAGTTCTTTTACAGTTTCAGCTCGTGCTGATCCTGTGGAAGCATCTTCTGTGTTTGCAGCTGATGTCTTCCTATTGCTCGTGCTAATCCCATGGAAGCATCTTCTGTTTGTGCCCAGCTACTTCTTCTAGAGGCAAGTCTGATCTATTTGCGTTACTGATAGTGTTATACTTGTTTCTGCTAGTTCTGTTGCAGTTTCAGCTCTTGCTGATAATGTGGAAGCATCTTCTGTCTGACCCATTTCCAGTTGCAGTTTTAGCTCGCGCTGATTCTGTGGAAGCACCTTCTGTTTGCGCCTCAACTGCTTCTTCTAGAGCCATTTCTGCCTGATCAGTTTGTGTAACTCATCATATTAGATTTGTTTCTGCTAGTTCTTGTAGAGCTTCAATTCGTGTTGATCCCATGGAATAATCTTCTTTTTGTGTTTCCATTGCTTCTTCTATAACCAATTCTGCCTGCTCAGTAAACGTCTTAAACATGTTTCTGCAAGTTCTTTTGGAGTTTCAGCTCGTGCTGATCCTGGGTAAATTATGTTTGATCAGATTGCAAAATTTTTCTTGTTAGAATTCATTCTGATACAGGTTCAGCTCATGCTGATTCTGTGGAAGCGTCTTTTGTTTGTGCCTCAGCTTGTGTCTATAAAGCTAAATATCCCTGATCATTTTGCTTAACTCGTTGTGTTAGAATAGTTTCTGTGAGTTCTATAGGAGATTCAGCTCGTGCTGTTCCTGAGGATGCATCTTCTGTTTGTGCCTCAACTGCTTCTTCTAGAGCCACGTCTGTCTGACTCATTTGAGTAACTGATAGTGTTATACTAGTTTCTGCTAGTTCTTTTAGAGTTTCAGCTCGTGCTGAACCTGTGGAAGCATCTTCTGTTTGTGCAGCTGGTGTCTTCCTGTTGGAGTTTCAGCTCGTGCTAATACCATGGAAGCATCTTCTCAATTGCTTCTTCTGTCTGCAAGCTAATTGCGTAACTGATAGTGTTATACTTGTGTCTACTAGGTCTATGGCAGTTTCAGCTCTTGCTGATCCTGTGGAAGCATCTTCTGCTTTTGCAGCTGATATCTTCCTGTTGCTCGTTGAAGCCCATGGAAGCATCTTCTGTTTGTGCCTCAACTGCTTCTTCTAGAGCAACGTCTGTCTGACTCATCTGAGTAACTGATAGTGTTATACTTGTTTCTGCTAGTTCTTTTGGAGTTTCAGCTCGTGCTGTACCTATGGAAGCATCATCTTTTTGTGCCTCAACCGCTTCTTCTAGAGCCACGTCTGTCTGCCCCATTTGAGTAGCTGATGGTGTTATACTTGTTTCTGCTAGTTCTTTTGGAGTTTGTGCTAATGCTGTGGAATCATCTTCTGTTTGTGCCTCACCTATTTCTTCTAGAACCAATTCTGCCTGATTAGTTTGTATAACTCATTGTGTTAGAATTGTTTCTGTTAGTTCTATTAAATTTTCAGTTCGTGCTGATCCTGTGGAAGCATCTTCTGTTTGTGCAACTGGTGTCTTCCTGTTGGAGTTTCAGCTCGTACTAATCCCATGGAAGCATCTTCTGTGTATGCCTTAACTGCTTCTTCTGAACACAATCTGCCTGCTCTGTATGCATATCCTCTTCTTAAACTTGTTTCTATTAGTTCTGTTTTGAGTTTCAGCTCTTGCTAATCATTTGGAAGCATCTTGTTATGCCCCAACTGCTTTTTGTAGAGCCACGTCTGTCTGACCCATTTGCGTAACTGATAGTGTTATACTTGTTTCTGCTAGTTCTTTTACAGTTTCAGCTCGTGCTGATCCTGTGGAAGCATCATCTGTGTTTGCAGCTGATGTCTTCCTATTGCTCGTGCTAATCCCATGGAAGCATCTTCTGTTTGTGCCCAGCTACTTCTTCTAGAGGCAAGTCTGATCTATTTGCGTTACTGATAGTGTTATACTTGTTTCTGCTAGTTCTGTTGCAGTTTCAGCTCTTGCTGATAATGTGGAAGCATCTTCTGTCTGACCCATTTCCAGTTGCAGTTTAAGCTCGCGCTGATTCTGTGGAAGCACCTTCTGTTTTCGCCTCAACTGCTTCTTCTAGAGCCATTTCTGCCTGATCAGTTTGTGTAACTCATCATATTAGATTTGTTTCTGCTAGTTCTTGTAGAGCTTCAATTCGTGTTGATCCCATGGAATAATCTTCTTTTTGTGTTTCCATTGCTTCTTCTATAACCAATTCTGCCTGCTCAGTATACGTCTTAAACATGTTTCTGCAAGTTCTTTTGGAGTTTCAGCTCGTGCTGATTCTGGGTAAATTATGTTTGATCAGATTGCAAAATTTTTCTTGTTAGAATTCATTCTGATACAGGTTCAGCTCATGCTGATTCTGTGGAAGCGTCTTTTGTTTGTGCCTCAGCTTGTGTCTATAAAGCTAAATATCCCTGATCATTTTGCTTAACTCGTTGTGTTAGAATAGTTTCTGTGAGTTCTATAGGAGATTCAGCTCGTGCTGTTCCTGAGGATGCATCTTCTGTTTGTGCCTCAACTGCTTCTTCTAGAGCCACGTCTGTCTGACTCATTTGAGTAACTGATAGTGTTATACTAGTTTCTGCTAGTTCTTTTAGAGTTTCAGCTCGTGCTGAACCTGTGGAAGCATCTTCTGTTTGTGCAGCTGGTGTCTTCCTGTTGGAGTTTCAGCTCGTGCTAATACCATGGAAGCATCTTCTCAATTGCTTCTTCTGTCTGCAAGCTAATTGCGTAACTGATAGTGTTATACTTGTTTCTACTAGGTCTATGGCAGTTTCAGCTCTTGCTGATCCTGTGGAAGCATCTTCTGCTTTTGCAGCTGATATCTTCCTGTTGCTCGTTGAAGCCCATGGAAGCATCTTCTGTTTGTGCCTCAACTGCTTCTTCTAGAGCAACGTCTGTCTGACTCATCTGAGTAACTGATAGTGTTATACTTGTTTCTGCTAGTTCTTTTGGAGTTTCAGCTCGTGCTGTACCTATGGAAGCATCATCTTTTTGTGCCTCAACCGCTTCTTCTAGAGCCACGTCTGTCTGCCCCATTTGAGTAGCTGATGGTGTTATACTTGTTTCTGCTAGTTCTTTTGGAGTTTGTGCTAATGCTGTGGAATCATCTTCTGTTTGTGCCTCACCTATTTCTTCTAGAACCAATTCTGCCTGATTAGTTTGTATAACTCATTGTGTTAGAATTGTTTCTGTTAGTTCTATTAAATTTTCAGTTCGTGCTGATCCTGTGGAAGCATCTTCTGTTTGTGCAACTGGTGTCTTCCTGTTGGAGTTTCAGCTCGTACTAATCCCATGGAAGCATCTTCTGTGTATGCCTTAACTGCTTCTTCTGAACACAATCTGCCTGCTCTGTATGCATATCCTCTTCTTAAACTTGTTTCTATTAGTTCTGTTTTGAGTTTCAGCTCTTGCTAATCATTTGGAAGCATCTTGTTATGCCCCAACTGCTTTTTGTAGAGCCACGTCTGTCTGACCCATTTGCGTAACTGATAGTGTTATACTTGTTTCTGCTAGTTCTTTTACAGTTTCAGCTCGTGCTGATCCTGTGGAAGCATCATCTGTGTTTGCAGCTGATGTCTTCCTATTGCTCGTGCTAATCCCATGGAAGCATCTTCTGTTTGTGCCCAGCTACTTCTTCTAGAGGCAAGTCTGATCTATTTGCGTTACTGATAGTGTTATACTTGTTTCTGCTAGTTCTGTTGCAGTTTCAGCTCTTGCTGATAATGTGGAAGCATCTTCTGTCTGACCCATTTCCAGTTGCAGTTTTAGCTCGCGCTGATTCTGTGGAAGCACCTTCTGTTTGCGCCTCAACTGCTTCTTCTAGAGCCATTTCTGCCTGATCAGTTTGTGTAACTCATCATATTAGATTTGTTTCTGCTAGTTCTTGTAGAGCTTCAATTCGTGTTGATCCCATGGAATAATCTTCTTTTTGTGTTTCCATTGCTTCTTCTATAACCAATTCTGCCTGCTCAGTAAACGTCTTAAACATGTTTCTGCAAGTTCTTTTGGAGTTTCAGCTCGTGCTGATCCTGGGTAAATTATGTTTGATCAGATTGCAAAATTTTTCTTGTTAGAATTCATTCTGATACAGGTTCAGCTCATGCTGATTCTGTGGAAGCGTCTTTTGTTTGTGCCTCAGCTTGTGTCTATAAAGCTAAATATCCCTGATCATTTTGCTTAACTCGTTGTGTTAGAATAGTTTCTGTGAGTTCTATAGGAGATTCAGCTCGTGCTGTTCCTGAGGATGCATCTTCTGTTTGTGCCTCAACTGCTTCTTCTAGAGCCACGTCTGTCTGACTCATCTGAGTAACTGATAGTGTTATACTTGTTTCTGCTAGTTCTTTTGGAGTTTCAGCTCGTGCTGTACCTATGGAAGCATCATCTTTTTGTGCCTCAACCGCTTCTTCTAGAGCCACGTCTGTCTGCCCCATTTGAGTAGCTGATGGTGTTATACTTGTTTCTGCTAGTTCTTTTGGAGTTTGTGCTAATGCTGTGGAATCATCTTCTGTTTGTGCCTCACCTATTTCTTCTAGAACCAATTCTGCCTGATTAGTTTGAATAACTCATTGTGTTAGAATTGTTTCTGTTAGTTCTATTAGATTTTCAGTTCGTGCTGATCCTGTGGAAGCATCTTCTGTTTGTGCAACTGGTGTCTTCCTGTTGGAGTTTCAGCTCGTACTAATCCCATGGAAGCATCTTCTTTTTATGCCTTAACTGCTTCTTCTGAACACAATCTGCCTGCTCTGTATGCATATCCTCTTCTTAAACTTGTTTCTATTAGTTCTGTTTTGAGTTTCAGCTCTTGCTAATCATTTGGAAGCATCTTGTTATGCCCCAACTGCTTCTTGTAGAGCCACGTCTGTCTGACCCATTTGCGTAACTGATAGTGTTATACTTGTTTCTGCTAGTTCTTTTACAGTTTCAGCTCGTGCTGATCCTGTGGAAGCATCTTCTGTGTTTGCAGCTGATGTCTTCCTATTGCTCGTGCTAATCCCATGGAAGCATCTTCTGCTTGTGCCCAGCTACTTCTTCTAGAGGCAAGTCTGATCTATTTGCGTTACTGATAGTGTTATACTTGTTTCTGCTAGTTCTGTTGCAGTTTCAGCTCTTGCTGATAATGTGGAAGCATCTTCTGTCTGACCCATTTCCAGTTGCAGTTTTAGCTCGCGCTGATTCTGTGGAAGCACCTTCTGTTTGCGCCTCAACTGCTTCTTCTAGAGCCATTTCTGCCTGATCAGTTTGTGTAACTCATCATATTAGATTTGTTTCTGCTAGTTCTTGTAGAGCTTCAATTCGTGTTGATCCCATGAAATAATCTTCTTTTTGTGTCTCCATTGCTTCTTCTATAACCAATTCTGCCTGCTCAGTAAACGTCTTAAACATATTTCTACAAGTTCTTTTGGATTTTCAGCTCGTGCTGATCCTGGGTAAATTATGTTTGATCAGATTGCAAAATTTTTCTTGTTAGAATTCATTCTGATACAGGTTCAGCTCATGCTGATTCTGTGGAAGAGTCTTTTGTTTGTGCCTCAGCTTGTGTCTATAAAGCTAAATATCCCTGATCATTTTGCTTAACTCGTTGTGTTAGAATAGTTTCTGTGAGTTCTATAGGAGATTCAGCTCGTGCTGTTCCTGAGGATGCATCTTCTGTTTGTGCCTCAACTGCTTCTTCTAGGGCCACGTCTGTCTGACTCATTTGAGTAACTGATAGTGTTATACTAATTTCTGCTAGTTCTTTTGGAGTTTCAGCTCGTGCTGAACCTGTGGAAGCATCTTCTGTTTGTGCAGCTGGTGTCTTCCTGTTGGAGTTTCAGCTCGTGCTAATACCATGGAAGCATCTTCTCAACTGCTTCTTCTGTCTGCAAGCTAATTGCGTAACTGATAGTGTTATACTTGTTTCTACTAGGTCTATGGCAGTTTCAGCTCTTGCTGATAATGTGGAAGCATCTTCTGTCTGACCCATTTCCAGTTGCAGTTTTAGCTCGCGCTGATTCTGTGGAAGCATCTTCTCTTTGTGCCTCAACTGCTTCTTCTAGAGCCACGTCTGTCTGACTCATTTGAGTAACTGATAGTGTTATACTAGTTTCTGCTAGTTCTTTTAGAGTTTCAGCTCGTGCTGAACCTGTGGAAGCATCTTCTGTTTGTGCAGCTGGTGTCTTCCTGTTGGAGTTTCAGCTCGTGCTAATACCATGGAAGCATCTTCTCAATTGCTTCTTCTGTCTGCAAGCTAATTGCGTTACTGATAGTGTTATACTTGTTTCTACTAGGTCTATGGCAGTTTCAGCTCTTGCTGATCCTGTGGAAGCATCTTCTGCTTTTGCAGCTGATATCTTCCTGTTGCTCGTAGAAGCCCATGGAAGCATCTTCTGTTTGTGCCTCAACTGCTTCTTCTAGAGCCACGTCTGTCTGACCCATTTGCGTAACTGATAGTGTTATACTTGTTTCTGCTAGTTCTTTTACAGTTTCAGCTCGTGCTGATCCTGTGGAAGCATCTTCTGTGTTTGCAGCTGATGTCTTCCTATTGGTCGTGCTAATCCCATGGAAGCATCTTCTGTTTGTGCCCAGCTACTTCTTCTAGAGGCAAGTCTGATCTATTTGCGTTACTGATAGTGTTATACTTGTTTCTGCTAGTTCTGTTGCAGTTTCAGCTCTTGCTGATAATGTGGAAGCATCTTCTGTCTGACCCATTTCCAGTTGCAGTTTTAGCTCGCGCTGATTCTGTGGAAGCACCTTCTGTTTGCGCCTCAACTGCTTCTTCTAGAGCCATTTCTGCCTGATCAGTTTGTGTAACTCATCATATTAGATTTGCTTCTGCTAGTTCTTGTAGAGCTTCAATTCGTGTTGATCCCATGGAATAATCTTCTTTTTGTGTTTCCATTGCTTCTTCTATAACCAATTCTGCCTGCTCAGTAAACGTCTTAAACATGTTTATGCAAGTTCTTTTGGAGTTTCAGCTCGTGCTGATCCTGGGTAAATTATGTTTGATCAGATTGCAAAATGTTTCTTGTTAGAATTCATTCTGATACAGGTTCAGCTCATGCTGATTCTGTGGAAGCGTCTTTTGTTTGTGCCTCAGCTTGTGTCTATAAAGCTAAATATCCCTGATCATTTTGCTTAACTCGTTGTGTTAGAATAGTTTCTGTGAATTCTATAGGAGATTCAGCTCGTGCTGTTCCTGAGGATGCATCTTCTGTTTGTGCCTCAACTGCTTCTTCTAGAGCCACGTCTGTCTGACTCATTTGAGTAACTGATAGTGTTATACTAGTTTCTGCTAGTTCTTTTAGAGTTTCAGCTCGTGCTGAACCTGTGGAAGCATCTTCTGTTTGTGCAGCTGGTGTCTTCCTGTTGGAGTTTCAGCTCGTGCTAATACCATGGAAGCATCTTCTCAATTGCTTCTTCTGTCTGCAAGCTAATTGCGTAACTGATAGTGTTATACTTGTTTCTACTAGGTCTATGGCAGTTTCAGCTCTTGCTGATCCTGTGGAAGCATCTTCTGCTTTTGCAGCTGATATCTTCCTGTTGCTCGTTGAAGCCCATGGAAGCATCTTCTGTTTGTGCCTCAACTGCTTCTTCTAGAGCAACGTCTGTCTGACTCATCTGAGTAACTGATAGTGTTATACTTGTTTCTGCTAGTTCTTTTGGAGTTTCAGCTCGTGCTGTACCTATGGAAGCATCATCTTTTTGTGCCTCAACCGCTTCTTCTAGAGCCACGTCTGTCTGCCCCATTTGAGTAGCTGATGGTGTTATACTTGTTTCTGCTAGTTCTTTTGGAGTTTGTGCTAATGCTGTGGAATCATCTTCTGTTTGTGCCTCACCTATTTCTTCTAGAACCAATTCTGCCTGATTAGTTTGTATAACTCATTGTGTTAGAATTGTTTCTGTTAGTTCTATTAAATTTTCAGTTCGTGCTGATCCTGTGGAAGCATCTTCTGTTTGTGCAACTGGTGTCTTCCTGTTGGAGTTTCAGCTCGTACTAATCCCATGGAAGCATCTTCTGTGTATGCCTTAACTGCTTCTTCTGAACACAATCTGCCTGCTCTGTATGCATATCCTCTTCTTAAACTTGTTTCTATTAGTTCTGTTTTGAGTTTCAGCTCTTGCTAATCATTTGGAAGCATCTTGTTATGCCCCAACTGCTTTTTGTAGAGCCACGTCTGTCTGACCCATTTGCGTAACTGATAGTGTTATACTTGTTTCTGCTAGTTCTTTTACAGTTTCAGCTCGTGCTGATCCTGTGGAAGCATCATCTGTGTTTGCAGCTGATGTCTTCCTATTGCTCGTGCTAATCCCATGGAAGCATCTTCTGTTTGTGCCCAGCTACTTCTTCTAGAGGCAAGTCTGATCTATTTGCGTTACTGATAGTGTTATACTTGTTTCTGCTAGTTCTGTTGCAGTTTCAGCTCTTGCTGATAATGTGGAAGCATCTTCTGTCTGACCCATTTCCAGTTGCAGTTTTAGCTCGCGCTGATTCTGTGGAAGCACCTTCTGTTTTCGCCTCAACTGCTTCTTCTAGAGCCATTTCTGCCTGATCAGTTTGTGTAACTCATCATATTAGATTTGTTTCTGCTAGTTCTTGTAGAGCTTCAATTCGTGTTGATCCCATGGAATAATCTTCTTTTTGTGTTTCCATTGCTTCTTCTATAACCAATTCTGCCTGCTCAGTATACGTCTTAAACATGTTTCTGCAAGTTCTTTTGGAGTTTCAGCTCGTGCTGATCCTGGGTAAATTATGTTTGATCAGATTGCAAAATTTTTCTTGTTAGAATTCATTCTGATACAGGTTCAGCTCATGCTGATTCTGTGGAAGCGTCTTTTGTTTGTGCCTCAGCTTGTGTCTATAAAGCTAAATATCCCTGATCATTTTGCTTAACTCGTTGTGTTAGAATAGTTTCTGTGAGTTCTATAGGAGATTCAGCTCGTGCTGTTCCTGAGGATGCATCTTCTGTTTGTGGCTCAACTGCTTCTTCTAGAGCCACGTCTGTCTGACTCATTTGAGTAACTGATAGTGTTATACTAGTTTCTGCTAGTTCTTTTAGAGTTTCAGCTCGTGCTGAACCTGTGGAAGCATCTTCTGTTTGTGCAGCTGGTGTCTTCCTGTTGGAGTTTCAGCTCGTGCTAATACCATGGAAGCATCTTCTCAATTGCTTCTTCTGTCTGCAAGCTAATTGCGTAACTGATAGTGTTATACTTGTTTCTACTAGGTCTATGGCAGTTTCAGCTCTTGCTGATCCTGTGGAAGCATCTTCTGTTTGTGCAACTGGTGTCTTCCTGTTGGAGTTTCAGCTCGTACTAATCCCATGGAAGCATCTTCTTTTTATGCCTTAACTGCTTCTTCTGAACACAATCTGCCTGCTCTGTATGCATATCCTCTTCTTAAACTTGTTTCTATTAGTTCTGTTTTGAGTTTCAGCTCTTGCTAATCATTTGGAAGCATCTTGTTATGCCCCAACTGCTTCTTGTAGAGCCACGTCTGTCTGACCCATTTGCGTAACTGATAGTGTTATACTTGTTTCTGCTAGTTCTTTTACAGTTTCAGCTCGTGCTGATCCTGTGGAAGCATCTTCTGTGTTTGCAGCTGATGTCTTCCTATTGCTCGTGCTAATCCCATGGAAGCATCTTCTGTTTGTGCCCAGCTACTTCTTCTAGAGGCAAGTCTGATCTATTTGCGTTACTGATAGTGTTATACTTGTTTCTGCTAGTTCTGTTGCAGTTTCAGCTCTTGCTGATAATGTGGAAGCATCTTCTGTCTGACCCATTTCCAGTTGCAGTTTTAGCTCGCGCTGATTCTGTGGAAGCACCTTCTGTTTGCGCCTCAACTGCTTCTTCTAGAGCCATTTCTGCCTGATCAGTTTGTGTAACTCATCATATTAGATTTGTTTCTGCTAGTTCTTGTAGAGCTTCAATTCGTGTTGATCCCATGAAATAATCTTCTTTTTGTGTCTCCATTGCTTCTTCTATAACCAATTCTGCCTGCTCAGTAAACGTCTTAAACATATTTCTACAAGTTCTTTTGGATTTTCAGCTCGTGCTGATCCTGGGTAAATTATGTTTGATCAGATTGCAAAATTTTTCTTGTTAGAATTCATTCTGATACAGGTTCAGCTCATGCTGATTCTGTGGAAGAGTCTTTTGTTTGTGCCTCAGCTTGTGTCTATAAAGCTAAATATCCCTGATCATTTTGCTTAACTCGTTGTGTTAGAATAGTTTCTGTGAGTTCTATAGGAGATTCAGCTCGTGCTGTTCCTGAGGATGCATCTTCTGTTTGTGCCTCAACTGCTTCTTCTAGGGCCACGTCTGTCTGACTCATTTGAGTAACTGATAGTGTTATACTAATTTCTGCTAGTTCTTTTGGAGTTTCAGCTCGTGCTGAACCTGTGGAAGCATCTTCTGTTTGTGCAGCTGGTGTCTTCCTGTTGGAGTTTCAGCTCGTGCTAATACCATGGAAGCATCTTCTCAACTGCTTCTTCTGTCTGCAAGCTAATTGCGTAACTGATAGTGTTATACTTGTTTCTACTAGGTCTATGGCAGTTTCAGCTCTTGCTGATAATGTGGAAGCATCTTCTGTCTGACCCATTTCCAGTTGCAGTTTTAGCTCGCGCTGATTCTGTGGAAGCATCTTCTCTTTGTGCCTCAACTGCTTCTTCTAGAGCCACGTCTGTCTGACTCATTTGAGTAACTGATAGTGTTATACTAGTTTCTGCTAGTTCTTTTAGAGTTTCAGCTCGTGCTGAACCTGTGGAAGCATCTTCTGTTTGTGCAGCTGGTGTCTTCCTGTTGGAGTTTCAGCTCGTGCTAATACCATGGAAGCATCTTCTCAATTGCTTCTTCTGTCTGCAAGCTAATTGCGTTACTGATAGTGTTATACTTGTTTCTACTAGGTCTATGGCAGTTTCAGCTCTTGCTGATCCTGTGGAAGCATCTTCTGCTTTTGCAGCTGATATCTTCCTGTTGCTCGTAGAAGCCCATGGAAGCATCTTCTGTTTGTGCCTCAACTGCTTCTTCTAGAGCCACGTCTGTCTGACCCATTTGCGTAACTGATAGTGTTATACTTGTTTCTGCTAGTTCTTTTACAGTTTCAGCTCGTGCTGATCCTGTGGAAGCATCTTCTGTGTTTGCAGCTGATGTCTTCCTATTGGTCGTGCTAATCCCATGGAAGCATCTTCTGTTTGTGCCCAGCTACTTCTTCTAGAGGCAAGTCTGATCTATTTGCGTTACTGATAGTGTTATACTTGTTTCTGCTAGTTCTGTTGCAGTTTCAGCTCTTGCTGATAATGTGGAAGCATCTTCTGTCTGACCCATTTCCAGTTGCAGTTTTAGCTCGCGCTGATTCTGTGGAAGCACCTTCTGTTTGCGCCTCAACTGCTTCTTCTAGAGCCATTTCTGCCTGATCAGTTTGTGTAACTCATCATATTAGATTTGTTTCTGCTAGTTCTTGTAGAGCTTCAATTCGTGTTGATCCCATGGAATAATCTTCTTTTTGTGTTTCCATTGCTTCTTCTATAACCAATTCTGCCTGCTCAGTAAACGTCTTAAACATGTTTATGCAAGTTCTTTTGGAGTTTCAGCTCGTGCTGATCCTGGGTAAATTATGTTTGATCAGATTGCAAAATGTTTCTTGTTAGAATTCATTCTGATACAGGTTCAGCTCATGCTGATTCTGTGGAAGCGTCTTTTGTTTGTGCCTCAGCTTGTGTCTATAAAGCTAAATATCCCTGATCATTTTGCTTAACTCGTTGTGTTAGAATAGTTTCTGTGAGTTCTATAGGAGATTCAGCTCGTGCTGTTCCTGAGGATGCATCTTCTGTTTGTGCCTCAACTGCTTCTTCTAGAGCCACGTCTGTCTGACTCATTTGAGTAACTGATAGTGTTATACTAGTTTCTGCTAGTTCTTTTAGAGTTTCAGCTCGTGCTGAACCTGTGGAAGCATCTTCTGTTTGTGCAGCTGGTGTCTTCCTGTTGGAGTTTCAGCTCGTGCTAATACCATGGAAGCATCTTCTCAATTGCTTCTTCTGTCTGCAAGCTAATTGCGTAACTGATAGTGTTATACTTGTTTCTACTAGGTCTATGGCAGTTTCAGCTCTTGCTGATCCTGTGGAAGCATCTTCTGCTTTTGCAGCTGATATCTTCCTGTTGCTCGTTGAAGCCCATGGAAGCATCTTCTGTTTGTGCCTCAACTGCTTCTTCTAGAGCAACGTCTGTCTGACTCATCTGAGTAACTGATAGTGTTATACTTGTTTCTGCTAGTTCTTTTGGAGTTTCAGCTCGTGCTGTACCTATGGAAGCATCATCTTTTTGTGCCTCAACCGCTTCTTCTAGAGCCACGTCTGTCTGCCCCATTTGAGTAGCTGATGGTGTTATACTTGTTTCTGCTAGTTCTTTTGGAGTTTGTGCTAATGCTGTGGAATCATCTTCTGTTTGTGCCTCACCTATTTCTTCTAGAACCAATTCTGCCTGATTAGTTTGTATAACTCATTGTGTTAGAATTGTTTCTGTTAGTTCTATTAAATTTTCAGTTCGTGCTGATCCTGTGGAAGCATCTTCTGTTTTTGCAACTGGTGTCTTCCTGTTGGAGTTTCAGCTCGTACTAATCCCATGGAAGCATCTTCTGTGTATGCCTTAACTGCTTCTTCTGAACACAATCTGCCTGCTCTGTATGCATATCCTCTTCTTAAACTTGTTTCTATTAGTTCTGTTTTGAGTTTCAGCTCTTGCTAATCATTTGGAAGCATCTTGTTATGCCCCAACTGCTTTTTGTAGAGCCACGTCTGTCTGACCCATTTGCGTAACTGATAGTGTTATACTTGTTTCTGCTAGTTCTTTTACAGTTTCAGCTCGTGCTGATCCTGTGGAAGCATCATCTGTGTTTGCAGCTGATGTCTTCCTATTGCTCGTGCTAATCCCATGGAAGCATCTTCTGTTTGTGCCCAGCTACTTCTTCTAGAGGCAAGTCTGATCTATTTGCGTTACTGATAGTGTTATACTTGTTTCTGCTAGTTCTGTTGCAGTTTCAGCTCTTGCTGATAATGTGGAAGCATCTTCTGTCTGACCCATTTCCAGTTGCAGTTTTAGCTCGCGCTGATTCTGTGGAAGCACCTTCTGTTTTCGCCTCAACTGCTTCTTCTAAAGCCATTTCTGCCTGATCAGTTTGTGTAACTCATCATATTAGATTTGTTTCTGCTAGTTCTTGTAGAGCTTCAATTCGTGTTGATCCCATGGAATAATCTTCTTTTTGTGTTTCCATTGCTTCTTCTATAACCAATTCTGCCTGCTCAGTATACGTCTTAAACATGTTTCTGCAAGTTCTTTTGGAGTTTCAGCTCGTGCTGATCCTGGGTAAATTATGTTTGATCAGATTGCAAAATTTTTCTTGTTAGAATTCATTCTGATACAGGTTCAGCTCATGCTGATTCTGTGGAAGCGTCTTTTGTTTGTGCCTCAGCTTGTGTCTATAAAGCTAAATATCCCTGATCATTTTGCTTAACTCGTTGTGTTAGAATAGTTTCTGTGAGTTCTATAGGAGATTCAGCTCGTGCTGTTCCTGAGGATGCATCTTCTGTTTGTGGCTCAACTGCTTCTTCTAGAGCCACGTCTGTCTGACTCATTTGAGTAACTGATAGTGTTATACTAGTTTCTGCTAGTTCTTTTAGAGTTTCAGCTCGTGCTGAACCTGTGGAAGCATCTTCTGTTTGTGCAGCTGGTGTCTTCCTGTTGGAGTTTCAGCTCGTGCTAATACCATGGAAGCATCTTCTCAATTGCTTCTTCTGTCTGCAAGCTAATTGCGTAACTGATAGTGTTATACTTGTTTCTACTAGGTCTATGGCAGTTTCAGCTCTTGCTGATCCTGTGGAAGCATCTTCTGCTTTTGCAGCTGATATCTTCCTGTTGCTCGTTGAAGCCCATGGAAGCATCTTCTGTTTGTGCCTCAACTGCTTCTTCTAGAGCCACGTCTGTCTGACTCATCTGAGTAACTGATAGTGTTATACTTGTTTCTGCTAGTTCTTTTGGAGTTTCAGCTCGTGCTGTACCTATGGAAGCATCATCTTTTTGTGCCTCAACCGCTTCTTCTAGAGCCACGTCTGTCTGCCCCATTTGAGTAGCTGATGGTGTTATACTTGTTTCTGCTAGTTCTTTTGGAGTTTGTGCTAATGCTGTGGAATCATCTTCTGTTTGTGCCTCACCTATTTCTTCTATAACCAATTCTGCCTGATTAGTTTGTATAACTCATTGTGTTAGAATTGTTTCTGTTAGTTCTATTAAATTTTCAGTTCGTGCTGATCCTGTGGAAGCATCTTCTGTTTGTGCAGCTGGTGTCTTCCTGTTGGAGTTTCAGCTCGTACTAATCCCATGGAAGCATCTTCTGTGTATGCCTTAACTGCTTCTTCTGAACACAATCTGCCTGCTCTGTATGCATATCCTCTTCTTAAACTTGTTTCTATTAGTTCTGTTTTGAGTTTCAGCTCTTGCTAATCATTTGGAAGCATCTTGTTATGCCCCAACTGCTTTTTGTAGAGCCACGTCTGTCTGACCCATTTGCGTAACTGATAGTGTTATACTTGTTTCTGCTAGTTCTTTTACAGTTTCAGCTCGTGCTGATCCTGTGGAAGCATCATCTGTGTTTGCAGCTGATGTCTTCCTATTGCTCGTGCTAATCCCATGGAAGCATCTTCTGTTTGTGCCCAGCTACTTCTTCTAGAGGCAAGTCTGATCTATTTGCGTTACTGATAGTGTTATACTTGTTTCTGCTAGTTCTGTTGCAGTTTCAGCTCTTGCTGATAATGTGGAAGCATCTTCTGTCTGACCCATTTCCAGTTGCAGTTTTAGCTCGCGCTGATTCTGTGGAAGCACCTTCTGTTTGCGCCTCAACTGCTTCTTCTAGAGCCATTTCTGCCTGATCAGTTTGTGTAACTCATCATATTAGATTTGTTTCTGCTAGTTCTTGTAGAGCTTCAATTCGTGTTGATCCCATGGAATAATCTTCTTTTTGTGTTTCCATTGCTTCTTCTATAACCAATTCTGCCTGCTCAGTAAACGTCTTAAACATGTTTCTGCAAGTTCTTTTGGAGTTTCAGCTCGTGCTGATCCTGGGTAAATTATGTTTGATCAGATTGCAAAATTTTTCTTGTTAGAATTCATTCTGATACAGGTTCAGCTCATGCTGATTCTGTGGAAGCGTCTTTTGTTTGTGCCTCAGCTTGTGTCTATAAAGCTAAATATCCCTGATCATTTTGCTTAACTCGTTGTGTTAGAATAGTTTCTGTGAGTTCTATAGGAGATTCAGCTCGTGCTGTTCCTGAGGATGCATCTTCTGTTTGTGCCTCAACTGCTTCTTCTAGAGCCACGTCTGTCTGACTCATTTGAGTAACTGATAGTGTTATACTAGTTTCTGCTAGTTCTTTTAGAGTTTCAGCTCGTGCTGAACCTGTGGAAGCATCTTCTGTTTGTGCAGCTGGTGTCTTCCTGTTGGAGTTTCAGCTCGTGCTAATACCATGGAAGCATCTTCTCAATTGCTTCTTCTGTCTGCAAGCTAATTGCGTAACTGATAGTGTTATACTTGTTTCTACTAGGTCTATGGCAGTTTCAGCTCTTGCTGATCCTGTGGAAGCATCTTCTGCTTTTGCAGCTGATATCTTCCTGTTGCTCGTAGAAGCCCATGGAAGCATCTTCTGTTTGTGCCTCAACTGCTTCTTCTAGAGCCACGTCTGTCTGACTCATCTGAGTAACTGATAGTGTTATACTTGTTTCTGCTAGTTCTTTTGGAGTTTCAGCTCGTGCTGTACCTATGGAAGCATCATCTTTTTGTGCCTCAACCGCTTCTTCTAGAGCCACGTCTGTCTGCCCCATTTGAGTAGCTGATGGTGTTATACTTGTTTCTGCTAGTTCTTTTGGAGTTTGTGCTAATGCTGTGGAATCATCTTCTGTTTGTGCCTCACCTATTTCTTCTAGAACCAATTCTGCCTGATTAGTTTGAATAACTCATTGTGTTAGAATTGTTTCTGTTAGTTCTATTAGATTTTCAGTTCGTGCTGATCCTGTGGAAGCATCTTCTGTTTGTGCAACTGGTGTCTTCCTGTTGGAGTTTCAGCTCGTACTAATCCCATGGAAGCATCTTCTTTTTATGCCTTAACTGCTTCTTCTGAACACAATCTGCCTGCTCTGTATGCATATCCTCTTCTTAAACTTGTTTCTATTAGTTCTGTTTTGAGTTTCAGCTCTTGCTAATCATTTGGAAGCATCTTGTTATGCCCCAACTGCTTCTTGTAGAGCCACGTCTGTCTGACCCATTTGCGTAACTGATAGTGTTATACTTGTTTCTGCTAGTTCTTTTACAGTTTCAGCTCGTGCTGATCCTGTGGAAGCATCTTCTGTGTTTGCAGCTGATGTCTTCCTATTGCTCGTGCTAATCCCATGGAAGCATCTTCTGTTTGTGCCCAGCTACTTCTTCTAGAGGCAAGTCTGATCTATTTGCGTTACTGATAGTGTTATACTTGTTTCTGCTAGTTCTGTTGCAGTTTCAGCTCTTGCTGATAATGTGGAAGCATCTTCTGTCTGACCCATTTCCAGTTGCAGTTTTAGCTCGCGCTGATTCTGTGGAAGCACCTTCTGTTTGCGCCTCAACTGCTTCTTCTAGAGCCATTTCTGCCTGATCAGTTTGTGTAACTCATCATATTAGATTTGTTTCTGCTAGTTCTTGTAGAGCTTCAATTCGTGTTGATCCCATGAAATAATCTTCTTTTTGTGTCTCCATTGCTTCTTCTATAACCAATTCTGCCTGCTCAGTAAACGTCTTAAACATATTTCTACAAGTTCTTTTGGATTTTCAGCTCGTGCTGATCCTGGGTAAATTATGTTTGATCAGATTGCAAAATTTTTCTTGTTAGAATTCATTCTGATACAGGTTCAGCTCATGCTGATTCTGTGGAAGAGTCTTTTGTTTGTGCCTCAGCTTGTGTCTATAAAGCTAAATATCCCTGATCATTTTGCTTAACTCGTTGTGTTAGAATAGTTTCTGTGAGTTCTATAGGAGATTCAGCTCGTGCTGTTCCTGAGGATGCATCTTCTGTTTGTGCCTCAACTGCTTCTTCTAGGGCCACGTCTGTCTGACTCATTTGAGTAACTGATAGTGTTATACTAATTTCTGCTAGTTCTTTTGGAGTTTCAGCTCGTGCTGAACCTGTGGAAGCATCTTCTGTTTGTGCAGCTGGTGTCTTCCTGTTGGAGTTTCAGCTCGTGCTAATACCATGGAAGCATCTTCTCAACTGCTTCTTCTGTCTGCAAGCTAATTGCGTAACTGATAGTGTTATACTTGTTTCTACTAGGTCTATGGCAGTTTCAGCTCTTGCTGATAATGTGGAAGCATCTTCTGTCTGACCCATTTCCAGTTGCAGTTTTAGCTCGCGCTGATTCTGTGGAAGCATCTTCTCTTTGTGCCTCAACTGCTTCTTCTAGAGCCACGTCTGTCTGACTCATTTGAGTAACTGATAGTGTTATACTAGTTTCTGCTAGTTCTTTTAGAGTTTCAGCTCGTGCTGAACCTGTGGAAGCATCTTCTGTTTGTGCAGCTGGTGTCTTCCTGTTGGAGTTTCAGCTCGTGCTAATACCATGGAAGCATCTTCTCAATTGCTTCTTCTGTCTGCAAGCTAATTGCGTTACTGATAGTGTTATACTTGTTTCTGCTAGTTCTGTTGCAGTTTCAGCTCTTGCTGATAATGTGGAAGCATCTTCTGTCTGACCCATTTCCAGTTGCAGTTTTAGCTCGCGCTGATTCTGTGGAAGCACCTTCTGTTTGCGCCTCAACTGCTTCTTCTAGAGCCATTTCTGCCTGATCAGTTTGTGTAACTCATCATATTAGATTTGTTTCTGCTAGTTCTTGTAGAGCTTCAATTCGTGTTGATCCCATGGAATAATCTTCTTTTTGTGTTTCCATTGCTTCTTCTATAACCAATTCTGCCTGCTCAGTAAACGTCTTAAACATGTTTATGCAAGTTCTTTTGGAGTTTCAGCTCGTGCTGATCCTGGGTAAATTATGTTTGATCAGATTGCAAAATGTTTCTTGTTAGAATTCATTCTGATACAGGTTCAGCTCATGCTGATTCTGTGGAAGCGTCTTTTGTTTGTGCCTCAGCTTGTGTCTATAAAGCTAAATATCCCTGATCATTTTGCTTAACTCGTTGTGTTAGAATAGTTTCTGTGAGTTCTATAGGAGATTCAGCTCGTGCTGTTCCTGAGGATGCATCTTCTGTTTGTGCCTCAACTGCTTCTTCTAGAGCCACGTCTGTCTGACTCATTTGAGTAAC
The DNA here is from genome assembly GCA_963921405.1 of Cepaea hortensis. Lineage (NCBI taxonomy): Eukaryota > Metazoa > Mollusca > Gastropoda > Stylommatophora > Helicidae > Cepaea > Cepaea hortensis. Next base: position 60,393,977 of record OY992895.1, on the reverse strand, counting down.
TGATAGTGTTTTACTAGTTTCTGCTAGTTCTTTTAGAGTTTCAGCTCGTGCTGAACCTGTGGAAGCATCTTCTGTTTGTGCAGCTGGTGTCTTCCTGTTGGAGTTTCAGCTCGTGCTAATACCATGGAAGCATCTTCTCAATTGCTTCTTCTGTCTGCAAGCTAATTGCGTAACTGATAGTGTTATACTTGTTTCTACTAGGTCTATGGCAGTTTCAGCTCTTGCTGATCCTGTGGAAGCATCTTCTGCTTTTGCAGCTGATATCTTCCTGTTGCTCGTTGAAGCCCATGGAAGCATCTTCTGTTTGTGCCTCAACTGCTTCTTCTAGAGCCACGTCTGTCTGACTCATCTGAGTAACTGATAGTGTTATACTTGTTTCTGCTAGTTCTTTTGGAGTTTCAGCTCGTGCTGTACCTATGGAAGCATCATCTTTTTGTGCCTCAACCGCTTCTTCTAGAGCCACGTCTGTCTGCCCCATTTGAGTAGCTGATGGTGTTATACTTGTTTCTGCTAGTTCTTTTGGAGTTTGTGCTAATGCTGTGGAATCATCTTCTGTTTGTGCCTCACCTATTTCTTCTAGAACCAATTCTGCCTGATTAGTTTGTATAACTCATTGTGTTAGAATTGTTTCTGTTAGTTCTATTAAATTTTCAGTTCGTGCTGATCCTGTGGAAGCATCTTCTGTTTGTGCAGCTGGTGTCTTCCTGTTGGAGTTTCAGCTCGTACTAATCCCATGGAAGCATCTTCTGTGTATGCCTTAACTGCTTCTTCTGAACACAATCTGCCTGCTCTGTATGCATATCCTCTTCTTAAACTTGTTTCTATTAGTTCTGTTTTGAGTTTCAGCTCTTGCTAATCATTTGGAAGCATCTTGTTATGCCCCAACTGCTTTTTGTAGAGCCACGTCTGTCTGACCCATTTGCGTAACTGATAGTGTTATACTTGTTTCTGCTAGTTCTTTTACAGTTTCAGCTCGTGCTGATCCTGTGGAAGCATCATCTGTGTTTGCAGCTGATGTCTTCCTATTGCTCGTGCTAATCCCATGGAAGCATCTTCTGTTTGTGCCCAGCTACTTCTTCTAGAGGCAAGTCTGATCTATTTGCGTTACTGATAGTGTTATACTTGTTTCTGCTAGTTCTGTTGCAGTTTCAGCTCTTGCTGATAATGTGGAAGCATCTTCTGTCTGACCCATTTCCAGTTGCAGTTTTAGCTCGCGCTGATTCTGTGGAAGCACCTTCTGTTTGCGCCTCAACTGCTTCTTCTAGAGCCATTTCTGCCTGATCAGTTTGTGTAACTCATCATATTAGATTTGTTTCTGCTAGTTCTTGTAGAGCTTCAATTCGTGTTGATCCCATGGAATAATCTTCTTTTTGTGTTTCCATTGCTTCTTCTATAACCAATTCTGCCTGCTCAGTAAACGTCTTAAACATGTTTCTGCAAGTTCTTTTGGAGTTTCAGCTCGTGCTGATCCTGGGTAAATTATGTTTGATCAGATTGCAAAATTTTTCTTGTTAGAATTCATTCTGATACAGGTTCAGCTCATGCTGATTCTGTGGAAGCGTCTTTTGTTTGTGCCTCAGCTTGTGTCTATAAAGCTAAATATCCCTGATCATTTTGCTTAACTCGTTGTGTTAGAATAGTTTCTGTGAGTTCTATAGGAGATTCAGCTCGTGCTGTTCCTGAGGATGCATCTTCTGTTTGTGCCTCAACTGCTTCTTCTAGAGCCACGTCTGTCTGACTCATTTGAGTAACTGATAGTGTTATACTAGTTTCTGCTAGTTCTTTTAGAGTTTCAGCTCGTGCTGAACCTGTGGAAGCATCTTCTGTTTGTGCAGCTGGTGTCTTCCTGTTGGAGTTTCAGCTCGTGCTAATACCATGGAAGCATCTTCTCAATTGCTTCTTCTGTCTGCAAGCTAATTGCGTAACTGATAGTGTTATACTTGTTTCTACTAGGTCTATGGCAGTTTCAGCTCTTGCTGATCCTGTGGAAGCATCTTCTGCTTTTGCAGCTGATATCTTCCTGTTGCTCGTAGAAGCCCATGGAAGCATCTTCTGTTTGTGCCTCAACTGCTTCTTCTAGAGCCACGTCTGTCTGACTCATCTGAGTAACTGATAGTGTTATACTTGTTTCTGCTAGTTCTTTTGGAGTTTCAGCTCGTGCTGTACCTATGGAAGCATCATCTTTTTGTGCCTCAACCGCTTCTTCTAGAGCCACGTCTGTCTGCCCCATTTGAGTAGCTGATGGTGTTATACTTGTTTCTGCTAGTTCTTTTGGAGTTTGTGCTAATGCTGTGGAATCATCTTCTGTTTGTGCCTCACCTATTTCTTCTAGAACCAATTCTGCCTGATTAGTTTGAATAACTCATTGTGTTAGAATTGTTTCTGTTAGTTCTATTAGATTTTCAGTTCGTGCTGATCCTGTGGAAGCATCTTCTGTTTGTGCAACTGGTGTCTTCCTGTTGGAGTTTCAGCTCGTACTAATCCCATGGAAGCATCTTCTTTTTATGCCTTAACTGCTTCTTCTGAACACAATCTGCCTGCTCTGTATGCATATCCTCTTCTTAAACTTGTTTCTATTAGTTCTGTTTTGAGTTTCAGCTCTTGCTAATCATTTGGAAGCATCTTGTTATGCCCCAACTGCTTCTTGTAGAGCCACGTCTGTCTGACCCATTTGCGTAACTGATAGTGTTATACTTGTTTCTGCTAGTTCTTTTACAGTTTCAGCTCGTGCTGATCCTGTGGAAGCATCTTCTGTGTTTGCAGCTGATGTCTTCCTATTGCTCGTGCTAATCCCATGGAAGCATCTTCTGTTTGTGCCCAGCTACTTCTTCTAGAGGCAAGTCTGATCTATTTGCGTTACTGATAGTGTTATACTTGTTTCTGCTAGTTCTGTTGCAGTTTCAGCTCTTGCTGATAATGTGGAAGCATCTTCTGTCTGACCCATTTCCAGTTGCAGTTTTAGCTCGCGCTGATTCTGTGGAAGCACCTTCTGTTTGCGCCTCAACTGCTTCTTCTAGAGCCATTTCTGCCTGATCAGTTTGTGTAACTCATCATATTAGATTTGTTTCTGCTAGTTCTTGTAGAGCTTCAATTCGTGTTGATCCCATGAAATAATCTTCTTTTTGTGTCTCCATTGCTTCTTCTATAACCAATTCTGCCTGCTCAGTAAACGTCTTAAACATATTTCTACAAGTTCTTTTGGATTTTCAGCTCGTGCTGATCCTGGGTAAATTATGTTTGATCAGATTGCAAAATTTTTCTTGTTAGAATTCATTCTGATACAGGTTCAGCTCATGCTGATTCTGTGGAAGAGTCTTTTGTTTGTGCCTCAGCTTGTGTCTATAAAGCTAAATATCCCTGATCATTTTGCTTAACTCGTTGTGTTAGAATAGTTTCTGTGAGTTCTATAGGAGATTCAGCTCGTGCTGTTCCTGAGGATGCATCTTCTGTTTGTGCCTCAACTGCTTCTTCTAGGGCCACGTCTGTCTGACTCATTTGAGTAACTGATAGTGTTATACTAATTTCTGCTAGTTCTTTTGGAGTTTCAGCTCGTGCTGAACCTGTGGAAGCATCTTCTGTTTGTGCAGCTGGTGTCTTCCTGTTGGAGTTTCAGCTCGTGCTAATACCATGGAAGCATCTTCTCAACTGCTTCTTCTGTCTGCAAGCTAATTGCGTAACTGATAGTGTTATACTTGTTTCTACTAGGTCTATGGCAGTTTCAGCTCTTGCTGATAATGTGGAAGCATCTTCTGTCTGACCCATTTCCAGTTGCAGTTTTAGCTCGCGCTGATTCTGTGGAAGCATCTTCTCTTTGTGCCTCAACTGCTTCTTCTAGAGCCACGTCTGTCTGACTCATTTGAGTAACTGATAGTGTTATACTAGTTTCTGCTAGTTCTTTTAGAGTTTCAGCTCGTGCTGAACCTGTGGAAGCATCTTCTGTTTGTGCAGCTGGTGTCTTCCTGTTGGAGTTTCAGCTCGTGCTAATACCATGGAAGCATCTTCTCAATTGCTTCTTCTGTCTGCAAGCTAATTGCGTTACTGATAGTGTTATACTTGTTTCTACTAGGTCTATGGCAGTTTCAGCTCTTGCTGATCCTGTGGAAGCATCTTCTGCTTTTGCAGCTGATATCTTCCTGTTGCTCGTAGAAGCCCATGGAAGCATCTTCTGTTTGTGCCTCAACTGCTTCTTCTAGAGCCACGTCTGTCTGACCCATTTGCGTAACTGATAGTGTTATACTTGTTTCTGCTAGTTCTTTTACAGTTTCAGCTCGTGCTGATCCTGTGGAAGCATCATCTGTGTTTGCAGCTGATGTCTTCCTATTGCTCGTGCTAATCCCATGGAAGCATCTTCTGTTTGTGCCCAGCTACTTCTTCTAGAGGCAAGTCTGATCTATTTGCGTTACTGATAGTGTTATACTTGTTTCTGCTAGTTCTGTTGCAGTTTCAGCTCTTGCTGATAATGTGGAAGCATCTTCTGTCTGACCCATTTCCAGTTGCAGTTTTAGCTCGCGCTGATTCTGTGGAAGCACCTTCTGTTTGCGCCTCAACTGCTTCTTCTAGAGCCATTTCTGCCTGATCAGTTTGTGTAACTCATCATATTAGATTTGTTTCTGCTAGTTCTTGTAGAGCTTCAATTCGTGTTGATCCCATGGAATAATCTTCTTTTTGTGTTTCCATTGCTTCTTCTATAACCAATTCTGCCTGCTCAGTAAACGTCTTAAACATGTTTCTGCAAGTTCTTTTGGAGTTTCAGCTCGTGCTGATCCTGGGTAAATTATGTTTGATCAGATTGCAAAATTTTTCTTGTTAGAATTCATTCTGATACAGGTTCAGCTCATGCTGATTCTGTGGAAGCGTCTTTTGTTTGTGCCTCAGCTTGTGTCTATAAAGCTAAATATCCCTGATCATTTTGCTTAACTCGTTGTGTTAGAATAGTTTCTGTGAGTTCTATAGGAGATTCAGCTCGTGCTGTTCCTGAGGATGCATCTTCTGTTTGTGCCTCAACTGCTTCTTCTAGAGCCACGTCTGTCTGACTCATTTGAGTAACTGATAGTGTTATACTAGTTTCTGCTAGTTCTTTTAGAGTTTCAGCTCGTGCTGAACCTGTGGAAGCATCTTCTGTTTGTGCAGCTGGTGTCTTCCTGTTGGAGTTTCAGCTCGTGCTAATACCATGGAAGCATCTTCTCAATTGCTTCTTCTGTCTGCAAGCTAATTGCGTAACTGATAGTGTTATACTTGTTTCTACTAGGTCTATGGCAGTTTCAGCTCTTGCTGATCCTGTGGAAGCATCTTCTGCTTTTGCAGCTGATATCTTCCTGTTGCTCGTTGAAGCCCATGGAAGCATCTTCTGTTTGTGCCTCAACTGCTTCTTCTAGAGCAACGTCTGTCTGACTCATCTGAGTAACTGATAGTGTTATACTTGTTTCTGCTAGTTCTTTTGGAGTTTCAGCTCGTGCTGTACCTATGGAAGCATCATCTTTTTGTGCCTCAACCGCTTCTTCTAGAGCCACGTCTGTCTGCCCCATTTGAGTAGCTGATGGTGTTATACTTGTTTCTGCTAGTTCTTTTGGAGTTTGTGCTAATGCTGTGGAATCATCTTCTGTTTGTGCCTCACCTATTTCTTCTAGAACCAATTCTGCCTGATTAGTTTGTATAACTCATTGTGTTAGAATTGTTTCTGTTAGTTCTATTAGATTTTCAGTTCGTGCTGATCCTGTGGAAGCATCTTCTGTTTGTGCAACTGGTGTCTTCCTGTTGGAGTTTCAGCTCGTACTAATCCCATGGAAGCATCTTCTTTTTATGCCTTAACTGCTTCTTCTGAACACAATCTGCCTGCTCTGTATGCATATCCTCTTCTTAAACTTGTTTCTATTAGTTCTGTTTTGAGTTTCAGCTCTTGCTAATCATTTGGAAGCATCTTGTTATGCCCCAACTGCTTCTTGTAGAGCCACGTCTGTCTGACCCATTTGCGTAACTGATAGTGTTATACTTGTTTCTGCTAGTTCTTTTACAGTTTCAGCTCGTGCTGATCCTGTGGAAGCATCTTCTGTGTTTGCAGCTGATGTCTTCCTATTGCTCGTGCTAATCCCATGGAAGCATCTTCTGTTTGTGCCCAGCTACTTCTTCTAGAGGCAAGTCTGATCTATTTGCGTTACTGATAGTGTTATACTTGTTTCTGCTAGTTCTGTTGCATTTTCAGCTCTTGCTGATAATGTGGAAGCATCTTCTGTCTGACCCATTTCCAGTTGCAGTTTTAGCTCGCGCTGATTCTGTGGAAGCACCTTCTGTTTGCGCCTCAACTGCTTCTTCTAGAGCCATTTCTGCCTGATCAGTTTGTGTAACTCATCATATTAGATTTGTTTCTGCTAGTTCTTGTAGAGCTTCAATTCGTGTTGATCCCATGAAATAATCTTCTTTTTGTGTCTCCATTGCTTCTTCTATAACCAATTCTGCCTGCTCAGTAAACGTCTTAAACATATTTCTACAAGTTCTTTTGGATTTTCAGCTCGTGCTGATCCTGGGTCAATTATGTTTGATCAGATTGCAAAATTTTTCTTGTTAGAATTCATTCTGATACAGGTTCAGCTTATGCTGATTCTGTGGAAGAGTCTTTTGTTTGTGCCTCAGCTTGTGTCTATAAAGCTAAATATCCCTGATCATTTTGCTTAACTCGTTGTGTTAGAATAGTTTCTGTGAGTTCTATAGGAGATTCAGCTCGTGCTGTTCCTGAGGATGCATCTTCTGTTTGTGCCTCAACTGCTTCTTCTAGGGCCACGTCTGTCTGACTCATTTGAGTAACTGATAGTGTTATACTAATTTCTGCTAGTTCTTTTGGAGTTTCAGCTCGTGCTGAACCTGTGGAAGCATCTTCTGTTTGTGCAGCTGGTGTCTTCCTGTTGGAGTTTCAGCTCGTGCTAATACCATGGAAGCATCTTCTCAACTGCTTCTTCTGTCTGCAAGCTAATTGCGTAACTGATAGTGTTATACTTGTTTCTACTAGGTCTATGGCAGTTTCAGCTCTTGCTGATAATGTGGAAGCATCTTCTGTCTGACCCATTTCCAGTTGCAGTTTTAGCTCGCGCTGATTCTGTGGAAGCATCTTCTCTTTGTGCCTCAACTGCTTCTTCTAGAGCCACGTCTGTCTGACTCATTTGAGTAACTGATAGTGTTATACTAGTTTCTGCTAGTTCTTTTAGAGTTTCAGCTCGTGCTGAACCTGTGGAAGCATCTTCTGTTTGTGCAGCTGGTGTCTTCCTGTTGGAGTTTCAGCTCGTGCTAATACCATGGAAGCATCTTCTCAATTGCTTCTTCTGTCTGCAAGCTAATTGCGTTACTGATAGTGTTATACATGTTTCTACTAGGTCTATGGCAGTTTCAGCTCTTGCTGATCCTGTGGAAGCATCTTCTGCTTTTGCAGCTGATATCTTCCTGTTGCTCGTAGAAGCCCATGGAAGCATCTTCTGTTTGTGCCTCAACTGCTTCTTCTAGAGCCACGTCTGTCTGACCCATTTGCGTAACTGATAGTGTTATACTTGTTTCTGCTAGTTCTTTTACAGTTTCAGCTCGTGCTGATCCTGTGGAAGCATCTTCTGTGTTTGCAGCTGATGTCTTCCTATTGGTCGTGCTAATCCCATGGAAGCATCTTCTGTTTGTGCCCAGCTACTTCTTCTAGAGGCAAGTCTGATCTATTTGCGTTACTGATAGTGTTATACTTGTTTCTGCTAGTTCTGCTGCAGTTTCAGCTCTTGCTGATAATGTGGAAGCATCTTCTGTCTGACCCATTTCCAGTTGCAGTTTTAGCTCGCGCTGATTCTGTGGAAGCACCTTCTGTTTGCGCCTCAACTGCTTCTTCTAGAGCCATTTCTGCCTGATCAGTTTGTGTAACTCATCATATTAGATTTGTTTCTGCTAGTTCTTGTAGAGCTTCAATTTGTGTTGATCCCATGGAATAATCTTCTTTTTGTGTTTCCATTGCTTCTTCTATAACCAATTCTGCCTGCTCAGTAAACGTCTTAAACATGTTTATGCAAGTTCTTTTGGAGTTTCAGCTCGTGCTGATCCTGGGTAAATTATGTTTGATCAGATTGCAAAATTTTTCTTGTTAGAATTCATTCTGATACAGGTTCAGCTCATGCTGATTCTGTGGAAGCGTCTTTTGTTTGTGCCTCAGCTTGTGTCTATAAAGCTAAATATCCCTGATCATTTTGCTTAACTCGTTGTGTTAGAATAGTTTCTGTGAGTTCTATAGGAGATTCAGCTCGTGCTGTTCCTGAGGATGCATCTTCTGTTTGTGCCTCAACTGCTTCTTCTAGAGCCACGTCTGTCTGACTCATTTGAGTAACTGATAGTGTTATACTAGTTTCTGCTAGTTCTTTTAGAGTTTCAGCTCGTGCTGAACCTGTGGAAGCATCTTCTGTTTGTGCAGCTGGTGTCTTCCTGTTGGAGTTTCAGCTCGTGCTAATACCATGGAAGCATCTTCTCAATTGCTTCTTCTGTCTGCAAGCTAATTGCGTAACTGATAGTGTTATACTTGTTTCTACTAGGTCTATGGCAGTTTCAGCTCTTGCTGATCCTGTGAAAGCATCTTCTGCTTTTGCAGCTGATATCTTCCTGTTGCTCGTTGAAGCCCATGGAAGCATCTTCTGTTTGTGCCTCAACTGCTTCTTCTAGAGCCACGTCTGTTTGACTCATCTGAGTAACTGAAAGTGTTATACTTGTTTCTGCTAGTTCTTTTGGAATTTCAGCTCGTGCTGTACCTATGGAAGCATCATCTTTTTGTGCCTCAACCGCTTCTTCTAGAGCCACGTCTGTCTGCCCCATTTGAGTAGCTGATGGTGTTATACTTGTTTCTGCTAGTTCTTTTGGAGTTTGTGCTAATGCTGTGGAATCATCTTCTGTTTGTGCCTCACCTATTTCTTCTAGAACCAATTCTGCCTGATTAGTTTGTATAACTCATTGTGTTAGAATTGTTTCTGTTAGTTCTATTAAATTTTCAGTTCGTGCTGATCCTGTGGAAGCATCTTCTGTTTGTGCAACTGGTGTCTTCCTGTTGGAGTTTCAGCTCGTACTAATCCCATGGAAGCATCTTCTGTGTATGCCTTAACTGCTTCTTCTGAACACAATCTGCCTGCTCTGTATGCATATCCTCTTCTTAAACTTGTTTCTATTAGTTCTGTTTTGAATTTCAGCACTTGCTAATCATTTGGAAGCATCTTGTTATGCCCCAACTGCTTCTTGTAGAGCCACGTCTGTCTGACCCATTTGCGTAACTGATAGTGTTATACTTGTTTCTGCTAGTTCTTTTACAGTTTCAGCTCGTGCTGATCCTGTGGAAGCATCTTCTGTGTTTGCAGCTGATGTCTTCCTATTGGTCGTGCTAATCCCATGGAAGCATCTTCTGTTTGTGCCCAGCTACTTCTTCTAGAGGCAAGTCTGATCTATTTGCGTTACTGATAGTGTTATACTTGTTTCTGCTAGTTCTGTTGCAGTTTCAGCTCTTGCTGATAATGTGGAAGCATCTTCTGTCTTACCCATTTCCAGTTGCAGTTTTAGCTCGCGCTGATTCTGTGGAAGCACCTTCTGTTTGCGCCTCAACTGCTTCTTCTAGAGCCATTTCTGCCTGATCAGTTTGTGTAACTCATCATATTAGATTTGTTTCTGCTAGTTCTTGTAGAGCTTCAATTCGTGTTGATCCCATGGAATAATCTTCTTTTTGTGTTTCCATTGCTTCTTCTATAACCAATTCTGCCTGCTCAGTAAACGTCTTAAACATGTTTCTGCAAGTTCTTTTGGAGTTTCAGCTCGTGCTGATCCTGGGTAAATTATGTTTGATCAGATTGCAAAATTTTTCTTGTTAGAATTCATTCTGATACAGGTTCAGCTCATGCTGATTCTGTGGAAGCGTCTTTTGTTTGTGCCTCAGCTTGTGTCTATAAAGCTAAATATCCCTGATCATTTTGCTTAACTCGTTGTGTTAGAATAGTTTCTGTGAGTTCTATTGGAGATTCAGCTCGTGCTGTTCCTGAGGATGCATCTTCTGTTTGTGCCTCAACTGCTTCTTCTAGAGCCACGTCTGTCTGACTCATTTGAGTAACTGATAGTGTTATACTAATTTCTGCTAGTTCTTTTGGAGTTTCAGCTCGTGCTGAACCTGTGGAAGCATCTTCTGTTTGTGCAGCTGGTGTCTTCCTGTTGGAGTTTCAGCTCGTGCTAATACCATGGAAGCATCTTCTCAACTGCTTCTTCTGTCTGCAAGCTAATTGCGTAACTGATAGTGTTATACTTGTTTCTACTAGGTCTATGGCAGTTTCAGCTCTTGCTGATAATGTGGAAGCATCTTCTGTCTGACCCATTTCCAGTTGCAGTTTTAGCTCGCGCTGATTCTGTGGAAGCATCTTCTCTTTGTGCCTCAACTGCTTCTTCTAGAGCCACGTCTGTCTGACTCATTTGAGTAACTGATAGTGTTATACTAGTTTCTGCTAGTTCTTTTAGAGTTTCAGCTCGTGCTGAACCTGTGGAAGCATCTTCTGTTTGTGCAGCTGGTGTCTTCCTGTTGGAGTTTCAGCTCGTGCTAATACCATGGAAGCATCTTCTCAATTGCTTCTTCTGTCTGCAAGCTAATTGCGTTACTGATAGTGTTATACTTGTTTCTACTAGGTCTATGGCAGTTTCAGCTCTTGCTGATCCTGTGGAAGCATCTTCTGCTTTTGCAGCTGATATCTTCCTGTTGCTCGTAGAAGCCCATGGAAGCATCTTCTGTTTGTGCCTCAACTGCTTCTTCTAGAGCCACGTCTGTCTGACCCATTTGCGTAACTGATAGTGTTATACTTGTTTCTGCTAGTTCTTTTACAGTTTCAGCTCGTGCTGATCCTGTGGAAGCATCTTCTGTGTTTGCAGCTGATGTCTTCCTATTGGTCGTGCTAATCCCATGGAAGCATCTTCTGTTTGTGCCCAGCTACTTCTTCTAGAGGCAAGTCTGATCTATTTGCGTTACTGATAGTGTTATACTTGTTTCTGCTAGTTCTGTTGCAGTTTCAGCTCTTGCTGATAATGTGGAAGCATCTTCTGTCTTACCCATTTCCAGTTGCAGTTTTAGCTCGCGCTGATTCTGTGGAAGCACCTTCTGTTTGCGCCTCAACTGCTTCTTCTAGAGCCATTTCTGCCTGATCAGTTTGTGTAACTCATCATATTAGATTTGTTTCTGCTAGTTCTTGTAGAGCTTCAATTCGTGTTGATCCCATGGAATAATCTTCTTTTTGTGTTTCCATTGCTTCTTCTATAACCAATTCTGCCTGCTCAGTAAACGTCTTAAACATGTTTCTGCAAGTTCTTTTGGAGTTTCAGCTCGTGCTGATCCTGGGTAAATTATGTTTGATCAGATTGCAAAATTTTTCTTGTTAGAATTCATTCTGATACAGGTTCAGCTCATGCTGATTCTGTGGAAGCGTCTTTTGTTTGTGCCTCAGCTTGTGTCTATAAAGCTAAATATCCCTGATCATTTTGCTTAACTCGTTGTGTTAGAATAGTTTCTGTGAGTTCTATTGGAGATTCAGCTCGTGCTGTTCCTGAGGATGCATCTTCTGTTTGTGCCTCAACTGCTTCTTCTAGAGCCACGTCTGTCTGACTCATTTGAGTAACTGATAGTGTTATACTAATTTCTGCTAGTTCTTTTGGAGTTTCAGCTCGTGCTGAACCTGTGGAAGCATCTTCTGTTTGTGCAGCTGGTGTCTTCCTGTTGGAGTTTCAGCTCGTGCTAATACCATGGAAGCATCTTCTCAACTGCTTCTTCTGTCTGCAAGCTAATTGCGTAACTGATAGTGTTATACTTGTTTCTACTAGGTCTATGGCAGTTTCAGCTCTTGCTGATAATGTGGAAGCATCTTCTGTCTGACCCATTTCCAGTTGCAGTTTTAGCTCGCGCTGATTCTGTGGAAGCATCTTCTCTTTGTGCCTCAACTGCTTCTTCTAGAGCCACGTCTGTCTGACTCATTTGAGTAACTGATAGTGTTATACTAGTTTCTGCTAGTTCTTTTAGAGTTTCAGCTCGTGCTGAACCTGTGGAAGCATCTTCTGTTTGTGCAGCTGGTGTCTTCCTGTTGGAGTTTCAGCTCGTGCTAATACCATGGAAGCATCTTCTCAATTGCTTCTTCTGTCTGCAAGCTAATTGCGTTACTGATAGTGTTATACTTGTTTCTACTAGGTCTATGGCAGTTTCAGCTCTTGCTGATCCTGTGGAAGCATCTTCTGCTTTTGCAGCTGATATCTTCCTGTTGCTCGTAGAAGCCCATGGAAGCATCTTCTGTTTGTGCCTCAACTGCTTCTTCTAGAGCCACGTCTGTCTGACCCATTTGCGTAACTGATAGTGTTATACTTGTTTCTGCTAGTTCTTTTACAGTTTCAGCTCGTGCTGATCCTGTGGAAGCATCTTCTGTGTTTGCAGCTGATGTCTTCCTATTGGTCGCGCTAATCCCATGGAAGCATCTTCTGTTTGTGCCCAGCTACTTCTTCTAGAGGCAAGTCTGATCTATTTGCGTTACTGATAGTGTTATACTTGTTTCTGCTAGTTCTGTTGCAGTTTCAGCTATTGCTGATAATGTGGAAGCATCTTCTGTCTGACCCATTTCCAGTTGCAGTTTTAGCTCGCGCTGATTCTGTGGAAGCACCTTCTGTTTGCGCCTCAATTGCTTCTTCTAGAGCCATTTCTGCCTGATCAGTTTGTGTAACTCATCATATTAGATTTGTTTCTGCTAGTTCTTGTAGAGCTTCAATTCGTGTTGATCCCATGGAATAATCTTCTTTTTGTGTTTCCATTGCTTCTTCTATAACCAATTCTGCCTGCTCAGTAAACGTCTTAAACATGTTTCTGCAAGTTCTTTTGGAGTTTCAGCTCGTGCTGATCCTGGGTAAATTATGTTTGATCAGATTGCAAAATTTTTCTTGTTAGAATTCATTCTGATACAGGTTCAGCTCATGCTGATTCTGTGGAAGCGTCTTTTGTTTGTGCCTCAGCTTGTGTCTATAAAGCTAAATATCCCTGATCATTTTGCTTAACTCGTTGTGTTAGAATAGTTTCTGTGAGTTCTATAGGAGATTCAGCTCGTGCTGTTCCTGAGGATGCATCTTCTGTTTGTGCCTCAACTGCTTCTTCTAGAGCCACGTCTGTCTGACTCATTTGAGTAACTGATAGTGTTATACTAGTTTCTGCTAGTTCTTTTAGAGTTTCAGCTCGTGCTGAACCTGTGGAAGCATCTTCTGTTTGTGCAGCTGGTGTCTTCCTGTTGGAGTTTCAGCTCGTGCTAATACCATGGAAGCATCTTCTCAATTGCTTCTTCTGTCTGCAAGCTAATTGCGTAACTGATAGTGTTATACTTGTTTCTACTAGGTCTATGGCAGTTTCAGCTCTTGCTGATCCTGTGGAAGCATCTTCTGCTTTTGCAGCTGATATCTTCCTGTTGCTCGTTGAAGCCCATGGAAGCATCTTCTGTTTGTGCCTCAACTGCTTCTTCTAGAGCAACGTCTGTCTGACTCATCTGAGTAACTGATAGTGTTATACTTGTTTCTGCTAGTTCTTTTGGAGTTTCAGCTCGTGCTGTACCTATGGAAGCATCATCTTTTTGTGCCTCAACCGCTTCTTCTAGAGCCACGTCTGTCTGCCCCATTTGAGTAGCTGATGGTGTTATACTTGTTTCTGCTAGTTCTTTTGGAGTTTGTGCTAATGCTGTGGAATCATCTTCTGTTTGTGCCTCACCTATTTCTTCTAGAACCAATTCTGCCTGATTAGTTTGTATAACTCATTGTGTTAGAATTGTTTCTGTTAGTTCTATTAAATTTTCAGTTCGTGCTGATCCTGTGGAAGCATCTTCTGTTTGTGCAACTGGTGTCTTCCTGTTGGAGTTTCAGCTCGTACTAATCCCATGGAAGCATCTTCTGTGTATGCCTTAACTGCTTCTTCTGAACACAATCTGCCTGCTCTGTATGCATATCCTCTTCTTAAACTTGTTTCTATTAGTTCTGTTTTGAGTTTCAGCTCTTGCTAATCATTTGGAAGCATCTTGTTATGCCCCAACTGCTTTTTGTAGAGCCACGTCTGTCTGACCCATTTGCGTAACTGATAGTGTTATACTTGTTTCTGCTAGTTCTTTTACAGTTTCAGCTCGTGCTGATCCTGTGGAAGCATCATCTGTGTTTGCAGCTGATGTCTTCCTATTGCTCGTGCTAATCCCATGGAAGCATCTTCTGTTTGTGCCCAGCTACTTCTTCTAGAGGCAAGTCTGATCTATTTGCGTTACTGATAGTGTTATACTTGTTTCTGCTAGTTCTGTTGCAGTTTCAGCTCTTGCTGATAATGTGGAAGCATCTTCTGTCTGACCCATTTCCAGTTGCAGTTTTAGCTCGCGCTGATTCTGTGGAAGCACCTTCTGTTTGCGCCTCAACTGCTTCTTCTAGAGCCATTTCTGCCTGATCAGTTTGTGTAACTCATCATATTAGATTTGTTTCTGCTAGTTCTTGTAGAGCTTCAATTCGTGTTGATCCCATGGAATAATCTTCTTTTTGTGTTTCCATTGCTTCTTCTATAACCAATTCTGCCTGCTCAGTATACGTCTTAAACATGTTTCTGCAAGTTCTTTTGGAGTTTCAGCTCGTGCTGATCCTGGGTAAATTATGTTTGATCAGATTGCAAAATTTTTCTTGTTAGAATTCATTCTGATACAGGTTCAGCTCATGCTGATTCTGTGGAAGCGTCTTTTGTTTGTGCCTCAGCTTGTGTCTATAAAGCTAAATATCCCTGATCATTTTGCTTAACTCGTTGTGTTAGAATAGTTTCTGTGAGTTCTATAGGAGATTCAGCTCGTGCTGTTCCTGAGGATGCATCTTCTGTTTGTGGCTCAACTGCTTCTTCTAGAGCCACGTCTGTCTGACTCATTTGAGTAACTGATAGTGTTATACTAGTTTCTGCTAGTTCTTTTAGAGTTTCAGCTCGTGCTGAACCTGTGGAAGCATCTTCTGTTTGTGCAGCTGGTGTCTTCCTGTTGGAGTTTCAGCTCGTGCTAATACCATGGAAGCATCTTCTCAATTGCTTCTTCTGTCTGCAAGCTAATTGCGTAACTGATAGTGTTATACTTGTTTCTACTAGGTCTATGGCAGTTTCAGCTCTTGCTGATCCTGTGGAAGCATCTTCTGCTTTTGCAGCTGATATCTTCCTGTTGCTCGTTGAAGCCCATGGAAGCATCTTCTGTTTGTGCCTCAACTGCTTCTTCTAGAGCCACGTCTGTCTGACTCATCTGAGTAACTGATAGTGTTATACTTGTTTCTGCTAGTTCTTTTGGAGTTTCAGCTCGTGCTGTACCTATGGAAGCATCATCTTTTTGTGCCTCAACCGCTTCTTCTAGAGCCACGTCTGTCTGCCCCATTTGAGTAGCTGATGGTGTTATACTTGTTTCTGCTAGTTCTTTTGGAGTTTGTGCTAATGCTGTGGAATCATCTTCTGTTTGTGCCTCACCTATTTCTTCTAGAACCAATTCTGCCTGATTAGTTTGTATAACTCATTGTGTTAGAATTGTTTCTGTTAGTTCTATTAAATTTTCAGTTCGTGCTGATCCTGTGGAAGCATCTTCTGTTTGTGCAGCTGGTGTCTTCCTGTTGGAGTTTCAGCTCGTACTAATCCCATGGAAGCATCTTCTGTGTATGCCTTAACTGCTTCTTCTGAACACAATCTGCCTGCTCTGTATGCATATCCTCTTCTTAAACTTGTTTCTATTAGTTCTGTTTTGAGTTTCAGCTCTTGCTAATCATTTGGAAGCATCTTGTTATGCCCCAACTGCTTTTTGTAGAGCCACGTCTGTCTGACCCATTTGCGTAACTGATAGTGTTATACTTGTTTCTGCTAGTTCTTTTACAGTTTCAGCTCGTGCTGATCCTGTGGAAGCATCATCTGTGTTTGCAGCTGATGTCTTCCTATTGCTCGTGCTAATCCCATGGAAGCATCTTCTGTTTGTGCCCAGCTACTTCTTCTAGAGGCAAGTCTGATCTATTTGCGTTACTGATAGTGTTATACTTGTTTCTGCTAGTTCTGTTGCAGTTTCAGCTCTTGCTGATAATGTGGAAGCATCTTCTGTCTGACCCATTTCCAGTTGCAGTTTTAGCTCGCGCTGATTCTGTGGAAGCACCTTCTGTTTGCGCCTCAACTGCTTCTTCTAGAGCCATTTCTGCCTGATCAGTTTGTGTAACTCATCATATTAGATTTGTTTCTGCTAGTTCTTGTAGAGCTTCAATTCGTGTTGATCCCATGGAATAATCTTCTTTTTGTGTTTCCATTGCTTCTTCTATAACCAATTCTGCCTGCTCAGTAAACGTCTTAAACATGTTTCTGCAAGTTCTTTTGGAGTTTCAGCTCGTGCTGATCCTGGGTAAATTATGTTTGATCAGATTGCAAAATTTTTCTTGTTAGAATTCATTCTGATACAGGTTCAGCTCATGCTGATTCTGTGGAAGCGTCTTTTGTTTGTGCCTCAGCTTGTGTCTATAAAGCTAAATATCCCTGATCATTTTGCTTAACTCGTTGTGTTAGAATAGTTTCTGTGAGTTCTATAGGAGATTCAGCTCGTGCTGTTCCTGAGGATGCATCTTCTGTTTGTGCCTCAACTGCTTCTTCTAGAGCCACGTCTGTCTGACTCATTTGAGTAACTGATAGTGTTATACTAGTTTCTGCTAGTTCTTTTAGAGTTTCAGCTCGTGCTGAACCTGTGGAAGCATCTTCTGTTTGTGCAGCTGGTGTCTTCCTGTTGGAGTTTCAGCTCGTGCTAATACCATGGAAGCATCTTCTCAATTGCTTCTTCTGTCTGCAAGCTAATTGCGTAACTGATAGTGTTATACTTGTTTCTACTAGGTCTATGGCAGTTTCAGCTCTTGCTGATCCTGTGGAAGCATCTTCTGCTTTTGCAGCTGATATCTTCCTGTTGCTCGTAGAAGCCCATGGAAGCATCTTCTGTTTGTGCCTCAACTGCTTCTTCTAGAGCCACGTCTGTCTGACTCATCTGAGTAACTGATAGTGTTATACTTGTTTCTGCTAGTTCTTTTGGAGTTTCAGCTCGTGCTGTACCTATGGAAGCATCATCTTTTTGTGCCTCAACCGCTTCTTCTAGAGCCACGTCTGTCTGCCCCATTTGAGTAGCTGATGGTGTTATACTTGTTTCTGCTAGTTCTTTTGGAGTTTGTGCTAATGCTGTGGAATCATCTTCTGTTTGTGCCTCACCTATTTCTTCTAGAACCAATTCTGCCTGATTAGTTTGAATAACTCATTGTGTTAGAATTGTTTCTGTTAGTTCTATTAGATTTTCAGTTCGTGCTGATCCTGTGGAAGCATCTTCTGTTTGTGCAACTGGTGTCTTCCTGTTGGAGTTTCAGCTCGTACTAATCCCATGGAAGCATCTTCTTTTTATGCCTTAACTGCTTCTTCTGAACACAATCTGCCTGCTCTGTATGCATATCCTCTTCTTAAACTTGTTTCTATTAGTTCTGTTTTGAGTTTCAGCTCTTGCTAATCATTTGGAAGCATCTTGTTATGCCCCAACTGCTTCTTGTAGAGCCACGTCTGTCTGACCCATTTGCGTAACTGATAGTGTTATACTTGTTTCTGCTAGTTCTTTTACAGTTTCAGCTCGTGCTGATCCTGTGGAAGCATCTTCTGTGTTTGCAGCTGATGTCTTCCTATTGCTCGTGCTAATCCCATGGAAGCATCTTCTGTTTGTGCCCAGCTACTTCTTCTAGAGGCAAGTCTGATCTATTTGCGTTACTGATAGTGTTATACTTGTTTCTGCTAGTTCTGTTGCAGTTTCAGCTCTTGCTGATAATGTGGAAGCATCTTCTGTCTGACCCATTTCCAGTTGCAGTTTTAGCTCGCGCTGATTCTGTGGAAGCACCTTCTGTTTGCGCCTCAACTGCTTCTTCTAGAGCCATTTCTGCCTGATCAGTTTGTGTAACTCATCATATTAGATTTGTTTCTGCTAGTTCTTGTAGAGCTTCAATTCGTGTTGATCCCATGAAATAATCTTCTTTTTGTGTCTCCATTGCTTCTTCTATAACCAATTCTGCCTGCTCAGTAAACGTCTTAAACATATTTCTACAAGTTCTTTTGGATTTTCAGCTCGTGCTGATCCTGGGTAAATTATGTTTGATCAGATTGCAAAATTTTTCTTGTTAGAATTCATTCTGATACAGGTTCAGCTCATGCTGATTCTGTGGAAGAGTCTTTTGTTTGTGCCTCAGCTTGTGTCTATAAAGCTAAATATCCCTGATCATTTTGCTTAACTCGTTGTGTTAGAATAGTTTCTGTGAGTTCTATAGGAGATTCAGCTCGTGCTGTTCCTGAGGATGCATCTTCTGTTTGTGCCTCAACTGCTTCTTCTAGGGCCACGTCTGTCTGACTCATTTGAGTAACTGATAGTGTTATACTAATTTCTGCTAGTTCTTTTGGAGTTTCAGCTCGTGCTGAACCTGTGGAAGCATCTTCTGTTTGTGCAGCTGGTGTCTTCCTGTTGGAGTTTCAGCTCGTGCTAATACCATGGAAGCATCTTCTCAACTGCTTCTTCTGTCTGCAAGCTAATTGCGTAACTGATAGTGTTATACTTGTTTCTACTAGGTCTATGGCAGTTTCAGCTCTTGCTGATAATGTGGAAGCATCTTCTGTCTGACCCATTTCCAGTTGCAGTTTTAGCTCGCGCTGATTCTGTGGAAGCATCTTCTCTTTGTGCCTCAACTGCTTCTTCTAGAGCCACGTCTGTCTGACTCATTTGAGTAACTGATAGTGTTATACTAGTTTCTGCTAGTTCTTTTAGAGTTTCAGCTCGTGCTGAACCTGTGGAAGCATCTTCTGTTTGTGCAGCTGGTGTCTTCCTGTTGGAGTTTCAGCTCGTGCTAATACCATGGAAGCATCTTCTCAATTGCTTCTTCTGTCTGCAAGCTAATTGCGTTACTGATAGTGTTATACTTGTTTCTACTAGGTCTATGGCAGTTTCAGCTCTTGCTGATCCTGTGGAAGCATCTTCTGCTTTTGCAGCTGATATCTTCCTGTTGCTCGTAGAAGCCCATGGAAGCATCTTCTGTTTGTGCCTCAACTGCTTCTTCTAGAGCCACGTCTGTCTGACCCATTTGCGTAACTGATAGTGTTATACTTGTTTCTGCTAGTTCTTTTACAGTTTCAGCTCGTGCTGATCCTGTGGAAGCATCTTCTGTGTTTGCAGCTGATGTCTTCCTATTGGTCGTGCTAATCCCATGGAAGCATCTTCTGTTTGTGCCCAGCTACTTCTTCTAGAGGCAAGTCTGATCTATTTGCGTTACTGATAGTGTTATACTTGTTTCTGCTAGTTCTGTTGCAGTTTCAGCTCTTGCTGATAATGTGGAAGCAGCTTCTGTCTGACCCATTTCCAGTTGCAGTTTTAGCTCGCGCTGATTCTGTGGAAGCACCTTCTGTTTGCGCCTCAACTGCTTCTTCTAGAGCCATTTCTGCCTGATCAGTTTGTGTAACTCATCATATTAGATTTGTTTCTGCTAGTTCTTGTAGAGCTTCAATTCGTGTTGATCCCATGGAATAATCTTCTTTTTGTGTTTCCATTGCTTCTTCTATAACCAATTCTGCCTGCTCAGTAAACGTCTTAAACATGTTTATGCAAGTTCTTTTGGAGTTTCAGCTCGTGCTGATCCTGGGTAAATTATGTTTGATCAGATTGCAAAATGTTTCTTGTTAGAATTCATTCTGATACAGGTTCAGCTCATGCTGATTCTGTGGAAGCGTCTTTTGTTTGTGCCTCAGCTTGTGTCTATAAAGCTAAATATCCCTGATCATTTTGCTTAACTCGTTGTGTTAGAATAGTTTCTGTGAGTTCTATAGGAGATTCAGCTCGTGCTGTTCCTGAGGATGCATCTTCTGTTTGTGCCTCAACTGCTTCTTCTAGAGCCACGTCTGTCTGACTCATTTGAGTAACTGATAGTGTTTTACTAGTTTCTGCTAGTTCTTTTAGAGTTTCAGCTCGTGCTGAACCTGTGGAAGCATCTTCTGTTTGTGCAGCTGGTGTCTTCCTGTTGGAGTTTCAGCTCGTGCTAATACCATGGAAGCATCTTCTCAATTGCTTCTTCTGTCTGCAAGCTAATTGCGTAACTGATAGTGTTATACTTGTTTCTACTAGGTCTATGGCAGTTTCAGCTCTTGCTGATCCTGTGGAAGCATCTTCTGCTTTTGCAGCTGATATCTTCCTGTTGCTCGTTGAAGCCCATGGAAGCATCTTCTGTTTGTGCCTCAACTGCTTCTTCTAGAGCCACGTCTGTCTGACTCATCTGAGTAACTGATAGTGTTATACTTGTTTCTGCTAGTTCTTTTGGAGTTTCAGCTCGTGCTGTACCTATGGAAGCATCATCTTTTTGTGCCTCAACCGCTTCTTCTAGAGCCACGTCTGTCTGCCCCATTTGAGTAGCTGATGGTGTTATACTTGTTTCTGCTAGTTCTTTTGGAGTTTGTGCTAATGCTGTGGAATCATCTTCTGTTTGTGCCTCACCTATTTCTTCTAGAACCAATTCTGCCTGATTAGTTTGTATAACTCATTGTGTTAGAATTGTTTCTGTTAGTTCTATTAAATTTTCAGTTCGTGCTGATCCTGTGGAAGCATCTTCTGTTTGTGCAGCTGGTGTCTTCCTGTTGGAGTTTCAGCTCGTACTAATCCCATGGAAGCATCTTCTGTGTATGCCTTAACTGCTTCTTCTGAACACAATCTGCCTGCTCTGTATGCATATCCTCTTCTTAAACTTGTTTCTATTAGTTCTGTTTTGAGTTTCAGCTCTTGCTAATCATTTGGAAGCATCTTGTTATGCCCCAACTGCTTTTTGTAGAGCCACGTCTGTCTGACCCATTTGCGTAACTGATAGTGTTATACTTGTTTCTGCTAGTTCTTTTACAGTTTCAGCTCGTGCTGATCCTGTGGAAGCATCATCTGTGTTTGCAGCTGATGTCTTCCTATTGCTCGTGCTAATCCCATGGAAGCATCTTCTGTTTGTGCCCAGCTACTTCTTCTAGAGGCAAGTCTGATCTATTTGCGTTACTGATAGTGTTATACTTGTTTCTGCTAGTTCTGTTGCAGTTTCAGCTCTTGCTGATAATGTGGAAGCATCTTCTGTCTGACCCATTTCCAGTTGCAGTTTTAGCTCGCGCTGATTCTGTGGAAGCACCTTCTGTTTGCGCCTCAACTGCTTCTTCTAGAGCCATTTCTGCCTGATCAGTTTGTGTAACTCATCATATTAGATTTGTTTCTGCTAGTTCTTGTAGAGCTTCAATTCGTGTTGATCCCATGGAATAATCTTCTTTTTGTGTTTCCATTGCTTCTTCTATAACCAATTCTGCCTGCTCAGTAAACGTCTTAAACATGTTTCTGCAAGTTCTTTTGGAGTTTCAGCTCGTGCTGATCCTGGGTAAATTATGTTTGATCAGATTGCAAAATTTTTCTTGTTAGAATTCATTCTGATACAGGTTCAGCTCATGCTGATTCTGTGGAAGCGTCTTTTGTTTGTGCCTCAGCTTGTGTCTATAAAGCTAAATATCCCTGATCATTTTGCTTAACTCGTTGTGTTAGAATAGTTTCTGTGAGTTCTATAGGAGATTCAGCTCGTGCTGTTCCTGAGGATGCATCTTCTGTTTGTGCCTCAACTGCTTCTTCTAGAGCCACGTCTGTCTGACTCATTTGAGTAACTGATAGTGTTATACTAGTTTCTGCTAGTTCTTTTAGAGTTTCAGCTCGTGCTGAACCTGTGGAAGCATCTTCTGTTTGTGCAGCTGGTGTCTTCCTGTTGGAGTTTCAGCTCGTGCTAATACCATGGAAGCATCTTCTCAATTGCTTCTTCTGTCTGCAAGCTAATTGCGTAACTGATAGTGTTATACTTGTTTCTACTAGGTCTATGGCAGTTTCAGCTCTTGCTGATCCTGTGGAAGCATCTTCTGCTTTTGCAGCTGATATCTTCCTGTTGCTCGTAGAAGCCCATGGAAGCATCTTCTGTTTGTGCCTCAACTGCTTCTTCTAGAGCCACGTCTGTCTGACTCATCTGAGTAACTGATAGTGTTATACTTGTTTCTGCTAGTTCTTTTGGAGTTTCAGCTCGTGCTGTACCTATGGAAGCATCATCTTTTTGTGCCTCAACCGCTTCTTCTAGAGCCACGTCTGTCTGCCCCATTTGAGTAGCTGATGGTGTTATACTTGTTTCTGCTAGTTCTTTTGGAGTTTGTGCTAATGCTGTGGAATCATCTTCTGTTTGTGCCTCACCTATTTCTTCTAGAACCAATTCTGCCTGATTAGTTTGAATAACTCATTGTGTTAGAATTGTTTCTGTTAGTTCTATTAGATTTTCAGTTCGTGCTGATCCTGTGGAAGCATCTTCTGTTTGTGCAACTGGTGTCTTCCTGTTGGAGTTTCAGCTCGTACTAATCCCATGGAAGCATCTTCTTTTTATGCCTTAACTGCTTCTTCTGAACACAATCTGCCTGCTCTGTATGCATATCCTCTTCTTAAACTTGTTTCTATTAGTTCTGTTTTGAGTTTCAGCTCTTGCTAATCATTTGGAAGCATCTTGTTATGCCCCAACTGCTTCTTGTAGAGCCACGTCTGTCTGACCCATTTGCGTAACTGATAGTGTTATACTTGTTTCTGCTAGTTCTTTTACAGTTTCAGCTCGTGCTGATCCTGTGGAAGCATCTTCTGTGTTTGCAGCTGATGTCTTCCTATTGCTCGTGCTAATCCCATGGAAGCATCTTCTGTTTGTGCCCAGCTACTTCTTCTAGAGGCAAGTCTGATCTATTTGCGTTACTGATAGTGTTATACTTGTTTCTGCTAGTTCTGTTGCAGTTTCAGCTCTTGCTGATAATGTGGAAGCATCTTCTGTCTGACCCATTTCCAGTTGCAGTTTTAGCTCGCGCTGATTCTGTGGAAGCACCTTCTGTTTGCGCCTCAACTGCTTCTTCTAGAGCCATTTCTGCCTGATCAGTTTGTGTAACTCATCATATTAGATTTGTTTCTGCTAGTTCTTGTAGAGCTTCAATTCGTGTTGATCCCATGAAATAATCTTCTTTTTGTGTCTCCATTGCTTCTTCTATAACCAATTCTGCCTGCTCAGTAAACGTCTTAAACATATTTCTACAAGTTCTTTTGGATTTTCAGCTCGTGCTGATCCTGGGTAAATTATGTTTGATCAGATTGCAAAATTTTTCTTGTTAGAATTCATTCTGATACAGGTTCAGCTCATGCTGATTCTGTGGAAGAGTCTTTTGTTTGTGCCTCAGTTTGTGTCTATAAAGCTAAATATCCCTGATCATTTTGCTTAACTCGTTGTGTTAGAATAGTTTCTGTGAGTTCTATAGGAGATTCAGCTCGTGCTGTTCCTGAGGATGCATCTTCTGTTTGTGCCTCAACTGCTTCTTCTAGGGCCACGTCTGTCTGACTCATTTGAGTAACTGATAGTGTTATACTAATTTCTGCTAGTTCTTTTGGAGTTTCAGCTCGTGCTGAACCTGTGGAAGCATCTTCTGTTTGTGCAGCTGGTGTCTTCCTGTTGGAGTTTCAGCTCGTGCTAATACCATGGAAGCATCTTCTCAACTGCTTCTTCTGTCTGCAAGCTAATTGCGTAACTGATAGTGTTATACTTGTTTCTACTAGGTCTATGGCAGTTTCAGCTCTTGCTGATAATGTGGAAGCATCTTCTGTCTGACCCATTTCCAGTTGCAGTTTTAGCTCGCGCTGATTCTGTGGAAGCATCTTCTCTTTGTGCCTCAACTGCTTCTTCTAGAGCCACGTCTGTCTGACTCATTTGAGTAACTGATAGTGTTATACTAGTTTCTGCTAGTTCTTTTAGAGTTTCAGCTCGTGCTGAACCTGTGGAAGCATCTTCTGTTTGTGCAGCTGGTGTCTTCCTGTTGGAGTTTCAGCTCGTGCTAATACCATGGAAGCATCTTCTCAATTGCTTCTTCTGTCTGCAAGCTAATTGCGTTACTGATAGTGGTATACTTGTTTCTACTAGGTCTATGGCAGTTTCAGCTCTTGCTGATCCTGTGGAAGCATCTTCTGCTTTTGCAGCTGATATCTTCCTGTTGCTCGTAGAAGCCCATGGAAGCATCTTCTGTTTGTGCCTCAACTGCTTCTTCTAGAGCCACGTCTGTCTGACCCATTTGCGTAACTGATAGTGTTATACTTGTTTCTGCTAGTTCTTTTACAGTTTCAGCTCGTGCTGATCCTGTGGAAGCATCTTCTGTGTTTGCAGCTGATGTCTTCCTATTGGTCGTGCTAATCCCATGGAAGCATCTTCTGTTTGTGCCCAGCTACTTCTTCTAGAGGCAAGTCTGATCTATTTGCGTTACTGATAGTGTTATACTTGTTTCTGCTAGTTCTGTTGCAGTTTCAGCTCTTGCTGATAATGTGGAAGCATCTTCTGTCTGACCCATTTCCAGTTGCAGTTTTAGCTCGCGCTGATTCTGTGGAAGCACCTTCTGTTTGCGCCTCAACTGCTTCTTCTAGAGCCATTTCTGCCTGATCAGTTTGTGTAACTCATCATATTAGATTTGTTTCTGCTAGTTCTTGTAGAGCTTCAATTCGTGTTGATCCCATGGAATAATCTTCTTTTTGTGTTTCCATTGCTTCTTCTATAACCAATTCTGCCTGCTCAGTAAACGTCTTAAACATGTTTATGCAAGTTCTTTTGGAGTTTCAGCTCGTGCTGATCCTGGGTAAATTATGTTTGATCAGATTGCAAAATGTTTCTTGTTAGAATTCATTCTGATACAGGTTCAGCTCATGCTGATTCTGTGGAAGCGTCTTTTGTTTGTGCCTCAGCTTGTGTCTATAAAGCTAAATATCCCTGATCATTTTGCTTAACTCGTTGTGTTAGAATAGTTTCTGTGAGTTCTATAGGAGATTCAGCTCGTGCTGTTCCTGAGGATGCATCTTCTGTTTGTGCCTCAACTGCTTCTTCTAGAGCCACGTCTGTCTGACTCATTTGAGTAACTGATAGTGTTATACTAGTTTCTGCTAGTTCTTTTAGAGTTTCAGCTCGTGCTGAACCTGTGGAAGCATCTTCTGTTTGTGCAGCTGGTGTCTTCCTGTTGGAGTTTCAGCTCGTGCTAATACCATGGAAGCATCTTCTCAATTGCTTCTTCTGTCTGCAAGCTAATTGCGTAACTGATAGTGTTATACTTGTTTCTACTAGGTCTATGGCAGTTTCAGCTCTTGCTGATCCTGTGGAAGCATCTTCTGCTTTTGCAGCTGATATCTTCCTGTTGCTCGTTGAAGCCCATGGAAGCATCTTCTGTTTGTGCCTCAACTGCTTCTTCTAGAGCCACGTCTGTCTGACTCATTTGAGTAACTGATAGTGTTATACTTGTTTCTGCTAGTTCTTTTGGAGTTTCAGCTCGTGCTGTACCTATGGAAGCATCATCTTTTTGTGCCTCAACCGCTTCTTCTAGAGCCACGTCTGTCTGCCCCATTTGAGTAGCTGATGGTGTTATACTTGTTTCTGCTAGTTCTTTTGGAGTTTGTGCTAATGCTGTGGAATCATCTTCTGTTTGTGCCTCACCTATTTCTTCTAGAACCAATTCTGCCTGATTAGTTTGTATAACTCATTGTGTTAGAATTGTTTCTGTTAGTTCTATTAAATTTTCAGTTCGTGCTGATCCTGTGGAAGCATCTTCTGTTTGTGCAGCTGGTGTCTTCCTGTTGGAGTTTCAGCTCGTACTAATCCCATGGAAGCATCTTCTGTGTATGCCTTAACTGCTTCTTCTGAACACAATCTGCCTGCTCTGTATGCATATCCTCTTCTTAAACTTGTTTCTATTAGTTCTGTTTTGAGTTTCAGCTCTTGCTAATCATTTGGAAGCATCTTGTTATGCCCAAACTGCTTTTTGTAGAGCCACGTCTGTCTGACCCATTTGCGTAACTGATAGTGTTATACTTGTTTCTGCTAGTTCTTTTACAGTTTCAGCTCGTGCTGATCCTGTGGAAGCATCATCTGTGTTTGCAGCTGATGTCTTCCTATTGCTCGTGCTAATCCCATGGAAGCATCTTCTGTTTGTGCCCAGCTACTTCTTCTAGAGGCAAGTCTGATCTATTTGCGTTACTGATAGTGTTATACTTGTTTCTGCTAGTTCTGTTGCAGTTTCAGCTCTTGCTGATAATGTGGAAGCATCTTCTGTCTGACCCATTTCCAGTTGCAGTTTTAGCTCGCGCTGATTCTGTGGAAGCACCTTCTGTTTGCGCCTCAACTGCTTCTTCTAGAGCCATTTCTGCCTGATCAGTTTGTGTAACTCATCATATTAGATTTGTTTCTGCTAGTTCTTGTAGAGCTTCAATTCGTGTTGATCCCATGGAATAATCTTCTTTTTGTGTTTCCATTGCTTCTTCTATAACCAATTCTGCCTGCTCAGTAAACGTCTTAAACATGTTTCTGCAAGTTCTTTTGGAGTTTCAGCTCGTGCTGATCCTGGGTAAATTATGTTTGATCAGATTGCAAAATTTTTCTTGTTAGAATTCATTCTGATACAGGTTCAGCTCATGCTGATTCTGTGGAAGCGTCTTTTGTTTGTGCCTCAGCTTGTGTCTATAAAGCTAAATATCCCTGATCATTTTGCTTAACTCGTTGTGTTAGAATAGTTTCTGTGAGTTCTATAGGAGATTCAGCTCGTGCTGTTCCTGAGGATGCATCTTCTGTTTGTGCCTCAACTGCTTCTTCTAGAGCCACGTCTGTCTGACTCATTTGAGTAACTGATAGTGTTATACTAGTTTCTGCTAGTTCTTTTAGAGTTTCAGCTCGTGCTGAACCTGTGGAAGCATCTTCTGTTTGTGCAGCTGGTGTCTTCCTGTTGGAGTTTCAGCTCGTGCTAATACCATGGAAGCATCTTCTCAATTGCTTCTTCTGTCTGCAAGCTAATTGCGTAACTGATAGTGTTATACTTGTTTCTACTAGGTCTATGGCAGTTTCAGCTCTTGCTGATCCTGTGGAAGCATCTTCTGTCTGACCCATTTCCAGTTGCAGTTTTAGCTCGCGCTGATTCTGTGGAAGCATCTTCTGTTTGTGCCTCAACTGCTTCTTCTAGAGCCACGTCTGTCTGACTCATTTGAGTAACTGATAGTGTTATACTAGTTTCTGCTAGTTCTTTTAGAGTTTCAGCTCGTGCTGAACCTGTGGAAGCATCTTCTGTTTGTGCAGCTGGTGTCTTCCTGTTGGAGTTTCAGCTCGTGCTAATACCATGGAAGCATCTTCTCAATTGCTTCTTCTGTCTGCAAGCTAATTGCGTTACTGATAGTGTTATACTTGTTTCTACTAGGTCTATGGCAGTTTCAGCTCTTGCTGATCCTGTGGAAGCATCTTCTGCTTTTGCAGCTGATATCTTCCTGTTGCTCGTAGAAGCCCATGGAAGCATCTTCTGTTTGTGCCTCAACTGCTTCTTCTAGAGCCACGTCTGTCTGACCCATTTGCGTAACTGATAGTGTTATACTTGTTTCTGCTAGTTCTTTTACAGTTTCAGCTCGTGCTGATCCTGTGGAAGCATCTTCTGTGTTTGCAGCTGATGTCTTCCTATTGGTCGTGCTAATCCCATGGAAGCATCTTCTGTTTGTGCCCAGCTACTTCTTCTAGAGGCAAGTCTGATCTATTTGCGTTACTGATAGTGTTATACTTGTTTCTGCTAGTTCTGTTGCAGTTTCAGCTATTGCTGATAATGTGGAAGCATCTTCTGTCTGACCCATTTCCAGTTGCAGTTTTAGCTCGCGCTGATTCTGTGGAAGCACCTTCTGTTTGCGCCTCAACTGCTTCTTCTAGAGCCATTTCTGCCTGATCAGTTTGTGTAACTCATCATATTAGATTTGTTTCTGCTAGTTCTTGTAGAGCTTCAATTCGTGTTGATCCCATGGAATAATCTTCTTTTTGTGTTTCCATTGCTTCTTCTATAACCAATTCTGCCTGCTCAGTAAACGTCTTAAACATGTTTCTGCAAGTTCTTTTGGAGTTTCAGCTCGTGCTGATCCTGGGTAAATTATGTTTGATCAGATTGCAAAATTTTTCTTGTTAGAATTCATTCTGATACAGGTTCAGCTCATGCTGATTCTGTGGAAGCGTCTTTTGTTTGTGCCTCAGCTTGTGTCTATAAAGCTAAATATCCCTGATCATTTTGCTTAACTCGTTGTGTTAGAATAGTTTCTGTGAGTTCTATAGGAGATTCAGCTCGTGCTGTTCCTGAGGATGCATCTTCTGTTTGTGCCTCAACTGCTTCTTCTAGAGCCACGTCTGTCTGACTCATTTGAGTAACTGATAGTGTTATACTAGTTTCTGCTAGTTCTTTTAGAGTTTCAGCTCGTGCTGAACCTGTGGAAGCATCTTCTGTTTGTGCAGCTGGTGTCTTACTGTTGGAGTTTCAGCTCGTGCTAATACCATGGAAGCATCTTCTCAATTGCTTCTTCTGTCTGCAAGCTAATTGCGTAACTGATAGTGTTATACTTGTTTCTACTAGGTCTATGGCAGTTTCAGCTCTTGCTGATAATGTGGAAGCATCTTCTGTCTGACCCATTTCCTGTTGCAGATTTAGCTCGCGCTGATTCTGTGGAAGCACCTTCTGTTTGCGCCTCAACTGCTTCTTCTAGAGCCATTTCTGCCTGATCATTTTGCTTAACTCGTTGTGTTAGAATAGTTTCTTTGAGTTCTATAGGAGATTCAGCTCGTGCTGTTCCTGAGGATGCATCTTCTGTTTGTGCCTCAACTGCTTCTTCTAGAGCCACGTCTGTCTGACTCATTTGAGTAACTGATAGTGTTATACTAGTTTCTGCTAGTTCTTTTGGAGTTTCAGCTCGTGCTGAACCTGTGGAAGCATCTTCTGTTTGTGCAGCTGATGTCTTCCTGTTGGAGTTTCAGCTCGTGCTAATACCATGGAAGCATCTTCTCAACGGCTTCTTCTGTCTGCAAGCTAATTGCGTAACTGATAGTGTTATACTTGTTTCTACTAGGTCTATGGCAGTTTCAGCTCTTGCTGATCCTGTGGAAGCATCTTCTGCTTTTGCAGCTGATATCTTCCTGTTGCTCGTAGAAGCCCATGGAAGCATCTTCTGTTTGTGCCTCAACTGCTTCTTCTAGAGCCACGTCTGTCTGACTCATCTGAGTAACTGATAGTGTTATACTTGTTTCTGCTAGTTCTTTTGGAGTTTTAGCTCGTGCTGTACCTATGGAAGCATCATCTTTTTGTGCCTCAACCGCTTCTTCTAGAGCCACGTCTGTCTGCCCCATTTGAGTAGCTGATGGTGTTATACTTGTTTCTGCTAGTTCTTTTACAGTTTCAGCTCGTGCTGATCCTGTGGAAGCATCTTCTGTGTTTGCAGCTGATGTCTTCCTATTGCTCGTGCTAATCCCATGGAAGCATCTTCTGTTTGTGCCCAGCTACCTCTTCTAGAGGCAAGTCTGATCTATTTGCGTTACTGATAGTGTTATACTTGTTTCTGCTAGTTCTGTTGCAGTTTCATAATGTGGAAGCATCTTCTGTCTGACCCATTTCCAGTTGCAGTTTTAGCTCGCGCTGATTCTGTGGAAGCACCTTCTGTTTGCGCCTCAACTGCTTCTTCTAGAGCCACGTCTGTCTGACTCATCTGAGTAACTGATAGTGTTATACTTGTTTCTGCTAGTTCTTTTGGAGTTTCAGATCGTGCTGTACCTATGGAAGCGTCATCTTTTTGTGCCTCATCCGCTTCTTCTAGAGCCACGTCTGTCTGCCCCATTTGAGTAGTTGATGGTGTTATACTTGTTTCTGCTAGTTCTTTTGGAGTTTGTGCTAATGCTGTGGAATAATCTTCTGTTTGTGCCTCACCTATTTCTTCTAGAACCAATTCTGCCTGATTAGTTTGTATAACTCATTGTGTTAGAATTGTTTCTGTTAGTTCTATTAGATTTTCAGTTCGTGCTGATCCTGTGGAAGCATCTTCTGTTTGTGCAACTGGTGTCTTCCTGTTGGAGTTTCAGCTCGTACTAATCCCATGGAAGCATCTTCTGTGTATGCCTTAACTGCTTCTTCTGAACACAATCTGCCTGCTCTGTATGCATATCCTCTTCTTAAACTTGTTTCTATTAGTTCTGTTTTGTGTTTCAGCTCTTGCTAATCATTTGGAAGCATCTTGTTATGCCCCAACTGCTTCTTGTAGAGCCACGTCTGTCTGACCCATTTGCGTAACTGATAGTGTTATACTTGTTTCTGCTAGTTCTTTTACAGTTTCAGCTCGTGCTGATCCTGTGGAAGCATCTTCTGTGTTTGCAGCTGATGTCTTCCTATTGCTCGTGCTAATCCCATGGAAGCATCTTCTGTTTGTGCCCAGCTACTTCTTCTAGAGGCAAGTCTGATCTATTTGCGTTACTGATAGTGTTATACTTGTTTCTGCTAGTTCTGTTGCAGTTTCAGCTCTTGCTGATAATGTGGAAGCATCTTCTGTCTGACCCATTTCCAGTTGCAGTTTTAGCTCGCGCTGATTCTGTGGAAGCACCTTCTGTTTGCGCCTCAACTGCTTCTTCTAGAGCCATTTCTGCCTGATCAGTTTGTGTAACTCATCATATTAGATTTGTTTCTGCTAGTTCTTGTAGAGCTTCAATTCGTGTTGATCCCATGGAATAATCTTCTTTTTGTGTCTCCATTGCTTCTTCTATAACCAATTCTGCCTGCTCAGTAAACGTCTTAAACATGTTTCTGCAAGTTCTTTTGGAGTTTCAGCTCGTGCTGATCCTGTGTAAATTATGTTTGATCAGATTGCAAAATTTTTCTTGTTAGAATTCATTCTGATACAGGTTCAGCTCATGCTGATTCTGTGGAAGCGTCTTTTGTTTGTGCCTCAGCTTGTGTCTATAAAGCTAAATATCCCTGATCATTTTGCTTAACTCGTTGTGTTAGAATAGTTTCTGTGAGTTCTATAGGAGATTCAGCTCGTGCTGTTCCTGAGGATGCATCTTCTGTTTGTGCCTCAACTGCTTCTTCTAGAGCCACGTCTGTCTGACTCATTTGAGTAACTGATAGTGTTATACTAGTTTCTGCTAGTTCTTTTGGAGTTTCAGCTCGTGCTGAACCTGTGGAAGCATCTTCTGTTTGTGCAGCTGGTGTCTTCCTGTTGGAGTTTCAGCTCGTGCTAATACCATGGAAGCATCTTCTCAACTGCTTCTTCTGTCTGCAAGCTAATTGCGTAACTGATAGTGTTATACTTGTTTCTACTAGGTCTATTGCAGTTTCAGCTCTTGCTGATCCTGTGGAAGCATCTTCTGCTTTTGCAGCTGATATCTTCCTGTTGCTCGTAGAAGCCCATGGTAGCATCTTCTGTTTGTGCCTCAACTGCTTCTTCTAGAGCCACGTCTGTCTGACTCATCTGAGTAACTGATAGTGCTATACTTGTTTCTGCTAGTTCTTTTGGAGTTTCAGCTCGTGCTTTACCTATGGAAGCATCATCTTTTTGTGCCTCAAATACTTCTTGTAGAGACAATTTTGCATGAACAGTTTGCGTAACTCATCATGTTAGATTTGTTTCTGCAAGGTCTTGCGCATTTCAGATCGCACTGGTCCTGTGAAAGCATCTTCTTTTGTGTGCCAAGTCTGTCTGAACTATTTGCTTAACTGACAGCATTAGATTTGTTACTGCAGCAGGTGTCTTCCTCTTGGATTATCAGCTCCTGTTAATGCCATGGAAGTATCTTCTGTTTGTGATTCAACTGCTTCTTCTAGATGCAAGCCTGTCTGAACCATTTGCGTAACTGATAGTGTTATATTTCTTTCTGCTAGTTCTTTTGGAGTTTCAGCACTGAAAGAGTTTCTGTTCTTTTATGGAAGCATCTTCTTTTTGTGCCTCAAACGCTTCTTCTAGAGCCACGTCAGTCTGACCCATTTGAGTAGCTGATGGTGTTATACTTGTTTCTGCTTATTCTTTTGGAATTTGTGCTGATGCTGTGGAAGCATCTTCTTTTTGTGCCTCAAATGCTTCGTGTAGAGCAAATTCTGCCTGATCAATTTGTGTAACTCATCATATTAGATTTGTTTATGCTAGTTCTTGTGGAGTTTCATCTCGTGCTAATCCCATGGAAGCATCTTCTGTTTGTGCCACAGCTACTTCTTCTAGAGGCAAGTCTGATCTATTTGCGTAACTGATAGTGTTATACTTGTTTGTGCTAGTTCTGTTGCAGTTTCAGCTCTTGCTGATAATGTGGAAGCATCTTCTGTCTGACCCATTTCCTGTTGCAGTTTCAGCTCGCGCTGATTCTGTGGAAGCACCTTCTGTTTGCGCCTCAACTGCTTCTTCTAGAGCCATTTCTGCCTGATCAGTTTGTGTAACTCATCATATTAGATTTGTTTCTGCTAGTTCTTGTAGAGCTTCAATTCGTGTTGATCCCATGGAATAATCTTCTTTTTGTGTCTCAATTGCTTCTTCTATAACCAATTCTGCCTGCTTAGTAAACGTCTTAAACATGTTTCTGCAAGTTCTTTTGGAGTTTCAGCTCGTGCTGATCCTGTGTAAATTATGTTTGATCAGATTGCAAAATTTTTCTTGTTAGAATTCATTCTGATACAGTTTCAGCTTATGCTGATTCTGTGGAAGCGTCTTTTGTTTGTGCCTCAGCTTGTGTCTATAAAGCTAAATATCCCTGATCATTTTGCTTAACTCGTTGTGTTAGAATAGTTTCTGTGAGTTCTATAGGAGATTCAGCTCGTGCTGTTCCTGAGGATGCATCTTCTGTTTGTGCCTCAACTGCTTCTTCTAGAGCCACGTCTGTCTGACTCATTTGAGTAACTGATAGTGTTATACTAGTTTCTGCTAGTTCTTTTAGAGTTTCAGCTCGTGCTGAACCTGTGGAAGCATCTTCTGTTTGTGCAGCTGGTGTCTTCCTGTTGGAGTTTCAGCTCGTGCTAATACCATGGAAGCATCTTCTCAACTGCTTCTTCTGTCTGCAAGCTAATTGCGTAACTGATAGTGTTATACTTGTTTCTACTAGGTCTATGGCAGTTTCAGCTCTTGCTGATCCTGTGGAAGCATCTTCTGCTTTTGCAGCTGATATCTTCCTGTTGCTCGTAGAAGCCCATGGAAGCATCTTCTGTTTGTGCCTCAACTGCTTCTTCTAGAGCCACGTCTGTCTGACTCATCTGAGTAACTGATAGTGCTATACTTGTTTCTGCTAGTTCTTTTGGAGTTTCAGCTCGTGCTGTACCTATGGAAGCATCATCTTTTTGTGCCTCAAATACTTCTTGTAGAGACAATTTTGCATGAACAGTTTGCGTAACTCATCATGTTAGATTTGTTTCTGCAAGGTCTTGCGCATTTCAGATCGCACTGGTCCTGTGAAAGCATCTTCTTTTGTGTGCCAAGTCTGTCTGAACTATTTGCTTAACTGACAGCATTAGATTTGTTACTGCAGCAGGTGTCTTCCTCTTGGATTATCAGCTCCTGTTAATGCCATGGAAGTATCTTCTGTTTGTGATTCAACTGCTTCTTCTAGATGCAAGCCTGACTGAATCATTTGCGTAACTGATAGTGTTATATTTCTTTCTGCTAGTTCTTTTGGAGTTTCAGCACTGAAAGAGTTTCTGTTCTTTTATGGAAGCATCTTCTTTTTGTGCCTCAAACGCTTCTTCTAGAGCCACGTCTGTCTGACCCATTTGAGTAGCTGATGGTGTTATACTTGTTTCTGCTTATTCTTTTGGAATTTGTGCTGATGCTGTGGAAGCATCTTCTTTTTGTGCCTGAAATGCTTCTTGTAGAGCAAATTCTGCCTGATCAATTTGTGTAACTCATCATATTAGATTTGTTTATGCTAGTTCTTGTGGAGTTTCATCTCGTGCTAATCCCATGGAAGCATCTTCTGTTTGTGCCACAGCTACTTCTTCTAGAGGCAAGTCTGATCTATTTGCGTAACTGATAGTGTTATACTTGTTTCTGCTAGTTCTGTTGCAGTTTCAGCTCTTGCTGATAATGTGGAAGCATCTTCTGTCTGACCCATTTCCAGTTGCAGTTTTAGCTCGCGCTGATTCTGTGGAAGCACCTTCTGTTTGCGCCTCAACTGCTTCTTATAGAGCCATTTCTGCCTGATCAGTTTGTGTAACTCATCATATTAGATTTGTTTCTGCTAGTTCTTGTAGAGCTTTAATTCGTGTTGATCCCATGAAATAATCTTCTTTTTGTGTCTCCATTGCTTCTTCTATAACCAATTCTGCCTGCTCAGTAAACGTCTTAAACATATTTCTGCAAGTTCTTTTGGATTTTCAGCTCGTGCTGATCCTGGGTAAATTATGTTTGATCAGATTGCAAAATTTTTCTTGTTAGAATTCATTCTAATACAGGTTCAGCTCATGTTGATTCTGTGGAAGAGTCTTTTGTTTGTGCCTCAGCTTGTGTCTATAAAGCTAAATATCCATGATCATTTTGCTTAACTCGTTGTGTTAGAATAGTTTCTGTGAGTTCTATAGGAGATTCAGCTCGTGCTGTTCCTGAGGATGCATCTTCTGTTTGTGCCTCAACTGCTTCTTCTAGGGCCACGTCTGTCTGACTCATTTGAGTAACTGATAGTGTTATACTAGTTTCTGCTAGTTCTTTTGGAGTTTCAGCTCGTGCTGAACCTGTGGAAGCATCTTCTGTTTGTGCAGCTGGTGTCTTCCTGTTGGAGTTTCAGCTCGTGCTAATACCATGGAAGCATCTTCTCAACTGCTTTTTCTGTCTGCAAGCTAATTGCGTAACTGATAGTGTTATACTTGTTTCTACTAGGTCTATGGCAGTTTCAGCTCTTGCTGATAATGTGGAAGCATCTTCTGTCTGACCCATTTCCAGTTGCAGTTTTAGCTCGCGCTGATTCTGTGGAAGCATCTTCTCTTTGTGCCTCAACTGCTTCTTCTAGAGCCACGTCTGTCTGACTCATTTGAGTAACTGATAGTGTTATACTAGTTTCTGCTAGTTCTTTTAGAGTTTCAGCTCGTGCTGAACCTGTGGAAGCATCTTCTGTTTGTGCAGCTGGTGTCTTCCTGTTGGAGTTTCAGCTCGTGCTAATACCATGGAAGCATCTTCTCAATTGCTTCTTCTGTCTGCAAGCTAATTGCGTTACTGATAGTGTTATACTTGTTTCTACTAGGTCTATGGCAGTTTCAGCTCTTGCTGATCCTGTGGAAGCATCTTCTGCTTTTGCAGCTGATATCTTCCTGTTGCTCGTAGAAGCCCATGGAAGCATCTTCTGTTTGTGCCTCAACTGCTTCTTCTAGAGCCACGTCTGTCTGACCCATTTGCGTAACTGATAGTGTTATACTTGTTTCTGCTAGTTCTTTTACAGTTTCAGCTCGTGCTGATCCTGTGGAAGCATCTTCTGTGTTTGCAGCTGATGTCTTCCTATTGGTCGTGCTAATCCCATGGAAGCATCTTCTGTTTGTGCCCAGCTACTTCTTCTAGAGGCAAGTCTGATCTATTTGCGTTACTGATAGTGTTATACTTGTTTCTGCTAGTTCTGTTGCAGTTTCAGCTCTTGCTGATAATGTGGAAGCATCTTCTGTCTGACCCATTTCCAGTTGCAGTTTTAGCTCGCGCTGATTCTGTGGAAGCACCTTCTGTTTGCGCCTCAACTGCTTCTTCTAGAGCCATTTCTGCCTGATCAGTTTGTGTAACTCATCATATTAGATTTGTTTCTGCTAGTTCTTGTAGAGCTTCAATTCGTGTTGATCCCATGGAATAATCTTCTTTTTGTGTTTCCATTGCTTCTTCTATAACCAATTCTGCCTGCTCAGTAAACGTCTTAAACATGTTTCTGCAAGTTCTTTTGGAGTTTCAGCTCGTGCTGATCCTGGGTAAATTATGTTTGATCAGATTGCAAAATTTTTCTTGTTAGAATTCATTCTGATACAGGTTCAGCTCATGCTGATTCTGTGGAAGCGTCTTTTGTTTGTGCCTCAGCTTGTGTCTATAAAGCTAAATATCCCTGATCATTTTGCTTAACTCGTTGTGTTAGAATAGTTTCTGTGAGTTCTATAGGAGATTCAGCTCGTGCTGTTCCTGAGGATGCATCTTCTGTTTGTGCCTCAACTGCTTCTTCTAGAGCCACGTCTGTCTGACTCATTTGAGTAACTGATAGTGTTATACTAGTTTCTGCTAGTTCTTTTAGAGTTTCAGCTCGTGCTGAACCTGTGGAAGCATCTTCTGTTTGTGCAGCTGGTGTCTTCCTGTTGGAGTTTCAGCTCGTGCTAATACCATGGAAGCATCTTCTCAACTGCTTTTTCTGTCTGCAAGCTAATTGCGTAACTGATAGTGTTATACTTGTTTCTACTAGGTCTATGGCAGTTTCAGCTCTTGCTGATCCTGTGGAAGCATCTTCTGCTTTTGCAGCTGATATCTTCCTGTTGCTCGTTGAAGCCCATGGAAGCATCTTCTGTTTGTGCCTCAACTGCTTCTTCTAGAGCCACGTCTGTCTGACTCATCTGAGTAACTGATAGTGTTATACTTGTTTCTGCTAGTTCTTTTGGAGTTTCAGCTCGTGCTGTACCTATGGAAGCATCATCTTTTTGTGCCTCAACCGCTTCTTCTAGAGCCACGTCTGTCTGCCCCATTTGAGTAGCTGATGGTGTTATACTTGTTTCTGCTAGTTCTTTTGGAGTTTGTGCTAATCCTGTGGAATCATCTTCTGTTTGTACCTCACCTATTTCTTCTAGAACCAATTCTGCCTGATTAGTTTGTATAACTCATTGTGTTAGAATTGTTTCTGTTAGTTCTATTAAATTTTCAGTTCGTGCTGATCCTGTGGAAGCATCTTCTGTTTGTGCAACTGGTGTCTTCCTGTTGGAGTTTCAGCTCGTACTAATCCCATGGAAGCATCTTCTGTGTATGCCTTAACTACTTCTTCTGAACACAATCTGCCTGCTCTGTATGCATATCCTCTTCTTAAACTTGTTTCTATTAGTTCTGTTTTGAGTTTCAGCTCTTGCTAATCATTTGGAAGCATCTTGTTATGCCCCAACTGCTTTTTGTAGAGCCACGTCTGTCTGACCCATTTGCGTAACTGATAGTGTTATACTTGTTTCTGCTAGTTCTTTTACAGTTTCAGCTCGTGCTGATCCTGTGGAAGCATCTTCTGTGTTTGCAGCTGATGTCTTCCTATTGGTCGTGCTAATCCCATGGAAGCATCTTCTGTTTGTGCCCAGCTACTTCTTCTAGAGGCAAGTCTGATCTATTTGCGTTACTGATAGTGTTATACTTGTTTCTGCTAGTTCTGTTGCAGTTTCAGCTCTTGCTGATAATGTGGAAGCATCTTCTGTCTGACCCATTTCCAGTTGCAGTTTTAGCTCGCGCTGATTCTGTGGAAGCACCTTCTGTTTGCGCCTCAACTGCTTCTTCTAGAGCCATTTCTGCCTGATCAGTTTGTGTAACTCATCATATTAGATTTGTTTCTGCTAGTTCTTGTAGAGCTTCAATTCGTGTTGATCCCATGGAATAATCTTCTTTTTGTGTCTCAATTGCTTCTTCTATAACCAATTCTGCCTGCTTAGTAAACGTCTTAAACATGTTTCTGCAAGTTCTTTTGGAGTTTCAGCTCGTGCTGATCCTGTGTAAATTATGTTTGATCAGATTGCAAAATTTTTCTTGTTAGAATTCATTCTGATACAGTTTCAGCTTATGCTGATTCTGTGGAAGCGTCTTTTGTTTGTGCCTCAGCTTGTGTCTATAAAGCTAAATATCCCTGATCATTTTGCTTAACTCGTTGTGTTAGAATAGTTTCTGTGAGTTCTATAGGAGATTCAGCTCGTGCTGTTCCTGAGGATGCATCTTCTGTTTGTGCCTCAACTGCTTCTTCTAGAGCCACGTCTGTCTGACTCATTTGAGTAACTGATAGTGTTATACTAGTTTCTGCTAGTTCTTTTGGAGTTTCAGCTCGTGCTGAACCTGTGGAAGCATCTTCTGTTTGTGCAGCTGGTGTCTTCCTGTTGGAGTTTCAGCTCGTGCTAATACCATGGAAGCATCTTCTCAACTGCTTCTTCTGTCTGCAAGCTAATTGCGTAACTGATAGTGTTATACTTGTTTCTACTAGGTCTATGGCAGTTTCAGCTCTTGCTGATCCTGTGGAAGCATCTTCTGCTTTTGCAGCTGATATCTTCCTGTTGCTCGTAGAAGCCCATGGAAGCATCTTCTGTTTGTGCCTCAACTGCTTCTTCTAGAGCCACGTCTGTCTGACTCATCTGAGTAACTGATAGTGCTATACTTGTTTCTGCTAGTTCTTTTGGAGTTTCAGCTCGTGCTGTACCTATGGAAGCATCATCTTTTTGTGCCTCAAATACTTCTTGTAGAGACAATTTTGCATGAACAGTTTGCGTAACTCATCATGTTAGATTTGTTTCTGCAAGGTCTTGCGCATTTCAGATCGCACTGGTCCTGTGAAAGCATCTTCTTTTGTGTGCCAAGTCTGTCTGAACTATTTGCTTAACTGACAGCATTAGATTTGTTACTGCAGCAGGTGTCTTCCTCTTGGATTATCAGCTCCTGTTAATGCCATGGAAGTATCTTCTGTTTGTGATTCAACTGCTTCTTCTAGATGCAAGCCTGACTGAATCATTTGCGTAACTGATAGTGTTATATTTCTTTCTGCTAGTTCTTTTGGAGTTTCAGCACTGAAAGAGTTTCTGTTCTTTTATGGAAGCATCTTCTTTTTGTGCCTCAAACGCTTCTTCTAGAGCCACGTCTGTCTGACCCATTTGAGTAGCTGATGGTGTTATACTTGTTTCTGCTTATTCTTTTGGAATTTGTGCTGATGCTGTGGAAGCATCTTCTTTTTGTGCCTGAAATGCTTCTTGTAGAGCAAATTCTGCCTGATCAATTTGTGTAACTCATCATATTAGATTTGTTTATGCTAGTTCTTGTGGAGTTTCATCTCGTGCTAATCCCATGGAAGCATCTTCTGTTTGTGCCACAGCTACTTCTTCTAGAGGCAAGTCTGATCTATTTGCGTAACTGATAGTGTTATACTTGTTTCTGCTAGTTCTGTTGCAGTTTCAGCTCTTGCTGATAATGTGGAAGCATCTTCTGTCTGACCCATTTCCAGTTGCAGTTTTAGCTCGCGCTGATTCTGTGGAAGCACCTTCTGTTTGCGCCTCAACTGCTTCTTATAGAGCCATTTCTGCCTGATCAGTTTGTGTAACTCATCATATTAGATTTGTTTCTGCTAGTTCTTGTAGAGCTTTAATTCGTGTTGATCCCATGAAATAATCTTCTTTTTGTGTCTCCATTGCTTCTTCTATAACCAATTCTGCCTGCTCAGTAAACGTCTTAAACATATTTCTGCAAGTTCTTTTGGATTTTCAGCTCGTGCTGATCCTGGGTAAATTATGTTTGATCAGATTGCAAAATTTTTCTTGTTAGAATTCATTCTAATACAGGTTCAGCTCATGTTGATTCTGTGGAAGAGTCTTTTGTTTGTGCCTCAGCTTGTGTCTATAAAGCTAAATATCCATGATCATTTTGCTTAACTCGTTGTGTTAGAATAGTTTCTGTGAGTTCTATAGGAGATTCAGCTCGTGCTGTTCCTGAGGATGCATCTTCTGTTTGTGCCTCAACTGCTTCTTCTAGGGCCACGTCTGTCTGACTCATTTGAGTAACTGATAGTGTTATACTAGTTTCTGCTAGTTCTTTTGGAGTTTCAGCTCGTGCTGAACCTGTGGAAGCATCTTCTGTTTGTGCAGCTGGTGTCTTCCTGTTGGAGTTTCAGCTCGTGCTAATACCATGGAAGCATCTTCTCAACTGCTTTTTCTGTCTGCAAGCTAATTGCGTAACTGATAGTGTTATACTTGTTTCTACTAGGTCTATGGCAGTTTCAGCTCTTGCTGATAATGTGGAAGCATCTTCTGTCTGACCCATTTCCAGTTGCAGTTTTAGCTCGCGCTGATTCTGTGGAAGCATCTTCTCTTTGTGCCTCAACTGCTTCTTCTAGAGCCACGTCTGTCTGACTCATTTGAGTAACTGATAGTGTTATACTAGTTTCTGCTAGTTCTTTTAGAGTTTCAGCTCGTGCTGAACCTGTGGAAGCATCTTCTGTTTGTGCAGCTGGTGTCTTCCTGTTGGAGTTTCAGCTCGTGCTAATACCATGGAAGCATCTTCTCAATTGCTTCTTCTGTCTGCAAGCTAATTGCGTTACTGATAGTGTTATACTTGTTTCTACTAGGTCTATGGCAGTTTCAGCTCTTGCTGATCCTGTGGAAGCATCTTCTGCTTTTGCAGCTGATATCTTCCTGTTGCTCGTAGAAGCCCATGGAAGCATCTTCTGTTTGTGCCTCAACTGCTTCTTCTAGAGCCACGTCTGTCTGACCCATTTGCGTAACTGATAGTGTTATACTTGTTTCTGCTAGTTCTTTTACAGTTTCAGCTCGTGCTGATCCTGTGGAAGCATCTTCTGTGTTTGCAGCTGATGTCTTCCTATTGGTCGTGCTAATCCCATGGAAGCATCTTCTGTTTGTGCCCAGCTACTTCTTCTAGAGGCAAGTCTGATCTATTTGCGTTACTGATAGTGTTATACTTGTTTCTGCTAGTTCTGTTGCAGTTTCAGCTCTTGCTGATAATGTGGAAGCATCTTCTGTCTGACCCATTTCCAGTTGCAGTTTTAGCTCGCGCTGATTCTGTGGAAGCACCTTCTGTTTGCGCCTCAACTGCTTCTTCTAGAGCCATTTCTGCCTGATCAGTTTGTGTAACTCATCATATTAGATTTGTTTCTGCTAGTTCTTGTAGAGCTTCAATTCGTGTTGATCCCATGGAATAATCTTCTTTTTGTGTTTCCATTGCTTCTTCTATAACCAATTCTGCCTGCTCAGTAAACGTCTTAAACATGTTTCTGCAAGTTCTTTTGGAGTTTCAGCTCGTGCTGATCCTGGGTAAATTATGTTTGATCAGATTGCAAAATTTTTCTTGTTAGAATTCATTCTGATACAGGTTCAGCTCATGCTGATTCTGTGGAAGCGTCTTTTGTTTGTGCCTCAGCTTGTGTCTATAAAGCTAAATATCCCTGATCATTTTGCTTAACTCGTTGTGTTAGAATAGTTTCTGTGAGTTCTATAGGAGATTCAGCTCGTGCTGTTCCTGAGGATGCATCTTCTGTTTGTGCCTCAACTGCTTCTTCTAGAGCCACGTCTGTCTGACTCATTTGAGTAACTGATAGTGTTATACTAGTTTCTGCTAGTTCTTTTAGAGTTTCAGCTCGTGCTGAACCTGTGGAAGCATCTTCTGTTTGTGCAGCTGGTGTCTTCCTGTTGGAGTTTCAGCTCGTGCTAATACCATGGAAGCATCTTCTCAACTGCTTTTTCTGTCTGCAAGCTAATTGCGTAACTGATAGTGTTATACTTGTTTCTACTAGGTCTATGGCAGTTTCAGCTCTTGCTGATCCTGTGGAAGCATCTTCTGCTTTTGCAGCTGATATCTTCCTGTTGCTCGTTGAAGCCCATGGAAGCATCTTCTGTTTGTGCCTCAACTGCTTCTTCTAGAGCCACGTCTGTCTGACTCATCTGAGTAACTGATAGTGTTATACTTGTTTCTGCTAGTTCTTTTGGAGTTTCAGCTCGTGCTGTACCTATGGAAGCATCATCTTTTTGTGCCTCAACCGCTTCTTCTAGAGCCACGTCTGTCTGCCCCATTTGAGTAGCTGATGGTGTTATACTTGTTTCTGCTAGTTCTTTTGGAGTTTGTGCTAATCCTGTGGAATCATCTTCTGTTTGTGCCTCACCTATTTCTTCTAGAACCAATTCTGCCTGATTAGTTTGTATAACTCATTGTGTTAGAATTGTTTCTGTTAGTTCTATTAAATTTTCAGTTCGTGCTGATCCTGTGGAAGCATCTTCTGTTTGTGCAACTGGTGTCTTCCTGTTGGAGTTTCAGCTCGTACTAATCCCATGGAAGCATCTTCTGTGTATGCCTTAACTACTTCTTCTGAACACAATCTGCCTGCTCTGTATGCATATCCTCTTCTTAAACTTGTTTCTATTAGTTCTGTTTTGAGTTTCAGCTCTTGCTAATCATTTGGAAGCATCTTGTTATGCCCCAACTGCTTTTTGTAGAGCCACGTCTGTCTGACCCATTTGCGTAACTGATAGTGTTATACTTGTTTCTGCTAGTTCTTTTACAGTTTCAGCTCGTGCTGATCCTGTGGAAGCATCTTCTGTGTTTGCAGCTGATGTCTTCCTATTGGTCGTGCTAATCCCATGGAAGCATCTTCTGTTTGTGCCCAGCTACTTCTTCTAGAGGCAAGTCTGATCTATTTGCGTTACTGATAGTGTTATACTTGTTTCTGCTAGTTCTGTTGCAGTTTCAGCTCTTGCTGATAATGTGGAAGCATCTTCTGTCTGACCCATTTCCAGTTGCAGTTTTAGCTCGCGCTGATTCTGTGGAAGCACCTTCTGTTTGCGCCTCAACTGCTTCTTCTAGAGCCATTTCTGCCTGATCAGTTTGTGTAACTCATCATATTAGATTTGTTTCTGCTAGTTCTTGTAGAGCTTCAATTCGTGTTGATCCCATGGAATAATCTTCTTTTTGTGTTTCCATTGCTTCTTCTATAACCAATTCTGCCTGCTCAGTAAACGTCTTAAACATGTTTCTGCAAGTTCTTTTGGAGTTTCAGCTCGTGCTGATCCTGGGTAAATTATGTTTGATCAGATTGCAAAATTTTTCTTGTTAGAATTCATTCTGATACAGGTTCAGCTCATGCTGATTCTGTGGAAGCGTCTTTTGTTTGTGCCTCAGCTTGTGTCTATAAAGCTAAATATCCCTGATCATTTTGCTTAACTCGTTGTGTTAGAATAGTTTCTGTGAGTTCTATAGGAGATTCAGCTCGTGCTGTTCCTGAGGATGCATCTTCTGTTTGTGCCTCAACTGCTTCTTCTAGAG
Organism: Cepaea hortensis; assembly: GCA_963921405.1. Classification (NCBI taxonomy): domain Eukaryota; kingdom Metazoa; phylum Mollusca; class Gastropoda; order Stylommatophora; family Helicidae; genus Cepaea; species Cepaea hortensis. The sequence goes on along the minus strand of OY992895.1, from coordinate 60,351,078 downwards.
CCACGTCTGTCTGACTCATTTGAGTAACTGATAGTGTTATACTAGTTTCTGCTAGTTCTTTTAGAGTTTCAGCTCGTGCTGAACCTGTGGAAGCATCTTCTGTTTGTGCAGCTGGTGTCTTCCTGTTGGAGTTTCAGCTCGTGCTAATACCATGGAAGCATCTTCTCAATTGCTTCTTCTGTCTGCAAGCTAATTGCGTAACTGATAGTGTTATACTTGTTTCTACTAGGTCTATGGCAGTTTCAGCTCTTGCTGATCCTGTGGAAGCATCTTCTGCTTTTGCAGCTGATATCTTCCTGTTGCTCGTTGAAGCCCATGGAAGCATCTTCTGTTTGTGCCTCAACTGCTTCTTCTAGAGCAACGTCTGTCTGACTCATCTGAGTAACTGATAGTGTTATACTTGTTTCTGCTAGTTCTTTTGGAGTTTCAGCTCGTGCTGTACCTATGGAAGCATCATCTTTTTGTGCCTCAACCGCTTCTTCTAGAGCCACGTCTGTCTGCCCCATTTGAGTAGCTTATGGTGTTATACTTGTTTCTGCTAGTTCTTTTGGAGTTTGTGCTAATGCTGTGGAATCATCTTCTGTTTGTGCCTCACCTATTTCTTCTAGAACCAATTCTGCCTGATTAGTTTGTATAACTCATTGTGTTAGAATTGTTTCTGTTAGTTCTATTAAATTTTCAGTTCGTGCTGATCCTGTGGAAGCATCTTCTGTTTGTGCAACTGGTGTCTTCCTGTTGGAGTTTCAGCTCGTACTAATCCCATGGAAGCATCTTCTGTGTATGCCTTAACTGCTTCTTCTGAACACAATCTGCCTGCTCTGTATGCATATCCTCTTCTTAAACTTGTTTCTATTAGTTCTGTTTTGAGTTTCAGCTCTTGCTAATCATTTGGAAGCATCTTGTTATGCCCCAACTGCTTTTTGTAGAGCCACGTCTGTCTGACCCATTTGCGTAACTGATAGTGTTATACTTGTTTCTGCTAGTTCTTTTACAGTTTCAGCTCGTGCTGATCCTGTGGAAGCATCATCTGTGTTTGCAGCTGATGTCTTCCTATTGCTCGTGCTAATCCCATGGAAGCATCTTCTGTTTGTGCCCAGCTACTTCTTCTAGAGGCAAGTCTGATCTATTTGCGTTACTGATAGTGTTATACTTGTTTCTGCTAGTTCTGTTGCAGTTTCAGCTCTTGCTGATAATGTGGAAGCATCTTCTGTCTGACCCATTTCCAGTTGCAGTTTTAGCTCGCGCTGATTCTGTGGAAGCACCTTCTGTTTGCGCCTCAACTGCTTCTTCTAGAGCCATTTCTGCCTGATCAGTTTGTGTAACTCATCATATTAGATTTGTTTCTGCTAGTTCTTGTAGAGCTTCAATTCGTGTTGATCCCATGGAATAATCTTCTTTTTGTGTTTCCATTGCTTCTTCTATAACCAATTCTGCCTGCTCAGTAAACGTCTTAAACATGTTTCTGCAAGTTCTTTTGGAGTTTCAGCTCGTGCTGATCCTGGGTAAATTATGTTTGATCAGATTGCAAAATTTTTCTTGTTAGAATTCATTCTGATACAGGTTCAGCTCATGCTGATTCTGTGGAAGCGTCTTTTGTTTGTGCCTCAGCTTGTGTCTATAAAGCTAAATATCCCTGATCATTTTGCTTAACTCGTTGTGTTAGAATAGTTTCTGTGAGTTCTATAGGAGATTCAGCTCGTGCTGTTCCTGAGGATGCATCTTCTGTTTGTGCCTCAACTGCTTCTTCTAGAGCCACGTCTGTCTGACTCATTTGAGTAACTGATAGTGTTATACTAGTTTCTGCTAGTTCTTTTAGAGTTTCAGCTCGTGCTGAACCTGTGGAAGCATCTTCTGTTTGTGCAGCTGGTGTCTTCCTGTTGGAGTTTCAGCTCGTGCTAATACCATGGAAGCATCTTCTCAATTGCTTCTTCTGTCTGCAAGCTAATTGCGTAACTGATAGTGTTATACTTGTTTCTACTAGGTCTATGGCAGTTTCAGCTCTTGCTGATCCTGTGGAAGCATCTTCTGCTTTTGCAGCTGATATCTTCCTGTTGCTCGTTGAAGCCCATGGAAGCATCTTCTGTTTGTGCCTCAACTGCTTCTTCTAGAGCAACGTCTGTCTGACTCATCTGAGTAATTGATAGTGTTATACTTGTTTCTGCTAGTTCTTTTGGAGTTTCAGCTCGTGCTGTACCTATGGAAGCATCATCTTTTTGTGCCTCAACCGCTTCTTCTAGAGCCACGTCTGTCTGCCCCATTTGAGTAGCTGATGGTGTTATACTTGTTTCTGCTAGTTCTTTTGGAGTTTGTGCTAATGCTGTGGAATCATCTTCTGTTTGTGCCTCACCTATTTCTTCTAGAACCAATTCTGCCTGATTAGTTTGTATAACTCATTGTGTTAGAATTGTTTCTGTTAGTTCTATTAAATTTTCAGTTCGTGCTGATCCTGTGGAAGCATCTTCTGTTTGTGCAACTGGTGTCTTCCTTTTGGAGTTTCAGCTCGTACTAATCCCATGGAAGCATCTTCTGTGTATGCCTTAACTGCTTCTTCTGAACACAATCTGCCTGCTCTGTATGCATATCCTCTTCTTAAACTTGTTTCTATTAGTTCTGTTTTGAGTTTCAGCTCTTGCTAATCATTTGGAAGCATCTTGTTATGCCCCAACTGCTTTTTGTAGAGCCACGTCTGTCTGACCCATTTGCGTAACTGATAGTGTTATACTTGTTTCTGCTAGTTCTTTTACAGTTTCAGCTCGTGCTGATCCTGTGGAAGCATCATCTGTGTTTGCAGCTGATGTCTTCCTATTGCTCGTGCTAATCCCATGGAAGCATCTTCTGTTTGTGCCCAGCTACTTCTTCTAGAGGCAAGTCTGATCTATTTGCGTTACTGATAGTGTTATACTTGTTTCTGCTAGTTCTGTTGCAGTTTCAGCTCTTGCTGATAATGTGGAAGCATCTTCTGTCTGACCCATTTCCAGTTGCAGTTTTAGCTCGCGCTGATTCTGTGGAAGCACCTTCTGTTTTCGCCTCAACTGCTTCTTCTAGAGCCATTTCTGCCTGATCAGTTTGTGTAACTCATCATATTAGATTTGTTTCTGCTAGTTCTTGTAGAGCTTCAATTCGTGTTGATCCCATGGAATAATCTTCTTTTTGTGTTTCCATTGCTTCTTCTATAACCAATTCTGCCTGCTCAGTAAACGTCTTAAACATGTTTCTGCAAGTTCTTTTGGAGTTTCAGCTCGTGCTGATCCTGGGTAAATTATGTTTGATCAGATTGCAAAATTTTTCTTGTTAGAATTCATTCTGATACAGGTTCAGCTCATGCTGATTCTGTGGAAGCGTCTTTTGTTTGTGCCTCAGCTTGTGTCTATAAAGCTAAATATCCCTGATCATTTTGCTTAACTCGTTGTGTTAGAATAGTTTCTGTGAGTTCTATAGGAGATTCAGCTCGTGCTGTTCCTGAGGATGCATCTTCTGTTTGTGGCTCAACTGCTTCTTCTAGAGCCACGTCTGTCTGACTCATTTGAGTAACTGATAGTGTTATACTAATTTCTGCTAGTTCTTTTGGAGTTTCAGCTCGTGCTGAACCTGTGGAAGCATCTTCTGTTTGTGCAGCTGGTGTCTTCCTGTTGGAGTTTCAGCTCGTGCTAATACCATGGAAGCATCTTCTCAACTGCTTCTTCTGTCTGCAAGCTAATTGCGTAACTGATAGTGTTATACTTGTTTCTACTAGGTCTATGGCAGTTTCAGCTCTTGCTGATAATGTGGAAGCATCTTCTGTCTGACCCATTTCCAGTTGCAGTTTTAGCTCGCGCTGATTCTGTGGAAGCATCTTCTCTTTGTGCCTCAACTGCTTCTTCTAGAGCCACGTCTGTCTGACTCATTTGAGTAACTGATAGTGTTATACTAGTTTCTGCTAGTTCTTTTAGAGTTTCAGCTCGTGCTGAACCTGTGGAAGCATCTTCTGTTTGTGCAGCTGGTGTCTTCCTGTTGGAGTTTCAGCTCGTGCTAATACCATGGAAGCATCTTCTCAATTGCTTCTTCTGTCTGCAAGCTAATTGCGTTACTGATAGTGTTATACTTGTTTCTACTAGGTCTATGGCAGTTTCAGCTCTTGCTGATCCTGTGGAAGCATCTTCTGCTTTTGCAGCTGATATCTTCCTGTTGCTCGTAGAAGCCCATGGAAGCATCTTCTGTTTGTGCCTCAACTGCTTCTTCTAGAGCCACGTCTGTCTGACCCATTTGCGTAACTGATAGTGTTATACTTGTTTCTGCTAGTTCTTTTACAGTTTCAGCTCGTGCTGATCCTGTGGAAGCATCTTCTGTGTTTGCAGCTGATGTCTTCCTATTGGTCGTGCTAATCCCATGGAAGCATCTTCTGTTTGTGCCCAGCTACTTCTTCTAGAGGCAAGTCTGATCTATTTGCGTTACTGATAGTGTTATACTTGTTTCTGCTAGTTCTGTTGCAGTTTCAGCTATTGCTGATAATGTGGAAGCATCTTCTGTCTGACCCATTTCCAGTTGCAGTTTTAGCTCGCGCTTATTCTGTGGAAGCACCTTCTGTTTGCGCCTCAACTGCTTCTTCTAGAGCCATTTCTGCCTGATCAGTTTGTGTAACTCATCATATTAGATTTGTTTCTGCTAGTTCTTGTAGAGCTTCAATTCGTGTTGATCCCATGGAATAATCTTCTTTTTGTGTCTCCATTGCTTCTTCTATAACCAATTGTGCCTGCTCAGTAAACGTCTTAAACATGTTTCTGCAAGTTCTTTTTGAGTTTCAGCTCGTGCTGATCCTGGGTAAATTATGTTTGATGAGATTGCAAAATTTTTCTTGTTAGAATTCATTCTGATACAGGTTCAGCTCATGCTGATTCTGTGGAAGCGTCTTTTGTTTGTGCCTCAGCTTGTGTCTATAAAGCTAAATATCCCTGATCATTTTGCTTAACTCGTTGTGTTAGAATAGTTTCTGTGAGTTCTATAGGAGATTCAGCTCGTGCTGTTCCCGAGGATGCATCTTCTGTTTGTGCCTCAACTGCTTCTTCTAGAGCCACGTCTGTCTGACTCATTTGAGTAACTGATAGTGTTATACTAGTTTCTGCTAGTTCTTTTAGAGTTTCAGCTCGTGCTGAACCTGTGGAAGCATCTTCTGTTTGTGCAGCTGGTGTCTTACTGTTGGAGTTTCAGCTCGTGCTAATACCATAAAAGCATCTTCTCAATTGCTTCTTCTGTCTGCAAGCTAATTGCGTAACTGATAGTGTTATACTTGTTTCTACTAGGTCTATGGCAGTTTCAGCTCTTGCTGATAATGTGGAAGCATCTTCTGTCTGACCCATTTCCTGTTGCAGATTTAGCTCGCGCTGATTCTGTGGAAGCACCTTCTGTTTGCGCCTCAACTGCTTCTTCTAGAGCCATTTCTGCCTGATCAGTTTGTGTAACTCATCATATTAGATTTGTTTCTGCTAGTTCTTGTAGAGCTTCAATTCGTGTTGATCCCATGGAATAATCTTCTTTTTGTGTCTCAATTTCTTCTTCTATAACCAATTCTGCCTGCTCAGTAAACGTCTTAAACATGTTTCTGCAAGTTCTTTTGGAGTTTCAGCTCGTGCTGACCCTGTGTAAATTCTGTTTGATCAGATTGCAAAATTTTTCTTGTTTGAATTCATTCTGATACAGGTTCAGCTCATGCTGATTCTGTGGAAGCGTCTTTTGTTTGTGCCTCAGCTTGTGTCTATAAAGCTAAATATCCCTGATCATTTTGCTTAACTCGTTGTGTTAGAATAGTTTCTGTGAGTTCTATAGGAGATTCAGCTCGTGCTGTTCCTGAGGATGCATCTTCTGTTTGTGCCTCAACTGCTTCTTCTAGAGCCACGTCTGTCTGACTCATTTGAGTAACTGATAGTGTTATACTAGTTTCTGCTAGTTCTTTTGGAGTTTCAGCTCGTGCTGAACCTGTGGAAGCATCTTCTGTTTGTGCAGCTGATGTCTTCCTGTTGGAGTTTCAGCTCGTGCTAATACCATGGAAGCATCTTCTCAATTGCTTCTTCTGTCTGCAAGCTAATTGCGTAACTGATAGTGTTATACTTGTTTCTACTAGGTCTATGGCAGTTTCAGCTCTTGCTGATCCTGTGGAAGCATCTTCTGCTTTTGCATCTGTTATCTTTCTGTTGCTCGTTGAAGCCCATGGAAGCATCTTCTGTTTGTGCCTCAACTGCTTCTTCTAGAGCAACGTCTGTCTGACTCATCTGAGTAACTGATAGTGTTATACTTGTTTCTGCTAGTTCTTTTGGAGTTTCAGCTCGTGCTGTACCTATGGAAGCATCATCTTTTTGTGCCTCAACCGCTTCTTCTAGAGCCACGTCTGTCTGCCCCATTTGAGTAGCTGATGGTGTTATACTTGTTTCTGCTAGTTCTTTTGGAGTTTGTGCTAATGCTGTGGAATCATCTTCTGTTTGTGCCTCACCTATTTCTTCTAGAACCAATTCTGCTTGATTAGTTTGTATAACTCATTGTGTTAGAATTGTTTCTGTTAGTTCTATTAAATTTTCAGTTCGTGCTGATCCTGTGGAAGCATCTTCTGTTTGTGCAACTGGTGTCTTCCTGTTGGAGTTTCAGCTCGTACTAATCCCATGGAAGCATCTTCTGTGTATGCCTTAACTGCTTCTTCTGAACACAATCTGCCTGCTCTGTATGCATATCCTCTTCTTAAACTTGTTTCTATTAGTTCTGTTTTGAATTTCAGCTCTTGCTAATCATTTGGAAGCATCTTGTTATGCCCCAACTGCTTTTTGTAGAGCCACGTCTGTCTGACCCATTTGCGTAACTGATAGTGTTATACTTGTTTCTGCTAGTTCTTTTACAGTTTCAGCTCGTGCTGATCCTGTGGAAGCATCTTCTGTGTTTGCAGCTGATGTCTTCCTATTGGTCGTGCTAATCCCATGGAAGCATCTTCTGTTTGTGCCCAGCTACTTCTTCTAGAGGCAAGTCTGATCTATTTGCGTTACTGATAGTGTTATACTTGTTTCTGCTAGTTCTGTTGCAGTTTCAGCTATTGCTGATAATGTGGAAGCATCTTCTGTCTGACCCATTTCCAGTTGCAGTTTTAGCTCGCGCTTATTCTGTGGAAGCACCTTCTGTTTGCGCCTCAACTGCTTCTTCTAGAGCCATTTCTGCCTGATCAGTTTGTGTAACTCATCATATTAGATTTGTTTCTGCTAGTTCTTGTAGAGCTTCAATTCGTGTTGATCCCATGGAATAATCTTCTTTTTGTGTTTCCATTGCTTCTTCTATAACCAATTGTGCCTGCTCAGTAAACGTCTTAAACATGTTTCTGCAAGTTCTTTTTGAGTTTCCGCTTGTGCTGATCCTGGGTAAATTATGTTTGATCAGATTGCAAAATTTTTCTTGTTAGAATTCATTCTGATACAGGTTCAGCTCATGCTGATTCTGTGGAAGCGTCTTTTGTTTGTGCCTCAGCTTGTGTCTATAAAGCTAAATATCCCTGATCATTTTGCTTAACTCGTTGTGTTAGAATAGTTTCTGTGAGTTCTATAGGAGATTCAGCTCGTGCTGTTCCTGAGGATGCATCTTCTGTTTGTGCCTCAACTGCTTCTTCTAGAGCCACGTCTGTCTGACTCATTTGAGTAACTGATAGTGTTATACTAGTTTCTGCTAGTTCTTTTGGAGTTTCAGCTCGTGCTGAACCTGTGGAAGCATCTTCTGTTTGTGCAGCTGATGTCTTCCTGTTGGAGTTTCAGCTCGTGCTAATACCATGGAAGCATCTTCTCAATTGCTTCTTCTGTCTGCAAGCTAATTGCGTAACTGATAGTGTTATACTTGTTTCTACTAGGTCTATGGCAGTTTCAGCTCTTGCTGATCCTGTGGAAGCATCTTCTGCTTTTGCAGCTGATATCTTTCTGTTGCTCGTTGAAGCCCATGGAAGCATCTTCTGTTTGTGCCTCAACTGCTTCTTCTAGAGCAACGTCTGTCTGACTCATCTGAGTAACTGATAGTGTTATACTTGTTTCTGCTAGTTCTTTTGGAGTTTCAGCTCGTGCTGTACCTATGGAAGCATCATCTTTTTGTGCCTCAACCGCTTCTTCTAGAGCCACGTCTGTCTGCCCCATTTGAGTAGCTGATGGTGTTATACTTGTTTCTGCTAGTTCTTTTGGAGTTTGTGCTAATGCTGTGGAATCATCTTCTGTTTGTGCCTCACCTATTTCTTCTAGAACCAATTCTGCCTGATTAGTTTGTATAACTCATTGTGTTAGAATTGTTTCTGTTAGTTCTATTAAATTTTCAGTTCGTGCTGATCCTGTGGAAGCATCTTCTGTTTGTGCAACTGGTGTCTTCCTGTTGGAGTTTCAGCTCGTACTAATCCCATGGAAGCATCTTCTGTGTATGCCTTAACTGCTTCTTCTGAACACAATCTGCCTGCTCTGTATGCATATCCTCTTCTTAAACTTGTTTCTATTAGTTCTGTTTTGAATTTCAGCTCTTGCTAATCATTTGGAAGCATCTTGTTATGCCCCAACTGCTTTTTGTAGAGCCACGTCTGTCTGACCCATTTGCGTAACTGATAGTGTTATACTTGTTTCTGCTAGTTCTTTTACAGTTTCAGCTCGTGCTGATCCTGTGGAAGCATCTTCTGTGTTTGCAGCTGATGTCTTCCTATTGGTCGTGCTAATCCCATGGAAGCATCTTCTGTTTGTGCCTAGCTACTTCTTCTAGAGGCAAGTCTGATCTATTTGCGTTACTGATAGTGTTATACTTGTTTCTGCTAGTTCTGTTGCAGTTTCAGCTCTTGCTGATAATGTGGAAGCATCTTCTGTCTGACCCATTTCCAGTTGCAGTTTTAGCTCGCGCTGATTCTGTGGAAGCACCTTCTGTTTGCGCCTCAACTGCTTCTTCTAGAGCCATTTCTGCCTGATCAGTTTGTGTAACTCATCATATTAGATTTGTTTCTGCTAGTTCTTGTAGAGCTTCAATTCGTGTTGATCCCATGGAATAATCTTCTTTTTGTGTTTCCATTGCTTCTTCTATAACCAATTGTGCCTGCTCAGTAAACGTCTTAAACATGTTTCTGCAAGTTCTTTTTGAGTTTCAGCTCGTGCTGATCCTGGGTAAATTATGTTTGATCAGATTGCAAAATTTTTCTTGTTAGAATTCATTCTGATACAGGTTCAGCTCATGCTGATTCTGTGGAAGCGTCTTTTGTTTGTGCCTCAGCTTGTGTCTATAAAGCTAAATATCCCTGATCATTTTGCTTAACTCGTTGTGTTAGAATAGTTTCTGTGAGTTCTATAGGAGATTCAGCTCGTGCTGTTCCTGAGGATGCATCTTCTGTTTGTGCCTCAACTGCTTCTTCTAGAGCCACGTCTGTCTGACTCATTTGAGTAACTGATAGTGTTATACTAGTTTCTGCTAGTTCTTTTAGAGTTTCAGCTCGTGCTGAACCTGTGGAAGCATCTTCTGTTTGTGCAGCTGGTGTCTTACTGTTGGAGTTTCAGCTCGTGCTAATACCATGGAAGCATCTTCTCAATTGCTTCTTCTGTCTGCAAGCTAATTGCGTAACTGATAGTGTTATACTTGTTTCTACTAGGTCTATGGCAGTTTCAGCTCTTGCTGATAATGTGGAAGCATCTTCTGTCTGACCCATTTCCTGTTGCAGATTTAGCTCGCGCTGATTCTGTGGAAGCACCTTCTGTTTGCGCCTCAACTGCTTCTTCTAGAGCCATTTCTGCCTGATCAGTTTGTGTAACTCATCATATTAGATTTGTTTCTGCTAGTTCTTGTAGAGCTTCAATTCGTGTTGATCCCATGGAATAATCTTCTTTTTGTGTCTCAATTGCTTCTTCTATAACCAATTCTGCCTGCTCAGTAAACGTCTTAAACATGTTTCTGCAAGTTCTTTTGGAGTTTCAGCTCGTGCTGACCCTGTGTAAATTCTGTTTGATCAGATTGCAAAATTTTTCTTGTTTGAATTCATTCTGATACAGGTTCAGCTCATGCTGATTCTGTGGAAGCGTCTTTTGTTTGTGCCTCAGCTTGTGTCTATAAAGCTAAATATCCCTGATCATTTTGCTTAACTCGTTGTGTTAGAATAGTTTCTGTGAGTTCTATAGGAGATTCAGCTCGTGCTGTTCCTGAGGATGCATCTTCTGTTTGTGCCTCAACTGCTTCTTCTAGAGCCACGTCTGTCTGACTCATTTGAGTAACTGATAGTGTTATACTAGTTTCTGCTAGTTCTTTTGGAGTTTCAGCTCGTGCTGAACCTGTGGAAGCATCTTCTGTTTGTGCAGCTGATGTCTTCCTGTTGGAGTTTCAGCTCGTGCTAATACCATGGAAGCATCTTCTCAACGGCTTCTTCTGTCTGCAAGCTAATTGCGTAACTGATAGTGTTATACTTGTTTCTACTAGGTCTATGGCAGTTTCAGCTCTTGCTGATCCTGTGGAAGCATCTTCTGCTTTTGCAGCTGATATCTTCCTGTTGCTCGTAGAAGCCCATGGAAGCATCTTCTGTTTGTGCCTCAACTGCTTCTTCTAGAGCCACGTCTGTCTGACTCATCTGAGTAACTGATAGTGTTATACTTGTTTCTGCTAGTTCTTTTGGAGTTTTAGCTCGTGCTGTACCTATGGAAGCATCATCTTTTTGTGCCTCAACCGCTTCTTCTAGAGCCACGTCTGTCTGCCCCATTTGAGTAGCTGATGGTGTTATACTTGTTTCTGCTAGTTCTTTTACAGTTTCAGCTCGTGCTGATCCTGTGGAAGCATCTTCTGTGTTTGCAGCTGATGTCTTCCTATTGCTCGTGCTAATCCCATGGAAGCATCTTCTGTTTGTGCCCAGCTACTTCTTCTAGAGGCAAGTCTGATCTATTTGCGTTACTGATAGTGTTATACTTGTTTCTGCTAGTTCTGTTGCAGTTTCATAATGTGGAAGCATCTTCTGTCTGACCCATTTCCAGTTGCAGTTTTAGCTCGCGCTGATTCTGTGGAAGCACCTTCTGTTTGCGCCTCAACTGCTTCTTCTAGAGCCACGTCTGTCTGACTCATCTGAGTAACTGATAGTGTTATACTTGTTTCTGCTAGTTCTTTTGGAGTTTCAGATCGTGCTGTACCTATGGAAGCGTCATCTTTTTGTGCCTCAACCGCTTCTTCTAGAGCCACGTCTGTCTGCCCCATTTGAGTAGTTGATGGTGTTATACTTGTTTCTGCTAGTTCTTTTGGAGTTTGTGCTAATGCTGTGGAATAATCTTCTGTTTGTGCCTCACCTATTTCTTCTAGAACCAATTCTGCCTGATTAGTTTGTATAACTCATTGTGTTAGAATTGTTTCTGTTAGTTCTATTAGATTTTCAGTTCGTGCTGATCCTGTGGAAGCATCTTCTGTTTGTGCAACTGGTGTCTTCCTGTTGGAGTTTCAGCTCGTACTAATCCCATGGAAGCATCTTCTTTTTATGCCTTAACTGCTTCTTCTGAACACAATCTGCCTGCTCTGTATGCATATCCTCTTCTTAAACTTGTTTCTATTAGTTCTGTTTTGAGTTTCAGCTCTTGCTAATCATTTGGAAGCATCTTGTTATGCCCCAACTGCTTCTTGTAGAGCCACGTCTGTCTGACCCATTTGCGTAACTGATAGTGTTATACTTGTTTCTGCTAGTTCTTTTACAGTTTCAGCTCGTGCTGATCCTGTGGAAGCATCTTCTGTGTTTGCAGCTGATGTCTTCCTATTGCTCGTGCTAATCCCATGGAAGCATCTTCTGTTTGTGCCCAGCTACTTCTTCTAGAGGCAAGTCTGATCTATTTGCGTTACTGATAGTGTTATACTTGTTTCTGCTAGTTCTGTTGCAGTTTCAGCTCTTGCTGATAATGTGGAAGCATCTTCTGTCTGACCCATTTCCAGTTGCAGTTTTAGCTCGCGCTGATTCTGTGGAAGCACCTTCTGTTTGCGCCTCAACTGCTTCTTCTAGAGCCATTTCTGCCTGATCAGTTTGTGTAACTCATCATATTATATTTGTTTCTGCTAGTTCTTGTAGAGCTCCAATTCGTGTTGATCCCATGGAATAATCTTCTTTTTGTGTCTCCATTGCTTCTTCTATAACCAATTCTGCCTGCTCAGTAAACGTCTTAAACATGTTTCTGCAAGTTCTTTTGGAGTTTCAGCTCGTGCTGATCCTGTGTAAATTATGTTTGATCAGATTGCAAAATTTTTCTTGTTAGAATTCATTCTGATACAGGTTCAGCTCATGCTGATTCTGTGGAAGCGTCTTTTGTTTGTGCCTCAGCTTGTGTCTATAAAGCTAAATATCCCTGATCATTTTGCTTAACTCGTTGTGTTAGAATAGTTTCTGTGAGTTCTATAGGAGATTCAGCTCGTGCTGTTCCTGAGGATGCATCTTCTGTTTGTGCCTCAACTGCTTCTTCTAAAGCCACGTCTGTCTGACTCATTTGAGTAACTGATAGTGTTATACTAGTTTCTGCTAGTTCTTTTGGAGTTTCATCTCGTGCTGAACCTGTGGAAGCATCTTCTGTTTGTGCAGCTGGTGTCTTCCTGTTGGAGTTTCAGCTCGTGCTAATACCATGGAAGCATTTTCTCAACTGCTTCTTCTGTCTGCAAGCTAATTGCGTAACTGATAGTGTTATACTTGTTTCTACTAGGTCTATTGCAGTTTCAGCTCTTGCTGATCCTGTGGAAGCATCTTCTGCTTTTGCAGCTGATATCTTCCTGTTGCTCGTAGAAGCCCATGGTAGCATCTTCTGTTTGTGCCTCAACTGCTTCTTCTAGAGCCACGTCTGTCTGACTCATCTGAGTAACTGATAGTGCTATACTTGTTTCTGCTAGTTCTTTTGGAGTTTTAGCTCGTGCTTTACCTATGGAAGCATCATCTTTTTGTGCCTCAAATACTTCTTGTAGAGACAATTTTGCATGAACAGTTTGCGTAACTCATCATGTTAGATTTGTTTCTGCAAGGTCTTGCGCATTTCAGATCGCACTGGTCCTGTGAAAGCATCTTCTTTTGTGTGCCAAGTCTGTCTGAACTATTTGCTTAACTGACAGCATTAGATTTGTTACTGCAGCAGGTGTCTTCCTCTTGGATTATCAGCTCCTGTTAATGCCATGGAAGTATCTTCTGTTTGTGATTCAACTGCTTCTTCTAGATGCAAGCCTGTCTGAACCATTTGCGTAACTGATAGTGTTATATTTCTTTCTGCTAGTTCTTTTGGAGTTTCAGCACTGAAAGAGTTTCTGTTCTTTTATGGAAGCATCTTCTTTTTGTGCCTCAAACGCTTCTTCTAGAGCCACGTCTGTCTGACCCATTTGAGTAGCTGATGGTGTTATACTTGTTTCTGCTTATTCTTTTGGAATTTGTGCTGATGCTGTGGAAGCATCTTCTTTTTGTGCCTCAAATGCTTCTTGTAGAGCAAATTCTGCCTGATCAATTTGTGTAACTCATCATATTAGATTTGTTTATGCTAGTTCTTGTGGAGTTTCATCTCGTGCTAATCCCATGGAAGCATCTTCTGTTTGTGCCACAGCTACTTCTTCTAGAGGCAAGTCTGATCTATTTGCGTAACTGATAGTGTTATACTTGTTTGTGCTAGTTCTGTTGCAGTTTCAGCTCTTGCTGATAATGTGGAAGCATCTTCTGTCTGACCCATTTCCTGTTGCAGTTTCAGCTCGCGCTGATTCTGTGGAAGCACCTTCTGTTTGCGCCTCAACTGCTTCTTCTAGAGCCATTTCTGCCTGATCAGTTTGTGTAACTCATCATATTAGATTTGTTTCTGCTAGTTCTTGTAGAGCTTCAATTCGTGTTGATCCCATGGAATAATCTTCTTTTTGTGTCTCAATTGCTTCTTCTATAACCAATTCTGCCTGCTTAGTAAACGTCTTAAACATGTTTCTGCAAGTTCTTTTGGAGTTTCAGCTCGTGCTGATCCTGTGTAAATTATGTTTGATCAGATTGCAAAATTTTTCTTGTTAGAATTCATTCTGATACAGTTTCAGCTTATGCTGATTCTGTGGAAGCGTCTTTTGTTTGTGCCTCAGCTTGTGTCTATAAAGCTAAATATCCCTGATCATTTTGCTTAACTCGTTGTGTTAGAATAGTTTCTGTGAGTTCTATAGGAGATTCAGCTCGTGCTGTTCCTGAGGATGCATCTTCTGTTTATGCCTCAACTGCTTCTTCTAGAGCCACGTCTGTCTGACTCATTTGAGTAACTGATAGTGTTATACTAGTTTCTGCTAGTTCTTTTGGAGTTTCAGCTCATGCTGAACCTGTGGAAGCATCTTCTGTTTGTGCAGCTGGTGTCTTCCTGTTGGAGTTTCAGCTCGTGCTAATACCATGGAAGCATCTTCTCAACTGCTTCTTCTGTCTGCAAGCTAATTGCGTAACTGATAGTGTTATACTTGTTTCTACTAGGTCTATGGCAGTTTCAGCTCTTGCTGATCCTGTGGAAGCATCTTCTGCTTTTGCAGCTGATATCTTCCTGTTGCTCGTAGAAGCCCATGGAAGCATCTTCTGTTTGTGCCTCAACTGCTTCTTCTAGAGCCACGTCTGTCTGACTCATCTGAGTAACTGATAGTGCTATACTTGTTTCTGCTAGTTCTTTTGGAGTTTCAGCTCGTGCTGTACCTATGGAAGCATCATCATTTTGTGCCTCAAATACTTCTTGTAGAGACAATTTTGCATGAACAGTTTGCGTAACTCATCATGTTAGATTTGTTTCTGCAAGGTCTTGCGCATTTCAGATCGCACTGGTCCTGTGAAAGCATCTTCTTTTGTGTGCCAAGTCTGTCTGAACTATTTGCTTAACTGACAGCATTAGATTTGTTACTGCAGCAGGTGTCTTCCTCTTGGATTATCAGCTCCTGTTAATGCCATGGAAGTATCTTCTGTTTGTGATTCAACTGCTTCTTCTAGATGCAAGCCTGACTGAATCATTTGCGTAACTGATAGTGTTATATTTCTTTCTGCTAGTTCTTTTGGAGTTTCAGCACTGAAAGAGTTTCTGTTCTTTTATGGAAGCATCTTCTTTTTGTGCCTCAAACGCTTCTTCTAGAGCCACGTCTGTCTGACCCATTTGAGTAGCTGATGGTGTTATACTTGTTTCTGCTTATTCTTTTGGAATTTGTGCTGATGCTGTGGAAGCATCTTCTTTTTGTGCCTCAAATGCTTCTTGTAGAGCAAATTCTGCCTGATCAATTTGTGTAACTCATCATATTAGATTTGTTTATGCTAGTTCTTGTGGAGTTTCATCTCGTGCTAATCCCATGGAAGCATCTTCTGTTTGTGCCACAGCTACTTCTTCTAGAGGCAAGTCTGATCTATTTGCGTAACTGATAGTGTTATACTTGTTTCTGCTAGTTCTGTTGCAGTTTCAGCTCTTGCTGATAATGTGGAAGCATCTTCTGTCTGACCCATTTCCTGTTGCAGTTTCAGCTCGCGCTGATTCTGTGGAAGCACCTTCTGTTTGCGCCTCAACTGATTCTTCTAGAGCCATTTCTGCCTGATCAGTTTGTGTAACTCATCATATTAGATTTGTTTCTGCTAGTTCTTGTAGAGCTTCAATTCGTGTTGATCCCATGGAATAATCTTCTTTTTGTGTCTCAATTGCTTCTTCTATAACCAATTCTGCCTGCTTAGTAAACGTCTTAAACATGTTTCTGCAAGTTCTTTTGGAGTTTCAGCTCGTGCTGATCCTGGGTAAATTATGTTTGATCAGATTGCAAAATTTTTCTTGTTAGAATTCATTCTGATACAGTTTCAGTTTATGCTGATTCTGTGGAAGCGTCTTTTGTTTGTGCCTCAGCTTGTGTCTATAAAGCTAAATATCCCTGATCATTTTGCTTAACTCGTTGTGTTAGAATAGTTTCTGTGAGTTCTATAGGAGATTCAGCTCGTGCTGTTCCTGAGGATGCATCTTCTGTTTGTGCCTCAACTGCTTCTTCTAGAGCCACGTCTGTCTGACTCATTTGAGTAACTGGTAGTGTTATACTAGTTTCTGCTAGTTCTTTTGGAGTTTCAGCTCGTGCTGAACCTGTGGAAGCATCTTCTGTTTGTGCAGCTGGTGTCTTCCTGTTGGAGTTTCAGCTCGTGCTAATACCATGGAAGCATCTTCTCAACTGCTTCTTCTGTCTGCAAGCTAATTGCGTAACTGATAGTGTTATACTTGTTTCTACTAGGTCTATGGCAGTTTCAGCTCTTGCTGATCCTGTGGAAGCATCTTCTGCTTTTGCAGCTGATATCTTCCTGTTGCTCGTAGAAGCCCATTAAAGCATCTTCTGTTTGTGCCTCAACTGCTTCTTCTAGAGCCACGTCTGTCTGACTCATCTGAGTAACTGATAGTGTTATACTTGTTTCTGCTAGTTCTTTTGGAGTTTCAGCTCGTGCTGTACCTATGGAAGCATCATCCTTTTGTGCCTCAAATACTTCTTGTACAGACAATTCTGCATGAACAGGTTGCGTAACTCATCATGTTAGATTTGTTTTTGGAAGGTCTTGCGCATTTCAGATCGCACTGGTCCTGTGAAAGCATCTTCATTTGTGTGCCAAGTCTGTCTGAACTATTTGCTTAACTGACAGCATTAGATTTGTTACTGCAGCAGGTGTCTTCCTCTTGGATTATCAGCTCCTGTTAATGCCATGGAAGTATCTTCTGTTTGTGATTCAACTGCTTCTTCTAGATGCAAGCCTGTCTGAACCATTTGCGTAACTGATAGTGTTATATTTCTTTCTGCTAGTTCTTTTGGAGTTTCAGCACTGAAAGAGTTTCTGTTCTTTTATGGAAGCATCTTCTTTTTGTGCCTCAAACGCTTCTTCTAGAGCCACGTCTGTCTGACCCATTTGAGTAGCTGATGGTGTTATACTTGTTTCTGCTTATTCTTTTGGAATTTGTGCTGATGCTGTGGAAGCATCTTCTTTTTGTGCCTCAAATGCTTCTTGTAGAGCAAATTCTGCCTGATCAATTTGTGTAACTCATCATATTAGATTTGTTTATGCTAGTTCTTGTGGAGTTTCATCTCGTGCTAATCCCATGGAAGCATCTTCTGTTTGTGCCACAGCTACTTCTTCTAGAGGCAAGTCTGATCTATTTGTGTAACTGATAGTGTTATACTTGTTTCTGCTAGTTCTGTTGCAGTTTCAGCTCTTGCTGATAATATGGAAGCATCTTCTGTCTGACCCATTTTCGTAACTGATAGTGATAGTTTCAGCTCGCGCTGATTCTGTGGAAGCACCTTCTGTTTTCGCCTCAACTGCTTCTTCTAGAGCCATTTCTGCCTGATCAGTTTGTGTAACTCATCATATTAGATTTGTTTCTGCTCTTGTGGAGTTTCAGCTCATGCTGATCCTGTGGAAGCATATTTTTTTTATTCATTAACGTCTTTTTGGAAAGCCAATTCTGCATGCTCAATATGCTAACTCGCCGTGTTAGACTTGTTTCTGCAGCAGGTGTCTTCCTGTTGGAGTTTCAGCTCGTGTTAATCCCATGGAGGCATCTTCTGTTTGTGCCTCACCTTTTTCTTCTAAAGGCAAGCCTGTCTGATCTATTTGCGTAACTGATAGTGTTTCAACTAGGTCTGTGTGACATGTTGGGAGTTGGAAGCAGTACCCACCTCGACGTACCCCACAATGAAGTATCGCTATGAGGATGGGACTGATTTCATTTGGAGGGGATGGGTCTTTGGAAGCCACAGTGTCCCATAATAGCTCTGGAAATCTAGGAATGATGAAATCCAGGAATGTTAATTTCTTCACTCCAAAATCTTCCTTCCCGAAAAGAGAAACTTAGTTAGCTCGAGTGTCCCCCACCTATGATCATTTTCCCTTTTAGGTGAAATGGTCACAGGAATTAATAAAATTTAAAGTTCCCTTTTCTGAGTAAACTGGAACCTGGAAGATTACAATAGAACATAATTTAGCTGTCTATTAGTGTTTACCCAGTCACCTGTAGTTCCAGATACTACCTTTATGTGATGTAGTTTCACTAACTAAACACATAGATAATAAAATGTTTTGTCACATCACAATGTACTTGACAGAAGAATGCAGGAAGAGTTAATTTTGTTTATTAACCCAAAAGCTGTGGAATTAAGCAAGTGTAGCATTTATGACATATATGAAATACATCAAGACATTGAGATAATGTTCATACTCAACATTAGAAATAAGAACTCTCATTTAAGTTCACTGATGATTTCAGTCATTTGGCCACTAAGCCTTCCCATCAGTTAGCCTGCTATTGTTATTGTTTCTGTAATAAATACCCCAGATGGTACTGGAAAATTTCTCAAGGATTTGTAAAACAAATAGTCTAAACAGTCTCTACACACTGTATGAATCAGAAGAGTTCATGACTACTCTCTGTTCCTGAAAGTTATTGATTGTTCTCACAAGTATAAAGTTTCACTGAGTAAAATCAAAGTATAGCAGTGATGAAATGTTGCCAAACTTCTGCCATATTTGTAAGTAATTTGCATTGAGGTATAAAATTGATCCTAATGATCTTAGAACTGTTTCTACACTTCAGATATAGTCAATCACCAGATCAATCATGAAACACAGATCAGGTTTGGGCACAGTTCAGTGGGGACTCATTGAATATTCTTGGTCCTGGCCACAGATTCCTGTTGCACCTTTATATTACAGATCTGCTCTAGGTTGACAGATCCATTTTACCTATCTGGGCAATGTTCTGCAACCCTGGATCATGACAATCTGCGAACACCGTCATCCTCACCTGAGGTGGATAAACATGGTGAACACATTTATATCTAGCCAAAGGATGATGATTCTCCAGTGGACAAGAATGAAAAGGGTTTACAGACATGAGTTACAGAAGGTAGCAGATTCAGGAAGTACCTACAAGTCAAGAGCTACAGTGTCTCTCCCTGTACTGGCATTAGACATCAGCAATTATATTGGGCAAGCTTTCTTTTACTGCACCTGTACATAGTGGCCTGTTGGCTGATGTTCTCACAGAGGACACAGACACAGTGACTGACAAGGCCAGAAAAGAATTATGGAGAGTAAATGATGAGATGTACCCAGCATATCTGATCCCTACATAGTAATGGAACAGAACAGGATGATTGTTCATCTCATACATATTAACTCAAACTCAATGCTGCCACCATTGTTTTAGTCTGCCTGGATACTTTCCTGTTTATACCCTCTCACCTGTTCTGTTATTTCCTTTACTTACTTCTTCTGACACTGGGGTGAGATTTCCCCTTGACAGTTTAGAAGTGCTTATGCATGAAAGCATATTATGTCCTTTACTTACTCGGTCAAACAGGATGATGGTTTAATAAACTACATTCCACATGTTGCATCAAAGTAATAATGTAAAGAAACATACAGTAATTATTTTCACTCCAAAGTTAATATAATTACATATAATTGGTATGAATGTGGAGGTCTATGTGAAATGTTCCTTATGAGGATTTACACTGCCTCTCATTCAATAACATATATATGTATACTAGCAGACCCGGCCCGGCTTCGCCCAGACCCTGGTGGGGAGCATCTCATTTAATTAATATAAGTAGTCATATAAGCTCCGTTCCCGTTCCTGACTGTCTGTTTGTCTGTCTGTCTGTCTGTCTGTCTGTCTGTCTGTCTGTCTGACCCTGCCCGGCATCGCCTGGCTCCTGGTGTGGAGCATCTCATTTAATTCATATAAATAGTCATCCAAGCTCCCGTTCCCGTTCCCGACTATCTATCTGTCTGTCTGTCTGTCTGTCTGTCTGTCTGTCTGTCTGTCTGTCTGTCTGTCTGTCTGTCTGTCTGTCTGTCTGTCTGTCTGTCTGTCTGTCTGTCTAATCATTTATTGGTTGCGGTTAGGACAATCTTAGATAAACGGACAAAAAGCATTAGAAAGAGCACTTGAAAGATCTTTACATATTCCCCCAACAATTAACTTGGGTAAATGGAGCGGCGGCAGCAGCAGCAGAAGAAGAAGAAAAAGGAGGAGTAGGAGGAAGGAGGAGGAAGAGGGTGGAGGAGGGAGGAGGAGGGAGGAGGAGGAGGGAGGAAGAGATTGGCAGAGAGAGAGTAGGAGGAGGGAGGAGGAGGAGTAGGGAGGAATAGGAGGGAGGAGGAGGGATTAGGAGGAAGAGGGGGGAAAGAGGAGAAGGAGGAGGAGGGAGGAGGAGGAAGGAGGAGGAGGGAGGAGGAAGAGTAGAGAGGAGGAGGAGGGAGGAGGAGGGAGAAGGAAGAGGGAGGAAGAAGAAGGAGAAGGAGGGAGAAGGAGGAGGAGGAGGGAGGAGGAGAACGCAGGAGGAGGAGGAGGGAGGAGGAAGGAGGAGGAGGAGAGAGGAGGAGGAGAGAGGTGGAGGAGGAGGGAGGAGGTGGAGGGAGAAGGAGGAGGAAGGAAGAGGTAGAAGGAGGAGGGAGGAGGTAGGAGGGGGAGAAGGAGGAGGAGGAAGAATGATGAGGAAGGAGGAGGAGGAAGAGGGAGGAGGAGGATGTGGAGGAAGGAGAAGGAAGGAGGAGGTAGAGGCAGGAGGAGGAGGGAGGAAAAGGGAGGAGAGAGGAGGAGGAGGTAGGAGGAAGAGATGGAGAGAGGAGGAGGAGGGAGGAGTAGGAGTAGGGAGGAATAGGAGGGAGGAGGAGGGAGGAGGAGGGATTAGGAGGAGGAGGGGGAAAGAGGAGAAGGAGGAGGAAGGAAGATGAGGGAGGAGGAGGAAGAGGGAGGAGGAGGGAGGAGGAGGAGAGAGGAGGAGGAGAGAGGAGGAGGTATTAGGAGGAGGGAGAAGGAGGATGGAGGAGGAGAGGGAGGAGGGAGAGGAGGGGAGGAGGAGGGAGGAGGAAGAGGGAAGAGGAGGAGAGGAGGGAAGAGGAGGTATTAGGAGGAGGGAGAAGGAGGAGGAGGAGGAGGAGGGAGAGGAGAGGGAGGAGGAGGGAGGAGGAGGAGGGAGGAGGAGGAGGGAGGAAGAGGTAGAAGGAGGAGGGAGAAGGAGGAGGGAGGAGAAGGAGGGGGAGGAGGAGGAGGAGGAATGATGTGGAGGGAGGAGGAGGAAGAGGGAGGTGGAGAGAGGAGGAGGGAGGAGATAGAGGGAGGGGGAGGAAAAGGAGGAGAGAGGAGGTGGGAGGAGGTAGGAGGAGGGAAAAGGAAGGAGGAGGGAAGAGGAGGAAGAGGGAGGAGGAGGAGGAAGAGGGAGGAGGAGGATGGAGGAGGAAGAGGAGGGAGAGGGGAGGGCAAGAGGAAGAGGGTAGAAGGAGGAGGGGAGCGGAGGAGGAGGGATGTGGAGGAAGGAGGAGGAGGGAGGAGGAGGGATTAAGTAGAGGGAGGAGAAGGAGGAGGAAAGGGATGAGGGAGGTGGTGAGAGGAGGAGGAGGGAGGAGGAGGAAGGAGGGAGGAGGGGGAAGGAGGAGGAAGGGGGAGGAGGAGGAAGAGGGAGGAAGAGGATGGAGGAGGAAGAGGAGGGAGAGGGTGGAGGGGGAGGGGAAGAGGAAGACGGTAGGAATTGTAGGAGGGGAGAGGAGGAGGAGGAGGGAGAAGGAGGGGGTAGGAGAAGGGAGGGGGAGGGAGGAGGAGGGAGGAGGCGGAGGGAGAAGGAGGAAGGAGGAGGAGGGAGAGGGAGGAGGGAGGAGGAGAGAGAATGAGGAGGGGAGGAAGGAAAGTGAGGTGGAGGAGGAGGAGGGAGGAGGAGGAGGGTTGAGGGAGGTGGAGGAGGTAGAGCGAGGAGGAGGAGGAAGGAAAGGGAGGAGGAAGACGAGAAGGGAGGAGGAGGAGGGTGGAGGGAGGAGGAGGAGGTAGTTGGAGGAGGAGGAGGGAGTAGGATGGAGGAGGAAGAGGGGTCAAGGAGGGAGGAGGAGGAGGAGGGAGGAGGATGAGGGAGAAGGAGGCAGGAGGAGGAGGAGGGAGAGGTAGGAGGAGGGAGGAGGAGGAGGGAGGAGGCGGAGGGAGAAGGAGGAAGGAGTAGGAGGGAGGAAGATGGAGGAGGAAGGTAGCGGAAGAGGGAGAAGGAGGAGGGAGAGGGAGGAGGGAGGAGGGGGAGGAGGTAGAGGGAGGAGGAGGGAGGAGGAGGAAGGGGGAGGAGGAGGAAGAGGGAGGAAGAGGATGGAGGAGGAAGAGGAGGGAGAGGGAGGAGGGGGGGGGAAGAGGAAGACGGTAGGAATTGTAGGAGGGGAGAGGAGGAGGAGGGAGAAGGAGGGGGTATGAGAAGGGAGGGGGAGGGAGGAGGAGGGAGGAGGCGGAGGGAGAAGGAGGAAGGAGGAGGAGGGAGAGGGGAGGAGGGAGGAGGAGAGAGAATGAGGAGGGGAGGAAGGAAAGTGAGGTGGAGGAGGAGGAGGGAGGAGGAGGAGGGTAGAGGGAGGAGGAGGAGGTAGAGCGAGGAGGAGGAGGAAGGAAAGGGAGGAGGAAGACGAGAAGGGAGGAGGAGGAGGGTGGAGGGAGGAGGAGGAGGTAGTTGGAGGAGGAGGAGGGAGTAGGATGGAGGAGGAAGAGGGAGAAGGAGGGAGGAGGAGGAGGAGGGAGGAGGATGAGGGAGAAGGAGGCAGGAGGAGGAGGAGGGAGAGGTAGGAGGAGGGAGGAGGAGGAGGGAGGAGGCGGAGGGAGAAGGAGGAAGGAGTAGGAGGGAGGAAGATGGAGGAGGAAGGTAGAGGAAGAGGGAGAAGGAGGAGGGAGAGGGAGGAGGGAGGAGGGGGAGGAGGTAGAGGGAGGAGGATGGAGGAGGAGAAGAGAGGAGGAGGGAGTTCGCCATTCCGAATTCATACTCGTCTAGGTTCTGTGATTTCGATCCTTCCATTGATTGTTCTTCCCTTCTACACGACTGTAGGTAACTTCCTTACACATAAAAAGATGAATTGTTATTGATATTGCCGTGGCATGGAGGCATATATATCTGCAGCAGAGTTGATCCAGAAAACCAAAGACTGAGATCTATGGAGAACCATGAACGCCTACGCCAGCCGGCACGGCACTTGATGATGATGATGATGATTGCCGTGTGACGATTCTGTGTAGTCACGTCATTTTCTTCGCTTGTCCTAGCGTTTTGGTTCGGGGATTCTTTCATCATCATCATCATATATTTACGTACGTATTTAGAGATGGGGAGGAGGGAGGAGGAGGAAGAAGAAACAAAAATATGACAGTTGGCAGCGCTGGAATGAGAGGAAAGCGTGTAGAAAATTTCATCTCAATCGGATGGGCCGTTCGCGAACGCTTAAAGGACATACATACAGACATACACATCCACACACATTGCCTTTTATATATAAGATATACAGAGTGAAAGAAAGATGAGACACACATTGTACTCATTCTCTCATTCTGACACCCCCCTTCCTTTATTCGTTCAATTGAGTGCTGGTGTTGGGCTGTTAGTTGGACTGTGGTTCGTCAGAGTGCTAAATGCTTGTTCGAATAAATCATAGCAGTATAAATGCTGGACCAGTCATGGAGGCTAAACAGTTACACACACATTCTGTCTTCACGCCACGAACATATGAGATAAGAGGTAGAGTCTTTCATTCCTCCTTCTCCCATTCGCGTGTGTTGGCTGTTCGCTGTGGATTGCAACTAAGGCGACACATAGAGCACACAGATCATAGTTTATCATGTACTAACCTGCTCTGAACGCAGTCAGACAGCCAGTAGTTTAGGAATAGCAGTATGGGCTTAAGTGCCTCTTTTCACAGCTTAAGACATAGTGATTGTACAGCAACTCTTCTGGAAAACGGAAGATAAAGGGCGTCATATATCTACATCAGTGCTGGCAGAGAGTAGCCATTTTGGGGCCGGGTGAAAGTTGGCGGCCATCTTCTGATAGAAGAATATATATATATATTCGTGCCGGAACTTACACACACACACTCTCATACTTAAAGCTTTACCTGACTCAGAAATAAACAAACTCAGGCATAATTTAGTCTGAAGCATTCCCTCTGAATCAGGCTGAGGGACATACAGAGACCTAAACCACATCTGAATGCTTTGATGGTCGATCTGCATGTGCTGAAAGTTAGCGTCGCTGGACCCAAAACATTTCGCGGGCGACGCGATTCTTGTAGGCCACCCAATGAATAGAGAAGGCCTCCACCACATGACCTGTCCATCACTGGAGTCAGTTCTATTCTTAGATCTGATGCCACATTCTTAGCATTCCGATACTGCCCAGTGCGAACCTTTAGTGAGGAGTGTGATCTGAAATTGTGATGTGCAGCAGTGAACAAGACGGAGTGCGCAATCATGCGACAGAGCCCCCCCCCCCCCTCCAGATCGATCTCTGTGGAGATCGACATGCTCCACAAATGTTTCAGTAGCAACTAAAATAGCATCCATGAAGTGGCTGATGGCCGGATGATGTAATGGGTCAAGTAATCTTCTCATCATGCGTGTAAATACACTTGGAGCGTTACTTAATCCAAATGGAAGAACATTGAACTCGTAGTGTCCTCCAGCAGTTGATTTATTTGAGTAACTGATAGTGTTATACTTGTTTCTGCTAGTTCTTTCGAAGTTTCAGCTCATGCTGTACCTATGGAAGCATCGACTTTTTGTGCCTAAATTGCTTCTTCTAGAGCCAATTCTGCCTGATCATATTAGATTTGTTTCTGCTAGTTCTTGGGGAGTTTCATCTCGTGCGGATCTTATGTCTATGCATCTTTTGTTTGTCCTCAACTGCTCCTTCTAGAGGCAAGTCTGTCTGACCCATTTGCTTAACTGATAGTGTTAGACAGGTTTCTGATAGTTCTTTTGGAGTTTCGGCTCGTGCTGCAACTATGGAAGCATCTTCTTTTTGTGCCTCATCTGCTTCTTCTAGAGCCAATTCTGCCTGTTCAGTGTGTGTAACACACTAGATAAGATTTGTTTCTGCTAGTTCTTGTGGAGTTTCAGCTCGTGTTAAATCTGTAAAAGCATCTTCTGGTTGTGCCTCAACTGCTTCTTCTAGAGGCAAGTCTGTCTTATCTATTTGCGTAATTGATAGAATACTTTCACACTAGTTCTGTTTTTAGCTTCACTTCAGGCTAATCCTGTGGAAGCATCTTCTGTTTGTGCCTCTACTGCTTCTTCTAGAGGCAAGTCTGTCTGATCTTTTTGCGTAACTGATAGTGTTATACCTGTTTCTGCTAGTTCTTTTTGGAGTTTCAGCTCGTGCTGTACCTATGGAAGCATCTTCTTTTTATGCCTCAACCGCTTCTTCAAGAGCCACGTCTGTCTGACCCATTTGAGTAGCTGATAGTGTTATACTTGTTTCTGCTAGTTCTTTTGGAGTTTGTGCTGATGCTGTGGAAGCATCTTTTGTTTGTGCCTCACCTATTTCTTCTAGTACCAATTCTTCCTGATCAGTTTGTATAACTCTTTGTGTTAGAAATGTTTCTGTTAGTTCTATTAGAGTTTGAGCTCGTGCTGATCCTGTGGAAGCATCTTCTGTTTGTGCAGCTGGTGTCTTTCTGCTGGAGATTCAGCTCGTGCTAATCCCATGGAAGCATCTTCTTTTTATGCCTTAACTGCTTATTCTAGAGAAAAGTCTGGCTGATGTATTTGCGTAACTGATAGTGTTATACTTGTTTCTGCTAGTTCTTTTGAAGTTTCGGCGCGTGCTGTAACTATGCAAGCATCTTCTTTTTGTGCCTAATCATCAACTTCTTCAGGAGCCAATTCTGCCTGTTCAGTTTCTGTACCTCATCATATTAGATTTGCTTCTGCTAGTTCTTGTGGAATTTCAGCTCGTGCGGAAGAACAGGAAGATATCAGCTGCAAAAACAGAAGATGCTTCCACAGGATCAGCAAGAGCTGAAACTGCCATAGACCTAGTAGAAACAAGTATAACACTATCAGTTACGCAAATAGCTTGCAGACAGAAGAAGCAGTTGGGAAGATGCTTCCATGGGCTTCTACGAGCAACAGGAAGATATCAGCTGCAAAAACAGAAGATGCTTCCACAGGATTAGCAAAAGTGCCATAAAGCTAGCAGAAACAAGTATAACACTCAAATGAGACAGACAGACGTGGTGTCACAAAATGAAACCGTGCGTTTACCCAGCTAATTGTTAGGGAGGATTTTTTGATTAACCGGACTATCTGCTAAGCAACAAGGGTTTCAACGAATACAGAGAAAACATTCATAGTTGTGGCTACACGTGTTTCCAAAACAGGTCGGGCAGAAATAACAGTTGTACTTGCACATCTGGTTGACGGATTGGCCACTGTCGGAAGTGCGGGAGCCGAATCCCGACATCGCCTTGACAAGGTTGTCAACATTTGAATACAAATGGAAGCCGTGGGGTCAGCCCATATACACATTTGGTGGTGAGTGAGGAGGAAGTGAGTGCGCTGAATCATACATCGTTTTGACAAGTCAGATGGAAAACGGAAGTACTCAGCAAGGAAGTAAACAGTCCATATGTCATATAGTTTCCGGACATCACTCAGAGGGGCAGATTGCTACTGACAGCTTGTTGAGGAAAACTCTTTGTTGGAACTCGACAGCAACTCGCTGGCTTGTTTTGAGAATCTAAACTATTACTGACAACTTTGACAGGACTTAAGCCAGGAAAATAGTTTCCTGACAATGGATGATATGCGCAAATAACACCTGCAGGACGTCACCCATATCACGTGACCAATTTTAGGAGTTTGCCATATAAACCCGAGTTGGGATCAACTAGGGGGGAGTTGACTAAGAACCGTGGATTATGATAGACGTGTTTGTGGGAGAGCTCTACAGTGTTAGATTAATTTAACATTAACTAGCATGTGCCGTTATGGCAAAGTGTAGTAGCCATCCCGGGAATGAGGCGGTTTTTACATAAGGTAGTCAATATAGTCTATTAGTTCTAATTAATATAGACTGTGGCCTTGTTAAACTATAGTGTGATGATTAGCACTGTTAGTGGAAACTAGTTAGAGTAAGAATAGTGATATTAACTCTGCTAGTTAAGAATAGATTAGTGAAGTGTTTATAAGCTTTACTAGTTGAGAATTGAGTAATGAAGGATAATTGGGATCTTCCCGTAGGTGTCCCTGGTGGGCGGGGTTCCGCATTCTGTTTGCTGATTTTTTTTGTCTTGGCCTGATGATAACCTATGTGGTCAGTTCATCTGTCCCTGATGGGTACATTATATTTTCTGAGCGAGGCCGATGCCCACGATCATCTAATAGAGATCAGTGAAGGGGAGGCTATCACCAGTTGTATGATTTATTTTACAGGTTCCTCTGGTTGGAATGAAGAACCCGGAACAACTAAAAAATCCGATCCCGGATAAAGTATGATGTGGAGAGATGGGCCAGCAATTTTCGCAACGGAAGAAGTTAAGACACATTGCTCGGTGGAGTCTAATGGTATATGTATCCTACATGAGTGAATACCAATCGTTAACACACCTGAAGTGATGGAGGTTCAGCCCACGTGGAACTAGATCAGTAGGAACTGATGTTCACATTAGATGAAACCAAACATTGAAGTGTAGTTGTGCCACGTATCAAGGAAATCAGAACTTTCAGACTATATCTAGTGAATAAAGCAAGCCATTTTATTCTAGATACAATAACTGTTTAATAGTGAGAACTAGTGAACATTTATCAAGAGACAAAAAGTCTTGTTCATAGGACAGTGTTCCATGTTTGTTTTCACCGCGCCGGAATTATGAAGCCAGAGTTTCTATAAACTGTTAGGAACAGTTGTGTTAGGAACAATAACAGTTTTTTTCCACGGATTATATATTTACATGGGATTCAGATCTCATGGTCATCAGAGTTCCTGGAGGAGGACATGTCTGGAGAGAAGGATACGACTTCGGTGAGGTTTTTCGTACTGACTCGAATGATGTCGTGTGATCCTTGCCATGATGTGTACACTATGATCCTGAACTTTGAAGGCTGACATACACATTTATGTTATAATACACGACACACTTTTTTCTTCGCATACACGTCTCATATACGTTACACTTTTCTTTTAATAAATTAGTCTTTATTAATTTTTAGAAGCAATAGTTGTTGAGTATGTTGCGTTGGGGAAGTATGAGAAGGGGGGCATAGTACGACAGTGAGAGAGTGATAGGAAAAGGTGTCCATAGGTTGATGGAGTGTGTTGGACGGAAGCTGGTGGATTCTCCAGAATATTGAGAGGGAAAAAAAATATTATAATGTGGGTGTCGACTCTCTTCACTCCAGGGACGACACTTTAAAGGAGGACACGACATTATTGGGGGCTCGATAACGGGATCTTTGGACAGCGGGATCTCTCGTAAACGGAATCTTTAGACAGCGGGATCTCCCGTAAACGGAATCCTTTGACAGCGAGATCTCCTGCAAGCAGGAACCTTCGACAGTGGGATCTTCTGACGGCGGGGTCTTTTGACACGGAATCCTTAGTTATAAGAGGGAGATATCATTTTGGAGAATCCAGCTAGAGTGAATGTGGATAGGGGTTAGGACTAATATCTTACCTGTTCACACTTCACACGTCTGCATAGGTCTGTGGTCCTGATTCTACTCTTGTCACTGAGTGAATGTGCTGTGTGTAGTAATATCTAGATTTATAGTACTTGTTCATATATCTGTATAGTAATTTGCAGTTATATTGTACTAGACCTGCTAGCTTACCTCTCTGTATAATGGCCACCCCTAAACTTACCACGTTAGAATTAAAGGCAAAGGGGGAGGACATGGGATTGGCGGGGTCTGCTCTAACGGATTACATACAGGAAGTGGAGAGAGAGTATCGTCAAGCAGAAAGGGAAGAGCGAAAGGCCGAGTTGGAATTGAGAAGGGAAGCTGAGCAAGCAGCTAGGAAATTTGAAGCTGAACAAGCAGCTAGGAAATTAGAAGCTGAACAGGAAGCACAGAAAAGGGAGCACGAGTACCGGATGAGGGAACTCGAGTTGAAGAGTCAATCTAATGGAGAAACTGAGGGAGCAGTTGGAGGTTCCTCCATCCCAGGATCAACACCAGTAGGTGGACATGGGTACCATGCCATGAAGTTTCCTTTGGCGGTCTACGAGGAGGACAAAGAGAAGATTGACCAATACCTTCAACGCTTCGAGGCTATGTCAGTTGCTATGGGTCTGGAGCGTAACAAATGGAATCTTAAGCTATCCCAGGGATTACGCGGGACCGGTTACGAGGTTTATACTCGCCTGCCACCAGGACATGAGAACAATTATGACGAGTTAAAGACGGCTCTGCTGAAACGATTCGAGGTTACGTCACATACCTACCGGAAAAAATTTCGAGCAGCGAAACGAGAACCGGGGGAGTTGTTTGCCGCCTACAGTTTGCGTCTAAAATCTTATCTCCACAAGTGGATGGATTTGGCTGGGTTCGCACATGACTATGAGAGTCTGGAAGAGCTCATGGTGGTCGACCAGCTGAAGAAGCAAATGTCTAAACCTCTCAGGACGTTCCTGGGAGAACAAGGAGCAGAACGTATTGACCTCGTGAATAAATTAGCAGAACGGTTCGTCGAGGTACATGGGGAGGCAGGGGAAAACCTTTCAACCAACTCCAAAAGTCAAGAGAAACATGACAAGAAGAAAACCAAAAACTCAGGAACAAAAAAGTGGGAACCTTATGTGCAAAAATCAGAGGATAGTTCAGAGAAGAAGAAGGAGGGAAGCAAGAGCACTTCAAGCTCTACACCTAAACGACCGTGGTCGGAGAAGTGGTGTTCAATTTGTAAGTCACCCTCTCACAATACGAGGGACTGCAAATCGAAGGCTAAGAACCCTCACTTCGCAGCATGTCAAGTGACTTCCAAGGAGGTCGTCACGGAAAATGCCAAGGTCAACAAAGAAGCTCGCCACCAGGAGAGCTCACTCAAGTCTGGCAATAGAAAATCTAGGACAGGGAAATGGTGCAACCAATGCCAGTCGAATACGCACAATGCTATTGACTGCAGGGGAAAGTCAGGAGACACTCAATTCGTCGTGTGCCCCGGGAAACCTAAGGTGGAGCCCACCGAACAGGTCGAGGCCGAGGAAGAGACTCCAGACCAGGAAAAACCACCTGTAGTGGAATTGGTAGAGGTTAACGGTCGTCAAGTGGAGTGTTTATACGACACAGGACTGGACGGGGAGGCCGTGATTTCTGCGGATCTGGTGCATCCAGAACAATTCACAGGTGAAACCTTGGATATACAGCCTGCACAGAAGAGTGCTGTAACCATGAAGTTGCCCATTGCTAATGTGGAGATTCGGTCAAGGTACGTCACCGGCACCATCAAGGCCGCTGTATTGACCGATCCCATTTTTCCAGTCATCCTAGGTTGCCGGTATGTCTTTCTGGGAATGCCCAGGGAGCCAATCCATATGGGAGCAATGCAGACTCGCTCTCAGACGAAAACGGAAGAGGCAGACGCAATTGTGACTAACCCAATGCCGGGGGAGCTACGAACTGCCCAGAGTGAGGATGATACTTTACGTCCTTGCTACAAAAAGCTGCAGAAAAGTGCTGATCCACCAGGACGGGGGCAGTACTACATGAAGAATAGGATACTCTACAGGAGAGCAGGAAGGGGAGACAACCTATACGGTCAGTTGGTCGTCCCGAAAGCTCACCGGTCCCAGATTCTTCATATGGGGCATACCATCTCCTTTAGTGGACACATGGGTATTGCCGCCACCATGCAGCGGATTTCCTGCCACTACTATTGGCCGGGAATGACAGATGATGTGCGTCGGTATGTGAAGTCATGCCCTGAGTGCCAGAGGGTGGCACCGAAACACTGGACAGCACCGGTGGTGTTGGGTGAGATGCCCATCATGAACTCTCCTTTCGAGAGGGTAGCCATCGATATCGTGGGTCCACTTCCCAGGACTAGGAAGAGGAACATGTATATACTCACAATGGTGGATTGCTGTACAATGTGGGGTGAGGCGATACCGTTGACCACGATTGACTCGAAAAGAGTGGCGGACGCACTGATGGAGGCCTTTACCAGATTAGGCTTTCCGGATCAAATTCTGACGGATAATGGATCTCAGTTTTGTGGAAAACTCATGGAGGAGGTATTTAGGGTGTTTCACTCTAACCACATACATACCAGCCCTTACCACCCTCAAGCCAATGGACAAGTAGAGCGTTTCAACGGCACGTTGATGACAATGCTCAGGAAATTAGCGCAGGAAAAACCTGATAGGTGGGATGAATATATCCCAGCCGCACTCTTTGCCTATCGGGAAGTTCCTCATGGCTCAACAGGACTACCACCCGCTACGTTGCTGTTTGGTCGTCCAATCAAAGGACCGTTGGAAGCCATGTTGAGGAGTTGGACTGAAGAGGGGACGTCAGAAGAAGTGATCTCATCCTACAAATTCGTGGAGGAACTGAAAGAAAAACTCCACAAGGGATGGACTCTGGCAAATCAAAACTTGAAAAAGGCCAGGAAAAGACATGCGGCTTACTACAACCGTAGGTCTAAAGAAAGATCTCTAGAGGTAGGAGATAAAGTCTTGTTGCTACTCCCAACGGGAAACAACAAACTGGAGATAGGTTGGCAAGGACCATTTCCCTTGGAAAGGGTGATATCCAGAACCAACTATCAAATCCGGATCCGGGGAAAGTCGAAGATTTTCCATATCAATCTCTTGCGGAAATACGAAGAGAGACCCGGAGACAAGGCAGCGCACCTCATGGCAATGGCAGTTGCAATGGAGACGGAAGTGGGAACCAGCGAGGGCAGGGAATATCCCTTGGTACACCAGGAAACCTATAGGGATGTGAAAGTGAACCCTGATCTGACCTCCCAGGAGAGGGAAAGGATAACCCAGGTTCTCAAGTCTCATAAGGAGATACTGACTGATAAACCAGGACGAACGAGGTTGGTTGAGTTCGAGATGACTTTGACCACACAGGAGCCTGTTCGCCAAAAGGTTTACCCAGTGCCATTCTCTAAAGAAAAGGCCCTGGGGGAGGAAATACAAAAACTGCTGGAGGATGACGTGATTGCACCATCCACATCCCCATACAATGCGGGGGTAGTTTTGTTACGCAAACCAAGTGGAGAACACAGGTTGTGTATAGATTACCGACTTCTGAACAGTCATACACAGTTTCAGGTGGAACCTTTGCCGAATCCAACTCAGTTATTCGCTAGGCTCCATAAGGCTCGGTACTTTTCAAAGGTGGATCTGAGTCGGGGGTACTATCAGATACCAGTCAAACCGGAGATTCGACCACTGTTAGCTTTCAGTACACCCAGGGGACACTACGAATTCAAGGTCATGCCCTTTGGACTCAGCAATGCACCTAGTGTGTTTACACGCATGATGAGGACTTTACTAGATCCGTTACAGGATCCGTCCATCATCTCATTCATGGATGATATTCTGATTTCCAGTGACAGCTTGGATGACCACTTACAATCCTTGGAGAGAGTGTTTAATAGGCTCAAGGAAGCAGGGCTTACTGCTCGTCCAACCAAGTGCATGATTGGTTACCAGACTCTGGAATTTCTAGGTCACACCATCACTCCAGGACACATTGTTCCAGAAGAGAAGAACCTGGATAAAATCAGAAATGCACCAAGGCCAAAAACGAAGAAGGATGTGCGATCTTTTCTCTCGTTGTGTGGGTTCTACCACAAATTTATCCCACATTTCACGGAACTGGGAGCTCCGTTGACGGAAACCTTGAAAAAGGGATTCCCGGACCAAATCATTTGGACACCAGAATGTGAGAATGCCTATAGTCAGTTAAAGGAGGCCTTGGTCAGCAAACCTGTATTACAGCTCCCTGACCTTTCCAAACAATTTGTGTTGAGAACAGATGCGAGTGCGATTGGAATTGGAGCCGCTTTGTTACAGGAAGGAAAAGACGATGCTTCGGTTTTGAAACCTGTGGCATACGCAAGTAAGAAACTTCTACAGGCGGAAAGGAATTATTCAACCGTCGAGAGAGAGTGCTTGTCCCTTGTATGGGCAGTGCAAAAATTTCAGCCATATTTGTATGGAGTTAAGTTTCGGGTCCAGTCGGATCATCAGCCCCTGATGTTCCTTGCTACTTCTCAGAAGCTCAACGCCCGTTTGATGCGGTGGTCGTTGTTACTTCAACCATATAACTTCACAGTGGAGTACATTCCTGGGAAGGAAAATGTTGGAGCGGATTTCTTATCAAGACACCCAGCTCCTGAAGAAGAAGAATGAATCATCTGGATTAAACTCACGGTGGAGAAGAGTGAGATGGACTACTCTCTTAAGAGGGGGCCTATGTCACAAAATGAAACCGTGCGTTTACCCAGCTAATTGTTAGGGAGGATTTTTTGATTAACCGGACTATCTGCTAAGCAACAAGGGTTTCAACGAATACAGAGAAAACATTCATAGTTGTGGCTACACGTGTTTCCAAAACAGGTCGGGCAGAAATAACAGTTGTACTTGCACATCTGGTTGACGGATTGGCCACTGTCGGAAGTGCGGGAGCCGAATCCCGACATCGCCTTGACAAGGTTGTCAACATTTGAATACAAATGGAAGCCGTGGGGTCAGCCCATATACACATTTGGTGGTGAGTGAGGAGGAAGTGAGTGCGCTGAATCATACATCGTTTTGACAAGTCAGATGGAAAACGGAAGTACTCAGCAAGGAAGTAAACAGTCCATATGTCATATAGTTTCCGGACATCACTCAGAGGGGCAGATTGCTACTGACAGCTTGTTGAGGAAAACTCTTTGTTGGAACTCGACAGCAACTCGCTGGCTTGTTTTGAGAATCTAAACTATTACTGACAACTTTGACAGGACTTAAGCCAGGAAAATAGTTTCCTGACAATGGATGATATGCGCAAATAACACCTGCAGGACGTCACCCATATCACGTGACCAATTTTAGGAGTTTGCCATATAAACCCGAGTTGGGATCAACTAGGGGGGAGTTGACTAAGAACCGTGGATTATGATAGACGTGTTTGTGGGAGAGCTCTACAGTGTTAGATTAATTTAACATTAACTAGCATGTGCCGTTATGGCAAAGTGTAGTAGCCATCCCGGGAATGAGGCGGTTTTTACATAAGGTAGTCAATATAGTCTATTAGTTCTAATTAATATAGACTGTGGCCTTGTTAAACTATAGTGTGATGATTAGCACTGTTAGTGGAAACTAGTTAGAGTAAGAATAGTGATATTAACTCTGCTAGTTAAGAATAGATTAGTGAAGTGTTTATAAGCTTTACTAGTTGAGAATTGAGTAATGAAGGATAATTGGGATCTTCCCGTAGGTGTCCCTGGTGGGCGGGGTTCCGCATTCTGTTTGCTGATTTTTTTTGTCTTGGCCTGATGATAACCTATGTGGTCAGTTCATCTGTCCCTGATGGGTACATTATATTTTCTGAGCGAGGCCGATGCCCACGATCATCTAATAGAGATCAGTGAAGGGGAGGCTATCACCAGTTGTATGATTTATTTTACAGGTTCCTCTGGTTGGAATGAAGAACCCGGAACAACTAAAAAATCCGATCCCGGATAAAGTATGATGTGGAGAGATGGGCCAGCAATTTTCGCAACGGAAGAAGTTAAGACACATTGCTCGGTGGAGTCTAATGGTATATGTATCCTACATGAGTGAATACCAATCGTTAACACACCTGAAGTGATGGAGGTTCAGCCCACGTGGAACTAGATCAGTAGGAACTGATGTTCACATTAGATGAAACCAAACATTGAAGTGTAGTTGTGCCACGTATCAAGGAAATCAGAACTTTCAGACTATATCTAGTGAATAAAGCAAGCCATTTTATTCTAGATACAATAACTGTTTAATAGTGAGAACTAGTGAACATTTATCAAGAGACAAAAAGTCTTGTTCATAGGACAGTGTTCCATGTTTGTTTTCACCGCGCCGGAATTATGAAGCCAGAGTTTCTATAAACTGTTAGGAACAGTTGTGTTAGGAACAATAACAGTTTTTTTCCACGGATTATATATTTACATGGGATTCAGATCTCATGGTCATCAGAGTTCCTGGAGGAGGACATGTCTGGAGAGAAGGATACGACTTCGGTGAGGTTTTTCGTACTGACTCGAATGATGTCGTGTGATCCTTGCCATGATGTGTACACTATGATCCTGAACTTTGAAGGCTGACATACACATTTATGTTATAATACACGACACACTTTTTTCTTCGCATACACGTCTCATATACGTTACACTTTTCTTTTAATAAATTAGTCTTTATTAATTTTTAGAAGCAATAGTTGTTGAGTATGTTGCGTTGGGGAAGTATGAGAAGGGGGGCATAGTACGACAGTGAGAGAGTGATAGGAAAAGGTGTCCATAGGTTGATGGAGTGTGTTGGACGGAAGCTGGTGGATTCTCCAGAATATTGAGAGGGAAAAAAAATATTATAATGTGGGTGTCGACTCTCTTCACTCCAGGGACGACACTTTAAAGGAGGACACGACACGTGGCTCTAGAAGAAGCAGTTTAGGCACAAATAGAAGATGCATCCTCAGGAACAGCACGAGCTGAAACTCCAACATAACTAGTAGAAACAAGTCTAACAATATCAGTTACGCAGCATGCAGAATTGGCTTTCCAAAAAGAAGTTAAGGAATAAAAAAAAATAAGCTTTCACAGGATCAGCATGAGCTGAAACTCCACAAGAGCAGAAACAAATCTAATATGATGACAACGACTGTTCCGGCAGAATTGGCTCTAGAAGAAGCAGTTGAGGCGCAAACATAAGGTGCTTCCACAGAATCAGCACTATCAGTTACGGAAATGGATCAGACAGAAGATGCTTCCACAGGATCAGCAAGAGCTGAAACTGCAACAGAACTAGCAGAAACCAGTATAACACAATCAGTTATGCAAATAGATCAGACTTGCCTCTAGAAGAAGTAGCTGAGGCACAAACAGAAGATGCTTCCATGGGATTAGTACGAGCAATAGGAATACATCAGCTGCAAAAACAGAAGATGCTTCCACAGGATCAGCACGAGCTGAAACTCTAAAAGAACCAGCAAAAACATGCATAACAATTTACGCAAATGGGTCAGACAGACGTGGCTCTACAAGAAGCAGTTTGCGCATAACAAGATGCTTCCAAAGCAAGAGCTGAAACTCAAACAGAACTAACAGAAACAAGTTTAAGAAGAGGATATGCATACAGAGCATTCAGATTGTGTTCAGAAGAAGCAGTTAAGGCATAAACAGAAGATGCTTCCATGGGATTAGCACGAGCTAAAACTCCAAAAGGAAGACACCAGCTGCACAAACAGAAGATGCTTCCACAGGATCAGCAAGAGATGAAACAGCAACAGACTTAGAATATCAGTTACGCAAATAGATCAGACAGGCTTGCCTTTAGAAGAAAAAGGTGAGGCACAAACAGAAGAAGCTTCCATGGGATTAACACGAGCTGAAACAAGAAACATTTTGCAATCTGTTTAAACATAATTTACACAGGATCAGCACGAGCTGAAACTCCAAAAGAACTTGCAGAAACAAGTTTAAGACGTTTACTGAGCAGGCAGAATTGGTTATAGAAGAAGCAATTGAGACACAAAAAGAAGATTATTCCATAGGTTCAACACGAATTGAAGCTCTACAAGAACTAGCAGAAACAAATCTAATATGATGAGTTAAACAAACTGATCAGGCAGAATTGTCTCTAGAAGAAGCAGTTGAGGCGCAAACAGAAGGTGCTTCCACAGAATCAACGCGAGCTGAAACTATCACTATCAGTTACGGAAATGGGTCAGACAGAAGATGCTTCCACAGGATCAGCAAGAGCTGAAACTGCAACAGAACTTTGTGCTGATGCTGTGGAAGCATCTTCTGTTTGTGCCTCACCTATTTCTTCTAGAACCAATTCTGCCTGATCAGTTTGTATAACTCTTTGTGTTAGAATTGTTTCTGTTAGTTCTATTAGATTTTCAGCTCGTGCTGATCCTGTGATCTTCTGTTTGTGTAGCTGGTGTCTTCCTGTTGGAGTTTCAGCTCGTGCTAATCTCACAGAAGCATCTTCTGGTTATGCCTTAACTGCTTCTTCTTTGTTACCTATGGAAGCATCGTCTTTTTGTGCCTCAATTACTTCTTCTATAGCCAATTCTGCCTGATCAGTTTGTGTAACTCATCATATTAGATTTGTTTCTGCTAGTTCTTGGGGAGTTTCAGCACGTGCGGATCTTATGTGTATGCATCTTTTGTTTGTGCCTCAACTGCTTCTTCTAGAGCCACGTCTTTCTGACTCATTTGAGTAACTGATAGTGTTATACTTGTTTCTGCTAGTTCTTTTAGAGTTTCAGCTCGTGCTGATCCTGTGGAAGCATCTTCTGTTTTTGCAGCTCATTTCTTACTGTTGCCCGTGCTAATCCCATGGAAGCATCTTCTGTTTGTGCCTAAACTGCTTCTTATAGAGAAAAGTCTGCCTGATCTATTTGCGTAACTGATAGTGTTTCTGCTAGTTCTTTTGAAGTTTTAGCTCCTGCTGTAATTATGGAAGCATCTTCTTTTTGTGCCTCAACTGCTTCTTCTAGAGGCAAGTCTGTCTAGTCTATTTGCGTAACTGATATTGCTAGACTTGTTTCTGCTAGTTCTTTTGGGGATTCAGCTTGTGCTGTACCTTTGGAAGCATCTTTTTTTTGTGCCTCAACCGCTTCTTCTAGAGCCACGTCTGTCTGACCCATTTGAGTAGCTGATGGTGCTATACTTGTTTCTGCTAGTTTTTTTGGAGTTTGTGCTGATGCTGTGGAAGCATCTTCTGTTTGTGCCTCACCTTCTAGAACCAATTCTTGCTGATCAGTTTGTATAACTCGTTGTGTTAGAATTGTTTCTGTTAGCTCGTGCTGACCCTGTGGAAGCATCCTCTGATTGTGCAGCTGGTGTCTTCCTTTTGGAGTTTCAGCTCGTGCTAATCCCATGGAAGCATCTTCTGTTTATGCCTTAACTGCTTCTTCTGAACACAATCTGCCTGCTCTGTATGCATATCCTCTTCTTAAACTTGTTTCTGTTAGTTCTGTTTGAGTTTCAGCTCTTGCTAATCCTTTGGAAGCATCTTGTTATGCGCCAACTGCTTCTTGTAGAGCCACGTCTGTCTGACCCATTTGCGTAAATTGTTATACTTGTTCCTGCTGGTTCTTTTAGAGTTTCAGCTCGTGCTGATCCTGTGGAAGCATCTTCTGTTTTTGCAGCTTACTGTTGCCCGTGCGAATCCCATGGAAGCATCTTCTGTTTGTGCCTCAACTGCTTCTTCTAGAGAAAAGTCTGCCTGATCTATTTGCGTAACTGATAGTGTTATACTTGTTTCTGCTAGTTCTTTTGAAGTTTTAGCTCCTGCTGTACTTATGGAAGCATCTTCTTTTTGTGCCTCAACTGCTTCTTCTAGAGGCAAGTCTGTCTAGTCTATTTGCGTAACTGATATTGCTAGACTTGTTTCTACTAGTTATGTTGGAGTTTCAGCTCGTGCTGTTTCTGAGGATGCATCTTCTGTTTGTGCCTCAACTGCTTCTTCTAGAGCCACGTCTGTATGTCTCATTTGAGTAACTGATAGTGTTATACTTGTTTCTGCTAGTTCTTTTGGAGTTTCAGCTCGTGCTGATCCTGTGGAAGCATCTTCTGTTTGTGCAGCTGGTGTCTTCCTGTTAGAGTTTCAGCTCGTGCTAATCCCATGTGCTAATCTTCTCAACTGCTTCTTCTGTCTGCAAGCTATTTGCGTAACTGATAGTGTTATACTTGTTTCTGCTAGTTCTTTTGGAGTTTCAGCTCGTGCTGTACCTATGGAAGCATCTTCTTTGTGTGCCTCAACCGCTTCTTCTAGAGCCACGCCTGTCTGACCCATTTAAGTAGCTGATGGTGTTATACTTGTTTCTGCTAGTTCTTTTGAAGTTTGTGCAGATGCTGTGGAAGCATCTTCTGTTTGTGCCTCACCTATTTCTTCTAGAACCAATTCTGCTTGATTAGTTTGTATAACTCATTGTGTTAGAATTGTTTCTGTTAATTCTATTAGATTTTCAATTCGTGCTGATCCCGTGGAAGCATCTTCTGTTTGTGCAACTGGTGTCTTCCTGTTGGAGTTTCAGCTCGTGCTAATCCCATGGAAGCATCTTCTGTTTATGCCTTAACTGCTTCTTCTAGAGAAAAGTCTGCTAGTTCTTTCGAAGTTTCAGCTCATGCTGTACCCATGGAAGCATCGTCTTTTTGTGCCTCAATTCTGCCTGATCATATAAGATTTGTTTCTGCTATTTCTTGGGGAGTTTCAGCTCGTGCGGATCTTATGTGTATGCATCTTTTGTTTGTGCCTCAACTGCTCCTTCTAGAGGCATGTCTGTCTGACCCATTTGCTTAACTGATAGTGTTAGACTGGTTTCTGCTAGTTCTTTTGGAGTTTCTGCTCGTGCTGATCCTGTGGAAGCATCTTCTGTTTGTGCAGCTGGTATCTTCCTGTTGGAGTTTCAGCTCGTGCTAATACCATGCAAGCATCTTCTTTTGTGCCTCATCTGCTTCTTCTAGAGCCAATTCTGCCTGAACAGTTTGTGTAACTCAACATATTAGATTTGTTTTTGCTCTTGTGGAGTTTCAGCTCATGCTGATCCTGTGGAAGCATATTTTTTTTTATTCCTTAACTTCATTTTGGAAAGCCAATTCTGCATGTTCAATATGCTAACTCGTCGTGTTAGACTTGTTTCTGCAGCAGGTGTCTTCCTGTTGGAGTTTCAGCTCGTGTTAATCCCATGGAAGCATCTTCTGTTTTTGCCTCACCTTTTTCTTCTAAAGGCAAGCCTGTCTGATCGATTTGCGTAACTGATAGTGTTTCAACTAGGTATGTTGCTGTTTCATCTCTTGCTGATCCTGTGGAAGCATCTTCTGTTTTTGCAGCTCATGTCTTACTGTTGCCCGTGCTAATCCCATGGAAGCATCTTCTGTTTGTGCCTAAACTGCTTCTTCTAGAGAAAAGTCTGCCTGATCTATTTGCGTAGCTGATAGTGTTATACTTGTTTCTGCTAGTTCTTTTGAAGTTTTAGCTCGTGCTGTACTTATGGAAGCATCTTCTTATTGTTCCTCAACCGCTTCTTCTAGAGCCACGTCTGTCTGACCCATTTGAGTAGCTGATGGTGTTATACTTGTTTCTGCTAGTTCTTTTAGAGTTTTTTCTGATGCTGTGGAAGCATCTTCTGTTTGTGCCTCACCTATTTCTTCTAGAACCAATTCTGCCTGATCAGTTTGTATAACTCGTTGTGTTAGAATTGTTTCTGTTAGTTCTATTAGATTTTCAGCTCGTGCTGATCCTGTGATCTTCTGTTTGCGCAGCTGGTGTCTTCCTGTTGGAGTTTCAGCTCGTGCTAATCCCATAGAAGCATCTTCTGTTTATGCCTTAACTGCTTCTTCTTTTGTACCTATGGAAGCATCGTATTTTTGTGCCTCAATTGCTTCTTCTATAGCCAATTCTGCCTGATCAGTTTGTGTAACTCATCATATTAGATTTGTTTCTGCTAGTTCTTGGGGAGTTTCAGCACGTGCGGATCTTATGTGTATGCATCTTTTGTTTGTGCCTCAACTGCTTCTTCTAGAGCC
This sequence comes from Cepaea hortensis, assembly GCA_963921405.1. Lineage (NCBI taxonomy): Eukaryota > Metazoa > Mollusca > Gastropoda > Stylommatophora > Helicidae > Cepaea > Cepaea hortensis. Next base: position 60,310,617 of record OY992895.1, on the reverse strand, counting down.
ACGTCTTTCTGACTCATTTGAGTAACTGATAGTGGTATACTTGTTTCTGCTAGTTCTTTTGGAGTTTCAGCTCGTGCTGATCCTGTGGAAGCATCTTCTGTTTTTGCAGCTCATTTCTTACTGTTGCCCGTGCTAATCCCATGGAAACATCTTCTGTTTGTGCCTAAACTGCTTCTTCTAGAAAAAAGTCTGCCTGATCTATTTGCGTAACTGATAGTGTTATACTTGCTTCTGCTAGTTCTTTTGAAGTTTTAGCTCCTGCTGTACTTATGGAAGCATCTTCTTTTTGTGCCTCAACTGCTTCTTCTAGAGGCAAGTCTGTCTAGTCTATTTGCGTAACTGATATTGCTAGACTTGTTTCTACTAGTTATGTTGGAGTTTCAGCTCGTGCTGCTTCTGAGGATGCATCTTCTGTTTGTGCCTCAACTGCTTCTTCTAGAGCCACGTCTGTATGTCTCATTTGAGTAACTGATAGTGTTATACTTGTTTCTGCTAGTTCTTTTGGAGTTTCAGCTCGTGCTGATCCTGTGGAAGCATCTTCTGTTTGTGCAGCTGGTGTCTTCCTGTTAGAGTTTCAGCTCGTGCTAATCCCATGTGCTAATCTTCTCAACTGCTTCTTCTGTCTGCAAGCTATTTGCGTAACTGATAGTGTTATACTTGTTTCTGCTAGTTCTTTTGGAGTTTCAGCTCGTGCTGTACCTATGGAAGCATCTTCTTTTTGTGCCTCAACCGCTTCTTCTAGAGCCACGCCTGTCTGACCCATTTAAGTAGCTGATGGTGTTATACTTGTTTCTGCTAGTTCTTTTGAAGTTTGTGCAGATGCTGTGGAAGCATCTTCTGTTTGTGCCTCACCTATTTCTTCTAGAACCAATTCTGCTTGATTAGTTTGTATAACTCATTGTGTTAGAATTGTTTCTGTTAATTCTATTAGATTTTCAATTCGTGCTGATCCCGTGGAAGCATCTTCTGTTTGTGCAACTGGTGTCTTCCTGTTGGAGTTTCAGCTCGTGCTAATCCCATGGAAGCATCTTCTGTTTATGCCTTAACTGCTTCTTCTAGAGAAAAGTCTGCTAGTTCTTTCGAAGTTTCAGCTCATGCTGTACCTATGGAAGCATCGTCTTTTTGTGCCTCAATTCTGCCTGATCATATAAGATTTGTTTCTGCTAGTTCTTGGGGAGTTTCAGCTCGTGCGGATCTTATGTGTATGCATCTTTTGTTTGTGCCTCAACTGCTCCTTCTAGAGGCATGTCTGTCTGACCCATTTGCTTAACTGATAGTGTTAGACTGGTTTCTGCTAGTTCTTTTGGAGTTTCTGCTCGTGCTGATCCTGTGGAAGCATCTTCTGTTTGTGCAGCTGGTATCTTCCTGTTGGAGTTTCAGCTCGTGCTAATACCATGCAAGCATCTTCTTTTGTGCCTCATCTGCTTCTTCTAGAGCCAATTCTGCCTGAACAGTTTGTGTAACTCAACATATTAGATTTGTTTTTGCTCTTGTGGAGTTTCAGCTCATGCTGATCCTGTGGAAGCATATTTTTTTTTATTCCTTAACTTCATTTTGGAAAGCCAATTCTGCATGTTCAATATGCTAACTCGTCGTGTTAGACTTGTTTCTGCAGCAGGTTTCTTCCTGTTGGAGTTTCAGCTCGTGTTAATCCCATGGAAGCATCTTCTGTTTTTGCCTCACCTTTTTCTTCTAAAGGCAAGCCTGTCTGATCTATTTGCGTAACTGATAGTGTTTCAACTAGGTATGTTGCTGTTTCATCTCTTGCTGATCCTGTGGAAGCATCTTCTGTTTTTGCAGCTCATGTCTTACTGTTGCCCGTGCTAATCCCATGGAAGCATCTTCTGTTTGTGCCTAAACTGCTTCTTCTAGAGAAAAGTCTGCCTGATCTATTTGCGTAGCTGATAGTGTTATACTTGTTTCTGCTAGTTCTTTTGAAGTTTTAGCTCGTGCTGTACTTATGGAAGCATCTTCTTATTGTTCCTCAACCGCTTCTTCTAGAGCCACGTCTGTCTGACCCATTTGAGTAGCTGATGGTGTTATACTTGTTTCTGCTAGTTCTTTTAGAGTTTTTTCTGATGCTGTGGAAGCATCTTCTGTTTGTGCCTCACCTATTTCTTCTAGAACCAATTCTGCCTGATCAGTTTGTATAACTCGTTGTGTTAGAATTGTTTCTGTTAGTTCTATTAGATTTTCAGCTCGTGCTGATCCTGTGATCTTCTGTTTGCGCAGCTGGTGTCTTCCTGTTGGAGTTTCAGCTCGTGCTAATCCCATAGAAGCATCTTCTGTTTATGCCTTAACTGCTTCTTCTTTTGTACCTATGGAAGCATCGTATTTTTGTGCCTCAATTGCTTCTTCTATAGCCAATTCTGCCTGATCAGTTTGTGTAACTCATCATATTAGATTTGTTTCTGCTAGTTCTTGGGGAGTTTCAGCACGTGCGGATCTTATGTGTATGCATCTTTTGTTTGTGCCTCAACTGCTTCTTCTAGAGCCACGTCTTTCTGACTCATTTGAGTAACTGATAGTGGTATACTTGTTTCTGCTAGTTCTTTTGGAGTTTCAGCTCGTGCTGATCCTGTGGAAGCATCTTCTGTTTTTGCAGCTCATTTCTTACTGTTGCCCGTGCTAATCCCATGGAAACATCTTCTGTTTGTGCCTAAACTGCTTCTTCTAGAAAAAAGTCTGCCTGATCTATTTGCGTAACTCATAGTGTTATACCTGTTTCTGCTAGTTCTTTTGGAGTTTCAGCTCGTGCTGTACCTATGGAAGCATCATCTTTTTGTGCCTCAACCGCTTCTTCTAGAGCCACGTCTGTCTGACCTATTTGAGTAGCTGATGGTGTTATACTTGTTTCTGCTAGTTTTTTTGGAGTTTGTGCTGATGCTGTGGAAGCATCTTCTGTTTGTGCCTCACCTTCTAGAACCAATTCTTCCTGATCAGTTTGTATAACTCGTTGTGTTAGAATTGTTTCTGTTAGCTCGTGCTCACCCTGTGGAAGCATCTTCTGATTGTGCAGCTGGTGTCTTCCTTTTGGAGTTTCAGCTCGTGCTAATCCCATGGAAGCATCTTCTGTTTATGCCTTAACTGCTTCTTCTGAACACAATCTGCCTGCTCTGTATGCATATCCTCTTCTTAAACTTGTTTCTGTTAGTTCTGTTTGAGTTTCAGCTCTTGCTAATCCTTTGGAAGCATCTTGTTATGCGCCAACTGCTTCTTGTAGAGCCACGTCTGTCTGACCCATTTGCGTAAATTGTTATACTTGTTCCTGCTGGTTCTTTTAGAGTTTCAGCTCGTGCTGATCCTGTGGAAGCATCTTCTGTTTTTGCAGCTTACTGTTGCCCGTGCTAATCCCATGGAAGCATCTTCTTTTTGTGCCTCAACTGCTTCTTCTAGAGGCAAGTCTGTCTAGTCTATTTGCGTAACTGATATTGCTAGACTTGTTTCTACTAGTTATGTTGGAGTTTCAGCTCGTGCTGTTTCTTAGGATGCATTTTCTGTTTGTGCCTCAACTGCTTCTTCTAGAGCCACGTCTGTATGTCTCATTTGAGTAACTGATAGTGTTATACTTGTTTCTGCTAGTTCTTTTGGAGTTTCAGCTCGTGCTGATCCTGTGGAAGCATCTTCTGTTTGTGCAGCTGGTGTCTTCCTGTTAGAGTTTCAGCTCGTGCTAATCCCATGTGCTAATCTTCTCAACTGCTTCTTCTGTCTGCAAGCTATTTGCGTAACTGATAGTGTTATACTTGTTTCTGCTAGTTCTTTTGGAGTTTCAGCTCGTGCTGTACCTATGGAAGCATCTTCTTTTTGTGCCTCAACCGCTTCTTCTAGAGCCACGCCTGTCTCACCCATTTAAGTAGCCTATGGTGGTATACTTTTTTCTGCTAGTTCTTTTGAAGTTTGTGCAGATGCTGTGGAAGCATCTTCTGTTTGTGCCTCACCTATTTCTTCTAGAACCAATTCTGCTTGATTAGTTTGTATAACTCATTGTGTTAGAATTGTTTCTGTTAATTCTATTAGATTTTCAATTCGTGCTGATCCCGTGGAAGCATCTTCTGTTTGTGCAACTGGTGTCTTCCTGTTGGAGTTTCAGCTCGTGCTAATCCCATGGAAGCATCTTCTGTTTATGCCTTAACTGCTTCTTCTAGAGAAAAGTCTGCTAGTTCTTTCGAAGTTTCAGCTCATGCTGTACCTATGGAAGCATCGTCTTTTTGTGCCTCAATTCTGCCTGATCATATAAGATTTGTTTCTGCTAGTTCTTGGGGAGTTTCAGCTCGTGCGGATCTTATGTGTATGCATCTTTTGTTTGTGCCTCAACTGCTCCTTCTAGAGGCATGTCTGTCTGACCCATTTGCTTAACTGATAGTGTTAGACTGGTTTCTGCTAGTTCTTTTGGAGTTTCGGCTCGTGCTGTAACTATGGAAGCATCTTCTTTTTGTGCCCCATCTGCTTCTTCTAGAGCCAATTCTGCCTGTTTAGTTTGTGTAACTCATCATATTAGATTTGTTTCTGTTAGTTCTTGTGGAGTTTCAGCTCGTGCTAAATCTGTAAAAGCATCTTCTGGTTGTGCCTCAACTGCTTCTTCTAAAGGCAAGTCTGTCTTATCTATTTGCGTAATTGATAAAATACTTTCACACTAGTTCTGTTTTTAGCTTCACTTCAGGCTAATCCTGTGGAAGAATCTTTTGTTTGTGCCCCAACTGCTTCTTCTAGAGGCAAGTCTGTCCGATCTTTTTGATAGAGTTATACTTGTTTCTGCTAGTTCTTTTGGAGTTTCATCTCGTGCTGCACCTATGGACGCATCTTCTTTGTGTGCCTCAACCGCTTCTTCTAGAGCCACGTCTGTCTGACCCATTTGAGAAGCTGATGGTGTTATACTTGTTTCTGCTGGTTCTTTTAGAGTTTCAGCTCGTGCTGATCCTGTGGAAGCATCTTCTGTTTTTGCAGCTGATGTATTCCTATTGCCTCAAGAAGCAGTTGATGCGCAAACAGAAGGTGCTTCCACAGAATCAGCGCGAGCTGAAACTATGACTATCAGTTACGGAAATGGGTCAGACAGAAGATGCTTCCACATTATCAGCAAGAGCTGAAACTGCAACAGAACTAGCAGAAACAAGTATAACAATATCAGTTACGCAAATAGATCAGACTTGCCTCTAGAAGAAGTAGCTGAGGCACAAACAGAAGATGCTTCCATGGGATTAGTACGAGCAATAGGAATACATCAGCTGAAAAAATCGAAGATGCTTCCACAGGATCAGCACGAGCTGAAACTCTAAAAGAACCAGCAGAAACATGTATAACAATTTACGCAAATGGGTCAGACAGACGTGGCTCTACAAGAAGCAGTTGGCGCATAACAAGATGCTTCCAAAGGATTAGCAAGAGCTGAAACTCAAACAGAACTAACAGAAACAAGTTTAAGAAGAGGATATGCATACAGAAGAAGCAGTTAAGGCATAAACAGAAGATGCTTCCACAGGATCAGAACGAGATGAAACTCCATAAGTACTAGCAGAAACAAGTATAACACTATCAGTTACTCAAATGAGACAGACAGACGTGGCTTCAACAGAACTAGCAGAAACAAGTATAAGTTACGCAAAAAGATCAGACAGACTTGCCTCTAGAAGAAGCTGAAACTCCAAAAGGAAGACACCAGCTGCACAAACAGAAGATGCTACCACAGGATCAGCACAAGCTGAAAATCTAATAGAACTAACAGAAACAATTCTAACACAACGAGTTATACAAACTGATCAGGCAGAATTGGTTCTAGAAGAGATAAGTGAGGCACAATCAGAAGATGCTTCCACAGGATTAGCAAGAAGTGAAGCTCCAACAGAACTAGTGTGAAACTATTCTAACACTATCAGTTAAGCAAATAGATATGACAGACTTGCCTCTAGAAGAAGCAGTTAAGGCACAAACAGAAGATGCTTTTACAGATTTAGCACGAGCTGAAACTCCACAAGAACTAGCAGAAACAAATCTAATATGATGAGTTACACAAACTGAACAGGCAGAATTGGCTCTAGCAGAAGCAGTTGAGGCTCAAAAAGAAGATGCTTCCACAGGATTAGCACGAGCTGAAACTCGAAAAGAACTAGTAGAAACAAGTATAACACTATCAGTTACGCAAATGGGTGAGACAGACATTGCTCTAGAAGAAGCAGTTGAGGCACAAAAAGAAGATGCTTACATAGTTACAGCACGAGCTGAAACTCCAAAAGAACTAGCAGAAAATGGTATAACACTATCAGTTACTCAAATGGGGCAGACAGACGTGGCTCTATAAGAAGCAGTTGAGACACAAAGAGAAGATGCATCCTCAGGAACAGCACGAGCTGAAACTCCAACAAAACTCACAGAAATAATTCCCACACAATGAGTTATACAAAATGATCAGGGATATTTGGCTCTATAGACACAAACTGAGGCATAAAGACGCTTCCACAGAATCAGCATGAGCTGAAACTGTATTAGAACAAATTTTAACAAGAAACATTTTGCAATCTGATTAAACATAATTTACACAGGATCAGCACGAGCTGAAACTCCAAAAGAACTTGCAGAATCAAGTTTAAGACGTTTACTGAGCAGGCAGAAGTGGGTATAGAAGAAGCAATTGAGACACAAAAAGAAGATTATTTCATAGGTTCAACACGAATTGAAGCTCTACAAGAACTAGCAGAAACAAATCTGGTATGATGAGTTAAACAAACTGATCAGGCAGAATTGGCTCTAGAAGAAGCAGTTGAGGCGCAAACAGAAGGTGCTTCCACAGAATCAGCGCGAGCTGAAACTATCACTATCAGTTACGGAAATGGGTCAGACAGAAGATGCTTCCACAGGATCAGCAAGAGCTGAAACTGCAACAGAACTAGCAAAAACAAGTATAAGTTACGCAAAAAGATCAGACAGACTTGCCTCTGGAGTGAGGCACGAACAGAAGATGCTTCCATGGGCTTCTACGATCAACAGGAAGATATCAGCTGCAAAAACAGAAGATGCTTCCACAGGATCAGCAAGTGCTGAAACTGCCATAGACCTAGTAGAAACAAGTATAACACTATCAGTTACGCAAATAGCTTGCAGACAGAAGAAGCAGTTGGGAAGATGCTTCCATGGGCTTCTACGAGCAACAGGAAGATATCAGCTGCAAAAACAGAAGATGCTTCCACAGGATCAGCAAAAGCTGAAACTGCCATAGGGCTAGCAGAAAGAAGTATAACACTCAAATGAGACAGACAGACGTGGCTCTAGAAGAAGTAGTTGAGGCACAAACAGAAGATGCATCCTCAGGAACAGCATGAGCTGAAACTCCAACATAACTAGTAGAAACAAGTCTAACAATATCAGTTACGCAAATAGACTAGACAGACTTGCCCAGAAGCAGTTGAGGCACAAAAAGAAGATACTTCCATCAGTACAGCACGAGCTAAAACTTCAAAAGAACTAGCAGAAACAAGTATAACACTATCACTTACGCAAATAGATCAGGCAGACTTTTCTCTATAAGAAGCATTTGAGGCACAAACAGAAGATGCTTCCATGGGATTAGCACGGGCAACAGTAAGACATGAGCTGCAAAAACAGAAGATGCTTCCACAGGATCAGCAATAGATGAAACAGCAACAGACCTAGTTGAAACACTATCATTTACGCAAATAGATCAGACCTTTAGAAGAAAAAGGTGAGGAACAAACAGAAGATGCTTCCATGGGATTAACATCTTTTTGCGTAAGTTATACTTGTTTCTGCTAGTTCTGTTGCAGTTTCAGCTCTTGCTGATCCTGTGGAAGCATCTTCTGTCTGACCCATTTCCGTAACTGATAGTGATAGTTTCAGCTCGCGCTGATTCTGTGGAAGCACCTTCTGTTTGCGCCTCAACTGCTTCTTCTAGAGCCAATTCTGCCTGATTAGTTTGTGTAACTCATCATATTAGATTTGTTTCTGCTAGTTCTTGTAGAGCTTCAATTCGTGTTGATCCTATGGAATAATCTTCTTTTTGTGTCTCATTTGCTTCTTCTATAACAAATTCTGCCTGCTCAGTAAACGTCTTAAACTTGTTTCTGCAAGTTCTTCTGGAGTTTCAGCTCGTGCTGATCCTGTGTAAATTATGTTTGATCAGATTGCAAAATGTTTCTTGTTAGAATTCATTCTGATACAGTTTCAGCTCATGCTGATTCCGTGGAAGCGTCTTTATGCCTCAGTTTGTGTCTATAGAGCCAAATATCCCTGATCATTTTGTATAACCCATTGTGTTAGAATTGTTTCTGTGAATTCTGTTGGAGTTTCAGCTCGTGCTGTTCCTGGGGATGCATCTTCTTTTTGTGCCTCAACTGCATCTTCTAGAGCCACGTCTGTCTGACCCATTTGAGTAGCTAATGGTGTTATACTTGTTTCTGCTAGTTTTTTTGGGAGTTTGTGCTGATGCTGTGGAAGCATCTTCTGTTTGTGCCTCACCTTCTAGAACCAATTCTTCCTGATCAGTTTGTATAACTCGTTGTGTTAGAATTGTTTCTGTTAGCTCATGCTGATCCTGTGGAAGCATCTTCTGATTGTGCAGCTGGTGTCTTCCTTTTGGAGTTTCAGCTCGTGCTAATCCCATGAAAGCATCTTCTGGTTATGCCTTAACTGCTTCTTCTTTTTTTACCTATGGAAGCATCGTCTTTTTGTGCCTCAATTACTTCTTCTATAGCCAATTCTGCCTGATCAGTTTGTGTAACTCATCATATTAGATTTGTTTCTGCTAGTTCTTGGGGAGTTTCAGCACGTGCGGATCTTATGTGTATGCATCTTTTTTGTGTGCCTCAACTGCTTCTTCTAGAGCCACGTCTTTCTGACTCATTTGAGTAACTGATAGTGTTATACTTGTTTCTGCTAGTTCTTTTAGAGTTTCAGCTCGTGCTGATCTTGTGGAAGCATCTTCTGTTTTTGCAGCTCATTTCTTACTGTTGCCCGTGCTAATCCCATGGAAGCATCTTCTGTTTGTGCCTAAACTGCTTCTTATAGAGAAAAGTCTGCCTGATCTATTTGCGTAACTGATAGTGTTATACTTGTTTCTGCTAGTTCTTTTGAAGTTTTAGCTCCTGCTGTAATTATGGAAGCATCTTCTTTTTGTGCCTCAACTGCTTCTTCTAGAGGCAAGTCAGTCTAGTCTATTTGCGTAACTGATATTGCTAGACTTGTTTCTACTAGTTATGTTGGAGTTTCAGCTCGTGCTGTTTCTGAGGATGCATCTTCTGTTTGTGCCTCAACTGCTTCTTCTAGAGCCACGTCTGTATGTCTCATTTGAGTAACTGATAGTGTTATACTTGTTTCTGCTAGTTCTTTTGGAGTTTCAGCTCGTGCTGATCCTGTGGAAGCATCTTCTGTGTGTGCAGCTGGTGTCTTCCTGTTGGAGTTTCAGCTCGTGCTAATCCCATGGAAGAATCTTCTCAACTGCTTCTTCTGTCAGCAAGCTATTTGCGTAACTGATAGTGTTATACTTGTTTCTACTAGGTCTATGGCAGTTTCTGCTCTTGCTGATCCTGTGGAAACATCTTCTGTTTTAGCAGCTATCTTCCTGTTGCTCGTAGAAGCCCATGGAAGGATCTTCTGTTCGTGCGTCAACTGCTTCTTCTAGAGGCAAGTCTGTCTGATCTTTTTGCGTAACTGATAGTGTTATACTTGTTTCTGCTAGTTCTTTTGGAGTTTCAGCTCGTGCTGTACCTATGGAAGCATCTTCTTTTTGTGCCTCAACCGCTTCTTCTAGAGCCACGTCTGTCTGACCCATTTGAGTAGCTGATGGTGTTATACTTGTTTCTGCTAGTTCTTTTGGAGTTTGTGCTGATGCTGTGGAAGCATCTTCTGTTTGTGCCTCACCTATTTCTTCTAGAACCAATTCTGCTTGATTAGTTTGTATAACTCATTGTGTTAGAATTGTTTCTGTTAATTCTATTAGATTTTCAATTCGTGCTGATCCCGTGGAAGCATCTTCTGTTTGTGCAACTGGTGTCTTCCTGTTGGAGTTTCAGCTCGTGCTAATCCCATGGAAGCATCTTATGTTTATGCCTTAATGCTTCTTCTAGAGAAAAGTCTGCTAGTTCTTTCTAAGTTTCAGCTCATGCTGTACCTATGGAAGCATCGTCTTTTTGTGCCTCAATTCTGCCTCATATTAGATTTGTTTCTGCTAGTTCTTGGGGAGTTTCAGCTCGTGCGGATCTTATGTGTATGCATCTTTTGTTTGTGCCTCAACTGCTCCTTCTAGAGGCATGTCTGTCTGACCCATTTGCTTAACTGATAGTGTTAGACTGGTTTCTGCTAGTTCATTTGGAGTTTCAGCTCATGCTGATCCTGTGGAAGCATATTTTTTTTTAATTCTTTAACTTCATTTTGGAAAGCCAATTCTGCATGTTCAATATGCTAACTCGTCGTGTTAGACTTGTTTCTGCAGCAGGTTTCTTTCTGTTGGAGTTTCAGCTCGTGTTAATCCCATGGAAGCATCTTCTGTTTTTGCCTCACCTTTTTCTTCTAAAGGCAAGCCTGTCTGATCTATTTGCGTAACTGATAGTGTTTCAACTAGGTATGTTGCTGTTTCATCTCTTGCTGATCCTGTGGAAGCATCTTCTGTTTTTGCAGCTCATGTCTTACTGTTGCCCGTGCTAATCCCATGGAAGCATCTTCTGTTTGTGCCTAAACTGCTTCTTCTAGAGAAAAGTCTGCCTGATCTATTTGCGTAGCTGATAGTGTTATACTTGTTTCTGCTAGTTCTTTTGAAGTTTTAGCTCGTGCTGTACTTATGGAAGCATCTTCTTTTTGTTCCTCAACTGCTTCTTCTAGAGGCAAGTCTGTCTAGTCTATTTGCGTAACTGATATTGTTATACTTGTTTCTACAAGTTATGTTGGAGTTTCAGCTCGTGCTATTCCTGGGGATGCATCTTCTGTTTGTGCCTCAACTGCTTCTTCTATAACCAATTCTGCCTTCTCAGTAAACGTCGTAAACTTGTTTCTGCAAGTTCTTTTGGAGTTTCATCTCGTGCTGATCATGTGTAAATTATGTTTGATCACATTGCAAAATGGTTCTTGTTAGAATTCATTCTGATACAGTTTCAGTTCATGCTGATTCTGTGGAAGCGTTTTTTGTTTGTACCTCAGTTTGTGTCTATAAAGCTAAATATCCCTGATCATTTTGCTTAACTCGTTGTGTTAGAATAGTTTCTATGAGTTCTATAGGAGATTCAGCTCGTGCTGTTCCTGAGGATGCATCTTCTCTTTGTGCCACAACTGCTTCTTCAAGAGCCACGTCTGTCTGACTCATTTGAGTAACTGATAGTGTTATACTAGTTCCTGCTAGTTCCTTTGGAGTTTCAGCTCGTGCTGTACCTATGGAAGCATCTTCTTTTTGTGCCTCAAATACTTCTTGTAGAGCCAATTCTGCATGAACAGGTTTCGTAACTCATCATGTTAGATTTGTTTCTGCAAGGTCTTGCGCATTTCAGATCGCGCTGGTCCTGTGAAAGCATTTTCTTTTGTGTGCCAAGTCTGTCTTAACTATTTGCGTAACTGACAGCATTAGATTTGTTACTGCAGCATGTGTCTTCCTGTTGGATTGTCAGCTCCTGTTAATGCCATGGAAGTATCTTCTGTTTGTGATTCAACTGCTTCTTCTCCTCCTAACTCCTCTCTCCTCCCTTTTCCTCCCTCCTCCCTCTATCTCCTCCCTCCTTCTCCCTCCACCTCCCTCTTCCTCCTCCTCCCTCCTCATCATTCCTCCTCCTCCTCCCCCTCCTTCTCCTCCCTCCTCCTTCTCCCTCCTCCTTCTACCTCTTCCTCCCTCCTCCTCCACCCTCCTCTTCCTCTCTCCTCCTCCTCCTCCCTCTTCCTCCTCCTCCCTCCTCCTCCCTCCTCCTCCTTCTTCTCTTTCCCCCCTCCTCCTCCTAATCCCTCCTCCTCCCTCCTATTCCTCCCTACTCCTCCTCCTCCCTCCTCCTCCCTCCTCCTCCTCTCTCCACCTCTCTTCCTCCTACCTCCTCCTCCTCTCTCCTCCTCCTCCTCCCTCTACCTCCTCCCTCCTCCTCCTTCCTCCACATGCCTCCTCCTCCCTCTTCCTCCTCCTCCCTCCTCATCATTCTTCTTCCTCCTCCTTCTCCCCTCCTACCTCCTCCCTCCTCCTTCTCCCTCCTCCTTCTACCTCTTCCTTCCTCCTCCTTCTCCCTCCACCTCCTCCCTCCTCCTCCTCTCTCCTCCTTCTCTCTCCTCCTCCCTCCTCCTCCCTCCTCCTCCTCCCCCTCCTCCTCCTGCGTTCTCCTCCTCCCTCCTCCTCCTTCTCCTTCTTCCTCCTCCCTCTTCCTCCTCCCTCCTCCTCCTCCTCCCTCTTACTCCTCCTCCTCCTTCTCCCTCCTCCTCCCTCCTCCTCCTCTCTACTCCTCCTCCTCCCTCCTCCTCCTTCCTCCTCCTCCCTCCTCCTCCTTCTCCTCTTTCCCCCGTCCTCCTCCTAATCCCTCCTCCTCCCTCCTATTCCTCCCTACTCCTCCTCCTCCCTCCTCCTACTCTCTCTGCCTATCTCTTCCTCCCTCCTCCTCCTCCTCCCTCCTCCACCCTCTTCCTCCTCCTTCCTCCTACTCCTCCTTTTTCTTCTTCTTCTGCTGCTGCTGCCGCCGCTCCATTTACCCAAGTTAATTGTTGGGGGAATATGTAAAGATCTTTCAAGTGCTCTTTCTAATGCTTTTTGTAAGTTGGTCTTCGTTTATCTAAGGTTGTTCTAACCCCAACCAATAAATGATTAGACAGACAGACAGACAGACAGACAGAGAATGAGGGACAGACAGATGAACGGGAGCTTATATGACTACTTATATGAATTAAATGAGATGCTCCACACCAGGAGCCAGGCAATGCCGGGCAGGGTAAGACAGACAGACAGACAGACAGACAGACAGTCAGGAACGGGAACGGGAGCTTATATGACTACTTATATGAATTAAATGAGATGCTCCCCATCAGGGGCTGGGCGAAGCCGGGTCGGGTCAGACAGACAGACAGACAGACAGACAGACAGACAGACCGACAGACAGATAGTCGGGAACGGGAACGAGAAATTATATGACTACTTATATGAATTAAATGAGATGCTCCCCATCAGGGCTGGGCGAAGCCGGGCCGGGTCAGACAGACAGACAGACAGACAGACAGATAGACAGACAGACAGAAACGGGAACGGAAACGGGAGCTTATATGACTACTTATATGAATTAAATGAGATGCTCCACACCAGGAGCCAGGCGATGCCGGGCAGGTTCAGACAGACAGACAGACAGACAGACAGACAGACAGACAGACAGACAGACAGACAGACAGACAGGAACGGGAATGGGAGCTTATATGACTACTTACATGAATTAAATGAGATGCTCCACACCAGGAGCCAGGCGATGCCGGCAGGGTCAGACAGACAGACAGACAGACAGACAAACCGACAGATAGACAGACAGATAGACAGACAGACAGACAGAAAGACAGACAGACAGACAGGAACGGGAATGGGAGTTTTTATGACTACTTATATGAATTAAATGAGATGCTCCCACCAGGGTCTGGGCGAAGCCGGCCGGGTCTGCTAGTCTTATATATAAATTAGGATGTATGTATGTAAATATGTATGTCCTTTATACGTTCGTGAACGGTCCATCCGATTGAGATGAAATTTTCTACACGTCTACCTTTCATTCCAGCGCTGCCAACTGTCGTATTATTTTTCTTCTTCTTCCTCCTCCTTCCTCCTCCCCCTCTCAAAATACGTACGTAAATATATGATGATGATGATAAAAGAATCCCCGAACCAAAACGCTAGGGAAAACGAAGAAAATGACGTGACTACACAGAATCGTCACAACGGCAATCATCATCATCATCAAGTGCCGTGCCGGCTGGCATAAGCGTTCATGGCTCTCCGTAGATCTCGGTCTTTGGTTTTCTGGATAAACTCTGCTGCTGATATTCCTCCATGCCACGTCAATATCAATAACAATTCATCTCTTTATGTGTAAGGAAGTTATCTACAGTCATGTAGAAGGGAAGAACAATTAATGGAAGGACCGAAATCACAGAACCTAGACGAGTATGAATTCGGAATGGCGAACTCCCTCCTCCTCTCTTCTCCTCCTCCCTCTACCTCCTCCCTCCACCCTCCTCCTCCTCTCTCCTCCTCCTCTTCCTCCTCCCTCTACCTCCTCCCCCTCCTCCTCCCTCCTCCATCTCCCTCCTCTTTCTCTCTCTTTCTCTCCCTTTCTCCTCCATCCTCCTCCCTCCTACTCCTTCCTCCTTCTCCCTCCGCCTCCTCCCTCCTCCCTCCCTCCTCTTCATCTCCATCCTCCTCCCTCCTCCTCCTGCCTCCTTCTCCCTCATCCTCCTCCTTCTCGCTCTTCCTCCTCATCCTACTCCCTCCGCCTCCCTCTACCTCCTCCCTCTACCTCCTCCTCCTCTCTCCTCCTCCTCCCTCTTCCTCCTCTTCCTCCTCCCTCTACCTCCCCCTCCTCCTCCCTCTCCCTCCTCCTTCTCCCTCTTCCTCTCACTTCCTCCTGCATCCTCCTCCCACCTACTCCTTCCTACTTCTCCCTCCGCCTCCTCCCTCCTCCTCCTCCCTCCTCCTCCTCCCTCTACCTCCTCCCTCCACCCTCCTCCTCCTCCTTCCTTTCCTCCTCCTCCTCCCTCTACCTCCTCCTCCTCCCTCTACCTCCTTCCTCCACCCTTCTCCTCCTCCTCTTCCTCCCTCCTCCTCCTCTTCCCACCTCCCTTTCCATCCCCCCCTCCTGATTCTCCCTCCTGATTCTCCCTCCTCTTTCTCCCTCCGCCTCCTCCTTCCTCCTCCTCCTCCCTTCTCCTCCTCTCTCCTCCTCCCTCCTCCTCCTCTCCCCTCCTCCAATTCCTACCCTCTTCCGCTTCCCCTCCCCCTCCTCTCTCTCTCCCTCCTCTTCCTCCCCTTTCTCCTCCTCTCTCTTCCTCCTCCTCCAACCTCCTCCCTCCTCCTCCTCTCTCCTCCTCCCTCCTCCGTTTTCCTCCCTCCTCCTCCTCCCTCTACCTAATCCCTCCTCCTCCTTCCTTCACATCCCTACTCCTCCTCCTCTCCCTCCCCCTCCTCCCTCCTCTTTCTCCTCCATCCTCCTCCTCCATCTTCCTCCTCCTCCCTCTTCTTCCTCCTCCCTCCTCCTTCCTTTTCCTCTCCTCCTACCTCTTCCCTCCTCTCTCCTCCCTTTTTTCTCCCTCCTCCTCCCTCTACCTCCTCCGTCCTCCTCCCTCCACCTCCTTCATCCACATCCCTCCTCCTCCCTCTTCCTCCTCCTCCCTCCTCATCATTCCTCCTCCCCCTCCTTCTCCTCCTCCTCCTTCTCCTTAGAATCACTAAATCATCTGCAACACTTATAGATCATATTTATACTACGTGTGCTGATAACATCACAGAATGTAGTGTACCTATCAATGCAATGAGCGATTCACTATCCAGTATGTTGCACGTGGTCGAAAAGGGGCACCAAAACTCCCAAACACAAACATATAAGCATAAAATATAGAAATTACAAAAATTTCAATCGAGACGTCTTCTTACAAGATTTGGTCAACTCATCTCTAGATTATGTTTACCAGCTTCCTGACCCAGACGATGCTCTGGACCACTGGCTAAAGACCTTTCTAAGTATATTTGATAAACATGTCCATTTAAGGAAGTTCGTGTTAAACATCACACAAAGCCCCCGTGGATCACACAGGAGGTAGTTGAACTTATGAGAGATCGCGACAGGGCTCACAAAAATAGAGATCTAACTATGTACCGTAGTCTAAAGATATATGGAAAGCAATTAATACCTTGACAAACAAACACAAATCATCACAATCATTACCATCAAATCAGGTTACATGTGATCAATTCAGTAGATACTTTCAGTCCGACATAAACCAACTGAAGGCTGCAATACCAGATGCGCCTCATGACATATCTTTATTATCATCATTCTGTGAGAACAAATGCTATGGACACATTCCTCCAACATACCGCTAATGACGACAACTGAAGTATTTACTCATCTCCGTAATCTAAAAAACAATAACTCATCAGGACTAGATGGAATTAGTAGTCGGATCCTTCGCCATGCTGCACCGGCGATCTGCGAGTCACTAACTTTTATATATAATCAATGTCTAACCAGAGGTCCACTTCCCATCAGCCTTTAAAAATCGCTAAAGTGTATCCTCATTTAAAAGCTGGTCCTCTAGACGATCGTCTCATGAGTAATTATAGACCAATTTCCATATTATCCTCATTATCCAAACCGCTAGAAAAGCACATCCACAAAACAACACTAGATCACTTAGTTCGCCATAAACTGATAGTTGACAGTCAGTCAGGATTTCGGCCAAAATATTCTTGCCATACGGCACTAACAAACATGATAGAAAACTGGCATCAAAATATTAACACAATACTCTATGTGGAGCGGTGTTTATAAGACTTTAGGAAAGCATTCGATATGATAGATCATACTATTCTAATTAAAAAACTAGAAACAATGAAAGTAAGTTTTAATATAGTGACATTAATAAAATCATTCTTATTAGACAGAAAGCAAGTAGTATCATACAATAAAGTTTTATCTCAAGCCATTACCATTAATATTGGAGTACCTCAGGGGTCTATTCTTGGCCCTCTATTATTTGCCATTTATATAAAATGATCTTCCATTAAATCTGTCGTCGTCCTGCGATCTATTTGCTGATGACTGCACAGTATATACAAACGCTGTTGATCGTAATGTGCTAGAATTATCCTTGCAACAGGAAATAAATAGTGTAGTTAACTGAGTCATTCAAACCGCATGCAAATTAACATTACTAAAACAAAGTCTATGTTAATAGGAACCAGGCAAAGACTTCACACTTTAAACTCGCAGAGAACTCTTCAGCTGCACATTGGCAGCACGCCTGTAGAAAGTGTCACCGAGCACAAGACACTGGGTGTTATCATAGATCAAAATCTAACTTTTAACTCACATGTTCATGCTCTAGTTAAACAAATAGCCAAAAAAGTATACCAACTTGCCAAATTTAAAAATTTCCTTGACGAAAACACAAAAAGATATTCTATACTTCTCATATACAAACACATATTGATTACTGCTCCACAGTCTGGGATGGATGCTCCAAATCAATAACAAAACGCCTATATTCACTCCAGAAAAGGGCAGTGCGTTTAATTAATGGTGAAAAGCTTACCGACAATTCTAACCTATATAAACGTCTCCGGTTACTGCCACTCCGACAAGCGCCTGCTTTTTAATAAAACCAAACTAATTCACAAAATCCTATTTCAAAATGCTCCAAGCTACCTTTGGCCATTGTTTAAATATAACGCTAGACATAGCGAACGACTAAATATACTTCATGTCCCTAAACCTAGGATAGACTATATAAACAAGCTTAGCATACTCTGCCGCTCAGTTGTGGAACAATCTTCCACAAGAAATCAAAGACACCACCAATCATGATACATACATTCGCACCTGTTTGAAACACTACCTTAGTACAGACTACATGCCCCCCATAACAAACAACACAAAAAAGACAATATTGGTAACTTATCCCAAACGACAACTAGCCAAAAAACATTCCCTTATGTATGGCACGTTACACCCTCCTTAGGTATTTATAATGCCCATGTTAAACACTGCTTCAGTGAGTCATTTGTTATTCATTATTTTTCATGCGTTTTAATGTTCTTTTGTTGTCAAAAGTTGCTTCATAAGTGATGTTGAATGAAAGAATGTATGAGAGGAAATAGAGAAGAAGGGCAGAATGTCAGACGGGCCTGCGTGCCCAATTCTTAACCCTTTGAAAATAAAGGACTTATTATATTATTATTATTATTTTCCTTCCACCTCTTCCTCTCTCCTCCTCCTCCCTCCTCCTCCTCCTCCCCCTCCCGCGTTCTCTCCTCCCCCTCCCGCGTTCTCCTCCTCCCTCCTCCTCCTCCTACTCCCTCCTTCTCCCTCTTCCTCCTCCCTCTTCCTACTCCCTCCTGTTCCCTCTCCCTCCTCCTCCCTCCTCCATCCTCTTTCTCCCTCCTCCTAATACCCTCCTCCTCCTTCTCTCTCCCCTTCCTCCTCCTCCCTCCTCCTCCTCCTTCTCCTCTTTCCCCCCCCTCTCCTAATCCCCTCCTCCTCCCTCCTCCTAACTCATATTCCTCCCTACTCCTCCTCCTCCTCTCCCTCTCTCCGCGTTTCGCTTCCTCCTCCCTCCTCCTCTCCTCCTCCCTTTCCTCCCCTCTTCCTCCTCCCTCGATACCTCCCCCCTCCTCCCTCTCCCTCCTCCTTTCTCCCTCTTCCTCTCCCTTCCTCCTCCATCCTCCTCCCACTACTCCCTTCCTACTTCTCCCTCCGCCTCCTCCCTTCCTCCTCCTCCCTCCTCCTCCTCCCTCTACCCTCCTCCCTCCACCCTCCTCCTCCTTCCTTTCCTTCCTCCTCCTCCCTCTACCACCTCCTCCTCCCTCTACCTCCTTCCTCCACCCTTCTCCTCCCTCCTCTTCCTCCCTCCTCCTCCTCTTCCACCTCCCTTTCCATCCTTTCCTCCTGATTCTCCCTCCTGATTCTCCCTCCTCCTTCTCCCTCCGCCTCCTCCTTCCTCCTCCTCTCCTCCCTTCTCCTCCTCTCTTTCTCCCCTCCTCCTCTCTCCCTCCTCCAATTCCTACCCTCTTCCGCTTCCCTCCCCCCTCCTCCCTCTCCCTCCTCTCCTCCCCCTTTCTCCTCCTCTCTCTTCCTCCTCCTCCAACACCTC
Organism: Cepaea hortensis; assembly: GCA_963921405.1. Taxonomy (NCBI): domain Eukaryota; kingdom Metazoa; phylum Mollusca; class Gastropoda; order Stylommatophora; family Helicidae; genus Cepaea; species Cepaea hortensis. The sequence continues at coordinate 60,291,813 of OY992895.1, read as the reverse complement.
CCTTCTCCTCCTCTCTCCTCCTCCCTCCTCCGTTTTCCCCTCCTCCCTCCTCCCTCTACCTAATCCCTCCTCCTCCTTCCTCCACATCCCTCCTCCTCCTCTCCCCTCCCCCTCCTCCCTCCTCTTTCTCCTCCATCCTCCTCCTCCCTCTTCTCCTCCTCCCTCTTCTTCCTCCTCCTCCTCCTTCCATTTCCTCCTCCTCCTACCTCTTCCTCCTCTCTCCTCCCTTTTTCTCCCTCCTCCTCTCCCTCTACCTCCTCCGTCCTCCTCCCTCCACCTCCTTCATCCACATCCCTCCTCCTCCCTCTTCCTCCTCCTCCTCCTCATCATTCCTCATCCCCACCTTCTCCTCCCTCCTCCTTCTCCCTTATCCTTCACCTCTTCCTCTCTCTCCTCCTCCCTCCTCATCTCCTCTCCCTCCCGCGTTCTCCTCCTCCCTCCTCCTCCTCCTTCTCCCTCCTTCCTCCCTCTTCCTCCTCCCTCTTCCTCTCCCTCCTTTCCCTCTCCCTCCTCCTTCCTCCTCCATCCTCTTTCTCCCTCCTCCTAATACCTCCTCCTCCTCCTCTCTCCCCCTTCCTCCTCTCCCTCCTCCTCCCTCCTTCTCCACTTTCCCCCCTCCTCCTCCTAATCCCTCCTCCTCCCTCCTCCTAACTCATATTCCTCCTTACTCCTCCTCCTCCTCCTCTCTCTCCGCGTTTCGCTTCCTCCTCCCTCCTCTCTCCTCCTCCCTTTTCCTCCCTCCTCCTCCTCCCTCTACCTCCTCCCTCTCCACACCCTCCTCCTCCCTCTTCCTCTTCCCTCTTCCTCCTCCTTCCTCCTCATCATTCCTCTTCCTCCTCCCTCCTCCTTCTCCCTCCTCCTTCTCCCTCTTCCTCCCTCCTCCTCCCTCCTCCTACCTCTCCCTCCTCCTCCCTCTCCCTTCTCCTCCTCCTGCATTCTCCTCCTCCCTCCTCCTCCCTCTTCCTCCCCTCCTCCCTCTTCCTCCTCCTTCTCCTCCTCCTCCTTCTCCCTCCTTCTCCTTCCTCCTCCTCTCTCCTCCTCATCCTTCCTCCTCCTCCCTCTTCCACCCCTCCCTACTCCTCCTTCTCCTCTTTTCCCCCTACTCCTCCCTCCTCCCCCTCTATTCCTCCCTACTCTTCCCTCCTCCTCCTCCTCTCCTCCGCCTATCTTTTCCTCCCTCCTCCTCTTCCCTCCTCCTCCCTCCTCCACCCTCTTCCTCCTCCTTCCTCCTACTCCTCCTTTTTCTTCTTCTGCTGTGCTGCCGCTGTTCCATTTACACAAGTTAATTGTTGGGGGAATATGTAAAGATCTTCAAGTGCTCTTTCTAATGCTTTTTGTAAGTTGGTCTTCGTTTATCTAAGGTTGTTCTAACCGCAACCAATAAATGATCAGACAGACAGACAGACAGACAGACAGATAGTCGGAACGGGAACTTATATGAATTAAATGAGATGCTCCCCATCAGAGGCTGGCGAAGCCGGCCGGGTCAGACAGACAGACAGACAGACAGACAGACAGATAGACAGACAGACAGACAGACAGGAATGGGAATCGGAGCTTATATGACTACTTATATGAATTAAATGAGATGCTCCCCACCAGGGACTGGGCGAAGCCGGACAGGGTCAGGCAGACAGATAGACAGACAGACAGACAGATAGACAGTCGGGAACAGGAACTTATATGACTGCTTATATAAATTAAATGAGATGCTTCACACAGGAGCTGGCGATGCCGGGCCAGGTCAGACAGACAGACAGACAGACAGACAGACAGTCAGTCGTAACGGGAACGAGAACTTATATGACTACTTAATATGAATTAAATGAGATGCTCCCCACCAGGGTCTGGCGAAGCCGGGCAGGGTCAGCTAGTCTTATATATAAAAGGCAATCTCCGTCTGTATGTCCGTATGTCCTTTATGCGTTCGCGAACGGCCCATCCGAATGAGATGAAATTTCTACACGTCTTCCTTTCATTCCAGCGCAGCCCACTGTCTAAGAAGACATGGAACAACTTCAGCCATAATTAAATCTACAGGCATATGCGTTATATTCCTCCTCCTCCTCCTCCTCTCCCCTCCTCCACATCCTACCCTCTTCCTCTTCCCTCCCCCTCCTCCCTCTCCCTCCTCCATCCTCCTCTTCCCTCTTTCTCCTCCTCCTCCCTCCTCCTTCCTGCTCCTCTTTCATCCTCCTCCCTCTTCCTCCCTCTTCTTCCTCCTGCCTCCTTGCCCTCCTCCCTCCTCCTAATCACTCCTCTTCCTTCCTCCTCCCTTCTCCTCCTCTCTCCTCCTACTCCCTCCCCCCTCCTCCTCCTCCCTCTTCCTCCCTCCTCCTCCTTCTCCTCCTCTTCTCCGTCCTTCTCCTCCCTTCTCCTCCCCTCCTCCTCCCTCTTCCTCCATCTCCTCCTCCCTCTCTCCTCATCCCTATTCCTCCTCCCTTCTCCTCCTCCCTCCTCATCCTCTCTCCTCCTCCCTCCTCCTCCTCTCTCCTCCTCCCTCCTCCTCCCTCTACCTCCTTCCTCCTCCTCCCCTCCTCCTCCCTCCACATCCCTCCTCCTCCTCCCTCCTCCCTCCTCCCTCCCTCTTCCTCCTCCCTCTTCCTCCTCCCCTTCCTCCCTCCTCCTCCCTCTTCCTCCT